>CM077166.1:61448201-62924138 GCA_039583875.1 Platanthera guangdongensis | reverse complement strand
AAGAAGGCTGAGGAGGTCTACCGCCTGCCGACCGTGTCCGGCAACGATGTCGACCTCCACAAGTTCTTCCTCCACAAGGACTTCGAGGTCACCTTCCTGCGAAGGGGCCTCGACTCGCTCCGCCCCGTCCTGCCCGGCGAAGGTATCGTCCTCTTCCCTGCTGCTCAGCTCGCCATAACTTCGTGGAAATTCTCTAAGTTATTTCATGCAGGAGAGCGGCTAATCCCCGTGAACCCGCCGTTTGCGGACTCGGGGTTACACGCGGACCCTCTGGCTCGCGAGAGGGCGGCGGCGGCCTGCCGAGACGAGGCGGCTTTCTCCAAACCTTCCTCCAGCAAGAGGCGACCTGAGGATGCGGGTCGAGCCCGCCCCATCGCCAACAATTACCAAAAAAGATGAAGAGAGCCACAGTGGCTCCTCGGGCGAAACAACATCAACAATATCAACAAAGCACCAAGTACATAAGCTCGCCCGAGACCATTCCTGACGGGTCGCCGGAGAGCCCGCTGAGGAAATCACCAGCAAGGGGCAGAGGGGTGGCGAGACCTCTGCTCCTCCCGCGGCGACCTCTGTTCCCCCCTTGGCAAAGAAAGCGGCCCGCGAGCCCGCCCAGCCAAAGGAAACCCCCTCTTCGACTTCGGGGGGAGGTGGAAGGACTCGGCCGGCGAGCCCATGGTCCAGTGGGACGCGCTGGCCCACCGAGTCTCCATCTCCACCCTGCACACCTCCTGGGCTGACCGCGAGCTCTCCACCGGTCACGCCTATGCACTGGGCTTCGGCCTCTATGGCCGCGAAGACGCAGAGGCCTACAAGGTCATGACCCTGCGGCAGCTCGGCCATGAGGGGATGCAAGCCCACATGCGAGTCATGGAGCTCCACCACATGGTGGTTCGCCGCAGCTTCAACCTCAGCAACCACCTCCAGAAGGCCGAGCAGGCACGTGACGTCTCCAAGGATAAGGCCGGCGACCTGGCGAGGCAGCTCGGCATCGCTGAGAGCGTCCTCGCCCAAAACGTCGGCGGACTGGTAAGTATCGGGCTCCCTTCTCCCCATTTACTTAGAATTTTTTGCGCTGTTGCTAACGTACTTCCTTTTTCATCAGGATGCCAAGGCCGTTGGGGAGCTGCGGGCTCGCGCCGTGGGGCAGGAAGAGGAGATCGGCCAACTGTGCGCCCGTCTTGCCGAGCTGGAGGGGGCGAATGCGAAGCTGAAGGAGGAGAACACGAGCCTCAGTCGCGAGGTCCGCCGCCAAGCGGAGATCTTCTTCCCGGCTCGCGACGTCGAGCACAACTTCCCGTACAAGAGCCCGAGGATCTTCGGCGAGGCTGACATCGCTGAGAGGCTGCGGATCAACTCGATCCAAACCGCCGAATGTACCCTCCAGATGATGAAGGATACAGGAGTGTTGGTGGAGGGCTGCGAGGAGATCTCAGTCCGGGACCTGATGCCGAGCCTGTTCCCGGCGACGCCGCCCAGCGAAAAGGAGGACAGCCTTGACGCGCTCTTCGGGAAGGGCTTCCAGGACCTGTCTGGCGAAGGGGGGGAGGATCGCCAATCTGGCGAGGGGGCACGGGCTGATGTTATTTTTTCCTTTTTTTCATCTGTTCTTTTTTTGTAATCTCGCCGAGGCGAGCTCCACATGTAACCATCACCATTTAATTGAATACATTTTTGATATGACCCTTGTCCATTTTTTTATCTTTTTCTTGTATGTCTTTGTTGTACCCTGCTTGCTTGCGAGCCCTTCCCTTGGCGACCTCGCGTGGGTAGGTTTTGCGAGTAAAATAGTTGTTAAAGCTTGTTCCTGGGAGTACATTTTGGGAGCTTGCCGAATCTTTAGATGATCCGGGGATGGACTATCCGCCGCACTGGGCACACCCTCCCCAGCTCGCTCGTGAGCTGCCCATAATCTTATCACAATAAGACCAATACTCACAAAATTTTCACAAGTAAAACAAAGTAGGGATGAAGCGTTCTGGCGGAGTCCTCCCTTCAGCGAGGTCCAAGGGCCCGGCTCGCCACCCTTCTGCCGAGGCGAGCTGAGCTGGCGAGCCTCGACTTGCTTATGAAGGGTTTTTTCACCCTGTTCTTAGAGAAAAATGTCAAACTTCTGTCGATAACCTTCTGGAGAGCACAAGACTTCCCCGAGTGACATCCAGCCCTGCCAGCTAAGTGAGAGTCTGGCAGTGGGATATGCTCGGGGTCTGAGGGTTAACACCGAGTGACATCCAGCCCTGTCAGCTAAGTGAGAGCCTGGCAGCGGGATCTGCTCGGGGTCTGAGGTTGACACCGAGTGACATCCAGCCCTGCCAGCTAAGTGAGAGCCTGGCAGCGGGATCTGCTCAGGGTCCAGGGTAGACACCATCGAGTGACTTCCAGCCCTATCACCTAGGTGAGAGACTGACAGCGGGATCTGCTCGGGGTCTAGGTAGACACCGTCGAGTGACTTCCAGCCCTGCCAGCTAAGTGAGAGCCTGTCAGCGGGATCTGCTCGGGGTCTGAGGTTGACACCGAGTGACATACAGCCCTCCCAGCTAAGTGAGAGCCTTGCAGCGGGATCTGCTCGGGGGTCCAGGATTGACATCATCGAGTGACTTCCAGCGCTGCAACTAAGTGAGAGCCTGACAGCAAGATCTGCTCGGGGTCCGGGTAGACGTCATCGAGTGACTTCCAGCCCTGTCAGCTAGGTGAGAGCCTGACAGCGGGAACTGCTCGGGGTCTAGGTAGACACCGTCGAGTGACTTCCAGCTCTGTCAGCTAAGTGAGAGCATGACAGCAGGATCTGCTCGGGGTCTAGGTAAACACCGTCGAGTGACTTCCAGCCCTGCTAGCTAAGTGAGAGCCTGACAGCGGGATCTGCTCGGGGTATAGGTAGACACTGTCGAGTGACTTCCATCCCTGCCAGCTAAGTAAGAGTCTGGCAGCGGGATCTGCTCGGGATCTGAGGTTGACACCGAGTGACTTTCAAGCCTGTCAGCTAAGTGAGAGCCTGACAGCGGGATCTGCTCGGGGTCTAGGTAGACACCATCGAGTGACTTCCAGCCCTGTCAGCTAGGTGAGAGTCTGACAGCGGGATCTGCTCGGGGTCTAGGTTAACACCGTCGAGTGACTTCCAACTCTGTCAGCTAAGTGAGAGCCTGACAGTGGGATCTGCTTGGGGTCTAGGTAGACACCGTCGAGTGACTTTCAGCCCTGCCAGCTAAGTGAGAGCCTGGCAACGGAATCTGCTCGGGGTCTGAGGTTGACACCGAGTGACTTCCAGCCCTGCCAGCTAAGTGAGAGCTTGGCAGCGGGATCCTCCTCTCCCCTATGGCTATGGTCATAGCATGTTCTTGATCAGGGAGTGGAGGCCTCTGCACCTGCCTCCAACCCGGGGGTGGAATTGATCCTGGCACCCCTGATTGCGGTCCCTTCCTTGGTACCCTCTCTGTGGCCCCTGCTCTTGCCACTCGGGCCTCCAGCCCAACCGACGGTTCGGCTCCTGACGCCCCCACCTGGGCTGTTGCTGCCCCTGGAGCTGTCTTTGCTCCCTCTGTTGGGGCTCGCCTCTCCTTTCCTCCTGCCCTCTTCCGCCTCTCGGCTCTTTCTCCTCCTTCGTGGCCCACCTGGCCAGCTTCCGGGCGAACTCCGGATTCGACGCCTCCCCGTCAACTTCTCTCGCCGCCCTCTCCATCAACTCCTCGTAGAAGAGGGGGGCACTCACTTCAACTCCATCCTGAAGAATCTCTGTTGTAGCCCCAGGGTAAAGGACATCATCAGGCTATGGTCGTGACATCTCCTGGACCTGGGTGACCTTCTCCTGGAACCGATCCACGTAGCTCCCCTGGGTCTCTTTCACTCCCTGCTTGATGTGGAACAGGGGACTCCGACTCCTTCTTCCTCCTCTTCGAGGTGGTGAACCTCAGCATAAACCTCCGGCATAGGTCCTCGAAGCAATAGATGGAGCTGGTCGGCAGCTCGTGAAACCACTCCATCGCCTTCTCCTTGAGGGTAATAGCGAAGATTCAGCACTTGAAGCCGTCTGACATCTGTCGGATCGAGACCACGTCCTCAAACCACTGGACGTGTTGGACTGGGTCTCCCTTCCCGGTGTAGTAGGACATCTCGGGTTCACTAAACACCTCTGGAACTGGAGCAGAGGAGACCAACTCGCTAAAGGGGCTGCCTCCCCCCACTGGGCGAGCTGGCGCATCTCACGGGCCCAGCTCGCCGATCCGGCCTCCGCCTGCCGAGCCGGGAAGAGCACGCGCCCGGGGAGCTCGCACCCTCGGCCTTCCTCGGCTACCTCCTTCCCAGCTCGCCTGTCGGGGGCGTCCTCGCCCAGAGATGGGGCGGCAGCGATCTGGGCAGCTGGAGTCGAGCACTCGGCCCGCGCGCCGAGTGCGAACTTGACGAGGCTCAGCACCTCGTTCCTGAAATATTCGAACATCCCCACCATGGCCAGAGGTGGGGGGCGGCGAGTCCGACCTGTCAGATCCTTGTCCTCCTGTCATCGAGCTCGCTGAAAGATTTTTTGTACTGACCACGCTCCAATCTCACCGCACCAAAATGTTGAAACCGAAAATTCGGTCTCTTGTGGAGTTCACCCTTGGGGAAGGGGTGATCGCGCACCTACTTCTCTCCTGCAAGCAAAACAACAAGAGAAACAAAGAAGAACTGACACAAGGGCTCGGCGGGGAGGACCCACCACACACCGGAAGATCTTAGAGCGCTTCCCCTCCTTAGCCAAAGGCCGAGCTAAGGTATCCTCAGAAAGCGCTTGAGAGATGGAACAAGGGGGCACAAGAAGCATCCTTTTTGAGGTACCCTTGTGTTCTATTTATAGATTTTTGGAAATGGCCTACAAATAGCCAACCTCTGCTATTCTGAACGGTTATATGCAGTCCAGGTTGGCCTGCCAACAGCATAACTCCGCTGTTCTGAAGGGCTATGGGCAGGCCAGCGGGGGCAAAATAGTAAAAAATATCTCATGGACCTGGGCGAGCTGAGGAGCTCGGCCACCCCTGAAGATCCTGCTCGCCTGCTGTCTGTTGAGCTCCTTAGGGCGAGTGCGAGCCGGGCCACCATGCTCGCCCTTCGATCGGCCTCCATTAGTTGAGCTTAGCTTGACGAAACCCGGACTTTGCTCGGCGAATGCCGAGATCGGGGTCGGCGAATGCCGAGCTCGGGGTCGACGAATGCCGAGCTCGGGCTTCAGGTCTCCCTGCCGAGCTCACCTGGGGCCTGGGTGATCTGAACCGGCGCGGTAATGGTTCCTGGAGACCCACTCGCCGGATATGAGGCTGTACACGATGGATACTGGGCACCGGTAAAGGTGTGTATAATCCAGCGGGCTGTTTGTTACCTTTCGCTACCTGACAAGGGCGGCAGCTACTGACAATCTGAGCGATAACCGGCTTCATCTCGGGCCAATAGAAGCGCTCTTCTACTAGGGCTATCGTCTTATCACGTCCAAAGTGTCCACCTAAGCCTCCGCCATGTAATTCTCATACAATGAAGTTTCGCAACGAGGTGCGGGGAATACACAGACGGGTCCCACGAAACAAATATCTGTCTCGAATGAGATAATTAGTCTCAACGTGATAGGGATCCGAACGTATTGCATCATAAATATCGCTAAAGTCAGGACAACTAGAATAGTCATCCTTGACACGCTCAAATCTTATCACCTGAGTACGCATTTGTGATAATACAAGGGTGACTCAACTAAGGGGGTCGGCTACCCTATTCTCTGTTCACTTACAGTGTTTGAGAACGAAGGTGTATTCTTGTAAATATGAAACTCACTTAGCCGGTCAAGGGTTCAACTTTTGTTGCGAATTGATATAACGCAACACCTAATGATCAGAGTAGAGGACAAACTCCTTAGGCAACAGATAATGCCTCCAATGACGCAACGTTTGTACAATCGCATAGAACTTGCGTTCATAGTTGGAATAATTCAGCTTCGGGCCTGAGAGCTTTTCACCGAAAAATCCAACGGGGTGACCTCTTGACTAAGTACACCTCCTATCCCAACTCTGGAGGCATCACAAAATACCTCGAATACCTGACTGAAATCAGGGAGTCTCAAAACAGGTGCAGTTGACATATTATCCTTGATAATCTCAAAGGCTCTAGCTGCCGATGATGTGCACTGAAAACTTCCCTTCTTCGTACATTCAGTGACAGGTGTCATAATCGTACTGAAGTTCTTAATGAAAACTTCCCTTCTTTCGCACTACTACTCGTGCGGGACGTTGGTGTTGTGGGTCGCACCGGGTTCAACATTACTCTCTTTTCGTCTAGTAGAAAGCAGCAAGTGTTGGACCTGCCATGTATGAGTACATCTCGGTCATACAACCAAGGTCTCCCTAGTAATACGTGGCACACATCCATAGGTATAACGTCACACTAAATCTTATCGGTATATGGACCGATAGTAATGGGCACTAAACATCTCCTAGTCACAGATAAGGTAGTCTTGATGACCCAAGCTACCTGGAATGGGGAAGGGTGCGGCTCAGCAGTGAGTCTCATGCGGGCTAAAGCTGTCTCAGCTATCACATTCATACAACTCTCACTATCTACTACTAACAACACACTTTCTCTTCAGCCTTAAAGTAAGCCTGGAAGATGTTTGTCCGCCAATAATCAGCTGATTCTTTCGGTGTAGATAACATACATCTCACCACTAGAACGTCGGGATCTATCTCCTCATCACTAGGCGTACCGTACACTTCATCATTCAAAATGTGTGGGTCTCTCTCGTCTCCAACTTCTTCTATAGACTCATCCTCCTCAGTCACCTCATGAATAACTAGTGTGCCTCTTCTCTTGTGGCAATCCCTAGATATATGGCTCATCTGCTGGCACTTATAACATCGGATCTGTGAAGGGGTCACAGTTCCCACGGGGGATTTCCCTTTCTGATCTCTCGTAAAGGTCGAGGTTGGCTTGGTCGCACTCTCTTTACCTTTCGATTCTTCTTTCTTATAAGGAGTATTTGTTCTGTTTTGAAACTTGAACCGGGAGGTTCTCTTTTGATGTTACTCTATATCGATGTCGATAGATACAGTCTCAGCAAAGGAATAGTGGCCATATCGAATCAACTCGTCGCGAATCTCAGATCATAGTCCACACTTAAACTTAGATAATGTAACTCGTGAGTGTTCGACTACGTTGCACCTAATCATAAGGTCTTTCATTCAGCTAAATAATCATAAACGGATTTGGACCCTTGGCGTAGAGACGTCAGCTCGTCTCGTAGACGGGTCTTGTAGTGCTAGGGAATGTACTACTCCTCCAATATAGCTTTCATGTGTACCCAATGTGTAATGGGAGGGCGTCCATTCCTCTCTATACTACGTTCCTCGCCTATCCAAAAGATTTTTGCTCGCTCAGATAACCTCATCTTGGCAAACTGAACCTTTTGATCTTCCGTCATACGATACCAATCAAAATAGGTCTCTATGTCTATAACCCAGTCTGAAAAGACCTTGGGATCGATAGATCCATCATAAAGTGGCAGATCAAACTTCACAACACGTGTAAGATCTGGTCGCTTATCCCGGGGAGGATAGTCGTAATCATCGTCGTAAGGATCACGATTGTCTCGACTCCGTGGGGGTGGCGGTCGATGTCAATCTCTAGGTCGATCATCGCGATGCATGGCCGGTATAGGCCTAAGATGGTCTCGCAGACGCTCTTCTCTAACTACGGCATTATAGGGTCTCTCCTGATAATGATCTCGCGTACCTAGGAAAGGCTCTCGTCGAGGTTCAGGAAAATTCCACGGGAATTTCCTACCCTAGTCGTACTCGAAGCCAAACCTATCTATCGGATTTCTAACCTCTTCCTCGAAAAGAGGGTTTCTCCTAAGTGCAGACCTATTTCCATAAGGTGGTGGGGCTTCATAACGGGGACTGTTGCAAGTTGGAGACCGCGTGGTCTGTTGTTATTTGGAGACCGGGCGGTCTGGTGGTTTCTCCTAGCCGGCCTGTGTGTCAGGCTGTTGCTGTTTGGTATCCCAGCGGTCAGGCGGCTTGTCTCAGACGACTAGGAGACCGAGCGGTCTAGTGGTCTCCTGTGGTGGTTTGATCTCTCTTCCTGTTGGTAATCGGGCGGTTAGCCGGTTTGTCTAACCGCACGGCTTGTCCGGTTTGTCTTTTGTAAAGCCGCATACACTTGTAAATTTTTAGTCCCATATTGATTATTTGTAATCTCTCTCATCTCCTCCATTCTATAAAAGGGAGGCTATATCATTGTAATAGATACCTTTTTCGGATAATAAAGTTTCAGTTAAAATCATTTCGGTTTGTTTTCTGTTCGGTGTCTAACATGGTATCAGAGGCAGGTTCGATCTATTCCTCCTGATTTTGTGCGCTCTCTCTGCTTTCGCGGCTTGATTCCCCGTCTGTCCGCGCGACCTGTCTGCGCGGCTTGCTCTTTCTTTTTTGCGACCTGTTTTCGCGATCTCCTCTATTCGCAGCGCTTTACTTCTTGTTGCCTTCTACCGCTCCTGCTTGCTAGTCGCCCGGCCTCATTTTTAGCCGTGCGACTTGTTCTCCTCTATTCGCCCGACTTTTTTAAGCCGTGCGACTTCTGTCCCTTTGCTTTGCTCTACTTCTTGGTAGAGGCCTTCCTAGCCGCACGACCTGTTTTCTGTTCGCCCGGCTTGGTGCTTCTTTCTCTTCTCGCGGCTTGTTCTTGTCGTCGCGGTTTGCTCCTCTCTTGCTTCCATGGCTTTCCCCTCCTCCAGCATGTCCGCATCGGTGGTCACCTCTTCTGGTAGTGCTCACATTGTTACTCGCGGAAGATGGCTAATCGACTCTGGTGCAACAAATCATATGACAGGCAATCCTCAATGTTTCTCTCTTCTTGAAACACATGCTCAGTTGCCCCCGGTCATTGTTGCGGATGGATCTCCCTCACCGGTCCATGGGACGGGCATGGTTCAAGTCACTCCATCTCTCTGCTTGGCTGATACCCTCTATGTGCCCAAGTTTTCGTGCAATTTATTATCAGTTACTTCTTTATGCAAGCAACTACGGTGTTCTGTCATATTCACCCCTACCTCTTGTGCTTTTCAGGATCCGGACTCCCAACGGACGATTGCTACCGGGACTGAGAGTGGTGGCTTCTACTTCCTCGACAACGTTTCTGCTCTATCCGCCTTCTCTTCTTCCTCTACAGATCTTCTCCAATGGCATCTTCGCCTTGTACATGCTCCTCCCAGAATTCTACGCCAGCTCCTGCCGCACCTCCCTCCTCATCATCCTCCTCTAAACTGTGATGCATGTCAACTTGGCAAACATCACCGCTCATTCTTCCCATCAACGCAAAGTCGGGGCTCTTCCCGTCCGTTCGACCTCGTTCACTCTGACATATGGGGTCCCGCTCCTAACCTCACCATCGGTCGGGGTAGTTCATATTTTGTCACCTTCATTGATGATTTCTCTCGGTGTACGTGGGTGTATCTTCTCAAGGATCGCTCCGAACTGTTCTCTGTTTGGACCTCATTTTATTCTATGGTTAAGACTCAGTTTGATACGTCTATTAAAATCCTTCGTTCTGACAATGCTAAGGAGTATCTTAGCCAAGACTTCTCCTCTTTTTGTATTCACCATGGTGTTATTCGTCAAACAAGCTGTGTCTACACCTCACAACAAAATGTGGTGGCGGAGCGCAAAAACCGTCACCTCCTTGATGTCGCTCGCACTATGATGACTCAAATGCATGTTCCTCGCTCCTATTGGGGCTATGCTGTCCTCCTCTCCTGCTATCTCATCAATCGTCTTCCCTCCACAGTTCTCCACGGTGCTACCTCCTTCTCCATTCTTTATCCGGACAAGGATCACTTTCCTCTTCCTCTGCACATCTTTGGGTGCACCGCCTTTGTGCACTCTCTCGCTGCCACCCGTGATAAACTCTCACCATGTGCCACTAAATGTGTCTTTCTGGGGTACTCTCCCACTCAGAAAGGTTATTGTTGCTTTGAACCCGTTACCCGCAAGCAATTTGTCTCTGCGGATGTCACCTTCTTTGCCAATGCATCTTACTTCTCTCCCGCTTCCTCCTCTCCTCCTCCTGATCCTACTTCTCATACCAACCCATTCATTCCCTCTGCTCCCACTGATGTTCCGTCATCTCCACCCTCTCCACCATCTTCCCCATCCACATCATCTTCACCATTTACTCCGCTTTTTCCCTCCACTCCGCTGTCATCTCTCTCTACTCCCGGGACAGCTCTCTCCACCACGGATACTCCGGATACTTAGGCACCTGCTGACCTGGATCTCCCGATTGCTCTTCGCAAAGGGGTTCGGGCATGTACCCAACACCCGCTTGCTGCAGTTGTTTCCTACGATCGTCTTACCCCTTCTCGCAGAGCTTTTGCACTGGCTATCTCGGCCACTGCCACCCCCCGTTCCTACCAGGAGGCCCTTATTATTCCTCATTGGAAAGTTGCCATGGATGAGGAGATTGCTACTCTCACTGAACGGGGTACCTGGACCCTTGTTCCTCTTCCTTTCGGCACAGATGTTGTTGGTTGTCGATGGGTCTTCGTGGTGAAGTTTCTCCCGGATGGCAGTGTGGATCGTTATAAGACTCGCCTGCTTGCCAAAGGTTTTACCCAAACTTATAGCATTGATTACTTTGACACTTTCTCTCCAGTGACTCGTCTCAGCACTATTAGGGTTCTTCTCTCTGTGGCTGTCAACAGGGATTGGCCCATCTCGCAGCTAGATGTTAAGAATGCTTTCCTCTATGGTGATCTGCAGGAAGATGTTTACATGGAGCAACCTCTTGGGTATGTTGCTCAGGGGGAGACACGGGTATGCCGGCTAAAGAAGGCTATCTATGGCCTCAAGCAGAGTCCTCGTGCCTGGTTTGACAAGTTCAGTGGCATTGTTGCGGCCATTGGTTTTACAAGAAGCTCAGCAGATCACTTCTTGTTTGTTCGGAAAACCGCCTCTGGTCTTGTTGTTCTTGCGGTTTATGTTGATGACATTCTTCTTACTGGCGATGACCAGGATGGGGTATTGGTGACCAAGAAACACCTTCGTCAACATCTGGTCACAAAGGATATGTGCTCCCCGAAATACTTTCTGGGAATTGAAATCTCTAGAAAGCCCAACTCCATGATCCTTTCCCAATGGAAGTATGCTCTTTATCTTTTAAAGGAGGCAGGACTGACTGGTGCTAAACCTGCACGTTGTCCTATGGCTGCTGGAGAAGACAAAACTTGGACAGATGACTCGCCTCTTCTCTCCGATCTTACGAGATACCGGCGTCTGGTGGGCAAGCTCATATATCTCACGGTAACCAGACCCGACATCTCTTATGTTGTTGGCAAGGTGAGTCAGTTCATGCAAGCTCCAAGGGAGTGTCATCTACAATCTGCTCTGAGGATATTAGAGTATATTAAAGCTGCTCCAGGGAAAGGACTCCTATTTCAGAAGAATGGTCACCTAAGGGTTGAAGTTTACTCTGATTCAAGATATGCGGATGACAAAGGGGACCGCAAATCGACATCAGGTTTTTGCACATTTGTTGGAGGCAATCTTGTGAGTTGGAAGAGCAAGAAACAATCTGTAGTTTCCAGGTCTAGTGCAGAGGCGGAATATCGCAGCATGGCATCGACTACATGTGATTTGAAGTGGTTGCGGGCTCTCATACTTGACTTAGGAGAGGTTTACAACTATCATCTTCCTATGTTCTGTGACAATAAGGCCGCGATATACATTTCCAAAAATCCGGTCTTTCATGAGAGAAACAAAACACATAGAAGTCGACTGTCATTTTATTCGGGAAAAATATTGAAGAAACAGATCTGCACTTCATTTGTCACTTCCGACAACGAGTTGGCAGATGTATTCACCAAGCCGGTGTCCGCTTCCTTTTTCCACATCTGCGACAAGCTAGACATGATTGATATCTATGCTCCAGCTTGAGGGGGAGTGTTGCAAGTTGGAGACCGCGCGGTCTGTTGCTGTTTGGAGACCGGGCGGTCTGGCGGTTTCTCCTAGCCGGTCTGTGTGCCAGGCTGTTGTTGTTTGGTATCCCAGCGGTCAGGCGACTTGTCTCAGACGACTAGGAGACCGAGGGTCTAGCGGTCTCCTGTGGTGGTTTGATCTCTCTTCCTGTTGGTAGTCGGGCGGTTAGCCGGTTTGTCTAACCGCACGGCTTGTCCGGTTTGTCTTTTGTAAAGCCGCATACACTTGTAAATTTTTAGTCCCACATTGATTATTTGTAATCTCTCTCATCTCCTCCATTCTATAAAAGAGAGGTTATACCATTGTAATAGATACCTTTTTCGGATAATAAAGTTTCAGTTAAAACCATTTCAGATTGTTTTCTGTTCGGTTTCTAACAGGGACGCACAGAATGCTCATCTCGAACTTGAGGTGGCATTGACGCTCGAGGGGGGTACTTCTAAGTTATTCACCCTGACACTAAGGTTTGTAAGCACTTCTCTCATTTGGTAAACGCTCTCGATTAATGTCGTCATTTGGTGGGCAAATGGTACAAACCATGAGGGTGGTTCATTCCCTTCGTTTCCACGACTTTGTTCACCATGTTCAACTCGACGCATCTCCGGGTTTACCTCGTGAAGGTGTTCAGGTGGTGAATTGTGCTGTTGTGAACTCATACTCAATAACCTACCACTACGCAAATGCATGCAAACAAATAAATAAATGCAAATGTATAAATATATTTAAAAGAACTTTTTTTTTTGAAAAAAAATTTAAATGTTATGCGGGTTCTTATTCTACACAGGGCGGATCCCAAAACTTTAAAAAATTTCGAAACCTCACCTCTGATACCAAAATGATGCAGGACGGCGTGTAGGGTTTGCGTGTTTGTCGGCTTTGTCTAGGAAACACTAAATGTGTGCAATGAAATATGAATTTTGCAGACAATTCGAGTGGGTGTTGCGCTGACTTATGAATTTAAGCAACGTTTTTTTATAAAGCACAAACAAACTTTTTTTGTTTTAAAAGGGATTTTCTTAAAATGATGGCTCGATTCTTAACCCGGGGAACAAAACTCGCAACTTTCGTTTTGTTCCTCCTTGTAATAGCAAAATGGAAATCGTGAACTCCAAATACATTTTTGTTTGGAGTTTTTGACGTAGCGTTCGCTGACAAAACTCGGGCAAAAACCCAGCACTGAGTCTAGTAAAGCTAAGAGAAAATATAGACACTCACAAAGTAAGAGATAGAAACAAGATACCCACGGAAAGAGACGTCTTTCTGTATCTAAAGTCGATGGAGATCACGCGAGCAACTCCTCGTCACCTTTGATCTTTCGCTCCGAGATCGACCGATATCGCACACGGCATCAAGGAATTAAGCGCTCCCTCACACGAGGTGGTTACACGGAATCACTCAACAAAGTAAGGAAGCCACAAACATAACAAACCTAAAATTCACTCGCTCTCCACACTCAAAGGGGTTCCATGAAATCTCTAACACACGAACTAAAATTCCTTCAATCTCAGTGTGGATCCACGAAATCTCAAGCAAAGAAACAATTTCACTTAATTATTTGGATCGGGATATCGGCTAACGTGCTCAGTCACCATCAACAGCAAACAATCACCTTCAACCACACTCCCAATGGAAGTAAATACAAACTCAATTTACTTTCATTGTTCACTCACAATAGCAGGCAAGCAATCGTATGTGATTAACAGCAACAGTATTATTAAAGTCCCTATCTCTATGCTCACGGAAACAACATTGGCTAAGATTAACAGCTATATGACTCGATGGAAGCAGCGACTAGCAACAGGAGCTTCCAAATTCACTCAACTATCACCCAATACGTTCATCCGATACCGATAACAGTGACTAACAGGACGCACTATTCATCTTCTTCCACACTCGAACAGCACGCCTGTTAAGCTTCACGCAAGAATGGATACGGGAAAAAACTCACAGAAATCAATTTTAACCTTTCAATCATACATCAATGTCTCCCAAAACAAAATACAAGCACTCCCTTTTCTAGGGTTTGAACAAAATGCAAAGAAAAAGAAATTAAACAGTTAACCTCCATGGGCGGTCATGGCGGAGCTCATTTCGGGAGATGAAGCCGCCTAGAAGAGGAGTCGGGGCAGCGGTTGTAGGAGTTGTGGCTGTCGGTTGGAGCGCCATTGTCGGGGAGGTGGCGTCGTGGGATTCAACGCGTGCAGCGCCGCGGCGGAAAACGCGGCAATGGCGGGCAAGGATTCGCTGCCCTAGTTTTGCGGGAGGATACGCAGTCGGGCCGGCTTGGAGGAGAGACGAACCGTTCTTCTTACCTAATATATGAGTATATATATATATATATATATACAAGCAGTCGTGCACGGGAGACCCGTGCGGGGCGGCGACATTGGTTTGGAGCGGAGACATTTGTCGGGGGCGGCGACATTTGTCGGGGGGGGGGGGGGGACATTGGTCAGGGGCGGCGACGTTGGTCGGGAGCGGCGACAATGATTGGGGGCGGCGACATTGGGCGGGGGCGGCGACATTAGGCGGGGGCGGCGACATTGGGCGGGGGCGGCAACAATGGTGGGGCGGCGAGTAGGGAATAAAAAAAACTATGCAAATGAGTATAAGAATAAAAAAAATATGATCAAATGACAAAAAAAACCATACAAATGAGTAGAGGAATAAGAAAAATGAGGGGTATTTTAGCATTAAAATGTTACATCATAACTGAGGGGTATTTTGGGGAAACGAATGTTACACCATGGCTCTTTTGGAGTTTGCTTATAGTATAAAGATTGATATTTATATATAGGTATATATATATATATATGTTTGAACCATTATATATATATTTATAGATTTATATATATATATATATATATATATATATATATATATATATATATATAATTAATAAGCCTCATCCGATTTTCCGTCCCTTCTCTCCGTCACGCAGGTTTCCGTTCGTCATCCCGTCACGCTCGATGCAGATCCCGGCCGCTTAGCCCGTCGCGTGCCACAGCCGGCCTTAGGTGTCCGATCCGTCCTTCACAGCGGTGCACACCACTCGCCGCTCTTCCTCGCCCCAGTGCAGCTCCTCTTTTGTCGTCGACCTCTTCGGCGCTCATCCCGCCGCGTGCCGCAACCGCGATGACGTGCCCCTGCCGTCTCTGCTCCGCGCGCCGCTTTCTCTCCTGTATAAGTTCTCCTGAACACCCTCACGGTCGCGCCCCGCATTCGTGCCCTTCTAAACCCTACCTTCTTCTGCGAAGCCTCTTCCCCGCCGATGCTCGAGCTGCCGAGGACATCACCGACTCCCTGATCTTCGCATTCCCAGCTCTGTTAACTGCTCTTCTCCCGCACAGTAAGTGCTTCGCTAATTCTGACTATTTCTGTGCTCTCTTTCAGTGCTATTCCTATTTGTTATTATGCTGTCGGACTGTGCCCTCTGTAATGCCTTCAATTCCTTCAGCTGTTACCGACATCATCTGGGATTTCCATAGCTTCGCATCATCACCTCTGTTGGACGGAACCCGCCTTCTCCCACACAGTAAGTCCTGCGATTATTCTGAATATTTCTTTCCTCTGTTTGACTGTTGTTCAGCGTGGCTATTTTGCTCTGGGAGATTGTCGTCTGTACTGTATTCATTTGCTTCATGTGCTATATGTTTTTTCCCACATAAACTCCTGCTTCATATGCTCGATGTCATTGATCTGTTAAGTTTTCCACATATGTTAAACTGTTTTTACCCCATGAACACTTTCGGTTTCTCTCCCAATGCATTGCTCTGTTAAGGTATTGTGATGTAAATGTGTATGCTGCAGCCCTGTTTTCAAACTGTTTAGGATAGAATCACCAGCACATCACTTTTACAGAAATCAGCATAAGGTAACGTGACATCAATACCTACCATGCCCTCTACCTTTGTATGCTGCATTCCTGCTTTCAAACTGTTTAGGATAGAATCACCATCACATCACTTTTAGAGAAATCAGCATAAGGTAACGTGACATCAACACCTACCATGCCCTCTACCTTTGTATGCCGCATTCCTGATTTCAAATAATTATTTAAGGAGAGTTATAAGGAAGATGATACTTTGGAGGGCTTCATTATGCATAGTTGTAAGATATACTACTGATTGATTCAAAAAGTTTAAACTGAATTTACTTTACAAGAAGATGCATACAACTTAGGCTTCTGTCCACATGGCATGAATTAAAATTGTTATCCTCATATTATCCACATGAGCGTCTTGGATTTGTGTTATGTTGTTGAGATTGCAGGTGCAATTGACGAAACACGTACTTTAAAAAATGATCTCTCACAAAATCAAATTATCTTCATGTTAAGAAAATTTATCATGGAAGTAACTTTTTTATCTAAACATACATACAATTGTATTACCTCAACAGTTTATTAGACTTATTATATTTTTACGAAGAAATGTATGTGCTAAAGATATGTTGAATTTATTAACACTACGCATCAAGAACCACTGACAAATGTTAAATGCAGTTGTGTTATGACTACAAAATTTCCGATGACAACATGATTACAACAAGGATCATCATTTAGGTTTTCTCTTTTTGGCGTAGTTATTGAGATGTCTACAAGTGATTTCTTCGGTGTATGTTGTTTTTCCATATAACACAGTTCTAAGGATTGAAATGTGAAAATATTTTGAAGTGTGAAGTCGGAACT
Organism: Platanthera guangdongensis; assembly: GCA_039583875.1. Lineage (NCBI taxonomy): Eukaryota > Viridiplantae > Streptophyta > Magnoliopsida > Asparagales > Orchidaceae > Platanthera > Platanthera guangdongensis. Next base: position 62,907,470 of record CM077166.1, on the reverse strand, counting down.
ACTGGGATGCTATTTATATGATAACTATATAGGATTATTAAACAAGGTTTGAGTATGTAACACTCATATTTAGAGAATGAAATATTAACAGTAGGTTGTCATAAAATAAAGTGATATCTACGTGAGACACGGTTAAGTACCTTATTGCTACTTATAGAAGAGAAGGAAGTTTTAAGTTCTACAGTTTAGACAACATGCTAGAAATAAGATGCGTCTCATTTGTACTATGCGATAAACTATATCACTTAGTCCTGAAAGTAAATTTTATATGATCTTTATTACTCCACGGTGTTTTATAGATGCAATTTTTTGAAAGGTTAAAGTTTTTAACATATACTATAATGTTGTCAGAAATTTTGGTGGACATCTTTGAATGATAAATTTAAAAGTCATTATACTTGATGAACAACATGAGTGACATCTACTTAATATTGTTATATCATACATGAAAAATAGGCTCATGTCTCTTAAACATGTGTAATAAAGCATAGTACATTACAGTACAAATTATGAAAAAGTATGTATGGAAGTACATGTGTAGTTCATCTGAGATAATTAGTAGTGCATCCCAGATAACTTACTGAATTGAGATAATTAGTACTTCTCTAAAACAATCCTAACACAATCACCTACACTTGCACCGACTCTGCACACCCACGCTGAACATATCAACATGAGCTGTGATAACAACTACCTTTTCTGTACTGACATTAGCATATATGTACATATACATTTCCATGATTGAGCATTCTCTGAGCCTATGATCATTGCTTCGACAGTAACCCTCATCATTAAAACCTCCGCCTGCTTTCGACAAAGCTCTGTGTTCCGCAACGTGTTCACCAGTTCCTAAAAGAGCATTCCTCCTCCTTCTACCGTGCATTGCCGTAAAAACAATCTACGGGTTTTCACTTACTGTTTTCAACTTCTCATATGTCACTCAAACTGCACCTCCTATAATAGTACTCTTGCAATCGATTGTACGGCCGCCCCAGCTGCCGCATGCCACACACGGACTCCTCGCCGCCCGACACTTCATCCACCGCTGTGCTCCGCTATTTCCCCATCACTATGTCTGACCGCCGTACACACGCTGCTGCTCGGTGCGTTTCAATTTTAAAATCCATCGCCCTTCGTGCCTCAAACCCGCTCCGCTGACCCTTCCTTCTGCTCTTCACAGCATTAGGTTCCTCTTCACCTTTAGCTTGCTCTCGCGAGCATAGGGAATCGTCCTCTGTCGTTGAGATTGTGCAACATCTCCTGCCGTTAGGACCTTCACCTCCTTCTTCTTCCCCTTCAGCTAAAATGTGAAACTGTTTTCACACGTGGAAGTCTTTTCAACTTTATGTCTTAACGTCACGACCGATGTTAATTTCTACCTATTTCTTCCTTATAGCACGGTTTTATTTCAGAGCCCACCTCCCCTACATCGCTCTTTTAGAGTGAGTTCGTATACGCATTTGCTCAGCTTTTGTAGTTTATAATGATATCAGTTTGCAATCACTGTGAACGAGGTGCTCCATATTGAGTAAGCAGTTTAGATACGTCACTTTGGATTCACTACACATTTTGTATGGCTGAATGTAGATGTACATATTTTTCTATTTTTTTAAAGAACAAGTGGTTCATGCTTATTTCACAAGGTCTCTCCATTCAGATAGCAACCCCACCCACCCAATGTTAGATCGAACGATGTGTTGCTACTTTTACCAATATGAACCCCAACTTCTCACAAGGAATCACATCTTGCCTGTGAGCTGTCACATTACCTGACAAAATTTTTGTGTTTAGCGACCTTTGTTGAAACTCCCGTTCAATGAGAAACGCAAAACTGCGATTTCATACAGTATCCGCCAACACGAATGGGCCCAAGTGGACACAATGTATTCTGCGTATCGCACCTCCTTCTACTGCTCATCTCTTTCATCTTAACTCACCTAAATAAATTTTATGAAAGGTACACTTTTCAGCCACCATAGCGCATGCCAAGTACCTCTTTTGCGACGCACTATGCTCGACTACTACAGTCATGTGCCCGCAGAGATGTATGACATTATTACTTAAAATCCCTAAAATGTCATAACCACACACGCGCATTATCACAGTATCAGTACTGTACACATTTTCATTGAACCTTCTATGTTCTTATACACTACACTCTTAGCACTGAACAAAACGTAGGTTCACTACTACTGAAAAAATACAATTACAATTCCTCATCTACTATAAATACTCTGATTATGTCTACAGTAAGAACGCATTCGATGAATTTTCAACGTGCTATGCTTTTGCGTTACTTACTAAATATACATCAACTCAGGTTGTACTAAAATCTCTCCTCCGCACCACCATGGACACAGCTGAAGCACGTCGTACTGCTCAACGAGCTGCTAATCGTGAACGTTCACGAATTAGGAGAGCCAGGATGACAACAGAGCAACGTGAACGAGAACGTGCTTCTAATCGAGCCCGTCACAGATCTCGGTGGTTACAATTGACGGAAGCACAAAAGAGCATCAACGAGCCATTTGGCGTACTGCCGCTCGAAATCGTGCTCAACGACATCATCTGTTTGAATCGCAGAATGTTGAACTGTCACATGAAACTATCCATGAGCACTCAACTTCTACACCCCCATGTGACTCCATTGTGCCTACATCAATAACCAACAAATATCCTGTCCAAACTACTGCTGCACCCCACATACAATCTCTAAACACAGTAACATCTACTCCATCTACCGTTGTCCACCGATACGTTTTAACAACCGTGTCGTCGTCATTCACTCATGCTACGCAACCACTTCACACTGGAGAATCATCATCTTCTCACAGATCTGTTATACCATTTGGTGATAATGATCTCCCACAAAACTCTGTACAACCAGCACATGTACCAGCATTGTTCGTGCAACAGCCAGATGAACGTTTACTACAACGTATGTACTTTGTAACTACAATACAATGTAAATGCTGTTTATACTTCATTAATTTTGTACATTAACACCTCCATCATTTCTCATCTACATAGAAATTTACGCACCCCATGCGCCTCAATCTGACAATGAAAATGCGTCCACCTCTGATGATACCACCATTGCTACAAATCATTGTTCGAGAAGCCATAATAGTGCCCGTATTTCAAATGTACGGCAACATATTACGTACTTACAACTACAACGACCAAAAGTGTGTACTTACTGTCAGGCGAAGTTGTTTGATGGTGAAACAACAACAATGTGCTGCAATAATGGAAGAGTCCGCATACCAACTCCACCATTCCCAGATGAGCTCTATAATTTATTTACAGCTGATTCTGCACAAAGCCATCATTTCAGAAGATATATCTGTTCATACAATCATGTATTCTCTTTCACATCTATGGGTGTAAACTTAGACCCAACTTTGGCTGCTGATCAACATAGTGTGTACACTTTCCGAGCTCACAGAGCAATATACCATCGAATTGGGTCACTTCTTCCCACTCCAAATACAAGACCACGATATTTACAACTATACATATATGATACAGAACATGAAATTGATCATCGTTTACAGGAGAACTCAGAATTAGACCGCTCATTATTGCAAAAATCCGATCAATTCTAGATGCGTACAATCCATTTGTACTGATGTTCCGCCGAATGTCTGAGCGTGAAGACATTATCAACTGCAAATTAGTTATCAAAGAACGGCCAGCACATGAACAACAATATATATTACCAACAGCCTCACAAGTTGCTGCTATAATTGTTGGAGCTGAAGATTATTTTGATTCGAACGACCGCAACATAACTGTTGAAACAACTGAAGGTCATATAATTACTGTGCAAGAATATACTGGTTTCTACGATCCTCTTCAATACCCGCTACTTCTCCCATATGGAACATATGGTTGGATAGCTGAATATAAAGGATTAAATAATCTACGTGTTACCTGTTGCGACTACTACTCCTACGTACTACAGGTATACAGTGTATTTTTTTTACTATACTCCTTATAATTGTACATCAAATATATTTATGCTGAAATTCATATCACTATAGGATTGTGGTCCACTTTTATCATTACCGTTACACGGATGTCGCCTTCTACAACAATATGTTGTTGATAACTACATCAAAATAGAAACTCAAAAATTAAGATGGATTACACGAAATCAAAATTCTCTTCGTGCTGAACTCTATTGTGGGTTACAAGATTGCCTCAATGCTGGAGAACTTAGTTGAGGTATTACAATTTTTCATTACAATATATAATAATATTATTTTCTATATTCAATGTTTACTGACATATAATATATTATTGTGACTCAGCAAATATTGGTCACCGTATGATTTTACCATCATCCTTTGTTGGAAGTCCGCGCGACATGTACCAACGTTATCAAGACGCAATGACTGTTGTTCAACAGTATGGTATACCAGATATATTTTTAACGATGACATGCAATTCATCATGGCCAGAAATTACAGAATTGCTCTACTCTACACAAACCCCTCAAGATCGTCCTGATATAGTCAGTCGAATATTCAACGCTAAGTACACAAAATTAAAGCATGATCTTTTTCATCGGCATATTTTGGGGAAGACAATTAGTCATGTGCATGTCATTGAGTTTCAAAAAAGAGGTTTACCTCATGTTCATATGTTGATCATTTTCGATGCACGTGACAAAATGAACACTCCAGATGATTATGACCATATTGTTCGTGCTGAACTCCCTCATATTGAACATGAGCCTGAACTATATAATGCTGTTGTACGACATATGATTCATGGTCCATGTGGACATGTAAATCCTCACGCACCATGCATGAAGCATGGTAGCTGCAAAAAAGGTTACCCAAAAATTTTTTCTAAACATACAATACAAGGAGCTGACTCATACCCGATTTACCGCCGACGAAATAATGGACGATCATTCCGTCTACGACGTGCTGCAGATTTTAATATTACAAACCAATGGGTTGTGCCATACAATCCATATCTGCTGTTAAAATATGACTGTCACATAAATGTTGAAATCTGTAGTAGTATTAAAAGTATTAAATACTTATACAAATACATTCACAAAGGCCCTGACTGTGTTGAATTTCAAATCCATGATACTGCTGATCGGAATGAAATATCTCACTATGTAAACGGTCGATGGATATGTCCTCAAGAAGCATTCTGGAAAATATTCAAGTTCAATATGTACCAGACATATCCCTAAGTAATTCGTTTACAAATACATCTGCCAAACAAACATCAGGTTCATTTTCACAATACTGATGTACTTACTACCATTCTTGCAAATGAGCGCAACTCACGTACAATGTTAACCGAGTTCTTCAGCATTAACGACAGTAACCAAGAGGAACATGACTACTTCTACACTGAATTTCCAAAACACTACACATGGAACTCAGCGTCAAGAACTTGGCATAAACGAAGGCGTCGTCAAAAGATTATTGCTCGAATGTACTCCGTACATCCTTCAGAAGCAGAAAGATTTTACCTGCGCATGCTTCTAAATCATATTCGAGCACCACGATCTTTCACACATTTGATGACAGTTGGTACTATTACTCACCAAACATTTAAATCCGCTGCTGAACATTATGGTCTATTAGAACAAGACAACAACCTACATAGTTGTATGTTTGATGCTAAAGAGTTTCAGATGCCCGCAGCACTGCGTACTTTATTTACAACAATTTTGCTATTTTGCAATCCAACAGATGTTAGAGAGCTTTGGAATGCCAATTACACAGCAATGACAGAAGATTTCCATACATTGTCATCTACCAACGACATATACATCCTCAACAAACTACTTCGTGAAATCAACAACATTCTTCAACAACACAACAAATCAACTACACAGTTTGATATCCCGAACATGTCTTCAACATTCGAAAATATTACAGACTTCTCAATGTTAATTGCAGATGAGCTATCAATGCCTATTTCAAGTACAGATCTTGCTTCAATTTCATCATTAAACCACCGTCAAGCTTATATCTTCCATATTATTACTGAATGTGTTAAACAAGGCACTGGCGGTATTTTCTTCATTGACGGCCCTGTTGGCACTGGAAAAACCTTTTTATATAAGGCCATACTTGCATACCTACGGAAAAATGGTCATATTATACTTGCCACTGCATCATCAGGCATTGCTGCAACTCTTCTTCCAGGAGGAAATACAGCACATTTGAGATTCAAGATTCCTATTCCTATTGAACCAGGATCATACTGTAAATTCACAAAAACATCAGATATGCAACAACTCTTACAACACTGCTCCGCTATTCTGTGGGATGAGGCACCTATGTTACATAAACATATTTTCGAAGCTGTTGACTGCTCATTACGAGATGTTCTAAACACAGACCTACCTTTTGGTAATAAAGTTCTAATCATGGGCGGCGATTTCCGTCAAATTCCACCAGTTGTGCTCAACGGAACAGTGTCGCAAATTATTAATGCCAGTATTGTTACCTCGCCATTGTGGTTATCTGTCAAACTGCTATCACTAACTGAAAATATGCGTGCATTTCATGATCAACATTTCTCAGACCTTCTTCTTCAAATTGGAAATGGTACTGAATCCACATATGGTGATGATATGATATGAATTCCTGATTCAATGATTATTCCCTGGACTGGTGATCATTCAGTCGACATACTTATCAGCATCATATTCTCTAATATGACATGTACTACTAACTATGACTATTGGGAGAGCAGAGCGCTGTTGAGTCCACTAAATGAAGATGTTGCACATTTAAATGAGAAATGTCTGAATATCTTCCCTGGCGATGAAACAACATACTACTCTTTTGATTCTGTTGATGATGACAACCGTAATTTATACCCGCCAGAATTTTTAAATAGCATCTCATCAAGTAATCTTCCACCACACAAACTGTCTTTAAAGATAGGTGCCCCTATTATGCTCCTAAGAAATCTAAACCCACGTATTGGCCTATGCAACGGTTCACGACTCATATGCCGACAATTTTCAAGAAATGTTATTGCAGTAGAAATTCTTACTGCTGAACATAAAGGCAAATCAGTTTTCCTGCCGCGCATACCTCTAAAAAATACTGGAGATCAACATCTACCTTTTCAACTTACAAGGAAACAATTCCCAGTTCGCTTAAGCTTTGCACTGACAATAAACAAATCTAAAGGACAAACAATCGAACATGTTGGCCTTTATCTACCATCTCCTGTTTTCACTCATGGTCAACTATACGTTGCTCTATCCAGAGGAACTACTGCTGCAAACACAAAGGTATTAATTAAAGATAGTACATTACGTGACATTCCTGGCACGTACACAAAAAACATTGTTTACAAAGAAATACTATCAAAAGTGAACATACATGTACATTATATTGTTTATATCTGCTTTCATATTTAACATACAGTTTCATGATCATATCATCTGTACTAATTTCTTACTTTCATATTACTTGCACAGCCACCTCATTCGTAATCGTTCGCATCTACAACAATAAACATCTACTTCTTTTCCTGCAGGTACATTCAAGAAACCCAACTCACATAATCCTTACATCTATGCTTTTCTTATATACTACAATTAGTATTATCACTCTAACAAAAAAACCTTCGCGCATAAAAAAAGTCTCATGCTACATTACCCATGTAAAATTACGTCCAACTTTATTAAATATAAAACACTCACTTACACTAAATCTACTTTCAAAGCCCAACCATATATTATTTTATTACATAGTTCTATGCATTTAAAATTTTTACCTCTAATACTCAATGAACCCTATCATAAATCAATGTTCTTTTGATATGATCACTCTATCAAATTCTAAAAAATCAATACTGTAAATAGTAGTACTATTCACATTACCATATACATTTTCACATGTAAATACCACATTACCTATTTACTTACAAATAAAAAAACATACAGTATACATTACCAACTTCAATAATTACACATAGCAAAACCAATACGACTTTGACTATCCAACTCAACTATGAAATTTGTACTCTTCTTTATGATAACAAAAATACAGCATATCAAAGTTTTTCCCTCTAATAAACAACGCATTTACAAACTTTTATGCACAGCACCGTAAATACTCATACTTCAATAATCATCACATAGTAGAAAACATTTATAAAATTAATTTAACATTTTTGACAATTATTTACATAAAAAACAAAAACAACATGATTGTCATCATTATTTTAAAAACCTTAATATTGAATTTATTTACTCTTACATTCAATAACATGAATACATAACAGTATCTATAAGACATGCAACATAAGCGTATTTGTACGAATGGCACTAAATGTACAGACAAACTATTTTTTCAGCCTACACATAGTTCTATGCTTACTTGATGAAATCGTCGCACTGAAATGACAATACCTACCATCCCCCATTATATTAAATTTCTTTACTACGTCGTTTTTTTTTTACAATATCATTTCTTGCACTTTGGCAACATATAAAAAATATTTTCATACTTCAGAGTTTTATAAATAAAAGAATTGTATTTCTTGCGTTTGACAAATATGATTCTGTGTTTTAATAATATAAAATAGTAACATATTGCGTAAAAAAATAATAATTTTTATTGTTGTTATTACTTTTACAACAAAATGCACTAAATATTTTACTTTAATATACACCATGTTTTTAAATAAAAAAATATCGAGAAAAATATTCGTACGCAAATATAATTATCATTACATACCAACAGTCATACCTGTACCGACAACAACGCTCAATATACTTATTGAAATGAACAAAAATACCTTTAATCAATAGTATCAGAACCTCAAATGCGCATTTACATTTACACTACTGTACATTTCACGACCTAATTATTTTCCACTAAAACTCAACATATCATTTTCTTACTCTTTCTAAAATTACATGTTCTCTGTCACCATTAAAAAAAATTCTCTATATACAATCATTATTTATTCTCATCTAAAATTGTGCTTTGTCATTTGATACAGTACATACGCATATACTCACAATGTCTGCATACAACTCCTCAGCAACAGTGACTCAAGAGAATACCCTGTCATCCATAATTGAGTCTATTGACTCCTACAACAATGTACCAGCAGATATGCGAGATTACTATTACTTCGCTGTACTACTCAGCAACCTTCCTCATGCTACAACCACAGATTTATTACGATCACTCTTCCAAGCTCTTCCAGGCTTCCTACACGCCAGCATAATCAATCTTACTGAAAATTGCACTATAAATTATTCCACCATTTGTAAACAAATGAAACCATATGACGCATTTATTACTGCAGGTCGACATCAACACATCAGACAATCAAACTACGACAGGAGAACTGATCTTTACAGATGAAGTGTCAATGCATGATGCTGCGAACATGATAAACAGACAAATAATTGATGGAAGACCAATAGCAACCGAAGAGCTACGCCTATTTGATATTAAACCAGAATACTATCAGCAGCGTATAAATTTCATATCATGAACAAAAAGAGTCCATATAAATATTCTGTAGAGAATTCCCTCGCTCTCACTTCTATTGAATGTATACATCACATAGAATATTACTGAGATATTATGCTCCTATGCATTCTACTACTGCATCATTTGCTTATTGTCTGCTATCCTTCACTCTGCAATGTACTGTATATATCACTGTTAACATATTGTTAATAAAAATGTTTATCAACGATATGCATAGTATCTCACTATTTAATCAATACATTGTAGCGCATGTGATATTCTCTTTGTTGATGACATTACAGACAATGTTACACCTTCTTATATAGTTGCTCACATGCAACTGTACAAAACAGTTGTCGTATGATTACATATACAAATTCATCAAAATTTGCATTCACTTTCCTTCCATATGACACGACTATCCATTTAAACTTCAAAATTCTCATACAACTATAAACTACATTACTCTATAATTCTAAATATTAACTGATATGCACACAGTATTTTAGCACTGCTCGCCAATCATTTAAAACATATCTCCAAGAACACACCGCCATACATTTAAAACAACTGCTTACTCAATGCGATTTATGTTTTGAAATAACTGAAACTTCTGCTGTTAAACTAATGATAATATCCCCAAATTTTTTTAGAATAATACTGTTTTCCATTAATGAAAATAAAACTCATATTCTCAACGCAACCATTATCAAGTCACCTATATAAACAACCATAATACTGCTTTCATTGACAGAAAATATGGCCGCTTCCTCTACTCATGAATTCTCAAATTTGTTACAATATGTTGCTAATAATAACAAACTAAGATTTGAACATACAATGATCATCATCACAAACTCTATGCGTATTTATTAAAAAATGAAACATTCAATATATATGTTACTTAATTCATTTCTCTCTAATACCAACACGCATATGCACAAATCAAATGATCTTAAGAATACAATTTTCCTACCTCCGCTACAAGAAACTATCAGTCATTTAAACCGCAGATGCCTATCACTATTACCAAGAAAAAATGTCGCATACTATACATTTAACTCACTTAATCATAATAAATATAGTTTAACTACACACGATCTCTTAAAAAAATTATCACAATTACATCTCCCCCACACAAACTGCCTTTAAAAATGATTCACTTATTACAGTACTTTGACAGCTCAATGCCGCAACAAGCCTTTATAATCGTTCACGTCTTCTATGTCATTTTTGAAAAAAAGGTATCATTGCGCCTACAATTCTCACAATAAAACATAAAATAAAAACTATATTCCCTCCACGTATACATCTACAGAACACTGAATATTCAAAAATGCATTTTAAACTTACGCTTCATCAATTTCAAATTCATTTGATCTTTACACTAACAACCAGTAATGCAGAAAATCAAACAATTAAAGAAATAAGAACCTATGTACCCGCTCATCATTTTACTCACGTCCATCTATATGTAACTCTATCAAAATGAACAGATTCATCAAATACTACACCACTACCTAAAAAAAACTCATTATTTACTCACAGAGCTATATACAAAAAAAAGTTTTTATTAAATAAATTTTCGTACGAACACACATGCAGGCACATAGTAGACTCTCAAATACAATTCATTGTAATACATACAATCAATATATTTTTATCGTATAATGTACATGTTTTTTCACAAAACAATTGAACTGTTTATTAATGAATGATGTCACTCGGCATACGAACCATCACCAAATCAAATTTCACCACCACAAAAATCACTTCTGCCAATCAACCTTCCCAACGGAATACTCTGCTCAAAAAAATATCTTCTCTTATTATCGTACTCTAATTAATCTTCTTTGTTTACGCAGTAAATAACAAAATCAGAGTTAAGCTACACATTATAAAATACACATTCATTTCACAAACATTGCTTATATCTATATGAATATCAACAATATACAGATGGAAAACAACAATTCATCAAATCCGCGGCCACAATTACATAATCAGTCAGCCGCGCAACCCAGTAAGTTATTATTACTATTCATATATATATTTTTTACTACAGCAATTATTTCAACATAATATTATAAACTGTGCTTTTCAGATACTCCTATCACCAACAACAACTCATCAAACTCTGATGACAATTACTATGATGAGCTTTACCCGCCAACCACCACACGGTGGTCAGATCTTCCACGAACTGAAATTCCTGGTTTTCGACTACGTATCCCAGCTGTACCACCAGGTCTCACACCACAGGAAGAATGGAACTATGTATTCACAATGATTAGAAGGTAACCCGTACTCAATACTTTTCATTACATAACAAACAGTACTATCATCATTCGATCAACATTTCTTAATATCTAATATCACTGTACATGTTCCAATATTACAGAATCTCCGAAGGCCACTAAATCAAACCTTCCAGCAAGCAATATTATTTACTACTAAGAGCTTCGAACTATAGATGCACATACTAGTTACTATGGTTACAGAATCACCAACTCTCAGCAATCTCCAACTACAGACCATAAACTATGCATCATTGACAGTTTTATTTGTTCTATGAAGTTATAATACCCAAAAGTTATTATGTTTTTACGTATGCATTTTATTTTTCCCCTCCGCTCATGATATTTGTGCTCAATATTACTCACTTTGTGATAACAGTTATGGATATACAAAATTACTCCTTTGGATGAACTCCATCTTCATGCTCCATTGCTTAACCTACTACTTTTTTATGACATTTCGATTATATGATTGTTGCAAACTAACATGTGCACTATGAATCAACTGCCCCTCACGTACATGCTGAAATCAATTTTTTGTTTTGATTTGCATTTGCCACCTTTCAAAACACAGGCAAAACCCATGCGCATGCGGGCGAAGCCCGCATGGATGCGGCCGAAGGCCGCCCGAGATCATCGAGCACGGGCGTAGCCCGTGCGAAGATGCTCGTATATATATATATTTATATATTTCAAAAATACAAAAAAAATCATTACATAGATTGCAAAATAACATAATGCAATATTCAGGGCCGATAGATGTCTGCACGGATGTGACGTCGGGTACTTTTGCGACGTCCAGATCGGGGCTGGTCTCCACCAATATATCTTCTGCAGAAAAAGAAAATCTACACAAAGTGACTAAGAGATATACTGAATTTATTATTGAAACTCAAACCAGTCTGTCAGACGCTCTTGCTATGTTTACGACATGCAAGTTTATGAGAAAATGAAAACTTCCTTCATATGCTCCTAGTGTTCTTCTGCTTCTCTATAATTTCTCTTTTGATATATAATATAAAGGGCGATGAGTGATATATAAGGGGGTTTCTTGGACACAGATAATTTTGTATTTTTCCAAGTTGATTCCTTGTCTCTTCTCTGACCTCATTTTCTTCTTTATTTTCCTATAAATCACTTAACTCCCATGTGAAATCTGTTATACCAAATAGAAGGATATTGTTATGAAAAACCTCTGAATTTGATATAACAGATTATGTTAAGCGATATAAGATGTGCTACGTTGAAATCATTCTTGTCATGGCATCAAGGCAAACCAAGGCGAGCGTCGGGCGCCTAAACGCTTAGGCGATAAGGCACAAGTCAAGGTTGTCATAAGGCGAGCAAGTCGCAAGGAGACAACTAGACATTTTTAAAAAATAAGGCAGATTTTAGACTGCGGTTTTTATAAAAACTGTGGTCTAAAGTCTGTCTTACCGTAGTCAAGGCACACTTCAGACTGCGGTTTTTACCGCAGTGTATCGTTCAAAAGACAGCGGTTTTTATAAAAACCTCAGTTTATCCCAGTTTTTTTTAATAAAAAATGTCACCAATAGCAACACCAACATAGTTTGTTCCATTGAAAGAATCTCCACCAATACCAAGTACCAACACAGGTTGACTTATAATCATCTAACCATGTTGAACACATACCGACTTATAAATTCCAACAGAGTTATAAAATCAAAAAAATCCGGATGACTTTTGAGTCTTTTGACACATCAGAGTAATTCAAAAGAAAGATTAAATTCATCATGAATATAATCAGCTAACTATATTGAACACATATACCTACTTAGAAAATCTAATTCATATCCAATACAGTTATATATCAGTTAACTATATTGAAATTCCAACATCAACATGAATTTAATCCTCCTTACCATGAAAGATTAAATTCACATCCAATACAATTATATATCAGAGTAATTCCTTACCATGAATATATTAACACATGATTCGGTGTCAAAAATATACAAATATGCATTTTATATAATATATATAGTCATTTGTTTTAAGAAATCATAAAATGATCAAATAGAATTATCATCTAGTAAGTGATCATTAGCATTGCTTGTTCTCGGTTGATTTGATGTACTCGCCATTTGGGCATAACTATCATCAATATTTTCATCATCATTGGCAAATCCAAAAATTTTTAAATCTTCATCCCCTTCAGCTATAAATTGAAGGTTAGCTCCAACTCCACTACATAAATTTTGAGTTTCAGTCCCAATAACTCTCTTTACTGCTTCCCATGTGAGATTATCATCATCAAAAATTAAAACATCCTCTCGTTGGTTCATCATCCACTCTCTACTCCAATCTAGTTCATCAAGCCCTAAAAGGTTGTAATTTTTCCCTTTTTCACGTACGTCTTTCTTGGAATCGTGCTTGTAGACGACGATTATACTGGATGTATAAAAGATCATTAAGTCTTTGATGCTCCAATCTATTTCTTTTCTTTGTGTAAATCTGAATTAAGATAATTATAAATTTGTTAGTAGATATAAAAATATCAAATTTTATACTGAATATTAGTATACTTACAAACTCAAAAGTATTTCAGTTGCGCTCACAACTAAAAGAAGAACAACATAAACTAAGTATGCGCAGTGCTACCTTTGTAAGGTCAACATTCGGTCATACATGTGCACCCCACCAATCCACTTTTTATTTAAGATAAATATAAATTATTTAACATATAAATAATTTAAGAAAAAATAAAAAACTTAATCAATACTAACTTGAATTTAAGATGATTTGTTGCCTAATAGTCATAGATTTTTCAAAACTATTTCAAGATGCTTTGTAGTTAGTACCTTGCTCTGCAATCTTATCTTGCAACTGTTGATCAGGCACTAGTCTTGCAATAACATTATTGTAAGTATCTTGAAATTTTCAAATATCATCATTATGTTTCTTCTCATATTCAAAATATTTGTTTGGATTTAGAAATAAAGCTGTCATATACAATTTTGCTTCATTTGATATGTCCATATATTTTTAACAATCTCAATAATTTTTTTAAACAATTTTTTTTTATTATCAAAATATTTTTTAAATCTTCTATTTAGTTTCATCCATTGTCACATGAAAGAACTAGTGCCTAAACACCTAAAGGGGGGGGGGGGTGAATATGTGCACTTAATCTTTTTAAACTTTAAAGGCAGAAACTCAGAATTATAAGCAATTCTTTACAGCAATACAACACAACAATCACAGAATAAAGCACACACAGAGAACACACAAATTTTATAGTGGTTCCCCAAGGTCTGGGTACATCCACTTTCCCCCTTCGCCTATCTAGTAGTGTACTAGATTCGGCCCAACTTCTCCACTATTCTTCAGATCCTCAGATCTTACACTCAGAACCCCAAATAGGTTTCTACAGCTCAGAGTGATCCCACTCTTACAACTCAGGCTCAAAAGCCCTACCACTCAGTCTTCACAAAGACCTACACTCAGCCTTTAACAAGGCCTACACTCAGCCCTCAACAAGGCCTACACTCAGAGAAAAGTATCTCCTACACTCAGGCACAAAGGCCCTATCACTCAGCCTTTATAATTTCAGGCTTACAACTCAGATCCCTTAGGATCCTACAAGAAATTAAAATTACAAAGTATATACCAACAACTCAGAATGAGAGAGAAGAGTTGACAGGTTTCTTGATGAGTTCTTGGAAGAACTTTGCTGAGATCAACCTCCCTTGGCTTCCTTCAAAGCTTCTTGAATTTAGAACACAGTAGGGTTGAGTCTCTATGCAGATGATCTTCAATCACTGCTGACTTAAGAATCAGATCTCAATCTGAAACTTTCTTCACAGCCTGGTTCAATACCTGTCTTCTTAGAAGGAGCTCTCTCTCTCCAACTTCTTAGATCTTCACTTGAATTGATTCTTCAATGAATTGCTTGATCGATCACCATCTGTTGACAGAATAAGCCTTTATATAAGCCTTCTTCATGGTGACCGGCTGATCCGGTTTCTAACGATCTTCTGACAGCTCTAACAGTTGCAGTAGACTGGCTGGAATGGCAGCTGTCAAGTTATCCAGTCACTTCTTGAATTTTCTGTAACTGTCTGAAAGTGTCGAGACAGTCAGTCTTTAAGTGTCGACACAAATAGACCAAGTGCCGACACAAGTATACTAAGTGTCGACACTAGCCTTCATAGTGTCGACACAACTCCTTGTGTTGTAGAAATTACTTCTCGACACTGCTTCTTCAGAATGTGTCGACACTGATATTTTGTGTCGACACAACTCCTTGTTCTTTAGTACTTAGTTGAATTCTGCTAAGTGTCGACACAACTCCTTTGTGTCGACACATGTTCTTGTGTTGAACTTGTTAAGTGTCGACACATTTTCTTAGTGTCGACACATGCCTTCTATGTTGATACTTTTGCTGAGTGTCGACACATCTCCTTTGTGTCGACACTTGTACTTAGACTTTATTAAAATTTACTGAGTGTCGAGACAGCCTCCTAGTGTCGACACTTTCTTCATGTGTTGAGACTTTTGCTGTGTGTCGACACATTCTTCATTATGTCGACACTTGTACTTAAACTCTGTTGAAGTTTGCTGAGTGTCGACACAGCCTCCTAGTGTCGACACTTTCTTCATGTGTTGAGACTTTTGCTGTGTGTCGACACATTCTTCATTATGTCGACACTTGTACTTAAACTCTGTTGAAGTTTGCTGAGTGTCGACACAGCCTCCTAGTGTCGACACTTTTGATGTCGACAAAGTTCCTCTGGGTGTCGACATTGCTTCTAAGTTTCGACACTGATTCTTTAGACATTTCTTCATTGAGTGTCGACACAGCCTGTATGTGTCGACACTTTGCTTCTGGTGTCGACTCTGCATTCCTATTGTCGACACAATTAGTCCAAGTGTCAACACAGCTTCTCTGGGTGTCGACACAAGTCTTCTTAAGTGTTGACACTTTTCTTCTAGGTGTCGACACATGGACTTAGAAACTTTTAAGCTTTCCCTGCAATTACTTAACCTGCACAAGGTAACTCAAAATACATCAAATACACCTTGATGTATATCATTGAGTAGGGTGAGGCTTCTTCAAATCAGGTACATATTTTCCAATGTACCCAACAATCTCCCTCTATTTGGAGAAGTCATAACCCTTAGTCAATGATATACACCATACATAACAAATTCACGGTATGATGTAAAACAATATTAAATGACAGGGTAAGTACATAAACATGTATTAAACAAAACATGTATACACAAATATCTCAGAACAATGATGTAATAAATTTAACACATATCACATTGTTCTAATAACTTCAACATTTTTATTATTCAAAAGTTTACAGAAAGTTGAATGCAACTGATTACACATAGTAAACTTAAGAAAAATTTCTATCCTAAGGCAGCTCAGGATCCTTGATCACAATGCCCTTTCTTGATTGTATCTTTGCTTGGACAAGAGCTTCAGTATCATCAGCAGCATCAGGCTTCTTTCCCTTAAGATCTTTCTTTTTCTGCTCTTCAGCCTTGATCTTCTGCCTTTCAAAATAATGATAAGGCTTTGGGAAGTACTTGCTAGGCTCCTGTGTAGTAGGAGGTAGCTTTCTCATCTTAGCCTTTCTTCTGTATTGAACAATAGCCTCTTGCCTGTTCTCATGTTTCCTCCACTCTAGTTCAGAATACCACTTGTTTCTATCCTGGATATTATCCTTGACAGCCTTCCATGCAGTCAAGATGATATTCCTGGAAGTGGGGCTCCATTGTTCAAAATCAGGCCTTAGTTCAGCTTGCTCTCTGAATCTTTTCTTAGACAATTGAGTCTCTTATTCTTTTAGCAAAGCCTCTTATTCTTTCAGTATTGCCTCTGGCACAGGCTGAATCACTTTCTCAATGATGACATTCTGAATTCCCTCAGGAGGACTGTACATAGTCTGGATCTCTTGATGTAACATGTCAAAGTCTGCTGTAGGGTATATTACCTGAGTTACTTCAGCTTGCTCTCCTCCAAGATATGCATGATTAATACCAGACTCTGCCACATTGTCATCATCACATAAGGGTGGATATCCAAGGGTGGCTCTGATGGAATTTGAAATCCATTTGGTATGATCAGAGCCTGCCTTGACTAATACCCTCTCCCCCTTTATGACTTCTCTTTCAATGTCATCTTTCTGGAATCTTATTTGGGCATTCAGATAGTTTACTCCATCTTTGTAGAAAGGTTTCAACCTTTGGAGCTTGTCAGTTATAGCCTTTTGAGAGTCTTCAATAGCAGTTTTAACAGCAGTTAGGCTCTCTTGCAATTGTTTGTCAAATTCAGCCTTGGCAGTAGTACTTGCTGTAGTCTGTGCAGTAGCTAGATTCTTCATTTCAGTTACTATTGCATTATGTGAAGCTGTCAAATTATCATTCATTCTTATCTGATTCTCTAGGACATAGCCTTGCTTCACTTCTAGATCATCAAGTTTGGTCTTTATTTTTTCTTGATGTGTGGCTAGATAGACTACTGCATTTCCTCCCTTATGGAAGCAGTAAGTCATTTCTTTCTTATTCAGATTCATTTCAAATCTGATTGACTTAATGTCTTGGGCCAGATCAAACTGCAGTGACTTATGCCCTTCATCCATATAAGTTTGCAGAGCCTATCTTTGCTCATCTAGCTTGATCTGTAATGCTACCATCAGTGAACTATAGTCAGTAGATGGTGCAGGCTGCGGAGCAATGGTCTGTAGGGCTTTCTTATAATTCTGGCTCCTTCTCTTAAAGACTTGGAACTTTCTCTTCTTGGCTCTAACAGACTCTTCATCTTCAGAAGCAGATGTGCTAGCTATATCTACTCTTTCTTTAGGACTAGGATGTGAATCCTTCTCAGTCCTTGATGGTTGCTCAGCATCCTTTGGCTTCTCAGTTTCTTTGCCTACAGTTTCTTCTTCAATCTCCACATGCTCCCCCTCAATAATTACTTTCTCCCCCTCAGCAACAGTTTTTTCTCTCTCAAAGTCAGTTTGTAGAAGGTCTGGGAACAGTTCTTCTAAAGTAAATTCCTATTGAGGATGACTTGGTGAATCCCTGATCTTAGGAGCAGCTGATACCTCTTTCTCAGCTACAGATGTGTCCTCCATGACCACATCTTGGGGTTGGTTATGTGTCTGTGTTTGCTGATTAACATTAGGTAATGAATCAGACAAAACATCATCCTCAATAGGGAAATCTAATTTATTAATTTTAGTAATTACCTCAAGTATAGTTTGAGTAGCTTGTTCACTCTCTAGTGGAGGTGGCTTACCCACAAGTAAGGGCTCCCCCTGGATGGAATCTAGGTGAATTAGGCTAGCTTGTGGTAGCTCCCCCTGCCTTTCTGCATCTTCTTGTCTAACTGGAGACTGTCCAGCATTCCTTCCTTGTTCATCATCAGAACTAAATACTACTAGCTCTTCAGAGCTGCTGGAGGATTCCTGAGCCACAGGGGCTGTCTTCTTCTTCTTCTTCTGGGGTGTGTCCTTTACTGGAGATGGCAGTTCTTTGGTCAGTACTCTATCCCACCTAGAGAAGATTCTCAAATCCATTCTCCTCATGTGGTTAATCTTAGATCCAGCTGCTTGATTCATCACCTCTGGAATACTTCCAGCTAGGTATAAACTCAGAATTCTTCCCAAATTGGGCTTCTTCATACTCTCTTTTATCTTTTCAAACATAACTGTAGACCAATCAGTATCTAGTTTGAAGATAATTCTTGTCATTAGACTGAACATATGAGCAGATATTCTATCATGTCCTCCAGGTTTGCTCAGGATGACCTTGCCAATAATTTCAGATAAGAATTTGCCCTGCATATTCATTCCCTTCCTATTGAACACAGATCCTATTTTCATGTTAGAGTCCAGTCCACACCATTTCAATGCTTCTCTAGTCTTAGAAGCAGATACATCTTCTTCCTCCTTAGTTCTTGGTAGTTGTAGTACCTTTCTCAGACTCTTAGGAGAGACCTTGACCTTTGCTCCATGAACTCTGGACTTAATCTTGAGTCCTGATTCATCTAGAGTTGCTCCATTCAGAAATTGGAGGACTTCCTTCTTCCATATCTTGATCGGTTCTGAAACAAGAAATTCTAACTCAGTCTCTGCTATTAGGGTTATCACGCCTTTGATCTCAGGTTCCGCGTCATCAAATGTGTGTCGCACGAGTTCATATCCTTCATTCACATTCTCTTCTAGCTTGGGCGCCATTAGGGTTTGAAGAAATTTGAATTTAGAGAAGAGAGATGTCGACACACAAGTTTGGTCTTGAAACTTTGGTGAGCGTGTCGACAAACAATGGCGAAAACCTATTTATACCTTTCTAGAATCGAAGATGAAAGGGCGCGTCAAAATAATTAAATTGTGTCGACACTGTTGAAAAGTGTCGACACTTACTTATAATGTCTCGACAACTATGTGTCGACACAAGTATAGTCGACAGAATATATGTGTCGACACTTGTTTATGTATCGACACCGCTTTGCTCGACACTTAGTCAAGACTTTACTAGACTAATTCTAAGTAAAGCCTAAGTGTCGACACCACCTTGGATGTGTCGACACCTACTCTGCATGTGTCGACACTAATTCTCTGAAGTGTCGACACTGATTTCCTAGATGTGTCGACACCATTTCTCTGAAATGTCGACATCACTTTTCTGTCTTGACACAGACCACTCTGTGTGTCGACACCATTTTACTTAGCCAATTTTTTGTAAACTATTCTAAGTTTATCATACCTAATTCAATTTTAAATTTATTGAATTTGGTTTCATCTAAGGGATTATTATACATGTCAGCTAGCTGATTATCTGTACTAATATACTCTAGTGAAATATCTCCTTTTTCCATATGTTCTCTTAGAAAATGGTATTTTATTTCTATGTGCTTAGTCCTACTATGGGAGACAGGATTGTTTGCAATAGAAATAGCACTAGTAGAATCACAAAATAAAGGTGTTCTACTTACTTGAATACCATAGTCTTCTAGCTGATGTTGAATCCATAGAAGTTGAGCACAGCAACTTCCTGCAACAACATACTCTGATTCTGCTGTGGAGATAGCCACACTTGTTTGTTTCTTGCTACTCCATGATATCAGCCTTCCACCTAGCAATTGACAGGTACATGTTGTACTCTTTCTGTCTTCCTTGCAGCCTGCAAAATCTGCATCTGAATAACCTGTCAGTTCAAAATCTCCATTCCTAGGGTACCAAAGGCGTAGATAAGGTGTGCCCTTAAGATATCTCAGAATTCTTTTGACTGTTGTCAAGTGAGATTCTTTAGGGCAAGCTTGGTACCTAACACAGACACATGTAGCATACATGATATCTGGTCTACTTGCAGTCAAATATAGTAGGGAGCCAACTATCCCTTTATACAATGTTTCATCTACAGGTTTCCCTGCATCATCTTTGCATAAAGATATTGTTGACCCCATAGGAGTTTTCATGGTAGTGGATGATTCCATACCATACTTCCTTATCAATTTTAGGGTGAACTTAGACTGACATATGGATAAACCATCCTCAGTCTGTCTAACTTGGAGACCCAAGAAGAACTTAAGTTCCCCCATACTGCTCATTTCAAATTGTCCTTGCATTAGTTTTGCAAACTTTTTGCAAAGACTACTTTCAGTAGACCCAAATATGATGTCATCTACATATATTTGGACTAGAATGATCTTGCCTCTAGATTCCCTAAGAAATAGTCTTGTCTATTTTCCCCCTTGTGAATTTATTCTCAATGAGGAAACTAGACATGGTTTCATACCAAGCTCTAGGTGCTTGTTTTAACCCATACAAAACCTTCCTGAGTCTATAGACATAATTAGGTTTGATAGAATCTACAAAACCTGATGGCTGTTCTATATAGACTTCTTCCTTCAGATTTCCATTCAGAAAGGCTGACTTAACATCCATTTGGTATACTTTAAACCCTTGATAGGTTGCATAAGCCAGGAACATCCTTATAGCTTCCAGTCTGGCTACTGGAGCAAAGGTTTGATCAAAGTCAATACCTTCTTCCTGCCTATATCCCTTATCAACCAGTCTAGCTTTGTTCTTCACAATAACTCCATGTTCATCCAACTTGTTCCTAAAGATCCACTTAGTCCCAATAATGTTGTGGTCTTTTGGTTTAGGAACTAGCTCCCAGACATTGTATCTTTTGAACTGGTTCAGCTCCTCTTGCATAGCCTCAATCCAATGAGGGTCTAGGATTGCTTCTTCAAATTTCTTTGGCTCTACTTGGGATAGAAAGCTGGAGTAGAGAACTGAACTTAGATTCCTGCTCCTTGATTGTACCCCTTGTCTGAGATCACCAATAATTTGATTGGCTGGATGATCTTTTAAATGCCTATTTGCTGGAGGTAGCTTATCTTCAGGTTGTACTCCTTCAGCTTCTTCAACTTGCTGCACTCCTTGGTCTTCTTCTGCATCAGGTGCATCTAGTACTCCCCCTAGACAGCAGCCACTATCATCCACATGCTGACTTGCAGTAGATCCTTCTTCAATAGTAAGCTTGTTCATCTTCTCAGTCACACCTGTAGAGCTGCAAACACTTCTAGACAATTCATTGTTAATGAGTCTAGCTTCATCAAACACTAAATGTACCGACTCTTCTACAACTTGAGTAGTCAAGTTGTAGACCCTATAAGCCTTACTGTTGTTGCTGTACCCAACAAAGATCCCCTCTTGGGATTTGACAACAAACTTGGTTAAGTAAGACTTACCATTGTTAAGTATATAATATTTACAACCAAAGATCCTGAAATAGGATAGATTTGGTTTTCTGCCTTTCACAATCTCATAGGGGGTCTTATTGTGGCTCTTGGTAATGGTAGCCCTATTAATTACATGACATGCAGTGTTTACTGCCTCAGCCCAGAAATATTCTGGGAGAGATGTGTCACTTAATAGGGTTCTACTAGCCTCAATCAAGGTTCTATTTTTCCTTTCAGCAATGCCATTTTGCTGAGGTGTTCTTGGTGAAGAAAATTCCTGAAATATCCCAAACTCTTCACATAGCTTTGTCATATTGTCAGACTGGAATTCAGTACCATGGTCACTTCTTATTTTGACCACTGTACTGTCTAAATCATTCTGAATTTGTTTGACAAAACTATAAAAGATACTAGGATTTCAGATTTCTGTCTAAGGAAGAACACCAAGGAAAACCTTGAGTAGTCATCTACAACCACAAATGTATAGACCTTCCTACCTAGACTGTGAACTGGCATAGGACCAAAAAGATCCATATGCAAGAGGTATAAGCACCTCACAGCATCTTTGTTCTCAATGCTATTAAAGGTGGATCTGGTCTGCTTGCCCTTTTGACAAGCTGAGCATATCTCATCCTTAATACACTTAACCTGAGGACCATTCCTCACGAACTCTTTACTATAGAGTTGACTAATTATCTTATAGTTAAGATGGGCTAGCCTCTTGTGCCATTTGACACAATGAGAGACTTTCTCATCAGCTACAAGACACACAGGAGAAACATTGTTCTCACACATAATGTCTAGACAATAGACATTTCTCTTCCTATAACCTGTTAGAATGATCTTTTGATCATTTGACCTCCTGATATGACAACCATCTTTGACAAATGAGATGTCATATCCTAAATCACTCACCTGACTTATACTAATAAGGTTGTGTTTCAAACCTTTAACATAAGCCACTTGAGTAATTGTAATAAGGTTGCTAGAAATGTTACCAAAGCCTTTAATGATTCCTTTTTCAGAACCACCAAAGGTGACTTTAGGACCATCCTTGATTGGTGTATAGTCCTTCAGCAATCCCCTAGTTCCAGTCATGTGCCTGGAACATCCACTGTCCAAGTTGTTGAATTCTGTGAAGTGAAAGTGGGTAAATGGAAGGCTTGGGAAACCTATCCGCGCGGACTACGCGGACAGGGTTGGCGGACTGCTAGGTCGGCAGGAATGTTGCAGGCGGTTTGCTCTGTGGCGGCCTGGGCGGTCTGTTCGCGCGGACTACGCGGACAGCAGCAGCGGTCTGACAGGCCAGTATATGCTCAGCAGGCGGTTGACTCCCAGGAAGTAACCGGGCGGATAGAAATGCTATCCGCGGAGTCCGGCATGAAGCGGACTGAAGAACTGGAGCTCGGCAGACCGGTTTGGCAGTTGCCTTGGTCTTGCTCTAGTGCAGCGGGAAGCCACGGAGACCGCCGGTCAGCGCGGACAGAAATTGGAGGTCGCCCGGTATGGCGGGTTAGATCCAGTGTCCGCCAGTAAGTGCGGACTGGCCCTCGTGGCCAGTAGACTGGACTTGGTGTGATCTGAACCAAGTCCAGGATGGCTCAGTCCGGGGAGATCGCGCAGTGGAGCGCGGGCTGGTTTCTTAGTCCGCCAAGCGTAGTAGAAGTGCTGTCACCTTATTTGCTAGCTTGGGGAAATGCGGACTGGAGAATTGCTTGTGCAGGAGCGTGCGGACTGGAGCCAGAGTCCGCTGAGTCCGGTTTAACCTTGTTATGAGGTTATGGACTCAGGAGTTGCGGACTGGAGTCTGCTGTTAGCAGACTGGATTGGCGTGTCCGCTAAGTTCGGAGGTGCCTTGGCTATGAGGCAATGGACTTGGGATATGCGGACGGTAGCCGGGTGTCCGCTGAGTCCGGCAGGTGCCTTGATGGCGAGGATGCGGGCTCGGGTTTTGCGGGCTGATGCCTTGTCCGCAGAATGGCGGACACAGCTGTTATGGAGTCCGGCTGTGGTGGTCCTAGCTTGGCCTCTGGCAGCAAGGCGGGCTGGATATTGGAGTCCGGCCTTGGAGAAGCTGGGGCGGACTGGCTATCTGCACAGGAGCGGCAAACTGAAATGTGTGTCCGCGGGCTGGCGGACACACTTGTTCTAGCTGCGGGATGTGGCGGTGATCCTATCGGCTAGGGCGGTGACCATACTCATCGTCGTGCCTATAAATAGGACCCATGTCACATCAGGAGTAACAGACCTAGACCGAAGTAAGTGAACAGTAATTGAGCTCGCGTAAGTTGCTGCAGTCTGGACCTTGGTGTCCGCGCGGATAGAGAGTTGACCCGGTTGTGCTGTGCAGGTTGTGCGGATAGCGCTGGAAAGCCAGGACTTGGCTCTGATTGCGGTCAGGGACAGTGCGGACTCTTCAGTTAAGCAACAGGCGGTAAACAGCAGGTCGCGGATAGCGACCAGGCGGTCTTCTCTTTGGCAACTTGGTTCCGGGTTCAGGAAGTCGCCTGCTTCAGGCGGACTATTCCATTCGGTGACGCAGCTTGTGCGGTCTGGCGGCCTGCAGATCGGCGGTGAAGAGCTAAGCATTGGAATTAGGGTGAGTCCGCGCGGCTTGGGTTGCGGTCTGGCGACCTGGCGGACTAAGCGGACTCCACAGCAGTAGGTCGGCGGCTTGTTGATTGAGTCCGCGCGGCTTGTTCTTAGTTCTTGTCTTTGTAACTGTCTCTGCTCTCCCGGTGTTGGGTTTTGGTGAAGCATGTCTCGCCATGTATGTCTCGCCTTGTAAAGAAGTTTGCTCTTGATCAATAAATAAGCTTGTGCTGCATGTGTTGCTGGTTGTTACTGCTTTGTTGAGATAACCCCTGCTAACTCCACGATCCGGGAAAACTTTCAACATTATAAGTGGGCGTATCCTCCTTCGGTTTGTTGAGTTTTCAATAGGGTATCCAAGGGGGCGTCTGCGGTTTGTTGAATTTTAACATGGTATCAGAGGGAGGTTGTTGGAGTGGTCAAGCAGTGCTCAATGGAAGTAGTTGCTCGTCTGTAGAGGAAACCAGTGGTAGAACCATGGCAGTGGAGGATGCAAGCTGTCTTGGAATTGATCTCCTTACAGAGATGAACTGTGAACGGTGGATGTCCTGTATGAAGAGCTTTCTTCTTGGCGAGGACCTTTGGGAGGTTGCATGCGGAGCAGGAAGACAAGAGGATACTGCTGGCAATGCTGAGGCGATGAGAGCTTGGAAGGAGGCAAATGCGAAAGCGGAGTCTATTCTCAAGCAGGTGATCTCATCGGAGCTCTTGGACCACATCAGTGGATGTCGGTCAGCTGCGGAGGTTTGGACTTCCCTTGATGGGTTGTTCAGGAAGAAGGTGAAGGTTGCTGCTGAAGTTGGTCCCTCTACTTCGTATCAGGAAGAAAGGAGTGTTTCTCCTAGGCGTGATAGGAAGAGGAAGGAAGGACCAAGGTGCTATAAATGCAAGCAGCAAGGTCATCTTCGGAAGGAGTGCAAGGTTGTCTTGCTCTCGACGAACGTTGCTCAGGTAGGGAGGAAGGAGAAGAACGTAGTTGGGATTTCAACTAGTTCTGGAGTTGATCGGAGGAATGCCAGTGATAGTGTTGCTATCTGGCATGAAAGACTGGGGCATGTAGGGATGGACAAGCTGAAAGCAATGGCGGAAAGAAGACTCGTAAGAGGCTTGCCTAGATTGTCATCCTATGGCGATGGTCGGGGGTGTGCGGGATGTCAGGAAAGTGGAGCCTATCGCTTCATGATTGACAAAGCACAATCCAGATGTAATGCACCATTGGCGGTTGTCCATTGTGCTCTGGTGGGTCCGACTGTCACGGCCAGTCTTGGAGGCAGCAGGTTCATGCTGATATTGGTTGATGACTATTCTAGGTATACTTGGGTATACTTTATGAAGAAGAAGTCCAACATGGTACGCTTGTTTGTGGAGTTCAAGAAGCTTGTGGAAGGCCAGCTTGGCCGGAGGATCAAGGTGTTGAGGATAAGTATCGGTGGTGAGTTTGGCTCAACCGAGTTCTCACGCTTTTGCAGGAAGCAAGGGATCCGGATGGAGCTTTCTTGTGGACATACTTCACAACAAGGTAGTATTACAGCTCGGATGATCCGTTGGTTAACGGAGACCTGCAAGTGTTGGCTTCAGAGTAAAGGCGTTCTGAAGGCTCTTTGGGCGGAAGGAATAGCCTGTGCTGCTCATGTCATCAACCAGATGCCTCTTAGTCCGATCATAATGAAGACTCCTTATGAGCTGATGTTCGGAGTGAAGCCCTCAGTGAAGCACCTTCGGGTGTTTGGATGTACCTGCTATTTACATTCTCCGGGTACTCTCAAGACAAAGCTAGTCTTTGTTGGGTATGATGAGCAGAGAAGAAGATGGAGGTGTATGGATCCTGCGACGAAGAAACTCATAGTGTCGAGTGACATTGTTTTCGATGAGTTGACGCCGTATTGGGGTAGCTCTTATGTGGAGCTAGAGATAAGCAGGTCAAATGGTGGGCTGAAGGAGGCTGCTGCTAAGGAAGTGGAGTTGCCTGAGTCACCAGGTGCTCCAGGTTATTCTAGCTCCGAGGCAAAGGCGTCAGAGTCGGGAAGAAGGGGGAGCAATGCTCCAGGATCTTCTGGCTCGAAGGCGGAGGCTTCCGGTTCAGGAAGCAAGGGGAGCGATGTTCCAGACAGTTCTTGTTCAAGAGGGGAGTCTTCTGGTTCAGGTAGCAGGGGGAGCATTGCTCCAGATGCTTTTGGTTCTAGTAAGGAGGCGTCTTGTTCAGGGAGCAAAGGGAGCATTGTTCCGGGTTTGCCCGGGAACGGAGCTGGTTCAATAGCAGCGGAGGTGGTTAGCCATGATCAGGTTCTTCGGAGATCGAAGAGGATCAGTAAGCCACCAGCTCGATATAGTGAAGGAAACACGGCAGACTTGGTCCCATGTTTCCTTGTTAGCCCTCAGGTCGAGCAAGGTACTTCTGGCTGTGATGACCCTACTAGAATCAAGGAGGTGTTTGACACCAAGGCTGATGAGGTGACTTCTCTCAGAGATAACAAGGCTTGGGCTTCTGGGTCCAAGGAAGTTGGTGATACTCCTGTGATGCAAGAGTGGAGGTTGAAGCTGAAGAAGGCAGAGGGAAGCATGACTTATTTTTGGAGATGCTGGAGGGCTCCCTCATGGTCCATGATATGCGGGGCGAGGACTATGTCTTTGACATCTCTTCGTAGATGCTATCAGAGGGACCAGGTGCAAGGTTACAGGAGCTGCTGGAGTTATTCACCACTTCTCACTTCAAGGGGGAGTGTTGAATTCTGTGAAGTGAAAGTGGGTGAATGGAAGGCTTGGGAAACCTATCCGCGCGGACTACGCGGACAGGGTTGGCAGACTGCTAGGTAGGCAGGGATGTTGCAGGCGGTTTGCTATGTGGCGGCCTGGGCGGTCTATTCGCGCGGACTACGCGGACAGCAACAGCGGTCTGACAGGCCAGTGTATGCTCAGCAGGCGGTTGACTCCCAGGAAGTAACCGGGCGGATAGAAATGCTATCCGCGGAGTCCGACATGAAGCGGACTGAAGAACTGGAGCTCTGCAGACCGGTTTGGCAGTTGCCTTGGTCTTGCTCTGGTGCAGCGGGAAGCCGCGGAGACCGCCGGTCAGCGCGGACAGAAACTGGAGGTCGCCCGGTATGGCGGGTTAGATCCAGTGTCCGCTAGTAAGTGCGGACTGGCCCTCGTGGCCAGTGGACTGGACTTGGTGTGATCTGAACCAAGTCCATGATGGCTCAGTTCGGGGAGATCGCGCAGTGGAGCGTGGGCTGGTTTCTCAGTCCGCCAAGCATAGTAGAAGTGTTGTCGCCTTGTTTGCTAGCTTGGGGAAATGCAGACTGGAGAATTGCTTGTGCAGGAGCGTGCGGACTGGAGCCAGAGTCCGCTGAGTCCGGTTTAGCCTTGTTATGAGGTTATGGACTCAGGAGTTGCGGACTGGAGTCTGCTGTTAGCAGACTGGATTGGCGTGTCTGCTAAGTCCGGAGGTGCCTTGGCTATGATGCAATGGACTTGGGATATGCGGACGGTAGCCGGGTGTCCGCTGAGTCCGGCAGGTGCCTTGATGGCGAGGATGCGGGCTCGGGTTTTGCGGGCTGATGCCTTGTCCGCAGAATGGCGGACACGGCTGTTGTGGAGTCCGGCTGTGGTGGTCCTGGCTTGGCCTCTGGCGGCAAGGCGGGCTGGATATTGGAGTCCGGCCTTGGAGAAGCTGGGGCGGACTGGCTATCTGCACAGGAGCGGCGAACTGAAATGTGTGTCCGCGGGCTGGCGGACACACTTGTTCTAGCTGCGGGATGTGGCAGTGGTCCTATCGGCTAGGGCGGTGACCATACTCATCGTCGTGCCTATAAATAGGACCAATGTCACATCAGGAGTAACAGACCTAGACCGAAGTAAGTGAACAGTAATTGAGCTCGCGTAAGTTGCTGCGGTCTGGACCTTGGTGTCCGCGCGGATAGAGAGTTGACCCGGTTGTGCTGTGCAGGTTGTGCGGATAGCACTGGAAAGCCAGGACTTGGCTCTGATTGCGGTCAGGGACAGTGCGGACTCTGCGGTTAAGCAACAGACGGTAAACAGCAGGTCGCGGATAGCGACCAGGCGGTCTTCTCTTTGGCAACTTGGTTCGGGGTTCAGGAAGTCGCATGCTTCAGGCGGACTGTTCCATTCGGTGACGCAGCTTGTGCGGTCTGGCGGCCTGCAGATCGGCGGTGAAGAGCTAAGCATTGGAATTAGGGTGAGTCCGCGCGGCTTGGGTTGCGGTCTGGCGACCTGGCGGACTGAGCGGACTCCACAGCAGTAGGTCGGCGGCTTGTTGATTGAGTCCGCGCGGCTTGTTCTTAGTTCTTGTCTTTGTAACTGTCTCTGCTCTCCCGGTGTTGGGTTTTGGTGAAGCATGTCTCGCCATGTATGTCTCGCCTTGTAAAGAAGTTTGCTCTTGATCAATAAAGA
This sequence comes from Platanthera guangdongensis, assembly GCA_039583875.1. Taxonomy (NCBI): domain Eukaryota; kingdom Viridiplantae; phylum Streptophyta; class Magnoliopsida; order Asparagales; family Orchidaceae; genus Platanthera; species Platanthera guangdongensis. The sequence continues at coordinate 62,877,951 of CM077166.1, read as the reverse complement.
AGCTTGTGCTGCATGTGTTGCTGGTTGTTACTGCTTTGTTGAGATAACCCCTGCTAACTCCACGATCCGGGAAAACTTTCAACATTATAAGTGGGCGTATCCTCTTTCGGTTTGTTGAGTTTTCAACAGGGTATCCAAGGGGGCGTCTGCGGTTTGTTGAATTTTAACACAAGTACCATATTGGGGCATGACCACTTGGACTTACCTGCAAAACAGATTACTTTACCTTAGAACCCAAATAATTCTTGGGTCCTTGGTGCAAGTTAGTTTTACTCTTAACAAAAATACCTGTAGCATTTCTAGCAGGCAGTTTGCTACTCGCCTTGGCACTAGAATTGTGCCAACAGTCTATGGTAATGTGGCCTATCTTGCCACAACACCAGCACTCAAATCTGTTGTACCTTTGTTTAGGTACAACCCTAGCTGTTCTGTCTACAACAGGTTTCTTGTTGAGTACTGTGGCTTTGCCCTTAGACTTGGACTGTATAGTCCTGGCAGGTTTAGTAAACCCCAATCCAGTTTTACCCTTTTGAGGAATGAACTCATCTATCAAAGGTAGAATAGACTTTGGTTTAGAAAACCTTGCAATAATATCTCTCTCCTTCTGAAGACTAATCTTCAGATTTCTAATTTGATTATTTTTAAATGTTATAGTCCCCATCTGAATAACAGTAATGTGCTTCAGTCTGACTATTTCATTTAATTTCTGATCAAGCAACTTATCAAAATCTGTTGCAGCCACTTTGAGATCAGCAATCTCCTTAGCCTGACTCTTGTCCAAGTATTTGCTTTTCTTCAAAGCTTGCAACACTACTCTATATTCATCAATCAACTGATGAATATCTCCTTCAGATTCAAATCCACTAACATCACTTGATGCTGATGTATCTGAATCTGACTCAGTACTAGAAATTGAACTAACAGAACAATTTTGTACCTGACTTGGTCCAGGTTGATCCTGGATATTGTCTCCTTCTGATAAGGCCATCAGTCCCTGGCACTGATTGTCCTCATGCTCATATATAGAGTTCATTAACTGGATGAACTCCTCTTCCTCTTCTTCAGCAAACAGTCCAATATAAGCTTCAGCTTCTGAATCAGTTTCTGAAGAAGACATGTCAGACAGACTTTTGTCCTTCTTAGCAACAAAGGACCTTTCCTTTTTGCCCTTGATTTGAGTCTTCTTCTTATCAGTTGACTCTTTCCTCTTCTCTGGACAGTCAGCAACAACATGTCCCTGTCTGTTACAACAATAACAAACTATCTTTGAAGATGTAGTTTTACTTGACTTGGGCTTTCTCCTGTCATTATTTGATGACTTCTGTGAAGTGGATGGCTTAGACCTCCACTGTCTCTTCTTTAGAAACTTCTAAAAATGTCTAGTGAAAGCTGCAAAATCTTCATCACTCTCACTGCTTTCAGAATTCTTGCTTTCTGACTCATCTGTCTCAGTCTCAGCAACTTTTGGAGGTGGAGATGGAGACTTACTTTTATATTTCCTAGTGGCTTCTGTCTTGAAAGCCACAGCTCTTTCTTTGTGCTCAACTCTGGTAGTCTTCTCTTCCTCCTTCCTTACCATTAACTGCATCTCATATGACAACAGTTTTCCAAACAATGTTGGAGGAGGAATGTCTGCTAATTTGGCCATTTCCCTTATGACACAAATCTTAGTATCCCAGTCTTTAGTTAGAGATCTCAAGAACTTATCATTCAGCTCATAATTGCTGAATTCTCTTCCATAGGACATTAACTCATTAACTATCCTATAGAATTTCTTGTAGCACTCAGTTATGCTATCAGACCTTCCTTGTCTGAAGCTCTGATGGGCCAAAACCCGAACAGGCAAGCGTACCTGTCGAATTGTAGTACCAAGGTCGTATTTAAACACGGGGTTGTCAAGTACTTCTACTCGCGCTCTAACTATTATCCTACCGGAAAACTATTGGGAATTTGAGAATTTTTTAAGAAGTAAAATGAACGATAAATTGCGAGACAAAAACTTATATAAAAAGGCTAGCATTCGATCATTGATTCACCATGAAATGAAACGAGAAAATAAAAGGGCATAGTTTTAAATTTGCAAATCCAACTCGGCCGTGACGGATCCGAAAATAAGACAAAATCTCGCTAGAGCATTAGGTCTCCTAACTTATAGACTCTTTGATCGAAATCTCTTTACAAACCAAAGAAGCCTAAAGTTGCATTATCGAGATGATCCACACTATTGGATTTGACTCCAATCCGGAGGATTTACGTCGTCCTATCTCTAGGGTTGCATTCAACTCCTTCCTTCTTTGAGTGATCTTTCACATCCACGAGCCTCTCGGCTACTCGAATATGAGATCATAAGCCTACTACCGTATACAGGAAATACGAAGTCGACACAATAATTATTCAAAGAAGGACCGAGTAGAATTACGCAAAAATAAAACTATTAAATAAAAATAATTCTCATTTCAAATCATGGATCCTCATGATCAAATGCTAAGAGGGAATTAGCTATGCATATTGCAAAAGGAAACAACAAAATAAAGAGAAGAGAATTTCATTACTTGCAAACAAAAAGAGTGTACAAAATATTAAAAAGACTAGACTATGCTATAAAGAAAACTTGCACTAATTGAAAAGAAAACTAATACAATAATAAAACTAACACTCACAAGCACTCTCCACTTAAACTAGCACTTCACTTGCTCTCCAAAATCCCATTCCCCAAAAGCATGGGATATGGGTTCTTTTTATAGATGAGGGAGAAGGTTCTAGAATGGAAAGAAGAAGAGGGGGCAAGGGGGGGTGGCCGGCCATGTAGGATGGAGAAGGTGCATGCATTGCATTAAATGAGGTGGAGAGAATGAGGTGGGTTCAATGCATGGAATTTAAGGGAATGAGTTGGAAAATATAAAATAGCAAAGGGGGAATGAATAAGAAATAAAGAAAGGGAGAGAGAGATGGGTTGAATGTAGAATAATAAAGACAAGAAATAAAATAGGAGGAAGGAATGGAGGGGCCGGCCAAGCATGAACAAGTGAATACATGCATGCAATAAATGAAAGGGAGAGAAAATATTATGATGCATGCATGGATTGAAAGGTGGCAAGAGAAATAAAGGAAAGAGAGGGGGGTGGCCGGCCATGTGGGCTTAAATGGGCTATATAGGGGGCTCGGGTAGGCTGCTCTTGAGGGAGGGGCTCGGGTTAGAGCTAGGTGGGCTGCTTGGGCTGCATAGGGGGCTCGGGTTGGACTAGGGGCTGCATGGGCTCGGGTTCTTCATGTAAAGGGTTGGACTTGAGCTTGAGGGCTGCACCAATCTTCAAAATTCGGGCTGCTCCAAGGAGAAGGCTGCATCATGTGGGCTGCACCAATGTGGGTTGCACCTTAAAGTTGGGAAGAGGCCGGCCATGCAAATTGTGGGCTGCATCATGTAGGCTTTATGGATGTTGACGGGCTGCATTAGCATGGGCTTTGAACCTATAAATAAAACAAAATAAAACATTAGTTAATACAAATGAAACTAAACATTACGAACATAATATATCATACTATTAATTGATTAAATTCATAACAAAACACAAGTAAATATAAGAAATAAAACATATACTAAAACTATATATTTTTAAATCAAAACATAATAAAATAAAATTGCAACACTATAATAACACTAGGAATTAAAATATCCTAACACAAAAAGACTTTAAGAAGAAATAAAACAAAACATGCATAAAAATACATAAAACATATAATTAAACTAGGAATTTTTGCATACTAAACTACCCCAAAAATGATGACTAAAATAAGTCATCAAATTCCCCCATGCTAGAGTATTTGCTTGCCCTCAAGCAAATAAAACTTAAAGAACAAGGGAATGAAAACAAAGAAGATTTAGGTTGCAATTTTTAAGAAAAACAAAACATGAAAAATTAAACTATCCTAATTCCTATGTTAACAACTAGTGGGGTGAGAAGTGCACAATATAAAACTTGAAAGTGGAGACCTAAAAATATCATTAGAACATAAGAAAAGTCTACACATTTCTAAATCTTAAAAACAAGGCATCCAAAATAAATGAAAATAAGGACAACAAAAAGTAGAGGTTCTAAATAAACGGCGCATTAACAAACTACTAGGTTGCTAGATAAACATTAACCCTAAGACACTCCAAGATAACCTCCAAAGAAATCCATCAATGATGGTGGCCATAGGCTTGTACGTTCACACTTTCTCCACTATACGAAATTAAGTTCTAAGATCATTAGGACTTCTACTAGGCATTAAAACTTGGCTTAGGTAAATGATTAGGAAGTGGAATCAAAGATAAACATGAAGGTTTTAGGCACTAAACCAAGGTGAGCTCAAAAATAAACATAGCATAAAAAAGAGATGAGAAATAATGAGTATGTCATTTTTCCAATACGAAACTACAAAAACAAGGCCATGAAAAGTTTTCTTTTATAAACTTGGCCAAACATAAACTTTTTGCATTCATTTTTTTTTGATTTTGTAATGATATATATTTTTTCTTTCTCAATTTTTTCCTTTTGAATAACATTTGATAAGAAAGCTCCAAAAATAAGCTTGAGAATTTCCTATTCATTTCAAAAATAATACCCTTCCCACAAAAATAATTTTTAAGCTCAAATTTATAGTGCAAAAATAGGAAAGATATTTGGCTTTGGTGAACATAATGAAATGAAAGGTGGAGCTAAAAATAAAGAAGATAAGGAAAAAGGCCCAAAATTGTTTTGCAAGGGTTTTGTTTTTGGTGGGCATGAAAAGCTCAAACTATTCAAATGGTGGCCTAAATCATTTCTAAAGAACGTAAAAACGGCGCAAATGCTTCGAGAGTAGCTTGGTACAAGTTCTAGACACCAAGAAAGACTACCTCGCAAATGAAAAAGAGCTAATGATACCTAGCAACCATTCGTAAGCAACTAACCGAATAAAAAGACATAACTACAAATTGCTAACTTAAAACGTAAAAATCGGATGCCTATATTTAAGAAAAAGAAACTAGTAAACTAAGCTATGTTAAACTGATAAATTTAGAAAACCAATTCAAAGAAATCTAAATAGAACTAAGAAACCGCACGGGCCTACACATCACTAGAAGAAACATAAAAATAAAGATAAAAATAATTTTAGGTTTTGTTTTTCAAATAGATTTTAGCACAATTTTTTTGATTTTTGTTTTTCTAATTTTTTTGGGTTTTATATTTTATAATTTTTTTGGATTTTAGATTTTGATGACATAAAATACTGTATTAATTTAAAACAAAATTTTTTTTCTTTTGAAAGAACAAAAAAAGAAAAGACCAAAAGAAACTAGACCCCCCCATGCTTAAATCCTTCATTGCCCTCAATGAAGAAAACATAAAGAAAAAGAGAAGGGGACTGAGAAGAAGAGAAAAAGAAAAATGCAGGAAAAGTAAATAAATAAGAACAGGACTTCCCCGGGTTCGTGAGATGAAGGCGGATGTCGCTCCCCCATGCTTGCTTTTTAGAGTACTTGATCGTCAGCAGGTATGACTTGATCCATCTGATATCATCAACGGCGGAGCGGCGACCACGAACATGGACTTGATTGGCCTCCGGTAGGAAGAGCAAAATAAAAGCAAAAAATAGATAGAGTCCATGGGCAGATGCCCGATAATGGTTTTTATTACAATCATTTAAAGTCCGAATAAAAGAGTTTCAGAATAATAATAATAAGTCCAAAAATAAAAAAAATGTCCCACACAAGAGAAATGTTTAAGAGTCCAACACAAGATTCTCCTTTGCAGGAGGCACATAATCATTAGAAAAATAAAGTTTAAGTCTATGGCCATTAACTTTAAAGTCCCCCTTATCGGGGTGTGAAAGTAACACAGTTCCATCATAAAAAACATCCTTGACCGCAAACGGTCCAGACCAACGAGATTTAGATTTTCCAAAGAAAATACGTAAACGTGAATTTAAAAGAAGAACCTGATCGCCCGGTTTAAAATTTTTATGTTGGCGGAAGTTCTTAACATGATAATTTTTTTCTGCAGGGTCAGGTGGTTTTTCAAAATAATTTGACAAATTTTTATCATTTTCAAACATAAGATTTTGTTGTCCAAAATCAGAGTCATTTTCGAATGGTGCTTGTACGGACATAACAGTGTTTTCAAAAATAGTTGATGAGGGTCCAAAAAAGGAAGAAGAAAAATCATTTGGAGGGAAATAGGAGTCTTCTTTTAAATCATCAATGAAAAAACAAGAGTCATCATTTTGTAAAGAGTTTTTCATCGATTTATTAATATCAAATATTACTTCCTCATCTCCTACATGCAGAAAAAGTTTTCCCTCACTCACATTTATAATTGCGCAAGCGGTGGCTAGGAAAGGTCGACCAAGGATAAGAGGGACCTCGACGTCCTCTTCAATATCAAGAATGACAAAATCCACCGGGAAGATGAATTTGTCGACCTTTACTAGCACGTCCTCAACGACTCCTAACGAATACTTAATCGAACGATCGGCTAACTGGATACTCATTCTTGTAGGGCTAAGAGTGCCCAATCCTAGCTTTTTGAATAAAGAAAAGGGCATCAAATTGATGCTCGCTCCTAGATCCGCTAACGCGTGTTTAACGAAAAGATCACCAAAGACGCAAGGAATGGAAAAACTACCCGGATCGTTTATCTTTTTAGGCAGATTAGAATTTTTAATGACTGCCGAGCATTCTTCATTCAATGTTACATGCGATAAGTTCTCCAATTTCGTCTTGTTCGTTAATAAATCTTTAAGATATTTGGCGTACTTAGGCATTTGGCTAATCGCTTCATGAAACGGCAAATTAATATGAATTTGTTTAAATATTTCAAGAAAGCGTTGATATTGATTATCTAATTTTTCTTGCCTAAGTCTAGCCGGATAAGGAGGTGGCGGAAATTCCTTTAGAACAGTTGGAGCATCATTTTGAAAACCATTTGTCTTTTTTTCAGAATCAGAAATAATAGAGCTATCCTTTTATTTTTCAAGTGTAGATTTTTCTTTTTCAAGATCTAAGTTGTCATTTTCCATGGGGGTACAAACAGGAGGGACAATCACCCTTGGCTCTTCCCTTGTGGTGGGCTCGTTAACAACTTTACCGCTCCGAAGGGAAATTGCATTTGCGTGTTCCCTTGGGTTAGGCTCAGTGTTCGAGGGAAGAGTTCTGTTGAGGACCAAGGTCCAGCGGGATTGGGTGTGTGTGGGACCGCATATTTGGGCTTCCCCATCGCGTTCCAGGTCTGGGTGTTGACCCCGGTGGGCCCCCCGTGTGGCGGAATATCCCCGCCATCCCGTGGTTGGATTAGTCCCACATTGCCTACAGCGGGTGGTCCTTGGTGTTTATGTACCCCCGTCCCCCCTTACCATCACCTCGGGGTTTTGGGAAGATGTGCGGTGACGGGTGGTTTCCACATGGTATCAGAGGCATCCCGCTGCGGGGGTGTGTTGAGAACAAAGGTCCAGCGGGATTGGGTGTGTGTGGGACCGCATATTTGGGCTTCCCCATCGCGTTCCAGGTCTGGGTGTTGACCCCGGTGGGCCCCCCGTGTGGCGGAATATCCCCGCCATCCCGTGGATGGATTAGTCCCACATCGCCTGTAGCGGGTGGTCCTTGGTGTTTATGTACCCCCGTCCCCCCTTACCATAACCTCGGGGTTTTGGGAAGATGTGCGGTGACGGGTGGTTTCCACATGGTATCAGAGCCATCCCGCTGCGGGGGTGTGTTGAGGACCAAGGTCCAGCGGGATTGGGTGTGTGTGGGACCGCATATTTGGGCTTCCCCATCGCGTTCCAGGTCTGGGTGTTGACCCCGGTGGGCCCCCCGTGTGGCGGAATATCCCCGCCATCCCGTGGTTGGATTAGTCCCACATTGCCTACAGCGGGTGGTCCTTGGTGTTTATGTACCCCCGTCCCCCCTTACCATCACCTCGGGGTTTTGGGAAGATGTGCGGTGACGGGTGGTTTCCACATGGTATCAGAGGCATCCGGCTGCGGGGGTGTGTTGAGAACAAAGGTCCAGCGGGATTGGGTGTGTGTGGGACCGCATATTTGGGCTTCCCCATCGCGTTCCAGGTCTGGGTGTTGACCCCGGTGGGCCCCCCGTGTGGCGGAATATCCCCGCCATCCCGTGGATGGATTAGTCCCACATCGCCTGCAGCGGGTGGTCCTTGGTGTTTATGTACCCCCGTCCCCCCTTACCATAACCTCGGGGTTTTGGGAAGATGTGCGGTGACGGGTGGTTTCCACATGGTATCAGAGCCATTCCGCTGCGGGGGTGTGTTGAGGACCAAGGTCCAGCGGGATTGGGTGTGTGTGGGACCGCATATTTGGGCTTCCCCATCGCGTTCCAGGTCTGGGTGTTGACCCCGGTGGGCCCCCCGTGTGGCGGAATATCCCCGCCATCCCGTGGTTGGATTAGTCCCACATTGCCTACAGCGGGTGGTCCTTGGTGTTTATGTACCCCCGTCCCCCCTTACCATAACCTCGGGGTTTTGGGAAGATGTGCGGTGACGGGTGGTTTCCACAAAATGAAACGAGAAAATAAAAGGGCATAGTTTTTAATTTGCAAATCCAACTCGGCCGTGACGGATCCGAAAATAAGACAAAATCTCGCTAGAGCATTAGGTCTCCTAACTTATAGACTCTTTGATCGAAATCTCTTTACAAACCAAAGAAGCCTAAAGTTGCATTATCGAGATGATCCGCACTATTGGATTTGACTCCAATCCGGAGGATTTACGTCGTCCTATCTCTAGGGTTGCATTCAACTCCTTCCTTCTTTGAGTGATCTTTCACATCCACGAGCCTCTCGGCTACTCGAATATGAGATCATAAGCCTACTACCGTATACCGGAAATACGGAGTCGACACAATAATTATTCAAAGAAGGACCGAGTAGAATTACGCAAAAATAAAACTATGAAATAAAAATAATTCTCATTTCAAATCATGGATCCTCATGATCAAATGCTAAGAGGGAATTAGCTATGCATATTTCAAAAGGAAACAACAAAATAAAGAGAAGAGAATTTCATTACTTGCAAACAAAAAGAGTGTACAAAATATTAAAAAGATTAGGCTATGCTATAAAGAAAACTTGCACTAATTGAAAAGAAAACTAATACAATAATAAAACTAACACTCACAAGCACTCTCCACTTAAACTAGCACTTCACTTGCTCTCCAAAATCCCATTCCCCAAAAGCATGGGATATGGGTTCTTTTTATAGATGAGGGAGAAGGTTCTAGAATGGAAAGAAGAAGAGGGGGCAAGGAGGGGTGGCCGGCCATGTAGGATGGAGAAGGTGCATGCATTGCATTAAATGAGGTGGAGAGAATGAGGTGGGTTCAATGCATGGAATTTAAGGGAATGAGTTGGAAAATATAAAATAGCAAAGGGGGAATGAATAAGAAATAAAGAAAGGGAGAGAGAGATGGGTTGAATGTAGAATAATAATGACAAGAAATAAAATAGGAGGAAGGAATGGAGGGGCCGACCAAGCATGAACAAGTGAATGCATGCATGCAATAAATGAAAGGGAGAGAAAATATTATGATGTATGCATGGATTGAAAGGTGGCAAGAGAAATAAAGGAAAGAGAGGGGGGTGGCCGGCCATGTGGGCTTAAATGGGCTGTATAGGGGGCTCGGGTAGGCTGCTCTTGAGGGAGGGGCTCGGGTTAGAGCTAGGTGGGCTGCTTGGGCTGCATAGGGGGCTCGGGTTGGACTAGGGGCTGCATGGGCTCGGGTTCTTCATGTAAAGGGTTGGACTTGAGCTTGAGGGCTGCACCAATCTTCAAAATTCGGGCTGCTCCAAGGAGAAGGCTGCATCATGTGGGCTGCACCAATGTGGGTTGCACCTTGAAGTTGGGAAGAGGCCGGCCATGCAAATTGTGGGCTGCATCATGTAGGCTTTATGGATGTTGACGGGCTGCATTAGCATGGGCTTTGAACCTATAAATAAAACAAAATAAAACATTAGTTAATATAAATGAAACTAAACATTACGAACATAATATATCATACTATTAATTGATTAAATTCATAACAAAACACAAGTAAATATAAGAAATAAAACATATACTAAAACTATATATTTTTAAATCAAAACATAACAAAATAAAATTGCAACACTATAATAACACTAGGAATTAAAATATCCTAACACAAAAAGACTTTAAGAAGAAATAAAACAAAACATGCATAAAAATACATAAAACATATAATTAAACTAGGAATTTTTGCATACTAAACTACCCCAAAAATGATGACTAAAATAAGTCATCAAGCTCTCATACTCTTAGTTTAATAAAGACTTTCTGTCCTGTCTAACTTCTTTAGAGCCCTCCATGTACACTATCAGTGTGTCCCACATTTTCTTTGATGTTTTACAGTGAATCAAATTCTGAAATGTGGCATCATCTATTGCACTTACAATAATATTCTGAGCCCTCTTGTCCATGGTGGCCAGAATAATCTCATCTTTAGTCATCTCTGAAAAGTCCTTAGGAGTTCTCTGATTTGCATCCAGAACTGATACTTTTATTGGCACATATGACCCTTCTTTGACTGTGATATAGATTCTAGGGTCAGAGGCTTGCATAAATAGTCTAACCCTTTCTTTCCAAATGCCAAAGATCTCCTTTCTGCAGATTGGCAACTTCATGGATCCTAGTTCTTTGTGATTCTCTGTTGAACCCATTTTCTTGATTTTTTTGATTATGCTGAGTCTGCCTACAGGATCTTTTACTCAGACTGTTATGTCCTTTTTGAGGAACCTCGCTTTGATACCACTTGAAAGAACTAGTGCCTAAACACCTAGAGGGGGGGGGGGTTGAATAGGTACACTTAATCTTTTTAAACTTTAAAGGCAGAAACTCAGAATTATAAGCAATTCTTCACAGCAATACAACACAACAATCACATAATAAAGCACACACAGAGAACACACAGATTTTATAGTGGTTCCCCAAGGTCTGGGTACATCCACTTTCCCCCTTCGCCTATCTAGAAGTGTACTAGATTCGGCCCAACTTCTCCACTATTCCTTAGATCCTCAGATCTTACACTCAGAACCCCAAATAGGTTCCTATAGCTCAGAGTGATCCCACTCTTACAACTCAGGCTCAAAAACCCTACCACTCAGTCTTCACAAAGACCTACACTCAGCCTTCAATAAGGCCTACACTCAGCCCTCAACAAGGCCTACACTCAGAGAAAAGTATCTCCTACACTCAGGCACAAAGGCCCTATCACTCAGCCTTTATAATTTCAGGCTTACAACTTAGATCCCTTAGGATCCTACAAGAAATTAAAATTACAAAGTATATACCAACAACTCAGAATGAGAGAGAAGAGTTGACAGGTTTCTTGATGAGTTCTTGGAAGAACTTTGCTGAGATCAACCTCCCTTGGCTTCCTTCAAAGCTTCTTGAATTTAGAACACAGTAGGGTTGAGTCTCTATGTAGATGATCTTCAATCACTGCTAACTTAAGAATCAGATCTCAATCTGAAACTTTCTTCACAGCCTGGTTCAATAGCTGTCTTCTTAGAAGGAGCTCTCTCTCTCTCCAACTTCTTAGATCTTCACTTGAATTGATTCTTCAATGAATTGCTTGATCGATCACCATCTGTTGACAAAATAAGCCTTTATATAAGCCTTCTTCATGGTGACCGACTGATCCAGTTTCTAACGATCTTTTGACAGCTCTGACAATTGCAGTAGACTGGCTGGAATGGCAGCTGTCAAGTCATCCAGTCACTTCTTGAATTTTCTATAACTGTCTGAAAGTGTCGAGACAGTCAGTCTTTAAGTGTCGACACAAATAGACCAAGTGTCGACATAAGTAGACTAAGTGTCAACACTAGCCTTCATGGTGTCGACACAACTCCTTGTGTTGTAGAAATTACTTCTCGACACTGCTTCTTCAGAATGTGTCGACACTGATATTTTGTGTCGACACAACTCCTCGTTCTTTAGTACTTAGTTGAATTCTGCTAAGTGTCGACACAACTCCTTTGTGTCGACACATCTTCTTGTGTTGAACTTGTTAAGTGTCGACACATTTTCTTAGTGTCGACACATGCCTTCTGTGTTAATACTTTTGCTGAGTGTCGACACATCTCCATTGTGTCGACACTTGTACTTAGACTTTATTGAAATCTGCTGAGTGTCGACACATCCTCCTAGTGTCGACACTTTCTTCATGTGTTGAGACTTTTGCTGTGTGTCGACACATTCTTCATTATGTTGACACTTGTACTTAAACTCTGTTGAAGTTTGCTGAGTGTCGACACAGCCTCCTAGTGTCGACACTTTCTTCATGTGTTGAGACTTTTACTATGTGTCGAAACATTCTTCATTATGTCGACACTTGTACTTAAACTCTGTTGAAGTTTGCTGAGTGTCGACACAGCCTCCTAGTGTCGACACTTTTGATGTCGACAAAGTTCCTCTGGGTATCGACACTGCTCCTAAGTATCGACACTGATTCTTTAGACATTTCTTCATTGAGTGTCGACACAGCCTGTATGTGTCGACACTTTGCTTCTGGTGTCGACTCTGCATTCCTGGTGTCGACACAATTAGTCCAAGTGTCAACACAGCTTCTCTGGGTGTCGACACAAGTCTTCTTAAGTGTCGACACTTTTCTTCTAGGTGTTGACACATGGACTTAGAAACTTTTAAGCTTTCCCTGCAATTACTTAACCTGCACAAGGTAACTCAAAATACATCAAATACACCTTGATGTATATCATTGAGTAGGGTGAGACTTCTTCAAATCAGGTACATATTTTCCAATGTACCCAACATCACAAATACTTCAAGAATAGCTGGTCTTTCATCTTCATCTACCAATCACAAAACGACGATTAGTGTTTTTCTTCCTTTTAGGCAATCTCTTATTTCATTCAAAAAAAAACAATTGAAAGTATTGTCTCAACGACTTGCTTCCCGGCTTCAATTTTTGTCAAATTAGCAGCATTCCACGAAGGCGATACAAAGAATAATTTCAGTTTCTCCTCATGCTTAAGCACACTTTGTAGAGTAAGTAATGATGTGGCGATACAAAGAATAATTTTAGCTTCTCCTCAGCTTCTCCTCATGCTTAAGCACACTTTTATGTGGACTTCCACAAAAGGGATAACAGTTGTCGTGAAAGATCACTCTTCGATCTTAGTGGTCGAAAAGGTACTAGATGAGCATCACTTGTAGAGAATCGTAGAAGACAGAGAAAAACAAAGAATATTTTTATTTCTCCAAAAATGTGTCATCTGCTACATGTAAGAAGAGGGGAGGATTCTCAATTCTAAGATGTGGGAGTAAACAGGATTACAAGTGGGCTTATATTTGGGCTACAATATTAGGTCTTTTGATATATTTTTCTCTAATACTCTCAGTTGAGCGTTTGGCAAGTGCACCGATTGCTCAAGTAATATAAAATGAGAGAATATCCTCAAGTATCGATCTCTCAAGGAACGCAAAGTAAGTGTGTGATTTGACTATTTAGAGAATTAAAAGTGCAGGTCACCTTAACCGCCTCGCTAGGGTGGATGGAATCGTAGGCTTATGGAAGGAAATGGATGAGGGTTGCAGGCACCTCCTCGCAACAAACGCAACTAGCAATTGCTAATGCGGTACTCACATAATGACGAGGATGACAAAATGAAATGGGGCGCTCCTCACGCATAAACCACAGAGCAAACACAGACATGTAAATTAGCATTAATACAATTAGAGTTTAAGCAATCATCAACAAAACATCCAAGCACACCAAGAGAAGTTTACTACAAGCGAATAGGAGGGAAGAATACATCCGATGCACGAAGACACATCAAAGGTTCGCGGTCGGACTTGAGGGTTGTCAATCCTCTTCCGAGCTCAGGCTTTGACTATCGTCCGGGGTCCAGAAGAGTTATCAACTTCTTCCGCGCTACCCATCTTCTTCGTCAATAGTCTCTGGTCTCGTTCTTCACTGGAGAACTCTTAAAAAATAGGTGCAATCACATCTATTTTCAATAATCAGCATCAAAAATCATTTCAGCTTCTTGATCAAATTCTTCATCTAGTGTACAAATTAAGCATTCATTATTATCATTTATCTCTTAAAAATAATGCGTAACCTATATCATATCTAAGTCTCAATGCACAATTATCTTTCACAAACACTAAATAAATAAAAATTTATGGAGTTCTAGCATTATCTTTTTCTTAATTTTTGAAGAAAAAATTTATAATAAAAATTTCACTCAGATGCGCATTTTATATTCTAAAGGCGCAAACCTCTGAGCCTAGAGCCTTAGGCGCGCACGAGGCGCGACTTTAATAACATAGAGGGTAAGAATGTTGCGTGATGAGCCAGAATCACATAACGCAATAGTCCTAACATCGTTGATTACACACTCGATAACAGCGTCGGCCACATGGCAACCATCCGACTCAGCTAAGCTCTTCCCCTATTTTGGTGGGTTCTTTTCAGTGGTACTGTGGAGAGCACCCTGAGCTCGCTCAGATAGCACTTGGGCCAACTGGCCCAGTTGCATCTCCAAGTTTCTCATGGAGGCGGTCTGGTTTGCCATATTCGATTGGGCCATATCAACAAATTTCTCTATCATCTCTTCTAACACACTCTTTCTTTGCACAGGAGCACCGAGTATAACCCGGTTGTGCGACCTCGGTAGGCTCCAAGAAGCTTGAGCATCAAATAGATGTTGGCCTGGATGCCATCGTTAGCCAGCGGCATTTTGTTTCCACGAGGAGTTTGGGTGTGGTTTCTCACACCCGGGTTATAGGTATTTGAGAAGGGCATAGAACGTCCTTTATTGTTCACATAATTAACACTTCCACCAACATTTAAATTAGCAAAATCTGAAGATAGTTCACCAGCGGGTCACTCAAATGCATAGTGCCCAGGATTTCCGCAACCATGGCATGAAATAGTTGAAACTGGCACTGGGGCAGAAGTAGGTCTTGTCAGTAACATCACGTTCTCGAACAGAGCTGGAGAGGGAACAGCGGGGGATACTGTAGTGTTTACTTCGAAGAGTCCCCGTGAATTCCTTGGGGCATTCCTTCCGGCAATCCAATAAGAACTGTGTGTAGCTATGTCTTGTAGAATTCTGAGTGCCTCCTCAGCGGTATGATTCATCAACGCTCCTCCAGCAGCAGCGTCAATCATGACACGATAGTGCGGCTCGATTGCGAAGTAAAAGTTCTCCACAAGATTTTGTGGTCGGAACTCGTGTTGGGGGCATTTCCTTAACAAATCTGAAAATTTTTCCCAAGTCTCAGCAAGTATCTTCTGATCGTTTTGCCGGAAAGTGGCGATTTCACACCTCAGACTAACAACCATGTCAACCGGATGGAACTTAGCAAGAAAGAGCGATGACAAGGCATCTCATGTAGTAGTGGCTCCCAGCGGAATAGTGTGGAGCCATGCTTTTGCCTTGTCATATAAGGAGAAAGGAAATAGTCTCAATTTCACCATCTCATCAGAAATGTCGGCATACCGGGAGGTGGCACAGATTTCAGAGAACTCTGTCAGGTGCAGATGAGGGTCTTCACTCGCCATCCCTGAAAACTGGGCATTGTTGTGGATTATGTTCAGAATAGTTGGTTTGATCTCAAACTGAATATTAGTGATTGCTGGGCCAAAGCCAGGGTACACACTCCAAACATTCGGAGAGGTGCATTCTCGTATTGTTCGGGGCCTTGGCCGAATCACATCGTGTTCATTGATAGCTTGCCCAACCAAAGGCACGTCTTCTCCACCTTGCTCATTCACATTGTTCCAAATAACACTCATTGCAGCAGCAGCACGGCGGCATGCACACAACGTCCGCTCAATATCTGGGTCAAACTCAATAATTTCACCAAGGCCAGGCCCCTGCATAAAATCACAACAAACAAAAATCAAAGATAGCAACCCTTATAACAATGTTCTCAACAAAAGATTCTCACTCTTGCATGTCCTGGCAACGACGTGAAAAACTTGATGTGCGTTCAACAAGTGCACTGGTTGCTCAAGTAATATAAAATGGGAGAATATCCTCAAGTATCGATCTCTCAAGGAACGAAGAGTGAGTGTGTGATTAGACTATTTAGAGAATTAGTTATAGAGGCAAAAAGAAAATACGGGGACTTGATTTTGGGAAGTGGTTCGAACAAGAGCAACTAAATTAAAAGTGTGGGTCGCCTTCAACGTCTCGCTAGGGTGGATGGAATCGTACGCTGATGGAGGGAAATGGATGAGGGTCGCGAGCACCTCCTCGCAACACACGCAAATAGCAATTGCTAGTGCGACACTCACACAATGGCGGGAATGGCGAGATAAAATGGGGGCGCTCCTCACACGCATAAATCACAGAGCAAACGCAGACATGTAAATTAGCATTAATATAATTAGGGTTTAAGCAATCATCAACAAAACATCCAAGCACACCAAGAGAAGTTTACTACAAGCAAATAGGGGGGGGGGAAGAATACAACTGATGCACGAAGACACGTCAAAGGTTCGTGGTCGAAGTCGAGGGTTGTCGATCCTCTTCCGAGCTCGGGCTTTGACTGTCATCCGGGGTCCAAAAGAGCTGTCACCTTCTTCCACACTATCCGTCTTCTTCGTCAATAGTCTCTGGTCACGTTCTTCATCGGAGAACTCTACGAGTGTAGCGAGAAATCTCACGAAACAAAGCTTGGACGCTTGCGAATGATGGAGGAGGCCGAGAGGAGACTCTAGCTTGAGATTTGCGAGGAAAATTTAGCCGGAGCACCTCGAGATGATGGGCGGTGGTGGAGTGGCTGAGTGGCGCGAAGATGGGATATTGGGAGCGGGTGAAAAATAAATCATTGCTTAACATATGGCAAATCATGCAGTTTAAATAGTAACCAGTCAGAAAATAAGGAACACACGGTCGAACGCACGAATGTGCGTTCATCGTGCGATAATTACAACGCAGAAACACACATCCAGGAAGAAGAGGCAGACCATGTGATTTTAAACACGCACGGGTAAAATAGCCCGTGTGAGAACAAAACACATGGGCGAGGACAAAAAGCTGAAAACCCAGGCAAACAGAGAAATTGTGTGTTTCCCTTCGCGCACGGTTGAATCCAACCGTGCGTGAAGAAAACACACGGACAATAATTTCATAAAAATTTAGACAAAAAAGGAGGTCGTGCGATTTGGCCACGCACGGGCAAAACAACCCGTACGCGAGGAAATCGCATGGCCTGGGGCAGAGCACCAGAAAACGAGACTGTAGGCATCGCATGATCGCGCTGATCGTGCATGAACAAAAATGCACGACAGTGCGATTCCTACATAAAAGAACTGGACTGGAATGGGGCTTTGCCCACCAGCACAGGAAAACCATAGCTGGGGCACAGGCCTCCAGCACACACAGAGACTCATAAAAACACAGAAAATAATGGGGAGCAATGAGTGCTTGCCCCCAACAAAGAGGCGTGCAATTTCTCACCATAACAGACGTAAAAAATGCACTTTGTGTACAGACACAGAATGAATAAAATATGAGCAATAATGATCATAAAGTGTAGTGCACGTGCGTGAAACTAGCCCGGATGAGTCTTAAAAACACTATAAATATCGGACTCATCACTCCCCCATAAGCTGGAGAGTACAAATCGTAAGCACCAAACTTGGACAAGAACTGATGTTACAAAGGTCGAGTTAAGGACTTGGTCAGAATGTCGGCAACTTGTTCGAAAGCCAGAACATGCTTTAATTCCAAATTCTTTAATTGAGCATTCTCCTAAATGAAGTAACAGTCAACTTCAATGTGTTTAGTTCGCTCATGAAACACGGAATTTTTTGCAATATGTATAGCAGCTTGATTGTCACAAAACAGAGTTGCTGGTGAGGAAAGTATAATTCTCATATCACCAAGAAGAATTTCTAGTCATGTGAGCTCTGATACAACAACCGACATCGCACGATACTCGGCTACAGTATATGAACGAGCAACAACCGATTGTTTTTTGCTGTGTCGGGTAATAAGGTTTCATTCAAAGTACGTAAAAAAGCCAATTCTGGGGCGTCGATCATCAAGAGAGCTCGTATAATCAGCATCAGAATATGCCATCAGAGATAGAGAGGAGGATGATTTGTACGCAAGCCCTTGCCCAGGAGCAGTCTTCAAGTATCTAAGAATGCGCTCGATGGGCTGGAGATAAGAGATCCGTGGAGCATGCATAAATCGGCTGATAACTCCAACAGCAAATGAGATATCAGGTCTTGTAACCATAATATATATTAACTTTCCTACAAGACGTCGATAATACTTAGGATTCGTAAGTAGAGGATCGGAGTCAGATTCAAGAGCACAAAACTTTTGGTGGACATTCATAGGAGTGTCAGCGGGTTTGCATCCCGAATAATCAGCATCCTGACGAAGATCAAAACAGTACTTCCATTGTAATAGGACAAGGTCATCAAGTCGTCTTGCTATCTCCAGTCCAAGTACCGATGATTTCCCTAGATTTTTAGTTTGAAAGACGGAGTTTAAGTGTTGTTTAATTTGTTGTATCTCTGTGAAGTCATTACCAGTAATCAGAATATCATCAAAATAAACTAGAAGAACGAATGTGTCTGTTGGTTGATGACGAGCAAAGAGAGAGAAGTCAGTCGAGCTTCGCATGAATCCAACTTCCCAGACAACCTTGCTAAACTTGTCAAACCAAGTACGAGGAGACTGTTTGAAACTATAAATTGATTTTTTTAGATGATAAACATGAGACACTCACGTGGTATAAAACTAGGGAGGCTGGTGCATGTAGATAATTTCCAGAAGGTCAACATTGAGAAAGGCATTTTTTGATATCCAATTGGTGTAGGGGTCATTGTTGATGAACCACTAAGAAGATCAGGACCCGAACGGTATTCAATTTGGCGACTGGTGAGACATTTTTATCATAGTCGAGACCTTGTTGTTAAGTGAACCTCGGAGCCATAAGCCGAGCTTTTAAGTGTTTAACTGTCACGTTTAGAGTATGTTTGATTGAAAAGACCCGCTTACAGCCGACACAAGTCTGTCCTAAAGGGAGAGGGACAAGATCCCAAGTCCGATTAGCCCAAAGGGCAGTCATTTCCTCATCCATGCCCACACGCCACCCCGGATGCTGGAGAGCCTCATGCAAAAAATTAAGTATAGAAATGGAAGATAGAGATAGCGCGAATTTGAGGAGAGGTGGGGAGAGATGATGTAAGAATACATAATTCGCCATGGGGTAAGACGTAGAGTTTGATGCTGGATCAACAGGCTGCGGGATAACGTTGGTAGAGGGTAACTGCGGTAGGGAAACAGATTTGTGAGTACGGCAAGTGTAGAAACAAAGAGGTGGTTTGGGGAGCGTTGATGTCGTGGTTGGTGTGGGAAGAAGTGGTGGAATATGAGACGTGACAGGAACAGTAGGATGATGTATAGAAGGAGGGAGAAGAGTTGAAGGAGAAGAGTGAAACAGTTGGTCCTCTAAAAAAGTTACGTCTGGCGAAACAACTAGTTTGTCATCGGCGGGAGAGTAACACACATAACCCTTCTGAGTGCAGGAGTATCCAACAAACATAAATTTGGTAGCACGAGAAGCAAACTTGTCAGTAGGCGGACCCAGATTATGGACATATCATGCACATCCAAAAACACGAGACATAAGGGAGAAGAGATGCTTGAACGGAAAAAAGAAGATTAAACGGAGTCACAAAGTCGTGCATGAAAGAGGGCATGCGATTTATGAGATGACAAACGGAAGAAACAGCAAAGTTTAAGTATAGTGTAGGTACCTGCATTTGAAACATAAGGGACCGAGCCACATCAAGAAGGTGACAATTTTTCATCTCAGACACACCGTTTTGTTGTGGGGTATAAGCGTATGAAGTTTAATGGATAATCTCAAACTCAGTATGCAGATTTGAGAAGGTACAGCTGATATATTCACGTGCATTATCTGTGTGAAGTACTTTTAAGGTAGTAGAAAATTGAGTAAGAGTCTCAGTAATAAAGGCACGAAAGATTGAGGAAATTTCAACACGACCGCGAAGTAAATACTGTCAGGTTATATGTGAATAATCATCAATAAATGTAAAAAAATAACGGTAACGATAAATACTATGGATTTTATACGGTCCTTAAATATCAGAATGTATTAAAAAAAGAGCATCGCTCCAAGTGCAAGTAGAACTAAAATAAGTACGATGTTGTCTGTGAAAGATAAAAGATTCACAAATAAACTCTTGAAGAGAAACATCGGGAAGAGCTTTCTTGAGAATTTAGAGAGAAGAATGCTCAAGACGGCGATGTTAATCAATAGAGGAGACCGTGGATAGAGCAATAAGTGAAACATCCAAGAGATAAAGCCCGTTAGACAGACGTCTTCTACCAACGTTATTTTGCATTTGACGATCCTGCACAACAAAGGAGGAAGGTGAGGTCACACAACAATCAAGCTCTTTAAGTAAGATGGCTAACAAAAACGTGTTAAAGGGGAATCCCGGAACATGAAGGACCGAGGATAGAGAGAGCGTTGGAGTGAGAGGTGCGTCAACAGCTCCAGAAACCGGGGTGGTGTCACCATTGGACACGGTAATGAAGTTGGGATATGCAGATGGCAAGTACTGAGGCAGTTTCTGTGGAGTAATATGATGTATGACAACAGAGTCCACAATCCAGTGAGAGATATGAAAGAGACAGGATATGCATGCATTGGAGACTGTGTTGTCAAGGCGCACGCCTACGCACGCCTGAGGCGTCGGGAGCATGGGGCGCAAGCTGGTTCGCCATAGCAAGCCCAAGGAGGGTGATGTGCCTCAGGCGCGCCTCACGCGCCTACCGGGCGCAGTTCAGACGCGCCTTATTGTATGGATCGGTTTTAACCTAAAAATCGGTTCAGGCAATCAGGCGCGACCTTATATCCCGATTCATTTCCCGCAGGCCTTTTAGGGTTTAGGGTTAAGAATCGAGTTGCTTCCCGCTGACTGCCGGCTCCCATCCTCGACTCCTCCACTCTCATCCTTTCTTCTCGCCGGAGTCGCCACCACTCTTCTCGCCGGAGTCGCCACCGCTCTTCTCGCCGGAGTCACTAATTTCTCATCGGACACGCAGAAGAATGATTAGTCATCTATCGGCGCCGTTCTTCTTTCCGGAGTCACAAAAACTCCGGCATCCTCTCATCTCCTCCTTTAATTGAAAGAATCATTCTTCATTTCTCCTCTTCTTTCTTCTTTTAATTGCTACTAGAATTATTTGTGATGAATTTTTTTCTAAGTTTTACTTATAAGAATCATTCTCCATTTTGCTCTTCTACTTCATTGTTGAGTTGTTCTAAGCTTTACTTGCTTCCATTTCCCTCTATTTTTGCTCTCCTGTAAACAGTGAACTGGGCTTCATCCAGTTCACTATTTTACAATGAACAATCTAGTTCACTGTTTTACAGTGAACTGGGCTTCCAGTTCACTTTAAATCAATGAACTGGATGAAAAATATTTTTTAGCTTTTTAAACTTGGAAGTTGTTGTCCCTATATTTGGATGAATAATGGTTTAGACAAGCATACTTTCTTGAAGGACCCCCAAAATGAAGGTTTTGGCCTCCTGATGTTCCATGGGTACTAGAGAATGGTAAGAAGGATAGGAATTAAAAGTAGCATGGAGAAAGTATACAAGTTACAACTTGTACGGCGGGAGGAAGAGGAGATTAGGGAGAAAATTTGAAATAGTTACCTAATAAGTTAGATGTTGATAATTATGCATAGGTAAAATGATGCTGAACATACGTAATTCCACCATTATCCGTGTATTTCTTGTTGTCCTTTATTACACTATAAAAGTTTGAATGCATCATACCATGTCTTCAAATCACTATTGATGTTTTTAATATTTACCATACAGTTGAGAAATGTTAAAACATGCAAAGTTTATATATGCCTTGAGATTGATGCATATAGAATAGTTTATCTTCTTACTGGCCCAAATTTTTGCATGCTTTGTATTATTAGCTATTTAGCTCTGACAATTAATTCAGCATTCAGCTCTGAAAATGGATGCAAGTGGTTCAGGTTCATCCAACATCCAATCAAGGATTGATCTATGCTGGAAGTACGTGCGTCAGATTTCTCCCGCCAATAAAATCGACTTGACTTGCATTTTCTGTGATAAAGTCACAAAGGGTGGAATTTATCGTGCTAAACAACATATTGTTGTGGGATTTAGAAATGCAAAAGCTTCTCTCAAAAGCCTCTCACATGTGTGCAACGAAATTCAAGAATACATGGAGAAGAAAGCAAGTGCAAGCAACACAGACAACCAAGCATTGCCTGACTTGGCAGATATCGACACATTTGGCAGTGATGAAGAAATGGAAGTCAATGTGGACAAGATTCATAAAAGAGAAGGCTTCTCCAAGAGGACTCGAACTAAAGGACCAATAGATGTGTTCTTTGCTCCAAAGGTTGGCAATGTAGGGGCAAAAAAAGGAGCTGAACAAAAGATGAAACAAACTTCTATTAATGAAGATTGCAAGAAGGAGTTGAGAAGGCAAGCTTGTAAACATATAGCTCAATGGATGTGCGATGCAGTTATCTCATTCAATACTATAAAATATCTTAATTAGGACAGTTTGGAGTTGGATTGAAGTCACCGAGTTACCATGAGTTTCGTGTCATATTGCTAAATAATGAAGTCACTGAAGTGAAAGACATACGAGGATGAGTGAAGGGTCTTTGGATGTTCTATTATGCTTGATGGATGGACAGATCGGAAACGGAGAATGTTAATTAATTTTTTAGTCAATTCACCAAAAGGCACATTTTTCTTAAAATCTGTCGATGCATCTAACTACTCGAAGACGGGAGAAAAATTGTTTGCATTGCTGGATAAAGTTGTTGAAAGGGTTGGAGAGGTGAATGTGGTTCAAGTTGTTATGGATAATGCAAGCAATAATGTGCTAGCAGGTAAATTAATAATTATTCATTATTAATCTTAATCATCTTTAATTTTTATTTTTTGTGTAAATGATTGTATGATACTTTCATACCCAACAAACTAACACTCGTAAATTATTGGAAGCACAACGTCCAAATTTATATTGGACGTCATGTGCAGCGCATTGTATTGATCTAATGCTGGAGGATATTGGAAAAATGTCCAACATTAGTCGCACACTAAAGAGGGAAATGACCGTAAATGACTATATTTATGTTCGGCCTGAAGTTGTGAACATACTAAGGAGCTTTACAGGACAAGTGGAGCTTGTTAGGCCCACTGTGACGAGGTTTGCAACTTCTTTCTTAACAATTCAGTGCATCCACACACAGAAAAACAATCTAAGGAAGATGTTCACCTCACCTGAATGGTTTTCGAGCAAGTGGGCAAAAAAAACGGAGGTAAACAAGTGCAGAGCATTATACTAATGATTTCTTTTTGAAGAAGTATAGTGGATATTTTAAAGATATTTGGTTCTTTAGTCCGCATATTAAGATTAGTGGACGGTGAGAAAAGACCTGACATGGTTATATTTATGAAACGATAGATAGAGCTAAAGAGGCGATCATTAGTTCTTTTAATAAGGAGGACAAAAATATGGATGTCCTAAACATTGTGGATAAAAGATGGGAAAGTCAACATCATCGACCTCTTTATGCCGCGGGTCACTATTTAAATCCAGAATATTTTTACTCAAATCTCACTATTGCAGAAGATGGAGAAATTATGGAGGGCTTATACAAGACAATGCAAAGACTGATTCCAAGTCATGAAGAGCAAAATAAAATTATTGACCAATTAACTCTATATAGAAATGCTGAAGGACTGTTTGGAATGGAGTTTTCAATTCGGCATAGAAAAATTAAGTCTCCGGGTAAATTACACAATATTCAAACAAGTTATTTTGTTTTTTTTCAATTTTTAAATATTTACTATCTTAACAGCTGAGTGATGGCAATCTTATGGTGCTTCAACTCCAAACCTAAAAAGATTTGTCATAAAAGTGATTATCCTTACATGCAGTGCATCCGGTTATGAGCGAAATTAGAGTTTTTTTGAATAGCTTTTAAAATATATTATCAGTGATTCATATTTTATATATTAAAGATAACTTATTTATATAGTTATTGTTTATTGCAGATACATAGCGAAAAAAGAAACACACTAGCTCAACAACGCTTGAATGATTTAGTATTTGTGAAGTACAATCGAGCGTTGAGATGTCGATATGATGCATTTGATCGCATAGATCCAATTTCGTTGACAGATATTGATGATAGTAACGAATGGTTGATGGGAAGAATGGAAGAAAATAATGATGCTGAGGCTGATCGGGAGGACTTGGTCTTTGATGATGACTTATTAACTTGGGGCACAGTTGCTACTGCCACTGGAGTTGAAGAATAAATTTATCGCACACGATTATTGAAAGGAAAAATGTGGTTCCTACAAAGACACATGAGAAAAGGAGCGTTTCGAAGATGAAAACTACTACTCCATTAGTCATTAGAGAGACTAATACTCCATTAGTCCTCAGAAATGTTGATGATGTCGATGAAGAGTAAGTTGAATACAACGAAGAAGAAGAAGCTTATAACGATAGTGGAGAAGTTGATTAAGACATAGTCTTTTCAGAGGATGAGTAGCTAGGCGAGTAATAAATTATTTAAATTTTAGAGCACTTTAATTATTTTATTTAAATTATATATTAATAGATGTTTTCTGATTACACAAATAATAATATTTTTCAGGACTGATTTTCAAATGATGCCTCTCGATCTTCTGACCGGAGCACTTGAAGTCGCTATTCCACCCTCACTTCGATCTTCTGGCTGGTCTATTTGACGTTGCATATTTGATTCAAGTTTTATTTATATTATTGAACTTTGTTGTGCTTATTACATTGCCCTTTCTTTTGCTGTGATTTTTCATGTTAGCATTTTACTCTCGTTTTACTCAATAAATATTTTGATGTGGTATTACTTTTTCTATAATAAGGGTGTTTGGTTCATGCTGTCTTACTGATGACATGTTTTGGAATAACATTATAATTTCATATGTAGGTAATCTAGATGTTAGCCTAAATTGGTGGGTGAGTTAGTTCAATTTTTTGTTGTAAATTTGATATAAAAAACAAAAATAGGAAGAACATGTGCAAATTGGGCGCCCAATTTGCTCAATTTCAGTGAATTGGGCGCTCAATTCGCTCAATTTCCTTTTTCCCCTCTTTATTGTGCCTCACATGCCTCAGGCGCGCGCTTGCGCCTTGCGCCTAGGCTTCAGGGCCACTTTGCGTCTCGGTGCGCCTTGCGCCTTTGACAATATAGATTGGAGATCGACGCAACGGATCCAGAGGAGCGACTAATCACCTCTTGTAACTGTTGGAGTTGGGTGCGCAAAGTATCGATGTCATTCCGGGTAAAGGAGTGAGGATCAGCAATAACGGAAGCAGTGACATGTTAATGCCCAACTGAGTTGACTTGAGAGTTTGATCTAGTGCGCACAACTCGCTTAAGACCTGTTGAGGTCTAATTGAATTTGATTCAGTCTACAGACACCCTGAACTCATGCATCGATGCATTCAGTGTAATATTTTTTTCATTAATTCAACAAGCCTTTCGGGTTCATTCATCGCTGAATTATTCTTCAGATGAGATAGACAAATAAAAAACTGTAACTAAAGATGAATCTGTAGCAAAATTAATCTAAACTGCAGAACAAAAGAAACCAACTTAATCAAACATGTTATTATTCAAAGAAAATAATAATTTTCATTGCCGGACACAAGAGATCACCTGTTGAAGAACTTGAACAACACGAAAAAGCCAGAGCTGAAGAACTCAAATGAGAAACAGTGCGAACTGTTGACGAACACTGAAAAATGACGCAAGAGCTAAAGGAATCGATGTTAGGGCAAGGAACACATTAACGTGAAGGGGGAAGAAGGCCGCGCGAAGAACAAAAAAGTTCGTGAGGGAAGAGAAGAAAGTAAAGCAATGATCGGATGACGGCAGTGTGAGGAATGTTAAGCGGGGTCCTCCATCCTGAAAATTCTTCGGTCCCCAACGTGGATGCCGAACCGGATCAATCGGGGATGCCAGTTGGGCGATCTAGACCCAAATTTTTCCACTTCATGCACAATAAACGAAAAATTTAATGGTGTCACTGGGATTCATAGAATTATGTATCTCAATAAATAGTGATTTCTTAACCGCGGGCCCACTGCCAGAAAAAATAATCCGTCGTTTTCTAGCACACGCCAGGTTCGTCGTTTAGGGTTTCAGATTCCAAAAACCACGACAGTACACCCCAGCGGCCGCGTTACTCCCTCCGGTGATCTAGTAGCCGGAAATCTACTCTCCCCGAAGACCTAGCGACGCAGAACCTTATTTTTCCTGGCATTTTCTGGTTGCCGAAAAGACAAGTAATGGTATTTTCCAAAACTTTTCTCCAAATTTTTTAGGATCGAAATCTGCTTGCGATGACAAAGACCTTGTTTTTTTCTGTATTGAGGGGACCCTTACGGCCGGAACATAGCCGTAACAGTAGTTTTTGACTGTAAAAATATTGTATCGATTGTGTTACGACTGTAAACATACCTTATCGATTATGTTATGACTGTAAATATACCGTATCGATTGTGTTACGACTGTAAACATACCGTAAATTAGATGGTAAAACGTCTGTAAAATACTACAGATGCCTTTATTATGTTATACGTATCGATTATGTTACGACCGTAAATACTGACGTAACCTTCAAGTTATGTGCATAATTGCAATACATTGTGTTTGCATCCACCTCTGTTTGAACAATAGGAAACGGAACAACAATCTGTCGGATTAAGAAAACCAAAAAACAGGAGTTTATTCAAAGGTACATCACATTTTTAATCTTACTTTTAAATCTGAACGGAAAGAGTATATATTGTTGTAATATATATTACAGCAATCACTACAACCATAAAAAGAAATTACGACAGTAACACTATCGTAAACTAAAATTACGATAGTACTTGATACTATAATTTCTGTTCGTCACTTACATTGTCGTTTGTTCTGAAAATTTTCTCGGCGATGACATCAACTGAAGATTTCTCTCCATCAAGCTGTAAATTGAGGATGAAATTGGACTATCAAGCCTTTTGAAAAATAGATAAATTACGAGATCTACGAAAGTTAAACATGACATGAACGGACAGTCGTCACTTACAATACCCGGATCACTATAAGTTTCTTAATCATCTGTCATGTCTGTGGGGAACGAAGACCTTTAAGACAGCGACGAGACCGGTGCTGGAGGAAGAAGGCGACAGCGGAAGGGGGAAAACCTAGAAGATGATTTAATTTCGAAAAACCTAAAGAAAGGGTTGTAGCCACCTTTTTTTCTCCACCATTTGATCGCGCTCTCGCGATTGCCACTTCCGGTTATGTGGGTAAGCACCCACGTAACGACTCGCATGATCTCCCATAGTGGGGAAAATGTGTAGCTAAAAATAAAGCGGTCTGCCAAAAGGCGTCGCCGGAGAAGCCTTGACCTCTCAAAGAAAGAGAAATGGACATTCTCGTTGTTGACACCCCAGGCCATGAGCCGGCCTTTCTTCATATTTCAAGTAGTCAATAGCTTACCATCAGTCAGCTTTCTTTCAAATGTATTCTTTCTCATACCACTTCATCTCATTCTCAAAGGTGGTGAAGGTGAAGCGGGAAGTGAACTAGCTCTGGATTAAGGTGAAGCAGGAAGTGAACTAGTTCTGGATTAAGGTGGTGGTGAGAATGGTCGCCTTCAGATGAATGACTCAGTTGTTGTCCATGGCCTTCAGTCTCACAAGCCGCATACGAGCCTGCATCAGTATGGAAGCCCTTCATTCTTTTACAGTTTGCTGGAAGGATACAATGATTGTTTTTACTTCTGTTAAAAATATTTTCGTTAAACCAGACAAATTTTAAAAATAAGGATTGATTCTTGCATTTATTAAAGTTAAGAGACAGATTTCTTCCTAGAAAAAACTTATGAGAACTATATCATATAACTCGCCAAATTTAATAAAAATGAATTTGGTGTGCGGATAATGGACTTTGATGTGTGGATAGTTGATAATAGTAGGTTAATATAAAATCTAAACATAAAGCTATCCTCTCTCTCATACTCGATTACCGTCCTCCTTCAGCTAATGAACGTTGACGCCCTCCCTTGCGATCTCTCCCCGCTCACGATCTCCGACAAAGTCGCTACCCCTTCTATCGACCATGCCGCCGATTGTGAGGGAGATCGAGCCACTGCCTGCTGGCGTGAAGATCCCTCACCGAGCCCGCCTCCTAACTGCGAGCTCTTTCTGACCTAGAGTCAAGATCGCAAGTCAAACCGACAAGGTTGTCGTTGTTGGAAACGAAAGTAATGGGCACAACACAAGATAGACGAGCAAAACAACTGCTCTATTATATCAACTTGAGGTTACAAAAGGTTACAAATTTGACTTCACAAATACAACTCAAAGTTTTCAACCACAATTACAACTCAACTTAAACACAAACTTGGGTATATATTACAAACTACACACTTCTAATCGCAAACCGCCGGAGCTGCTGTCCGCAAAGATGCAGTTTGCAAAAGCTGTCCGCAAGCTCGTCGCAGCTTTGGAGTTGGCAAGTTGTACGCAATAGCAGTCCTCAAAACAGTCGCAAAGGTTGTTCAATATAACCGCTGCTGTCCGCCAACTTTAAGAGGAGTTTCTGTTCGCCAATTTAAAGCCGCAGCCCTGCTTATTTCCGAAGGTTGCCAGGCTTTTTTTTCGTCACTTTATGCCATGCACTCACCCCTATTTATAGCCATTTCCAACAAATGAAATAACTCCACGTGGCGATCTATTTAAAGCCTCTTGAATGCACATCACGTGAGCCCCCTTCTTCACGCCATAAATCACTGCTACAACATTTCATATTTTATTATATTTATATAACTATTAATATATAAACTTTGCCTCTGTCTTTGGTCAAAGACGCCATTGCCGCCAACAATCTCCCCCTCAAACACGGCAGCATATGCCGAGTTTGCTTTTACACTTCAGAAATGCCTCAGTCTTCAACGCCTTCGTGAAAATATCTGCAATCTGCTCTCCCGTGGGGCAATAAACCAACTCCACCACCTTTTGCTGCACTTGCTCACGAAGAAAGTGGTACTTTGTCTCGATATGCTTGCTGCGCCCATGCAGCACTGGATTCTTCGCTAGCTGGATCGCGGACATGTTATCAACATACACCGTCACAGGACCATCCTGTGCATGGTGCAACTCCTGCAAGAGATTTTTCAACCAAATTGCTTGACAAGTACAGGCTGCCGCTGCGATGTACTCAGCTTCGCAGGTAGACAAAGCGATCGTTGCCTGTTTCTTTGAACACCATGAGAACACAGCCGTTCCCATATGAAAAGAGTATCCAGAAGTGCTCTTCCGGTCATTCACATCTCCTCCGTAATCACTATCGGAGTACCCTACCAGCTTCAACTCCTCTGCAGTTGAGTACATCAAACCATGATCTCTCGTCCCATTCACATACCTCAAGATCCTCTTCGCTGCTGTGAAGTGATCTTGCTTCGGCTGCTCCATATATCTACTAACAACTCCAACTGCATACATAATATCGGGCCTAGTGAAAGTCAGGTAGCGTAGACTTCCAACTAGACTCTTGAACATCGTAGAGTCAACTGCTTCCTCCTTTGAATCCTTCCTCAACTTCATTCCCGGATCAGCAGGAGTAGAGATAGCCTTACTATTCTCCATCCGGAACTTCTTCATAATTTCCTCCGCGTACTTCTTCTGAGAAATGAAGATCCCATCTTCACTTTGTTGTACCTCAATGCCCAAGAAGTAAGTGAGTTCTCCCAGATCAGTCATCTCGAACTCCTTTTTCATCGTCTTCTTGAACTCTTCAAACATAAGAGGATTGTTGCCAGTAAATATCATGTCGTCAACGTACAAGCACACGACCATGATATCTCCATTCTTTTCAACCTTCGTGTAGAGTGCATACTCATACGGGCTCTTCATGTACCCGTTCTTCTGGAAGTATCCATCAATTCTTTCATTCCACACACGAGGCGCTTGCTTCAACCCGTACAACGCCTTCTTCAATTTGTAGACCTTCCTCTCTTGGCCTTTCACTTCATATCCAGGAGGCTGCTGGACGTACACATCTTCTTCCAGATAACCATTAAGAAATGCGGACTTGACGTCCATCTGGCAGATCTTCCACTTATATTGAGCAGCTAGTGCAATGATCAGTCTGATAGTGTCTATCCGCGCCACTGGAGCAAAGACCTCGTCATAGTCCACTCCTTGGACTTGCCTATAGCCTTTCGCGACGAGTCTTGCCTTGTGCTTCTCCACTTCTCCATCCTTGTTCTTCTTCACTCTATACACCCATTTCACACCAATGGGCTTATGACCTGCTGGCAGAGTGACTAACTCCCAAGTATCATTCTTCTTAATGGATGTCATCTATTCATCCATTGCTTTCCTCCAAGTCTTCTCTTGAGCAGCTTCATCATATGAGTACGGCTCACAATCTGCTAAAAGACAATATAAAGAAAAGTTAGCATGAATCGGCTCCGTCTCCTCGTAGATCTCCTCCAACCTTCTCATCCTAGGTTGAGAACCATTAGAGATGCTCCTGTAGGTGCTTGCTCTATCAGAACTTCTTCTGTTGGTGCTTACTCCACTAGAGCAGGGAGTCGAAGCTCCCCCTGAATCTCTGCTCGGTGGTGATGGTGGTTCAGCTCCACCATCCTCAACTTCAGCTTCGTGACCACCTTCTTCATCATCATCGTCATAGAACATTCCTTTGACGCTTCTTTCCTTCTCATCCCAGCTCCAGCAGCTATCTTCTTCAAACAACACATCTCTAGAGATGATTGCCTTCTTCGTCACTGGGTTGTATAACTTATAAGCTTTACTTATCGGAGCGTAGCCTACAAATATACACATCTCACTCTTATCATCCAGCTTCTTCCTCTTCTGCTCAGGGACGTGAGCATAAGCTACACACCCAAACACTCTCAAGTGTTGCACACTTGGCTTCCATCCACTCCATGCCTCATATGGAGTCTTGAACTTCACACTCTTCGTCGGACATCTATTCAACAAGTACACAGCACATTATACAGCTTCAGCCCAGAACATCTTCGGTAACTTCTTGCCCTTTATCATGCTCCTTGTCATGTTCTGAATTGTCAAGTTCTTTCTATCAGCAACTCCGTTCTGCTGAGGCGAGTATGCTGCAGTCAACTGATGAGCAATCCCATGCTCTTTGCAGAAAGCATCAAATAACTTAGAGGTGTACTCCCCACCTCGATCAGTTCTAAGTACCTTCAGGTACTGTCCACTCTCCTTCTCTGTCATAGTCTTGAACTTCTTGAACTTGTCAAGGGCCTCAGACTTCTCCTTTAAGAAATAAACCCAACACTTCCGACTAAAGTCATCAGTGAAGGTAATATAGTATTTGCTTCCTCCAACTGAGGCAGTATCAAACGGACCAGCAATGTCCGAATGAATCAGTTCAAGCTGTCTCCTTGCTCTACGAGACTTTCCTACTTCAAAACTCTGCCGCTTCTGCTTTCCCTTCGTGCAAGCTTCACAGATCTTCTGTGGCAGTAAGATCATAGGCAAACCTTCCACCATCTTTGCATGTGATAGAAGCTTCAAACCACTGAAGCCTAAGTGACCCATCCTATGGTGCCACAACCAGGCTTCTGCTTCCTCATCAGTTCTTGTTAAGCATGCCGTCTCCTCGACATCCATCTTCAACGTAAAGAGACGATTCGTCGTCATTTTTACTTTCACCACCTCTTTTCCTTGCTGGTTCTTCATAGCCAACAAACTATCCTTCAACTGAATGCAGTAACCTTTCTCCACCAACTGTCCAAGGCTTAAGATGTTACTCTTCAAGCCAGGAACATAGAACACATCGTTGAGATGCACTTTCTCGCCATTGAGGGTGACCACTATCAATCCTTTGCCTTCTACAGAGATCTTTGAAGCATCACCAAAGCTAACCTCACCAGCACTTGGTTCAAGGTTAGAGAACAACTCCTTCTCACCACACATATGGTTTCTTGCTCCTGTGTCCAAGTACCAAACTTCATTTCTACCTCCTTCAGCTCCTCTGTAAGTCAAGAACATCATTGGATCACCACCAGTGTTTCTTGCTTCAGCATAGTGGTTGGTCTCCTCATTCCTCCTCGGAAGTCTGCAGTCATAACTCATGTGCCCAAACCTATTACAATTGTAACATTGGACTTGGGCCATTCCACCACGGCCTCTGCCTCGGCCTCTTCCACGGCCTCTTCCTCTTCCTTCTTGCTCTCTACCTTGAGGGTGCTCCGCCTCTGTCTGGTAGTTTTGATGTCTTCCTCCTCTTCTTCCTCTGCCTCTGCCTTGGTAGCCTCGACCTCGCTGGCCACCTCCTCTTCCTGAACTCTCTCCAAAGTTCAGCTGAGTCTGAAGTGCTTTCTCTAAGCCACTTGAGTCTTCATCTTGTAGCATGCGGTATTCATGGGCTTGCAGAGAGCCTATGAGTTCATCAACAGATATCTGAGTGAGATCCTTCGACTCTTCTATCGCCACTACTATATAGTTGAACTTCTTTGACATTGATCGCAAAAGTTTCTCCATGAAACTCACATCATCAATTGTCTCTCCGTTGCGCTTCATTTCGTTTGCAAGCGTCCGCAGACGAGTAACATAGTCACCAACTTTCTCAGAGTTTTGCATCTTCATAATTTCATACTCTGCTCGGAGAGATTGAAGCTTCACCTTCTTTGCCTTGTCAACTCCTTGCAAGGAGCGTTGCAAGGTTTCCCATGCTTCTTTAGAGGTTATAGCATCCGAGATCTTCTCAAAGGTTGCTTCATCAACCCCTTGATATAACAAAAACAATGCCTTCTTGTCTCTCTTCCTTGCCTCTCTCAGTGCAGTCCTTTGTGCGTTAGTCAACGCCGCCTCTTGCTCAGTAGTCTGCTCTTCATACCCATCATCAACTATCTCCCAAAGCTCCTTTGATGCTAGCAGCACTCTCATCTGGATGCTCCAGTTCCCATAGTTCGTCTTCGTCAACTTGGGAACTTGACCCGGCATAGCATTTACCATCTCCATTGTTGCGATCTCTTCAACTCTTCTGAGTTACTAACAGGGTTCGCAACCTGGCTCTGATACCACTGTTGGAAACGAAAGTAATGGGCACAACACAAGATAGACGAGCAAAACAACTGCTCTATTATATCAACTTGAGGTTACAAAAGGTTACAAATTTGACTTCACAAATACAACTCAAAGTTTTCAACCACAATTACAACTCAACTTAAACACAAACTTGGGTATATATTACAAACTACACACTTCTAATCGCAAACCGCCGGAGCTGCTGTCCGCAAAGATGCAGTTTGCAAAAGCTGTCCGCAAGCTCGTCGCAGCTTTGGAGTTGGCAAGTTGTACGCAATAGCAGTCCTCAAAACAGTCGCAAAGGTTGTTCAATATAACCGCTGCTGTCCGCCAACTTTAAGAGGAGTTTCTGTTCACCAATTTAAAGCCGCAGCCCTGCTTATTTCCGAAGGTTGCCAAGCTTTTTTTTTTCGTCACTTTATGCCATGCACTCACCCCTATTTATAGCCATTTCCAACAAATGAAATAACTCCACGTGGCGATCTATTTAAAGCCTCTTGAATGCACATCACGTGAGCCCCCTTCTTCACGCCATAAATCACTGCTACAGCATTTCATATTTTATTATATTTATATAACTATTAATATATAAACTTTGCCTCTGTCTTTGGTCAAAGACGCCATTGCCGCCAACAGTCGTTCCATCCATTCTCGCCATCGGTGGAGTCGACGTAGTCACACCGTCCTTGCAGCCGCCCGCTATCTTCCAGATTGTGAACCGCTTTGCCGAGCCTTGCTGTTGTCGGTTGGGTAGAAGGATAAATACGATCCCCTATTGGGGATGTTGGCAAAGCCTTTCTGGAGATCTCCATTTCTTCACCAATGTGCAAAAGGAAAAGAGGAGGAGCTTCCTCTTTATGTGATGGATGACGAACATTGAGGAAGAGGATTCCTTTACCAAGACTTTTCGCTTTGTGGAGGTCGACGAAAGAGAAGTGAGGCTTTAGTTGAGGTCTTGTTGTCAAAGAACCCTTGCCGAAGTTGATCCCTTGCCGGAAAGCCCTCTTGGAAGAGGAAGGGTGTTACTGACGAAGTTAGAGAACTCCAACCGACGAGCCATCTCCACCAACACAAGGAAACCACGTTGTGATCACTCTCCACCCAAATCCTTGAGACTTGTTAAAGATTGGAGAGACTGTGCAGACTGGTGTCTAACTGCAGCAGTCTGATTGTTTCAGCGTTCTTATGGTCTAGTCAGGTGGTCTAGTGATAAACCTCAGCTTGTGGTCTGGTGGACAGTAGCAGTGGCGATCTGGAGGTTAGTCGCAGCAGTCAGATTGGAGCAGCAGTGGTCTGGCCGAAAGCCGCGATGGCGGGTTGTTGGTTAGCCGCTGCGGGCTGAATGAAGCCGCAGCGGTCTGGTAGAGAGTAGCAGCAACAGTCAATCTGAGGGCCACAACAACAGTCTGGATAAAGTCGCAGCGGTGTGGTTGAGGCCGCAGTTGTAGTCTGATAGCGTGCAACAGATGCGGGCTGGTGGATAGGCGCAACTACGATCTAGTGTCAACCCTCAGTTGTGGTCAGGCGGTCTGTTCGAGCGGCTTACTCTGGGTAATTATGGCTTTGTAGCCAGCTGTTTTATTAGTTATATAGTTGGCAGTTTGACCATGTCAAACCGCGTAGACCGCCCAATTTGTATTTAGTCTCACATCGTGTGGTGTATTCTCTCATCTCACTGATTTCTATAAATAAGGGGACATACCTATGTAATCTTTATCTTTTTGGAGCAATAAAATTTGCGATTTATTTAACTCTTTGTCCATTTTCACATGGTATCAGAGCGAACTGATCCTTTTCTTCAAACAGATCGCAGATTGTTCGTTTAACCGCGCGACCTCTTTTTTCGGTTTGTCCGGTTTCTTTCCCTTCCCTTCCCTTCCCTCCCTTGCTTCTCACTTTGCTTGCGACTTGCTTCTTACCGGGCCTTTCAGTTCGCCCAGATTTCTCTACTAACCGCTCTTCTTTTGCGATTTTCGCCTATTGGTCGCGGCTTCTTCCTGGCCGCTGGTGTGTTGTCACCTTAACCGGGCGGGCTCGTGCTCTTCTCTTTCTTGTTGGCGGTTTGTTGTGCGGCTTCTTTTGCTCTTTCGCCTTTATTAGTCGCTCTTTGTTGTGGCTTGTTCTGTTCCCGCGACTTCTTTGTGGTTTGCTCTTTCTTATCTTCTTTCTTCCCGCGGGTTGTCTTCCTACGGCTTGATTCTTCTTTGCTGCGAGTCCCACATTTTGGTCGCGGCTTGTTCCTTGTCGCTGGTGTGCTGACACCGTGACTGTGTGGTCTATGCTTCTTCCTTCATCCTGTTTTTGGTCGGTTTGTTCACGCGGTTTGTTCGCGAGATTTTTGGTCCGCGTGGTTTCTTCGCGGCGTTGTGGTTTTCGGCTTCTCCTCAACCAGTGCGGCTTACTTTTTCTATTGGGCTCATTGTTGTGGTCAGTTTCTTTTTCCGACCTGTTTGTCGTCTTGTTCTTTGTTTGGTTTGCTTCTAACTGTGCGGTTAGTTTTTTCTGCTCTTTGGTTTCTTCTTGTGGATGGCTTCCCTTCTCTCTTCTGCTACGCGTGCTCTTGTGGACTCCTCTAATAGGTGTCTTATTGACTCTCGTGCCACTTGTCACATGGCTGGCAACTCTTGTTTGTTTTCCTCTTTGCTTGAACAGCATAGGATGTCCCCTGTTGTTATTGCTGATGGGACTTCTACTCCCGTGCATGGTATTGGCACTGTGCGTCTCTCTTCGTCTTTGTTGCTCAAAGATACTCTCTATATCCCTGCTTTCTCATGCAATTTACTCTCTATTCATGCTCTTTGTACTCAGATAAATTGCACTGTTACTTTTACGGGTACCACTTGCTCCTTCTTGGATTTTATTTCCAAAGCTACGATTGTTATTGGGACTGCCAGTAGTGGCCTCTTCTTTCTTGACCATGACACTACTCTTTCTGCTTCTTCATCTCTTCAGCAGTGTCAGCGTCGTCTTGGCCACCCTTATTCTCATCTCATCCACCAGCTTCTTCCTGATCTTCCTCAGGAGGATTCTCCTTTGAATTGTGAAGCCTGTCAGTTTGGCAAACATCATCGTTCTTATTTTCCAGCACGAACATGACGTAGTTCTTTACATCCTTTTGAACTTGTTCATTCTGACATCTGTGCTCCCGCTCCTACTCCTACTATTGGTAGAGGTAGTCTATACTTTGTTACATTCATTGATGATTTCTCCAGGTGTACTTGGTTGTATCTCCTGAAAGATCGTTCTGAACTTTACACTGTGTTTACTGTCTTTTATCATAAGATCTTAACACAGTTTCAAGTGCCTATTCAAGTTTTTCGTACTGATAATGCCAAGGAGTATGTCAGCCGACAATTTTCTGATTTTTGTGCAAACAATGGTTTGGTTCATCAAACCTCTTGCTCTTATACCTCTCAATCGAAAGGCATTGCTGAATGCAAGAATCGTCATCTCTTGGACGTTGCTCGCAACCTTCTGTTACAAATGAACGTCTCTTGGTCCTATTGGGGTCATGTCGTTCTTCTCTCCTGCTATCTCATTAATTGGATACCCTCATCTGTTCTTCACGGCAAGACTCCCTTATCCATTTTGTATCTCACGATCGAGCTATTTTCTTTACCTCTTAAGGTTTGGGGTGTACAATATTTGTTCACATACCTTCTCCTGGTCGTGACAAACTTTCTCCCCATTCTTTTAAATGCATATTCCTTAGTTATTGTCCTACTCAAAAGAGCTATCGCTGTTTTGACCCTCTTCTACACAAACAGTATGTTTTTGCGGATGTCACCTTTTTCGAAGATACACAGTATTTTCTCCTGATTCTTCTCTCTTACCTTCTGATGCTTCTTCTTTCATGCCTGTTGACTTGGTACCTCTGCCGGAACCCATTCTTTCTACACCTGTTCCTGTTGAGTCGTCTCTTTCTCTCGACACTGATTCTTTGCCCTTGGAGCCTACCCTACTTTCTTCCTCTCCTATCTCTGATTCTTCTTCTCCTGTGCTACTACAACCAGCTCCCAACCCAGTCCTCTCTTCTTTGGATGAGGCTGATCCAGTGGACATGTTTGATTTGGATCTTTCGATTGCTCTTCGGAAAGGTGTTCGCCCCTGCACCCAACATCCTTTTCAGGTTGTGGTATCTTATACTAAGCTCTCTCCTTCCTCTAGGAGCTTTACTTTGGCTCTCTCATCTAATGGTGTTCCTGCCTCATATCATGATGCTCTTGTTATCCCTCATTGGAAGGCTACTATGGATGAAGAGATGTGTACTCTTACTGAAAGCGTTACTTGGACTCTTGTTCGTCCTCCTCTAGGTGCTGATGTGGTTAGCTGTCATTGGGACTTTGTGTTGGGTACATTGGTCATAATGTACTTGATTTGAAGAATCCCTTTTAACTCAATGATATACACATATTTGTATTTGATTTATATTTCAGTTTATGTTTGCAGGATCACATATTGATTGGATAGGTGGCCGGACACAAGAAGCTAACTTGTTTTTGAAGTAAAAGTGTCAAAGTTCAAAAATGTCGACACACTTTAACTGTGTCGACACCTTTGTAGTAGCTGTGTCGAGATAAGTCAGCACAATCTACATTCAGCAACTTGTAGTGGAGAAAATTAACAAGTACAAAAATGTCGACACACTTCAACTGTGTCGACACCTTTAAAAAAGCTTTGTCGAGACAAGTCAATTAACTTGACACATAGAAGATTCAAGAAAGATGTGTCGAGACAAGTCAGTTGTCTTGACACTTTGAATACTAAGTCAGCTTCCTCGACACTGTAAAGCTTAAAGTAGTTGAGTCGAGACAATACAACTGTCTTGACACAAAGAAGACATGAAATTTTACTGAGTACAATTGTATCGAGACAAATCAACTGTCTCGACACAATGAAGAAGTGAAGAAAGACTTTCCGACATCAGGCAAACAGTTGTGTCGAGAGAATCCAACTATCTCGACACAAGGTAGCACAAAAGATGTCGACACCAGGCAGAATAAAAGATGTCGACACCAGGCAGAATAAAAGATGTCGACACCAGGCAGAACAAAAGATGTTGACACAGACAATGCTTGTGACGAGATAAATCAATTGTATCGACACTATCAAGTTTTAGTTGAAAATTCCTTCAAGTAGAATTGTGTCAAGACTGCTAAGATGTCTTGACACAAGTGTCGAGATACTTTGAATATCTCGATACTTATGTTTTAGAAAATGTGCAGAGTCAACACAGAAGTGCCAAGATGAGTCAGAACTGTCACATCAGGTACATGAATAAGATGTTTCAACAGAAAAGGTCTAAGGGAGAATTTGATGTATGATGTCAGGTGTTGATGTCATCATTCAGTAACTACCCATTCATGAAGGCTATAAATAGAGGGGTAGTCTACACCAACAAGAGAGAGAAGAATCGATCAAGCAATCAGAAAATTCTCATTTATTTTCCAATCCCGAGGAGGAGTAAGAAGACGAAAGTCTTCAAGAAAATCTCCAGATCTTTTATACAAGTCGATCTGAAGATCAAGGTGGATCTGATCAATAATTTCTTCAAGGTCATCAATTCGATCAACATCAAGAAGATATCAGATCCAGAAAAGTAACTTTTCAGCCAACCAATTTATCAAGGAGAAATTCATTACTGCTGATTGAAGAATCTGTACAAATAAATAAGTTAGATTACAGAAATTCTATTTTCTGAGAATTAATTCTTTATATTTTACCTCTTTATTTTGTAAGATCTCCTAGAGATCTGAGTGGGTAGGAGATCTTATCTCTGAGTTGTAAGCCTAATTTATAAATGCTGAGGTAGGATTCTTGAGGGACCTAAGATAGGTGGTTTTGGGTGAATCACTGAGTTGTAGGCCTATTTTATAAAGGCTGAGGTAGGGTTCTTGAGGGACCTGAGGTAGGAGATTGGGAGAATCTCTGAGGTAGGACCAGTTTGTCTGAGTGTAGATTTCTTAACAGAAACTGAGCCTGTAAGATCCTTAGAATCTAAGTTAAAGAGGAGGAGCTATAACCTTATCTAGCATATTGCTAATGAGGAAGACAGGGGAAAGTGGATGTACCCAAGAAAGGGGAACCACTATAAATTATGTGTGTGCTGTGTGTTGTGGATTAATTTTGCTTTTACTGTGTTCTGGATACTCTAACTGCTGAATTTGTTAAGAGACAAAGATTTTCTAAAGTAATTTAAAAAGTCACCTATTCACCCCCCCTCCAGGTGATTATTTACCCATAGGATTATCTTTTAAGTGGTATCAGAGGGAGGTTGTTCAAGAAAGACTTAACAGTTTGAAAAAGATCCAAAGGGTATTAGAATAATAATAAATCTATGGCTTCTGAATCTCACAGAGAACTCAGTTATATGAAACTGCCTATTTGTACTAAGGACAACTTTGCAATATGGAAACTGAGAGTAAGATTATTCATGTAAGCCTCAGATCCAAGAATCTTTTTTACTTTACAAGAAGGACCATATGTACCAATGAAGACATCAATCCTAGATATAATTGTTCAAACCCCCAAGAAACTGTCAAAAATGACAAAGGATGAGGTGGTACTTGCCACCACAGATAAGAGGGCACGGAATATAATAGTCAGTGCAATAGACAATTCAACTATTCATAATCTTGTGTATTATAATACATCAAAGGAGATGTGGGATACACTCATAGTATACATGAAAGGTATATAAAAGGTAAAAGATGACAGAAAGTCTCTCCTCAACGAGTAGTATGAGTCCATTAGACAAGGAAATAATGATTCTATAGAACAATGCTATGAAAAGTTATTTAGAATAGTAAATGACTTAAGAAACTATGACAAAATTTTCTCAAATTATGAGTTGAATGACAAGTTCTTATGATCCCTAAATAAAGAATGAGATATCAAGATTTGTGCAGTAAGAGAATGAGGAATCTAAGAAATATGTTACCCCAAGACTTATATGAAAAGCTTATGTCACATGAGCTTCAACTAAACTCTAGAAAAGCTGAAGCAGAATCTGCCAGAAGTTCAACTCAGACTAAATCTGTGGCCTTCAAAGTAGATACATCTAAAAAGGCTAGAAGAGATATCTCATCATCACCCAGAAGGGATGAAGATACAGATAGCACTGCAGTCTGTTTTTCATCAAAAGATCTATCAGATGATGAATTGACATTGTTTACCAGGCAATTCAAGAAAATACTAAGGAGAAGGAAGCAGTGGAACAAAAAGAAACCTTCTGGATCAAGCTCCAGAAAAGCAAAGACAGTCATAGAGACAAATCTGTAGTCATGTATGATTCTCATCAGAACAAACAATCTAAGACTGACATTATTTGCTTTTGTTGTAACATGCCTGGGCATGTCATAGCTGACTGTCCAGTAAAAAGGAAGGAAAACAAAAAGTCAAAAGAGAAGAAGTTATATAAGAACAAGAAATTAGAGAAGAGTTTGATGGAAAAGAAATCCAAGACCTTATCTGATAGTGATTCTGACTCAACTGAGTCAGAACAAGAACTTTTTGGATTATTCTCCAGTGAAGAAGAGTTCATCAGAAAAGCTATTTATAAAGGGAAAAGCTCCACAACTTCATCACACTATGGTGAATCTGAAGAAGAAATGAAGATCAATTTAATGGCACTATCTGATGATATAGAAACAGAAGCACTTGACTATCAAAATACTTAGGTAATCTATGATAATTCAACAAGTACTAAAACTTCTGTATATGAGACTGGGGATGAGTTAGAATCATGTGACTCAAAGTTTAATTCACATAAGACTAACTTTGTGTCTGAACTATAATAGCTCACAGTCAAGTTTGGAAAGTTGTTGGAAGCACTAGTAAATAACAAAAAGCTTGTCAAAGAACAAGCTATAGAGATAACTTCACTAAAAGGTTTGGAGTATCATCATAAGATGGTTACTCAGAAAATTGGTCTTCAAAGTTCTAAGTTAGCAAAGCTGACTAAGATCAGTGATGATCAAATCTTAATGCTGAAGCAGAAGGATGCAACAATTCATGA
Source organism: Platanthera guangdongensis (assembly GCA_039583875.1). Taxonomy (NCBI): domain Eukaryota; kingdom Viridiplantae; phylum Streptophyta; class Magnoliopsida; order Asparagales; family Orchidaceae; genus Platanthera; species Platanthera guangdongensis. Next base: position 62,836,721 of record CM077166.1, on the reverse strand, counting down.
GCTGGAATTCAAACTCCTGAATGAGAACAAGTTAGTTTAACAATTTTCTAAACCTAAAACTATATTGCCCATTATAGATACCTTCTCAGGAATACCTGGAAGTGGTCTTGGGTATGTTAAACCCAAGAAGAAAAGAGGCAAAAAGCTGAAAAGACAAAAGGGTCCAGTCATTTCACAGCCTGTATGTTGAAGGCAGGAAAATTCCCAACCTCAGAATTCAGACCAATGCCACCTAAGGTTACCGGTTCAGGTGTAAGATCAGATGACTAGGATGACTAGGATGAAGAACGAAGGCAAACATGACCCCAAATGTTGCGGCAGGAAAGTCCCACCACGTACTCGGATGCTCGAAAGGAGCATCCCCATCTCAACCAAAAATGGTCGAACTAGGTACGAGGGAGACTAGTTGATGACTAAGTCGCAAGGTCGCGACCTGACTTCTAAGGAAAAGGAATCCAAAGGCTTGTCTAGTATCCGAAAAGGAGAGCTCGCGAGTATCCTACAGAGGATTTTTCATCCCTCACCTCGTACCCTTGGGGTCCTATTTATAGGGAAATCCAAGGAGGGGGGGGGGGGGTCATATTTATACTCCACCCCCTGGCGATTAGGTGACTTCCTGGGGGAACTCGCATGGGCTGGGCGCGTATCTCTCCTAGTCGCCTACATGGCGAATATGTGAGGAGAGCTCGCCATACTCGCCCAGGCCTTCCGCAGTCTTATGTGCTGACTCTGACTTCTATGTTGACTTGTTGACCTTGACTTCTGCTGACCTGGCTGTGGTAGGACCCATCCTCGACGAATACGGGTTGTACATAATCCCCTCTCTTTTCGAGCTACGTAGGAGCTCGGAAAGAATCATCCAACACTTATTCGGCGAGCTACTATATTGAGTATCAGAGTTGCTCGCTCTTGACGACTGTCTGCTGATCTCTAAAAATAGGGGGGGGGGGCTGGTTTTTGAGGCGGATCTCCAGAGCTCGCACATTATGTCGAACGCCAACGAGAAACTTCTTCAGGACAGCCTCGCCGCTCTGACCCGCTTTCTCGGCATTGCCAAGTCTAAAAGGCCGCAGGAGGAAGACGTCGCCGCCGACTTACCCCCTCATAAAAAAGAAGAAGACAAAGAAGTTCAAGAAGATACCTGCTTACAACGCGGTCGACCCGCTTCCACCACCCGCGCAAGTCGCGGCTTCGACAAGCAATCCTGCGCGCTCCGCTAGCTCCTTAAAGCTTCTCAGCGACCTTGGGCTAGATGACATCCCCAACATGGCCGCCCCTGACTCGAGCCTCCTCAGCTCACTAGAAATTCCGGAAGTCTCCAATGCGCCGGCACCACAGTAGATTGAAGTCGTCTCCCTGCCAGGTCGCCATTTTGTCAAACTACTCTTCTAAAGCGGTTGGTCGCCATTCCGTTCTCGTTGACATGTTTTATTTTACTCACAGACTCCCCACCGAATATCGCCGACGCAACTTTGAATGTTGCCCCTCTGAACTCCGCACCATTGCTCGCCCTCGCAGTCGAGAAGCCCCTAAGGACTGCGCACACGGTCCAGATTAATCTTAACTCCTACGACGAAGGAGAATCCCCTGGCGAGCAAGGAACTACCGACGATGGAACTTCCGGCGAAGAAGGTCACTCCGACGAGTGATGAGTCCGATATTTATAGGGTTTTTTGGACTCATCTAGGCTGGTTTTCTCACTCGTGCACTGCATTTCAACAGGATATCAGTTATATTTGCGTCGATCGGTCATGGACCATTTTGTGCAGTGTTTTGGCCCGAGGGTGTGCAATTACACATTCTGTTGTTGGGGATAAGCACATGGTGCTCCCCATGGTTCTTTTTGTTTATTTGTTATTTTTGTGATGGGAGCTTGTGCTCTAGCTTTGGTTTTGTTATGCAGGTGGTGCATTTTTCCCAAAGGCAGGAATTCTGTCTTAAGGAAAACGCACGGTCGTGCGTTTCTTTCACGCAGGGTTTGCGCTGGATCGTGCATTTTAGTCATCTGGAAGAATGTCGACCCGAGCTCGACGAATTTCATCGAGCTGAGTTCGACGATCCTCACGCACGGTTGACGTACGGTTTCTTCGAAACCGTGTGCGAAGGAAACGCACGGTTTTCTTGCAACTTTCTAGTTTGTTCCTTTCTGTGGCTAATCGTGTGATTTGTTCACGCACGAGCGGCAGTTCCCGAGCGTGAGTAAAGCGCATGGTTTTCATATGTGTCCCTTTTTTCCAGCGCTCTGTCGCTACCCGTGCGATGTCCTTCACGCATGGGCGGAACTGCCCGTGCGCGAAGGAAAACGCACGAGTCAACGCTTCTCCTTCCTCATGTCTATCCTGAAAGTTAATATCGCACGGTTTGCGCACGACCATGCGCCAAACTGTGCGTGACCATTTTTCTGACTTTTCTATTTAAGTTGCAGATTTCCTCTTTCTAAGGAACCAGCTCCGTTTCCCCCGCCATTTCCGCTCCTCTGAGCGGGAAAACTCGCCTCCAGCCACCATTTTCTCTCTCCTCCTTGGAGAGTTGATCCGACCACCGTTTCTCCTCAGAAAGCTTGCAATAGTTGCGTCTCCGGCCACCTTCATCTTCTCCGACCTCCAAGCTACCATCCAAGCTCATCGTTGCTGCACTTGCGGAGTTCTTCGGTCAGAACTAGCCCAGTGATCTTTCACGAAGAAGATGAGATATTCGAAGGAAGTGACAACCCTTCTTGGTTCCCGGACGACATCTGAAGACTGAGCTCGTACAAGGCCCGACAACCCTTGACTCCGGTTGTGAGTCTCAGAAAGCCTTCGTGCGCTCAGTTGTATTTATCCACCACTTCTTGTGGTTACTTGATTCTGAACTTGTGATATTGGGATTGTTGCTTGAGAACAATGTTTTGCTTAAGGTTTCAGCATGTCGATGTGTTGTTATGTCTTAATCATTGCTTGTGTTGTTAAGCTTCAATTTTTCCCGCGCTTGTTGTGATTGTGCCGTTCTAGCGATTGCTAGAAGCGTGCGTGACAAAGAGGTGATTGCGACCCTCGCTGTTTCGCCCATCGTCCATACTACTCTCCGTAGTTATCCACCCAAGCGATGTGGTGACGGCGACCCGCATTAGTTTTATTAGCATTAAGCTTAGGAAACCAAAACTAAACCCCCTTTGTCATGTTAACACTAGCAATCACTTTTCCAATAGCAAAACCACACTCCCTACTTGCACTACTCGAGAGATCGATAATCGGGGATTAAACTCCTCACTTTTATTACTTGACAACGATCGGTACACTTGCCGAGAGTGCATCAAGTTTTTGACGCCGTTGCCGGGGAGTGCAACTGTTGTGTGCATTTTTCTTTTGGAAAAATTTGCAAGTGTTTGACGCTTTGATAGATTTTTTCTTTGTATGATAGATCATAACCCTGATAATAGGGGTGAAAATTTGGGAGCTGATCTTGAGACCACACGAGCGAGGAGAGCTCGCTTGCGTGCTGCTGCTGTTGCTAAAGTTAGAATGGAAGACTTGGGCCAGGTAGGAAATGGCCAAGGTGATAGAGTTGTTGAGGGTCAGGAGGTGGTCCAACCTCACGTTAGGACGATGCGTGATTTCACTACCCGACTGCGGGAAGTGTTTATCCGGGCTTCGGACTAGCCATTGCCAACAACCATTTTGAGATAAATCCCGTGATTCTGAATATGATCAGAAATAATACACAGTATTCTGGTTTGCTGAGTGAGGACCCGCATCTTCATCTGGCGGAGTTCTCAGAGATTTGCGGCACCTTCCGATATGTTGAAATTTCTGATTAGGTAGTTAAGCTGAAGTTATTCCCATTTTCGCTGAGGGATAGGGCTAAGACCTAGCTTCACACAATTGCCCCGAGGACCGTTACCACATATGAGGCTCTGTCCTCTAAGTTTTTGGCCAAGTTCCACCCAGTGGACAAGATTGTGAATGCCCGAAGGGAAATTGCTACGTTCCGGTAGCTGGACCAAGAGACGTTGTCTGAGGCGTGGGAGTGTTTCACTGACCTGCAGCGCCGTTGTCCCTAACATAGCTGCGAGCCGTGGAATCTTGTAGAAATATTTTATTTTGGTGTCGAGCCGAACTACCGGGCTATGATCGACACAGCAGCCAGTGACACAGTTATGAACCTTTCTCCTGAAGAGGCTTTGCAGCTTCTTCGAGACACAACCTCCCATAGTACATACTGGACTGCGGGAAGAAATTCCCCTAGGGGGGCCAAAAATCTGTTTGATGTGAATGCGGTGAAGCAGCAAGCCGAAGCAAGCCACCCTATGATGGATGGAAGAAGGATGCTGACCGGATCGACTACTCCTCCGGCTCCGGTTGGGGGCATATCATGCCAAGGATGTGGAAATCCCGGCCACCACACTTTTGAATGCCCAGCTAGAGAGTCATTTGTGGAACCGGCATGTATAACCTTTGATGAAAGTATTAATTTTATAAATAGTCAAAACCACGGTGCGCCCTATAATAATGTGTATAACCCAAATGCGAGAAATCATCCGAATTTCTTGTGGAATCAAAATGCCCCAGGTCAAAGATGGCAGGGAGGCCAGCATCAATTTGATGCTCAAGCCTCCAATAGCCAACCGCGACCGCCACAACCAGGTTATAATCAGAGCGGGCAAGGGGCACGTAGTGATGGCGAAGAGGTCCGGCCATGTGTTCGTAATGCTCGTGACCGGGTGATTGGTGGCGATGATGTCCCGTCATTTGTTCGTGATGATGTTGCAGATGGTGCTGACGAGTTCTTTGGCGATCTCCATGGCGACGCCGGGTCCATGCATTATGTTGATCGTCGCCACAACCGTACGTTTGAAGACTCGGATGGACGATGCTGTAACAATAATTTCAATGCACGCCATCGTCGCTACAACGCCATCGCCGTGACAATTATTTTGCTACAACACCATCTCCACTACAACGCCATCGTCGCGATAATAATTTCTCTAAAATGCCAACGCCGCGACAATAATATAATAATTATAATATTATATTATATTTATTAATTTCCTTGTTGCATTGTTTTAATTTGAGAGTTTTTATTTCATGTAACATGATAGGTGCATATAACCATCATGAAATGTTTAATTTTCAATGGTGGTTGTTGGGTACATTGGTCAAATGTACCTGATTTGAAGAAGCCTCACCCAACTCAATGATATACATCATAATGTATTTGATGTATGTTTGAGTTACTTGTGCAGGTTAGGTATTCACTGGACTGAAGCTAAAACTTTCTAAGTCCATGTGTCGACACCCAGAGGGAAAGTGTCGACACTTGAGAAGGCTTGTGTCGACACCCAGACAAGCAGTGTCGACACTTGGAGTCATTGTGTCGACACCTGGGATGAAGAGTCGACACCAGACAGAAAGTGTCGACACAAGGAGCTGTGTCGACACTCAGTGAAGAAGAATGCAGAGAAGCAGTGTCGACACTTAGTAGAAGTGTCGACACCTAGAAGAGCTGTGTCTACACCAGAAAGTGTCGACACTTGGAGTTGTGTCGACACTCAGCAAAATTCTGCAGAGACTAAGTGCAAGTGTCGACACCTAGCACAATGTGTCGACACTTAACCAGAAGAGTCAACATATTAAGTATGTGTCGACACTCAGCACAATGTGTCGACACACAACCAGAAGAGTCAACACTTGAAGAAAGTGTCGACACCCAGCACAATGTGTCGACACTCAGTTGAAGACTCAAAGAAAGTGTTGACACAAGGAGCTGTGTCGACACTTAGCATAGAACAGAAATATCTACAAAAATATTCTAAGTACAAGTGTCGACACTAAGGGAATGTGTCGACACTCAGCTGAAGAATCTATATTGAAGACTTGTGTCGACACCAAGAAGCAGTGTCGACACTTGACAGTTTCAACACATGAAGATGTGTCGACACAAAGGAGATGTGTCGACACTTAGAAGAATTTAACAAGTTACAGAAGATCAAGTACTTGTGTCGACACTCAATTCCAAGTGTCGACACCTGAATAAGAATCTGTATCGAGATATACAAGGAGTTGTGTCGACACCTTGTAGACTTGTGTCGACACTTACACATCATGTGTCGACACTTGGTCTATAAGTGTCGACACTTAAGAACAGAAAGTCTCGACACTATCTGACAGTTAGAGAATTTCAAGAATTGACTGGATGACGTGACAGCTGCCGTTTCAGTCGGTCTACAGCACTTGTCAGAGATGTTAGAAGTCAGTTATGAACCGGACCAGCCGGTTACCATGAAGAAGGCCTATAAATAGGCACCTACAGTTTACAGAAATTGTTGTTAATGTTAATGTTAAGAGTTAACAGAAGAAGATTAAGTTCTGATTGAGTTCAGATTAATCTAAGAGATTTGTTCAAGTGGTTGCTGATCAAGTTATCCAAGTGATACAAATCAAGAAGATCGTGCTGTCCAACGGCAGATCTAAGAAGTTGGAGAGAGAGAGCTCCAATCAAGAATTCAGTCTTTGGAACTAGGCTGAGAAGAAGAATTCAGAAGCATCTGGATCTTAAGAAGCAGAGGTCAAGGAACAACTGCAGAGGATTCAGACTTATTCAGTTCTACTCAAGAAGCTTTGAAGGAAGCTAAGTCAGTTTGGATCTATCTGAGTTCTTCCAAGAACTCAGCAAGAAACTCTCAACTCCTCTCTTATTTTCTGAGTTGTTGAGTTATTTGCTATAATACTATTTTAACTTGTAGGATCTTTGGATCTGAGTGCATTGTAAGCCTTAATTTATAAAGGCTGAGGGTAGGGCTTGATAGCCTGAGTGTAGGAGTTGAAGAACTCTGAGTGTAGGCCTTGATTGGCTGAGTGTAGGCCTGGGTGGCTGAGTGTAGGCCTTTGTGGCTGAGTGTAGGCTTTGGAGAAAGCTGAGGTGTAAGGCTTTGGGCCTGAGGTGTAGGAACCTATTTGGGTTCTGAGACAGTGGAGAAGTTTGGCCGAATCTAGTACACTGCTAGATAGGCGAAGGGGGAAAGTGGATGTACCCAAAGATTGGGGAACCACTATAAATCACTGTGTGCTGTACTGTGAATGTGCTGTGTATGTTTGATTATTGGTGATTGCTGTAATAGACTACTTAGAAATCTGTGATATAACTGTTTGGCTGCCAACAAAGTTAGAAAAGGATTAGGTCACCTATTCACCCCCCCCTCTAGGTGTTTAGGTACCATATCTTTCAAGTGGTATTAGAGGGAGGTTCCTCAAAACAAGGACTAACAGTCTAAGGAGATCCTGTTTGGCAGAAACAGTCTAGGTCAGAAAACAGCTTCAAGAAAATCAAGAACCATGGGTTCCTTTGAAAATCATAAAGAATTGGGTTCCATGAAATTACCTATTTGCAGAAAGGACATTTTTGGGATCTGGAAAGAGAGGGTAAGGCTATTCATGGAGGCCTCAGACCCTAGAATATACCTCACAGTAAAGGAAGGGCCTTATGTGCCAATGAAGATCTCAGTATTGGATGCAAATCAGAGGACTCCAAAGGATTTCTCTGAGATGACCAAGGATGAAATTGTCCTAGCCACTATGGACAAGAGGGCACAAAACATAATAGTGAGTGCCATTGATGATGCAACTTTTCAGAACTTAATTCACTGTAAAACAGCAAAAGAAATGTGGGATACCCTCATTGTCTATATGGAAGGTTCTGAAGAAGTTAGGCAAGATAGGAAGTCCTTGCTTAATTAAGAGTATGAGAGCTTTAGGCAAGGCAAGGGAGATAGCATCACTGAATGCTACAAGAAGTTCTATAGAATAGTTAATGAACTCATGTCTTATGGAAGAGAGTTCAGCAACTATGAACTAAATGACAAATTCCTGAGGTCCCTAACCAAAGATTGGGACACCAAGATCTGTGCCATAAGAGAAATGGCAAAGTTGGGAGAAATTCCTCCTCCTACACTGTTTGGCAAGTTATTGTCATATGAGATGCAGCTGACAGTGAGGAAAGAGGAGGAGAAATCTACTAGGACTGAGCACAAGGAAAGGACTGTTGCTTTCAAGACAGAAGTTCCTAGAAAATGCAGGACTAAGTCATCAACTCCACCTCCAGAGGTAGTTGAATCTGAGTCAGAAGAGTCTGTCAGTACAAAGTCTACAAGCAGTGAAAGTGATGAAGACTTTGCTGCCTTCACTAGACACTTTCAGAAATTCCTGAAAAAGAAACAGTGGAGGTCCAGACCATCTACTTACAAGGGAAAAGAAGTCTTGTATCAGGAGAAAAAGCCTTCTAAGAAGGACAGAAAGAAGACAAAGACAAGCAAGGCAACTGGATCAAAGATTGTGTGCTACTGCTGCAATAGACAGGGTCATGTCATTGCTGATTGTCCTGAGAAAAGAAAAGAATCCAGTGACAGGAAAAAGACTCACTTCAAAGGGAAGAAAGAGAAGTCTTTTGTTGCCAAGAATGAGAAGACTCTTTCAGATATTTCTTCTTCAGACACTGATACTGATGCTGAAGCCTACATAGGGCTATTTGCTGAAGAAGAAGAGGAATTTATGCAGATCATGGAGTCAATTTATGAACAAGAAGACTGCCAGTGCCAAGGACTGATGGCATCGACTGAGAGTACCAAAATCCTGGAGCAGCCAGGACCTAGTCAGGTACAAAGTCCAACTCTAAGTTCAGTTTCTTGTTCTAGTTCAGAATCAGAATCATCTTCATCAAATGATGGAAGTGGTTCTGAGTCTGAGGATGATATTCATCAGCTCATAGATGAATATAAGGTGCTGTTACAGGCTTATAAGAAAAGCAAGTCCCTTGCCAAAAGTCAGGCGAAGGAGATTGCTGATCTCAAGGCTGCTGCAACAGAATTTGAGAAGCAATTTGATCAAAAACTGAATGAGGTAGCTAGGCTGAAACACATTACAGTGATTCAGATGGGTACTATCACATTTAAGAATGATCAAATTAAGAAACTGGAGACAAATCTTCAGAAAGAGAGAGAACTGGTTGCAAAGTTTTCAAAGCCTAAATCAGTTCTACCTTTGATAGATGATTTTACTCATCACAAAGGTAAGGCTGGACTGGGTTTTGTTAAACCTGCCAGGACTGTTCAGGATCAGTCCAAGCCCAAGGGCAAGGCCCCAACATTCAATAAGTCAGCTGCAGTTAAGACAGCAAAGTCTGTACCTAAGCAAAGGTACAATAAGTTTGAATGTTGGTGTTGTGGCAAGGTTGGCCACTTTGCCTTGGATTGTTGGCACAATGCCAGTGCCAAGTTGAGTAGCAAGTTACCTGGTGGAAAGCCAGTAGGTAGCTGTGTCATGTTGCAAACTAACAATCACCAAGGACCCAAGTTTACTTTGGGTTCTAAGGTTCATTAATTTGTTTTGCAGGTGAATCCAAGTGGCCATACCCCAACATGGTACTTGTATAGTGGATGTTCCAGACATATGACTGGAACAAGGGGACTACTGAAGGACTACATTCCAATCAAAAATGGTCCTAAAGTGACCTTTGGTGGTTCTGAAAAAGGAATCATCAAAGGGTTTGGTAACATTTCTTCAAACCTAGTTACCATTACTCAAGTGGCTTATGTTAAAGGGTTGAAACACAACCTTATAAGTATAAGTCAGTTAAGTGATGTAGGGTATGGCATCTCATTTGTTAAAAATGGTTGTCATATCAAGAGGTCAAGTGATCAAGAGATCATTTTGACAGGATATAGAAAGAGGAATGTCTACTGTCTAGACATTATGATTGAGAACAATGATTCTCCAGTTTGTCTTGTAGCTGATGAGACAATCTCTCATTGTGTCAAATGGCACAAGAGGCTTGCCCATCTTAACTACAAGACTATTAGCAAACTCTTTAGCAAAGAGTTAGTGAGGAATGGTCCTCAAGTTAAGTGTGTTAAAGATGGCATTTGCTCAGCTTGTCAAAAGGGCAAGCAGACCAAATCCACCTTTAAAAGCATTGAGAACAAAGATGCTGTGAGGTGCTTATACCTCTTGCATATGGATCTCTTTGGTCCAATGCCAGTTCACAGCTTAGGTAGGAAGGTCTATACCTTTGTAGTTGTTGATGACTACTCAAGGTTTTCCTGGGTGTTCTTCTTAAGGCAGAAATCTGAAACACCTAGTGTCTTCTACAGCTTTGTCAAGCAAATTCAGAATGAACTAAATAGTACTGTGGTCAAAATTAGAAGTGACCATGGTACTGAGTTTCAATCTGAAAGCATGACAAAACTATGTGAAGACTTTGGGATATTTCAAGAATTCTCTTCACCAAGAACACCTCAGCAAAATGGCATTGCTGAGAGGAAAAATAGGACCTTGATAGAGGCTGGTAGGACCCTACTTAGTGATACATCACTGCCTGAGTATTTCTGGGCTGAAGCAGTTAACACTGCATGCCATGTTATAAATAGGGCTACCATCACTAAAAGGCTAAACAAGACCCCCTATGAAGTTGTGAAAGGCAGGAAACCAAATCTATCCTATTTCAGGATCTTTGGTTGCAAATGCTTCATACTTAACAATGGGAAGTCTTACATAACTAAGTTTGCTGCCAAGTCGCAAGAGGGAATTTTTGTTGGGTACAACAACAATAGTAAGGCTTATAGAGTATACAACTTGACTACACAAGTTGTAGAGGAGACTGTGCATGTAGTTTTTGATGAGACAAAACTTATTAACAATGAGTTGTCTAGCAATGTATGCAGCCCCACAGGTTTGACAAAGAGATTGGACAAGCTTACTATAGAAGAGATGCCTGCTGCAAGACAGCAAGTAGAAGGCAATAGCAGTTGTCCAGGGGGAGAACTACATGTACCAATAGCTGAAGAAATACAAGAAGTACAGCATGATGCAGATGCTGAAGAAGTTCAACCTGAAGTTAGGATGCCACCAGCCAACAGGCATCTAAGAGATCATCCAGTAGAGCTGATTATTGGAGATCCAAGATAAGGAGTTCAGACAAGGAGCAGAAATCAGAATGCTGCAGTATATTCTAGTTTTCTGTCTCAAATAGAACCTAAGAAATTTGAAGAAGCTATACAAGATCCACAGTGGACTGAAGCTATGCAAGAAGAACTTAATCAGTTCAAAAGGTGCAAGGTTTGGGAACTGGTTCCTAAACCTAAAGACCACAATGTTATAGGAACTAAGTGGATCTACAGGAATAAGTTAGATGAACAAGGGGTCATCATAAAGAATAAAGCAAGACTGGTTGCAAAAGGATATAGGCAAGAAGAAGGTATTGATTTTGATCAAACCTTTGCCCCAGTAGCCAGACTGGAGGCCATAAGGATGTTCTTGGCCTATGCAACCTATCAAGGATTCAAGGTTTACCAGATGGATGTCAAGTCAGCATTCTTAAATGGTAATCTTAAGGAAGAAGTCTATGTGGAGCAGCCATCAGGTTTTGTTGATCCAACTTTACCTCATCATGTCTATAGACTTAGGAAAGCATTGTATGGGTTAAAACAAGCTCCTAGAGCTTGGTATGAAACCCTATCTAGTTTCCTCATTGAGAACAAGTTCACAAGGGGGAAAATAGATAAGACTCTATTCCTTAGGGAATCTAGAGGCAAAGTCATACTTGTCCAAATATATGTAGATGACATTATATTTGGGTCTACTGAAAGTAGCCTTTGCAAAAAGTTTGCAAAGCTTATGCAAAGTCAATTTGAGATGAGTAGTATGGGAGAGCTAAAGTTTTTCTTGGGTCTCCAAGTTAAACAGACTGAAAGTGGCTTGTCCATATGTCAGTCCAAGTTCACCCTAGAACTCATAAGGAAATATGGTATGGATTCATCCAGTACCATGAAGACTCCTATGGGGTCAAGTATGTCTCTTAGCAAGGATGATGCAGGGAAACCTGTAGATGAAACCTTGTATAGAGGGATAGTTGGCTCCTTACTATACTTGACTGCAAGTAGGCCTGACATTATGTATGCTACATGTGTTGGTGCCAGGTATCAAGCCTGCCCTAAAGAGTCTCACTTGACTGCAGTCAAAAGAATATTGAGATATCTAAAGGGCACTCCCTATCTAGGCCTCTGGTACCCTAGGAATGGAGATTTTGATCTAACAGGTTATACAGATGCAGACTTTGCAGGATGCAAAGAGGATAGAAAGAGCACAACTGGAACCTGTCAATTCCTAGGTGGAAGAATAATTTCATGGAGCAGCAAAAAGCAGACTAGTGTGGCTATCTCCACAGCTGAGTCAGAATATGTAGCTGCAGGAAGTTGCTGTGCTCAACTTCTATGGATTCAACATCAGCTAGTGGACTATGGATTTCAGGTAAGTAGAACTCCACTCTTCTGTGATTCTACAAGTGCTATTTCAATAGCTAACAACCCTGTATCTCATAGTAGAACAAAACATATTGAGATTAAGTATCACTTTCTTAGGGAGCATGTAGAAAGAAATGATATTGCACTTGAATATGTTAAAACTGATAATCAGATAGCTGACATGTTTACTAAGCTCTTAGAAGAAGCTAAGTTCAATAGATTCAAAATTGAACTAGGTATGATAAACTTAGACTAAGTTTACAGAATAGAAAATTGGCTAAGTAAAAAGGTGTCGACACATAGACAAGTCTATGTCGACACAGAATAAAAGTGTCGACACTTCAGGAAAAAGGTGTCGACACATCTAGGATGTTGGTGTCGACACTTAAGAATGTTGGTGTCGACACATGTCGAGTAGGTGTCGACACATCCAATGTGGTGTCGACACTTAAGTTTTACTCAGAATTTTCTAAGTAAAGTCTCGACTATTCGTCGAGTAGAGTGGTGTCGACACATAAACATGTGTCGACACATAATATCTGTTGACTAAACTTGTGTCGACACATGTGTGTCGAGACATTATAAGTCAGTGTCGACACTTATTGACAGTGTCGACACATTTTTAGTTATCCATCCCGCCTGTTCGACTTCAAATCAGAAAGGTATAAATAGGGTTTTGTCTTTGTTTGTCGACACGCTTTCAGAGTTTCGAGACCAAAACTGCTGTGTCGACATTTCTCTTTTCTACAGACAAATTCTCAAACCCTAATGGCTCCCAAGCTCGAGGAAAACGTCAACGAAGGCTACGAACTTGTGCGCGGCGCATTCGACGATGGCGATCAAGATATCAAGTCAGTGGTTACCCTAGTCAGCGATTCAGGACTAGAATACTTGGTTTCAGAACCAACCAAGATATGGAAGAAGGAAGTGCTTGAATTCCTTACTGGAGCAACTGTGGATGACTCTGGATACAGAATCAAATCCAGAGTGCATGGAACCAAGGTCAAGGTATCACCCAAAAGTCTGAGAAAGGTACTTCAGCTACCTAAGACTCAAGAAGAAGAAGAAGTTTCTACATCCAAGACCAGGGAAGCTTTGGTCTGGTGTGGTCTTGATTCTAAGATGAAGATAGGTTCTGTCTTTACCAGAAAAGGCATGAACAGTCAAGGAAAATTTCTGTCAGAGATAGTGGGCAAGGTCATTCTCAGTAAACCTGGAGGGCATGACAGGGTGTCAGCCTCAATGTTCAATATCATGACAAGAATCATCTTCACCCTACAAACAGATTGGTCAATGGTCATCTATGAAAAGATCAAGGAAAGTCTGAAGAAGCCCAATCTGGGCAGAATTATAAGTCTCTACCTGGCTGGTACAATACCAGAGGTAATGAGCACTGCTGCAGGTAGCAAGATCAATCATATGAGAAAAATGGATATGAGGATCTTGTCTAGGTGGGAAAGGGTGCTGTCAAAGGATATGCCTACCCCTGAGAAGCAAGTTACTGAGAAAATCATACCTCCCAGGAAGAAGAGAAAAACTGCTGTTGTGGCCCAAGAGTCCTCAAGCAGTTCTGAAAGTGAAGAACATGTGGTGTTCACACCTGATGAGCAAGAAGAGGAGACAGTAGTCAAGACCCCTGCTGCTCAAGATGTGGCTGAGATTCAGGGGGAGCTGCCTCACGCTAGCCCCATCCATAGGGATCCAAGCCAGGGGGAGCCTTCAGTTGTAGAACAACCCTCTACACTGGAGAGTGAGCAAGCCACCATCCTCATCCAAGAGGTACTTGTTGACCTTAATACTTTCGATTTTTCTGTAGTAGATTCTGATTTGTCTGATGTCCATCAGCAAACTCAGCTGCCTAGCCAAGAACCAGATGTTGATCTTCAAGACACATCAGTTATACTAGAAGTGATTCCTGATAAAGTAGTTGATGAACCCAGTACTTCTCCTACACAGTCACCAGTTGAATTCACCATGGAAGATCTGTTTCTTAATCTAGATCAAGAAGACTTAAACATGGATAAGGTTGCTGCTGCTGAAGAGAAGGGTGCTGCTGCTGAGGGGGAGCACATGACAATTCTGGAAGAATCTGAAAGGCCAGAAACTGAGAAGGCACTTGATGTGCAAGCTGAAAAACCAGAGAGCCCTAAGAATAGAGTTGATATTGCAAGCACCTCTGCCTCTGAAGATGAGGAGAGTGCTAGGGCTAAAAAGAAGAAACTCTTTGTATTCAAGAGAAGAAGTCAGAGCTACAAGAAAGCCCTCCAATCCATTGCCCCACAGCCAATAGTTCAGCAAGCTCCAACTGCTGACTATAGTGCTTTACTGATTGCACTGCAGATCAAAATGGATGAACAAAGGAAAGCCATAGAGGCTTATGTTGATGCAGGGCACAGATCATTACAGTTTGATCTTGCTCAAGATATAAAATCTATAAGGTTTGAGATGAATCTCAACAAGAAAGAAATGACTGACTGCTTCCACAAGGGTGGGAATGCAGTAGTCTATTTGGCTACTCACCAGGAGAAGATCAAGACTCAAGTAGATGATATAACATTGAAACAAGGCTATGTGCTGGAAAATCAATTAAGAATGAATGATAATTTGACTGCATCCCACAATGCTATAGTCACTGAATTAAAGAATAAGTCTGCTGAACCATCTACATCTGCTGATGCTGTAAAGGCTGATTTTGATAAAATCTTTCAAGCTGAGATTACTGCTGTCAAAACTGCTATACAAGATTCCCAGAAAGCAATCTCTGAACAACTTACAAAGCTTAGACCTTACTTTAAAGATGGAATCAGGTACTTGGATGGTCAAATCCGATTCCAGAAGGATGATGTAAGAGATCATGTTGCTCAAGAAGTCATAAAGGGGGAGAGAGTGTTAGTCAAGGCAAGTTCTGAGCATGCAAAATGGATATCAAATTCAATCAGGGCTACACTTGGATATCCTCCCCTGTGTGATGACAATGAAGTTGCTGAATCTGGACTGAACCCTGCATATTTTGGAGGTGAGCCACAAGAAGTAGCTCAAGTCATTTATCCACCTCCAGATTTTGAAATGATTCATGCAGAAGTGCAGACAATGTACAAACCAACTGAGGGCAAGTCTAATGTTGTTCTGGAAAAGGTTGTTCAACCTATTACTGCAGCTATGCAAGAGGCTTTGGACAAAGAAGAAGAGGCAAGGTTGTCAAAGAAGAGGTTTAGGGAACAAGCTGAACTAAAGCCAGATTTTGAACAATGGAGCCCTACCTCTAGAAATATCATTCTAACTGCCTGGAAAGCTGCTAAAGACAACACTACTGATAGAAACAAGTGGTTCTCTGAAGCAGAATGGAGGAAGCATGAGATCAGGCAGGAAGCCATTGTCCATTACAGAAGAAAGGCTAAGTTAGGAAAGCTACCTCCTACTGCAGTGGAGCCTAGCAAGTACTTTCCTAAGCCCTATCATTATTTTGAAAGGCAGAAAATCAAGGCTGAAGAACAAAAGAAGAAGGACTCAAAAGGCAAGAAGCCTGCTGATGCTGAGCCTACTGCTGCTGCTGTCAAAGCTAAAGTCCTAGCTGACAAAGGAATTGTTATCAAAGAACCTGATCAGAAATAGATTAGGAATTAATTTGAAGATTGTTGTAATCCTTTGTATGAGAAACATTTTTGTAAATCATTAAAGATGTTAGAACAATTTATGATTAATATAGTATAATTGTTCTGAAATGTGTCTATTTTTGATTATTCTGGAATGATTAATGTGTATACATGTGTGCATTATTACATGTTTAAGTTTACCCTGTTGAAATATACCTGCTTTACATCATTTTATAATTTTTAATTATGAGTGGTGTATATCATTGACTAAGGGTTATGACTTCTCCAAATAGGGGGAGATTGTTGGGTACATTGGTCAAATATACCTGATTTGAAGAAGCCTCACCCAACTCAATGATATACATCATAATGTATTTGATGTATGTTTGAGTTACTTGTGCAGGTTAGGTATTCACTGGACTGAAGCTAAAACTTTCTAAGTCCATGTGTCGACACCCAGAGGGAAAGTGTCGACACTTGAGAAGGCTTGTGTCGACACCCAGACAAGCAGTGTCGACACTTGGATTCATTGTGTCGACACCTGGGATGAAGAGTCGACACCAGACAGAAAGTGTCGACACAAGGAGCTGTGTCGACACTCAGTGAAGAAGAATGCAGAGAAGCAGTGTCGACACTTAGCAGAAGTGTCGACACCTAGAAGAGCTGTGTCTACACCAGAAAGTGTCGACACTTGGAGTTGTGTCGACACTCAGCAAAATTCTGCAGAGACTAAGTGCAAGTGTCGACACCTAGCACAATGTGTCGACACTTAACCAGAAGAGTCAACATATTAAGTATGTGTCGACACTCAGCACAATGTGTCGACACACAACCAGAAGAGTCAACACTTGAAGAAAGTGTCGACACCCAGCACAATGTGTCGACACTCAGTTGAAGACTCAAAGAAAGTGTTGACACAAGGAGCTGTGTCGACACTTAGCATAGAACAGAAATATCTACAAAAATATTCTAAGTACAAGTGTCGACACTAAGGGAATGTGTCGACACTCAGCTAAAGAATCTATATTGAAGACTTGTGTCGACACCAAGAAGCAGTGTCGACACTTGACAGTTTCAACACATGAAGATGTGTCGACACAAAGGAGATGTGTCGACACTTAGAAGAATTTAACAAGTTACAGAAGATCAAGTACTTGTGTTGACACTCAATTCCAAGTGTCGACACCTGAATAAGAATCTGTGTCGAGACATACAAGGAGTTGTGTCGACACCTTGTAGACTTGTGTCGACACTTACACAGCATGTGTCGACACTTGGTCTATAAGTGTCGACACTTAAGAACAGAAAGTCTCGACACTATCTGACAGTTAGAGAATTTCAAGAATTGACTGGATGACGTGACAGCTGCCGTTTCAGTCGGTCTACAGCACTTGTCAGAGATGTCAGAAGTCAGTTATGAACCGGACCAGCCGGTTACCATGAAGAAGGCCTATAAATAGGCACCTACAGTTTACAGAAATTGTTGTTAATGTTAATGTTAAGAGTTAACAGAAGAAGATTAAGTTCTGATTTAGTTCAGATTAATCTAAGAGATTTGTTCAAGTGGTTGCTGATCAAGTTATCCAAGTGATACAAATCAAGAAGATCGTGCTGTCCAACGGCAGATCTAAGAAGTTGGAGAGAGAGAGCTCCAATCAAGAATTCAGTCTTTGGAACTAGGCTGAGAAGAAGAATTCAGAAGCATCTGGATCTTAAGAAGCAGAGGTCAAGGAACAACTGCAGAGGATTCAGACTTATTCAGTTCTACTCAAGAAGCTTTGAAGGAAGCTAAGTCAGTTTGGATCTATCTGAGTTCTTCCAAGAACTCAGCAAGAAACTCTCAACTCCTCTCTTATTTTCTGAGTTGTTGAGTTATTTGTTATAATACTATTTTAACTTGTAGGATCTTTGGATCTGAGTGCATTGTAAGCCTTAATTTATAAAGGCTGAGGGTAGGGCTTGATAGCCTGAGTGTAGGAGTTGAAGAACTCTGAGTGTAGGCCTTGATTGGCTGAGTGTAGGCCTGGGTGGCTGAGTGTAGGCCTTTGTGGCTGAGTGTAGGCTTTGGAGAAAGCTGAGGTGTAAGGCTTTGGGCCTGAGGTGTAGGAACCTATTTGGGTTCTGAGACAGTGGAGAAGTTTGGCCGAATCTAGTACACTGCTAGATAGGCGAAGGGGGAAAGTGGATGTACCCAAAGATTGGGGAACCACTATAAATCACTGTGTGCTGTGCTGTGAATGTGCTGTGTATGTTTGATTATTGGTGATTGCTGTAATAGACTACTTAGAAATCTGTGATATAACTGTTTGGCTGCCAACAAAGTTAGAAAAGGATTAGGTCACCTATTCACCCCCCCTCTAGGTGTTTAGGTACCATATCTTTCAGTGGTGATTGTGTGGTGTAGGCTATAAATAGCCATGTTATGAAGGAATTTAAAGGAGAAGAATGAAAAATTGAAACTTGAATTCAAAATTTGAATTTCCCCCTTATCTCTCTCTTCCCCCTTAGGCAAAATTCAGCCCCCCTCTTTCTCTTGCCTTCTCCTAGCCGCCGACTCCCCCCTCTCCTTGGCCGCCGGCCACATATCTTCCCTCCTCCTCTAAGCCCTTGTGCCCGACCCCTTCTCTCTAATCCCCTCTCTTCCCTCTTGAAGAATCCTAAGGAACTTTCACGTATCATCTTCCGTGGATCTCCTCCGGTGACTCCGAAGAAAACAGCATGCGTCTTCTCCTTCCGGTGCGGCTCCGTGGAATTTCGTGGAAGTGGATCTTTCCACCTTCGTCATGTGATTCCTCCACTCATCCTAGTGGAAGATTTGAAGGTCTATTGCTTTGGATTGGGTAACGAAAATATCTACTCTTGTGTGATTCCTTTGTTAATTAGTAGGAGGTTGCGAGACATCGACTTTTATCCGCGGCTTTTGAATCCGTCATTTTAAAAATCTGATTTTATCGTTTATGTTCTTCAATTTCATTAATCGAATCCAGATCGGGTGGATTCTTTCGCTTGATCCAAATATTGGCAAATAGCCCTTATTAGATCTCTAAAGGATTGACGAACCTTAATGTTATATTCAGATTTTTGGGAGCGAACACGACTAATTTTGGATCGTACTTTTTAGTCAAGTTCTTCTCAGATTGTGGTTGTGACGTTGCGTTATACACGACAAATATTGGAGCGGTTAGGAGTCATAATTTTAGGTGTTGTGAATGTTGTGGTATTGTTTGGCAAACAAGGATTATCCATGTTAAATTAATCTCGTGTGTTAAAAGTCCTCAATTAAGATCTAAATCATTTGATTTGTGCGACCTAGA
Organism: Platanthera guangdongensis; assembly: GCA_039583875.1. Taxonomy (NCBI): domain Eukaryota; kingdom Viridiplantae; phylum Streptophyta; class Magnoliopsida; order Asparagales; family Orchidaceae; genus Platanthera; species Platanthera guangdongensis. The sequence goes on along the minus strand of CM077166.1, from coordinate 62,817,546 downwards.
ATTGGAATGTGAGAGAACGATTAAGTGTCATTGTCCGTTGCGGTTCGTCAGGAGACGTAGCCTGCATCAATTTGGTATCAGAGGTAGCTTCACGTCAATTTCTTAATTGGCACCGTCCCCTGGTTCTTGCACGTCGGCACACACTTTTCTTGTTAATTTTCCAGTCAAAAAAATTCAAAAAAAATTTTTGCTGGTCTGCCAATAGCGGCCTAGATTTCTTATTTTTCAGCAAAATTCAATTTTTTTTAATAATCTTTTTTTATTTCCAATAAGAAAGCAAAAAAAAAAAGAAATTTTTACCCTAGCCTTAAGTGGGAACAATTCCATCTGTAGTGTTTCGCTGGTCTTCTAATTTATTTCTAGTTATATATATATATATATAATTGTTTCGTAAAATATATCAAAAAAGGGTTTTTGTGTTCACTTAGTTTGAGTTTTTTGTTGGTCCTTTATGGAGCACATTGGGAGCTTCCCTCACTCACCTTCATTCGTTGAGCATATCATTATATTCGCACCATATTCGACACCACCACCGCGCACCTTTAGGCCTGATTGAGTTCCTGCTCCGACCTATGATGGAATAGGTGGACCGCGAGTATTTTTATGTTGGGTGAAGGACATGGAACTCTATTTTGAGGGATATCATATTGTGGACCCCCACAAGATTCCCGTTGCGAGACTACAGCTAATTGGTCGAGCTCTGACCTTCTGGCTCAATGAGGAGAAACGTTTTGGGATGTCACTCAACGACTCACTAGTAGGTTGGCAGATTATGAAGAATCTATTAACGGATGAGTATTACCCTCCCTACTATTGTTCCCAGATTTCTGATTATCTGAGTGATTCGCCGCCTAAGACTTTTCCTACATCGAACCAGTACGTCCCCTCGTATCCCCATACTCGGACGTCTCATGATCTTATTTCTCCCCTCCAGGGCACTAGAACCGTTTCTGATGATGGTAGTGACTTACCCCGTCGAGCTCGATCTTCATCCCAGGATGGTAGAGCTACCCATAGTATACCTGCACCTACCGATGGAGGAAAGGTGAAGCTTAGGACCCCTGTCCCTAGTTCGATAGATGTGATTGCTAGGAATGCCATGAGCCCGCGGGGTGAGAGTGTTCCTACCAGTATGGTTAGTCAGGCGATTATGATGCGTGTGGTTAGTGACATATCTGGCCGTGGCACTAACGTTTGTCCTATTCCGACTACGCCCGTAGTCTCTTCAGAGTCGCCTCCCGAGCTGTCGGATCTAGCTGTTGACGCTCCGGATGAGTCTGACGTAGTGGCTAGGACTGAGCCAGCCTCCGAGGGCGACGATGTCATTAGTGAAGTGTTGATTGATGATGAGGATGTAGGTTATCCTAGTGACATGGAAGAGGAGTTCTCCTCTGAAGTGCCCCCCCACATGACTATCCGACCCCCTCTCGACTATATTTTAGATTTGCCCCCCGCCCACCACTCAATTTCAGATCTGTCACCCTTGAGTATCGTGGAGTCTTCTGTTGACCCAGTGTTGGTAGATGTTTCAACGACGTTGGAAGAGTCACCTTGGGATGATCTTAGTGAAGCACATCTGGGGAATAGTTCATTGAGGTTGCTTGAGGTTCAAGGTAATTTAGATTCTCCCTGGGATTCAATTTGCTCAATCCTCTATCCCGATTTTGGCGATGTACCTACATCATGGGAAGATTTGTCTAGCGAAGGAAGTGTTGTATTGGAAGATTTGCCCGGTGTGGAAGGGTTATTTTTGGATGACGTTAGTGCTGAGGACCCGAAAGATATTATTTTGATGTTATCCCCTTTGCCCGAAGCCCAATGCGGAATAGAAATTTTGTCGGGTTCGATTTTGCATACTTTTGAGACCGTTACTGCTTATGATTTGGATGAAATATCTAGTGGGTTGGAAGACATTTTGGCTGAGTTTGTAGAGTCAACCTGTGATGAATGTTTATCGGAGAGTGAGTTGGGTGATGACGATCCAATTGAGTTTTCTGTGAGGACGAATCTACTGTTTGATTTTTCTTTTGAGTTTGATGGCTGACACTCGGTGGATTTTTCTTGGACGTAAAATCCGTGTTTTGACGGTGAGTGTGACTTAGCTCCTCCTCCGGCATCGACCATGTCGACTCCCCATCCGGTTCACTTGACTCGACTAGATGACTTTGTTGGGCACGGATTTGGTATAACTAGCCCGAGACAGTTGGTATTGCCTCCGTTAGTAGCCCCTCCATTGGACATATCTCGTAAGATATGCATTAGTGAGTTGTTAGATTTCGTGTTCGGCATCGTCATAATATTTTGTAGTTTAGTATCTCCCAAATTTCCTATGATTAATCAATTCTCTGATTATACGTCTACGATGAGGTCGTCGATTGTGTCCACTTCTGATTTCGTGATGGGTGTGCCTCATGGTTTGCGTCCGCTAAGCGTGAAATATAATTTAAATCAATTAAACCAATTAGAACCGCCTTATTTTCCACCATGCCACGATATCTATGCACCCACTCTTGTGGCCATAGCTATCCAATATAAGTCGTGTCATTTGCATGTCAGCTTACTCCAGAGTGTACCCAACTTACAAGTTTACGGTGCAATTTTAGTTCGTTCACCTCCCGACCGGTTGCTGACCGACATCATCTTGAACATAACATGTAGAAAAGCTGACCCGTACCTGATTTATATTGTAATTCGAGACATTACGATTTTTTTGGATTTTATGAATGATTGGGGTATTTCACCCATTTTCAACGTTCCGGATTTTATGTCGTATGTTTCTCCTCCTCTAGAGTGGCTTTCTCTGTCGTTTCTTCCTCCCACTAAATGTTCTCATGGGTTGGGGAGTGAAGTTATTGCCGTATCTATCTTCCATTGGGATTCCATGGTACTTGCACTGGTTGGTAAGACAAACGTCATTTTTCTTTCTGTCACATTTACGTCTAGTTTTTTTGGAAATCTTGGTTGTTTTGGTAATGCTTCACAGGTTACTCTCGGCTGTTACTTGGGAGCTCGTTGTACTTCATTTGGAGGCTGCTTTATTCCACCACTCTCTCCTTGGCCACTAATCGGTGATGAGTGATTTTGAGTGGGGGAGAATTGATGGCGAAGAGGTCCGGCCATGTGTTCGTAATGCTCATGACCGGGTGATTGGTGGCGATGATGTCCCGTCATTTGTTCGTGATGATGTTGCAGATGGTGCTGACGAGTTCTTTGGCGATCTCCATGGCGACGCCGGGTCCATGCATTATGTTGATCGTCGCCACAACCGTACGTTTGAAGACTCGGATGGACGATGCCGCAACAATAATTTCAATGCACGCCATCGTCGCTACAATGCCATCGCCGTGAAAATTATTTTGCTACAACACCATCTCCACTACAATGCCATCGTCACGATAATAATTTCGCTACAACGCCAACGCCGCGACAATAATATAATAATTATAATATTATATTATATTTATTAATTTCCTTATTGCATTGTTTTAATTTGAGAGTTTTTATTTCATGTAACATGATGAGTGCATATAACTATCATGAGGTGTTTAATTTTCAATGGTGCTGATTGTGTGGTGTAGGCTATAAATAGCCATGTTATGAAGGAATTTAAAGGAGAAGAATGAAAAATTGAAACTTGAATTCAAAATTTGAATTTCCCCCTTATCTCTCTCTTCCCCCTTAGGCAAAATTCAGCCCCCCCTCTTTCTCTTGCCTTCTCCTAGCCGCCGACTCCCCCCTCTCCTTGGCCGCCGGCCACATATCTTCCCTCCTCCTCTAAGCCCTTGTGGCCGACCCCTTCTCTCTAATCCCCTCTCTTCCCTCTTGAAGAATCCTAAGGAACTTTCACGTATCATCTTCCGTGGATCTCCTCCGGTGACTCCGAAGAAAATGACGTGCGTCTTCTCCTTCCGGTGCGGCTCCGTGAAATTTCGTGGAAGTGGATCTTTCCACCTTCGTCGTGTGATTCCTCCACTCATCCTAGTGGAAGATTTGAAGGTCTATTGCTTGGGATTGGGTAACGAAAATATCTACTCTTGTGTGATTCCTTTGTTAATTAGTAGGAGGTTGCGTGACATCGACTTTTATCCGCGGCTTTTGAATCCGTTATTTTAAAAATCTGATTTTATCGTTTATGTTCCTCAATTTCATTAATCGAATCCGGATCGGGTGGATCCTTTTCGCTTGATCCAAATATTGGCAAATAGCCCTTATTAGATCTCTAAAGGATTGATGAACCTTAATGTTATATTCGGATTTTTGGGAGCGAACAAGACTAATTTTGGATAGTACTTTTTAGTCAAGTTCTTCTCGGATTGTGGTTGTGATGTTGCGTTATACACGACAAATATTGGAGCGGTTAGGAGTCATAATTTTAGGTGTTGTGAATGTTGTGGTATTGTTTGGCAAACAAGGATTATGCATGTTAAATTAATCTCGTGTGTTAAAAGTCCTCAATTAAGATCTAAATCATTTGATTTGTGCGACCTAGAATTGGAATGTGAGAGAACGATTAAGTGTCGTTGTCCGTTGCGGTTCGTCAGGAGACGTAGCCTGCATCACGTAGGAGTGCTCTAGAAGAAATGATGGAAAGGTTTGTTGAGATGGCCCAATTTAACATGGCCACTCAATCCGCTTCTATGAGGAACTTAGAGACACAGCTAGGGCAACTTGCCCATGTGTTCTCCAAGCGTACTCATGGCGCGCTCCCAAGCGACACGGAAAAGAATCCCCGTGAGCAAGGGAAGAGTGCTGGGGAGGCAGAGGAGTGCAGTATTAATGAAGTGGTTGTCTAGTGTGAGATTAATGAAATTCAGACGGTAGCCCTTTATGATTCAGGTTCGTCGTGCAACATTCTTGCTCTGCAAGATGTTAAGAAGCTTAATTTAAATGTAGAAATTAATATCCAGAAATCGCTTGTGCTAGCTGATGGGTCGGTGGTTAAAACTGACGGGGTGATTAAAGAGGTGGAGGTGAAACTTAACGGAGCTGTGGTTGTTACCAAATTCCAGGTGTTGGGACCCATAGGAAATAATTCAAAGCCTATTCTTGGGGTTCCATTCTTGAAATCCAGTGAAGCGACGCTGTGCTTTAACGCATGCAGCATCACCTTGGCTTCCAAGGTTGATTTGTCGCTATCGCCGTCACTTCCCACTCTAATCCCGAGTGAATCTAAAAAACTGCTGGAATTAAATGTTTTATTATCTGATGATTTATCTAGAGCTGATGAGACAGATGTTGAGCTGAATAAGCAAGACCGGGCTGTGCAAGTAAAAGACATGCTGATGATTGCTAACAGAGAAGCGAAGGAAGAATTGTTTAATGTGAAACAAGTTGCTGAAGAAAAGGAACGAGGGCTGTGCACGACTATTGGGAGCGTGCAGGAAATAGATTTAAAACTTCGATTAAGCTTAATGAATGTAGTAAAACTGTTAAACAGATTTAAAACTTCGATAAAGATAGGCATGTTGCTGATTTGGTTGGTGTGGATATACCACCCTGGCGATCCCCATCTGTTAATTTGAAAAGAAAAGAACTTCTTATATGCAAGACATCTGATTTTTCCCACCGACGCGAGAAGGATGAGGCTAGGGGTAGGGGAGACTCGTCTTCCCTGGGCCCTAAAGCCTTCACCTCGCCGTCATCTCATGTGACAGGGGGGATCTATCACAAGTCAGCGTTCAGTTGAAGAGTGAAGGATCTTCGGGGCCCCCTTTCTTTCCGTTTCTTGTTTTATTTATCTTCTTGCTCTGTGTAACTTTGGACTGTTTCATGCATTCTGAACTCTTGCTTTTGAACATTATCTATATAACTGTTAATACATGTATTTGGTGCACCTTAACGACGGTAAAGAAAAGGGCTTATGGGAGACGACCCAATGCTGTTGCTTGCTTTAAATTTGTGCAATTTATTTATTGTGCTTAATTGTGTATCACTTTTTATGGTTGGAGATTTTCTATTTTGCAGGAGGAATCTGTTTGAGCCGTGGGTTTATTGCAAAAGTTTAACGCCAATCTTCTGTTATGCTCATTAGCTGAGCATGGGTAACCTCTTCCCCCAACTTTCATTTCTTTAATTTTATTGCAAATCATGGAATATATTGTTTAGTATAAGTCTGGTGGGGGAAAGTTTCGCGAGTCACCTTTTCACATGCACTTGCATACCATAAGAGCGTTTTCATTTTCAATTTTATCATGACAGCATTGTGCACCTACATCGCATGAGCGCGCACTTAAGCACGCGCTCGACCCAAGTTTAATTTATTTCTTTTGTGTTAACTTTAAGATAGGGGTGCTGACTTAGGATTTTAGGATAGGGTAGTGTGAAACTCGTGCAGTACTCCTAATCGAGGACTCATGATGTGTAGAAATAGTATAGATTTACTTTTTCTTTATACTTGTAGATTTATGCTTTTCCGCATTTGTAAATAATGTTTGTACTACTCAAAACTGTGGAATCTGGAGCAATCGAACGGTAGTGTAGGAATGTGTAACGTCCCGATTTGCACTAGGCCCCTCATGCGTGTTTTTGAGTCAGGAGAGCTGACTTGGGTTCAGGGAAATGCTGGCAACAGGGCTGCACTTGTAACTGGGAGGAGAAATCAGTGCAGAATAGGACACGGGTAGAGACACGGGCGTGCCCCTACCCATGTGGGAGAGGCCGGCTCTCGAGTCGACGACTCGAGTATGTTCAAAGAAGGACACGAGTAGTGACACGGGCATGTCACTACCTGTGTGCATGATGACACGGTAGGGACACGACGTGTCCCTACCCGTGCATGTACAACCACTGTCCCTGTAAAGGACACGAGTAGAGACACGGGCGTGTCCCTACCCGTGTCTATCCAACCAACTCTCGAGTCGATGACTCAAGTTGTCTGATGAGTTCGATTATGTAGGCTTTTTACTATCATAATTGTAATCATGTCTAATATTTCCTGAACCTTATTATGGTGATTTCACGATAATAGTAAAGAAATTGTCGTATCATAGATAAAGAGTGTATTTAGAAGTCTTTGGCATTCCTTGTAATAAACTATTTATTGATTCTTTCATTTTCTACTGCAGGTAATGCTAACCTGTGGAACTAAAAGTCGTGGAGCAAACAGAGGAGTTCACGGAGTCAACATGGCTGATGACAGGACAAAAATTTGGCGCACACGGCCTGACACACGGTCGTGTGCCTACCCGTGTCCTATGCACCTGGAGCTGAAGAAATTGGGCGCATGAGATAGAGACTCACACGGGTAGGGCACACGCCCGTGTGCCTACCCGTGTCATATTTGAACACGATTACCGACCAACCCGTGTCTGAAGTACACGGCCGAACACACGGCCGTGTCCATACCCGTGTCATTTGACACGGCCCACTACCAGACATGCTTGCTCGTGGAGAAACCGTCTAGGAACCGTCCACACGGCCTGACACATGACAGTGTTGGAACCCGTGTCCGACCTGTTTGCAAAGGGACTATATATTTCCTGTAGAAAAATTGTGAAGAACTTTTGGATCATTTCTGGATTGGAGAACTGCTGAAGGCCGAAGGGGAGCATCCAAGACAAGGAGGATTGAAGGGTATTTTATATGTATTTTTATCTAATCAGTAATCCCTTTTAATCCTTCCTTTCTCTTGATGATTCATCTTTGGTTATTGTTTTAATTTGCATGAACTTCTATTTGAACATTCTAGTAATCATGTATCGTTTTGTTTATGTTAAATTTGTGGAATTTTATTCGTGTTTAGGCTTACAAACAATGAGTTTAATCTTCCTTATGAATTACTTCTTTACTTTACATAATTTGCAAATTGCTAGATTGAGAAATTGGTTCTTTGTAATGATATTTGTATATTCATATTGTTGTGTTAATTCTCTTTGTAAATTTCAACTCAATGATCGAGAGATATATTGTTTGGAAAATTAGAACACGAGTAAAAGGATTCATGGTAATTTAGAGATAAAATTCATGAATTTATGTAGTAATAAAGGTACTTTACTTAATGCGAACTTGAGTGTTGTAAATTGTTCGAGAGAAAATTTATTATCTTAGGTTTAGATTTGGAATTACTCGAGAGAGAATTTGATGAACATTTAACCTTTACATTACAACAAATTTAATAGTCTTTTCATTTCATGATCACTTAGAATTGAACTAATAAATGAGTTCGTTCATGTAATCGCTTAAAAGCTTCATGTCTTTTATCATTTTTTCTTCTCTAATGCTGAATTATCCAAATGGTCATAGTTAGGTTAATGTAGTTTAAATATCACTTTTATTTATAGGTATGATAATAATGGGAGGGTGAGTACGAGTAGTTGAAACGACCTTGTGGAATACGACACGAGATGTAGATTTCTCCTGTACTATGATTGATAGGTCACTTGCCTGAATGTTAATTCAATCTAGCTTAACCCCATCTACATAGTTATATTAGAATGTAGAATGAAATCACATTGAGTTATTACTTGTTAGCAAAGCAAATCATCAAGTTTTTGGCACCGTTGCCGGGGATCGTTTTCATTATTTTGAAAGTCTGAATTTTATTAATCTACCAGTTTTTGTTTAGTAATAAATAGTTGTAAATTAGTATTTGAATAATTATATCGCTTAATCTCTTTTTTTTTGTAGTCTGTTAGTCTATGACCAGGGGCAGAAATTCTGGGCTAGTACCTCCTGACCCAGAATGACTTATCCATAACACTAACCTATGGGACGTGGGAATTAATACCACAGATATTTCAAACGGACTATCAGAAGAGGAGACAGTAAACCAAGGAGAGAATCATCCTGAAAACCTAGATACCATGGCCAACCAAAATGAGCAAACCATGTCTAACTTTGCTAGACCTAATCTCCAAGGAACCGGGTCGAGCATTGTTAGACCACCGATAGCTACAAATAACTTTGAATTGAAGCCTAGTGTGATATAAATGGTTTAGTAGTATGTCCAGTATGATGGCTTGCAAGATGAGGATCCTAACACCCACTTGGCCGGATTCTTGGAGATATGTGATACATTTAAGATCAATGGTGTTTCCAATGATGCCATTCGATTGAGATTGTTTCCATTTTCTTTAAGGCATAAGGCAAAGCAGTGGTTGAACTCACTACCTAGAGGGTCGATTACTACTTGGGACATGATGGTTGAGAAGTTTCTGATGAAGTATTTCCCACCTACGAAGACTGCGAAGTTAAGGAATGACATCTCTACGTACATTCAATTGGAGTCTGAATCGTTGTATGACACATGGGAACGATTCAAGGAGTTGTTAAGGAGATGTCCCCACCATGCTCTACTTCATGGCTTCAGATTCAGACCTTCTACAATGGTCTAAATCCGGCCACTAAACAAATGATTGATGCGGCTAGTGGAGGCACTTTGAACAACAAGATACCTGAAGCGGCTCAACAGTTGATTGAAGATATGGCTATGAATAATTACCAATGGACTACCGTAAGACAAAAGCCTAGCAAGGCCGCAGGAATTTATGAAGTAGATGCCGTCACCGCCTTAGCTATTCAAGTGGAGAAGCTTCACCAAAAGATGGACAACCTTGCCTTAGCATCACCCTCCATGACACCGCAACAATGGGACCCTTCATGCAGTGGAATGCCTGGTTGTGAACCGCAAGTTCAAGAGCATGTTGACTATATGGGCAACAATATTAGACCTCCTTTCAATCAAGCCAATAACCCATATAGTTCTACATATAATCCTGGATGGAGAAACCACCCCAATTTCTCTTGGGGAGGACAAGGAAATCAAGGGAAGCAACCCATGTTTGGAAAACAACAACAGCCGAAACCAAGGAAGCCTACATTGGAAGATGTGCTTACCAAGTTCATGCAAACTACCGATGTAGCCTTTCAGAATCAAGAGGGTTCAATTCGGAACTTGGAGAATCAGATTGGTCAGCTTGCAAGGATGGTTTCTGAAAGGCATCAAGGAACACTTCCGGGAAACACTGAGATAAATCCAAGGGAGCATGCAAAAGCTGTTCAATTGAGAAGCGAAAAGGAGTTACAAGACCCAAGGCCTGCGAAGGAAGCACCCCAAATGGAGTCCAACAGCGAAGGATCAAGCGAGATGAACGTACAACCGATGGAGTACCAACCAGCAATACCATACCCAGCAAAGCTTAACAAGGAGCGCATGGATGCGCAGTATGGTAAATTTTTATCTATGTTTAAGCAATTACATGTTAACTTACCTTTTTCTAAAATTATTCAAATGCCTAAATATGCAAAATTTCTTAAGGATTTGATTTCTAATAAAAAGAAAATAGAAGAATTATCATTAGTAACATTAAGTGAAGAATGTTCTGCTATTTTGCAAAATAAATTGCCACAAAAACTTAAGGATCTCGATTCATTTTCAATTCCATGTTTAATCGGTGATTTATAAGTAAATAAGGCTTTAGCAGATCTAGGAGCAAGTATAAATTTAATGCCTTATAAACTATATCTAAAACTAGGCCTAGGAGAACTTAGCCCAACTAGAATGAGTATTCAATTTGCAGATCGATCGGTTAAGTATCCTAGAGGAATAGTAGAAGATGTATTGGTTAAGGTAGATAAGTTTATATTTCCTGCTGACTTTGTTATTCTAGATATGGATGAAAATATCGAAGTACCACTCATACTAGGTCGTCCATTTCTAGCAACTTCTAGAGCACTTATTGATGTTTTTGACGATAAATTAGTCTTGCGAGTAGGAGAAGATGAAGTCACTTTTCAAATTGGCAATACTATGAAACAATCTTTAGATAACGATGATTATTGCTATTTTTCTCATGGTATTGATGACTTTATGACTTCTATAAATTCTAATTTTTATTATAAAGATCCTTTAGAAATTTGCATAATTAATAGCTATTTAGAAGATGATAAAAATGATGACATTGTTGAACATTTATTTTTTCTAGAAAATTATGTCGCCATGAATAGAACAACTGAATATAGTTTAATTACTGAAGGAGATCATGAAGCTCTTAAGAATAATATTAAGAATCCACCAATAGTCGAACTAAAAAAATTACCGGATCATCTTGAGTATGCATTCTTAGGAACTAACTCTTCGTACCCAGTTATCATATCTTCAAATCTTTCCAATATTGAAAAAGATAAATTAATAACTGTATTGAAGAAATGTAAAGGTGCAATAGCGTGACAAATATCTGATATAAAGGGTATTAATCCTAGTTTTTGCACTCATAAAATCCTTTTGGAAGAAAACTATAAGTCTTCTATTCAACCGCAACGTAGGCTAAGTCCTAATATGAAAGAGGTAGTTAAGGCTGAGATTGTAAAGTTATTAGATGCTGGTATTATATATCCTATTTCAGATAGTTCATGGGTTAGTCCTGTCCAAGTAGTTCCTAAGAAGGGTGGCCTGACTGTGGTAGCAAATGATATAAATGAATTAATTCCAACGCGGACGGTAACAGGTTGGCGTGTCTGTATAGACTATAGGAAATTAAATGATGTCACTAGGAAAGACCATTTCCCTCTTCCTTTCATTGGCCAGATATTAGAACGCTTATCAGGACATTCTTATTATTGTTTTCTAGATGGACTTTCTGGATACTTCCAAATTCCTATAGCACCAGAAGACCAAGAGAAAACAACATTTACTTGCCCATTCAGTACCTTTGCCTATAGACATATGCCTTTCGGGTTATGTAATGCACCCGCCACGTTTCAAAGTTGCATGCTAGCCATCTTTAACGAGTATGTTGAAGATATTATGGAAGTGTTCATGGATGATTTCTCTGTTTTTGGCGACTCTTTTGAGTTGTGTTTGAATAATTTAGAGAAAGTTCTTAGGAGGTGTGAGGAGACGAACCTAGCATTTAGTTGGGAGAAGTGCCATTTCATGGTATAAGAAGGGTTAGTACTTGGCCATAAAATCTCAAGCCAAGGAATTCAAGTTGATCGAGCGAAAATAGAAACCATAGAGAAATTACCACCACCAACCTCCGTTAAGGCAGTGAGAAGTTTTTTAGGACACGCGGGATTTTACCGCCGGTTTATTAAAGACTTCTCTAAAATAGCTAAACCACTTACAAGGCTTTTAGAAAAAGACACACCTTTTATTTTTGAACAAGAGTGTCTACATGCCTTTGAGTTCTTAAAAGAGAAATTAATTAATTCTCCTATTATGATCGCACCCGATTTTAGTCAACCATTTGAGATCATGTGGGACGCTAGTAGTTTTGCAGTAGGGTCTGTTTTAGGACAACGCCGAAACAAACATTTTCACCCTATATATTATGCTAGCAAAACACTTAATAATGCACAGGAGAATTATACAACTACCGAAAAAGAACTCCTAGCAGTGGTATTCGCCTTTGATAAATTTAGACCATACTTAACATTGTCCAAAGTGGTAGTTTACACGGATCACTCTGCCCTTAGATATTTGCTAGCCAAAGCGGAAGCAAAGCCTCGTTTAATACGATGGGTTCTTCTTTTGCAAGAATTTGATTTAGAAATTAGGGATAAACGAGGAGCGGAAAACTTAGCGGCAGATCATCTTTCACGTTTAGAAAATCCACTACGATCAATGTTAGATGAATCTGAAATTTCTGATACATTTCCTGAGGAATCACTATTTGCCATATCTACCAATATACATCTTGATTATCCATGGTTTGTAGATTATGCAAACTATCTTGTGGCTAAGGTCCTTCCAAAAGACTTTTCATATCAACAAAAAAAGAAATTTTTCTCTGACTTGAAATATTATTTTTGGGAGGACCCCTTTCTTTTTCGGATATGTGCAGATTCTGTTATACGAAGGTGTGTATCAGCGGAGGAAGGTTGGAAGATTTTGGAGCATTGTCATTCAGGTCCTGCTGGTGGTCACTATGAAGCAAATCGCTCTGCTAAAAAAGTTCTTGATTCCGGTTTTTATTGGCCCCTTCTATTCAGGGATGCCCAAAGGTACGTGCTTTCATGTGATTCTTGTCAGAAAGCAGGTAATATTTCTAAATTACATGAAATGCCGTAAAAATTTATCCTTGAATGTGAAGTATTTGATGTGTGGGGTATAGATTTTATGGGACCATTTCCAGTTTCTTTTGGGAATAAATATATTTTGGTAGCTGTAGATTATGTATCAAGGTGGGTTGAAGTGCAAGCTTTGCCTACTAATGATAGTGGGGCTGTAATCAGATTTTTGAAATCCTTATTCGCACGATTTGGCACACCACGCGCACTTATTAGCGATAGGGGTTCACACTTTTGTAATCTACAACTAGACAAAGTATTATAAAAATATGGAGTTACACATAGGATAGCCACTCCGTATCATCCTCAAACTAGTGGGCAAGTTGAAGTTTCCAATAGAGAGCTTAAGAGGATCCTAGAAAAATCTATAGAAGGGAATAGGAAGCAATGGTCTAGGAAACTTAACGATTGTTTGTGGGCATATAGGACCGCCTACAAAACACCTATAGGGACTACCCCTTTTAGATTGGTCTACGGTAAATCTTGTCACCTGCCTATAAAATTAGAACACAAGTCGTATTGGGCAATACACTCTTTAAATTTTGACACTAGTTCTATAGGTGAGAAGCGTAAACTTCAACTTAACGAATTAGATGAGTGGAGAACTATGGCCTATGAGAACTCCCGGATTTATAAGGAGAAAACCAAGCTATTTCATGACCGTCACCTTCGCAAACCCAAGGTATTCCAAAAAGGTGACCAAGTACTCCTCTATAATTCCAGATTACGTTTATTCCCAGGGAAGTTAAGGTCTAAGTGGTCCGGACCCTTTAAGGTGAAAGAAGTCTTTCCCTACGGTACCGTCGAGCTAACTCACCCCGAGAAGGGAGATTTTAAGGTTAATGGTCACTGACTTAAGCCTTATTATGGTGAACTCCCTATGAACTTCGCTCGTCTAGAGACCTGCCTCCGTCTGGATTAGTTTCATGATAAACTATAGTAAGTGTTTCTATGTATTTCTATTTTAGTATAAATCTAGTTAGTTGTAATGAAAAATTTAATGAAAATTTTTTTCTGTAAAACAATTTAGGAGAAATGCAAAACTGGAGGGGCACACGGGTAACCACACGCCCGTGTGTGTGGCCGTGTGCACAACACAGGCCCAGACCCAGCCGTGTGAATTTATTCCGAGAAAGGGTGATTTCTTCCCGAGAAGGACACGGGTACACACCAACCTGTGTGTCCAGCCGTGTCCCTTTGCTCGATGATCGTCGAGACCACTATGTCGAGACATCCGACATGCCCGTGTCGGATGACACACGACCGTGTCACCTACCAACCCGTGTCCCGTGAATTGTTAATACGCGTGCCAGCTCAGACACAGGTCAACATACGGCCGTGTCGTTGCCCGTGTCCACCTGCCGCGCTGTCCCGTGCCAGTTTGACCACACGAACCGAGGCAGCCCGTGTTCCACGAGGCCTCAGATTCCCTAACACGGGTGCACACACACGGCCGTGTTCGTACCCGTGTTCAAATCCAACACACGGATCGACGCACCCCGTGTTTCACGAGGCTGCGATTCCCCCCTAACACGGGTTCACACACGCCCGTGTGCGAACCCGTGTCCAACTTCTATAAATTGGGGCCGTGTGATTGTTTTTCCCTACTCATTCCAAATCCTCTCCCAGCACCAGTTCTCCCCGTTTCCTGAGCTCAAGTGCGCCATCTTCTCCAATTCTCGCCCCCTCTACTTTCACAGCATCTATCTGTGGAATACAGATTTTTAGCTGATGTTGTGGGAAAGGTCTTGTTGGCCAAACATTCAGCACATGATACCATCTCCAGGTATCAACTATGTTTGATGGGTGCTATTGTAGATAAGAAGCAATTAAACTGGGGAGAGATTTTCTTTGATCTGATTAAGAAGAAGATAAATAAAAATTTTGTTAACTTTGGAAGGATACTAGGGCTGTTTCTTCAAAACAGATGCCCTGCTCTGCTAGTATCAAATAGGATGCACATCAATGCCTCCAAGAGGCTCTCATGTGCCCTGTTTGGCAAGTGGGACAGACAAATTGTGAAGCCCAGCAGGCCCTCTACAGCTACAACTTCAGGCACAAGGACTGTTACAGTCTCTTCCCCTCAAGTCTCTGCCCCTGCAGAAGACTTGCCTGCTGCTTCTCCTCCTCCTCCACCTCTTATTTCATCTCCACCAGTTTCCTCCATCATTCAAATTTTATCCACCATCATAATTTCAACCCCATCTCCAACTTCAGTTTCACCAACTCCACCTCAAATAGAAGACCTATTCCATTCTCTACATCAATACCCTCAACCAGATCTTGACACATCATCTCACATTCCATCCTTCAATCTGATAGATGATTCCTTTATGGATGTTTCACCTTCATCCCCTCCTGATCTACCCTCTTCATCCACATCTTATCAACAGCTACTGCAAGACATCATTGCTCAACCCTCCTTCACACCTTCTATTCCCATTCCACTATCTTCCATTTCAACAATCCCCAAATCTCAACCTTCATTTCCATCATACACCAGTTCTCCACCCACATCTCCAGCTGTTCCACCTACAGTTTCTACCTCTGCTCAAGTCCCTATTGAGCATGTAGATCTTCCAGCCTTAGCAGACAGACTTTATGAGCTGATAGCTCCCAGGCTATCACTTCTGTTGGAGACCTCCTTGGCTCCACTCCTAAAGTCAGTTGCAGACCTGTCTGCCAGGCTATCTTCTCTCATTCCTCAGGCAATCCCTTCCTCTGGGTGCCTTGATCCAGTCCTGACTGAATCTAGGCAGGGGGAGATGCCTCATGAAGTGGAAAGATTGCCTGCTGCTGCCATTTCCTCAGTTCAAGCTGTTGTTACTTCAACTCAAGCTCCAGCCTCAACACCACAAGTTGATGTTTTCTCAATGGATCTCAGATCTTTATTATCAGATTTTGATTCAATATATTTCAGCTGTCTTCCAAAGCATACTGCAGTCCAGCCATCTAAAGACCTTTCCAAGGCCATTGTGCCCATTTCAAGCTGTGACACCAGTATTATACATTCCTTTGTAAATTCAGTTTATGCTGCTGCCCCTGATGCTACCCTTGCTGGTTCTGTTGCTGCTGCCCCTACTGCTGTTATTGATGGTTCTGCTACTGTTGTTGTGTCTGATAGTTCTGATACTGCTGATGATTTAGTCTCTAAGGATATACATATGACAGAGGCATATGATTTTGAGCCTGCTGTCACTGCTGATGTTGCCCCTGCTGATGTTCTTGTATCTGAAACTGTTATCTATGAATCTGCTGCTGCCCCAGTTACTGCTGTTACTACTGCTGCTGTATCTTCTAAGAGTGTTGCTCCTGAAAGTTTTGTATCTGCTGATGTAATCTCCTCTGCTAGTGATGCTTCTATTTCTCCTTCTACTGCTGCTGCTACAACTGATGTCACTACTGTTACCTCTGCTCAAACCCAACAACAGAAAGATTATTTGAAAAAGATTGATGCTTTATATGATGAACAAAGCTCAGAAAGTGACCAGTTCAGGACTGATTCAGATGACTCCTCAGCCACTATTGCAAGGAAAAGAAAGGCATGAAGCAAAGCTATGAAAAGGGTTCCTCCAGCTAAAGTAAAAGATACTAATGATATTCCTTACTACATATTGCATGACTGCCCATTACAGAACACTGGATGCAATACTCCAATAATCAATTAAAGGCTATGAAGAAAAAGAGAAAGTATGACAAAGGTTCCTCTCAGTTCCATCATCCTCCTCCTCCTCCTCCTTCACCTGGTGTAGGTGCAAGTGGTAGCTCTGCATCTCATCCCTCTGCCAGAAGTCAAACCCCCTATCAGCCTCATGGAAGATCTCAACATAGGGGAAGCCAATCTAGAGGCTATCAATCAAGGAGAGGAAACTACAGAGGAAACCAAAGAGAACTTCAAGTCTATTCAAAAGGTTATTCCAGACAGCACCCATACTCAAGGGAAGGACCAGGTTCATCTGATACTACCTCAGGTCCCTTTCCTTATAAGCTGAAAGAATTAGTCTCCTCCAGAGCTCCTCCAGATAATCCCTCCAATAGGTATGAGCCTCCAGTGCCATATGAGGATCCAGAGAACAATCCAACTTCCTGGACAGCTAGGATGAAAGAGTTAGCTGCTCTAGACCAGATTAAGAAAGCCAGAGAGCAAGGCAAAGACACCTCCAGTATTACTACTCTGTCAGACCAAAGGAAAAAGGAATTGCAAAGATACTCCTCCAGCAAGTTCTTTGATTCTGAAAGCTACATGAAGTTGCACCCTGAAGATGTAGTACCAAGGCCTAAACAACAAACATCTCTAGGTGCAACTGATGACAGAAGATCAAAGAAGGAAGCTCTTAATCCAAATAGAGAAATTATACTTATAAAAAGCAAAGAAAAAGAGTAATTCTGTAAGGTGACAATATTTGCTGTTTTTTGATATGTCTGAGATAATATCTGTGTTTATACAATGTTTTGCTGTTATATTATTGTGCTGTATATTTATAATTTTCCAATTTATGTAAATAGTAATCCTAACCCAAATAGGGGGAGATTATTAGAACACCCTATTACTAATTTGGGTCAGGATCACTATGTCTCTTAGGAACCTGTTTTGACCTCATTGTATAGACCTAAAGGTCAATTAGAATTGAGTCTAATGGTTAGTAGTTAGGTTTGGAAGCTGCCCTCAAGACTAGGTTTTTCAGTTTGGAAACCAAGTCATTTCGTCGAGCTCAGTACGACGAATCGTCGAACTCCAATCGACGATCGTTGAGCTCACTTCGACGAGTCGTCGAACTCCATTCGATGATTTCTGAGCTCAACTTCATCAAGTCGTCGAACTCCATTCGACGATCTTCGAGCTCAGTTCGACGATCTTGACTCCAGTTTGATTCTCTATCTTTGAGCTCAGATCGACGATCTCTGTTTCTGTCTAAGTCCAAATCTCTGAGCTAAGCTCGACGATAGTGGAGCTCAGTTCGACGTTTTTCTGAAGAGTTCAGCGATTTTCAAGATTCAAATTTGGACAGCTGTGGAATTATTGTCAGCAATTAATTCAGAGATCTTACAGCCGTTTTCATTTATTCTGGAGCAAGTTTCAGGGAATTATCAAGGAATGTTTTTATTGGACTTTCCTCCAGAAGACAAATGCAATTAAGGAAGTCATTGATGACAGGCCAACGACTATCTTGGACAATGGACAATTTCCATTCAGACAGAAGAAATAAAAGATAATTCTTCAACCTCTGTAATATCAATCCAGTAGAGAACTCTGAGAAAGTAAAGAAGAGGAATTTTCTCTGTAACAACTCTCACAATAACAATCACACAAGAGAAAGAAAAAGAGTTCCAAACATTCTCAGTCTCAAGAATTCATACAGAACACCAACACCAAAAGGAGATCAACAAACTGATATCTTCAGATCTCTTTTTCAAGTGTTCAAGGCCATCATCATTCAATACTCCAGACACCTCACATTTCAGTTGTTGCTGAAATCATCATTTGCTTGAGATCAATTTTCTGAAGGCCTATCACCCTACTGCAAAGCTTCATTTCCTGAACAACTCAAGATCTCAGGGGGAGCTTTGACAACATCACTGAATCCACATAGTCTTCTCACTATGATTGAGAAAAGAAGACTTTCATCACTCTCTCATCCCCACCTCTGTAAAGGGTTTTTCAAACTCCCTTCAAAAGTTTGTGTGTGGTTTTTGAGCACCTTATCAAAAGCTCATTGGTGGCAAGACACCTGATCAAAAAATCTGGTTTGGTTTTTGAGCACCTTATCAAAAGCTCATTGGTGCCCAGGACACCTGATCAACTCATCCTGCAGTGGATTCCTACCTAGGGTGGTAGAAGAGTGGATGTACCCAGATTGGTTGGGGAACCACTATAGCTCCTTGTGTCTTCTGGTTGCTTGTGTTTCTTTTGTTTCTGGCTGTGGCTTGTGATTAGTTTCTTTTGTAGATTATGATTATTCTGTGGTTAGATTTACTATTTGCTTCCCTGTTCACATTAGAATACAACAACTGTTGTAAAAGTTTTTAGCAAGCACCATACTCTATTCACCCCCCTCTAGAGTATATCAGATCTAACTCACACTTTCAGACGAGAAGGCCCGCGACCTGGGGCATCTCGCCGGCCAGAAGATGGGCCACCAGCATGCTCGACAGATTTACCTTGCCCGCGACCTCCATGATCAGGGTCCCCGACTCTCAGCGGGAAGTAGCACGGTCGTGGCTTATCCAGTTTCCAGGCCAAAGACTTCGATGGAGGCGGCGGAGGCTGCGACGAACTCGCCGATTGATGCGGGGTCTTCAGCGGAGGAGGCGGGGGAGGTCGCGGCATGTCAGCTTGATGCTGAGCATTCATAGGCGGAGGCGGCAATAGGGAACTCGCCGCTGGGGGCGCAGAATCTCGCACAGGAGCGGGGGGATCTTGCTTGCCGGAAGGTTCTTGCTCACTGATGCACTCTCGGCAAGTGTACTGATTGTTGTCAAGTAATAAAAGTGAGGAGTTTAATCCCCAGATATCAATCTCTCGAGGTTTGCAAGTAGGGAGTGTGGTTTTGCTATTGGAAAAGTGATTGCTAGTGTTAACGTAGTAAAGGGGGTTAGTTTTGGTTTCCTAAGCTTAATGCTAATAAAACTAATGCGGGTCGTCGTCACTGCGTCGCTTGGGTGGATAACTATGGAGAGTAGTATGGACTATGAGCGAAACAGTGAGGGTCGCAATCACCTCTTTGTCACGCATGCTTCTAGCAATCGCTAGAACGACACAATCACAACAAGCGCAGGAAAAACTGAAGCTTAACAACATAAGCAATGATTAAGACATAACAACATATCAACATGCTGAAACCTTAAGCAAAACATTATTCTCAAGCAACAATCCCACTATCACAAGTTCAGAATGAAGTAACCACAAGAAGAGGTGGAGAAATACAACCAAGCACACGAAGGCTTTCCAAGATTCACAACCGGAGTCAGGGGTTGTCGGGCCTTGTCCGGCTTGGTCTTCGAATGTCGTCCGGGAACCAAGAAGGGATGTCACTTCCTTCAAATATCTGATGAGTCCATTTTCTATACCTATTTTCGGACTCATCTGGGCTTGTTTTCCTTCGCTTGCACTTCACTTTTAGTTCTTTATCGTATATATT
Source organism: Platanthera guangdongensis (assembly GCA_039583875.1). Taxonomy (NCBI): domain Eukaryota; kingdom Viridiplantae; phylum Streptophyta; class Magnoliopsida; order Asparagales; family Orchidaceae; genus Platanthera; species Platanthera guangdongensis. Next base: position 62,797,399 of record CM077166.1, on the reverse strand, counting down.
TCATCTTATCTTTATTTACATAGGAAGTGCACACTTAGGCCCGTGGTTGTGTATTTTTGTACTTTTAATGTTTGTACTCCCTTTTTGTGATCGCCTGGAATGTTTGCACATATCAGTGCTGGGTTTAGGGGTCGTGTGCGTGTTCCGGGGACATTTGGAAGCAGGAATACTACACACGATCATCGGGTATAGTACGCATGACCATTGGTCGTGCACCGATGATCGTGCTCAATGTACCTTGATTTCCAGAATCTGCCCGGGGTAATCGTACGACCACTGGACACAGTGCGCACGACCACCGGTCGTGCGACACTATTCGTGTGCATTGATTCCTCTTTTCCTGGAGTTCCGTCTGGGGTAATCGCACGACCACCGGTCGTGCGCCATTTCTCGTGTGTTGTACCCTAGTTCTTCTTACTAATCTTCCATGCCAGTGCGCACGATCACTGAACATAGTGCGCACGACCACTAGTTGTGCGCCCTTGATCGTGCGCATTGTTCAATTCTGCTTTCTATAAATATGCAGGTTCCGCACTAATTCTAGATGGCTCGACATTGTCTCCGTCGTTTTCGTCCTCGAGGAAGGGTTCCGTCGTTCCCCTTCATCTTCCATCGTTGGGAGGTGCTCCGGGCAAGCTTTCACCGCCAAATCCAACCTGGAGCTTCCTCTCGGCCTCCTCCTTTATCTTTGAGCTTCAAGAAGAGCTTGACCTAGCTTTCTCCATCAAGCTAGGAGAAGTTGTGCCTTCCTCCACCGGATCGTGACACGAAGAAGACGGGACATTGGAAGGTGGTGACAGCCCTTCTCTACCCCAGGCGCAGTTGAGGACCGAGCTTGGATGCAGATTGACAACCCGACAATTCCAACCGTGAATCCTCAGCAAGACTTCGGATTCGGTCGATTTCGCACACTTTTCTTCTCTTGTTGTTGATGGTTTAGTTGAACTCTTTGTATTTGATGAAGTTATGCTTAGTGTAATATACGTTTATGTGTAATCATGTCTATATGATTGTATGTTTTCGTTATTTACTTGAGGTGTGCCTATTTGTCCATCCACCATCTATCCTCCCTTGCCGAATTAGCAATTGCTAGTGGCGTGCGTAGCGAAGAGGTGCTCACGACCCTCACTCCACAATTCTCATCACCGCATCCGCAAGCCTACTCGTCCATCCGCCCAACGATTCGGTGCATAACGGCCCGACTAGTCTTCCATCCCGCCTATCTAAGCATCGCATAGCGGCATTGCATAGGAGTAGTTATTAGATTTTTACTTTTTTTACCACAAATATCAAAACCCCCCTTAGTTAACTCCGACCTAAGGACTTCAATCTCAAGTCCTCCTCGACATTAACTCCACCTTACTGTGTTCCTTGAGAGATCGATAGTTGGGAAAACTCTCCCATTTTATATTACTTGTGCGACCAGTTCACTATCGTGATCTTTAGCATCAATATCTCGTCTTCTTCGTGAATGATCGCTGGGCTAGTTCTGACCGAAGAACTCCTCAAGTGCAGCAATGATGAGCTTGGATGGTAGCTTGGAGGTCGGAGAAGATGAAGGTGGCCGGAGACGCAACTATTGCAAGCTTTCTGAGGAGAAACGGTGGCCGGATCAACTCTCCAAGTAGGAGAGAGAAAATAGCGGCTGGAGGCGAGTTTTCCCGCTCAGAGGAGCGAAAATGGCGGGGGAAGAGGAGCTGGCTCCTTGGAAAGTGGAAATATGCAACTTAAATAGAAAAGTCAGAAAAAATGGTCACGCACGGTTTGGCGCACGACCGTGCGCAAACCGAGTGATATTAACTTTCAGGATAGACACGAGGAAGGAGAAGCGTTGACCCATGCGTTTTCCTTCACACACGAGCAGTTCCTCCCGTGCGTGAAGGACATCGCACGGGTAGCGACAGAGCGCTGGAAAATAGGGACACACAGGAAAACCGTGCGCTTTACTCGCGTACGGGCGCTGCCGCCCGTGCGTGAACAAATTGCACGATTAGCCATAGAAATGAACAAACTAGAAAGCTGCAGGAAAACCGTGTGTTTCCTTCGCGCATGGTTTCGAAGAAACCATGTGTCAACCGTGCGTGAGGATCGTCGAACTCAGCTCGATGAAATTCATCGAGCTCGGCTCGACGTTCTTCCAGATGACTAAAACTCACGATCCAACGCAAACCGTGCGTAAAAGAAACGCACGACCGTGTGTTTTCCTTAAGATAGAATTCCTGTCTTTGGGAAAAACGCACCACCTGCACAACAAAACCAAAGCTAGAGCACAAGATCCTAGCACCAAAATAACAAACAAACAAAAAGAACCATGGGGAGCACCATATGCTTACCCCCAAACAACAGAATGTGCAATTGCACACCCTCAGTCCAAAACAGTGCACAAAATGGTCCATGACCGATCGACGCAAATATAATTGATATACGGTTGAAATGCAGTGCACGAGTGAGAAAACCAGCCCAGATGAGTCCGAAAAACCCTATAAATATCGGACTCATCACACCACCAGACTTAAACATTTGCTCGTCGCGAGCAAATCATCCCTCCGTGCACTAGAAAATAGCTAGCTGGCATAGAGATTTCAAAAATAAGGTAAAGCGAGAAATCCAATACTCATGGGTACAGAAAATATAATAGATAAACTTTTTAATTATGCTATGAAGTTTATAGATTTCGACAAGTGTAATTAAGTATTGTAACTACACAAAAATAGAATTCTGGAATAGCTAGCTGGCATAGAGATTTCAAAAATAAGGTAAAGCGAGAAATCCAATACTCATGGGTACATAAAATATAATAGATAAACTTTTTAATTATGCTACGAAGTTTATAGATTTCGACAAGTGTAATTAAGTATTGTAACTACACAAAAATAGAATTCTGGAGAATCGTTCAGTCATCCGTAGGAAGAAAGTTGGCAGGCCACTAAGTTGAGCATTACCAAAGACCGGGGCTCGGGACCACCTCCAAAGGAATCCACCAATGTCGGGGACCATACACTTGCCCGTTCACACTCTCTCCACAGCGCTAGTTTGACTCGAGCGCGAATCTGCAGGACTTTAGGAAGATAATGGGGCTTAGACGTATATGTAGGTAAGGATGCAAAAGGTAAACAATGGCTACGCACAACCCAAATGAGCTCATACAAAAAATCCTCTCGCCAAGCAATACATACAAGTGTTCCACACCACCAGACTTGGACTTGACAAACGGGTGCATGCACCGCCTACTAGCACAGAATCTCAAATGGAATTTTCATTTAAACTTTTTCTTCTTTCATATCCAACTACTTTCTTTTTCTTTTTTTCTTTTCTTTTTCAAAAATTTTAAAATCCATTCAGCCACATAATCATGAAATCTGCACCTCGCAAACACAAAACTGCACCTCAGCAACATCACCAAATGCAAGAAATGATATACTAATAGCTCAAGCTAGGGGCGTGCTACTGGGATAGGCTTTTAGGCATTGGTGATCACAGAGTGGGGCTGAATCAACATGAGGGGTAGGCTCAAAATAGGCTAACAAGGATTACATTAGGACTAGGTAAAAGGCTCAACCGGCACACTCACGCTTGACTAACCATGCACCAAAGCTTCGACAGTAGCTTGAGGTAAGTTCTTAGCCACTGAGAAAGATGATCCTTCCTCCCGACTCGAGCAATACGAGGCTAGTGGCGGCTACACACATTCTGTAAGACCCCCCTCACGGATCCCAAAACACGGCACGATGGGGATCTTATGCCCAGAACAGCCACCTTGCGGTAGCATTAGCACACGGGCTAACCTGTACCACAAGATGCCTATTCTGCCGGCTACAACCAATATCAATAAATGTCAACCCAACCAATATATAATATAGAAGTCAAATCCTCACATAAGCATAAAAGTCCATAGTATACAAAATAAAGAAGCTACATCAAGCTTCTACAAAGTATCAGAGTACAACTAATAAACGCCCAAAGGGGCTACATCAAGTCGCTCCAAATCTCACATCGGTAACCGACGGTAGCGACGACACCGTCCCTTCAGGCCCTGTCGTCCTGGCCTAGCTGTCCTGCTACAAAGTCTGCGGCTCCTCTACTTGTGGGGTGACCTCCTAAAAGGGAAGACGTAGCAACTGTTAGTCAAAAAGACTAAGTGGCTATCACATCCGCTCCCCCGGCGACTCCTCGGCACCGGGCGGAGAAAGGAACAAGGGTACAATATATAATAAGTAATATAAGCAGGTGCAAGTTGGTGGAATAGGTATAATATGATTAATAATATTTTAATCTAGCAGTTCTACATGAGCTATAACAATCCACCAAGTATAAGTATCTACAGCAGGAAAGTAACTTAACTTATAAGGATACCCATACAATCTTATAAGTTAAGGATCGATTTAACATAAAGTAACTCATTGTATACGAGTGCCCATACATACCTATACGATGAGGATCTTGTTTGTGCAATGTAATGTAATGGTATGTATGCAATGCAATGCCTCACCCATGAACACGCAGATGCAACCGCTATGTCGACACAGACTAGTAGTTCCCACTTTTCGAGCAGGTAGCTAACCTCTCAGGCATCAACCGTCATGGCCAGGCGGCGACAGCAGAGCGGGCTTCTCTACTACTAAGCAGGCATCCACACTGCTTCAATTAGGCCTCCGTACGCCTCAACGCTAAGAACACAACAACGGAGCCCCCCCACCCCCCGCACGTACTATGGCCCAGCGGGAATCTCGGGTAGATGTGCACTGATAACCAAGCCCCGAACTGGCCTTGTGTGACCCGGAAGGAGCCTCGAAAGAAAGCACGAGGACCAATCCCAACCGTTCACTTTGCACGGAAGGAGCCCCGGGACATGAACACCGAGTACCAAGCCCAACCACCCAAAGTCTAACTGTCAACACCCGTCAGTATGACGACTGGAGAGCCCGTAGACCTGCCACACTATCCTTAACCCAGGATTACGATACCGCGTGTCGACTCACACCGCATGCAATTTCACATCACCGTAGCACGGAAGGAGCCTTAGAGAAAACACGAGGACCAAGCCCAACCGTCCACTCGGCACGGAAGGAGCCTCGGGAAATGAGCACCGAGGACCAAGCCCAACCGTCCATTTACAACTCATCTCAACACTAACCAACTCAGTGCGGTCAACACTCGTACTTACATCCTTTCACAATGTTACCCGTAGGGAGACGCCACTCTAAGCATTGGACTACTAAATTCATTCAGTTAAACAATCATTCACATGGCCATAGATTATCATCCTACATTTCATTTCCAAATGATTTCAACACATTATTAACATGATCCGCATTTTTATTGGTTTACCAATTTCTACCAAATCGTTTCGTTCGAGTACACTTCATTTCACAAATCGATACGTGGGATCCAATTATCAATTTCATCGTTCATAGAACTATGATGGTTAACATAAAAGAGTTCACCCAACCTCAAGTTAATTTACTACATTGTCCCCACCGAGTCCAAACCCGACTCTACTCCAACCCAGAGTTTTAAGTACAGAATAAATCTGGGTATCAACTTCGATCGGAGATTCCCGAAGCTACAAGAATCCGGTGAAGGCGTGTAACCCCTCAATGGAAAGGTCTTTCCATGGGTTACAACGTTCATGTTCAGACCACAACCCAGATCCGACAGTATCATATTAGAAATCCGCTTCAAAGTCCGCTGTGTATAGAACACAATTTCTGCATGCTTGGTTTGTCGACCGTCAAAATTCGTTCAGACTTTACCGTGGATACAGACTTCGCCCGAAGTCATGCAACCATTCGTTGGAAAGGTATTTTCAAGAACTTCAACTTTCATGTTTAGTAGAAAGCCCAGTTCTGAACATATCACACATGAAAATGGTCAAGAAGGCCACTGCATGCAGAACACAGATTCTGCACGCATCTTAAGGCGGAATGAATGACATTGGTTCATCTTCCTCCTCAAGTAGATCTTCCAAAATCACCTCCAGAAATTCCTCCTCCCTTATTCACCCTCATGAGGCCATTTCGCTTCATGAAATTGTCCCCCATCTTCACATAGAAGGTTGGAGAGGTTGAAGACACAACTATCCTTAGAGCACAAGCCCTAGAACGGCCTCTTCCTAGGGAATCATCATCTTGCAAGTCTAGACTCTTTTGAGTCGACATCTCACCTAGATATATATACAGATCTAGTACCAAGGGAGAGGAGAGTAATCTCACCTCATTTCCGGCATTTCCACCATTTTCGGCCAAGGATCTTGTAACTCTTCGCGGCGGCATCTTCTTCTCCTCGGCGGCGGCGGTTCTTCTCCTCTTGGACTTGCTCCAGCACCTTCTCCCTCTCTACAGTAGTTTTCTCAGGAAAAAGGGTTGGAATGAGGAGTGAAAACCGCTAGGGTTTTCACATCCCTTATAAGTGAAAAGTGACACTGGTAGGGACACGCCCGTGTCCTTACCCGTGTCCTGCTCGGGCGAAGCGTCGTCGATGGTTTCACTGTCGGTTAAATACGCGACACGAGTAGGGACACGCCCGTGTCTCTACTTATGTCCACATAACTCGGCCATGTGTTATGGCCGTGTCCTACTCTGGACACGACTCGTCAAGTTTCACTTGTCACACACGGGTAGGGACACGCCCGTGTCTCTACCCGTGTCCTCCTCGGGGCACACTTCATCGATCTCCACTCAACACACACGGGTAGGGACACTCCCGTGTCTCTACCCATGTCATATTCACACGGGTAGTGACATGCCCGTGTCACTACCTATGTCCTTCTCTGGGACAACTCGAGTCATCGACTCGAGAGTTGGTTGGATAGACACGAGTAGGGACACGCCCGTGTCTATCCCCGTGTCCTTTACAGGGATAGTGGTTTTACATGCATGGGTAGGGACACATCGTGTCCCTACCATGTCATCATGCACACAGGTAGTGACACGCCCGTGTCACTACCCGTGTCCTTCTCTGGACATACTCGAGTCGTCGACTCGAGTGCCGGCCTCTCCCACACGGGTAGGGACATGCCCGTGTCTCTACCTGTATCCTATTCTACACTGATTTCTCCTCCCAGTTACAAGTGCAGCCCTGCTACCAGCATTTCCCTGAACCCAAGTCAGCTCTCCTGACTCAAAAACATGCACGAGGGGCCTAGTGCGAATCGGGATGTTACAAATCATATAAACAAAATAAAAGATCTCGTCCCCGAAAACATGCGCAAAATTCCGGGTAGCGTTTTTGCATAACAGAAGATAAAACATGCTTTTAAATAAAATTACCTTGATGAAATAATTCCGGGTAGCGTTTTTGCATCAAGTCCATCGGCTCCCAAGTATACTCTTCCTTTCCATGATTAGACCACATCACCTTCACCAAAGGAACACTTTTGCAGCGCAAAATTCTTGCCTCGTTGTCTACGATCCGCACCGGCTCTAGTCGCACAGACCTATCAGACGCCACTGCACCGTCAGTGGTGGGGATATATTGATCGAGCCGTAACAGCGCCTTTCGAAGAGACGATACATGGAACACGTCGTGGAGATTCTCTAGCTCTGGCGGTAACTCCAACCGATAGGCCAAAGGGCCAATCCTTTCCAATATAGTGTAGGGCCCAACATACCTTGGGCTGAGCTTTTTCACACCACGCACCCGTGACACTCCATGCATCGGCCGGATCTTCAGAAACGCTTTATCACCCACTTGAAACTGCACCATCCGGTAGGGGTGCAAGTGGTTCGGTTTGGGTCTGTTTGGACCAAAACCAAAACCAAATCGAAAAGACTCGGTTAGTTTTTTCTCTAAATCGAACCGAACCTAAACCGATCGGTTCGGTTCACTAATCAGTGCGGTTTGGGGCGGTTTTCAGTTTTATTATAATAATTTATAGAAAAAGCTGATATCATTATTTTTGTATTATAGTTACTTTAAAAACGTTTTCCTTTAATTATATAATATATAATAAAGTAGTGAGAATAACAAAATAATAATAACAAAATGAGTAAAAAATATTTATATTGTTAGAAACAAATGATTTCCAACATACTTTAATAAATTTATAGATCATATGAATATTAAAATTTAGTGTTAGAATATTAAAATAAATCATATAGGTTTGGAAAATCATGTTGATGGCGATATTATTTTACACCTAACAGTGATTGTAAAATTCAGTGAAGTATGTTGAAAGAATGATTTTAAAATTATGTGATATTTTATTATAACGTCACGAATAACAGTGAATTCAGTGAAGTATGTTGAAACAACACTATAAAACAGTGAATTATGTGATAGACCTAACTTTGATTGTTTTTAATCGAATCGTAATAATATGACTTTTTGGTTCGGTTCGGTTTTCTCAGTTTACCGAAATTGAAAACCGCACCAAACCGAAAATGGGGCGGTTATCCAAAATGAAAAATCACCCCTACACCGAACCGAGCGGTTCGGTTCGAATTTCGATTCGGTTTGGGCGGTTTGGGCGGTTCGAGCGGTATTCGGTTTTTCGTGCACACCCCTACCATCTAGTGCTTTGCATTATAATACTTCGCCTGTCGACTTTGAGCCTCCAACATGTGATCCCGTATTAGTCTAACCACCACATCAGTATCATCAATATACTCAATTCCCAAAGTCTTCGGGTCTACACCTTCTTCCGTAAAGAGCTTCATGGGGCGTCATACCGATGCTAACTTGATGACTATTGTTGTAGGAGAATTCTACCAGTGGTAAGAGCCTTTCCCACGGCTCCCCTCTATCCAACATGCACAACCTCAACAGGTCCTCCAATGTCCTGATGGTCCTCTCAGACTGCACGTCCGTCTGAGGATGAAACGCGATGCTAAACGTAAGGCGTGAGCCCAAATATGTCTGTATTGCCTTCCACTGCTTGGAGGTAAAGCGACCTTCCTGGTCAGAAATGATCGTCTTAGGCATGCCATGGTACCGTATGAACTACTCCACAAAGAGGCGTACCAAGACATCCACGTGAGCCTCTTTCTTCATAGGGATGAACCTGGCTACTTTCGTCAGGTGATCAACAATCACCCGCACCGAATCATTCCCTGAGCGTGAGCGAGGTAACCCGTGAACGAAGTCCATGGAGATATCCTCAAACTTCCACTCGGGGATGGGCAACGACTGTAACAAACCACCGGGGCTCTTGCATTCCGCCTTCACCCTTTGACAGGCTTCGCAATTTGTAACAAAATACGTGACATCCATCTTCATTCCCGGCCAACACATGGTCTTCCTCAAGCCTGCGTACATCTTGGCAATGCCGGGATGCACAAAATACTGAGAGCAATATGCCTCTCTCAAAATATCCTCCCGGATTTTACCGCCATTGGGAATGTAGAGTCGGCCGCGGAAATAAATGAGGCCGTCTTTTAATGTATACTCGTCAGTAGTCCCATCTTCGATTGACTTGATTGCTGGGGCCAGAGCCGCATTCCATCCTTTCTCCGCCTGGATTCGGTCCCGAATATCGCAGACTATACTCATGGTCGCCAAGTACTCCGTGTATTCTTTCGAGGGAACCTTAAACACCAAAGTAATCTCCATCTCCTCGGGCACCTGAGCTAACTCCATGCGCATCAACCGAGACTCTGAGCTCGAGTCCGAAACTTTTCTGCTGAATGCATCAGCCACCGAGTTCGCTTTTCCGGGGTGGTAGTTCAGGGTGAACTCATAATCGCATAGAAACTCCAACCACCGCCGTTGTCTCAAATTAAGTTCCTTCTGAGTGTGCACATACTTTAGATTTTTATGGTCTGAATATATCTCACAATGAACTCCATATAGGTAGTGTCTCCAAACCTTGAGGGCGAACACCACTGCCCCCAATTCCAAATCGTGAACCGGATAATTGAGTTCATGCTTCTTTAACTGTCTTGAGGCGTATGTAATTACATGGTCGTGCTGCATCAGTACCGCTCCCATCCCTTGATAAGATGCATGGGTGTAAACTTGAAATCCTTCCTTCCCAGACGGAAGTGCTAGGATGGGGGCGGAGGTTAGTCTATCCTTCAGCTCTTGGAATGCAGATTCACATTGGGGTGTCCACTCATATGGCACAACTTTCTTCGTAAAGGAAGTCAGAGGAAGGGCAATCTTTGAGAATCCTTTTACGAACTTGCGGTAGTACCCGACAAGTCCAAGGAAGGTCCGCACATCGGCTGCTGACTTCAAGGGCGACCACTCCTTCACGGCACGCACTTTGGCCGGATCCACAGCTATCCCAGCCCTACTAATTACATGGCCCAAGAAGGCAACCTCTTTAAGCCAGAATTCGCACTTGCTGAACATGGTGAACAAGGCGTGCTATTTTAGTTTCTTCAATACCAAGGTCAGATGTTCAATATGCTCCTCCTCTGTCTTTGAGTAGACTAGGATGTCGTCGATGAAAACGATGACGAAGATGTCCAAATAAGGCTCAAACACCTTGTTCATCAGGCTCATGAAAGCCGAAGGGGCATTTGTGAGCTCAAATGGCATTACGGTAAACTCGTACAAACCGTATCTTGAGCTGAAGACCGTTTTCTGGATGTCCCCTTCTTGTATCCTCAACTGATAATATCCCGAGTGCAAATCCAACTTAGAAAACCAATGCGCTCCTACTAGTTGATCGAACAGCTCGTCGATCCGGGGTAGCGGATAAGTGTTCTGCACCGTCAGTCGATTGAGCTCCCGATAGTCTATGCATAGTCGTAGAGTTCCATCCTTCTTTTTGACGAACAGAATAGGGGCTCCCCAAGGTGACGAGCTGGGGTGAACAAACCCTGAATCCACCAATTATGTAACTGAACTCTAAATTCCACGAGTTCCTTTGGGGCCATTTGGTAAGGGGCCCTGGATACGGGCTTGACACCCGGTACTAGATTAATTTGAAAATCAACTTCTCTATGCAGGGGTAATCCTGGCAGTTTCTCAGGAAATACCTCAGGGAAGTCTCGCACTACCCGTACATCTTTCATTTCCAACGCTATCTCCTTCAACTCGAAACAAATCATGAAAACTTCATCCCCCTTCACATGGGCTTTTAAAGCCTGAACTGAAGATAACAACATACGAGGTGCGAATCTAATACCTTCGAAGATGACATCGGAGTCCCCATGTATCAAATAGATTCGTTTCTCCGCGCAGTCGATCCTTGCGAAGTGCCAGTCCAACCATGTCATGCCGAAAATGAGGTCGAATTTCGGCATCCTCAAGATCGTGGCAGGCGTATCAAAGGCCTTTCCCCCAATAAGTATCTCAAATTCGCACTTGGTGGTTGCGATCATCTCAAAGCCGTCCGGGAGGCGTACTCGTCGGGCTATACCAGTGAAGTATTGTACACCCTCCACGTCTTTAATGAAGTCCTCGAACACAAAAGAGTGTGAGACATCGGTATTGAACAGCGCATAGGCCGTCTTCCCGCCGACTACCACAGTGCCTAAGTACCAATAACCAAAACTCAATGCTAGATATCTAGTATGTATTAAGCAACTTAAGTTAAACAATGAAAATGTGAAAGCTAACTGCCACTTACCTGCAATCATATCGTGAGGATTTCGCTCCTGCGCCATGTCCAGCGCGAACACTTGATCTCGAGCCGGTCCGGGGTTTCCTCCTCGTGGTTGTCGTCCTCGACCACGCATGTGTCCCCGTCCCTGTGGAGCTGCCGGAGGGAGAGCAAGAGGAACATTCCCAATAACTGCAGACAGTAACGTCGAATTTGGCCCTGTTGGTTGCATTCGAAGCACACCCGCCCATAATGCCCCTCTGGTTGCTGAAATTGTTGAGGCTGTGGATGCGGAGGCAATGCGGGTTGTTGTGGAACCGGATGCTCCACTCTAAAATTTCGGTGGAAACGTCTGCCACCCCTTTGATGTCCTCTTCCTCCTTTATATTCCTGTCTCCTTCTATTGCTTGGGCCAGCTTCCATCACGCCCTCTGCAGGCCTCTTAGAACTTCCCAAGTGGTCCTCCTCCAATCTCTTCGCCATGTCGATTATCTCCGCCAAGCTAGAGTCCGCTATAAACAAAAGGGCCTGCCTCAGGGGATCTCGCAACCCTTTGTAGAAGCGCTTGGCATATCCCCTATCATCCAAATCATATGAGTCCGCGAATCTGGGGAGATGTTGGAACTCTCCCTGATATTCCATAACTGATTTTGATCTTTGCTTCAGCAGTAGAAACCTCTCTTCGAGTTCATCTCGAGCAGCCAAGGGAATGAAGTGCTCTAAGAACACTCCTGAGAACTCGCTCCAGCTTATCTCCGTGTATACTCGTCCTTAAAAGGTGGAGCCCATGAGGGACTTCCGCCACCTCTTGGCATGTAGTTCTAGGACGGACACCGCCAACGTTACAGCCATGTTGGCTGGGCAACAGATCCCCGCCAATAGCTCCTACACCGTGTCGAGCCATTCTTCAGTGCGTACAGCCGACTCTGTCCCAAGGTAGGCGGGAGGGGAGAGAGCCCGGAAAGTGCTCAGCCAGTTTGAGCTCGGAGCCTGTTGTTGTACTGGAGTCTGCTGTGACTTAAAGGCATCCAGGATAGCCATGAGCGTCTGTCCCAACTATGATTGTTGGAACTGAGTGGGTATGGAAGGGCAGGAGTGCCCCCCATCGGCTCAACGTGCACTGGAATCTACATGTATAATACAAACGTATGGTCAGGTTGGCTAATCTTAAGGTCAAAGTTGGACATACTTAGTTTGAATTACATATGGGCACACCACTGCTTCCGCTAAGTCAGTTTGTCCCCAAACTGACTAATCGAACGGGGGTGGTACCATTGTTGAATGACTTCTTTAGTTCAGGATCGTGGCAAGCTGATACCATTTGTAAGACCCCCCCGGATCCCAAAACACGACACGAAGGGGGTCTTATGTCCAGAACAGCCGCCTTGATGTAGCATTAGCACACAGGCTAACCTGTACAACAAGACGCCTATTCAGTCGGCTACAACAAATATCAATAAATGCCAACCCAACCAATATATAATATAGAAGTCAAATCCACACATAAGCATAAAAGTCCATGGTACACAAAATAAAGAAGCTACAACAAGCTTCTACAAAGTATCAGAGTACAGCTAATAAACGCCCAAAGGGGCTATATCAAGTCGCTCCAAAACTCACATCGGTAACCGACGGTAGCGACGACACCGTCCCTTCAGGCCCTGTCATCCTAGCCTGGCTGTCCTGCTGCAAAGTCTGCGCCTCCTCTACCTGTGGGGTGACCTCCTAAAAGGGAACACGTAGTAACCGTTAGTCAAAAATACTAAGTGGCTATCACATCCTCTCCCCCGGTGACTCCTCGACACTGGGCGGAGAAAGGAACAAGGGTACAATATATACTAAGTAATATAAGCAGGTGCAAGCAGGTGGAATAGGTAGAATATGATTTATAACATTTTAATCTAGCAGTTCTACATGAGCTATAACAATCCACCAAGTATAAGTATCTACAGTAGGAAAGTAACTTTAACTTATAAGGATGCTTATACAAGCTTATAAGTTAAGGATCGGTTTAACATAAAGTAACTCATCGTATATGAGTGCCCATAAAAACCTATACAATGAGGATCTTGTTTGTGCAATGTAATGGTATGGTATGTATTCAATACAATGACTCACCCATGAACACGCACATGCAACCGCTATGTTGACACATACTAGTAGTTCCCACTTTTTGAGCAGGTAGTTAACCTCTCAGGCATCAATCGCCGTGGCCAGGCGGCGAAAGTAGAGCGAGATTCTCTACTACTAAGCGGGCATCCACACTGCTTCACTTAGGCCTCCGTACGCCTTAACGCTAAGAACACAACAGCGGAGCCCCCCACCCCCTCCCCCCCTGTTGCGTACTATGGCCCAGCGGGAGTCTCGGGTAGATGTGCACCAAGAACCAAGCCCCGAATTGGCCTTATGTGACCCATAAGGAGCCTCAGAAGAAAGTACGAGGACCAAGCCCAACCATTCACTTAGCACGGAAGGAGCCCCGGGACATGAACACCGAGGACCAAGCCCAACCGCCCAAAGTCTAACTGTTAACTCCCGTCGATGTGACGACTAGCGAGCCCATAGACCTGCCACACTATCCTTAACCCAGGATTACGACACCGCGTGTCAACTCACACCGCATGCAATTCCACATCACCGTGGCACAGAAGGAGCCTTAGAGATAACACGAGGACCAAGCCCAACCGTCCACTCAGCACAGAAGGAGCCTCGGGAAATGAGCACCGAGGACCAAGCCCAACCGTCCATTTACAACTTATCTCAACACTAACCAACTCAGTGCGGTCAACACGCGCACTTACACCCTTTCACAATGCTACCCGTATGGAGACACCACTCTAAGCATTGGACTACTAAATTCATTCAATTAAATAATCATTCACATGGCCATAGATTATCATCCTACATTTCATTTCCCAGTGATTTCAACACATTATTAACATAATGCGCATTTCTATTGGTTTACCAATTTCTACCAAATCGTTTCGTTCGAGTATGCTTCATTTCACAAATCAATTACGTAGGATCCAATTATCAATTTCATCATTCATAGAACTATGATGGTTCACATAAAAGAGTTCACCCAAGCTCAAGTTAATTTACTACATTGTCCCCACCGAGTCCAAACCCGACTCTACTCCAATCCAGAATTTTAAGTACAGAATAAATCTGGGCAGCAAATTCGACCGTAGATTCCTAAAGCTACAGGAATCTGGTGAAGGCGTGTAACCCCTCGATGGAAAGGTCTTTCCATGGGTTACAACGTTCATGTTCAGCCACAACTCAGATCTGATAGTATCATATTGGAAATCCACTTTAAAGTCTGCTGTGTACAGAACACAATTTCTGCATGCTTGGTTTGTCGGCCGTCAAAATTTGTTCAGACTTTCCCATGGCTACAGACTTTTCCCGAAGTCGTGCAACCATTCGTTGGAAAGGTATTTTCAAGGACTTCAACTTTCGTGTTTAGTCGAAAGCCTAGTTCTGAACATATCATACCGGAAATGGCCAAGAAGGTCGTTGCGTGCAGAACACAGATTCTGCACGCATCTTAAGGCGGAATGAACGACATCGGTTCATCTTCCTCCTCAAGTCAATCTTCCAAAATCACCTCCAGAAATTCCTCCTCCCTTATACACCCTCATGAGGCCATTTCTCTTCACGAAACCATCCCCCATCTTCGCATAGAAGGTTGGAGAGGTTGAAGACACCACAATCCTTAGAGCACAAGCCCTAGAACGGCCTCTTCCTAGGAAATCATCATCTCGCAAGTCTAAACTATTTTGAGTCGACATCTCACCTAGATATATCTACAGATCTAGCACCAAGGGAGAGGGTAGGAAACTCACCTCATTTCCGGCATTTCCACCATTTCTGGCCAAGGATCTTGTAACTCTTCGAGACGGTATCTTCTTCTCCTCGGCGGCGACGGTTCTTCTCCTCTTGGACTTGCTCCAGCACCTTCTCCCTATCTATAGCAGTTCTCTCAAGAAAAAGGGTTGGAATGAGGAGTGAAAACGGCTAGGATTTTCACATCCCTTATAAGTGAAAAGTGACACGGGTAGGGACACGCCCGTGTCCTTACCCGTGTCCTGCTCGGGCGAAGCGTCGTCGATGGTTTCACTGTCGGTTCAATACACGACACGGGTAGGGACACGCC
Source organism: Platanthera guangdongensis (assembly GCA_039583875.1). Lineage (NCBI taxonomy): Eukaryota > Viridiplantae > Streptophyta > Magnoliopsida > Asparagales > Orchidaceae > Platanthera > Platanthera guangdongensis. The sequence continues at coordinate 62,781,749 of CM077166.1, read as the reverse complement.
CGTGTCTCTACCCGTGTCCACATGACACGGGTAGGGACACGCCCGTGTCTCTACCCGTGTCCACATGACACGACCGTGTGTTCTGGCTGTGTCCTGCTCTGGACATGACTCGTCAAGTTTCACTTGTCACACACGGGTAGGGACACGCTCGTGTCTCTACCCGTGTCCTCCTCGGGGCACACTTCGTCGAGCTCCACTCGACACACACGGGTAGGGACATGCCTGTGTCTCTACCCATGTCATCTTCACACGGGTAGTGACAAGCCCGTGTCACTACCCGTGTCCTTCTCTGGGACAATGATGATTCATCTTTGGTTATTGTTTTAATTTGCATGAACTTCGATTTGAACATTTTAGTAATCATGTATCGTTTTGTTTATGTTAAATTTGTGGAATTTTATTCATGTTTAGGCTTGCAAACAATGAGTTTAATCTTCCTTATGAATTACTTTTTGCTTTACATAATTTGCAAGTTGCTAGATTGAGAAATTGGTTCTTTGTAATGATATTTGTATATTCATATTGTTGTGTTAATTCTCTTTGTAAATTTCAACTCTATGATCGAGAGATATATTGTTTGGAAAATTAGAACACGAGTAAAAGGATTCATGGTAATTTAGAGATAAAATTCATGAATTTATGTAGTAATAAAGGTACTTTACTTAATGCGAACTTGAGTGTTGTAAATTGTTCGAGAGAAAATTTACTATCTTAGGTTTAGATTTGGAATTGCTCGAGAGTGAATTTGATGAACAATTAACCTTTACATTACAACAAATTTAATAGTCTTTTCATTTCATGATCACTTAGAATTGAACTAATAAATGAGTTCGTTCATGTAATCGCTTAAAAGCTTCATGTCTTTTATCATTTTTTTTCTTCTCTAATGCTGAATTATCAAAATGGTCATAGTTAGGTTAATGTAGTTTAAATATCACTTTTATTTATAGGTATGATAATAAAGGGAGGGTGAGTACGAGTAGTTGAAACGACCTTGTGGAATACGACACAAGATGTAGATTTCTCATGTACTATGATTGATAGGTGCACTTGCCTGAATGTTAATTCAATCTAGCTTAAGCCCATCTACATAGTTATATTAGAATGTAGAATGAAATCACATTGAGTTATTACTTGTTAGCAAAGCAAATACATATCTTTGATTACCTCAGCTTTAATCTTCTATCCTAAGCCAAAAAGGCTACACCATAATACAAGTCCTAAGGATCCGACCTTACTAATTCTAACTAGTGCTGTGATGAGGGTGTAAAAAGGGTAATCAAAGAGAAAGGAAGGATTAAAAGGGATTAATGATTAGATAAAAATACATATAAAATACCCTTCAATCCTCCTTGTCTTGGATGCTCCCCTTCGGCCTTCAGCAGTTCTCCAATCCAGAAATGATCCAAAAGTTCTTCACAAATTTTTCTACAGGAAATATATAGTCCCTTTACAAACAGGTCGGACATGGGTTCCAACACGGCCGTATGTCAGGCCGTGTGGACGGTTCCTAGGCTGTTTCTCCACGAGCAAGCGTGTCTGGTAGTGGGCCGTATCAAATGACACGGGTATGGACACGACCGTGTGTTCGACCGTGTACTTTAGACACGGGTTGGTCGGCAATCGTGTTCAAATATGACACAGGTAGGCACACGGGCGTGTGCCCTACCCTTGTGAGTCTCTGTCTCCTGCGCCCAATTTCTTTAGCTTTAGGAGCATATGACACGGGTAGGCACACGGCCGTGTGTCAGGCCATGTGCGCCAAAGTTTCGTCCTGTCATCAGCCATGTTGACTCCGTGAACTCCTCTATTTGCTCCACGACTTTTAGTTCCACAGGTTAGCATTACATGCAATAGAAAAATGAAAGAATCAATAAATAGTTTATTACAAGGAATGCCAAAGACTTCTAAATGCGCTCTTCTATCTATGATACGACAATTTTTTTACTATTATAGTGAAATCACCATAAAAAGGGGCAGGAAATATTAGACATGATTACAATTATGATAGTAAAAAGCCTATCATAATCGTACTCATCAAATACCCCCAGACTTAGATGTTTGCTTGTCCCTAAGCAAACTAATTCAAAAATTCGGGTTACTAATAAATAATATTTCCTCCGCACACTGGTTGCTATGAATTTAAGGAGAACTTTGATGATGTAATTGTATAGGAAATAGTTTAGCAGACTTTTGTAAATATAGATTTATCTTAAAATTCCTCCAATATATCTTTTAACTATCCTCCACTCTTTCTTAGAAATAAAAGTATAGCCATCTAAAATAAATATGAGGAGAAAATAACAATCTCAATAAGATACGTATTAGTATTTCAAAACTTATAAGTACCCATATTGATAATCATGAGCTTACCCTTTTTACACCCTCATCACAACACTAGTTAGAATTAGTAAGGTCGGATCCTTAGGACTTGTATTATGGTGTAACCTTTTGGCTTAGGATAGAAGATTAAAGGCGAGGTAATCAAAGATAAGTTCGATGAATTTTTTTTTCACCATAAATCTTGATTGAGCCTTTTGTTGGAAGATACCTTAACATACTTCAATTTTATATAAACACCCCCAGACTTTGCAATCTGTATATTTCCCACAATTTGAAGGGCACTCTATTTTTTATATGTATATATATTTTTTTTAACCAAGGGACCATAGTAGGGATCATTCCAAGTGGGTGCAAGTATACACGCACTCAGGCCACATATCACTATGTCTTTTCTCTTTTTTTCAGGGTTCAAAGTAGGGATCATTCCAAGTTGGTGCAAGTATAAACGCACTCAGGCCACATATCACAATGAATAAATCATTCCAAGAAGGCATCAATGATAGGTGTGTTAATAGGTAAGGATTTGGCCTTGGTGAATTTTAGTAGTAGAGTGTCAAAAGAATAGGGATTAGGTCCAAACTGGGTGTGCAAGGGTATCATGTTAAAGGTTTTGGGTTAACAGGCTCAAGCTATCCAAAAGGAGGCCTAAGTCATTTTCGCCCTTACTAATTAACCTATGTAATGTTTTGAGGAATGCTAGAGGGTAAGTCCTAGACATCAATAGAGAGTATTTTTTGTTTTAAACCCCTAATACCAAATTATAAAAATGTTACACTCATCGACTCACTTTATTATAGATAAGTACATTTTCTAAAATAGAGTGTTGGATAGTTACTAATATAGAGGAGTAATCTTAAAAATAAATTATAGAGAGAAAATTAGGCTAAAGAATATCTATACAAAATTACGAAGTCAACAAAGTTGAACACTCTATGAGTCTACATCAATTCATTTTAATCAGCGTGCGAAGTTAAATTAGATAGTTATAATCCCAACTGAATGAATAATGAGAGCTTAAAGGATCAAACAAAAATTTGAAGGGGGGGGGGGTATAACAAACTTGAGTGTTATGATAGCAAAATTAGTATCAATTGTAACCATGTCCATCACAATAATTATAAAATGGAAGAAAGAACATCCATCCCCAGACTTAGAATTTGCAATGTCCTCATTGCAATGTAAAGAGCGGACATGGAGTAATTTCACGAAAAAATAAGAAAAAACTGCTATCATAATAAGTAGAAGAGCACAGTAAAGAAACATGAGCTGTAATAAAATGCACTGATATATAATAGCTGACAGAACTAAATACAATGATATAAAAAAGAGTACAAGACATAATACATAAAGATAACACTACATAGATACACATCAGAAGTATGCAGGGTGGTCGGTCGCATCGTCAGGGAAGGAAGGCGAAGCAGGAACTGGCGGCTGGCGAGGAGCGATCCATAGGTGGTCTCTGATTTGGATGAGGAGGTCCTCGGTATGCTGCTGCGACTCCTTAATATGTTGTAGGCGCGGCGATAGCTCGGTGTCGAAGAACTGTCGAAACTCCCGCGAGTACCGTGAATGAGGTGGAGGGGGTGCAGTAGAAGACTCGCCATGAGCGTAAGTGGAATGGGGCAGAGGTTCCAACGGCACATCGAGGTTAGGATCCACCTCGTCATCACTGTCATCCTGTACATGCGGCCCACGTCGTGCAATAGAATAAATGATGCCTCCCCGGCCCTGATGGGTAGTGACGAGGCAGAGGGAGCGAAGACTGGGCATCGTGATAGGCACGATCTTCGCGACCACTGTCATCTGGGGGAGGGCTGAGAATATGCCCATATTCTTCACCAGGAGAGTAATGTAGGGTGCTACAAAAATAGACCCTACGCGAGGGGTGTCGGCCTGATGGAGAATGAACTAGGCCAGAAGGTAACCGAGGTGTAGAGGATAACGTGAAGTCATGCTGTAGAGGTAGAGCAGGTCCTGACGACTGACAACACCGGAGCTTTCGCCCCGACCGCTCAATGTGTGGCTAATGAGATGGTGGATGTAATGGAGGGCGGGAGAAACCAACTCAGAGGCCTTAGATCGCTTGGCCTCGTAGGCGCTAGTGTCAAAAGAAATCTGGCGCCAGATACCGCCGGCCATATCGCGATTGGGGAGGTCGAACTGGAGCTCGGAGTAGGCAGCACTAAAGAGGAATGACTCCTCATACACCCCTAAATACTGGGTGAACTGGAGCATGGAGAGCGTATAGAAGGTGCCACCCACTCGAAACGAAATAATCCCCTCGGGCGTGTGCGGCGCATTAATGAAGTTAGGCCGAAAGTTGCAATAAAACGAGGACAGAAACTCTAACGTGAGTTCCCTAAATCCTAACTCTTCTATGGTGAAAAATTGCCCCCAACCCGTACAGATATTAATGCCCTGACATCCCCAGCTAAATTTATTTCTTCAAGCACGCTCCAATCAATCATGCAGATATCTTGAAATTTTTTTTGATTGCAGGCGATTGAAGCGGGCGGTGTGCGATGCATCAGTGAATATTAATGGAGCAGCGACATCACGCCTCTCCGTTGAGACTTGAAGCTCCGGTCGGCGACGGCGACCGCCTTGACTTATTCTGGACGACATGATAAGCTGATACCAAATTATAACATCTCCGTCCGTTACATGAAATATAATAGAGGGTCCCGTCGGGGGCCCACACCATATTCCACAAACAGGCGGCGAGATTACATGTTAATATCACAGACTATTACACTCATACTAACTCAGAGCATTCTAGCGGAAGCTTAAGGGTTACTCAAACTTGTTGGATCCCTAGTTTGGATTTGGGCTAGGTTCACTATTAGGTTGTTGAACCTTCATGTATAGCCTAGGGTCATTTTGTTAGTTCTAAGGTGTGGGTCAGTCTGACTAGATTAGTCAATCTTTGATCCATCCCTCAGAAGAATCAGAGTTCCAGACTTAGAAGAATGGCAGTTATTAAGAGTTCAGAGAATCAGTTCGAAATTCTTCGAAGTCAGCTCAACGATTGTCGATCGCAGCTCGACGAACTCAGAGTCCCTACTCTGAGTTGAGCTCAACAAACTTAGAGCTCAGGTCGACGATCTTCTCTCTTCTCTTAAGTTCTCAGCTCGACGAACTTTTATCTCTAGTCGACGAACTTGGAGCCCAGCTTTGACAGTTTATCTTTCCAGATCAACTTTCTCTTATTTCAGCTCGACGAAGATGATTTTTCAGCTCGACGAACTTGAAGTTCAGGTCGACGAAATCTGTTCTGATCGATGAATTCTGTCAGTTCTTTATTTCACTTCTCTGCAGTTAATTTCTGGTTTGACCAAGGCTTATATAATATATTATTACCTATATTGCTCTGAGTAATTAATTGCATATATTCTTATGAATATAGTCATTCATTGGCAGCATTAATTACTGGATTTCACAGAGTTAATATTCGGCTTAATAACTGGGATAGTTAAGGAATTAATTTATTGCCCTTCTAGCAGTTTGTCCAAGTTCCAAGATTTCAGCAATTAATCATGGATAAGAATTCATATTCAGAGATAGAATTTCTGCAGGAAGATAAAAGGACTGTTTTTCAGAAGAATATATAAAATAAGTAAGAGAATAGACATAGAGATTTCACTGAGACACAACAGCTGATACAAGTGAAAGTGAGGGTTAGATCTGATATACTCTAGAGGGGGGAATAGAGTATTTTTAAAACTTTAAAGTTTTTTGCTGTTAATTAAAACTTCAGAGTATAACAGCTGTTTGATACCAATATTTACTGTAAGTAAAAGTGCAAACTAAGATAACCTAATCTATCACAGGCACAACAAATATTAAACTAACTAATCACAGGCACAACAAGAACAAAAGAAAAAGATGGCAACCAGACAACACAAGAATTTTATAGTGGTTCCCCACCCTGGGTAGGAATCCACTAGCAAGTTTTGATCAGGTGACTGCCACGAATGAGCTTTTGATCAGGTGCTCAAAAACCAATCCCAAGTCTTTTGACCAGGTGACTTGTAACCATGAATAACTTTTGAAGGGAATTAAAGAACCCTTTTACAGTGAGGGGGGTAAGAGAGTGATGGTGTCTTCTCTTTCTCAAATACAACTGAGAAGACTTAGTGGATCTTTGATGTTACCAAAGCTCCCCCTAAGATATTGAACTCAAGAAGTCTTAAGCTTTGCTTCAGGGTGAGTAGTTCTTCAATCTTTAGCCTTAACCAGAAGATATCCAGGAACTTCTTGACTGATAGAGTTTTTGTTGTCCTTGAAGAATCCTGGAATGAAGAAGACTCTTGATTTTGATGGATGTTCTTCTTCTTGTTGTTATTGTTTCTCTGGTCTGGTCTAGGGCTTCTTGTTTTCTTGAATGTGTTGCTGTATGATTGCTTTCTGAATCTCTTGTGCTCTGCTTACTGTCTCACTACTATTGCCCGTATGTATGTATATCTAGAGAAGGAAGAAGAAAAATCCTTTTATATTTTCTGTGAAATCTTCCTTCTAAATTTTTGAATTCCTTCCAGCATTTATTGCTGACGGCCTTAAGAATGTCTGCATTGATTGATTTCCCCAACTGTCCCATTGAAAAGCGGCAAGTAATAATCCTGATGGAGACCATAATCAATGCTACTTATAACGGTAATATTCAGAGAATATTAAGCATTGATTATTCAGGAATTATTGCAACAAAATAAGGACAGAGAGAGGGAAATATCCAAGTTTGGATCTGCACAGAAATCATCGAACAAAGAACAAAATTCGTCAACCTGGGTACAGAGTTCGTCGAGCTGAGAAGTTATGTTCGTCGACCAGATAATTGTTGTTCGTCGAGCTGAGATCCAAGATCATCAATCTGAGAACTGCTAACTGCTTTCTCAAGAACCTTGCCAATTCTGTGCATCAAGATCGTCGAGCTGAGATTTTAAGTTCGTCGACTGGAGTTCAGTTTCTGGAGTTAGAATATTGAGATGTTTTTGGACTATAATGTTGAAGTAGAGCATCCAGAAATCATTGACCTGAGAACTAAGTTCGTCGAGCTGATATTCTAACTTCTTCGACTGGAGTTCAGAGAAAGGAATTCTGGACTTGGAATGTTGAAGTATAGTATCCAGACTTCATCGACCAGAGATTGAAGATCGTCGAGCTCAGCTCAGAGAATTTTCTCTGAGTTCGTTGAGCTGAGCACGACTTTCGTCGAGCTGAGTTCGACGAACGTCGAACTCATTTTCCTGAGTCTTTGAAATTTCTTTTAAGTCTTGAGTCTTCTGCAGTCTGTTGATGGCTGGTCCATGCAGTGTTGATTCTAAGGACATGGCCTCAACTCTAGGATACATACATGACCGTGGCTATATATGTTGGGTCAAACAGTGTAGTTTAGTGAACCTAGCCCAAATGCAACTAGGGATCCAATAATCTCCCCCCTATTTGGGTGAGGTCACTAATCACAGACACACAGAATTTACAAAGCAAGAAAACATATATCTGGCAGGAAACTTTCAACATATGCAGCAGATATATATGTACAGAGAGCTTTGTATCAAATAAATAGATAAACAGTTTTAGGATAATAGAAAAACTAAAACAGTTCAAAAAGTTCATTTCTTCTGCTTGGGATCCGTTGACTTAACCTCCTTAGCTTTATCACCGGGCTATGTAAACTTAATTTCCCTGTTTGGATTTGCTACTTGAGTCTTTGTCATTGTCATATCAGCAGCTCAAATGATATTAAGGGAAGTAGCTCTTGGCACCACAGCTTCTAGATGCAATTTCATATAATCATCAACATTAAAGAATTTGTTAGATTTTGCAAACCTGTTAAGTTCTTCCTTCCTGTATTTGGACATGGTTGAGTATTGAGAGGGATCATTTCCTTCAGCTTTTGCCTTGTTGATCATGGATAGGCCAACCAATTCCTGGAACCTGGCCATCCTTGCTATTGTAGATGTTTCTGGTTCCTCAAAAGGTACAGGAGGGGATGCAGGTCTTTTTGGGCTTTCAGTTTTCTGATGTTCAGTGATTTGTTGTTGTTGATGTTGATGTTGCTGTTGTTGTTGCTGCTTGCCTGATGAATGCCCGTGCTGGCTGCTTCCAGAAGAGGATAAGGACCTACCCTGATGTCTCTGATATATTTGATATTGGGTAGTCCTCTGAGATGAAGAACCTGAAGCACCAGCAGCAGGTGGATGAGGAGGAGGATGGTCTTTCTTGAATCTCTGAGGAGGAGGTGAGTATTTCCTGCTTTTCTTTCTCTCTTTCTGCTGGTTCTTGGATAGCCACATCCATGCTGGCATGCCCTTGTATGGTGTGATTTTCTGAAGAATATAATAGGGGATATCATTTGTTGGATTGCATTTTGGAGCAGGAGGTGGAGGAGCTTTCCTCTTCTTGGAGACTTTACTTTTAGCCTTGGGCTCATCATCAGAATCTTCTTCCTCATCTTCATCATCAGAAGAGTCTTGAGGAGTATCATATAAAGCATTTATTTCTTTCAGAGCCTCTGCAGATATCAAGGGTTTTTATGCTTGGGAAGGAGTTGGAGGATGAGCTGGAGCTGGAGCTGGAGCTGGAGAAATGTACACATCAGTGCTTTCAGCAACTGATTTATGCTCTTCTTCTATATCATCCATGATCAATTCATCAAGATCAGGCATTGGAGAGTCATCCATAACAAACATTGGAGCAGAAATGACTCTGGGAGGGGATGTAGTAATGAGGGAATCAGATTTTGGTGGAGATGGAATGGTTGGAGCCTCTATAATAGCAAAACTAGCCTTTAGTTCCTTGGCAACCTTAGGGCTTATTGGTTAGGTGTAGGGGACTATAGTCAAAGATTGCTTTATGCTGTACTCTGGAATTTCATTCAAATAAACTGTATCAAAAAGACTCAACAAATTCAAAAGATCTATTGTGGGATTTATAATATAATCACAAGCAGTTTTTATTTTCTCTGAGACTGTCTCATCCACATCCATATCAAATTCAATAAAGTTAATGAAATCAAATAATTCATCATCAGCATCTACATCTACTGCTACTTCTTCTGTTGCTGCTGCTTCTACTACTGCTACTGTTTCTACTTCTTCACAGAGTATCTCCCCCTGCCTGATTTCAGTGGATACTGGAGCCAGGCTCCTGACTGAAGAGGGAGGAGCAGAGAGAGCAGAGATTTTATCAGCAAGAGAAGAGATGGAAGAAGCAAGAGGTGAAATAGCCTATGCTATAAGAGTTTTGAGGAGGGGAGTGAGAAGTGCTACAAGAGGTGGAATGATGTAGGGGTCCAGTGGCAGGAATTCAGAAGGTGTCTCAGTGGAGATAGAAGGAGGGATGGAAGATGATGGTGGAGGAGGAGATAGAGAATCTATCATTTGTGCATATGGGGAAGAAGAACTATGGAGGGGGGATGTAAGCAGATTGAATGATGGTAGGGAGGACAGATTGGAGAGGGGAATGTCAGCCAAATGTGGTGGTAGTGGAGATGAGGGTGGTGATGGAACTGGTGTGCCTCCTAGGGATTGAGTGGATGTATGAAAGTGAATATGAGTTTGTGATGGAGGTACTGGAGATGATGGAGTTGGTGTACCATGGGGGGATGGAGGTGAGGGAGTATGGATTGTGGTATGAATTGGGGTATGGACTGGGGAGTGGAGTTGGTGTACCATCTGAAGGTGACTTTGGATGACTGGAGGAGGTGGAGGTGGAAGAGGGATATCTTCAGCAGGGTGGGAAGTGGCTGGATCAGCCCTTGTACTCTCAAAAGGCCTAGAGGAAGAGGATGAAGCCTTGGAGGGCTTAGTGGTGGTCCTCTCTCACCTGCCAAAGAGGGCACAGGTGAGCCTCTTGGAGGCATTTATGAATATGGTCGGGGTGACCAGGGATTCAGCAGCCTTTTCCTTAAGGAAGATTCCTAGAATCCTTCCAAATCAAACCTCCTTTTTGGTGTTCTTTTTCTTAATCAGTTCAAACAGAATCTGAGCCCAATTCACTGGCTTTTTATTCACCACTGCACACATCACTAGGAATTGCTGCCTAGTGATGTAGTCATGGGCTGTATGCTTGCCCATCAGTACTTTCCCCATAATATATGCTAGAAACTTATACTCAGCAGATAGGTGTTTGTTCAGCAGTTTGTTGGGGGTTTCTCCAGAATAACCCATCTTATTTAACACTTCATTAAATTCATCACTATCAATTTCCAGTTCCTCTTCACCATTTACTAATCCAAAAATCTTTATTAAAACTGCGGGGTAAGAGAGACTGCATTACCCGATATTGTGCCTGTCATGGTGTCTTCATCTGTTGTGGAGGAGGTGTAGACCCATTCCCTGATCTCAGCGCTGACTAACTTGATTCTTGTGGACATCAGATTCTTTAACTGCTGATCTTCAAGCAGTTTCAGGTTGTCCAGGAAAATTGGATCTGAGTGTTGAAACGACTCAAAGTCTATATCAAATCCAGTATCAAATTTCATTGCCACAAGACTGCCCGCTAGAATCATCATAGTGCACCTGCAAGAGAGAAACTGAGATCAAGTGCTATGGAACTCAAAGCGCGGGACAGAGGTCGAAGAAAAACCTAGATATATGATTTTTCAGAATATGAATTGACAAACTCCGTTCCACGAAAAATAAAAGAATTCTTCGATCTAACACTACAATAAAACTCTAATTAGCAAGAAGCTAAATACCTTGTTAATTAGATAAATTCGTTGCTAATTTTAATTAACAACGAATTTAGAAACAAAAAAATTCCTACCTAATATCCTCCTAGCTAATTTTAGCAAGGAAAATTTTCCTTCCTATATTGCAAGAAATTTTTAGCAAGGTATTTTATTTGTTGCTAATATTGTTATTTAATAATTCTGTTAAATTAAAAATATTATTTTATAAATAATAAAAATATATTTATTTAATTAGATCTACCGGGTTTTGAACCCTCAACCTATTCCATACAACTCATCACTCTTACCAACTGTTCCAATCAATTTATTTGTTGAAAGAGACCGATATTATTTATATATAAAGATTATATATAATTAAAATATTTATGTAATTTATAAAATTATAATTTTGTATAATATATATTCTTTATATTAATTTATATAACATTTATATTAACATTAATATTATTTAAAATTATATAGTTCATATAATTATATTACTTTATAATATATACGTGAGTATATATATATATGGGGAGATATCATGTGCGGACAAGTTTGCGTGCGGGCGTACGGATAGGGCAATTTGGGGATCAAGATGATTTTAAATCGAAAAATGATCAACATGAAAGTTGTAGATCTCAGCGAGACGAACAACTTTAATGTTGATCACTCTTTGATTTGGATCATTTTTGCCCCTCGATTTGGCCCCCGAAATCTGGGGCGGCGTGAGTGCTACAGTAACAATCTCGCCGCCCCAAATTTCGGAGCCCAAATCGAGGGCAAAGAAGGCTCCAAATCAAAAAGTGATCACTATAAAAGTTGTTCGTCTCGCCGAGATCTACAACTTTCATGTTGATCACTTTTTGATTTGAGGCCATTTTGACCCTTGCCCGTACGCCCGTTTGCCCGCACATGATTTTGTTTATATAATTTATATATATATATATACAATTATTCTGTTAAATAATAAATTAATAATAATCTATATTAATTTATAAATATATATAGGTATTTAAATAATTTATAAAAATATAAAATTACATAAAGAATTAAATATATTATTAATTTTTTTATTAAATAAAATAATTTATACTATTTTATAAAAATATATATAAACAATAATTATGTTTTATGGGAGAGAATAATTTTGTAAAGAGCCATAATATTTTTTGGACGAGAATTTTTTCTCTCAATAAATATTTTGCAACAAAAAAATTTATTGTTGTTTAGCAACATAAAATTTGCAACAAAAAAATTCGTTGCTATTTTAGCAACACAAATTTTGCAACAAAAACATTTGTTGTTATATTTGCAAAAAAAAAATTTCCTTGCTATTTTCGTAGGTAAAGTTAAAAAAATTCCTAGCTAAATTTGAGGCTAATTAGTATGGGATTTTTAATCCTTGCTAATTTCCCTTGCTAAATGAGATTTTTCTTGTAGTGTGAGGTCGACGAAAGATTTTGTAGTTAAATAATTTGTCGAGCTCAGTCTGAAGATTTGAGAACATTTCGTCGAGCTCAGTTTGACGAAAGTTTTCTGAAGCAGATTCGTCGATTTCCGTTTGACGAAAATAACTTCACTCACAGAGATTTCGTCGATCTCCGTTCGACCAATTTCTCTAGAACGTTTCTTTATTCGTCGATCTCCGTTCGACGAACTTTGAAAAATTCGTCGAGCATAGACAAAAATTAAACTAAAGCTTCTCCATTGATCATTCCAAGCTGATTTATAAAGAACAAGTGATTTCTTTCATCCAAGGGTTTGGTGAAAATATCTGCTCTTTGTAAGTCAGTGTAGATATAGACAAGTTTAATTTTGTTTTTGTCTACACACTCTCTAATGAAATGATGTCTAATGTCTATATGCTTAGTCCTACTGTAATGGACTGGATTTTGTGTTATGGATATAGCACTTGTGTTATCACATAAGAGAGTTGAATTATTTAAGTTGAACCCATAGTCCAGGAGTTGATTTTGAATCCACAACATCTGGGAACAACAACTGCCAGCTGCTATATATTCTGCTTTAGCAGTTGATGTAGACACAGATGATTGTTTCTTGCAGAACCAAGACATTAATCTCATACTAAGGAACTGGCAAGTCCCCGAGGTACTTTTTTTATCTACCCTGCATCCAGCAAAGTCAGCATCTGAGTATCCAGTTAACTCAAATTCTGACACAGTAGGATACTAGAGTCCTAGACTAGGACAACTCTTTATATATATCAAAATTCTTTTTAGGAAAACTATATGAGATTCTTTAGGGTTCACTTGGAACCTAGCACAAAGACATGTGACAAACATTATGTCAGGTCTACTTGTTGTAAGGTTTTTCATGTGTATCAGAATTTCTGATACACATGGAAATTCTGATCAAACATTATGTCTTTAGGGACCCAACAATGCCTCTATATAATTTCTGATCAACAGGTTTTCCATATATATCAGAATCTATTACAGCATTAGTGTCATGGGTGTTTTCTAAGTTGAGGCATTAGCCATCCCAAACTTTTTAATAAGCTCTTTAGCATATTTAGCCTAGGAGATGAAAATGCCATCAGGTAGCTACTTCACTTGGAGACCAAGGAAGTAGAAGAGCTCACCCATGCTACACATTTCAAGCTTTGAATGCATGAGGTCAGATAACCTCTTGCATAGTTTGGAATCAGTAGACCCAAATATAATATCATCTACATAAATTTGTACTAACAAAGTTTGATCCTTATAGTGCCTAGTGAACAATGTTTTATCTACAATGCCTCTAGTGAATTTATGCTCTATCAGGAAGCTAGCTAGGGTCTCATACCAAGCTCTTGGAGCTTGCTTTAGACCATAAAGAGCTTTATGCAATCTAAAAACATATGAAGGATGGGTTGGAGAGATAAAACCTTGAGATTGTTCAACATAAACCTCTTCTTTAAGTACTCCATTTAGAAAGGCACTCTTGACATCCATCTGATAGACCTCGAACTTCTTGTAGGCAGCATAAGCAAGGAATATTCTGATTGCTTCTAACCTTGCAACTAGTGCAAAGTTTTGGTCATAGTCTATTCCTTCTTCTTGCCTATAACCTTGCGCAACAAGCCTAGCCTTGTTCCTCACAATTACACCATGTGCATCAAGTTTGTTTCTGTATACCCATTTAGTTCCAATGACTGGGTAGTCTTTGGGTCTTGGAACTAAATCCCAAACTCTACTTCTCTCAAATTGGTTGAGTTCCTCTTGCATTGCAATGATCCAGTGGGGATCTTGCTCAGCATATTTTATGGATTGGGGCTCAACTTGAGAGAGGAAACATGCATGCATCACACTTGGTTGAGTTGATGCCTTATATGTACACCCACTGTTATGTCTCCAATCACTTGAGATCTAGGGTGATCCCTTAGTGTGACAAGATCAGTGGGTGGAGTTTGTTCAGCAACAACATTTGGATTTAATTCCTCTTGTGGAATAATATTTGTTGTTGAAGGAATTTCAACTTCTTCCATAAGTTCTTTTTCACTGTCTTCTTTAGCTTGTGGAGGAGGTGATGTAACCTCTTATGGAAGGTTTAACTCTCCCAATTTCTCACACAAGTAAGGTACCTTCAAGGTGCTATTGGTAGAAATTTCTTTCTCTTTGTAAGACATGTTAGCTTCATCAAAAGTCACATGTATTGATTCTTCAATTTTTAAAGAAGATTTGTTAAACACCCTATAAGCTTTGCTTACTTGGAAATATCCTAGAAAAATTCCCTTTTCAGCCTTAGCTTCAAACTTTCTAATATATTTCTTATTATTATGTATATAACATATGCAACCAAATGCTTTAAAATAAGTGATTTTAGGTTTCTTCCCTTTAAGCAAATCATAGGGAGTTCTATTATTAAGTTTATGTATTAGACTCCTGTTCAGTACATAGTTTGTTGTGCTTACAGCCTCTGCCCAAAAGGATAGGGGCATGTAAGCATCTACAAGTAATGTGTCTACAGATTCAATTAAGGTTCTATTTTTCCTTTCAGCTACCCCATTTTGTTGAGAAGTTCTAGGAGCTAAGAAGAAATTCCTGATACCTTCCTTCTCACAGAACTCATGCATAAGAAGAGACTCAAACTCTTTACCATGATCACTTCTGATTAATGCAACATGAGTAGAGTACTCAATCTATATGGTCCTGAGAAAATCTGTAAGAACTTTGAATATATCTAACTTAGATCTCAGAAAGAACACCCAAGTGAATCTTGAGAAGTCAACTACAATAACTAGGTTATAAGATTTCCCTCCTAAGCTTTGTACAACAATAGGTCCAAAAAGGTCCATGTGTAGCAAGTACAAGATCCTAGGTGAATCACTCTTATTAATTGACTTAAAGCTAGATTTTGTTTGCTTGCCTAGTTGACAAGCCCTGTAGAGGCCTTCCTTCTTGTAGGGACCAGAAAGCAAACCTCTTACAAGGTTGTCTTTAGATAGCCTAGCAATGTTTTTCATATTAACATGTCCTAGACTTTTATGCCAAAGATCATTTTGCTTGCTAACAATATTAAGTAAATAGATATCTGTGGTTGTAGAATGAAAATCTACTATATATATGTTACCTTATCTATTTCTAATTAAAACAGTTTGTTTTTATTTATTATAAATAATACAAGATGTTGAGTTAAAGTGTACCCGATAACCTTCATCACATAGTTGACTTATGGAGATGAGGTTATGTTTGAGTCCACTTACATAGGTCACTTTTTTAAAGGTGACTGCTCCAATCTTTACTTCTCCAAAGCCCTCTGACTGGCCCCAATTTGAATCACCAAAGATCACCTTTGGTCCCAGCTTGGACTTGTAGTTATTTAAGTTGTCCTTGTTGCCAGTCATATGCTTGGAGCATCCGCTGTCCATATATCATTTTTAATTAACAGCTGGACATCTCTTTTCCTGCAATGAAAACAGTTAGTTGTTCTTGACCCAGGTAACCTTGGATCCTTTATATTATTGATAAGAAAAGCATTATATTACTGAGAATTCAGGTTGAGATTTATATCCTAAGGGGTGATATCTTCTAGGAGGAATTATCCAATCAGCAAGTGGATTAAAAGGTTTCCTAGTTTGATTAGAGTTGTTATTATAATTATGATTTTTATTAAGTCTGTGTGGGTTCGATGAAAATTTGTAAGTTCGTCGACCGGAGTTCGATGAAACGGGATGAGATCGTCGATCTCTGCTCAGAGAATGAACATATTCATTTTTTGTGCCCAAAGTTCATCGATCTCTGCTCGACGAACCATACACAGTTCATCGATCGCAGTAAGACGAATAATTATTATATAGATCTGCGTTTAGAGTTCGTCGACTTGAGTTCAACAAACTGGCCACATTTTGTCGATCTGAGTTCGACGAAATCTGCCAAACTTTGTTTTTATCTATGGTTTTCTGGTTTCTATTTTTGTGATTTTTAAAGTTAGTTAATTCTTCTGTGGTTTGTTTGTTGTTCATTACCTCTTTATCCTTAGCTGGCACAAATCTAATGGGAGTTGATAATATGTTTTTCTTGAGTATGGGGGGTAAACTTGATGATGCACCCAAGCCCAATTTGCCATTCAGTCTGGCATTGACTGTGCTTGTGATGTCCATCAGCTTAAGGCTCCTCCCGTTGAGAGATTCCTCAAGTTGTTTGGCCTCACATAGCTCTGTTTTTAGAGAATTGATTTGTTCATTAGCTAGAGTTAGTTCCTCTTTTAACTTGGTGTTTTTAAAAATCAGATTTTCTTGATTTGATAGTTTTTCCCTAAGTATTTTAATTTCTTTTTCTGAGTTAATTAGATCAATACACAAGGTTTTAAACTCGGTTTTAAAAGTATCAGAACTATAATCAAAAGTTGAGAGTACCTGATTAGCTTTTGACTCTGAAGCTCCTTCATTGTCAGATTCTTCCTCATTGTTTGATTAACTACTGGAGGCATTAATTGCCATGAGACAGACTTCCTTGGCCCTTGCCTCTTCTTCCTCTTCACTGGAACTTGAAGATGTGGATTCATCTTATGTCTCACTCCAGGTATCAGCAACAAAACCCTTCTCCTTCTTTTTGTACTTGCTAGAAGAAGGCCTGCTGCTGTGTTGTCTTCTGGAGTCCTTTTCTCTTCTTCTTTCTTTCTTTTGATTCTCTGGACACTCTAAGATAAAGTGCCCATGTTTCTTGCAGCCAAAACATACTACTTCTTTAGTAGGTGTTTTATCATACCTTGGCTTATCATCCCACCTGAATGATTTTCTTCTGAAATCCTTTCTTGCCATTTTGTAAAATCTCTTGGCAAAGAGACTCATAAGTTCTTCATTTATTGTTGAGGCTTCAGTTTCTTCAGCAACCTTGAATGCTAAGTTGTGCTCCTTTCTTGCTGGTGGAGGAGTCCTTTGTTCAGCTGCTTCTCTGGACTTTATCAGCTGCTCATAAGACTTGAGTTTTCCTAAAAGAGATTCTGTGGAAATCTCATTTAAGCTCCTGACCTCCTTGATTGGCCAAATCCTTGAATCCCATGAGCTTGGGAAGCATATGAGGATTTTGTCATTTACTTCAGTAAGGGTGATGTCCTTATCCAAAGTCTTCAGCTCATTGATTATTGAGCTCAGTCTGTTGTACATGTCTGCAATAGATTCTTCTTCCTCCTTTTTGAAGTTCTCATATTGTGATATGAGGTTTGATCTTCTGTCTTTCCTTTCATCAGCAGAGCCAGCCAACATTTGGTTGAGAGTGTCCCAAATATCCTTGGTTGAAGTGCATTAAGCCACTTTCTGGAAAATGTCATAAGACATTGTTTGGGCCAGAATGTTCATGGCTTTAGCATTAGAAACCTTGGCTTTCTTCTGAGCATCTGTCCACTAAGGTGGTGGAACTGCATGAGTGCTTGAGGTTGTTGTAGATGTAGATGGTTGAGGAGGATCTGTCAAGATAGAATTATAGATATCCTCATCAATAGAATTCATATAAAGTTTTATTCTTGCCTTCTAGATGGCAAACTTGTTTAAGTTGCACACTAGAGGTCTGGTGCTTGCATAATCTTTGTTCTGTGTCATGCTGTGAATATAATACTAATAGAAATAAAAGAAATCAGATCTAACAAACGATCTTTTGGTTCAAGGGTTAGCTTGTACAACCAAAGAAACCTGCTCTGATACCAATTAAAAGTAAGGGTTAGATCTGATATACTCCAGTGGGGGTGAATAGAGTACTTTTAAAACTTTAAAGCTTTTTGCTGTTAATTAAAACTTCAGAGTATAGTAGTTGTTTGATACCAATATTTACTATAAGTAAAAGTGCAAACTAAGATAACCTAATCTATCACAGGCACAACAAATATTAAACTAACTAATCACAGGCATAAAAAGAACAAAAGAAAAAGATGGCAACCAGACAAAACATGAATTTTATAGTGGTTCCCCAACCTGGGTACATCCACTCTTCTACCACCCTAGTAGGAATCCACTAGCAGTTTTGATCAGGTGACTGCCACCAATGAGCTTTTGTTCAGGTGCTCAAAAACTAATCCCAAGTCTTTTGTTCAGGTGACTTTCAACCAGGAATAACTTTTGAAGGGAGTTAAAGAACCCTTTTACAGTGAGGGGGGTGAGAGAGTGATGGTGTCAGTTAGAACCCGCTAACCCATTAGTTCATCTCAAAACCCAGGTGTTGAGATGAAGGGTGGCAGGGTACATGAACACAAAGGGGAGAAGTCTGCAGGCGGTATGGGATTAACCCCAACCACATGACCGCGGGGATATTCCGCCACACAAGGGGGACCACCGGGGTCAACACCCAGACCTGGAACGCGATGGGGAAAGCCCAAACATGCGGTCCCACACACACGTGTCATGCTGGCTAATATAATCTCAACACACCCCCGCAGCATGACAACCTCCTCTGATACCAAGTTAGAACCCGCCAACCCATTAGTTCATCTCAAAACCCAGGTGTTGAGATGAAGGGTGGCAGGGTACATGAACACAAAGGGGAGAAGTCTGCAGGCGGTATGGGATTAACCCCAACCACATGACCGCGGGGATATTCCGCCACACAAGGGGGACCACCGGGGTCAACACCCAGACCTGGAACGCGATGGGGAAAGCCCAAACATGCGGTCCCACACACACGTGTCATGCTGGCTAATATAATCTCAACAATGTCTTCTCTTTCTCAAATACAATTGAGAAGACTTAGTGGATCTTTGATGTTAACAAAGCTCCCCCTAAGATATTGAACTCAGGAAGTCTTAAGCTTTGCTTTAGGGGGAGTAGGTCTTCAATCTTTAGCCTTGACCAGAAGATATCCAGGAACTTCTTGACTGATAGAGTTTTTGTTGTCCTTGAAGAATCCTAGAATGAAGAAGACTCTTGATTTTAATGGATGTTCTTCTTCTTCTTCTTGCTATTGTTTCTCTGGTCTGGTCTAGGGCTTCTTGTTTTCTTGACTGTGTTGCTGTATGATTGCTTTATGTATCTCTTATGCTCTGCTTACTATCGCACTGTTATTGCCCGTATGTGTGTATATCTAGAGAAGGAAGGAAGAAAAATCCTTTTATATTTTCTGTGAAATCTTCCTTCTAAAATTTTGAATTCCTTCCAGCATTGATTGCTAACGGCCTTGAGAATGTCTGCATTGATTGATTTCCCAAACTCATTGAAAAACAGCAAGTAATAATCCTGATGAAGACCATAATCAATGCTGCTTCAAACGGTAATATTCAGAGAATATTAAGCATTGATTATTCAGGAATTATTGCAATAAAATAAGGACAGAGGGAGAGAAATATACAAGTTTGGATCTGCATAGAAATGGTCGTATAAAGAATAGAATTCGTCGACCTAGGTACAAAGTTCGTCGAGCTGAGAAGTTATGTTCGTCGACCAAATAATTGTTGTTCATCGAGCTGAGATCCAAGATCGTCGACCTGAGAACTGCTAACTGCTTTCTCAAGAACCTTGCCAATTCTGTCCATCAAGATCGTCGAGCTGAGATTCTAAGTTCGTCGACTGGAGTTCAGTTTCTGGAGTTAGAATATTGAGATGTTTCTGGACTAGAATGTTGAGGTAGAGTATCCAGAAATCGTCGACCTGAGAACTAAGTTCATCGAGCTGATATTCTAACTTCGTCGACTGGAGTCCAGAGAAAGGAATTCTGGACTTGGAATGTTGAAGTATAGTATCCGGACATCGTCGACCTGAGATCCAAGATCGTCGAGCTCAGCTCAAAGAATTTTCTCTGAGTTCGTCGAGCTGAGCACGACTTTCGTCGAGCTGAGTTCGACGAACGTCGAACTCATTTTCCTGAGTCTTTGAAATTTCTTTAAGTCTTGAGTCTTCTGCAGTCTGTTGATGGCTGGTCCATACAGTGTTGATTCTGAGGACATGACCTAAACTCTAGGACACAGACATGGACCTGGCTATACATGTTGGGTCAAACATCCTAGTTTAGTGAACCTAGCCCAAATCCAACTAGGGATCAAACAACAAGTCTTACAGAGAATCTCACAGAGTTCTTCATCATCAGCTTCAGAGCTTTTCAAGGGACAACTATTAAATATCAGTCCAAAAGCTTCTGAAGATCTTCAAAAGATTAAAGGCCTACACCCTGCAAAGCTTCCAGCAAATTTCTGAACAATATTCATCTCAGGTGGAGCTTTGACATCATCAGGCAATCCACTAAAGTCTTCTCAGCTATTTGAGAAAGAGAAGACAATATCACATCTTTTCACCCCACTATACACAGGGTTTTAACTCCCTTCAAAAGTTAACCACCTGGTTCTTAAGTCTCCTTATCAAAAGACTTAGCTTGGTTTTTGGGCACCTGATCAAAAGCCTAAAGGGTTGTGAGATCTCCTTTCAAATATATCTTGTGGTGACAGGGCACCTGAGCAAAAACCTATTGGTTGCAGGGCACCGGATCAAAAACCTGTAGTGGATTCCTAACAGGGTGGTAGAAGAGTGGATGTACCCAAGTTTAGGGGAACCACTATAAATTTCTTGTGTCGTTTGGATTGCTTTCTATTTTCTTATTGTTGTGTGTTGTATGCTGTGTTAGTTAGTTTTTCTTTCCCGCACTCTCTTAAGATATATATATATCACTATTTTTAATTACGTTATAAAACCAATTAGGTTTTTAAAATACTCTATTCACCCCCCTCTAGAGTTAAGTAGATTTATCCCCTCTGGTGGTAAAGCTTTTACTATCCTTCAATTGGTATCAGAGAGTTACGGTTGCTTTCGTTTCACAAACTTATATTTGAACCAAGATCCTTTGATAGATATTTTTCTCTCTAACCACTTGTTTACAGTATGACACAGAATAAGGAATATTCTAGCTCCAGACCTCCTGTGTGCAACTTGAATAAATTTGCACTCTTGAAGGAAAGAATCAAAATTTATATGAATTCTATTGATGAGGACATTTTCAACTCTATTTTGACAGGTCCCCCTCAACCTATAGTAGCTACTACAACTACCAATACACATGCAGTTCCGCCACCTGAGTGGACTGATGCACAAAATAAAGTTAAGATGGTTGATGCTAAAGCAATGAATATTCTGGCACAGACAATGTCAAATGACATCTTTCAGAAGGTGGCTGTGTAACGACTCCATCCGTTACATAGTATATACTAGAAGCTCCGGCCGGGGCCCACATCATATACCACAAAACAGACGACGAAGTCACTGAATGATACCAGAGTTGCGAATCCTAACACAAAATCATTCTAGTGGAAGCTTATAACACGACATTGAACTCCAAACCTGAATGTCCACCACATAAAGATCCACATTTATATATAACGGGAATGTTCACCAAATACAAATCAGTTGGTTGTATGGCCTTACAAGGCTTTTCACAACAGTAGCCTTAAACATTGGTGCGCATGCCAGCCATATATATCAAAACACAGCATTTTAAGCTTAGCCTTCAAGGGCTAGCGGCAGCAGCAGCAACAGCAGCAGGGACTCAGCCTTTATGTGTCCTGCTTGGTTCTCCAGCACCTGTACAAGGACATTCCACCCAACGGTGGCAAATAAGGAAACAGTCAGCATTTAGTTGACCAATTTTATACCTACCCTACCCCTTTCCCGGGGGTATTCCTTACCTGCAGGCATAGTATCTCACAGGCAGATATATACATTGTGCTCTCACGCACATACATTCCATCACAACCGTCAGCCATGTGGCCCGACGATCTGTGCACTCAGTGCACATTCTTGGTATACCGGCGAACCAGTTGCCCACCACCGTATCAGGGTCGCAACCCAACGGTAAAAATTGAGCATTTACTCCATGGCGTGCAGCCGGATATTGCAGTCTTAATGACCCGGGATTGGCCCGTAGCCCCCCATGGTGTCGTGACACGCAGGCCTAAGACTCTTGCTATACGCTCCAATAGACCACACCTTCAGATCTCACGTCGGACGGACATAGCGCAGGTCAGATCATCTACCTCTCATTGCTCAAATCGCCTTGCCATCACCGAGTACGGCGTACTTGCGGCTACATAAAAGGCACGGGTCAGTTTCACCTTACCTGTTTCCTTTAGGTGAACTCATCAGTTCACACATAACCAGCCCATTCTCACGGAACTGGCTTCACATTCATCGGTTACCTAGGAACCACGCCTCGCGTTAGTGACAGAACTCAATTTCCATCCCTAGGCTTAACCATACATCATATTATCCACTTGAGGGTATTTTCCTGGACTGCCAAGCCAGTACTTAATGCTACTGCCCTTCACAGGAACAACCCACCAAGCATTCCAAGCATCAAGGGTATTTTCCTGGCTTATCATGACAGTACTTCCTGCTACTGTCCTTCACAGGTACAACCCAACAGCACAAGCATTATACGAGTATCTTCCTGGACTACCACTCCAGTACTTCCTGCTACTACCTTTTGCATCTCTAACCCGTCGACTCTTTAAACTACATGTTTATCACGTAGTCTTCTCCGATGCGTATATGCAACATCACCAATCCAGACCAGCCTGTCCAGATGGGCTTCACACAGCATGCCTATTCCGTACTCCATTTTCGGATCTATATGCCAAATGATTGGGGATTCCTTAAATCAACCCAAGAGACTCCCATAACAAGCCACCCTCTGGTGGGGGAATCATATGCACATGCCAAAAATGAAGCCTTCACATGGCTAGGAATAAAGGTAGTTACCCTTGAAGAATGCTTCGGAGCCATGGATTCCTCGTTGGCTGGAAAGCACCGCAGCGGCTTTGCCTTCACAACGCTAGCCTCGGATTGTGAACAGGAACTCCGCTGCTCCACCGGTGGCCGGCTCCTCTTCCTCCTAGTCCTTCTTCCTCTCTTTCTCTTTCTAAGTTTTAGAAAGAAGATGGCCTAACTCAAATGAGATTTTTCCTTCTCAGTTTTTGGCCTTAAGGCAGTAGGGTGGGCTCTCAGCCATTAGATCCCAGCTGAGAAAATGGACGGCCACGATTTTGCCACAAAAGGCTATTTTTTGCCTGACACGACTTGTGACACGCCCGTGTCACAGGCCGTGTACCTTATGTGGTACACAACTGACTTATCCAGACCAGTACATGCCCCTGTGACATGCCCGTGTCATGGGCCATGTCACCTGACACGCCTTCAGACACGCCCGTGTTTGTGGCCGTGTACATCAGGCTGCACAAAAATCAACTTCAACTCGATTGGGACAAAGCCAGTGACACGCCTGTGTCACAGGCCATGTACCCTAAACACGACCGTGTCCTACCCGTGTTCACCAGGTCTCAAATGCTTGGGCACATCCCACAAAGGAAATGGCCTAGGACACGCCCGTGTCCCAGGCCGTGTGCCCACACACGGCAGCAGACACGCCCCAGCTCAATTTAGTCGAGTTGAAGTTCGTCGACCAGAGGAGAACACGGCCTCTGACACGCCCGTGTCAGATGGAGTGTTCCCTCATTTTTTTCATCGAGTGAATTTTCCTCGACCTCTCACCGGCTGCTCACCCGAGCAGGACACGCCCTGTGACACGCCCGTGTCCCAGGCCGTGTCACCCAATATTTTCCAAATTCAGGGATTTGGGGTGTTACAACCCTCCCCTCCTTACAATAAATTTCATCCCCGAAATTTGTACACAGGAAGGTAATCAAACACAAGTTGTTTTATTCCATAAATGTTCAATACAACTCGACGCACACTGCATAACAGTTACACAAAGAGCTCGGGATATTCAGCTCGCATGGTCTGCTCTCGCTCCCATGTTAGCTCCTCACGGCCGCAAATGTCCCACCAGACTTTGACCATCCCGATCACCTTATTCCGCAATTATTTATCCGCACGATCCTCGATCCGAATGGGCCTAACCTTCGTCGTTAGCCCATACTCCATCGGCACCCGATCAGTCTCGATCACTTGGGCTGGATCTTTGATGGCTCTCCGAAGGACCGAGATGTGAAACACATCATGTAATCCACCCAAGTCTGCCGAAAGAGCTATCCGATATGCAGCTTCCCCAACTCGCTCTACCACTTTGAACGGACCAAGATATCTCGGACTCAACTTTTTCAGTCGTCGAATCCTGGATACACCTTTGAAGGATTTGATCTTCAAGTATATCCAATCGCCCACCGCAAACTCTACATTACGGTGCTTGGCGTTGTAGTATTTCTCTTGATGATCATGGGATATTAGTAGCGTCTCTCGGATAGTGCGTATCGTCGAGTTCGCTTCATCGACTTTATTACTCCTATACACTTTAGATTCGCCTGCTTCTGCCCAAGCCAACGGTGTACGACACTTCCGACCATACAGAGCTTTAAATGGTGTCATACCGATGCTCACTTGGTAGTTATTATTGTAGGCAAACTCCACCAAATAGAGATGATCTTCCCATCCCTTGCCAAAGTCCAGGGCGCACATTCGGAGCATATCCTCCATCGTTCTGTTGGTTCTCTTAGTCTGGCCATCCATTTGGGGATGAAAGGTCGTACTGAACATCAACTTCGTGCCCAACAGCTGATGGACCAGCCTCCAATCAGTCGAAGTAAATCGCCCATCTCGATCGCTCACGATGCTCCGAGGAACACCATGTAGCCGTACAATCTGTTCAACATACAACTTTGCCAAACTTTCCACGGAATCATCCTGTTTATTTGGAAGGAAGTGTGCTACTTTTGTCAGACGGTCTACAATCACCCAGATTGAATCATTCCCGCAATGTGATCTCGGCAACCCGTGCACGAAATCCATTGAAATATCATTGAACTTCCATTCCGGAATCGGCAACAACTTCAAGAAACCGCCAGGCTTCTGGCATTCCGCCGTCACCAAAGCACATGTTTGGCATTTGTCCACATAATGAGCGACATCTTTCTTCATTCCTGGCCACCAGAATAGCTTCTTCATGTCTCTGAACATCTTTGTGCTCCTAGGGTGAATTGAGTACTTTGTATAATGAGCTTCGTACATCAACTCTTCTCGTAATTTACCCAAACTCGGGACGCACAAACGGCCCTCTTTCCCTAAAAGGCCGTCATTCCAGGAGAATTTTCCCTCTGGCCCATCATTGGCATAGCGTTGGAGACTTGCATCCAGTTCTGTTGCTCATCGAACCCTGTCCGCAAGGTCACACTGCACCTCCGTCCAGTTCAAACATGCGTCGGCTGTAGAATTCTTGTCAACACAAGAAATCTCTAATGCTTCCAACTCATGAATTAGACGTTCATCGTGCCTCTGTAACCAATTTTCCCTTGTCAGAGCTCTCCGACTCAAGGCATCAGCGACCACATTTCCCTTCCTGGGAGTATAATGAATCACAAAGGTGTAGTCCCCAAGGAACTCCAACCACCTTTGTTGTCGCATATTTAGGTCCTTCTGCTCCAGTAAGTATTTTAGGCTCTTGTGGTATGTATAGATTTCCACTTTCACGCCATACAAATAATGCCTCCATAACGTTAGTGCAAAGATCACTGCCGCTAGCTCTAAGTCATGGACGAGATAGTTTCGCTCATGCACCTTCAGTTGGCGAGAGCCATAAGCAATCACTTTCCCATTTTACAGAAGAACACAGCCTAAGTCGCTTCCCGAAGCATCATTATAGATTTCAGATCCGTCAGTACCACATGGAGATGTCAACACAGGCACCGTGGTCAACCGACACTTCAGCTCTTCAAAAGCTCGCGCGCACTCCGGTGTCCAAACAAACTTCTGATCCTTTCTCGTCAGTGTGGTTAGAGGCAAAGTGATCCGCGAGAAGTTTGCAACAAATCGTCTATAGTAGCCCGCCAGTCCAAGGAAGCTCCTGACTTCGGCCACCGAAGAAAACACTGGCCACTCCTGTATGGCCCTTATCTTTGCCGGATCCACTGTTATGCCCTATCCGCTTACCACATGGCCCAGAAAAGCCACCGACGATAGCCAAAACTCGCACTTCGAGAACTTGGCATAGAGCTTATTCTTCCGCAAAGTATGCAACACCAACCGCAAGTGGTTTTCGTGATCGGCTTCAGACTTCGAGTACACCAGGTTATCATCAATGAACACAATCATGAATAAGTCCAGATACACTCTAAACATTCGGTGCATTAGGTCCAAAAACACTGATGGCGCATTGTACAGCCCAAACGACATTACCGTGAACTCATAATGCCCGTAACGTGTTCCAAATGCGGTCTTGGGAATGTCACCTTCCCGAATCCTCAACTGGTAATAACCAGACTTAAAATTCAACTTGGAGTAGACGGTTGAGCCCACCAGCTGATCGAACAACTCATCAATCTGTGGAATCGGATACTTGTTCTTCTCTGTCAGCTTATTCAGTTCGTGGTAGTCAATATATAACCACAAACCACCGTCTTTCTTTTTCACAAATAGAACATGCGCGCTCCAAGGTGACATGCTTGAGCGTATATAACCCTGCTCCAGCAACTCTTGTAGTTGGACTTTCAACTCTGCCATTTCCTTTGGCGCGACGCGATATGACGAACGGGCCACAGGTTTCGCACCTAGCACCAACTCGATCGTGAAGTCAATCTCTCGCTATGGTGGTAGCCTAGGGAGATCCTTGGGAAACACATCTGCAAATTCTGATACCACCAGAACATCACTTACACCGGCCTTTGGCTCAACAGCCTGAATCAGCGTGAAGTAGCACTCTGCGCCATTCCGAATAGCCTTGACGACTTGGAGTGCAGACATCAACGTCCCGCCCAGTCCTCACATGTCCGCGAACTTCTTATCATGCTCGGTATTCTGGCCCAGCGTGATCTCTTTGGCATTACAATCAATCAAGGCATGCTGCTCCGCGAGCCAATCCATACCAAAGATCACGTCGAATTCCGATATCGGCAATACAGATGCAGTTAAACAGAAATCCCGACTTCCTATTTGCACCGCCACATCGCAAGCTCGATCCGTAAGCATCAAACAACCATTCGGTAACACCACCCTGACGCTATCTGTCTTCACACGACTAGGTATCCCAAGTTGAGCTATGAAATCTTTAGACAGAAATGAATGTGAAGCACCCGTATCAAATAATGCTCGCGCTAGCGTATTCTGAATCATCACAAAGCCTATGGCAATTGTGTCACACAAAAGCCACATACAAATATGCAACAAAGAAAGCATGCAATAAGAAAAGCAATCAATAACT
The DNA here is from genome assembly GCA_039583875.1 of Platanthera guangdongensis. Taxonomy (NCBI): domain Eukaryota; kingdom Viridiplantae; phylum Streptophyta; class Magnoliopsida; order Asparagales; family Orchidaceae; genus Platanthera; species Platanthera guangdongensis. The sequence continues at coordinate 62,754,116 of CM077166.1, read as the reverse complement.
TAACTCATACCTGTGACGACGTCACTCTGCTTAATGGCCTCCTGTAGGCCAAAGTTGTAGACTCGAGGCTGGGCCTGAGATGCAGAGGATTCCACCACTGCTTTTCCCTTCTCAGCATACGATGCTCCTGCCTTCTTTTCTCCTTTCGGTGGAACAACCCGATAGTCACGGGCTATAGGCCCCACTTTTACACATGTAAAGCACGTACGAGTATCCGGCCTTGAAGAGGCCCCTGACGTTGCACCTGATGCAACCGTAGAAGGAGCTTGTCCAGTCGACTTAGACCTCTTGCCCCGATTCTTCTTGTAATATGACTTCCCAGGTCGAGGCACTTTGAACCCTCTTCATATCCTTTTCCAGTGCTCACGCAGTGTCAACCAATGCCTGGAAGCCTTGGTTCACGTAACTAGAGAGCAGGAACCGCAATTCATCCCGCAATCCTTCGTAGAACCTATTCGTCTTCCTCTGCTCATCAGCAATGATTGAACCCGCATACTGTCCCAACCTCGTGAACTCATGCAGGTACATGTCAAAACTGCCCTCTCCTTGCATCAGCCTTTGGAACTCATTCTCCATGGCAATGCGCTGTGCTGCCGGGAGGTGCTTTGCCAGGAAGAGTCGGGAGAATTCCTCAATCGTCACTTGTGTTAACGGCCTCCCTGCTAAGTGGTGTAGTTCCATCACGTCCCACCATAAACGCGCCTCTCCTTCCAGTAAGAAGGTGGATAAAGTGACCTTCTGATCTTCCTCCGTCCCGATCGCCATCATTATCCACTTGACGCACGGCAACCAATCCTCAGCCTACGTAGGAGATCCTACTCCCGAAAATGTAGGCGGATTAAAGCTCATGAACTGCTTCAACTGCCTTAAAGCTGCTCGAGGATCCACATCCTCAACAAGTTCTGGCCTCGCCGCCACCTGTTCTGGTCTCAATGCCGGCTGTGCTTGCCCTTGCGCCTGACCAAGAGGCTGTGCTTGAATCATGGCAAACAATGCCTCAGCAACTAATCGCACAGTTTCTACAGAAGGCGTAGGTATAGGCACCTCAGCTGGTGCCGTACTTTCATCAGAACGCTGCGGCCCTGATTGTCCAGCACCACTTCGCGTCACCTATAGGTGAACAAGACACGGACATTAGCGACCACACACAAGCAATAACAACAAGATAGGAACGCGCAGGTTCCTCAAACACATGTATTTGCATTCCTACAGTGGACATTCACGAGTTCATTAGTGTTAATATGGTTCGCACAGACACGTGCTTGCCACCCCACAAAAGAATTCGACCACGAATTTGAAAGGAAAAGACCGAGACAGCTGATAACAAAAATGTAACGACTCCATCCGTTCACATAGTATATACTAGAAGGTCCGGTCGGGGCCCCACAGCTTATACCACAAAATAGACGGCGAAATCACAGAATGATACCAGAGTTACGCATCCTAACACAAAATCATTCTAGCGGAAGCTTATAACACGACACTGAACTCCAAACCTGAAAGTCCACCACATAAAAAAGCACATTTATATATAACAGGAATGTTAACCAAATACAAATTAGTTGGCCTTATGGCCTTACAAGGGTTTTCACAACAGTGGCCTTAAACATTGGCGCGCAGGCCAGCCACATATATCAAAACACAGAATTTTAAGCTTAGCCTTCAAGGGCTAGCGGTAGCAACAGCAGCAGGGACTCAGCCTTTATGTGTCCTGCTTGGTTCTCCAGCACCTGTACAAGGACATTCCACCCAACGGTGGCAAATAAGGAAACAGTCAGCATTTAGTTGACCAATTTTATACCTACCCTACCCCTTTCCCGGGGGTATTCCTTACCTGCAGGCATAGTATCTCACAGACAGATATATACATTGTGCTCTCACGCACATACATTCCATCACAACCGTCAGCCATGTGGCCCGACGATCTGTGCACTCAGTGCACATTCTTGGTATACCGACGAACCAGTTGCCCACCACCATATCAGGGTCGCAACCCAACGGTAAAAATTGAGCATTTACTCCATGGCGTGCAGCCGGATATTGCAGTCTTAATGACCCGGGATTGGCCCGTAGCCCCCCATGGTGTCGTGACACGCAGGCCTAAGACTCTTGCTATGCGCTCCAACAGTCCACACCTTCAGATCTCACGTCGGACGGACATAGCGCAGGTCAGATCATCCACCTCTCATTGCTCAAATCGCCTTGCCATCACCGAGTACGGCGTACTTGCGGCTACATAAAAGGCACGGGTCAGTTTCACCTTACCTGTTTCCTTTAGGTGAACTCATCAGTTCACACATAACCAGCCCATTCTCACGGAACTGGCTTCACATTCATCGGTTACCTAGGAACCACGCCTCGCGTTAGTGACAGAACTCAATTTCCATCCCTAGGCTTAACCATACATCATATTATCCACTTGAGGGTATTTTCCTGGACTGCCAAGCCAGTACTTAATGCTACTGCCCTTCACAGGAACAACCCACCAAGCATTCCAAGCATCAAGGGTATTTTCCTGGCTTATCATGATAGTACTTCCTGCTACTGTCCTTCACAGGTACAACCCAACAACACAAGCATTATACGAGTATCTTCCTAGACTACCACTCCAGTACTTCCTGCTACTACCTTTTGCATCTCTAACCCGTCGACTCTTTAAACTACATGTTTATCACGTAGTCTTCTCCGATGCGTATATGCAACATCACCAATCCAGACCAGCCTGTCCAGATGGGCTTCACACAGCATGCCTATTCCGTACTCCATTTTCGGATCTATATGCCAAATGATTGGGGATTCCTTAAATCAACCCAAGAGACTCCCATAACAAGCCACCCTCTGGTGGGGGAATCATATGCACATGCCAAAAATGAAGCCTTCACATGGCTAGGAATAAAGGTAGTTACCCTTGAAGAATGCTTCGGAGCCATGGATTCCTCGTTGGCTGGAAAGCACCGCAGCGGCTTTGCCTTCACAACGCTAGCCTCAGATTGTGAACAGGAACTCCGCTGCTCCACCGGTGGCCGGCTCCTCTTCCTCCTAGTCCTTCTTCCTCTCTTTCTCTTTCTAAGTTTTAGAAAGAAGATGGCCTAACTCAAATGAGATTTTTCCTTCTCAGTTTTTGGCCTTAAGGCAGTAGGGAGGGCTCTCAGCCATTAGATCCCAGCTGAGAAAATGGACGGCCATGATTTTGCCACAAAAGGCTATTTTTTGCCTGACACGGCCGGTGATACGCCCGTGTCACGGGCCGTGTACCTTAAGCGGTACACAACTGACTTAACCACACCAGTACACGCCCCTATGACACGCCTGTGTCATGGGCCATGTCACCTGACACGCCTTCAGACACGCCCGTGTATGTGGCCGTGTACATCAGGCCGCACAAAAATCAACTTCAACCCGATCGGGACACGGCCAGTGACACACCCGTGTCATAGGTCGTGTACCCTAAACACAACCATGTCCTGCCGTGTTCACCAGGGATCAAATGCCTGGGCACATCCCGCAAAGGACACGGCCTGGTATACACCCTTGTCCTAGGCCGTGTCCCCACACACGGCAGCAGACACGCCCCAGCTCAATTTTTTTGATCTGAAGTTCGTCGACCAGAGGAGAACACGGCCTCTGACACGCCCATGTCAGATGGCGTGTTCCCTCATTTTTTTTCGTCGAACGAATTTTCGTCGACCTCTCGCCTGCTGCTCACCCGAGCGGGACACGCCATGGGACACGCCCGTGTCCCAGGCCGTGTCACCCAACATTTTCCAAATTCATTGATTTGGGGTATTACAGGCTGAGTGCACCTTTGTAAAGGACATTTGGGATCACTGAACCAAATAGTTGCTGGCTCATTAGATGAAAGAAAAGACAGGAGATCCCTCCTCATATCACAGTATGAAAATTTCAAGGTGGAGGAATCAGAGACTGTTGTTGAGATGTATAACAGACTCAGTGTCATCATAAATGAACTTAGAACCCTTGATAAGGACATCTCATTAACTGAGATAAATGACAATATCATAATGTGCTTCTCCAACACTTGGGATTCCAGGATATGGCCAATTAAGGACGCCAGAAGTCTAAATGAGATTTCTACAGAATCTCTCATTGGCAAGCTCAAGTCTTATGAGCAGTTGATCAAGATAAGGGAGGCTGCAGAACAGAAGGCTTCCACGTCTTCAAGGAAGGAGCACAACATTGCTTTCAAAGAAACAGAAGAATCAGAAGATCTTCCGGCTAATGAAGAATTATTGAGCTTGTTGGCTAAAAGATTTTATAAAATGGCCAAGAAAGACTTTAGAAGAAGCTCATCCAAGAAAGATGACAAGCCAAGATATGACAAGACTCCTACCAAGGAGATTGTGTGTTTTTGATGCAGAAAACCTGGGCACATTCTACCTGAATGCCCAGAGGCACAAAAGAAAGATAGAAGAAAAGAAAGGAAAATAAAAGGCAATCAAGCAAGCACTATATCAAGCACTCCTCTAGCAAACACAAGAGAAAGGAGAAAGGCTTAATTGTTGAGACCTGGAGTGACACAGATGAAGAATCCTCATCTTCCAGTTCTAGTGAAGATGAAGAGGAGGCAAAGGCAAGGGAAGTTTTCCTTATGGCTACTAATGACTCCAGCAGTAAATCTGATGCTTAGGAACAAGCTGAAGAATCAGAAGAGGAATCTGAATCTGAAGAAGATCATGTAATTTCTTCATTTGATTTCAATTCAGAAGATTTTAAAATTGAATTTAAATCCTTGTGTAATGATTTAATTAAGTTAGAAAAGGAAATAAAAATTCTTAGAGATTGACAATTTGAATTGATAACCTATTTGCTGAAAATATCAAACTGAAAAATGATTTAGACTTAGCTAATTAACAAATCATTTCACTAAAAAATGAATTATGTGAGGCAAAGAAACTTGAGGAATCTCTCAATGGGAGAAGACTTAAGCTGATGGACATCACAAGCACCAGTCAATGCCAGATTAAATGGCAAGCTGGGCTTAGGTGCTTCAACAAGCTTACCCACCATATTAAAGAAAAATATTCTTTCAACACCACTTAAATTTATCTCTGAAAAAGGCAAAGAGAAAATATTAGAAACTACTCAACCAAATGTATCTCAAAAATCTGTAAATAAGAAGAAAACGAATAAGAATCTGAATAAAAACTATGTTCAACAGATTTCGTCGAACCCAGATCGACAAAATGTGTATAGTTCGTCGAACCCAGATCGACGATCTATGAATGCCTATTATAACTATAATAATTCATCTTGCTGTGATCGATGAACTGTATATGGTTCTTCGATCAGCGATCGATGAACTTGGGGCACAAAAAATGACTATGTTCATTCTCTAAGCAGAGTTCAACGAACTCATTCCTATTCGTCGAACGCAGATCGACAAACTTATAATAATTTGTCGAACCAAGTCAGGTTTAATAAAAACTATAATTCTATTAGAAACTTCAATCAATTCAGAGAATCTATTAATCCTTTTACTCAATGGGAAATACCACCTAGAAGATATCATCCCTTAGGATATAAAAATCAACCAGAATTTTATGTTATTTTCAGTTTCTCTTATCAAAAAAATAAGGACCCAAGGTAACCTGGGTCAAGAACACCTAATCCATTTCTATGCAGGTGAAGGACTGTCCAGACTTTAATCAACAATGGTATCTGGACAGTGGTTGCTCAAAGCATATGACTGGATGTAGGATAATCTAACAAACATACAAGTCCAAGCTAGGTCCAACGGTGATCTTTGGTGACTCCATCTGTGGCCAAACTAAAGGCTATTGAGATGTTAAAGTTGGAGCAGTCACCTTCAGGAAATTTGCTTATGTGAGTGGCTTAAAGAATAACCTAATATCCATAAGTCAATTATGTGATGAAGGTTATCAGGTATCATTTAACTCATCTTCCTGTATTATTTCTTGTAAAGAAAACAAACCTGTTTTAATTGGACTTAGACAAGGCAACATATATGTAGTAAATTTTCAATCAGCTAGTTCAGAACGTTGTTTATTTAATCAAGTTAGCAATCAAAATGAACTTTAGCATAAGAGATTAGGACATGTAAATCTTAAAAATATTACTAAGTTATCTAGGGACAACCTTGTTAGAGGATTGCCTTCTGGCCCCTACAAGAAGGAAGGCCTCTGTAGGGCTTGTCAGGTAGGTAAGCAAACTAAAAATAGCTTTAAATCTGTAAATAAAAGTGACTCACATAGGATATTGTACTTGCTATATATGGACCTTTTTGTCCCTATTGTTGTACAAAGTCTAGGAGGGAAATCTTATACTTTGGTGATTGTAGATGACTTCTCAAGATTCACTTGGGTATTCTTTCTAAGATCTAGGTCAGATAACTTCAAGGTTCTTACAGATTTTCTCAATAACATATAGATTGAGTACTATACTCCAGTTGCATTGATCAAAAGTGATGATGGTACTGAGTCTGAGTCTCTTCTTATACAAGAGTTCTGTGAGAAGGAAGGTATCAGGCACTGCTTCTCAGCTCCTAGAACTTATCAACAAAATGGGGTTATTAAATGGAAAAATAGAACCATAATTGAATCTGCAGGCACATTACTTGCAGAAGCTTACATGCCCCTATCTTTTTGGGCAGAGGCTGTGAGCACAGCAAACTATATACTAAACAGAAGTCTGATACACAAGCTTAAGGATAAGACTCCTTATGAGCTACTTAAAGGGAAGAAACCTAAAATCACATATTTTAAAGTATTTGGATGTCTATGTTATATTCACAATAATGACAAGAAATACACTAGAAAGTTTGAAGCAAAAGCTGTAGAGGGAATTTTTCTAGGATATTCCCAAGTCAACAAAGCTTATAGGGTGTTTAATAAATCCACTTTAAAAATTGAGGAATCTATTCATGTTATATTTGATGAGGATAACATGTTTTATAAGGAGAAATAATTTTCTACCAGTAACATTTTGCAGGTACCTCACCAGTGTGAGAGAACCCAAGAGGTTCCATTACATCCTTCTCCACAAGTTGAAGAAAAAATTGAAGAAGAAAGTTTGGAAGTGGCTGAACCTCCTCCAACAGCTAATATAATTCCACAAGAGTAATTAATTCCACAAGTTGTTGCTCAACCAACTCCTCCCACTAATCTTGTCACACTTAGAGATCACCCTATATCTCAAGTGATTGGAGACATTTCACTTGGAGTGTAAATAAGGCATAAACTCAACAATGATGTGATGCATGCTTATTTCATATCTCAACTTGAGCCCCACTCCATCAAAGATGCAGAGCAAGATCCCCACTAGATCATTGCAATGCAAGATGAGCTCAATCAGTTTAAGAGGTGCAGAGTTTGGGATTTGGTTCCTAGACCCAAAGACTATCCAGTCATTGGAACCAAATGGGTCTTCAGAAACAAACTGGATGCTGAATGAAATATTATTAGGAATAAAGCAAGGCTAGTAGCTCAAGGCTATTCACAGGAGGAAGGAATAGACTATGATCAGACCTTTGCTCCAGTGGCAAGGCTTCAAGTTATAAGGATTTTTTTGCCTTTGCTGCGTATAAAAGATTCAAAGTCTACCAGATGGATATAAAGAGTGCTTTCCTAAATGGAGAATTAAAAGAGGAAGTATATGTGGAGCAACCGCTAGGTTTTATCTCTCCAACTCATCCTTCTTATGTCTTTAGATTGCATAAAGCTCTATATGGTTTAAAGCAAGCTCCAAGAGCTTGGTATGAGACCTTAACTAGCTTTCTTATAGAACATAAGTTTTTTAGGGGCATAGTAGATAGGACTCTTTTTATTAGGCATCATAAAAATAAAATTTTGTTAGTTCAAATATATGTAGATGATATTATTTTTGGCTCTACGGATCCCAAACTATGCAAAAGATTTTCTGATCTAATGCATTCAAAGTTTGAGATGAGTAGCATGAGTGAACTTTCATACTTCATTGGTCTCCAAGTGAAGCAATAACCTGATGGTATCTTCATCTCCCAATCCAAGTATGCTAAGTAGCTTATTAAAAAGTTTGGGATGTGTGATGCCTCAGCAATGAAAACACATATGGCTGCTAATACTGTGATTAATTCTGATGAACATGGCAAGCCTGTTGATCAGAGAACTTATAGGGCTATTGTTGGGTCTCTCTTATATCTCATAGCAAGTATGCCTGACATAATGTTTTCCACATATATTTGTGCTAGGTTCCAAGTGAACCCTAAAGAATCTCACTATATTTTATTAAAAAGGATTTTGAGATATATAAAGGGTTGTCCAAATCTAGGACTCCTAAATCCATCAGAGTCAGAATTTGATTTAACTAGATTTTCTGATGCTGACTATGCTGGATGTAGGGTGGATAAAAATAGCACATCAGGAACTTGCCAGTTTATTGGTGATAGGCTTGTGTCCTGGTTTTGTAAGAAGCAAACCTCTATGTCCACATCAACTACTGAAGCTGAATACATAGCTGCAGACAGCTGCCATTCACAGATTTTGCGGATACAAAATCAAATACTGGATTATGGTATCGACTTAAATAATTCAACTATATTTTTTGATAATACAAGTGCAATATCTAATGCACAAAATCTAGTGCATCATAGTAGGAGCTAGCATATAGAAATTCGACATCATTTCATTAGAGATTGTGTAGACAAAAAGAAAATTAATCTTGTCTTTATCTCTACTGATTTACAAAGAGCAGACATATTCACCAAGCTATTGGATGAGAAGAAACATTTATTCTTCTTAAATCAGCTTGGTATGATAAATGGGGCAGATTCAACTTAATTGTTGTCTATGGTCGATGATTTGGCACAGTTTTTCGAATAGAGATCGATGATCTATGAACTCTTCGTGAAGTGTTCTTTGAACGGAGATCGACGAACACTTCTTAGTGAAACAAATTTTGTCGAGCGGAGATCGATGATTTTGCTTCAGAAAAATTTTCGTAGACCTGAGAACGATGAAAAATATTCCCCTCTTCGGACTGAGATCGACGATATTATTTCTTCATGAAATTTTTCGTCGACCTGAGAACGAAGATTGTTTATTTTTCGCAGGACAGAGCCCGACGCTTCATATTCTAAAAACCTTATAACTAGGTTTTCGTCATGCTCTATCCCGTGCTTTTTGTTGTCTTGTTATTGCTCTCTCTTTTGTTTTTACAGGAAAACCTATGGCAATTCCGGGGCTCTCTCTCTCAAGCATGAAGTTCGACAGTAGCTTCGATATTGATTTTGATTCATTCTCCCACACTGATCAAATCTTCATAGACATTCTCAAGCTGTGTGAAGAACTGCATCTAAAGAAACTCATGGCAACAAGGATCAAGATACCAGGAAATGAAATCAGAGAATGAGTTTTTACTTCAACATCTCCATATGCAGATACTATGATTGGCACCATCAGCGGCAATCAGGTCATTCTAACTCCTACAGTTTTAACTGAAATTTTCAATTTGGCTACTGGAGAAGATGATATTGAATTAGATAATGATGAATATGAGAATATGTTAAGTATAATGGGTCATTCTGAAGGAAACCCCAAAATACTTCTGAAGAAAAATTTATCTATTCAATATAAGTTCTTGGCAGACATTGTTGGCAAGATTTTGCTGGACAAACATACAGCCCATGACTATATCACCAGGCACCAATTTCTGGTGATGTGTGCTCTGGTTGATAAGAAATCAGTTAATTGTGGAAAGATTTTGTTTGACTTGATAAAGAAGAAAAATACAAAGAAAGAGGTGTGCTTTGGGAGGATTCTAGGAATCTTCCTCCACGAAAAGGCACCAGAATTATTGGTTTCCCAGCCAATATTCATAAATACCTCGAAGAGGATCACTTCTGTCTTATTTGGAAGATGGGAGAGGATAATTCCAAAGCCCTCCAGGGACTCATTTTCCTCCAAAATTTCTGAGGACACAAGAGCAGTTACAGCCTCTCCACCACCTCTAGAAGAAATTCCTCCATACACAAGCATTCCTTCTCCTCCTCAACAACAACAACAACAACCACTTTCACCTCTTCCTCAACAACCACATTATTCCACCATCATTCATGAGGATATTCCATCTCCACCTCCTCAATCTCCACCACAAACTCATGTATCTGAAATTCCATCTACCTCCTCTCAGCCTACTTTCAACCTACTATCTCCTCCTCCACCATCTCCACATCACTCTCTAGTTCAGGAACCCAACTCCACACCCTCTACCACAATTCCTACTTCTACCACTGACATTCCAACCATTCCCCCTTCCACATTTCCAAAATACACCCATACAGACTTCTCTCATACCTTCTCTGTGTGTTCAAACTGTGGACATCACGCTACTTACACCACCTCTACTCCTGAACCTCTCTACCTCAAATTTTCTAACATTGCCCATGACATTCTTTCTTTCATCTCACCCACTCTTGAGCAACTAATAATAAATACTATTGCTCCTCTCTCTGCTTCCATCATCTCTCTCTCTAACAGAATTGATGCTCTCTCTTTTGTTCCTTTTTCTGGAGGACTGGCTTCAGGGCCCTCTGAACCCAGCCAGGGGGAGATGTTCTATGAAGAAGCTCCAGTTCCTCCTCCTACAATAGCAGCAGCAACAGCAGATTCTGACATGATTGATGATTCAGCAGATGCAGCCCCTCCATCTGAAATAGTAGATATAATTGATTCTGATTCTGACTTGGCTGATATTGCTGCAGAAATAATCACTACTGGTGATTTCATTTTAAATCCCATAGTTGATCTAGATTTTTTATTAAATTCTTTTAATCTTGCTTACAGAAATATTTTATCAAGTTTTGATGTACAGAATTCTAGAGCTATTGTAGTTTATACTGCTCCTATAAGTCCTGAGGTTGTAGAACAACTAAAGGCAAGTTTTGCTGTTGAACATATTTGAAAGTGAGGGTTAGATCTGATATACTCTAGAGGGGGGTGAATAGATTATCTTTAAAACTTTAAAGTTTTTTTGCTGTTAATTAAAACTTCAGAGTATAGCAGTTATTTGATTATTTACTATAAGTAAAAGTGCAAACTAAAATAACCTAATCTACCACAGGCACCAAGACTAAATTAACTAACACAGGTATAGTAAACCTAACTAGCACAGACACAGTAAGAACAAAGGAAAAGATGGCAATCAGACAACACAAGAATTTTTATAGTGGCTCCCCAACCTGGGTACATCCACTCTTCTACCACCCTGGTAGGAATCCACTCAGGTTTTTGATCAGATGACTGCCACTACTGAGCTTTTGATCAGGTGCTCAAAAACCAATCCCAAGTCTTTTGATCAGGTGACTTGCAACCAAGGAATAACTTTTGAAGGGAGTTAAAGAACCCTTTGTACAGTGAGGGGGTGAGAGAGTGATGATGTCTTCTCTTTCTCAAATAAAACTGAGAAGACTAGTGTATCTTGATGTTAATAAAGCTCCCCCTGAGTTATTGAGTTGTTTAGGAAGATTGAGCTTTGCTTCAGGGTTAGTAGGTCTTCAATATTTTAGCCTTGACTAGAGTAGATCCAGGAACTTCTTGATTGATAAAGGTTTATTGTCCTTGAATAATCTTAGAATGAAGAATGAAGAAGACTCTTGATTTGTATGAATGTTCTTCTTCTCCTTCAGTATCTTGAATTATTTTTCTGGTCTGGGCTTCTTGTTTCTTGACTCTATATCTGTGTTATTGTTCTCTGTATGCTTGTTGTCTGCTTACTGTGTATTTGGAGAGTGCTTGCTATCATCGAGAAGGAGGAAGAAATCCCTTTTTATATTTTCTATGAAATTTTCCTTTGAATTTTTAAATTCCTTCCTTCATTGATTGCTGACGGCCTTGAGAATGTCTGCATTAATTGATTTCCCCAACTATCTCATTGAAAAATGGCAAGTAATAATCCTGATGAAAGCCATAATCAATGCTGCTTCTAACGGTAATATTCAGAGAATATTAAGCATTGATTATTTAGGAATTACTGTAATAAAATAAGGACAGAAGGAGGGAAAAGTCCAAGTCTGGATCTGTACAGAAATCGTCGAGCAAAGAACAGAATTCGTCGACCTAGGTCCAGAGTTCGTCGAGCTGAGAAGTCATGTTCGTCGACCAGATAATTGTTGTTCTCGACCTGAGATACAAGATCGTCGAACTGAGAGATGTTGACTGCTACTTGATAAAACTTGTCAATACTGTGGTCTAAGTTCGTTGAGATAAGAACATGAATTCGTCGACTGGAGTTCAGTGAAATGATTCTGGACATAGAATGTTGAAGTAGAGCATCCAGAAATCATCGACCTGAGAATCAAGTTCGTCGAGCTTAGCTCAGAGAATTGTATCTGAGTTCGTCGAGCTGAGCACGACTTTCGTCGAGCTGAGTTCGACGAACGTCGAACTCATTTCCTGAGTCTTTGAAATTTTTCTAACTCTTGAGTCTTCTGTAGTATGCTGATGGCAGGTCCAAGTAATGTTGACTTGAAGGACATGGCCTAAACTCTAGGACACAAACATGACCCTGGCTATACATGTTAGGTCAAACATCCTAGTTTAGTGAACCTAGCCAAAATCCAACTAGGGATCCAACAATCTCCCCTATTTGGGTGAGGTCACTAATTACAGACTCAAATCATTTACAATGCAAGAAAAATATATCTGGCAGAAAACTTTAAGATATGCAGCAGATATATATATACACAAAGAGCTTTGTATCATGAAATAAATAAGCTATTTAAAACAATATACAGAATAAGTAGTTAAAATTCATTTCTTCTGCTTTGGCACTTTTTGCCTAACCTCTTTAGCTTTATCACTAGGCTGTGTAAACTTAATTTCCCTGTTTGGATTGGCTGCTTGAGTCTTTGTCATTGTCATATCAGCAGCTCCAATAATATTCAGGGAAGTGGCTCTTGGCACCACAGCTTCTGGATGTAACTTCATATAATCATCAACATTAAAAAATTTATTAGCTTTGGCAAACCTATTTAGTTCTTCCTTCATGTATTTGGACATGGTTAAGTATTAAGATGGATCCTTTCCTTCAGCTTTGACTTTGTTGATCATAGATAAGCCAACTAATTCTTGGAACCTGACCATCCATGCAGTTGTAGCTGTTTCTGGGTCCTCAAAAGGTACAGGAGGAGATGTAGGTCTCTTTGGGCTTTCAGCCTTTTGATGTTCAGTAGTTTGTTATTGTTGATGTTGATATTATTGTTGCCTGCCTGAAGAATAGTACCTATGTTGGCTGCTTCCAGAAGATGAGGAGGATCTACCCTGATGCCTCTGATAGGTTTGATATTGGGTAGTCCTCTGAGATGAAGAGCCTGAAGCACCAACAGCAGGTGGAGGAGGAGGATGAGGGTCTTTCTTGTATCTCTGTGGAGTAGGTGAATATTTCCTACTTTTCTTCCTTTCTTTTTGTTGATTCTTGGACAGCCACATCCAAGCTGACATGCCCTTGTATGGAGTAATATTCTGAAGAATATAGTATGGAGTGTCATGTGTTTGGTTTGGCTTTGGAGCAGGAGGTGGAGGAGCTTTCCTCTTCTTAGAAAGTTTCTTTTTCTTAGTAGATGGACTGTCATCTGAATCCTCTTCATCATCATCATCTTAAGAGTTCTGTGGATTATCATATAAAGCATTAATCTCTTTCAATGCTTCTGCAGATATCAACACTTTTTCTGCCTGGGGAGGAGCTAGAGGAAGAGCTGGAGCTGGAGAGCTGAGTACATCAGTGCTTTCAGCAACTGACTTATTCTCTTCTTCAATATCAGCCATGATCAACTCATCAAGATCAGGCATGGGGTTATCATCCATAATGAATGTTGGAGCAGAAATGACTTTAGGAGGGGATGCAATAATGAGGGAATCAGTTCTAGGTGGAGATGGAATGACAGGAGCCTCTGTAATAGCAAAACTATCCTTGAGTTGCTTGGCAACTTTGGGGCTTATTGGGGAGGTATAGGGAACTATAGCCAAAGATGGCTTTATCTTGTATTTTGGAAGAGAATTCAAATAAGTTGTATCAAACATATTCAACAAATTCAAAATATCTACTGTGGTATTTATAATGCAATCACCAAGAGTGTTTATTTCATCCAAAATAGGCCCATCCAAATCCATATCAGATTCAATGAAATTAAGTAAATCAATTAAATCTTCAGCTGTTGTTGCATCTGCATCTGCTGCTGCTTCTGCAACTGCTATTAAATCATCAGCTATTGCTGCATCTGCATCTGCTTATGCATCTGCTTCTGCTTCTGCTGCTTCTTCTGTTACTGTTGCTTATGTTGCTACTTCTTCTGCTGCTGCTGTTGCTGCTTCTTTTTCACAGAGTATCTCCCCCTGCCTGGTTTCAGTGGATACTAGAGCCAGGCCCCTGACTGAAGGATGGATGGAGAGAGTAGAGATTTGATCAGCAAGAGAAGAGATGGAAGTAGCAAGAGGGGAAATAGCCTCTACTATGAGGGTCTTGAGGAGGGGAGTGAGAAGTGATAGAAAAGGTGAAATGATGGAGGGATCTAGTGTCAGTAATATAGGAGGTATCTCAGGGGGGGGACAGAAGGGTGGATGGAAGATGATGGTGGAGGAGGAGGTAGAGAGTCATACATAGGTTCATCCGGGGAAGAGGGAGTATGAAAGGGGGATGAAAGCAGATTGAATGATGGTAGGGATGATAGATTGGAAAGAGGAATATCAGCCAAATGTGGGGGTAGTGGAGATGAGGGTGGTGATGGAATTGGTGTACCATCTGGGGATTGAGTTGATGTATGAAAGTGAATATGAGTTTGTGATGGAGGTACTGGAGATGATGGAGTTGGTGTACCATGGGGGGATGAAGGTGGAGGAATGTGGACTGTGGTATGGATTGGGGAATCAATTGGTGAGGGGAGTTGGTGTACCATCTGAGGATGGCTTTGGATGACTGGAGGTTGTGGAGGTGGAGGAGGGACATCCTCAGTAGGGTGGGGAGTGGCTGGAGCAGCCCTTGTACTCTCAGAAGTCCTGGAGGAAGAGGAAGAAGCTTTGGATGGCTTGGTGATGGTCCTCTCCCACCTGCCAAAGAGGGCACAGGTGAGCCTCTTGGAGGCATTAATGAATATGGTCGGTGTGACCAGGGATTCAACAACCTTTTCCTGAAGGAAGATTCCCAGAATTCTTCCGAAACACACCTCCTTCTTGGTGTTCTTTTTCCTGATCAGCTCAAACATAATCTTAGCCCAATTCACAGGCTTCTTATTCACTACAGCACACATCACCAGAAATTGATGCCTGGTGATGTAATCAT
The DNA here is from genome assembly GCA_039583875.1 of Platanthera guangdongensis. Taxonomy (NCBI): domain Eukaryota; kingdom Viridiplantae; phylum Streptophyta; class Magnoliopsida; order Asparagales; family Orchidaceae; genus Platanthera; species Platanthera guangdongensis. The sequence goes on along the minus strand of CM077166.1, from coordinate 62,738,828 downwards.
GGGCTGTGTGCTTACCCAACGGTACCTTGCCCACAATATCTGCTAGAAACTTATATGCATCAGATAAGTGCTTCTTCAGCAGCTTGTTGGGGGTTTCTCCAGAATAACCCATTTTATTTAACATTTCATCAAATTCCTCATTATCAATCTCCAACTCTGCTTCACCAGTAGTTAATCCAAAAATCTTAGTCAGGACGGCGGGGGTAAGAGAGACTTCATTACCCGATATTGTGCCTGTCATGGTGTTTTCATCTATGGTGGAGGAAGTGTAGACCCATTCCCTGATCTCTGCAGTGGCAAGCTTGATTCTGGTGGACATCAGATGCTTCAACTATTGATCTTCAAGCAGTTGCAGAATGTCCAGGAAGATTGGATCAGAGTGTTGAAACGATTCGAAGTATATATAGAATCCAGTATCGAACTTCATGGCTGCAAGACTGCCTGCTAGAATCGCCATAGTGTGCCTGCAATAAACAAGAGAGATCAAGTGCAATTGAACTGAAAGCGCAGGACGGAGGTCGAAGAAAAACCTATATATAAGATTTTTCAGAATATGAATCGACAAACTTTGTTCCACGAAAAATAAAATAATTCTTTGATTTGAGGTCGACGAAATATTTTATAGTTAAAAAATTCGTCGAGCATAGTCTGAAGATTTGAAAACATTTCGCCGAGCTCTGTTCGACGAAACTTTTCTGAAGCCGATTCGTCGATCTTCATTCGACGAAAACAACTTCACTCACAGAGAGTTCATCGATCTCCGTTCGAGGAATATCTCTGCAACTTTTCTTCTGTTTGTCGATCTCCGTTCGACAAACTTTGAAAAATTCGTCGAGTATAGATAGAAATTAAACTAAAGCTTCTTTATTGATCATTCCAAGCTGATTTATAAAGAATAAGTGATTTCTTTCATCCAAGGGTTTGGTGAAAATATCTGCTCTTTGTAAATCAGTGTAGATATAGACAAGTTTAATTTTGTTTTTGTCTACACACTCTCTAATGAAATGATGCCTAATGTCTATATGCTTAGTCCTACTGTGATGGACTGGATTTTGTGCTACAGATATAGCACTTGTGTTATCACATAAGAGAGTTGAATTATTTAAGTTGAACTCATAGTCCAGGAGTTGGTTTTGAATCCACAGCATCTGGGAACAACAACTGTCTGCTGCAATGCATTTTGCTTCAGCAGTTGATGTAGATACAAATGACTGTTTCTTATAGAACCAAGACACTAATCTCATACCAAGGAACTGGCAAGTCCCTGAGGTACTTTTTCTGTCTACCCTGCATCCAGTAAAGTCAGCATCTGAGTATCCAGTTAACTCAAATTCTGACTCAGTAGGATGCTAGAGTCTTAGACTAGGACAACTCTTTATATATCTCAAAATTCTTTTTAGGAAAACTAGATGAGATTCTTTAGGGTTCACTTGGAACCTAGCACAAAGACATGTGGCAAAAATCATGTTAGGTCTACTTACTGTAAGGTATAGTAGGGACCCAACAATGCTCCTATATAACTTCTAATCAACATCTTTCTCATGTGTATCAAAATCTATTATAGCATTAGTGGTCATGGGTGTTTTCTTAGGTGAGGCATCAGCCATCCCAAACTTTTTAATAATCTCTTTAGCATACTTAGCCTGGGATATGAAGATGTCATCAGGTAGCTGCTTTACTTGGAGTCCAAGAAAGTAGGAGAGCTCACCCATACCACTCATTTCAAACTTAGAATACATGAGGTCAGAGAACCTCTTGCATAGTTTGGAATCTGTATACCCAAATATAATGTCATCTACATAAATTTGTACTAACAAGATTTGGTCCTTATGGTGCCTAGTGAATAATATTTTATCTACAATGCCTCTAGTGAATTTATGCTCTATCAGGAAGCTTGCTAAGGTCTCATACCAAGCTCTTGGAGCTTGCTTTAAACCATAAAGAGCTTTATGCAATCTAAAGACATATGAAGGATGGGTTGGAGAGATAAAACCTGGAGGTTGTTCAACATAAATCTCATCTTTAAGTACTCCATTCAGAAAGGCACTCTTGACATCCATCTAATAAACTTTGAATTTCTTGTAGGCAACATAAGCAAGGAAAATTCTGATTGCTCCTAACCTTTCAACTGGTGCAAAAGTTTGGTCATAGTCTATTCCTTCTTCTTGCCTATAGCCTTGAGCAACAAGCCTAGCCTTGTTTCTCACAATTATACCTTGGGCATCTAGCTTGTTTCTATATACCCATTTAGTTCAAATGACTGGGTAGTCTTTGGGTCTTGGAAATAAATCCCAAACTTTGCATCTCTCAAATTGATTGAGTTCCTCTTGCATTGCAATGATCCAGTGAGGATCTTACTCAGCATCTTTTTTGGATTGAGGCTCAACTTGAGAGAGGAATCATGCATGCATCACATCCTGGTTGAGTTGACGCCTTGTTTGTACACCTACTGACATGTCTCCAATCACTTGAGATCTAGGGTGATCCCTTAGTGTGACAAGATCAGTGGGTGGAGTTGGTTCAGCAACAGCATGTGGAGTTAATTCCTCTTGTGGACTAATGTTTGTTGTTGAAGGAATTTCAACTTCTTCCATAAGTTCTTCTTCACTATCTTCATCAGCTTGTGGAGTAGGAGGTGATATAATCTCTTATGGAAGGTTCAACTCACCCAATTTCTCACATAAGTGAGGTATCTGCAAAGTGCTATTGGTAGAAATTTCTTTCTCCTTATAAGGCATGTTAGCCTCATCAAAAGTTACATGAATTGATTCCTCAATTTTTAAAGATGATTTATTGAACACCCTATAAGCTTTGCTGACTTGGAAATATCCTAGAAAAATTCCCTCTTCAGCCTTAGCTTCAAACTTTCTAATATACCGCTTGTTATTATTATGAATATAACATATGCAACCAAATACTTTAAAATAGGTGATTTTAGGTTTCTTCCCTTTGAGCAATTCATAGGGAGTCTTATTCTTAAGTTTATGTATTAAACTCCTGTTCAGTACATAGTTTGATGTACTTATAGTCTCTGCCCAAAAGGATAGGGGCATGTAAGCATCTGCAAGTAATGTGCCTGCAGCTTCAATTAAGGTTCTATTCTTCCTTTTAGCTACCTCATTTTGTTGAGGAGTTCTAGGAGCTGAGAAGCAGTGTCTGATACCTTCCTTCTCACAAAACTCATGCATAAGAAGAGACTCAAACTCTGTACCATGATCACTTCTGATCAATGCAACATGAGTAGAGTACTCAATCTATATGGTCCTGAGAAAATTTGTAAGAACTTTGAATGTATCTGACTTAGATCTCAGAAAGAACACCCAAGTGAATCTTGAGAAGTCATCTACAATAACTAGGGTATAAGATTTCCCTCCTAGGCTTTGTACATCAATAGGTCCAAAAAGGTCCATGTACATCAAGTACACGATCTTAGGTGAATCACTCTTATTAACTGATTTAAAACTAGATTTAGTTTGCTTGCCTAGTTGACAAGTCCTACAGAGGCCTTCCTTCTTGTAGGGACCAGATGACAAACCTCTCATAAGGTTGTCTTTAGATAGCCTAATAATGTTTATCATATTAACATGTCCTATCCTTTTATGTCAAAGATCATTTTGATTGCTAACAATATTAAGTAAACAGATATCTGAATTTGCAGAATAAAAATCTACTATATATGTTACCTTGTCTATTTCCAATTAAAACTATTTGTTTTTCTTTATTAGAAATAATGCAAGATGTTGAGTTAAAGTGTACCTGATAACCTTCATCACATAGTTGACTTATAGAGATGAGGTTATGCTTGAGTCCACTTACATATGTAGCCTTTTGGAAAGTGACTGCTCCAATCTTTACTTCTCCAAAGCCTTCAGACTGGCCACAATTCGAATCACCAAAGATCGCCTTTGGTCCCAACTTGGACTTGTAGTTAATTAAGTTATCCTTGCTGCCAGTCATATGCTTGGAGCATCCACTGTCCACGTATCGTTTTTGATTAACAGCTGGACAGCTCTTTTCCTGATCAGCTTCTGATTCTGAAGCTCCTTCATTGTCAGATTCTTATTCATCATCTGATTGACTTCTGGAGGCATTGATGGCCATGAGGCAGACTTCCTTGGCCCTTGCCCATTCTTCCTCTTCACTAGAACTGGAAGATGTGGATTCATCTTCAGTGTCACTCCAGTTTTCACCTACAAAACCCTTCTCCTTCTTTTTGTATTTGCTGGAAGAAGGCCTTGAGCTTTGCTGTCTTCTAGAGTCGTTCTCTCTTCTTCTTTCTTTCTTTTGATTCTCTGGACACTCTGAGATAAAGTGCCCAGGTTTCCTGCAGCCAAAACATGCTACTTCTTTAGTAGGTATTTTATCATACCTTGGCTTATCATCCTGCCTGGATGATTTTCTTCTGAAGTCCTTTCTTGCCATTTTGTAAAATCTCTTGGCAAGGAGACTGTTGGGTACATTGGTCAAATGTACCTGATTTGAAGAAGCCTCACCCAACTCAATGATATACATCATAATGTATTTGATGTATGTTGAGTTTACTTGTGCAGGTTAAGAAATCACTGGACTGAAGCAAAAAGTTTCTAAGTCCATGTGTCGACACCCAGAGGGAAAGTGTCGACACTTAAGAAGACTTGTGTCGACACCCAGACAAGCAGTGTCGACACTTGGAGTCATTGTGTCGACACCTGGATGCAGAGTCGACACCAGACAGCAAGTGTCGACACTTGGAGCTGTGTCGACACTCAGTGAAGAAAAGTGCAGACAGAAAGTGTCGACACAAGGAGCTGTGTCGACACCCAGTGAAGCTGAGTCTACACCAGAAAGTGTCGACACTTGGAGCTGTGTCGACACTCAGCAAAAGTCTGCAGAGACTAAGTACAAGTGTCGACACTCAACACAATGTGTCGACACTAAGCAGAAGAGTCAGCACTTGAAGTATGTGTCGACACCCAGAACAATGTGTCGACACACAACTGAAGACTCAACACTTGAAGAAAGTGTCGACACAAGGAGCTGTGTCGACACTTAGCAAAGAACAAAATTATCTCCAAAATATTCTAAGTACAAGTGTCGATACTAAAGGAATGTGTCGACACTCAGCTGAAGTCTAAAAAAGAAGAAGGTGTGTCGACACAAGGAGCTGTGTCGACACTCAGCAAGAATCAACATAGAAGACTATGTGTCGACACCAAGAAGTAGTGTCGACACTTAACAGATTCAACACAAGAAGATGTGTCGACACAAAGGAGATGTGTCGACACTTAGAAGAATTCAGCAAAAGCTAGAAGAACAAGTACTTGTGTCGACACTCAATTTCAGTGTCGACACATGAAGAAGAATCTGTGTCGAGACATACAAGAAGTTGTGTCGACACCTTGTAGACTTGTGTCGACACTTACACAGCATGTGTCGACACTTGGACTATAAGTGTCGACAATTAAAGACAGAAAGTCTCGACACTATCAGACAGTTAGAGATTTTCAAGAAATGACTGGATGATTTGACAGATGCCGTTGCAGCCGGTCTACAGCACCTGTCAGAGATATCAGAAGTCAGTTATGGACCGGACCAGCCGGTTACCATGAAGAAGGACTATAAATAGGCACCTACAGTTTACAGAAACTGTTGTTCAGAATTAAAGAGTTGTTCAGTGATTCAGATTGTTGATCAAGTGGATCACATTGTTGAAGAACAAGTTATCAAATCAAGAAGATCTTGCAGTCCAAGTGCAGATCTAAGAAGTTGGAGAGAGAGGGCTCCATCCAAGAAATTAGCCTCTGGAACTAGGCTGAGAAGAAGGATTCAGATACATTCTGGATCTTAAGTGGTAGAGTTCAAGGAACAACTGCAGGAGGATTCAGTCTTATTCAGTTCTACTCAAGAAGCTTTGAAGAAAGCTAAGTCAGATTGAATCCAGCTGAGTTCTTCCAAGAACTCATAAAGAAACTCTCAACTCCCCTCTTTTATTTCTGAGTTGTTGAGTCAAAAGTTGTAATACATTTTTATCTTGTAGGATCCATTGGATCTGAGTGAATTGTAAGCCTATAATTATAAAGGCTGAGGGTAGGGCTTGAGAGCCTGAGTGTAGGAGATTGAGATCTCTGAGTGTAGGCCTTGTTGGCTGAGTGTAGGCCTTGGTTGGCTGAGTGTAGGCCTTGATTGGCTGAGTGTAGGCTTTGGGATAAAGCTGAGTTGTAAGGCTTTGGGCCTGAGGTGTATGTACCAATTTGGGTTCTGAGCTAGTGGAGGAGTTTGGCCGAATCTAGTACACTGCTAGATAGGCGAAGGGGGAAAGTTGATGTACCCATATCTTGGGGAACCACTATAAACCACTGTGTTGTGCTGTGATTGTGCTGTGTATGCTGTGAATACTTTGTGATTGCTCTACAAAAGTTACAAATCTGTGATAATAAACTGTTTGCTGCCAGTAAAGTTAGAAAAGGATTAGGTCACCTATTCACCCACCCCTCTAGGTGTTTAGGTACCATATCTTTCAAGTGGTATCAAAGCCAGGTTCCTCAAAACAAGGACTAACAGTCTGAGGAGATCCTGTTTGGCAGATTCAGTGTAAGACAAAACACAGTTTCAAGAAATTCAAGAAAATCAAGAAACATGGGTTCTTCTGAGAATCACAAGGAATTGGGTTCCATGAAAGTACCCATATGCAGGAAAGAGATCTTTGGGATCTGGAAAGAAAGGGTAAGGCTATTTATGGAAGCCTCTGACCCTAGAATCTACATCACAGTAAAGGAAGGGCCTTATGTGCCAATGAAGATTTCAATTTTGGATGCAAATCAGAGAACTCCAAAGGATTTCTCTGAGATGACTAAGGATGAGATTGTCCTAGCTACAATGGACAAGAGGGCACAAAACATTATTGTAAGTGCCATAGATGATGCAACATTTCAGAATCTTATACACTGTAAGACAGCTAAAGAGATGTGGGACACTCTTATAGTGTATATGGAAGGATCTGAAGAAGTCAGGCAAGATAGAAAATCCTTGCTAAATCAGGAGTATGAGAGCTTTAGACAAGGTAAAGGTGATAGCATAACTGAGTGCTACAAGAAGTTCTACAGAATAGTTAATGAACTCATGTCTTATGGAAGAGAGTTCAGTAACTATGAACTAAATGATAAGTTCTTAAGGTCCCTAACCAAAGATTGGGACACAAAGATCTGTGCCATAAGAGAAATGGCTAAGTTGGGGGAAATTCCTCCTCCTACACTGTTTGGCAAGTTATTGTCATATGAGATGCAATTGACAGTGAGGAAAGAGGAGGAGAAATCAATAAGGATTGAACACAAGGAAAGATCAGTTGCTTTCAAGACAGAAGTTCCCAAAAAGTGCAGGAATAAGTCATCAACTCCACCTCCAGAGGTAGTTGATTCAGAGTCTGATGAGTCAGTCAGCACAAAGAGTGAGAGCAGTGAAAGTGATGAAGACTTTGCTGCCTTCACTAGGCACTTTCAGAAATTCTTGAAGAAGAAACAGTGGAGGTCAAGACCTTCTTCTTCAAAGGGAAAGGAAGTCTTTTATCAGGAGAAAAAAGCCTTCAAAGAAAGACAGGAAGAGGACAAAGTCAAGCAAGGCAACTAGATCTAAGATAGTGTGCTACTGCTGCAATAGACAGGGCCATGTTATTACAGATTGTCCAGAGAAGAGAAAGGAATCTGGTGATAGGAAAAAGACTCACTTCAAAGGAAAGAAAGAGAAGTCTTTTGTAGCCAAGAAAGAGAAGACTCTATCAGATATCTCCTCTTCAGAAACTGAGTCTGAGGCTGAAGCCTACATAGGGCTGTTTGCTGGAGAAGAAGAGGAAGAATTCATGCAGATCATGGAGTCTATTTATGAACAAGAAGACAGTCAATGCCAAGGACTAATAGCTTTGACAGACAGTGCCAAAATCCTGGAGCAGCCAGGACCCAGTCAGGTACAAGGTTCAAGTTTAAATTCAGTTTATTGTTCTAGTTCAGAATCAGATTCATCTTCATCAAGTGATGAAAGTGTATCTGAGTCTGAGTATGATATTCATCAACTTATAGATGAATATAAGGTGCTGTTGCAAGCTTACAAGAAAAGCAAATCCCTAGCCAAAAGTCAGGCAAAGGAAATTGCTGAACTTAAAGCTGGTGCAACAGATTTTGAGAAGCAGTTTGATCAAAAGTTGAATGAGATAGCTAGGCTGAAACACATAACAGTGATTCAGATGGGTACTATATCATTTAAGAATGATCAAATTAAGAGTCTGGAGATCAATCTTCAGAAAGAGAAGGACTTAGTTACTAGGTTTTCTAAACCTAAGTCAGTGTTACCTTTAATTGATGAATTTGTTCATCAAAAAGGCAAGGCTGGACTGGGCTTTATTAGACCTGCAAGGACTGAGCAGTCCAAGTATAAGTCCAAGGGCAAAGCCCCAGCATTCAACAAGACTGCTATAGATAATACAGCAAAGGCTGTACCTAAGAAAAGGTACAACAAGTTTGAATGTTGGTGCTGTGGCAAAATTGGCCACTTTGCAGTGGACTGTTGGCACAATGCCAGTGCCAAGGTGAGTAGCAAGCTACTTGTTGGAAAGCCTGCAGGGAGCTTTGTCAGATTGCAGACTAACAAATACCAAGGACCCAAGAATTCTTTGGGTTCTAAGGTCAATTAATCTGTTTTGCAAGTAAGTCCAAGTGGCCACACCCCAACATGGTACTTGGACAGTGGATGTTCCAGACACATGACTGGAACAAGAAGATTACTAAAGGACTACATTCCAGTAAAAGATGGTCCAAAAGTAACCTTTGGTGGTTCTGAAAAAGGAATCATCAAAGGATTTGGTAACATTTCTACAAACTTAGTTACCATTACTCAAGTGGCTTATGTTAAAGGGTTGAAACACAACCTAATAAGTATAAGTCAATTAAGTGATGTAGGGTATGACATCTCATTTGTTAAAAATGGTTGTCATATCAAGAGGTCAAGTGATCAAGAGATCATTTTGACAGGTTATAGGAAGAGGAATGTCTACTGCCTAGACATTATGATTGAGAACAATGGTTCTCCAGTTTGTCTTGTAGCTGATGAGACAGTCTCTCATTGTGTCAAATGGCACAAGAGGCTAGCCCATCTTAACTACAAGACTATTAGCAAACTCTTTAGCAAAGAGTTAGTGAGGAATGGTTCTCAAGTTAAGTGTGTCAAAGATGGTATTTGCTCAGCTTGTCAAAAGGTCAAGCAGACTAAATCCACCTTTAAAAGCATAGAAAACAAAGATGCTATGAGGTGTTTGTACCTCTTGCATTTGGATCTCTTTGGTCCAATGCCAGTTCACAGCTTAGGTAGGAAGGTCTATACCCTTGTAGTTGTAGATGACTACTCAAGGTTTTCCTGGGGTGTTCTTCTTAAGACAGAAATCTGAAACACCTAGTGTCTTCTACAGCTTTGTCAAGCAAATTCAGAATGAACTAAATAGTACTGTGGTCAAGATTAGAAGTGACCATGGTACTGAGTTTCAGTCTGAAAGCATGACAAAACTATGTGAAGACTTTGGGATATTTCAAGAATTCTCTTCACCTAGAACACCTCAGCAAAATGGCATTGCTGAGAGGAAAAATAGGACCTTGATAGAGGCTGGTAGGACCCTATTAAGTGATACATCACTGCCAGAGTATTTCTGGGCTGAAGCAGTTAACACTGCATGCCATGTTATAAATAGGGCTACCATCACTAAAGGGCTAAACAAGACCCCCTATGAAGTTGTGAAAGGCAGGAAACCAAACCTATCCTACTTCAGGATCTTTGGTTGCAAATGCTTCATACTTAACAATGAGAAGTCTTACGTAACTAAGTTTGCTGCTAAGTCCCAAGAGGGAATTTTTGTTGGGTACAGCAATAATAGTAAGGCTTATAGAGTCTACAACTTGACTACACAAGTTGTAGAAGAATCTGTGCATGTAGTTTTTGATGAGACTAAACTTATTAATAATGAGTTGTCTAGCAGTGTATGCAGCCCCACAGGTTTATCAAAGAAAATGGACAAGCTTACTATAGAAGAAGTGCCTGCTGCAAGACAGCAAGGAGAAGAGAGTAGCTGTTGTCCAGGGGGAGAACTACATGTGCCAGTTGCTGAAGAAATACAAGGTGTACAGCATGAAGCAGATGCTGAAGTGGTTCAACCAGAGGTTAGGATGCCTCCAGCTCACAGGCATCTTAGAGATCATCCAGTAGAGCTGATTATTAGAGATCCAAGACAAGGAGTATAAACCAGGAGTAGAAACATGAATGCTGCAATCTATTCCAGCCTTCTGTCACAAGTTGAACCTAAGAAGTTTGAAGAAGCAATATAAGATCCACAATGGACTGAAGCAATGCAAGAAGAGCTTAATCAGTTCAAGAGGTGCAAGGTCTGGGAATTGGTTCCTAAACCTAAAGACCACAATGTAATAGGAACTAAGTGAATCTACAGGAATAAGATGGATGAACAAGGTGTCATCATTAAGAATAAAGCTAGACTGGTTGCTAAAGGATATAGGCAAGAAGAAGGTATTGATTTTGATCAAACCTTTGCTCCAGTAACCAGACTGGAAGCCATAAGAATGTTCTTGGCCTATGCAACCTATCAAGGATTCAAGGTGTACCAAATGGATGTCAAGTCAGCATTCCTAAATGGTAATCTTAAAGAAGAAGTTTATGTGGAACAGCCTGCAGGTTTTGTTGATCCAACTCTACCTCATTATGTCTATAGACTTAGGAAAGCTTTATATGGGTTAAAGCAAGCCCCTAGGGCTTGGTATGAAACCCTATCTAGTTTCCTCATTGAGAACAAGTTCTCAAGGGGGAAAATAGATAAGACTCTATTCCTTAGGGAATCTAGAGGCAAAATCATACTAGTCCAAATATATGTAGATGACATTATATTTGGGTCCACTGAAAGCAGCCTTTGCAAAAAGTTTACAAAACTTATGCAAGGTCAGTTTAAGATGAGTAGTATGGGAGAGCTGAAGTTTTTCTTGGGTCTCCAAGTTAAACAGACTGAGAGTGGTTTGTCCATTTGTCAGTCAATGTTCACCCTAGAACTCATAAGGAAGTATGGTATGGATTCATCCAGTACCATGAAGACTCCTATGGGGTCAAGTATGTCTCTTAGCAAGGATGATGCAGAGAAACCTGTAGATGAAACCTTGTATAGAGGGATAGTTGGCTCCCTATTATACTTGACTGCTAGTAGACCAGACATCATGTATGCTACATGTGTTTGTGCAAGGTATCAAGCCTGCCCTAAAGAGTCTCATTTGACTGCAGTCAAAAGAATATTGAGATATCTAAAGGGCACTCCCTATCTAGGCCTCTGGTACCCTAGGAATGGAGATTTTGATCTAACAGGTTATTCAGATGCAGACTTTGTAGGATGCAAAGAGGATAGAAAGAGCACTACTGGAACCTGTTGTTGGGTACATTGGTCAAATGTACCTGATTTGAAGAAGCCTCACCCAACTCAATGATATACATCATAATGTATTTGATGTATGTTTGAGTTACTTGTGCAGGTTAAGAAAGTACTGGACTGAAGCAAAAAGTTTCTAAGTCCATGTGTCGACACCCAGAGGGAAAGTGTCGACACTTAAGAAAGCTTGTGTTGACACCCAGACAAGCCGTGTCGACACTTGGAGTCATTGTGTCGACACCTGGGATGCAAAGTCGACACCAGACAGAAAGTGTCGACACTTGGAGCTGTGTCGACACTCAGTGAAGAAAAGTGCAGACAGAAAGTGTCGACACAAGGAGCTGTGTCGACACCCCGTGAAGCTGTGTCTACACCAGAAAGTGTCGACACTTGGAGCTGTGTCGACACTCAGCAAAAGTCTGCAGAGTCTAAGTACAAGTGTCGACACTCAACACAATGTGTCGACACTATGCAGAAGAGTAAGCATTTGAAGTAAGTGTCGACACTCAACACAATGTGTCGACACTCAACAGAAGAGTCAACATTTGAAGTATGTGTCTATACCCAGAACAATGTGTCGACACACAGCTAAAGACTCAACACTTGAAGAAAGTGTCGACACATGGAGCTGTGTCGACACTTAGCAAAGAACAGAAAGAACAACAAATTATTCTAAGTACAAGTGTCGACACTAAGGGAATGTGTCGACACTCAGCTGAAGTCTCAACGACAAGAAGATGTGTCGACACTCAGCAAGTATTGACATTGGAGACTAAGTGTCGACACAAAGAAGCAGTGTCAACACTTGACAGATACAACACAAGAAGATGTGCCGACACAAAGGAGTGTGTCGACACATAGAAGAATTCAGCAAAAGCTAGAAGAACAAGTACTTGTGTCGACTCTCAATTTCAGTGTCGACACATACAGAAGAATCTGTGTCGAGACATACAAGGAGTTGTGTCGACACCTTGTAGACTTGTGTCGACACTTATAAAGCATGTGTCAACACTTGGTCTATAAGTGTCGACACTTAAAGACAGAAAGTCTCGACACTATCAGACAGATAGAGATTTTCAAGAAGTGACTGGTTGACATGACAGCTGCCGATCCAGCCGGTCTACAGCACCTGTCAGAGATGTCAGAAGTCAGTTATAGACCGGACCAGCCGGTTACCATGAAGGATGCCTATAAATAGGCACCTACAGTATACAGAAACTATTGTTGAGGTTGTTGATCAAATTGTTAACAGAGTTCAGATTATTGTTGAAGTAATCATAAAAGTGGTATACTGAGTATCAACACAAGAAGATCTGGTAGTCCAACTGCAGATCTAAGAAGTTGGAGAGAGAGGGCTCCTTCCAAGAAATCAACCTTTGGAACTAGGCTGAGAAGAAGGATTCAGATTCAGTCTGGATCTTAAGTAGCAGAGGTCAAGGAACAACTGCAGAGGATTCAGCCTTATTCAGTTCTACTCAAGAAGCTTTGAAGAAAGCTAAGTCAGGGTGAATCCAGCTGAGTTCTTCCAAGAACTCATTCCTTTAATTCTGAGTTGTAGAGTTATAATTTGTATTACATTTGAAACTTGTAGGATCCATTGGATCTGAGTGATTGTAAGCCTATATCTATAAAGGCTGAGGGTAGGGCTTGTTAGCCTGAGTGTAGGAGATTGTAATCTCTGAGTGTAGGCCTTGTTGGCTGAGTGTAGGCCTTGGATTGGCTGAGTGTAGGCCTTGATTGGCTGAGTGTAGGCTTTGGGATAAAGCTGAGTTGTAAGGCTTTGGGCCTGAGGTAGGAACCAATTTGGGTTCTGAGACAGTGCAGGAGTTTGGCCGAATCTAGTACACTGCTAGATAGGCGAAGGGGGAAAGTGGATGTACCCATATCCTGGGGAACCACTATAAATCACTGTGTGCTGTGCTGTGAATGTGCTGTGTATGTTTGATTATTGCTGATTGCTGAGATAAACTAGTTAGAAATCTGTGATATAACTGTTTGGCTGCCAACAAAGTTAGAAAAGGATTAGGTCACCTATTCACCCCCCCTCTAGGTGTTTAGGTACCATATCTTTCAAGTGGTATCAGAGCCAGGTTCCTAAAAACAAGGACTAACAGTCTGAGGAGATCCTGTTTGGCAGATTCAGTGAAAGGCAATTCACAGATTCAAGAAATTCAAGAACATCAAGAAACATGGGTTCTTATGAGAATCACAAGGAATTGGGTTCCATGAAGTTACCCATATGTAGGAAGGAGATCTTTGGGATCTGGAAAGAGAGGGTAAGGCTATTTATGGAAGCCTCTGACCCTAGAATATACATCACAGTAAAGGAAGGGCCTTATGTGCCAATGAAGATTTCAGTATTGGATGCAAATCAGAGGACTCCAAAGGATTTCTCTGAGATGACTAAGGATGAGATTGTCCTAGCTACCATGGACAAGAGGGCACAGAACATAATAGTAAGTGCCATTGATGGTGCCACTTTTCAGAACTTAATTCACTGTAAGACAGCAAAAGAGATGTGGGATACTCTCATTGTCTATATGGAAGGTTCTGAAGAAGTTAGGCAAGATAGGAAGTCCTTGCTTAATCAGGAGTATGAAAGCTTTAGGCAAGGAAAGGGTGATAGCATCACTGAGTGCTATAAGAAGTTTTACAGGATAGTTAATGAACTCATGTCTTATGGAAGAGAGTTCACTAACTATGAACTAAATGACAAGTTCTTAAGGTCCCTAACCAAAGATTGGGACACCAAGATCTGTGCCATAAGAGAAATGGCTAAGTTGGGGGAAATTCCTTCTCCCACACTGTTTGGCAAGCTATTGTCATATGAGATGCAGTTAACAGTGAGAAAAGAGGAGGAAAAATCAACAAGGACTGAGCATAAGGAAAGAACTGTTGCTTTCAAAACAGAAGTACCCAGAAAGTGCAGGAATAAGTCTTTAACTCCACCACCAGAGGTAGTTGAATCAGAATCTGATGAGTCTGTCAGCACAAAGTCTAAGAGCAGTGAAAGTGATGAAGACTTTGCTGCTTTCACTAGACACTTTCAGAAGTTTTTGAAAAAGAAACAGTGGAGGACAAGGCCTTCTGGATCACAAGGAAGGGAAGACTCTTATCAGAAAAAGAGGTCTTCAAGGAATGACAAGAAAAGGACAACTTCAAGCAAGGCAACTGGTTCAAAGATTGTTTGCTATTGCTGCAATAGACAGGGCCATGTTATTGCAGATTGTCCAGAGAAGAGAAAGGAATCTGGTGATAGAAAAAAGACTCACTTCAAAGGGAAGAAAGAAAAGTCTTTTGTTGCTAAGAAGGAGAAGACTCTATCAGATATATCCTCTTCAGAAACTGAGTCTGAGGCTGAAGCCTACATAGGGCTGTTTGCTGAAGAAGAAGAGGAAGAATTCATGCAGATCTTGGAGTCAATTTATGAACAAGAGGACAGTCATTGCCAAGGGCTAATGGCTTTGACAGAGAGTGCCAAAATCCTGGAGCAGCCAGGACCCAGTCAGGTACAAAGTTCAAGTTTAAATTCAGATTCTTGTTCTAGTTCAGAATCAGATTCTTCTTCATCAAGTGATGAGAATGTATCTGAGTCTGAGGAAGATATTCATCAGCTTATAGATGAATATAAGGTACTGTTGCAAGCCTACAAGAAAAGCAAGACCCTAGCCAAAAGTCAGGCAAAGGAGATTGCAGATCTCAAGGCTGTTGCAACAGATCTTGAGAAATAATTTGATCAAAAACTGAATGAGGTAGCCAGGCTGAAACACATTACTGTGATTCAGATGGGAACTATCACCTATAAGAATGATCAAATTAAGAGACTGGAGATCAATCTTCAGAAAGAAAGAGAGCTTATTGCTAGGTTTTCAAAACCTAAATCAGTGCTACCTTTAATTGATGAATTTGTTCATCATAAAGGCAAGGCTGGACTGGGCTTTGTTAGACCTGCAGGGACTGAGCAGTCCAAGTTTAAGTCCAAGGGCAAAGCCCCAACATTCAACAGGTCTGCTGTAGATAAAACAACAAAGGTTGTACCTAAGCAAAGGTATAACAAGTTTGAATGCTGGTGCTGTGGCAAGGTTGGCCACTTTACAGTGGACTGTTGGCACAATGCCAGTGCCAAGGTCAGTAGCAAGCTACCTGGTGGAAAGCCAGTAGGTAGCTTTGTCAAGTTACAGACTAACAAGTACCAAGGACCCAAGATTACTTTGGGTTCTAAGGTCCATTAATCTGTTTTGCAGGTGAGTCCAAGTGGCCATACCCCTACATGGTACTTGGACAGTGGATGTTCCAGAAATATGACTGGAACTAAGGGACTACTGAAGGACTACATTCCAATCAAAAATGGTCCTAAAGTGATCTTTGGTGGTTCTGAAAAAGGAATCATCAAAGGGTTTGGTAACATTTCTTCAAACCTTGTTACCATTACTCAAGTGGCTTATGTTAAAGGGTTGAAACACAACCTAATAAGTATAAGTCAGTTAAGTGATGTAGGGTATGACATCTCATTTGTTAAAAATGGTTGTCATATCAAGAGGTCAAGTGATCAAAAGATCATTTTGACAGGATATAGAAAGAGGAATGTCTACTGTCTAGACATTATGATTGAGAACAATAGTTCTCCTGTTTGTCTCGTAGCTGATGAGACAGTCTCTCATTGTGTCAAATGGCACAAGAGGCTAGCCCATCTAAACTACAAGACTATTAACAAACTCTTTAGGAAAGAGTTAGTGAGGAATGGTCCTCAAGTTAAGTGTGTTAAAGATGGTATTTGCTCAGCTTGTCAAAAGGGCAAGCAGACTAAATCCACCTTTAGAAGCATAGATAACAAAGATGCTGTGAGGTGTTTATACCTCTTGCATATGGATCTCTTTGGTCCAATGCCAGTTCACAGCTTAGGTAGGAAGGTCTATACCTTTGTAGTTGTTGATGACTACTCAAGGTTTTCCTGGGTGTTCTTCTTGAGACAGAAATCTGAAACACCTAATGTCTTCTACAGCTTTGTCAAGCAAATTCAGAATGAACTAAATAGTACTGTGGTCAAAATTAGAAGTGACCATGGTACTGAGTTTCAATCTGAAAGCATGACAAAACTATGTGAAGACTTTGGGATATTTCAAGAATTCTCTTCACCTAGAACACCTCAGCAAAATGACATTGCTGAGAGGAAAAATAGGACCTTGATAGAAGCTGGTAGAACCCTACTAAGTAATACATCACTGCCAGAGTATTTCTGGGCTAAAGCAGTTAACACTGCATGCCATGTTATAAATAGGGCTACCATCACTAAAGGGCTAAACAAGACCCCCTATGAAGTTGTGAAAGGCAGGAAACCAAGCCTATCCTACTTCAGGATCTTTGGTTGTAAATGCTACATACTTAACAATGGGAAGTCTTACATAACTAAGTTTGCTGCCAAGTCCCAAGAGGGAATTTTTATTGGGTACAGCAATAATAGTAAGGCTTATAGAGTCTACAACTTGACTACACAAGTTGTAGAAGAATCAGTGCATGTAGTTTTTGATGAGACAAAACTTATTAACAATGAGTTGTCTAGCAATGTATGCAGCCCCACAGGTGTGACAAAGACAATGGACAAGTTGACTATAAAAGAAGTGCCTGCTGCAAGACAGCAAGGAGAGGAGAGTAGCTGCTGTCCAGGGGGAGAACTACATGTGCCAGTTGCTGAAGAATTCCAAGGTATACAGCATGATGCAGATGCTGAAGTGGTTCAACCAGAAGTGAGGATGCCTCCAGCCCACATGCATCTTAGAGATCATCCAGTAGAGCAGATTATTGGAGATCCAAGACAAGGAGTACAAACTAGGAGTAGAAACATGAATGCTGCAATCTATTCCAGCTTTTTGTCTCAAGTTGAACCTAAAAGATTTGAAGAAGCAATACAAGATCCACAATGGACTGAAGCTATGCAAGAAGAGCTTAATCAGTTCAAGAGGTGCAAGGTTTGGGAACTGGTTCCTAAACTTAAAGACCACAATGTAATAGGAGTTAAGTGGATCTACAGAAATAAGATGGATGAACAAGGGGTCATCATAAAGAACAAAGCAAGACTGGTTGCAAAAGGATATAGGCAAGAAGAAGGTATTGATTTTGATCAAACCTTTGCTCCAGTAGCCAGACTGGAAGCCATAAGGATGTTCTTGGCCTATGCAACCTATCAAGGATTCAAGGTTTACCAGATGGATGTCAAGTCAGCATTCTTAAATGGTAATTTGAAAGAAGAAGTCTATGTGGAGCAGCCTTCAGGTTTTGTTGATCCAACTCAACCTCATTATGTCTATAGACTTAGGAAAGCTTTATATGGGTTAAACCAAGCTCCTAGAGCTTGGTATGAAACCCTATCTAGTTTCCTCATTGAGAACAAGTTTTCAAGGGGGAAAATAGATAAGACTCTATTCCTTAGGGAATCTAGAGGCAAAGTCATACTTGTCCAAATATATGTAGATGACATTATATTTGGGTCTACTGAAAGTAGCCTTTGCAGAAAGTTTGCAAAGCTTATGCAAAGTCAGTTTGAAATGAGTAGTATGGGAGAGCTGAAGTTTTTCTTGGGACTCCAAGTTAAACAGACTGAGAGTGGTTTGTCCATGTGTCAGTCAAAGTTCACCCTAGAACTCATAAGGAAGTATGGTATGGATTCATCCAGTACCATGAAGACTCCTATGGGGTCAAGCATGTCTCTTAGCAAGGATGATGCAGGGAAACCTGTAGATGAAACCTTGTATAGAGGGATAGTTGGCTCCCTATTATACTTGACTGCTAGTAGACCAGACATCATGTATGCTACATGTGTTTGTGCAAGGTATCAAGCCTGCCCTAAAGAGTCTCACTTGACTGCTGTCAAGAGAATTTTGAGATATCTAAAGGGCACTCTCTATCTAGGCCTCTGGTACCCTAGGAATGGAGATTTTGATCTAACAGGTTATTCAGATGCAGACTTTGCAGGATGCAAAGAAGATAGAAAAAGTACTACTGGAACCTGTCAATTCCTAGGAGGAAGACTAATTTCTTGGAGCAGCAAGAAGCAAACCAGTGTGGCTATCTCCACAGCTGAGTGAGAATATGTAGCTGCAGGAAGTTGCTGTGCTCAACTTCTATGGATTCAACATCAGCTAGAGGACTATGGATTTCAGGTAAGTAGAACTCCACTTTTCTGTGATTCTACTAGTGCTATTTCAATAGCTAATAACCCTGTATCTCATAGTAGGACAAAACATATTGAAATTAAATATCACTTTCTTAGGGAACATGTAGAAAGAAATGATATTGTACTTGAATATGTTAAAACAGATGAACAAATAGATGATATGTTTACTAAGCCACTAGAAGAAGCTAAGTTCAATAGATTCAAAATTGAACTAGGAATGATAAACTTAGACTAAGTTTACAGAATTGAAAATTGGCCAAGTAAAAAGGTGTCGACACATAGACAAGTCTATGTCGATACAGAATAGTGGTGTCGACACTCCAGGAAAAAGGTGTCGACACATCTAGGATGTTGGTGTCGACACTTCAGAATGTTAGTGTCGACACAGGACAAGTAGGTGTCGACACATCCAATATGATGTCGACACTTAAGTTTTACTCAGAATTTTCTAAGTAAAGTCTCGACGATGTGTCGAGTTATGTTGTGTCGACACATAACCAAGTGTCGACACATAATATCTGTTGACTAAACTTGTGTCGACACATGTGTGTCGAGACATTATAATTCAGTGTCGACACTTATTGCCAGTGTCGACACATGTTTAGCTAGCTGTCCCGCCTGTTCATCTTCAAAATCAGAAAGGTATAAATAGGGTTCTGTCTTTGGTTGTCGACACGCTTTCAAAGTTTCGAGACCATAACTCCTGTGTCGACACCTCTCTTTTCTCAAGACAAATTCTCCAAACCCTAATGGCTCCCAAGCTCGAGGATAACGTTAACGAAGGCTATGAACTTGTGCGCGGCGCGTTCGATGATGGAGATCAAGAAATCCAATCGGTAGTAACCCTAGTCAGCGATTCTGGACTAGAATATTTGGTTTCAGAACCAACCAAGATTTGGAAGAAGGAAGTTCTTGAATTCCTTACTGGAGCTGCAGTTGATGACTCTGGATATAGAATCAAATCCAGAGTGCATGGATCCAAAGTCAAGGTCTCACCAAAAAGTCTGAGGAAGGTACTCCAGCTACCTAAGATTCAAGATGAAGAAGAAGTTTCTACATCCAAGACCAGGGAAGCTCTTACCTGGTGTGGACTTGATCCAAAGCTGAAGATAGGTTCTGTCTTTAACAGGAAAGGCATGAACAGTCAAGGAAAATTCCTGTCTGAAATTGTGGGAAAGGTCATTCTCAGTAAGCCTGGAGGGCATGACAGGGTGTCAGCCTCAATGTTCAATGTCATGACAAGAATTATCTTCACCCTAAGAACAGATTGGTCAATGGTAATCTATGAGAAAATCAAGGAGAGCTTGAAGAAGCCCAACCTGGGCAGAATACTAAGTCTCTACCTAGCTGGTACAATACCAGAGGTAATGAGCAATGCTGCTGGAAGCAAGATTAACCACATGAGGAAGATGGATTCCAGGATATTTTCTAGGTGGGAAAGGGTGCTGTCAAAGGAACTGCCCACTCCAGAGAAGCCAATTACTAAGAAAGATTCTCCTCCCAGGAAGAAAAGGAAAACTGCTGTTGTGGCACAAGAGTCCTCAAGCAGTTCTGAGAGTGAAGAACAGGTGGTGTTCACACCTGATGAGCAAGAGGAAGAGACAGTAGTAAAGACCCCTGCTGCTCAAGATGTAGCTGAGATCCAGGGGGAGCTGCCTCAAGCTAGCCCCATCCATAGGGATCACAGCCAGGGGGAGCTTCCAGTAGTAGAAGAACCATCTACTCTGGACAGTGAGCAAGCCACAGTCATTATCCAAGAGGTACTCACTGACTTAAAAACTTTAGACTATATTATAGAAGATGCTAATTTGTCTGATGTCCATCAGCAAACTCAGCTAGACAGTCAAGTACCAGATGTTGTTTTAGAAGACAAATCTGCTGAACAAGAAGTGGTACCTGAATCAGTGGTTGAAGAGCAAAGACTGTCTCCAGCTCCATCTCCACCTGAATATACAATGGAGGATTTATTCTTAAATCTAGATCAAGAGGATTTTGATGTGGACAAGGATGCTGCTGCTGAAGATAAGAGTGCTGCTGCTGAGGGGGAGCACATGGAAGTTCTGGAAGAGCCTATTAGGCTGGAAACTGAGAAAGCAACTGCTATGCCAGCTGACAAACCTCAAAGCCCTAAGGACAAGGTTGATATTGCCAGCACTTCTGCCTCTGAGGATGAGGAGAGTGCAAGGGCCAAGAAGAAGAAACTCTTTGTCTTCAAGAGGAGAAGCAAGAGTTATAAGAAAGCTTTGCAATCCATTGCCCCACAGCCTATAGTTCAACAAGCTCCAACAGTTGATTATAGTGCTTTGATGATTGCCATGCAGATCAAGTTGGATGAGCAAAGGAAGGCAATAGAGGCTTATGTGGATGAAGGGCACAAGTCCCTACAGTTTGATCTTGCACAGGACATAAAGTCTATAAGGTTTGAGATGAACCTTAATAAAAAGGAGATGACTGACTGCTTCCACAAGGGTGGGAATGCAGTAGTCTATTTGGCAACTCACCAGGAGAAGATCAAGGCTCAGGTAGATGATATAGCATTAAAGCAAGGGTATGTGCTGGAGAATCAGTTAAGAATGAATGATAATTTGACTGCCTCCCATAATGCTATAGTCACTGAATTGAAGAATAAGTCTGCTGAACCATCTACATCTGCTGCTGTTAAGGCTGATTTTGATAAAGTCTTTCAAGCTGAGATTACTGCTGTCAAGACTGCAATTCAAGATTCCCAGAAGGCCATCTCTGAACAACTTACAAAGCTAAAACCATTCTTTAAAGAGGGGATCAGATATTTGGACAGCCAGATAAGGTTTCAAAAGGATGATGTAAGAGACCATATGGCCAGAGAAGTCATAAAGGGGGAGAGAGTATTAGTCAAAGCTAGCTCTAACCATGCCAAATGGATATCTAACTCCATCAGAGCTACACTGGGCTATCCTCCACTTTGTGATGATGACAATGTTGCTGAATCAGGAGTTCAAACTGCATATCTTGCAGGTGAGCAAGCAGAAGTAGCTCAAGTAATATATCCACCTCCAGATTTTGATATGGTTCAAGCAGATGTCAGCACTATGTATAGCCCAACTGAGGGAAAGGCCAAAGTTCATATTGAGAAGGTTGTTCAACCTATTTCTGAAGCTCTGCAGGAGGCCATGAACAAAGAAGAAGATACAAGGTTGTCAAAGAAGAGGTTTAGGGAACAAGCTGAACAAAAGCCAGATTTTGAACAATGGAGCCCTACCTCTAGAAATATAATTCTTACTGCCTGGAAAGCTGCAAAGGACAATGCTCATGAAAGGAATAAATGGTTCTCTGAGGCAGAATGGAGAAAGCATGAGATTAGGCAGGAGGCTATAGTACAATTCAGAAGGAAGGCTAAGATGGGAAAGCTACCTCCAACTGCTGTGGAGCCTAGCAAGTACTTCCCCAAGCCATACCACTACTTTGAGAGGCAGAAAATAAAAGCAGAAGAGCTGAAAAAGAAGGACTTAAAAGGAAAGAAGCCTGCTGTTCCTGAACCTGCTGAAGCCCCTGTCAAAGCTCAAGTTCAAGCTGGAAAGGGAATAGTTATCAAAGAACCTGATCAGAAATAGATTAGGAATTAAACTTGAAGCTTGTTGTAATCTGTTGAATGGAAAACATTTTTGTACACCATTAAAAATGTATAAGGAACAATGTTAAAACAATATATGATAAATATATTATGATTGTTCTGAGAAGTGTCTATTTTTTATTTGTTCTGGAATAATGAATGTGTATACATGTGAGAATTTATTACATGTTTATGTTTACCCTGTTTATATAATCTGCTGTACATCTTTTTTTTGTAATTCTTAATTATGAATGGTGTATATCATTGACTAAGGGTTATGACTTCTCCAAATAGGGGGAGATTGTTGGGTACATTGGTCAAATGTACCTGATTTGAAGAAGCCTCATCCAACTCAATGATATACATCATAATGTATTTGATGTATGTTTGAGTTACTTGTGCAGGTTAAGAAAGTACTGGACTGAAACAAAAAGTTTCTAAGTCCATGTGTCGACACCCAGAGGGAAAGTGTCGACACTTAAGAAAGCTTGTGTTGACACCCAGACAAGCCGTGTCGACACTTGGAGTCATTGTGTCGACACCTGGGATGCAAAGTCGACACCAGACAGAAAGTGTCGACACTTGGAGCTGTGTCGACACTCAGTGAAGAAAAGTGCAGACAGAAAGTGTCGACACAAGAAGCTGTGTCGACACCCCGTGAAGCTGTGTCTACACCAGAAAGTGTCGACACTTGGAGCTGTGTCGACACTCAGCAAAAGTCTGCAGAGTCTAAGTACAAGTGTCGACACTCAACACAATGTGTCGACACTATGCAGAAGAGTCAGCATTTGAAGTAAGTGTCGACACTCAACACAATGTGTCGACACTCAACAGAAGAGTCAACATTTGAAGTATGTGTCGACACCCAGAACAATGTGTCGACACACAGCTAAAGACTCAACACTTGAAGAAAGTGTCGACACATGGAGCTGTGTCGACACTTAGCAAAGAACAGAAAGAACAACAAATTATTCTAAGTACAAGTGTCGACACTAAGGGAATATGTCGACACTCAGCTGAAGTCTCAACGACATGAAGATGTGTCGACACAAGGAGATGTGTCGACACTCAGCAAGTATTGACATTGGAGACTAAGTGTCGACACAAAGAAGCAGTGTCAACACTTGACAGATACAACACAAGAAGATGTGTCGACACAAAGGAGTGTGTCGACACATAGAAGAATTCAGCAAAAGCTAGAAGAACAAGTACTTGTGTCGACTCTCAATTTCAGTGTCGACACATACAGAAGAATCTGTGTCGAGACATACAAGGAGTTGTGTCGACACCTTGTAGACTTGTGTCGACACTTACAAAGCATGTGTCAACACTTGGTCTATAAGTGTCGACACTTAAAGACAGAAAGTCTCGACACTATCAGACAGATAGAGATTTTCAAGAAGTGACTGGTTGACATGACAGCTGCCGATCCAGCCGGTCTACAGCACCTGTCAGAGATGTCAGAAGTCAGTTATGGACCGGACCAGCCGGTTACCATGAAGGATGCCTATAAATAGGCACCTACAGTTTACAGAAACTGTTGTTGAGGTTGTTGATCAAATTGTTAACAAAGTTCAGATTATTGTTGAAGTAATCATAAAAGTGGTATACTGAGTATCAACACAACAAGATCTGGTAGTCCAACTGCAGATCTAAGAAGTTGGAGAGAGAGGTCTCCTTCCAAGAAATCAGCCTTTGGAACTAGGCTGAGAAGAAGGATTCAGATTCAGTCTGGATCTTAAGTAGCAGAGGTCAAGGAACAACTGCAGAGGATTCAGCCTTATTCAGTTCTACTCAAGAAGCTTTGAAGAAAGCTAAGTCAGGGTGAATCCAGCTGAGTTCTTCCAAGAACTCATCAAGAATCTCTCAACTCCCCTCCTTTAATTCTGAGTTGTAGAGTTATAATTTGTATTACATTTGAAACTTGTAGGATCCATTGGATCTGAGTGATTGTAAGCCTATATCTATAAAGGCTGAGGGTAGGGCTTGTTAGCCTGAGTGTAGGAGATTGTAATATCTGAGTGTAGGCCTTGTTGGCTGAGTGTAGGCCTTGGATTGGCTGAGTGTAGGCCTTGATTGGCTGAGTGTAGGCTTTGGGATAAAGCTAAGTTGTAAGGCTTTGGGCCTGAGGTAGGAACCAATTTGGGTTCTGAGACAGTGCAGGAGTTTGGCCGAATCTAGTACACTGCTAGATAGGCGAAGGGGGAAAGTGGATGTACCCATATCCTGGGGAACCACTATAAATCACTGTGTGCTGTGCTGTGAATGTGCTGTGTATGTTTGATTATTGTTGATTGCTGAGATAAACTAGTTAGAAATCTGTGATATAACTGTTTGGCTGCCAACAAAGTTAGAAAAGGATTAGGTCACCTATTCACCCCCCCTCTAGGTGTTTAGGTACCATATCTTTCACATGTCAATTCCTAGGTGGGAGACTAATTTCATGGAGTAGCAAGAAGCAAACCAGTGTGGCTATCTCCACAGCAGAGTCAGAGTATGTGGCTGCAGGAAGTTGCTGTGCTCAACTTCTGTGGATTCAACATCAGCTAGAGGACTATGGATTTCAGGTAAGTAGAACTCCACTTTTCTGTGATTCTACAAGTGCTATTTCAATAGCTAATAACCCTGTATCCCATAGTAGGACAAAACATATTGAGATTAAATATCATTTTCTTAGGGAGCATGTAGAAAGAGAAGATATTTTATTAGAATATGTTAAAACAGATGAACAAGTAGCTGATATGTTTACTAAGCCACTAGAAGAAGCTAAGTTCAATAGATTCAAAATTGAACTAGGAATGATAAACTTAGAGTAAGTTTACAGATTTGAAAATGACTAAGTAAAAAGGTGTCGACACATAGACAAGTCTATGTCGACACAGAATAGTGGTGTCGACACTTCAGGAAAAAAGTGTCGACACATCTAGGAATGTGGTGTCGACACTTCAGAATGTTAGTGCCGACACATGTCTAGTAGGTGTCGACACATCCAATATGGTGTCGACACTTAAGTTTTACTCAGAATTTTTCTAAGTAAAGTCTCGACAATGTGTCGAGTTATGTTGTGTCGACACATAACCAAGTGTCGACACATAAATTCTGTTGACTAAACTTGTGTCGACACATATGTGTCGAGACATTATAAGTCAGTGTCGACACTTATTTCCAGTGTCGACACATTTTAAGTTAGCTGTCCCGCCTGTTCATCTTCAAAATCAGAAAGGTATAAATAGGGTTCTGTCTCTGTTTGTCGACACGCTTTCAAAGTTTCGAGACCAAAACTACTGTGTCGACACCTCTCTTTTCTACAGACAAATTCTACAAACCCTAATGGCACCTAAGCTTGAGGAGAATGTTAACGAAGGCTATGAGCTTGTGCGCGGCGCGTTCGATGATGCAGATGCGGAAATCAAGGCGGTAGTAACCCTAGTCGCCGATTCTGGATTGGAATACTTAGTTTCAGAACCAACTAAGATATGGAAGAAGGAAGTGCTTGAATTTCTTAATGGAGCTGCCGTAGATGAATCTGGATTCAGAATCAAATCCAGAGTTCATGGAACTAAGATTAAGGTTTCACCTAAGAGTCTGAGGAAGGTACTTCAGCTACCAAAAATTCAAGATGAAGAAGAGGTGACTGCTTCAAAGACCAGGGAAGCTCTTACCTGGTGTGGACTAGATCCAAAGATGAAGATAGGATCTGTTTTCAACAGAAAAGGCATGAATAATCAAGGGAAGTTCATGTCTGAGATAGTGGGAAAAGTCTTGCTCAGCAAACCTGGAGGGCATGACAGAGTGTCTGCCTATATGTTTGGAATCATGACAAGGATCATATTCACTCTGAAAACAGACTGGTCAATAGTGGTTTTTGACAAGATCAAGGAGAGCTTGAAGAAGCCCAATCTGGGCAGGATCATTAGTCTCTACCTAGCTGGTACCATACCAGAGGTGATGAGTGCAGCTGCAGGTAGCAAAATAAACCACATGAGGAAGATGGATCTAAGGATCTTTTCAAGATGGGACAGGGTGTTGTCAAAGGACATGCCAACCCATGAGAAGACAATTACTGAGAAGGAGATTCCTCCTAAGAAAAAGAGAAAAACTGCTCCAGTTGAACAAGAGTCCTCCAGCAGTTCAGGGAGTGAAGAACATGTTATTTTCACTCCTGATGACCAAGAGAAGACCCCTGCTGCTCAAGAGACTGCTGAGATCCAGGGGGAGCTACCTCCAGCTAGCCCCATCCCCAGGGATCAAAGCAGGGGGAGCCTCTAGTAGTAGAAGAACCCTCTACTCTGGACAGTGAGCAAGCCACCACCATCATACAAGAGGTACTCACTGACCTAAATACTTTAGAATATCTTATAGAAGATGCTGATTTGTTTGATGTTCCTCAGCAAACTCAGCTGCATAGTCAAGAACCAGATGTTGTTAGAGTAGACACATCTGCTGTCCAGGAAGTGGTAATTGATTCAGTAGTTGAAGAGCAAAGACTGTCTCCAGCTCCATCCCCTCCTGAATACACCATAGAAGATTTATTTCTGAATCTAGATCAAGAAGATTTTGACATGGACAAGGATGCTGATGCAAGAGATAATGCTGCTGCTGAGGGGGAGAAGGTCCAAGAACTGGAAGAGCCTATTAGGCAGGACACTGAGAAGACACCTGATGTGCAAGCTGCAAAGGCTCAAAGCCCTAAGGACAGGGTTGATATTGCCAGCACTTCTGCCTCTGAAGATGAGGAGAGTGCTAGGGCCAAGAAGAAGAAACTCTATGTCTTCAAGAGGAGAAGCCAGAGTTATAAGAAGGCTTTGCAATCCATTGCCCCACAACCTATAATTCAACAAGCCCCAACTGTTGATTATAGTGCCTTAATGATTGCCATGCAAATAAAACTTGATGAACAAAGAAAGGCTATAGAGGCTTATGTGGATGAAGGGCAGAAGACTTTACAATTTGATCTGGCCCAAGATATAAAATCTATAAGGTTTGAGATGAATCTCAACAAGAAGGAGATGACAGACTGCTTCCACAAGGGTGGAAATGCAGTGGTGTATTTGGCAACACACCAAGAGAAGATCAAGGCACATGTAGATGATATAGCATTGAAGCAAGGGTATATCCTGGAAAATCAGATAAGAATGAATGACAATTTGACTGCTTCACATAATGCTATAGTCACTGAGTTGAAGACCAAGGGTGCTGAACCTTCTACATCTGCTGCTGCTGCTAAAATAGAATTTGACAAAGCCTTTCAACAAGAAATTTCTGCTATCAAGACTACTATCCAAGCCTCTCAGAAAGCTATATCTGAACAACTTACAAAGCTTAAACCTTACTTTAAAGAAGGAATCAGATACTTGGATGCACAGATCAGATTTCAAAAGGATGATGTCATAGATCACATGGCCAGAGAAGTCATAAAGGGGGAGAGAGTGTTAGTCAAGGCAAGTTCTGAGCATGCCAAATGGATATCAAATTCAATCAGGGCTACACTTGGATACCCTCCTCTGTGTGATGACCAAGAAGTTGCTGAATCAGGCATTAACCCTGCCTATTTTGGAGGTGAGCAACCAGAAGTAGCTCAGGTCATTTATCCACCTCCAGATTTTGAAATGATTCAAGCAGATGTGAGCACAATGTATAGCCCACTTGAGGGCAAGGACAATGTCCACATTGACAAGATTGTTCAACCTATATCTGAAGCTATGCAAGAGGCTCTACAGAAAGAGGAAGAGACAAGGTTGTCCAAGAAGAGGTTTAGGGAACAAGCAGAACAAAAGCCAGATTTTGAACAATGGAGCCCTACCTCTAGGAATATAATTTTAACTGCCTGGAAAGCTGCCAAGGACAATACACATGACAGGAACAAATGGTTCTCTGAAGCTGAATGGAGAAAATATGAAATAAGACAAGAGGCCATTGTTCAATTCAGAAGGAAGGCTAAGATGGGAAAGCTACCTCCTACTGCAGTGGAGCCTAGCAAGTACTTCCCCAAGCCATATCACTACTTTGAGAGGCAGAAGATCAAGGCAGAAGCACTCAAACAGAAAGATCTAAAAGGCAAGAAGCCTGCTGTTGCTGAAACTGCTGAAGCCACTGTCAAAGCTCAAGTCCAACCTGGCAAAGGCATAGTTATCAAAGAACCAGACCAGAAATAGATTAAGAAATTACTTGAAGATTATTTTGTAATCTTTTAAATGTAAAACATTTTTTGTAAACCATTGAAGGTGTATTAGAAAAATGTTAGAACAATATATGATAAATATATTTCATGATTGTTCTGTGAATGTGTCTATTTCTTGTTCTGAAATGATGAATGTGTATACATGTGTGAATTATTACATGTTTATGTTTACCCTGCTGTAAATAATCTGCTTTACATCATTTTATAATCATTAATTATGAATGGTGTTTATCATTGACTAAGGGTTATGACTTCTCCAAATAGGGGGAGATTGTTGGGTACATTGGTCAAATGTACCTGATTTGAAGAAGCCTCACCCAACTCAATGATATACATCATAATGTATTTGATGTATGTTGAGTTTACTTGTGCAGGTTAAGAAATCACTGGACTGAAGCAAAAAGTTTCTAAGTCCATGTGTCGACACCCAGAGGGAAAGTGTCGACACTTAAGAAGACTTGTGTCGACACCCAGACAAGCAGTGTCAACACTTGGAGTCATTGTGTCGACACCTGGATGCAGAGTCGACACCAGACAGCAAGTGTCGACACTTGGAGCTGTGTCGACACTCAGTGAAGAAAAGTGCAGACAGAAAGTGTCGACACAAGGAGCTGTGTCGACACCCAGTGAAGCTGAGTCTACACCAGAAAGTGTCGACACTTGGAGCTGTGTCGACACTCAGCAAAAGTCTACAGAGACTAAGTACAAGTGTCGACACTCAACACAATGTGTCGACACTAAGCAGAAGAGTCAGCACTTGAAGTATGTGTCGACACCCAGAACAATATGTCGATACACAGCTGAAGACTCAACACTTGAAGAAAGTGTCGACACAAGGAGCTGTGTCGACACTTAGCAAAGAACAGAATTATCTCCAAAATATTCTAAGTACAAGTGTCGACACTAAAGGAATGTGTCGACACTCAGCTGAAGTCTCAACAAGAAGAAGGTGTGTCGACACAAGGAGCTGTGTCGACACTCAGCAAGAATCAACATAGAAGACTATGTGTCGACACCAAGAAGTAGTGTCGACACTTAACAGATTCAACACAAGAAGATGTGTCGACACAAAGGAGATGTGTCGACACTTAGAAGAATTCAGCAAAAGCTAGAAGAACAAGTACTTGTGTCGACACTCAATTTCAGTGTCGACACATGAAGAAGAATCTGTGTCGAGACATACAAGAAGTTGTGTCGACACCTTGTAGACTTGTGTCGACACTTACACAGCATGTGTCGACACTTGGACTATAAGTGTCGACACTTAAAGACAGAAAGTCTCGACACTATCAGACAGTTAGAGATTTTCAAGAAATGACTGGATGATTTGACAGATGCCGTTCCAGCCGGTCTACAGCACCTGTCAGAGATATCAGAAGTCAGTTATGGACCGGACCAGCTGGTTACCATGAAGAAGGCCTATAAATAGGCACCTACAGTTTACAGAAACTGTTGTTCAGAATTAAAGAGTTGTTCAGTGATTCAGATTGTTGATCAAGTGGATCACATTGTTGAAGAACAAGTTATCAAATCAAGAAGATCTTGCAGTCCAAGTGCAGATCTAAGAAGTTGGAGAGAGAGGGCTCCATCCAAGAAATTAGCCTCTGGAACTAGGCTGAGAAGA
The DNA here is from genome assembly GCA_039583875.1 of Platanthera guangdongensis. NCBI lineage: Eukaryota > Viridiplantae > Streptophyta > Magnoliopsida > Asparagales > Orchidaceae > Platanthera > Platanthera guangdongensis. Next base: position 62,708,829 of record CM077166.1, on the reverse strand, counting down.
AGGATTCAGATACATTCTGGATCTTAAGTGGCAGAGTTCAAGGAACAACTGCAGGAGGATTCAGTCTTATTCAGTTCTACTCAAGAAGCTTTGAAGAAAGCTAAGTCAGATTGAATCCAGCTGAGTTCTTCCAAGAACTCATAAAGAAACTCTCAACTCCCCTCTTTTATTTCTGAGTTGTTGAGTCAAAAGTTGTAATACATTTTTATCTTGTAGGATCCATTGGATCTGAGTGAATTGTAAGCCTATAATTATAAAGGCTGAGGGTAGGGCTTGAGAGCCTGAGTGTAGGAGATTGAGATATCTGAGTGTAGGCCTTGTTGGCTGAGTGTAGGCCTTGGTTGGCTGAGTGTAGGCCTTGATTGGCTGAGTGTAGGCTTTGGGATAAAGCTGAGTTGTAAGGCTTTGGGCCTGAGGTGTAGGAACAAATTTGGGTTCTGAGCTAGTGGAGGAGTTTGGCCGAATCTAGTACACTGCTAGATAGGCGAAGGGGGAAAGTGGATGTACCCATATCTTGGGGAACCACTATAAACCACTGTGTTGTGCTGTGATTGTGCTGTGTATGCTGTGAATACTTTGTGATTGCTGTGCAAAAGTTACAAATCTGTGATAATAAACTGTTTGCTGCCAGTAAAGTTAGAAAAGGATTAGGTCACCTATTCACCCCCCCTCTAGGTGTTTAGGTACCATATCTTTCAGAGACTCATCAATTCTTCATTTACTGTTGAAGCTTCAGTCTCTTCAGTAGCCTTGAATGTCAAGCTGTGCTCCTTTCTTGCTGGTGGAGGAGTCCATTGTTCAGCTGCTTCTCTGGACTTTATCAGCTGCTCATAGAATTTGAGCTTTCCAAGTAGAGATTCTGTGGAAATCTCATTTAAGCTCCTGACCTCCTTGATTGGCCAGATCCTTGAATCTCATGAGCTTGGGAAGAACATGAGGATTTTATCATTTACCTCAGTAAGGGTGATGTCCATATACAAGGTCTTCAGCTCATTGATTATTGAGCTCAGTCTGTTGTACATGTCAGCAACAGATTCTGTGTAACAACCCAAATTTCAAAATGGGAAAATTTTGGGTGACACGGCCTGTGACACGGGCGTGTGCCAGGGCGTGTCCTGCTCGGGTACGAAGACGTCGTGAGGTGGACGAAAATGCATTCGACAAAGTGTTCGGGCATGAAACGGGCATGTCCTCCATTGTGTCGACACCATTGTGTCGACACCTTTGTGTCGACACCCTTGTGTCGACACCCTTGTGTCGACACCTCTGTTGTGTCGACACCCTTATGTCGACACTGTTGGGTCGACACCCTTGTGTCAACACCTTGTGTCGACACCTCTATTGTGTCGACACCGTTGTGTCGACAACTTTGTGTCGACATCTTTGTGTCGACACTCAGAGTCTTTAGTCGACGAAGTGGTCAACAGAGGGAACACGACAGTGGCACGAGCGTGTACCTTCTGACACGGGCGTGTCGGAGGGCGTGTTCCCCTTGGTCGACGAAATTTGTTCGACGATCGTCGAGTGCAAGCACACGCCCCATGACACGGGCGTGTCTGGGCCGACACTTGTGTGTCTGGGCCGACACGGGCGTGTATCCTAGCTGTGACCTATTTCGGGATAAGATAGTTTGTGCACCGCTTAAAGTACACGACCTGTGACACAGGCGTATCACAGGGTGTGTTGGACCCGAGAAGCAGTTTTTAGGCTTTTTCTTGGCCGTCCATTTTCTTCAGCTGGGATCTAACAGCTGAGAGTCCTCCCTGCTTCCTTAAGGCTGAAAACTGAGAAAGAATTCTCATTATGTTATTGCCTACATCTTTCTAAAAGTTTAGAGAGAGAAAGGGAGAGGAAGAAGGTGGAAGAGGAAGAGGGGCTGATCTCTGGTGGAGCTTGAGAGTATCAAGCTGAGATCCAAGGCCATCTTTGCGGAGCAAAAGCTGTTGCATTTCTTTTTAGCCAGTTAGGAGCTCATGGCACCGAAGCGGTCTTCAAGGGTAACGACTTTTCTTCTTAGCCATGTGAAGGCTTCCTTTTTGGCATATGCATATGATTCCCCCACCAAAAGGTGGCTGCTTTTGGGAGTCTTTTGGGTTGATTCATGGAATCCACTCTCATATAGATCCAAAAATGGAGTACGGAATAGGCATGCTGTGTGAAGCCCATCTGGACAGGTTGGTCTGGATTTGTGATGTTGCATAAGAACCGGAGAAGACTCCATGATAAACGAGTAGTTTAGGAGTCGACGGGTTGGACCTGTGAAGGGAAGTAGCAGGAAGTACTGGAGTGGTAATCCAGGAAATTACCCGTATAATGCTTGAGCTGCTTATGCTGTTGGGTCCACCTGTGAAGTGAGTAACAGGAAGTACTGGCGTGGTAAGCCAGGAAAAGCCCTGACATTTTTGATATGCGCGAGATCATACCTGTGAAAGGGAGTAGCAAGAAGTATATACTAGAAGGTCCGGCCGGGACCCCACAGCATATACCACAAAACAGATGATGAAGCTACATAGTGATACCAGAGTAGCGTTGCACACCGAACACATTGCATTCTAGCGGAAGCCTACAATACTATACTTGAACTCCACACCTGAATGTCCCACATATAAAAACTCCACATTTTATACATTATAGGAATGTCTTACACATACAAATAGTTGGCCTTATGGCCTTATAGGGCTTTCAAAACAGTGGCCTCAAACATTGGCACGCAGGCCGGCCACATAAAAAGAAAACATAACATTTCCATTTTGTTTAGCCTTCGAGGGCTAGCAATGGCAGCAACAAATACAGCAGCATGGACATCAACCTTTTTGCGTCCCGCTTGGCTCTCTAGCACCTGCATAGGGACAGTCCACCCAATGGTGGCAAACAGAGGCAACGGTCAGCATTCAGCTGAGCAAATTATAACGACCCTACCACTTTTTCGGGGCAGTGGTATTCTTCCCTGCAGGCATAACATTTCACAAGCATATATATCTCATATAATGTGCTTTCACGCACACATTCCATCACAACCGTCAGCCCCTCGACCCGATGATCCGTGCACTCAGGGCACATTCTTAGTGTACCGGCGAATCAAGGTCACACCACCGTATCAGGGTCACAACCCAATGGTAAAACATTGAGCATTTCACTTCATGGCATGTGGCCGGAGTTCTAGTCATAATGCACCGAGATTGGCCCGTAGCCCCCCATTGTGTCATGGCTCGCAGGCCTACGACTCTCGCTATGTGTTCCAATAGACCGCACCTTCTGGTCTCACGTCGGACGGACATAATGCAGGTCGGATCCTCCACCCCCCTCCCATTGCTCAAATCGCCTTGTCGTCACCGAGTATGAATGGATGGGGTTGTTACATTTTGGTATCAGCCGTCTCGGTCTTTCCCTTTTGAAGTCGTGGTCGACTTCTTTTCTGGGGTGGCGAGCACGTGTACGTGCGAACCAAGTTAACACGATTGAACTCCTGAATGTCCATGGTAGGCATGCAAATACATGTTTTTGAGGAACCTGCGTGTTCCTATTTTGTTGTGATTGCTTGTGTACGGTCGCTAATGTATGTGTCTTGTTCACTTATAGGTGAAACAGAGTGGAGCTGGGCAGTCAGAGCCCTAGTATTCTAATGAAAGTACGACACCAACCGCGGTGCCTACACCTCCACCATCTGCGGAAACTGTACGATTAGTTGCTGAGGCTTTGTTTGCCATGATCCAAACCCAGCCTATTGGGCAGGCACAGACGACAGTGAGGCCAGGACAGGTGGCGGCGAGGCCAGAACCTGTTGCGACCATGTACCCTCGGGCAGCTGAGTGGCAGTTGAAGCAGTTCATAAGCTTCAATCCGACTACATTTACGGGAGTGGGAGCTCTTGCGCAGGCTGAGGATTGGCTATCGCGCGTCAAGCGGATAATGATGACGATTGGGTCGGAGGAGAATCAGAAGGTCACCTTAGCTACCTTCTTATTGGAAGGCGAAGCTCGTTTATGGTGGGACGAGATGGAGTTACATCATTTGGCAAGTAGACCGTTGACACAAGTTTCGATGGAGGAATTCTCTCGGCTCTTCCTGGTGAAGCACCTCCCGGTGGAACAACGTATAGCCATGGAGAACGAATTCCAAAGGCTAACGGAAGGTGATGGCAGTGTGGAAGCTTACCTGCATGGATTTATACACTTGGGGCGGTATGCGGGTTCGATTTTTGCTGATGAGCAAAGGAAGGCAAATAGGTTCTACGAAGGACTGCGGGACGAGTTGCGGTTCCTGCTTTCTAATTTGGTGAACCAAGGCTTCCAGGCGTTAGTTAACACTGCATGCGCACTGGAAAAAGACATGAAAAGGGTGCAGGGGAAGAGGTCTTTGGCTGTGACACATCCGGAGTTTAAGGTGCCCCGACCGACGAAGTCATTTTATAAGAAGAAATGGGGCAAAAGGCCCAAGACGACGGGACAAGCTCCTTCGTCAGGTGCATCAGGAGCAACGTCGGGGGCCACCTCAAGGCCAGATACTCGTACATGCTTCAATTGTGGACGGGTGGGGCATATAGCCCGTGAGTGTCGGGCGCGGCCAAAGAGTGAAAAGAAAGCGGGAGCGTCATATGCTGAGAAAGGCAAGGTTGTGGTGGAATCCTCTGCATCTCAAGCGCAGCCCCAGGTCTATAATCTTGGCTTACAGGAGGCCATCAAGCAAAGTGACGTCGTCACAGGTACGAGTTTAGTTTTTGAGTATTGTATTGTTATACTTGTATACTTTGTTTGTTGCATCGTTGTATGCGGTTTGTGTGTGTGACATGATGGTCACAGGATTTATGATGATTCAGAACACGCTGGCGCGAGCCCTATTCGATACGGGTGCTTCTCATTCTTTTCTGGCTAAAGAGTTTATAGCACGGCTTGGGATACCTAGTCGTGTGAAGACAGATAGTGTCAGAGTGGTGTTGCTGAATGGTTGTATGATGCTTGCGGATCAAGCTTGCGATGTGGCAGTACAAATAGGAAGTCGGGATTTCTGTTTGACCGCATCTGTATTACCGATATCGGAATTTGACGTGATATTTGGTATAGATTGGCTCACGGAGCAGCAAGCCTTGATTGATTGTAATGCCAAAGAGATCACGTTGGGCCAGAATACCGAGCAGGAGACTAAGTTTACAGGTATGCGAGGAGTTGGCGGGACGTTGATGTATGCACTCCAAGTTGTCAAAGCTGTTCGGAAGGGCACAGAGATATACTTCACGCTAATTCAGGCAGTGGAGCCTAAGGCCAGTGTGTGTAATGTTCTGATCGTATCGGAGTTTGCAGATGTGTTTACCAAGGATATCCCTGGGCTACCACCCCAGCGTGAGATTGACTTCACGATTGAGATAGTGCCAGGTGCGAAACCTGTGGCCCACTCGCCATATCGCGTTGCGCCAAAGGAGATGGCAGAGTTGAAGGTCCAACTGCAGGAGTTGTTGGAGCAGAGTTATATTCACCCAAGTATGTCACCTTGGAGCGCTCCTGTGCTTTTTGTGAAAACGAAAGACGGTGGTTTGCGGTTATGTATTGACTACCGTGAACTGAATAAGCTAACAGAGAAAAACAAATATCTGGTTCCGTGGATTGATGAGTTGTTCGATCAGCTAGTGGGATCGACCGTCTACTCTAAGTTGGACTTGAAGTCTGGTTATTACCAGTTGAGGATCCGGGAATGTGATATTCCCAAGACCGCATTTGGAACGCGTTATGGGCATTACGAGTTCACGGTGATGTCGTTTGGGTTGTGCAATGCTCCATCTGTGTTTATAGACTTGATGCACCGAATATTCCGAGAATACCTGGATCTGTTCGTGATAGTGTTCATTGATGATATCCTGGTGTACTCGAAATCTGAAACGGATCATGAAAACCACTTGCGGTTGGTTTTGAATACATTGAGGCAAAATCAGCTCTATGCCAAGTTCTCGAAGTGCGAGTTTTGGCTAGCATCAGTGGCTTTTCTGGGCCATGTGGTGAGTGGAGTGGGCATAGCAGTGGATCCAGCAAAGATAAAGGCCATACAGGAGTGGCCAATGTTGTCTTCAGTGGCCGAGGTCAGAAGCTTCCTTGGAATGGCGGGGTACTATCGAAGATTTGTTGAAAACTTCTCGCGGATTGCTTTGCCGCTAACCACACTGACGAGAAAAGATCAGAAGTTCGTTTGGACGCCAGAATGCGCGCGAGCTTTTGAAGAGCTAAAGGTTCGGTTGACCACGGCGCCTGTGTTGTCATCTCCATGTGGCATCGATGGATTTGTAATCTATAGTGATGCCTCGGGGAGCGGCTTAGGCTGCATTCTTCTGCAAAGTGGGAAGGTGATTGCTTATGGCTCACGCCAGCTGAAGGTGCACGAGCGGAACTATCCCATCCATGACTTAGAGTTGGCGGTGGTAATCTTTGCACTAAAGTTGTGGCGACACTATCTTTATGGTATGAAGGTGGAGATCTATATATATCACAAGAGCCTAAAGTACTTATTGGAGCAGAAGGACTTGAATATGCGACAACGAAGGTGGTTGGAGTTCCTTGGGGACTACACCTTTGAGATTCACTATACTCCCGGAAAGGGAAATGTTGTCGTGGATGCCTTGAGTCGGAGAGCTCCGGCAAGAGCAAGCTGGTTGCAGAGGCATGATGAACGTCTCATCCAGGAGCTGGAAGCGTTAGAGATTTCTTATGTTGACAAGAATTCCACTTCCAATGCTTGTTTGAACTGGACGGAGGTGTAGTGTGACCTTGCAGACCGGATTCGACGAGCAATGGGGCTAGATGAAGATCTCCTACGCTATGCTAAAGAGGGGCCAGAGGGAAAGTTCTCTTGGGATGATGGTCTTTTGCGGAAAGTGGGTCGTTTGTGCGTCCCGAATTTGGGGAAATTGAGGGAAGAACTGATGTATGAAGCGCATTATACGAAGTACTCAATCCACCCAGGGAGCACGAAGATGTTCCGAGATATGAAAAAGCTGTTCTAGTGGCCCGGGCTAAAGAGAGATGTTGCTCATTATGTGGCCAAATGCCAAACATGTGTTATGGTTAAGGCAGAATGCCAGAAGCCTGGCGGTTATTTGAAGTCATTGTCAATTCCAGAATGGAAGTTTGACGATATTTCCATGGATTTCGTGCACGGGTTGCCAAGATCTCAGCGCGGAAATGATTCCATTTGGGTGATTGTCGATCGGCTGACAAAAGTGGCACATTTTCTACCAAACATACGAGAGGATTTGGTGGAAACTTTGGCAAAGTTGTACGTTGACTAGATTGTACGGCTTCACGGTGTTCCTCGGAGCATAGTAAGTGATAGATACGGGTGATTCACATCAAATGACTGGAGGCTAGTTCATCAACTGTTGGGCACGAAGTTGACATTCAGCACGGCCTTTCATCACCAGACCGATGGCCAAACTGAAAGGACCAACAGAACAATGGAAGACATGCTTCGGATGTGCGCCCTCGACATCGGAAAGAGATGGGAAGATCATCTCTATATGGTGGAGTTCTCTTACAATAACAGCTACCAAGCGAGCATTGGTATGGCACCGTATGAAGCTCTGTATGGACGGAAGTGTCGTACTCCTTTGCCTTGGGTAGAGCAGGCGAAGCTAGAGTTTATAATCGTAATGAAGTCGATGAAGCAAACTCGACCATACGAACTATTCGAGAGAGGCTACTGATCATTCAAGATCGACAAGCGAAATACTATAACGCCAAGCACCGGAATGCAGAGTTCGCGGTAGGCGACTGGGTATACTTGAAGATCAAGCCCTTCAAAGGCGTATCCAGGATTCGATGACTGAAGAAGTTGAGTCCAAGATACCTTGGTCCATTTAAAGTGGTAGAGCGAGTCGGGGAGGCTGCTTATCGGCTAGCTCTGTCCGCAAACTTGAGTGGCTTACATGATGTGTTTCACATTTCGGTGTTGCGGAAAGCCGTGAAAGATCCAGCTCAGGTGATCAAGGATGATCGTGTGCCGGTAGAGTATGGGCTAACGACGAAGGTTAGACCCATTCAGATCGAGGATCGAGCCGAGAAATAGTTGCGGAACAAGACGGTCGGAATGGTCAAAGTCCGGTGGGATAATTGCGGCCGTGAGGAGCTAACATGGGAGCGAGAGCAGACCATGCGAGCTGAATTTCCCGAGTTGTTTCTGTAAATTGGGTGTATACTGCAACTTTTGTTATAAGTTGTAACATAAGATTTTGATGTTATAACATTTTGCTTGCTGTTTTCCTTCCTTTGTGCGAATTTCAAGGACGAAATTTCTTGTATGAGGGGGGATTGTAACAGCCCAAATTTCAAAATGGGAACATTTTGGGTGACACGGCCTGGGACACGGGCGGGTCCCAGGGCGTGCCCTGCTCGGGTGAGGAGACGTCGTGAGGTGGACAAAAATGCGTTCGACAAAGTGTTCGGGCGTGACACGGGCGTGACACGGGCGTGACACGGGCATGACACGGGCGTGATACGGGCGTGTCACGGGCGTGTCCTCCGTTGTGTAGACACCGTTGTGTAGACACCGTTGTGTCGACACCTTTGTGTCGACACCCTTGTGTCGACACCTCCGTTGTGTCGACACCCTTGTGTCGACACTGTTAGGTCGACACCCTTGTGTCGACACCTTATGTCGACACCTCAGTTGTGTCGACATCGTTGTGTCGACAGCTTTGTGTCGACACCTTCGTGTCGACACTCAGAGTCTTTAGTCGACAAAGTGGTCGACAGAGGGAACACGCCAGTGGCACGGGCGTGTACCTTCCGACATGGGTGTGTCGGAGGGCGTGTTCCCCTTAGTCGACGAAATTTGTTCGACGATCGTGGAGTGCAAGCACATGCCCCGTGACACGGCCGTGTCTGGGCCGACACGGGCATGTCTGGGCCGACACAGGCATGTCTGGGCTGACAAGAGCTTTTATCCTAGCCGTGACCTGTTTCGGGATATGACGGTTTGTGCACCTCTTAAAGTACATGGCCTGTGACACGGGCGTGTCGGACCCGAGAAGCGGTTTTTAGGCTTTTTCTTGGCTGTCCATTTTCTTCAGCTGGGATCTAACAGCTGAGAGTCCTCCCTGCTTCCTTAAGGCCGAAAACTGAGAAAGAATTCTCATTATGTTATTTCCTTCATCTTTCTAAAAGTTTAGAGAGAGAAAGGGAGAAGAAGAAGGAGGAAGAGGAAGAGGGGTTGATCTCTGGTGGAGCTTGAGAGTATCAAGCTGAGATCCGAGGCCATCTTTGCGGAGCAAAAGCTGTTGCGTTTCTTTCTAGCCAGTTAGGAGCTCATGGCACCGAAGCGGTCTTCAAGGGTAATGACCTTTCTTCTTAGCCATGTGAAGGCTTCCTTTTTGGCATATGCATATGATTCCCCCACCAAAAGGTGGCTGCTTTTGGGAGTCTTTTGGGTTGATTCATGGAATCCCCTCTCATATAGATCTGGAAATGGAGTACGGAATAGGCATGTTGTGTGAAGCCCATCTGAACAGGTTGGTCTGGATTGATGATGTTGCATACGAACCGGAGAAGACTCCGTGATAAACGAGTAGTTTAGGAGTCGACGGGTTGGACCTGTGAAGGGAAGTAGCAGGAAGTACTCGAGTGTAATCCAAACAATTACCCGTATAATGCTTGTGCTGCTTATGCTGTTGGGTCCACCTGTGAAGAGAGTAACATGAAGTACTAGCATGGTAAGCCAGGAAAAGCACTGACATTTGTGATATATGAGAGATCATACCTGTGAAAGGGAGTAGCAGGAAGTACTGGTGTGCCTAGGAAAGATCCGCAAATGTTGTAATATGAATGGGTGTAAGAGAAATACCCAGGCTTGAATGTCAGAACAGGATTGGTGAGACCGACCTGCGCCTTTTGTAGCCGCGAGCATGCCGTACTCGGTGATGGCAAGGCGATTTGAGCAACGGGGGGTGGAGGATCCGACCTGCATTATGTCTGTCCAACGTGAGATCAGAAGGTGCGGTCTGTTGGAACGCATAGCGTGAGTCGTAGGCCTGCGTGCCATGACACAATGGGGGCTACGGGCCAATCCAGTTGCATTACAACTAGAACTCCGGCTGCACGCCATGGAGTGAAATGCTCAATGTTTTACCGTTGGGTTGTGACCCTGATACGGTGGTGTGACCTTGATTCGCCGGTACACCAAGAATGTGCCCTGAGTGCACGGATCGTCGGGACGAGTGGCTGACGGTTGTGATGGAATGTGTGCGTGAAAGCACATTATATGAGATATATATATATATATATATATATATATATATATATATATATATATATATATATATATATATATATATATGTATATATGCTTGTGAAATGCTATGTCTGTAGGGAAGAATACCACTGCCCCGGAAAAGGGGTAGGGTCGTTATAATTTGGTCAGCTGAACGCTGACCGTTGCCTCTGTTTGCCACCGTTGGGTGGACTTTCCCTGTGCAGGTGCTGGAGAGCCAAGCGGGACGCAAAAAGGTTGATGTCCATGCTGCTGTATTTGCTGCTGCAATTGCTAGCCCTCGAAGGCTAAACGAAATGGAAATGTTATGTTTTCTTTTTTTGTGGTCGGCCTGCATGGCAATGTTTGAGGCCACTATTTTGAAAGCCCTGTAAGGCCATAAGGCCAACTATTTGTATGTGTAAGACATTCCTATAATGTATAAAATGTGGAGTTTTTATATGTTGGACATTCAGGTGTGGAGTTCAAGTGTAGTATTGTAGGCTTCCGCTAGAATGCAATGTGTTAGGTGCACTGCACTACTCTGGTATCACTCCGTAGCTTCATCGTCTGTTTTGTGGTATATGTTGTGGGGCCCCGGCCGAACCTTCTAGTATATATTATATGAACGGATGGGGTTGTTACATTCTGACTCATCCTTCTTGAAGTTCTCATACTGGGATATGAGATTTTATCTTCTGTCTTTCCTTTCATCAGAAGATCCAACCACCATTTGGTTGAGAGAGTCCCAAATGGCCTTGGATGAAGTGCATTCAGCCACTTTCTGGAATATGTCATCAGACATTGTTTGGGCCAGAATGTTCATGGCTTTAGCATTAGCAAGTTTTGCTTTCTTCTGAGCACCAGTCCACTCAGGTGGTGGAACTGCATGAGTGCTGGAGGTTGTTGTAGATGTAGAGGCAGTTGATTGAGGAGGACCTGTCAAAATAGAGTTGTAGATGTCCTCATCAATAGAATTCATATATAGTTTAATTCTTGCCTTCCCGATGGCAAACTTATTTAAGTTGCACACTGGAGGTCTGGTGCTTGCATAGTCCTTATTCTGTGTCATGCTGTGTATATAATCCTAAGGAAAATAAAGGATCAGATCTAACACATGATCTTTTGGTTCAAGGGTTAATTTGTACAACCAAAGAAACACTGCTCTGATACCAATTAAAAGTGAGGGTTAGATCTGATATACTATAGAGGGGGGTGAATAGAGTATCTTTAAAACTTTAAAGCTTTTGGTGTGAATTAAAACTTCAGAGTATAGTAGCTATTTGATACCAATACTTACTGTAAGTAAAAGTGCAAACTAAGATAACTTAATCTACCACAGGCACACCAAGACTAAATTAACTAACACAGGTACAACAAACCTAACTAGCACAGGCACGACAAGAACAAAAGAAAAAGATGGCAACTAGACAACACAAGAATTTTTATAGTGGTTCCCCAACCTGGGTACATCCACTCTTCTACCACCCTGGTAGGAATCCACTCAGGTTTTTGATCAGGTGACTGCCATCAATTTGCTTTTGATCAGGTGCTCAAAAACTAATCCCAAGTCTTTTGATCAGGTGACTTGCAACCAAGGAATAACTTTTGAAGGGAGTTAAAGAACCCTTTGTACAGTGAGGGGGTGAGAGAGTGATGGTGTCTTCTCTTTCTCAAATACAACTGAGAAGACTAGTGGATCTTGATGTTAACAAAGCTCCCCCGTAGTTATTAAGTTATTCAGGAAGATTGAGCTTTGCTTCAGGGTGAGTAGGTCTTCAATCTTTTGGCCTTGACCAGAGTAGATCCAGGGACTTCTTGACTGATAAAGGTTTGTTGTCCTTGAAGAATCCTGTAATGAAGAATGAAGAAGACTCTTTATTTATATGGATGTTCTTCTTCTTCTTCAGTATCATGAATTATTTTTTTGGTCTGGGTTTCTTGTTTCTTGACTCTATATCTGTGTTATTGTTCTCTATATGCTTGCTGTCTGTTTGTTGTATGCTTACTTTCTCTTTTTTTTGTATCCGAGAAGAAGGAAGAAATCCCTTTTTATATTTTCTATGAAATTTTCCTTTGAATTTTTGAATTCCTTCCTTCATTGATTGCTAACGGCCTTGAGAATGTCTGCATTAATTGATTTCCCCAACTGTCCCATTGAAAAACAACAAGTAATTATCCTGATGAATACCATAATCAATGCTGCTTCTAACGGTAATATTCAGAAAATATTAAGCATTGATTATTCAGGAATTACTGTAATAAAATAAGGACAGAAGGAGGGAAAAGTCCAAGTCTGAATCTGCACAGAATTCGTCGATCAAGAAACAGAATTCGTCGACCTGGGTCCAGAGTTCGTCGAGCTGAGAAGTCATGTTCGTCGACCAGATAATTGTTGTTCGTCAACCTGAGATACAAGATCATCGACCTGAGAATTATTGACTGCTACTTGATAAAACTTGTAAATATTGTAGTTTAAGTTCGCCGAGCTGAGAACATGAATTTGTCGACTGGAGTTCAGTGAAATGATTCTGGACTTAGAATGTTGAAGTAGAGCATCCAGAAATGGTCGACATGAGAATCAAGTTCGTCGAGATCAGCTCAGAGAATTGTCTCTGAGTTCGTCGAGCTGTGCATGACTTTCGTCGAACTGAGTTCGACGAACGTCGAACTCATTTCCTGAGTCTTTGAAATTTCTCTAAGTCTTGAGTCTTCTGCAGTCTGCTGATGGCTGGTCCAAGTAATGTTGACTTGAAGGACATGGCCTAAACACTAGGACACAAACATAACCCTGGTTATACATGTTGTGTCAAACATCCTAGTTTAGTGAACCTAGCCCAAATCCAACTAGGGATCCAACACTCTCCCTTCTCTTTAACTCTTTTAGAAAGAGAATGGCCAAATTAAAATGAGTCTTCTCTTCTCAGTTTCGGCCTTAAAGCAGCAAGGAGAAATCTGGGCTATCAGATCCCAGAGGAAGGAAACGAATGGCTATAAATGTTCCTGAAAACGGCTATTTCGAGTCTGACACGCCCGTGTCACATGGCGTATACCTTAAGCGGCACATGAACCGACTTATCCAGAATAGGACACGGCCATGTGACACGCCCCGCTTATGTCACATAACTGACACACCCGTGTCTAGCTCTCGAGACCCACTCGATACCTACTCGAGACAATCACTCGAGTAATTGGTCATGACACGCCCATGTCATATGGCTGTCACGCCCATGTCCCAGCAGTACTCGAGACATTTACGACCTACTCGAGACACCCCCTCGAGACCCACTCGAGTAGACACAGAGCAGAACACGCCCGTGTCCCATGGCTGACACGCCCGTGTCCCATGGCTGACACGCCCGTGTCCCATGGCGGACATGCCCGTGTCTGGCTCTCGAGACCCACTCGAGACCTACTCGAGACAATCACTCGAGTAGTTGGGCAGGACACGCCCACTGACACGCCCATGTCGCAGGGCATGTTCCCTCTCGTGAACTTCATCGAGTGCATTTTTTCGAGCACGTGACAGGCTGCTTGTAACACCCCCTATCCGTCGCATAGCATATAGCAGTAGGTCAGGCTGGAGCCCGATGCCATATACCATAGACAGACCGGAAGGTTACGCAATGAAACCATCCTGCTAATAACCAACATCCTACACAGAGTACATTCTAGCGGAAGCAATTTAAAAGTTGCAAAATAAAGAACCCAGCCATAAGCATGAATATCCACTAAACAAACCCAGGAGGAATGAACGTACAATACACCAGTACTTGGCCTTATGGCCTTACAATAGTTTACTCAAATTAAAGTATTTTCCAAACATCGGCACGCAGGCCGGTCACACATGAATAATACAAGTAAACATTTAATAATTAGGCCTTCGAGGGCCGGCTCAGCAACATAGGCTTTTGCCTGCTATTTAGCACTTGGCTCCGCAGATGCAAGCAACAATCCACCGCAACGGTGGCAAACAAAAGCAACGGTTAGCTATGCTGACCAAATTATAACGACCCCGCCCCGGAACTCGGGGCAGCGATGCTCCTTCCCTGTACTTTGTTAGCATAACCAAGCAGTATAGTGTAAAAACACTTCATCACAGGACGGCCACACACCCCGTGCTCTCAGGGAACATTCTCGGTGAACCCAGTCAAAGTCAGTGGTCTCACCACCGCCTCCTGGATGGCAAATCTCGTGAGCATTATGGTCTTTCTAGACAATGCCTAAGACCCTCCATCTATGCCAATGGCAAGTGCCAAGTACCTTTAGGTATCTTTAACCGAACGACATAGAGTGGGTACGGTTCCGCCTAACCCGTTGCTCACACCACCCTATCACCTTAAGACATGGGGATGGGTCAAACTTCCCTAAGTCCCAATCCGATCACACACTTCACATAACTCGGTTATGTGCAAGTTGGCTCCCAGGCCACCAAGATGGCAGAATCACGCATCTACCCAGTTTTTCGGGTGCACCTTGGAGTTAGTCCTTAAGGCTCCCTGTTGCAATCTACCGCTAGAAAACCCGAAAAACAACCATCGACACAGAGTCTTCTCCGGCCATTCATGCAATGAAACATCACCGATCCAGACCAACTTGTCCGGGTAGGCTTCATACATCATGCCTATGTTCATTTCTCGATTACGGACTCTATATGCTAAACAACGGGGACTATTCATGTCTACCCGAAGGAATGCCTCACACTCACCGCAAACTCGCGAGAGCGGGCTTCCTATGCAAAGTAAAAGGGACTTCACATGTCTTAGGATGAGAATCATTACCCTAGCATTCCTCTTTGGTGCCATCGAAATCTATGCGGATGAAAGGCAATGTAATGTCCTCGCCTCCGTAGATCTGAACTTGGCTCGTGATTTGGGGCTCTGAAGCTCCGCCGGCGGCTGGATTTATCTTCTTTCTTCTTCTTTACTCTCCCTCTCTCTAGAACTTTAGAAAGAGATTGTTTGAATGAAATGAATGCATCCAAATCCTATTCCCGGGTATAACCCAGCAAGAACAGCCCTGAACCGTTGGATCCCAAAATAAGGAAACGGACGGCACAATTCGCACTTAAAATCCAAAACCTGGGTCGAACACGGCTAGTGACATGCCCGTGTCCAAGGCTATGTGCCCCATTCGGCACCAAAACCATCGCATCCCGAAAAGAACACGGGCTCTCGACACGCTCATATTAGGCTTGACACGCCCGTGTCAACCAGTACATGCCCGTGTAGCAGGGTGTGTTCCTCCATCGACACATGACCAACACCCACCCGAGAAGAACATGGGTATTTGACATGTCAGTGTCCAATTTGACACGCCCGTGTCATGTTGAACACGCCTGGGCTCTAGGCCGTGTTTCACCCCCGACACAACTCAGTCAACCTCCCAAGTAGGACACGGCCTGGGACATGCCGGTGTCTCAGTCCATGTTCACTGCTCAACAATCGTCGACTACAATTCGTCGACCACACGGACATCGTCGAACCCGAGCACGACACGCCCCTGGGACATGCCCGTGTCCCAAGCCGTGTGACCTCTACCAAGTCCCAGACTTGGCTCAAAATGCCTCTCGTCGCTCTTTTGAGTTTTGGGGCGTTACACTGCTCAACCGAGTAGGATACAGCCTGTGACACGCCCGTGTCCCAGGCCGTGTCACCCAGCTTAATCCCAAATTTGGGATTTGGGGTGTTACATTGGGCTCCACTGTCCACAGTTAGGTCTAGCTTCAGCTTGTTCCCGAAACCTTTTCTTTAACAGTTGAGCTTCTTTTTCTTTAAGCATAGCAGATGCAGACATCTCCACCTCTTCACATATAACATTTTGAACTGGTGTTGGAGGACTATCATGGTTTGGACAGCTACTTGGATAGCCTCAAATGAAATTATGCTGCAGGATTGTACATAGTTTGTTCAGCAGCATGAGTAGATTCAAATTGAGTTGGTTGACAACAATACTCAGCAATTTGATCACCACCATACCATAGGGGAGGATGGCCTAAAGTGTCTCTGATATTATTTGATATCCAGGTAGCATGTTAAGAACTGGTCGTTATCATTACCCTCTCTCCCTTTATGACTTCTCTGTCAACATGATCTCTCGGATCATTCTTATGAAACCTCACTTGGCCATCTAAGTAATTGATCCCTGAGGTTACAGTGTTCTTCACTTTCAGCAAATTATTATCCAAATCTTTGTCACAAGCTTTGATATCTTTAAGCAGTAATGTTGAATGGGTTGTTAGCTGAGTTTCCATGTCTTTTGTAGCAACAGCTATTTTATTTTCTAAATCAGTAATTTGCTCTATCAGCTTGACTAAAGTTTCTGTATACATAACAGTCATGTTTTCATCCAAAATTCTTTGATTGTCAAGGGAAGCCTTGTTTGGCAATCATTTCATCCTCAGTCTTATTTGCTTATTGTTGTTGTTTAGCAATATAAACTACAGCATTAGCTTCCTTCTGAAAGAAATTAGTCATGTCTGTTTTCAGGAGAGTTACTTCAAATCTTATAGACTTTATATCCCGTGCCAGTTGAAATTGCATCTCCTTATTCCTTTCATTCACATACTTTTCAAACTGTGTTCTTTGTTGGTCAAGCATAATTTGTAATTACACAAGCAGTGAGCTTGTGTCCACTAGAGGAGATAGAGTTGGTTCAGAGTGAATAAACCTTTTATAGCTCCTACTTCTCTTTTTCATTTCAAATATTTTCCTTTTCTTCAGTAGAGACTCTACTGCTTCCTCAGATTCAGAGGAACTTACTTCTTCAACTGTTGGTGTCTCTTTGGCTTTGTTAGTATCTGGGTCAAACTCCCCTTAACAATTGCATCTTCTTCATTTATATTGGTATTTTCTAAATTAGCATCTGCATGCTGAGTTTCAACATCAGGAATTTGATTCTGTGGAGTGTTAGCTAACTCCCCCTGGATTTCAGTTTCCTTGATCAAAAGATTTTCTTCCACTGCCTCCTTTGAGGCAGGATCTTCATGTTCTTTCCCAGAAATTTGCACATCATGTGCTAGATTCTCAAAAGTTACAGTTATCTCCCACTGGATGTTATTTATTTTATACAATAGAATTTCTTCTTCTGTCTCCTTAATGACTACATTTTCAGTATCTTCATCTGCAGATCTTGTGTAGTAGCAGCATTCAGTCTTTCCTCTTTGTTCAGGTCATGAACCACATCCATCACTATTTTGCCAGCAATTTCACTTTCTAAAGTTGGAAGCACATTGAGGTTATCTTCTTCAATGTGTTCCTTCTATGGTATTATCTCCCCCTACATCTGATCCCTAGTTTTATATGAAGGTCTACGAGAAATTTCTGGGGCTAGAACATCTAGGTCATCTGAGCTTGAGCTCTCTTGTCCATCAAATTTGCAGGAAGAATTTTCTTCCACTACAACATTCTTCTTCTTTTTGTCTTGCTTCTTTACCACTCCATGTGTCTCTTTAGATAATACTCTATCTCATCTGGATAAAATCCTCATATCCATTCTACGCATGTGATTGATTTTTGTTCCAGTCTTCAGTTTCAGACAATTAGGAAAGGCCTGTACATGTAGAGACTTATTATTCTGCCCAGATTTGGCTTCTTAAGGTACTCTGTAATTTTGTCAAAGCCTACTTTTCTCCAGTCAGTCTTGACTTTGAATATTACTCGAGCCATTTGCTGAAATATGTTGGTTGATATCCTATCATGTGCTCCTGTTTTGGACAACAGCACCTTCCCTATTATTTTTGACAGGAATTTCCCTTGATTGTTCATGCCTTTACGGAACAGGGTACTTCCCAACTTGGTGGTTGGAGCCAATCCACACCATTCTAATGCATCTGTGGTTTTGGCAGAACCTAAGTCTTCTTCTTGTTCAATTCTAGGTATGTGGAATATCTTGGCCAGTCTTCTTGTTATGATTTTCACTTTTTTTCCATTCACCTTGGACTTAATCTTTGTTAAATTTGATTCCAGTGATATATTGGAGAAGAATTCTTACCCTTCTCTTTTCCAGATATTTGAAGGTTCAGAAAGCAAATACTCTAAGACAGCCTCATTGATTAGGTTCACCACTTCCTTAATTTTGTCATCCGCCAACTGGAATCCATTGTGTACCATCTCATATCATTCGAATATGTTATCGTCATTCTGGGGAGCCATTAGAATTGAGAGAAATTGAAGAAGAAGATGTGTCGAATAAAGGAGTTCTAGGTCTCGACACTCATGGTCCAATCTCTCAGGAATTTAGGTAAGCGTAGATGACACCTTCTTTCTTGCCCTATTTATAGTAGTTGCCGCAGAAGTTGAAAAGGCGCGCTGCTAAATCTGTTCTAATTTTTAGGAAATGACCTAGTGTCGACACCAGTCTTGAGTGTCGACACAAGTTTGTCGAGATGTGTCGTCATAATATAAATCAAGTCTATCGTGATGTGTCGACTCAAGTCAACACATGTTTTATGTCTATCTACATATATGCTTTAGGGTTTTGATATTCGTATGTCTCGACACATCACTTTCAAAAGTGTCGACACACCATCTGGTGTCTCGACACATTACTACATACAGTGTCGACACATTTTCTTGTGTCACGACACTAACTAGTCAAAATTTTGTTTTTCTTAAGTGTTGATTCTTGACACTTTTGTAGCTTATTTTTGACACCTAAATGAGTATACTTAATTACCGATTAATAAGTTTTATACTAAAGTTATTACTGTTTTACTCAAGATTTAACATTCCAAGTTCAAATTTAAAAAAATTATGTTTCTCTTCTTCCAAAGGCTTAGTAAAGATATCAGCAATCTGTCTATTTGTGGGAACAAATTCCAAGCTAATATCTTCATTTTCTACATGTTCTCAAATAAAATGATATCTAATTTCAATGTGCTTAATTCTACTATGTGACACAGGATTATTTGCAATAGAAATAGCACTAGTAGAATCACAACATAAAAGAATTTTACTTAGCTGTAAATTATAATCTTGTAACTGATACTTAATCCAGAGCAATTGTGCACATCAACCACCAGCAGAAATATACTTAGATTCAGCTATGGATATTGCTACACTTGTCTGCTTTTTGCTGCTCCATGACACCAGCCTCCTTCCAAGAAATTGACATGGCCCTGATGTGCTTTTTCTGTCTTCTTTGTATCCTGCATAGTCTGCATCTGAATAGCCTATTAGATCAAAATCACTATTCCTGGGATACCATAGGCCAATATTAGGTGTGCCCTTTAGATATCTCAATATTCTTTTAACTGCAGTATAGTGAGATTCCTTAGGGCATGCTTGATATCTGGCACAGACACAAGTGGCATACATTTTGTCTGGTCTACTGGTTATTAATAGAGTGGAGAACCAACTATGCCCCTATACAAGGTGATATCAATTGGCTTTCCAGCACCATCCTTATCTAAAGACATACTTGACCCCATGGGAGTTTGCATTGAAATGGTTGTTTCCATGTCATACTTCTTGATTATCTCCTTGGTGAACTTAGACTGACTAATGAAAAGTCCATCTAAAGTTTGCTTAACTTGGAGACCCAAGAAAAACTTGAGTTCACCCTTGTTACTCATCTCAAACTTGTCTTGCATCAATTTGGCAAACCTAGTGCAAAGTGACTCATCAGTAGAACCAAATATTATGTCATCAACATATATTTATACTAAGATGGTCTTGCCTTTGACATCCCTTAGGAATAGTACGTGTTTTTTCTATTTTCCCTCTTGAGAATTTATTCTCTAGAAGGAACTTAGGCAGAGTATCATACCAAGCTCTTGGGGCTTGTTTTAAACCATAGAGAGCTCTTAAAAGTAAATATACATGAGTAGGTTTAGTAGAATCAACAAAATATGAGGGTTGCTCTACATAAACTCTTTCTTTAAGATTGCCATTTAGAAAGGTTGACTTCACATCCATTTGATATACTTCGAATCTTTTATAGGCTACATATGCTAGGAAGAGTCTTATTGCCTACAATCTAGTCACTGGTCCAAAGGTTTGATCGAAGTCCATTCTCTCTTCTTTTTTATATCCTTTTGCAACCTGTCTAGCAATGTTTCTGACTATAACCTCATTATCATACAGTTTGTTTCTATATATCCATTTGGTTCCTGTGATGTTGTAGTTATCTGGTTTGGGAACCAGCTTCCAGACATTGCACCTCTTGAACTGGTTCAATTCTTCCTGCATTGCACTTATCCAAAATGGATACACATTAGCTTCTTCAAATTTCTTTAGTTCTGTCTGGGACAGAAAGCTTGAATATATCACTATGTTATAATGTTTGCTTCTTGTAGTCACACCCTGTACAACATCTCCTATGATCAATTCCCTTGGATGATCCCTTAGATGTCTGATAGCCACAGGTAATGTGACTTCTTCTCCTTGACCACCTGCATCATGTTAAGTTTCTTCTCTTTGTTGTTCCTGTGCAAGCACTTCTTCAACTATGTTGACTCCATCTTGCATATTCTAGCTTGCTGGAACAATATCATCTAAAGTCAGCTCCTTTAGCTTTAAGTCTTCACCTGTTGTGCATGATGAACCTGGCTTATCATTGTAAAACATAGAACTTTCATCAAATACAACATGAACAGACAATTCCACAACTTGATCCCTCAAGTTGTAGACCCAAAAGGCCTACTGTGGTCACTATAACCAACAAATATGTCATCATAGGACTTCTTAGAAAACTTAGATAGATATGTTTTCCCATTATTTAGGACATAACATCTACATCCAAAGATTCTAAAATAGGCCAAGTTTGGTTTTCTGCCCTTCATAAGTTCATAATGAGTTTTATTCAATCTTTTGTTGATTGAAGCTCTATTAAGAACATGACATGTTGTGTTTATAGCTTCAGTCCAGAAATATTCTAGAAGTGAAGAATCACTCGTTATGGTTCTTCCAGCTTCAATGAGAGTCCTATTCTTCCTCTCAGCAATCCCATTTTACTGGGGTGTTCTTAGTGAGGAGAACTCTTGATGAATCCCCAATTCTTCACAAAACGTTATCATATAATCAGATTGAAACTCAGTTCCATGATCACTCCTAATTTTGACCATTAAGCTATTTAATTCAGTCTGAATTTGTTTGACAAAAGCCTTGAAAACATCAGGAGTTTCAGACTTTTTCCTTAAAAAACCCAAGTGAATCTGGAATAGTCATCAACTATTACAAATGTGTAAATTCTCTTTCCTAAACTATGAACTAGCATAGGACCAAACAAGTCCATATACAAGAGGTATAAACACCTCACTGAATCTTTACATTCAAAACTTTTGAATATAGTTTTAGTTTGCTTGCCTTTTTGGCATGTTGAGCATATGCTCTCCTTTGAGCATTTAATGTTAGGGTCATTCCTAACAAGCTTTCTACTAAAATTTTTATCTATATCCTTGTAGTTCAAATGAGCTAACATCTTGTGTCATTTGACACAGTGTAAGACTTTCTCATTTGCAACTAGACATAAGGGTGAGTCTGAATTTAAACAAAGAAAATTCAAACAATACACATTCTCACATCTAGTGCCTGTCAAGATAATCTCTTTGTTATTTGACATCTTAATTAGGCACTCATCTTTGTGGAAAGAAATTTCATAGCCAAGATCATAAAGTTTACTAATGCTCATAAGGTTATATTGCAACCCTTCCACATAAGCTACTTTAGTGAGTGTGACTAAGCCATTTGTGATCTTACCATAACATTTGGTTATTCCTTTGTCAGTTCCACCAAATATCACCTTAGTCCATTCTCCATGGGGATAAATTCCCTTAAATTTTCTCTTGTTCCAGTCACGTGTCTGGAACATCCACTATCCAAGTACCAGATTGGTCTGTCTCTAGTGCTTGGACACAGACATAATTTGTTTTTCCTTAGGAACCCATATTGTTTTGGGTCCTAGGTTCTTGTTAGCTGTGGTTCTATTGAAACCAACGCTGAGCTTCTTAACTGGATATCTTTTCTGAATATGAGACACTGAGTAATTGAACCAATCGTCCAAGGCAAAGTGTCCCATCTTTCTACAACACCAACATTCATATATATTGTACCTCCTCTTTGGAGGAACAAAAGGAACTTTATGCTGACATCCCTTAGCATAGGAATCAGCACACTTAACTGTTGTAATTAGACTGGGAGCAAACAAGTTGTTTTGTCTCTCAGTTACAACTATCCTCCTTGGAGCAGGCACATTAGGAATAGCTTTATTATTCGCATATGAACTTGGTTCATCTAGTCCAAACTTCTGGATTTCTTTTCTTTTAGTCTGAATTATACTATACAACCCGTATTCGTCGAGGATGGGTCCTACCACAGCCAGGTCAGCAGAAGTCAAGGTCAACAAGTCAAGATAGAAGTCAAAGTCAGCACGCAAGACCGCAGAAGGCCTGGGCGAGTATGGTGAGCTCCCCTCGCATACTTTCCAAGTAGGCGACTAGGCGAGATACTCGCCCAGCCCGTGCGAGTTCCCACTGGAAGTTGCCTAGTCGCCAGGGGGTGGGTATAAATATGACCCCCCTCCTTGGATTTCCCTATAAATAGGACCCCAGGGGTACGAGGTGAGGGACGAAAAATCCTCTGCAGTATAATCACGAGCTCTCCTTTTCGGATACTAGCCGAGCCTTTGGATTCCTTTTCCTTAGAGGTTAGGTCGTGACCTTGTGACTTAGTCATCAACTAGTCTCCCTCGTACCTAGTTCGGTCATTTTTGGTTGAGAAGGGGCTGCTCCTTTCGAGCATCCGAGTATGTGGTGGGACCTTCCTGCCGCAACATATGGGGTCCTATTTACCTTAGTTCTTCATCCTAGTCATCCTAGTCATCTGATCTTACCCCTTAACCAGTAACCTTAGGCGGCATTGGTCTGAATTTTGAGGTTGGGAATTTTCCTGATTTCAACACTTGGTGCGGTGAGCGTGGATTGCATACAAGGAGAAAAGTTTGGTGGTTTAGTAAGATGACCAATGGTGGCGAGCATGGAGAGTTGGCTGGTAACTCGGTGGGAGTTGGCTATTTCGCGCGAGGAGGCGAGTTCGTGACGGTTGCTGCATTAGAGGAGTTCGCGAAGGGGATTAAGAAGACCATCCTCACTGGGTTTTCTCATCGCCTCGATGTCACGACGACATCCCCTCATCGCGTGGCAGCACTGGATGAGGAAGCGCCGCCGAGGCGAGCTGGGAAGGAGCCTGCTTGGGCAAGAGAAGAGCGACCGATGTAGTCACGACATCATCCAGCGGGCAGCCAAGGGGTCCGTTTTCGGAATCCGATGTCGCCGGCGAGATACCGTAATACTCGCCAGTGGAGCGAGTATGATGTCTCCAGCGAGGATGAAACTCGCCACCGCTAGGGAGGGAGGAGCCCCTTTTGTGACGAGATCCTCGTCACCCCCATTCCCGAAGGGTTCAGAGAGCCCATTCTCACCTATTACTCCGACAGGAATGACCATTTTAGGCATTTTCAGTGGTTTGAAGACGTCGTCTCCATCCGCAACATGTCCGACACGTTCAAATGTCGATTCTTCTCTAGCACCCTCAAAGGCAATGCTAGAGATTGGTTTCACCAGCTGCCAACAGGTTCCGTCTACTATTTATCCAATCTGCGTCGGGGACTCATGGCGAGGTTCGCGACATTCGAGAAGAGGACGAAGGAGGCAACAACCCTCTTCACCCAAGGATAGCATGAGAGCTTAGGTCATTAAATTGACTGTTTTCAGGAAGAGATTTTGGAGGTGGAGGAGGTGGATAGCTTCACTTTGATGGTGGCCCTGAAGTTCGGTTTGAAGCCGGGTCTGTTCAACATGGAGATGGGGTCCAATCCCCCGAGGTCTTTTGAGGAGATGATAGAGAGGGTGAATACCTTCGTTCGAGGAGAGGAGAAGAACAAAGATTTCTTGGTACGGTTGGACAGAGATGATCTGATGGAAAGGGGGAGAACATGACCTTCGATAGGGAAAGCTAGGATGATGCCAAAGAGGCAGGTCAATAGGAGGAAGGAAGAGCCAGGGAGAAGAGAGGAGAGGATAAAGAGAGAAGAGCCCGGGAGGATGGAAGAGAGGAGGCATGAGAGGCCTCGAAGGCAAGAGGAGAGGAGGCCGGCAGAGGCCCGGGCAAGAAGAGGGGAAGATAGGAGGTCACCAGTGAGACCATGTTTTCAAGAGGAGAGAAGGAATGACAACCGGCAGGGGGAGGCCGAGGAGGAGGAAGAAGGGAGGCAATGGTCATTGCCCATCAATACAACAAGCGTCGCCGGAGGGAGCAACGGGCGATGCGTCAGGAGACGGAGATTCCACTCTACTGCGACATCCATCGAGTAGAGGGGCATGGTACGTTGGCCTGCCCGGAGTTCTGGGAAGCGAGGAGGAGGTTGGAGGTAGGAGTAGCAGAGAGGTAGCAGCAGAGGCAGGAGGTCCCGGTCGGACAAGTAGCATTCTAAGCTCTAGTGAGGAGGAGGAACGAGGATCGTGTCGACCTGGGAGGTCGCGAAGAGGTAATGCATGGCCCATGAGGTGGGCATGTCAGAGAAATAAATGGAGGAGCCAGGTTCGGAGCTTCCCGCAAGGGAAGTATTCATCAGATCTACAAGAAGAACTTTGCCTCGACGTCGCAGAACCCGCCGCCATTACCCGCCGCCATTAGAAGAGATCACCTTCTCAGAGGAGGACATGCTGGGGAATGAGAACCCCTTCCACGACGCCCTAGAATTTCAAGCTGCCATCGAATACTTCTCCGTCGACCGAATCCTCGCGGATATCGGTAGCTCGGTGAACATCATATTCAAGAGAACTTTCGTCAGGCTTCAGGTGGAAGCATCTCGGGTCCAGGCTGTAGATGGACCCCTCTTTAGCTTCTCATTCGAGAAGAAAGATGTCGAAGGGGCGGTAGAGCTTCTGGTTACTCTCGGCGGGACTTCGATCTGATGTCGCTTTATCATAGTCGATGCGCCGAGCAGGTACAATGCCATCTTCGGGCGGCCCATCATCAACTATTTCAAGGCCGTTCTGTCGGCATATCATCAGTGCTTGAAATACTGCCGGGGGATGTCCAGATCAGGATCAGGGGAGAGCCCAAGGCCTCCAAGGAGTGCTACCTGAATGTCGTCAGTACCATCAGCTAGGTGGGTGACGCAAAGAGGCTGGATGAGCTGCTAGAAAAAGAGAAGGGTTTGTGCGATGCTAAGGAGGTTGAAGAGGTGGAATTGATCTCTCGAGGAGGAGAGCCTGGTCTGCTGAAGGTTGGAGGATCCCTATCGTTGGAGGGGAAGATCGAGATGGCCACTTGCCTGCAGGACAACGTTGATATTTTCGCTTGGAGCGCCGCCGAGATGTCAGGGGTTGATGCCAATGTTGCTTGTCATTGCCTAAACCTAGATCCCGCAGTGGCTCCCATTCGTCAAAAGCAGTGGAAGAGCATTTCCATGCTAGCTGGACTAATTAGGGAGGAATTGGGTAAGCTGCTGAAGGCGAGTTTTGTTTCGGAGATCCAGTATCCAGGCTGGGTGTCCAATGTTATAATGGTGAAGAAGCCTAGAGGGGGCTGGCATCTTTGTATTGATTTTTTTATGCTGAATAAAGCTTTCCTGAAGGATTGTTACCCCTTGCCTCAAATCAACGCGCTGGTTGATTCTGCCATCGGGTTTTCTGTGATGAGTTTTCTTGATGCTTTTTCAGGGTATCACCAGATCCTGATGCATCCCCCCGACTATCGCGACGTCTCCTTCATAACCAATGATGTTGTTATAGCTACAAAATGATGTCCTTCAGGCTCAAGAACGCAGGGGCAACTTACCATAGAATGATGGATCAAATCTTCAAGGAGAAGAAGGGACGAAACTTGGAAGTTTATGTGGACGATCTCCTTATCAAGAGAAAAAGTGTTGCAGAGCACATAACGGATCTGGAGGAGACCTTCACCACCCTGAGGAAGTACAAGATGCGACTCAACTTGGCCAAGTGCGTCTTCGGTGCAAGAAGAGAGAAGTTCTTAGGTCACCTTCTCACTCTCAAGGGGTGGAACCTAATCCAGACAAAGTGAAGGCCATTCTATGGATGGCGTCCCTAAGAGATCCCAAGGAAGTCCAAAGGTTGACAGAAAGGTTTGTGGGTCTTAGATGATTCCTATCCAAAGCTGGAGAAAAGTGTTCTCTGTTCTTTAAAACTCTTCAGGGGAATCAGAAGTTTGAGTGGACCGCGAAGTGTGAGGAGGCCTTCGGAAAGCTCAAGCAATAGATAACCCAAGCTCCTCTCCTCCAAGGCCTGCAGGAAAATGAAGACCTCTTACTCTATCTAGGAGTAGGAGCGGAAGCGGTTAGCTCGGTGTTGGTCCGAGAAGAAGGCAAGAAGCAGCTCCCCGTCTACAATGTGACTAGAGTGTTACGACAGGCAGAAATGAGATATCCTATTCTGGAGAAGTTGGTGTTTGCTCTTGTGGTTTCAGCTCAAAGGCTCTGTCCTTATTTTTATGCTCATTCCATCAGGGTCATCTCCGATCACCCTCTGCGTAGTATCCTGGATGGAGTGGAGCATTCAGGCAAGTTGGCAAAATAGGCGGTGGAGCTTAGCGAGTTCGACATTTCTTACTCTCTAAGGGTAGAAATCAAGGCACAGGCAGTAGCAAATTTCCTGGCTGACTTCTCAGCCAAGGTGGAAGGAGATGAAGGCTCTTCTAGCCCAGTCTCTTGGAAGATATTTGTGGACGGCGCTTCGGGAAGGTATTCTATGGGAGTCGGACGGCCACGATTCGCACTAAAAACCAAACTCCTGGGCCGAACACGGCTTATGACACGCCCGTGTCCAAGGCCGTGTGCCTCAATCGATGCTGAAACCGTCGCACCCAGAACAGGACACGGGTTCTGGACACACCCGTATCAAATGTGACACGCCCGTGTCACTCAGTACACACCCGTGTTGCTGGGCGTGTTCCTCCATCGACACAGGTCCAAACACAACCCGAGAAGAACATGGGTCCTCGACATGCCCGTGTCGATTTTTGACACGCCCGTGTCAGGCTGAACACGCCTGGGCTCCAGGCCGTGTTCTTCCCCAACATAGCCCGGCTAACATCCCGAGTAGGATACGGCCTAGGACACGCCCGTGTCTCAAGCCGTGTTCGCAGTCTCGATGATCGTCGACCTCATTTTCGTCGACCACTCGAAAAATTTGTCGAACACGAGCACGACATGGCCTTGGACACGCCCGTGTCCCAGGCCGTGCTCACTGTCTCGACACTTCGTCGAGCTCAGTTCGTCAGTCACCCGGGTTCTTCATCGAACCCGAGCATGACACGGCCTTGGACACGCCCGTGTTCCAGGCCGTGTGACCCCTACCAAGATCCCAACTTGGCTCTAACGTAGTCCAAACCTCTTTCGAGTTTTCTGGGCTTTACAGAGGGGACCATGATCGAACTATTCCGATCATCCATCGAAGAGGGGTAGATGATGGAGATCGAGCAGAGGATATCCTGGAGGGATCCGTTTATTTCTTTCTTGGCAACAAGTCAGGTTCCTGGCAGTGAGGGTGATTGGAGGAAGTTTCGCTACAATACTGCATATTACTTACTACAGGAAGGAGAGCTCTATCATAAGACTATGTCGGGCCCTCTGGCCCGGTGTTTGTCAGAGGTTGAAGTCCCTCGTATTCTAGAGGATATTCATTCGGGAGAGTGTTGCAGTCACTCAAGAACTCACACTCTGGAACAGAGAATTCTAAGGCATGGATACTTCTGGCCCACCATTCGAAAGGATGTAAAAGCCTTTTCCAAGAAATGTCTGCAATGTCAGCTCTTCACGCCTCTTCAACTACAACAAGCTCAACACCTTTGGTCGATCACTGCTCCATGGCCCTTCGCCATCTAGGGAATGGACTTGATCGACCCTTTCCCTCAGGACAGCGGACAGAGGAAGTTTGTCCTCGTCATGATCGATTACTTCTACAAATGGATCGAGGTGAAAGATCTGGCCAAGAGAACTTCTCAGATTGTAAATAATTTCAACTGGGGAGAGATTGCATGCAAGTTCGGGATTCCTCTCGCCATCATTGCCGATAATTGTCCACAGTTCGCCAGCTTGGAGTTAGAGGACTTCTGCAAGCAACTAGGGACGGATCTTCGATTCGCCTCTATGCATCATCCTCGCAGTAACAGACAAGTGGATGCAACCAACAAGTTTATCATCAACCTCCTGAAGAAGAAAGTCACCAACTTGAAGGGTAATTGGGCAGAGCAGCTCCCCTCAGTCCTTTGGGATCTGAGAATAACTCCAAACTCGACTACGGGGGAAACTTCCTTCGAGTTGTCCAACGGGTCTGAGGCACTCATCCCAGTGGAGCTTGAGGTTCGGAGCCCGAGAGTCATAGCAGTTGGAGATGGCAGCGAACAATGGCGTTTAGAGAATGAAGACGCTCAAAGGCTCTCGCTTAATTTTGTTGAAGAGCTTCGTGACTTAGCTGATATCCGCCAGGAGGAGATCAAGCGGCGCATGTCAAAGCACTTCGACAAAAACGTCCGCCTAAAACATTTCCTTACAGGGGATCTGGTCATGAAAAAGGTGGATGTTGCAAGAATGGAAGCAACGGTTGGCAAGCTGCATCCTAATTGGGAAGGTCCCTTCATCGTCCAAGAAGCCTTGGCCACCGGAGGCTATTATCTTCAGGATCAAGTCGGAGAGAAGCTGGGAGGAACTTGGAGCGGGGATGACCTGAAGAGGTTCTATCCCTAGCAGTACCGCTATACTTTCCTTGTAAATCCTATTTTCACACATATATATATATACAGTGGCAGCCATATGGTTTCTCTTTATGCTATTCCATCTCAAGATTTCTAAGGCTTTAGGGTTCAGCTCCGTGCTCGATCCGTGAAACCGGATGTCGACCCGTTCCTCCTCAATAGCCCAGTGCGGATGATGGGACGATGCCGTCGGAAGCACTCTTGTAAGACTGAGCCTCTACACTGATGGCCGAGATCAGCTCCCCCCTTGTATGTCGGCCTAGGTACCCACGACTACATCTCTCCTCCAACTGGAGGAACTATCAAGAACAGGTTTGGACTCCAATCTCTTGGATTCGAGGAAGGATCGACCTTGCCAAGCTCCCATTTGAGCAACAACCCTTCGATTATTTTCAAAGGCAGGATAACCGGTCAAAGGGCAGGGGTAGGCCCAAGGGAAGATGTTAGTCGCGAGTGCATCCTGAGGGACCCTCGGGAGAACATTACCCCCTGTTCATATACTTGCACTCGTAGCCAAGTGGCAGAGCAAAAAATGATCTCCACGGTTGGGTTGGGAACGAGCCTTCAATCTGTTTTTCCTAGATAACCCAGGGCGGATGATGGGACGATGCCTCGAGATGTAAGCATCCTTTTAATACCGAACCCCTGCATTGACGGCCGAGATCAGCTCCCCCCCTTGCATGTCGGCCTAGCTACCCCCGATTGCATCTCTCCTTCGACTGGAGGAACTTTCAGGAACAGGTCTGGACGCCAACCTCCCCACTCGACGGCGGCAGGATCATCGTTCTCTTTATAATTTCTTTGGTCCTCAAAGATATTGATGTATTTGACTCATTGGAAATCTCTTAAGCAGTAGGGAAAACTACTCCAGCAATGTTCAAAGTCCTTGAGTGGCAGTGTCATCGTAAGTGCAAGTCCCTGCATGAGTTTCTCTCCTGCATATTGGCCAACGACCTCCTCGAGTGAGACCAAGTTCCTCATTGGAGTGATGTCGTAGTCCGTGAACTCTATACGAGCTCCTCTCCTGCAGACCGACTACTTGCCTCCCCGAGTCGACTTACACCACTCAAGTTAAGCAAGGCTCCTGAGAGCTGTCAACTCCAACATTGTTCAAAGTCCTCGAGTGGCAGTGTCATCGTAAGTCCAAGTCCCTGCACGAGCTCATCTACTGCATATTGGTCAACAACCTCCTCGATTGATACCAAGTTCCTCGTTGGAGTGATGTCGTAGTCCGTGAACTCTGTACGAGCTCCTCTCCTACAGACCGACTACTTGCCTCCCCGAGTCGACTTACACTACTCTAGTTGAGCAAGGCTCCTGAGAGCTGTCAACTCAAACAATGTTCAAAGTCCTCGAGTGGCAGTGTCATCGTAAGTCCAAGTCCCTGCACAAGCTCCTCTCCTTCATATTGGCCAACAACCTCCTCGAGAGAGACCAAGTTCCTCGTTGGAGTGATGTTGTAGTCTGTGAACTCTATACGAGCTCCTCTCCTGCAGACCGACTACTTGCCTCCCCGAGTTGACTTACACTACTCTAGTTGAGCAAGGCTTCTGAGAGCTGTCGACTCTAACAATGTTCAAAGTCCTCGAGTGGCAGTGTCATCGTAAGTCCAAGTCCCTGCACGAGCTCCTCTCCTGCATATTGGCCAACGACCTCCTCGAGTGAGACCAAGTTCCTCATTGGAATGATGTCGTAGTCCGTGAACATTGTACGAGCTCCCCTCCCGCAGACTGACTACTGGCCTCCCCGAGTGGACCGATTCCCACCCCCAGTTGAGCATGGCTCCTGCTGGGTGTCGACTGATTCCCACCTCCCAGTTGAATTTGGCTCCTGCTGGGTATCGACTACCTCCCACCACCAGTCAAGCTCGGCTCTTGATGGGTGACGGCTCTGGTTTCCAAGCCAACCAGGTTTAGCCCTGGCGAGATAAATAATTAGGCAGTTGTGAGTATGTATTGGCGAGTATGCGAGTATGCCTTGGCAAGCGTGCAAGTATGCTCTGGCGAGTATATGCACGGACACAAGCGAGTGTCGGGATGCAAATTGCTGGAGCGACTAAGGTCATACGAGTAATTACTACGCGACTATGACTGATGCCAAGGCGCGGGTAAAAGCATCACAAGCACTCCTCCTCCTCGAGCCTATGAGCCTAGCGGGCATCATCAACCAACAAACATGCGAGCAAAGAATAACAAAGTGCGGTAACTTAAACTTATATAAATATATATGTCAAGAATTTACAAGTTACAAAAATTTGTTAACAATATGTTACATGCGAGCATGACAAAAATCGGCAAGCAACTAGGACTCATCGTCGCCAGTATCGGGCCGATATTCGTTGTCTCCAATGTCGGCATCCTACTCTTCCACGCTGCCTTCCTCGCTTTCCTCCCCATCAGTGCTTTCACCGCTACCGCTGCTACTGTCGCTGCCGCTGGAGCCCGATGTTGAGGAAGGGAGGCGATCGGGCGAGGTCGATTCCTCGGCGAGCAGTTAGGGAATGAGCTCGTCGATGGTGAGATTCTTCTCCCCCTCGACGAGTTGGTCGTTGATCCTCAGTCGGGTGAGCATGATGTTCCTCGCCGCTCGCGCTATCTCGAGGCGGACCGACGACCTCTCTTTTCAAAGGACCCTGGACCTCTTAACCGCCCAATGCGGGTTGTCCTCCGGCCACAACGCATTGGGGTAGGGAACAAAAGAGCTCGTGCGGCCCTCAAAGGCTGTCAAGAAAGTCTCCATCTCGGCGGCGCAGACTTGGGCTACCTCCAGCTCCGCCAGAGAGTTGGCGTGTTTCTCCTCGCACTCGGAGAGCTTCTTCACGGCCTCAATCGCGGCAGCCTGCGATAAATAACAGACAGTCAGCAAAATAAATCCATGTCCAAAACCATCAATGTCGCGTGCGGGAAGCGACCTACCTCATAGTCTCTCCAGCGGACCGACTGCATGCCAAGGTTGATGGCCTTCTTGGAGACGACCTTCAAGGCCTCGGTCGTCTCCAGCAGCTTCCTGGCTGAGTAATGCACCAGCTCGACAGCCTGAGCGAGCGAGCATGCGGTTTGCTGTGTGATTTCCTCCAGACTGAGCTCCAGCATGGACTCGACGTTAGCTTGCCCGTATAGAGTATGGAGGATGGTAAATGCCTCCCCCTTGTCCTCCCAATCCGCCGAGCAAGAGGGGAGGTTGGTGCTCAAGGTCACCAAATGGTCGTCTTCCGACCAAGTCACCACCGGACAACCATAAGCATCCACTGCTCCTCGCCCAATGTTGAAATTTGGGTGGAAGTTTGGGGTCCGAGCATCCAGCGGTGACTCTTGATCACCAGACCGAGGCGACGATACCTTTTCCTTCTTACTCGCAGGTACCGGTGACTTGACCTTCACCTCCCCTTTAGCGAGTTTCTTCTTCTCGCCGACGTCGGGCGGGGGGTTGGATTCCTAGAAGGATGTGGCGACTTCCTTCGCTGGAGGATGCGACTTCTCTGGAAGCTTGCAAGCCACTGCAAACATTGTGCAACATATCGGTACCGAGCTCTAATAAATGTAAGCGAGAATGCAAACATATGTAATTCTCGCTCAAATATTACCCTCGTTTGGATGGATCTCAAGGAGCGTGTTGACATTGAGCCGCTAGTGGATAACGTCGAATCGGTGACCTCGGATGGACTCGAACAGCTGCTCGCGAGCACCTTCCAAGATCGGTGGGAGGAAGGCGACATTGGCAGGTTGATGCGGCCTTCCCAGAATGCCCGCGAAGTCGCCAGGACGACGACCAGCTGCTCGCTCCACCGGTGGTCTTTATTCGTCGTCCCCACCATGGTGTAGACGCTGCTGAAATAGACGACCCCCTCGGCGGTTGCGGCGAAGGCGAATATCTTGCGGAAAACTGAGAGGTCGAAGGCGACCCTCGCTTCCCACAGGTAGCAAAGGAACCCCATAATGATCGCCACTCCATTGGGGTTGATTTGCGCATTGACGATCCCAAAATATCGCAGGATCTCGCGATATTCTGTCCAGAGTGTAAGTCGCAGGTGTTGGATCCCTAGTTTGGATTTGGGCTAGGTTCACTAATTAGGATAAGTTTTGACCCATATTGTATAGCCAGGGTCAAGTGTTGTGTCCTAGAGTTTAGGCTAGTCATTAGGTTCAACATTCATGAACCAGCCAGCAGAAGACTTCAGGAGACTCAAGACTTATAAGAAATTCAAGTTCAAATTTATCAGTTCGAAATTCTTCGAACTCAGCTCGAGGATCGTTGATCGCAGATTGATGAACTCATAGTTAATTCTCTGAGTTAAGCTCGACGATATTCGAGTTCAGATCGACGAAATATGGAGTTCAGCTTCAACAGATTCTTTCCAGTTTATTTTCCCTGAACTCAGCTCGACGAAGACAGATTCTATACTCGACGAACTTGGACCGCATAATTGGCAAGTTATTCGCAGTATGTAGTTCGCTGAGCGCAGGTCGACGAACAGGATTTCTCAGCTCGACGAACTTGGATCTCCGGTCGACGAAATCTGTTCAGAGCTCGACGATTTCTGTCCAGTACCAGACTTAGAGTTTTTCCTTATTTTTTGTCCTTATTCCATATATTATTTGGCAGTAATTCTTTGAGTAATTAATGTATATATTCCCCTGAATATAGCCATTATTGGCAGCATTAATTATGGCCTTCATCATGGTTAATTACTTGCTTAATTTATTAGGACAGTTGGGGAAACTCATTAAAGACAATATTCTCCAGTTGTATTTCATTCTCTAGGTAATCAGCAATCAATGCATGAAATTCAAAATTCAAAGGAGAATTCGATAGAAAAATATAAAAGAGATTTTTCTCTTTTCAGACTACAAGTAATACACAATGAACTAACAGAGAATATAGAAATATTCAGAACTCTTCTCTGTGCAGAAAACAACTTATTTTCTCCTTGCTCTTACTGAAAACTGAAGAAGAAGAAGAACAAGCATATATTAAGAGTCTTCTTCAACTTCTTCTCCAGGAACATTCAAGGACAACAACTCTCAATGAGTCAAAAAGTTCCTGGACATCATTTCAAAACAAGGCTGAAGACCTACACCCTGAGCAAGGCTCCATGTGATTTCAGAATGAGTCTTGACAACAACAATCCAATATTCATCTCTGTTGATTAGAGAAAGAGAAGACACCATCACCTCTCTCACCTCCTGTATAAAGGGTTTATTAACTCCCTTCAAAAGTTTATTCTTGGTTTTTGGGCACCTGATCAAAAGCTCAAAGGGTTGTGAGATCTCCCTGGAAATAGATCTTGTGGTGGCAGTCACCTGATCAAAAACCTGCCAGTGGATTCCTACCAGGGTGGTATAAGAGTGGATGTACCCGGTTGGGGAACCACTATAAAATTCTTGTGTCGTCTGGTTGCCTATTTTCTTTCTGTTCTTGTCTTGCTGTGAACGATTAGCTTATTGTGATAGATTAGCTTGTTATGATAGATTAGCTTGCTGTGATATATTAGTTTGTTGCGATAGATTGCTTTGCTGTGTTAGTTTAGCTTAGTTTATAATTTCTGTTATACTATTATAATATCACCTATTTTATTACTCTGATAATTTCTTAAAACAGCTAGAAATTTTAATTACTCTATTCACCCCCCCTCTAGAGTAAATCAGGTCTACCCCCTTCTTTCAATTGGTATCAGAGCAGGTTCCTTTGGTTGTACAAGCTAATACTTGAACCAAAAGATCCTTATTAGATCTGATTTTCTTTTTCTAGTTTTTCTAATTATTTCATAGCATGGCACAGAGCAAGGATTATGCAAGCACCAGACCTCCAGTTTGCAACTTGAATAAGTTTGCTATCTGGAAGGCAAGAATTTGGCTTTATATGAATGCTATTAATGAAGACATATACAACTCTATTTTGACAGGTCCCCCTCAACCTACAGCTGCTACTACATCTACCAGTACACATGTTGTTCCACCACCTGAGTGGACTGATGCACAAAAGAAGGCAAAGATATCTGATGTTAAGGCCATGAATATTCGGGCACAAACTATGTCAGATGACATATTCCAGAAGGTGGCTAAGTGCACATCTGCCGAGGCTATCTGGGACACTCTCAACCAGATGGTTTCTGGTTCAGTAGATGAGAAAAAGGACAGGAGATCAAACCACATCTCCCAATATGAAAATTTAAAGAAAGAAGAATCTGAGTCTGTGAGTGACATGCACAACAGACTAAGCTCAATCATCAATAAGCTAAAGACTCTAGACAAGGACATCACTTTCACAGAAGTAAATGACAAAATCCTCATGTGCTTCCCAAGCTCATGGGATTCCAGAATATGGCCAATCAAGGAGGCCAGAAGCTTAAATGAGATTTCCACTGAATATCTTCTTGGAAAGGAAGAACTCATCAAGTGAAGAAAGGAAGAACAAGAAAGAAAGAAAGGAGCAAAATATAGCCTTCAAAGCTTCAGAAGAATCAGAAGCTCCAACAGCAAGTGAAGAACTCCTGAGTCTCTTAGCCAAGAGATTTTACAAAATGGCAAAGAAGGACTTTAGAATAAAGTCATTTAGGCAAGATGACAAACCAAGATATGACAAGACACCCACTAAAGTGGTTGTTTGTTTTGGGTGCAGGAAACCAAGACACTTCATATCAGAGTGTCCAGAAAACCAAAAGAAGGAGCGAAGAAGAGAAAAGGACTACAGAAAACAGTACTATAGCAAGCCCTCCTCCAGCAAGCATAAAAGGAAGGAGAAAGGTTTCATTGCTGAGACCTGGAGTGATACAGATGAACAATACTCATATTCCTGCTCTAGTGAAGATGAAGAGGAGGCAAAGGCAAGGGAAGTTTGCCTTATGGCTATCAATGCCTCCTACAGCCCATCCGAAGCTGCGTAGCTAGATAATGAAGAATCATCAGAATCTGAGGCAGATCAGGTACTATCATCTTTTGATTATAATTTAGATAATTTTAAAACTGAATTTAAATCATTATGTACTGATTTAATTAACACTGAAAAAGAAATTAAAATACTTAGAGAAAAACTGACTGAGCAAGAAAACTTTATTTCAGAAAACATTAAGCTAAAAGATGAATTAACTTTAGCCAATGAACAAATCATATCATTAAAATCTGAATTGGCTGAGGCAAGGCAACTTAAAGAACCCCTAAATGGGAGAAGCATCAAGTTGATGGACATCACAAGCATAGTGAATGCCAGGCTAAATGGCAAGCTGGGCTTAGGTGCTTCATCAAGCCAACCCCACTGATTCAAAAGAATAACTTAACAACTCCTATAAAATTTGTTTCAGAAAAAGGTAAATAAAAGATAGATAATAATAATAATGTTAAACAAATAGAAGTAAAAACAAAGAATAAGAAAAAAGAGAAAGAATACAAGAAATCCTAATCATAACAATGTTCAACAGATGTCGTCGAACTCAGATCGATGAAATGTGTACAGTTCGTCGAACTCAAGTCGACGAACTCTGAACATAAACATTCATTATAATTATTTGTTGAACTACGATCGACGAAACCAGTATGGTTCGTCGACCCAAGATCGATGATTTTGGGGACCATAGAATGAATACTCTCATTCTCTGAGTGGAGTTCGATGAACTCATCCCCATTTGTTGACCTCAGATCGACGAACTTACTTGAATTCATCGAACCCAGTTCACTTTAGCAGAAACTTCAATTCTTTCAAAACTTATAATCAACCAAGATCTTCCATTAACCAATTTAATCAATAGATAATTCCACCAAAAAGATATCATCCCTTAGGCTACAAAGATCAACATGAATATTCTTACATTTCCAGTTTTAACTATGTAAAGAAAGAAGGACCCAAGGTAACCTGGGTCAAGAATAGCTAATCTGTTTTATTACAGGTGAAAGACTATCCAACCATAGAGCAACAGTGGTATTTGGATAGTGGCTGTTCAAAACATATGACTGAAAACAAGGACAACCTAATCAACTATAAGTCAAAGCTAGGACCCAAAGTAATATTTGGTGATTCCATTTGTGGCCAGACTGAAGGATATGAAAAGGTCAAAATTGGAGCAGTCACCTTAAAGAATGTAGCTTATGTAAGTGGACTGAAGCGCAACCTTATCTCCATAAGTCAGTTATGTGATGAAAGGTTTCAGGTATCATTTAATAAAACTTCCTGTATTATTACTTTAGTAGATAACCTAGTTGTGTTAACAGGAACTAGAGTAGGAAATATTTATGTAGTTAATTTTAAGTCTGCCAAAAATGAAATATACATATTTAATCAAACTAGTAATAATAATGAACTTTGGCATAGGAGATTAGGACATGTAAACTTGAAAAATATTGCTAAACTCTCTAGGGACAACCTTGTTAGAGGATTGCCTTCTTGCCCCTACAAGAAGGAAAGCCTTTGCAGGGCTTGTCAGTTATGCAAGCAAACTAAAAATAGTTTTAAATCTGTAAATCAAAGTGACTCACCTAGAATATTATACTTGCTACATATGGACCTTTTGGCCCTATTGCTATACAAAGCCTATGAGGGAAATCTTATACTTTAGTGATTGTAGATGACTTCTTAAGATTCACTTGGGTATTCTTTCTGAGATCTAAGTCAGATAACTTCAAGTTTCTTACAGATTTTCTTAAGAACATACAGATTGAGTACTCTACTCAGTTACATTGATCAGAAATGATCATGGTACTGAGTTTGAGTGTCTTCTTATGCAAGAGTTCTGTGAGAAGGAAGATATCGGGCACTACTTCTCAGCTCCTAGAACTCCTCAACAAAATTGGGTTGCTGAAAGGAAAAAATAGAACCCTAATTTAATCTGCATGCACATTACTTGCAAATGCTTGCTTGCCCCTATCCTTTTGGGCAGAGGCTGTGAGCACAACAAATTATATACTAAATAGAAGTCTGATACACAAGCTAAAGAATAAGACTCCTTATGAGAGCTACTTAAAGCTGGGAAGAAACCTAAAGTAGACTATTTTAAAATTTTTGGTTGCATTTGTTATATTCACAACAATAACAAGAAACATATTAGAAAGTTTGAAGCCAAGGATGAAATATGAATTTTTCTTGGATATTCCCAAGTAAGCAAGGCTTATAGGGTTTATAATAAATCAACCATGAAAATAGAAGAATCTATTCATATTTCATTTGATGAAACTAACATGTTTTAT
This sequence comes from Platanthera guangdongensis, assembly GCA_039583875.1. Taxonomy (NCBI): domain Eukaryota; kingdom Viridiplantae; phylum Streptophyta; class Magnoliopsida; order Asparagales; family Orchidaceae; genus Platanthera; species Platanthera guangdongensis. Next base: position 62,670,716 of record CM077166.1, on the reverse strand, counting down.
AAGGAGAAAGAAGTTTCTACTAATAACACTTTGCAGGAACCAAATTTGTGTGAATAATTGGATGAATTAACCGTCACCAATGAGGCTATCAGCCATTCTTCTCCACAAATTGCTGAAGATATTGAAGATGAAGACACTGAAATCAGTGCAGAGCCAACAACAGCTATAATTCCACAAGTGGAATTAATTCCCCAAGCTGTTGCTCAACCAACTTCTCCTACTGAATTTGTCACACTTAGAGATCACCCTGCATCTCAAGTGATTGGAGACATTTTAGTTGGTGTGCAGATAAGGCATCAACTCCACCAGGACATGATGCATGTCTGCTTCATATCTCAAACTGAGCCCTAATCCATCAAAGATGCTGAGCAAGATCCACACTGGATTATTGCAATGCAAGAGGAGCTCAACCAATTTGAGAGATGCAAAGTTTGGGATTTAGTTCGAAGACCCAAAGACTACCCAGTCATTGGAACTAAATGGGCATTTAGAAACAAGCTAGATGCTCAAGGTCTTATCATAAGGAACAAGGCCAGACTAATTGCTCTAGGATACAGACAAGAGGAAGGCATAGACTATGACCAGACATTTGTACATGTTGCAAGGATTGAAGCAATCAGAATTTTTCTTGCTTATGCAGCCTACAAAAAGTTCACTGTATACCAGATGGATGTCAATAGTGCATTCCTAAATGGTGAACTTAAAGAAAAGGTCTATGTAGAACAACCACCAGGTTTTATTTCTCCTACTCATCCCTCTTATGTTTTCAAATTGCATAGGGCTCTCTATGGTCTAAAGCAAGCTCCAAGAGCTTGGTATGAAACCTTAGCTAGCTTTCTCTTAGTGCATAAATTTTCTAGAGGCATAGTAGATAGGACTTTATTTATTAAGCATCATCATGATAAAATATTGTTAGTGCAAATATATGTAGATGACATCATATTTGGTTATATAGATTCCAAACTATGCTAAAGGTTCTCCAACCTTATGCATTCAAAGTATGAAATGAGTAGCATGGGTGAGCTCTCCTACTTCCTTGGTCTCCAAGTGAAGCAGTCACCTGATGGCATCTTCATATCCCAATCTAAATATGCTAAGGAGCTGATTAAAAGGTTTGGGGTGGCTGATGCTTCAGTAAAGAAAACACATATGGCTACCAATGCTGTAATTGATTCTGATGAACATGGGAAACCGGTAGATCAAAAATTGTATAGGGCCATTGTTGGGTCCCAGTTATATCTTACAGCAAGTAGACAAGACATTATGTTTGCTACATGCCTTTGTGCTAGGTTCCAGGTGAACCCTAAAGAATCTCACCTTATTTTTCTAAAAAGAATTTTGAGATATATAAAGAGTTGCCCTAATTTAGGACTCTGGTATCCAACTGAGTCAGAATTTGAGTTAACTGGATACTCTAATGCTAACTTTGCTGGATGTAGAGAGGACAGAAAGAGCATATCAGGGACATGTCAGTTCCTTGGTGATAGTCTAGTGTCATGGTTTTGCAAGAAACAAACGTCTGTGTCTACCTCAACAACAGAAGCTGAATATATAGCACCTGGCAGTTGCTGTTCACAAATGCTGTGGATTCAAAACCAACTCCTAGATTATGGTGTCAACTTAAGTAATTCAACTCTACTATGTGATAATATAAGTGCAATTTCTATTGCACAGAATCCAGTGCATCATAGTAGGACTAAGCATATAGATGTAAGACATCATTTTATTAGAGAGTGTGTAGACCAAAAGAAAATTAATCCCACATTTGTCTCCACTGATTTGCAAAAGGCAGATATCTTCACCAAACCCTTGGATGAGAAGAAACATATGTACTTTATGAATCAGTTAGGTATGATCAATGGTGATGCATTATTTAATTTTTTGTCTGTGGTCAAAGAATTTGCCATAGTTCGTCGAACGGAGATCGACGGACTAAGAAAAGTTCTTGAGAAATTCGTCGACCTGAGATCGACAAACTCTCTGTGTGTGAAGTCTTATTCGTCGAATGGAGATCGACGATATCACTTTAGAAAAATTTTCGCCGACCTGAGATCGACTAAAATGTTTCCCTTCTTCTGACTGAGATCGACGAACTCTTTTGTCAATAAAATATTTCGTCGAACCCAGATCGAAGAATTTTTATTTTTCGTCGGACGGAGTCTGCCGCTTCATATTCTGAAAACCATATATCTAGGTTTTCTTCGAGCTTCATCCCGCACTTTTTATTCCCTTTGTACTTGATCTCTCTGTTTTCTTTTGCAGGCGAACAATGGTGATTCTGGCGAACTCCCTTGCAGCAATGAAGTTCGACACCGGTTTTGACGTTGATTTTGACTCCTTCTCTCACACTGATCAAATATTCATCGACATCTTACAGTTGTGTGAGGAACAGAGTCTGAAGAAGTTCATGACAACCCGGATCAAAATATCAGCAAATAAAATCAGAGAATGGGTTTTCACTGCAATATCTCCAGATGCAGATACCATGATAGGCAACATTAGCGGCACCCAGGTCATTCTAACTCCTATAGCTCTAACTGAGATTTTTAATTTATCTACTAGATAAGATGATATAGAAATATATACCGATGAATATGAGAATATGCTGAGCAATATGGGGCATTCAGGAGGAAACCCCAATAAATTATTGAAAAAGAACTTGTCCATTCAATACAAGTTTCTTGCAGACATAGTTAGCAAGGTATTACTAGGCAAGCATACAGCCCACGATTATATCACCAGGCACCAATTCCTAGTGATGTGTGCTCTGGTTAAGAAGAAATATGTTAACTGGGGACAGATATTATTTGAGTTAATAAAGAAGCAGAATACAAAGAAAGAAGTGGGTTTTGCGAGGATTCTGGGAATCTTCCTTCAAGAGAAGGCACCTGAACTACTTGTCTCCCCGATAGTGTTCATTAATGCCTCAAAAAGGCTTACATCTGCACTTTTCGGCAGATGGGAGAGGACAATCTTAAGGCCATCCAAGGTTTCCTCCTCTTCCCAGACTTCCAAGAGCACTAGGGCAGTGACAGCCACTCCTCCACCTCCAGAAGATGTCCTTCCCTCCACCAGAATTCCTTCACCTCCTCCACAACAACAACCATCCTCTTCTCCAGCTCATACTCCACCAATTCAATCTCCTCAACATCTACCCACACCAGTTCCATCTCCAGAACACACTACACCACCTCCATCTCCACCTCCTCATTCTCCACCTCACATTAATATATCTGAAATTCCCTCCACCTCACAACCATCTTTCAATCTGCTGTCTCCTCCACCATCTCCACATAAATCTCCAATTCAAGAACCCATCTCCTCACCCACAACCACAGTTCCCCATTCTACCACTGAAATTCCTTCAATTGATATCCCTCTAGTCATCCATACTGACATTCCATCCATTACCCCTTCCACACATCCAGACTACACCCACACAGACTTCTCCAATGCATTCTCTGTGTGTTAAAATTGTGGACATCACACTCCATACTCTTCCTCTGCTCCTGAACCCCTATACCTAAACTTTTCTGATATAGTAAAAGACCTTCTTGTCTTTATTTCCCCCACTCTTGAGAAACTTATAGCTATTGTTATTTCTCCTCTCTCTGCTTCCATCATCTCTCTCTCTTCCAGAATTGATGCCCTTTCTTCTGTCCCTTCTTCTGGAGGACTGGCTTCAGGACCCTCTGAACCCTCAGGGGGAGATATTCTATGAAGAAGCTGCAGTTCTTCCTTGTACAGCAGCAGCAGCAGATTCTGAGATGTCTGATGATTCAATAGAAGTAGCCCCTCCAGCAGAAATAATTGATTTGTTTATAGATTTTGATATAGACATGGCTGACACAGTTGTGGCAAAAATAATTATTCTTGGTGATTATATTATAAATCCCACAGTTAATCTAGATTCTTTACTAGATTCATTCAATTTTGTTTACAACAATATTCTACCTAGTTTTGAGGAACTATAATCTAGAGCTATTTTACCTTATACTGCTCCAATAAGCAATGTAGTTGTTAAGCAACTTAAGGCAAGTTTTGCAGTAGCAGAGCCTCCAACAGTATTAGCTTATAAGGCTATTTCTCCTCCTAAGGCTATCTCCCCTCCTACCTATAAGATGGATGATAGTCCTTTACCTAATCTAGATGATATTATTCTTGCTGATATAAAAGAAGAGAATAAATTAGTTTCTGAAGTGTTGCTGAACTAGAAGTTCCAGAACCTCAAGTGCCTCCTCAAGCTGAAAAGAAAATCTCCAAGGAAGCCTTGAAGGCAATTGATGACTTGTATGCAAATACTCCAGGATCTTCTAATGATGATGATTATGAAGACTTTGATGAGTCTGATGATTCAAAAGCAAAGAAGAAAGTTGCTAAGAAAAGTAAAGCTCCTGCTAATGTTGTTCCAAAGCCAAATTCTAATGCAGACACTCCCTACTATATTCTTCAGAAGATTACTCCTTACCTAGGGATGCCTTCATGGATATGGCTATCCAAAAATGAGTAGAAAGATAGGAAGAAAAGCAGAAGGTACTCTCCTCCTCCTCCTTCTCAAAGGAATTAGAGAGGTCCTCATCCTCCTCCTCCAGCAGCAGGTGCTTCAGGAAATATTTCTCAGAGATCTACTTCATATACTCAAACTTATCAAAGACAACATGATAGATCTTCAAGATCTCAATTTCATGGGAGCAGTCAACACAAACATTCAAGCAACAGCAGACAACAACATCAAAAGCCAAACAAGCAACATAGAGTATCTGAAATTGATAAATCTGAAAAGGATAACAGTCCAAAAAGGCCAAAATCTCCTCCAATCCTTTTTGTGGATCCTGAACAAGAAACAACTGCTAGAATGGCCAGATTTCAAGAACTAGTTAGACTCTCCATGATTAACAAAGCTAAAGCTGAAGGTAGAGATCCTTCTCAGTACTCTACAATGTCATCCTACATAAAAGAAGAACTAAAAATGTATGACAATGTTAACAAATTTTTCAATGTAGATGCTTATATGAACCGGCATCCAGAGGCTGTAGTTCCAAGAGCAACTTCTCTCAATATCATTAGAGCAGCTGACATGATAATGTCTAAAAGAGAAGCTGCCAATCCCAATAGAGAAATCAAATTCAGACAGCCCTCTGAAAGTTCTAAAAAAGCTGATAAGGAAAAGGCCAAGAAGAATAAATGAATATTTTGTTTAGTTTTTATATTTCTGAACTCTATTTGTTACAACTGTCACAAAGCTCCTGTTATGTACATATCTGCTAGATATTTTTAATTTTCTGCCAGATATATTATTTTTTGCTTTGTGATCATTTTCTTTTATTTTTATTAGTGACCTCACCCGAATAGGGGGAGATTATTAGATACCTAGTTTGGATTTGGGCTAGGTTCACTAATTAGGATAAGTTTTGACCCATATTGTATAGTTAGGGTCAAGTGTTGAGTCTTAGAGTTTAGGCTAGTCATTAGGTTCAATCTTCATGGACCAGCCAGCAAAAGACTTCAGGAGACTCAAGACTTAGAAGAAATTCAAGTTCAAATTTATCAGTTCGAAATTCTTCGAACTCATCTCGACGATCGTCGATCGTAGATCGTGGATTTTTGTTGTCAAGACTCCTTCTGAAATCACTTGGAGCCTTGCTTAGGTTGTAGGTCTTCAGACTTGTCTTGAAATGATGTCCAGGAACTTTCTGACTGATTAAGAGTTGTTGTCCTTGAATGTTCCTGGTGAAGAAGTTGAAGAAGACTCTTGATATATGCTTGTTGTTCTTCTTCAATCTTCAGTAAGAGCAAAGAGAAAATTGGTTATTTTCTGCACAGAGAAGAGTTTTAAATATTTATGTATTCTCTGTTAGTTCCTTGTGTATTACTTGTTGTCCGAAAAGAGAAAAATCTCTTTTATATTTTGCTGTTGAATTCTCCTTTGAATTTTGAATTCCATGCATTGATTTCTGATTGCCTGGAGAATAAAATACGGCTGGAGAATATTGTCTTTAATGAGTTTCCCCAACTGTCCTAATAAATTAAGCAAGTAATTAACCCTGATGAAGACCATAATTAATGCTGCCAATAACGGCTATATTCACGGGAATATATGCATTAATTACTCAGAGAATTACTGCTAAATTATATATTGAATAAGGGCAGAAAATAAGGAACAACTCTAAGTCTAGTACTGGACAGAAATCGTCGAGCTCTGAACAGATTTCGTCGACCGGAGATCCAAGTTCGTCAAGCTGAGAAATCTTGTTCGTCGACCTGCGCTCAGCGAACTGCATTGTGCGAATTACTTGCTAATTTTGCGGTCCAAGTTCATCGAGCACAGAATCTGTCTTCGTCGAGCTGAGTTCAGCAAAATTAAACTGGAAAGAATCTGTTGAAGCTGAACTCCAGATTTCGTCGATCTGTGCTCGAATATTGTCGAGCTCAACTCAGAGAATTAACTCTGAGTTCGTCGATCTGCGATCGACGATCGCCGAGCTGAGTTCGAAGAATTTCGAACTGATAAATTTGAACTTGAATTTCTTCTAAGTCTTGAGTCTCCTGAAGTCTTTTGTTGGCTGGTCCATGAAGGTTGAACCTAATGACTAGACTAAACTCTAGGACTCAACACGTGATCTTGGCTATACAATATGGGTCAAAACTTATCCTAATTAGTGAACCTAGCCCAAATCCAAACTAGAGATCCAATAATCTCCCCCTATTTGGGTGATGTCACTAATAAAAACAAAAGAAAATGATCATAAAGCAAAAAAATAATATATCTGGCAGAAAATTAAAAATATCTAACAGATATGTACATAACAGGAGCTTTGTGACAGTTGTAACAAATAGGGTTCAGAAATATAAAAACTAAACAAAATATTCATTTGTTCTTCTTGGCCTTTTCCTTATCAGCTTTTTCAGAACTTTCAGAGGGCTGTCTGAATTTGATTTCTCTGTTGGGATTGGCAGCTTATCCTGTATAATGGGTTTATTAACTCCCTTCAAAAGTTTATTCTTGGTTTTTGGGCACCTGATCAAAAGCTTAAAGGGTTGTGAGATCTCCCTTGAAATAGATCTTGTGATGGCAGTCACCTGATCAAAAACCTGTTAGTGGATTCCTACCAAGGTGGTAGAAGAGTGGATGTACCTAGGTTGGGGAACCACAATAAAATTCTTGTGTCGACTGGTTGACTATTTTCTTTCTTTTTTTGCCTTGCTGTGATAGATTAGCTTGTTGTGATAGATTAGTTTGCTGTCATAGATTGCTTTGTTGTGTTAGTTTAACTTAGTTTATAATTTCTGTTATACTATTATAGTATCACTTATTTTATTACTCCGATAATTTCTTAAAACAACCAAAAATTTTAATTACTCTATTCACCCCCCCTCCTCTAGAGTAAATCAGGTCTACCCCCTTCTTTCAGCAGGCCGGGGTCGAAGTGGCGGAGCGACAAAACCATCATACCCTCGATATGGGTATTAAGTCGCTCGCTGTGAGTAGGGAGCCTAGCCGAGTAGCCATCTCGCAGAAGTCACTCCCTGAACGTCTCCAAATCTCGCTCTGTGGTCATAAATTTCTTGAAGGCCGCATCAGCAAAGTTGGCGGCGTGTTCCTGTCAGCGAGCACTAGCATCGTCTCCCACCATCTTTGCGAGCTAGTGAGTTAGAGAAGAAGTAAGCCGAGAAGAGAAGGAAGACAGAAACATGCGAGCAGAAAAAAGATACTCGCGAGCTGGCGGTTGAAAAATCGCAGCAACGTACTTATGTCTTACCTACCCCCTCTATTTATATGCGAAGGCAAAAAGGGGGGGTATATATCCGTTCCGGCGAGTATCAACCTAAGACGTGGTTTAGGAGAGTAAGCAGATCCCGACATAAGCCCTATCTCGCACAACGCAACAGAGAATGTCGCGACGTTATCATAGCCTGCATGCTAAACTCAGCATATCACAGAATACCAGCGAGCAAAACAGCAAAGGAGAAAAATTAAGGGCGAGATGCAAACTCGCTTATTACAATGCAATATCGTTTATTATAAATAGTCACCTATGACGAGTTCAAATAAAGAAAAAGAAAAAAATCCTAAGTTCTAGGTGGCCGTTCTGGAGGATGAGGATGTCGCCCGGCACAGCCCATTTCTCGCGCTCGCCGGTAATGCTCTGTCGCCACCGCCATCGCGTCGTCACCATGGCGCAGCTGATCCTCCATCCTTGTCAGTCACCCCACGGAGCCCATACTCGCCTGAATGCCGACCAGCTCATCGAGAACGAGCTGGAGGCGATGGTTGTTTATCACCAGCTGGCGATCGTTCTCCTTCACTATGTGGAAGCAGGCTTCGTAGCTCTCCAAGGTGGTCCAGAGCTCTTCTATCTTCTCCACCCGCACCTCCAGAGATGAGATCCGGCAATGTGGCTCGCAAATCGCCAGCTGGTCGAACTTGCTCTCTAGCTCTAGATAGGTGCGAGCAGCAACGTGACGATACTCGCTCCCGAATAACCCGATGGCGTCGATGAAGGCCGCCCCTGGAGTCGTCGGGCGATCTGTGAAAATAGATAGAAAGTCGCCAGATCAGAAATGAATGCCGAACTCATCAAACGAAGTAACGATGATGGAGGTAACCACGACGAGGAGACCTTGATCGACGATGTTAGAACACCCTATTACTAATTTCGGTCAGGATCACTATGTCTCTTAGGAACCTTTTTTGACCTCATTGTATAGATATAAAGGTCAATTAGATTTGACTCTAAGGGTTAGTAGTTAGGTTTGGAAGCTGCCCTCAAAACCAGGTTTTTCAGTTTGGAAACCAAGTCATTTCGTCGAGCTCAGTACGACGAATCATCGAACTCCAATCGACAATCGTTGAGCTCACTTCGACGAGTCGTCGAACTCCATTCGACGATTTCTGAGCTCAACTTCATCAAGTCGTCGAACTCCATTCGACGATCTTCGAGCTCAGTTCGACGATCTTGACTCCAGTTTGATTCTCTATCTTTGAGCTCAGATCGACGATCTCTGTTTCTGTCTAAGTCCAAATCTCTGAGCTCAGCTCGACGACAGTGGAGCTCAGTTCGACGTTTTTCTGAAGAGTTCAACGATTTTCAAGATTCAAATTTGGACAGATGTGGAATTATTGTTAGCAATTAATTCAGAGATCTTACAGCCGTTTTCATTTATTCTGGAGCAAGTTTCAAGGAATTATCAAGGAATGTTTTTATTGGACTTTCCTCCAGAAGACAAATGCAATTAAGGAAGTCATTGATGACAGGCCAACAACTATCTTGGACAATGGACAATTTCTATTCAGACAGGAGAAATAAAAGATAATTCTTCAACCTATGTAATATCAATCCAGTAGAGAACTCTGAGAAAGTAAAGAAGAGGAATTTTCTCTACAACAACTCTCAAAACAACAATCACACAAGAGAAAGAAAAAGAGTTCCAAACATTCTCAGTCTCAAGAATTCATACAGAACACCAACACCAAAAGGAGATCAACAAACTGATATCTTCAGATCTCTTTTTCAAGTGTTCATGGCCATCATCATTCAAGACTCCAGACACCTCACATTTCAGTTGTTGCTGAAGTCATTATTTGCTGGAGATCAATTTTCTGAAGGCCTATCACCCTACTGCAAAGCTTCATTTCCTGAACAACTCAAGATCTCAGGGGGAGCTTTGACAACATCACTGAATCCACATAGTCTTCTCACTGTGATTGAGAAAAGAAGACTTTCGTCACTCTCCCATCCCCACCTCCGTAAAGGGTTTTTCAAACTCCCTTCAAAAGTTTGTGTGTGGTTTTTGAGCACCTTATCAAAAGCTCATTGGTGGCAAGACACCTGATCAAAAAATCTAGTTTGGTTTTTGAGCACCTTATCAAAAGCTCATTGGTGCCCAGGACACCTGATCAACTCATCCTGCAATGGATTCCTACATAGGGTGGTAGAAGAGTGGATGTACCCAGATTGGTTGGGGAACCACTATAGCTCCTTGTGTCTTCTGGTTGCTTGTGTTTCTTTTATTTCTGGCTGTGGCTTGTGATTAGTTTCTTTTGTAGATTGTGATTATTCTGTGGTTAGATTTACTATTTGCTTCCCTGTTCACATTAGAATACAACAACTGTTGTAAAAGTTTTTAGCAAGCACCATACTATATTCACCCCCCCTCTAGAGTATATCAGATCTAACTCACACTTTCAATTGGTATCAGAGGGAGGTTGGTTAAAAATACCACATCTCAGTGGTTACACAGGATAACACCTGAACCCAAAGATCCCTAGTTAGATTTGCTTGTTTTGATTTTGTTATTAGAATATTTTCTTCACAAAACATGGCCCAAAACAATGATTATGCTAGCACCAGACCTCCAGTGTGCAATCTGTCTAAGTTTGCACTTTGGAAAGCAAGGATTAGACTATACATGAATTCTATTGATGAGGACATCTTCAATTCTGTTTTGACAGTTTGTCCAAGACCTCCAGAGAACACAAGTACAAATGCTGTTCCACCTCCTTAAGGAACAGATGCAGAGATCAAGAAGTGGAAGGTAGCAGATGCAAAGGCTATGAACATCCTAGCCCAAACTATGTCTGATGACATTTTCCAAAAGGTAGCTGAATGCAACTCAGCAAAGGAGATCTGGGACAAGCTATCTGAAATAGTCTTAGGATCTGCTGATGAAAGAAAGGACAGAAGATCTCACCTCATAACCCAATATGAGAACTTCAAGAAAGGAGAAGCTGAGTCAGTAGGAGATATGTACAATAGACTCAGTCTCATAGTCAATGAGCTGAAAACCTTGGACAAGGAGATCTCATTGACTGAGCTAAATGACAAAATCCTAATGTGCTTCCCAAGTACTTGGGACTCAAGGATCTGGCCAATCAAGGATGCTAGAAGTCTGAATGAGATTACAATAGAAGCTCTCTTGGGCAAGTTCAAGTCTTATGAGCTGCTCATTAAGAACAGAGAAGAAGAGCAGAAGGCTGCCTCACCAGCCACAAGAAAGGAAAAAACAATAGCTTTCAAAGCCACTGAAGATCAGCCTGAAGAAAAAGTCACAAGCAATGATGAGCTGCTTAGTCTGCTGGCCAAAAGATTTTACAAAATGGCCAGAAAGGACTTCAGGAAGAGATCATACAAAGAACATGACAAGCCAAGGTATGATAAGTCAAATAATAAAGAAATTATTTTCTTTGGTTGCAGGAAACCAGGCCACATTGTGCCTGACTGTGCAAAAAATAAAAACAAGGACAGAAAGGACAGGAAAGAAAGGAGAACAGAAAAAGACTTCAAGAAGAATGGCAATGACAAACCCTCCTCCAGCAAGAACAAACACACAAGGAAGGGATTTGTTGCTGAATCTTGGAGTGAAACAGAAGAAGAATCAGAAGCTTCATCCAGCTCCAGTGATGATGAAGATGATGCTGAAGAGAAGGAGTTCTGCATGATGGCAATCAATGCCTCTCAACACAATTCTGATGCAGAAGAGTCAGAGTCAGACTCAGAAACTCAACCTGAAGAAGACCAGGTAATAGACTCTTTTGATTTCAATTCTGAGGACTTTAAGTCTGAATTTAAAGCACTATGTTTAGACCTATTAAAATCTGAGAAGGAAATTATCTCTCTCAGAAATCAATTATCTGAACACAGTTCCTTAAAATCAGAAAACCTCAAACTCTCTGAGGAGTTGGAGTGTTGTGGGGAGCAGATAACTTCACTGAAAAGTGAGCTGTCAGAGGCCAAGAAGCTTGAAGAATCCCTCAATGGGAGAAGTATCAAACTAATGGACATCACAAGCACAGTGAACTCTAGATTCAATAGTACACTGGGCTTGGGTGCTTCATCCAGCCAACCTATAGTTCTAACAACCCCAATCAAGTTTATTTCTGATAAAGGGAAGGGAGTTGTAGAGGTAGCTAGGAAAAATTCTGATCTACCTAAGAAAACCAAGATCCAGCAGAAATCGTCGAACGGAGCTAGACGATCGCCGAACGCAGATCGACGATCTCAGGCAAAATCGTCGAACTCAGGTCGACAATCTCTAATTCCTGAACTCTGCCACAGTCGACCGTCGAATGGAGCTCGAAGATCTGACCCAAGATCGTCGAACGCAGCTCAACGATCGTCGAATAAAGATCAGAGCTTTGGAAATTATTTCAAGGGTAAATCAAAATCCAATCCTAGGGGTCCTTCATCCCAAAAATTTAACCCTTACACTGAATGGATAATACCTCCAAGGAGATATCATCCTGAAGGTTATAAGAGTCAACCAGGGATGTCATTTATTTCTGAATTTAAAGGTTATCAACCTAGGCCCAAGGTAAACTGGGTCAAAAACAAGTAAATTGCTTATGTGTAGGTGAATACCTATCCAACATCAAACCAGCAATGGTATTTGGATAGTGGGTGCTCAAAGCACATGACAGGAAATAGGGACAACCTCACATCCTTTAAAGCCAAGCTTGGACCCAAAGTCATATTTGGTGATTCAAACTTTGGACAAACTAAAGGATATGGTACAGTCCAGATTGGCACAGTCACATTCAAGAAGGTAGCTTATGTGGAAGGACTGAAGCACAATTTGATTAGTATCAGTCAGCTATGTGATGAAGGCCAGCAGGTGACTTTCAACAAAGCCTTATGCAAAATCAAGTCAAAGGACAACACAACTGTGTTGACAGGTAAAAGGAAAGGTAACATCTACTTAGTAGACTTTCTTTCAACAGATGTAGATATTTGCCTGTTTAATTCTATGTGTAGAACTAATGTGCTATGACATAAGAGACTAGGGCATATAAACCTTAGAACCATTGCTAGGCTATCCAAGGATAACATTGTCAGAGGACTACCTTCTGTCCCCTATAAGAAGGAAGGACTCTGCAAGGCTTGTCAATTAGGCAAGCAAACTAAAAATAGTTTCAAGTCACTTAATAAAAGTGATTCACCTAGGATTTTGTATCTGTTACACATGGATCTGTTTGGACCCATTACAGTACAAAGCTTAGGAGGGAAATCTTACACCTTAGTAGTTGTAGATGACTTCTCTAGATTCACATGGGTGTTCTTTCTGAGGAAGAAGTCTGATAACTTTAAGTGTTTGACAGAGTTTCTCAAATGCATACATACTGAGTTCAATACTCACATTGCCCTGATCAGAAGTGATCATGGGACAGAGTTTGATTCTCTTCTTATGCAAGAGTTAAGTGAAGGGATCAGACACACTTTCTCAGCTCCTAGAACTCCTCAACAAAATGGGGTAGCTGAAAGGAAAAATAGAACTCTTATTGAATCTGCCACTACATTGTTGTCAGATGCTCAGCTTCCTCTATCCTTTTGGGCGGAGGCAGTGAACACCTCCAACTATGTGCTGAACAGAAGTTTAATACATAAACTAAAGGGCAAGACTCCCTATGAATTACTCAAAGGGAAGAAACATAAAGTAGATTACTTTAGAATTTTTGGTTGTATTTGTTACATACACAATAATGACAAGAAGTATTTAGCAAAATTTCAAGCTAAAGCTGATGAAGGAGTGTTTCTGGGATACTCCATGATCAGTAAGGCTTATAGGGTTTATAATAAATCAACTCTTAAAATTGAAGAATCTGTTCACATATCTTTTGATGAAACTAACATGACTTTCAAGGAGAAGAATACTTCTACCATAGAACCTTTGCAGGTACACTCTCTAGCTGAAGACTTGGACAGATTACAAATCATTCAAAAAGAGGAAAGCAGTTGAGATGAAGAAGACATTCAACATCATGAAGAGAAACCTCTTGAAGAGCCAGTTGTTGTACCACAAGAGGAAACAACAACACAGGTTGGTGAACAATCAACACCCCCTATTGATTTAGTAACATCAAGAGACCATCCAATTTCCCAAGTAATTGAAGACATCTCAGCTGGTGTGCAAACCAGAAATCAGGTCAACCAAAACCTGTTGCACACTTGCTTCCTATCTCAAATTGAACCTCAATCCATTCAAGATGCTGAGCAAGATCCACACTGGATCATTGCAATGCAAGAAGAGTTGCATCAATTTGAAAGGAACAAAGTTTGGGAACTAGTACCAAAGCCTAAGGATCACTCCATTGTTGGAACAAAGTGGGTGTTCAGAAACAAATTGGATGATCAAGGAGTCATTGTAAGGAACAAGGCAAGGCTAGTTTCTCAAGGGTACTCTCAAGAAGAAGGCATATATTATGACCAGACTTTTGCACCAGTTGCAAGGTTGGAGGCCATAAGGATCTTCTTAGCATATGCAGCACACAAAGGCTTCAAAGTATACCAGATGGATGTAAAGAGTGCTTTTATAAATGGAGACATCAAAGAAGAAGTCTATGTCAGACAACCTCCAGGTTTTATCTCTCCAACCCATCCTGATTATGTTTTTAAATTGAATAAAACATTATATGGTCTCAAGTAAGCTCCGAGAGCATGGTATGAGACCCTAGCATGATTTATCCTGAAAAATGAGTTTATAAGGGGTAGAGTAGACCAAACTCTTTTTATTAGAACCCATAAGTCTCATACCCTACTAGTACAGATTTATGTAGATGATATTATCTTTGGTTCTACTGATTCAAACTTGTGTAGAAGGTTTTCCAATCTAATGCACTCTAAATTTGAAATGAGTAGCATGGGTGAGCTATCCTTCTTCTTAGGATTGTAAATCAAACAACATGCTGAAGGCATATTTATTTCTCAAACCAAGTATTCAAAAGAATTGGTTAAGAAATTTGGTATGTCTGAAGCATCATGCATGAAAACACCTATGCCTACTAATGCTGTATTGGATGCTGATGAACATGGGAAACCTGTTGATCAGACAACATATAGAGCAATGATTGGCTCCTTATTATACCTTACAGCCAGTAGACCTGACATAATGTTTGCTACATGCATATGTGCTAGATTCCAAGTGAACTATAGAGAGTCACAACTAACCTTAGTAAAAAGGATTCTCAGGTATGTTAAAAGTTGTCCAAATCTAGGTCTCTGGTATCCAAAAGATTCAGCATTTGACTTAACTGGATTTTCTGATGCTGATTATGCTGGATGCAGAATTGACAGAAAAAAGCACCAGTGGAACTTGTCAGTTTCTTGGTGACAGACTTGTCTCTTGGTTTTGCAAGAAACAAACATCTGTGTCAACTTCAACTGCTGAAGCTGAATATATGGCTGCAGGTAGTTGTTGTTCACAAATATTGTGGATTCAAAACCAACTCCTACACTATGGCTACAACTTAGAGAAGTAAAAAATCTTTTGTGATAATACAAGTGCTATTTCTATAGCTCAAAATCCAGTCCTCCATAGTAGGACAAAACACATAGCAATTAGGCATCACTTTTTAAGGGATAATGTTGAGAAGAATAAAATTGAACTTCAATATATCCCAACTGATTTGCAAAGGGGAGATATTTTCACCAAACCCTTGGATGAAAAGAAACACACCTTCTTCTAGAATCAGTTAGGAATATTAGATGGAGGAAGTTTAAAATAAGTTCCAAGACTTTAAAACTCTAAAAAATGACCAAGACTAGGAAAACATCTTGATTTTTCTAGTGTTTAGAGTGTTTCTGGTCTCTGAACTGCGCTCGATGATTTTCCCCCAGATCGTCGAACGGAGATCGACGCTTTCCAATATCGTCGACCAGAGTTCAGCGCTTCTCAGATAGTGTTCAACTATCTCTCCAGGTCAGCGATCGTCGAATGAAGCTCAACGATTTTGTTTTCTGAACTATCATCGAACGGAGATCAACGCTCTCCAATATCGTCGAACGGAGATCGACTATATTGAAGACCTTTCAGATTCCTTTAGAAGCCTCGATCGTCGAACCGAGTTCAATGATCTTTCCTTTTCTGCGTCGAACCCTAATATAAAACTCTTTTTTCGGCCGTCGTTCTCTCTTTGCGCCTTCGTTCTCTCTGCAAATTTTCTTTTCCCTCCAAACATCTCGACACTTGGTCGTTTGTTTGTTGAGTTTTGCAGGAAAACAATAATGATAGCAAGTCATGTTAGAGGAAACATGTTTGCCAGATTTGGAACCATACCTGCCCTCCTTAGAGGATTTTCTTTGGCCCTTATAGTAGTCATCCTTAGGATGAGAGGATGAGGAAGGCCTGCCTCTCCAGTGCTTCTTCTTCAGGAACTTCTAAAATTATCTGGTGAAGGCAGCAAAGTCTTCATCATACCATTGGCAGTCTGATGCGCTTTCCTCTGATTTTTCTAGACCCAGATTCAGCATCTCTCCTTGGTGGAGTGGGAGACATCCTTCTGCTTCTGCTGGAGCCTTCAGCTTTGAATGCCACAAACTAATCCCTTTCCTGAGGCTTGTTGTTGTTCTCCTCATCTTTCCTGGTTGCCAGCTGCATCTCATACGAAAGCAGCTTTCCAAAAAGGGTGTGTGGAGCTGTTTCACCCAGCTTTGTCACTTCTCTTATGACACAGATTTTTGTGTCCCACTCTCTAGAGAGAGATGTAAGGAACTTGTCATATAGTTTATAGTGACTGAAAACTCTTCCATAAGTCTTCAGATCATTCACAATCCTAAAGAACTTCTCATAACAGATAGTTATGTTGCCCCCCTTGGATTTCTTGAATGCCTCATACTCTTGGTTGAGCATGGACTTCCTATCATCTCTAACCTCATATGTCCCCTCCATGTAGATCACAAGAGTTTCCAACATTTCCTTTGCAGTTTTGTAATGGATCAAATTCTGGAGTGTATAATCATCAACAATACACATAATGATATTCTTTTCCCTCTGTTCTATTGAGGCCAGGGCCAACTCTTCCTTGGTCATCTCATCATATGTTTTGGGGGTCTTCACAATGGCATCCAGTACTGAGACCTTCATAGGGATGAATGGTCCTTCTTCAACTGTAATATACATACTAGGGTCAGCAGCTTCCATGAACTGCCACACCCTTGTTTTCAAGATGCCAAAATCTTCCTTACTATAGATTGGAAGTCTCATAGCACTTTGCTCCCTATTGGTCATTCCTAAACCCATGGAGATAGACTTCTAGCTAACCTTGGAGATCTACTCAGACTATTAAGCCTTTAAAGAGCAACCTCCTTGTGATAACACTTGTAAGTATTATTTTCAAGGAAAGCTTTACAGTTAGAGGGGGGATGAATACGTTTTTTGTCTCTATTAAACTTTTCTAATACGTTTATTAGATTACTGTGGCTGTTTATTAGATTAGATCAGCTTTCAAGAACATTTACAGACGACACAGCAAATTTATAGTGGTTCCCCAATCTTGGGTACATCCACTATCCCTCTGCGCCTATCTAACATTGTGTTAGATTCAGTTCTCCCTCCAGAACTCAGCTTCTTAACAGCTTACAGCATCGATCCCGCAAGACAACACACAAGTCACACAGGCCAACAACTTAGGCACTAAGACAACCCAGGTCACAAAGACCTATCACCCGGCACAAAGCCAAACACAGGTCACTAAGACCCAGCCTTTATAGTACAGGATTACAAACCCCAGATTCACGAAGAATCTTTATAGAAAACAAAAATAAAGAATGTAATTTTTAGACACCAGAGCAAGCTCTGTGTCTCCTTCTTCTTGGACTGAGCAGATATCAGATCCAAGGTATTGCTGTTGAAGACAATATGTAGACAGTAGAATCTTTCTTCAAACAGCTTCCTTTTTCCTTGCAGAACTTGTAGGTCTACTAGCTTCAGATCCTACTGATGCAGATGGGGATTGCTTCAACTATCTCTTTCCCAGCAAGGTTCTCTATGCAAAACAACTTCTTCAGGCTCAACGAAAATGGCGAGGAAGAAGATGACGTTCAGCCGCACTATCGTTTTCAGAAAACCTAGACAAGGAAATTCTCAATTTGATTCGATGATCTGATTCTTTATATCTCAGGCCAATTGAGCAGTGGGTCCCACCACCAGGATTGATGGCCGAGATTTAGCCAATCAGTGAACACTTTCCATTCATTCCTGATTTAATGGCTCTTTGTTGTGAGTGGGCCCCAACACTTAATAATGAAATAATCCTTGGTAATTGCAGAAGATAGCAATAGCTGGCCGGCCAACATCTCTGGCAGCATTTCCGCAACATTTGAATTTAGGTTGACTTTTGACTTTGCTGACGTCAGCTTGACTCAGCATCTGTGGACTTAGCCAAAATTCAATCATTAGTACCAAAGGCATTGAGTGAGTATGAATCACTCAATGCCACAACACTTAAACAAAATTCTGTTTGTTTAGATATGGAGCTCGACGAACGCTGAGCTCCGTTCGATGAACGACAAGCTCAGTTTGACGAAAGCATAAAATCAGTTTGACGAACTTTAGAGTTAGATCGACGAAAGGCAAAACTCAGTTCGATGAACTTCAGGCTCAGTTCGACGAATGTTGATCTCAGTTCGACGAAGCTGAGCTCGACGAAAGCCAAGTTATCCACGCATTTGTACTTAGCCAAAATTCTGCTTCAAGGCATTGATAGCGTCGATAGCGTTGAGAAAGCTTGCCTCACTCAACATTTTTGCCTTAGCAAAAATTTATGTGCCTTGGCGTTGAGAGAGTAAGCTCCACTCAACGCCAAACTACTTAATAGAATTTTTTTGTTATCTGGCGTTTAGAGAGTAAGCTACACTCAACGCATTTTGCCTTAGTAAAAATTTTTGTGTCTTGGCATTGAGAGAGTAAGCTCCACTCAATGACAAACTACTTAACAGAATTTTTCTATTTTCTGGCATTGAGTACGTAAGCTACACTCAAAGCCCGTGGACATAGTCAAATTTTTGCTCAACATTTCTGTGGAGTTGACTAGCACAACAACACTCAACGCTTTGAGCTATATGGCATTGAGTGAGTAGACCACACTCAATGCTTTGAGCTATATCGCGTTGAGTGTGTAGACCACACTCAATGCTTTTGTACTTAGGCAAATTTCTACTAGACACTATTGAATCTATATCTCTGGCGTTGAGTGAGCTTGCTCCACACAATGCCTGTGGACTTAGTCGATTTTTGTGTTGTGTCTAGCAACCACTTCTTGTGTCCACATGTCCAATCAATATGAAATGGACTAACCTGAACTCAAGAACTCAAATGCACATCAAATACAGTTGATGTGCGTGACATTGACCTGTTTGACTTCTCAAAAATCAGGGACATTGGGAACCAAGGACCCAACACCATGGCTATGCATTGTGCGGACGGTAAGTGCTTTGCCAAGAATAGTCTCTAAAACTCCTCTATCGAGAATTCTATTAGTTGTATGCCCGCTAAGTGGTGCAGCTCTATTTCATCCTGCCATAGCCGATCCTCTCCTTCCAGCAAGAAAGTGGACAATATGACTCTTTGTTCCTCCTCTGTTTTTATTGCCGTCAAGATTATCTTGAGTCACGCAAGCCAATCTTCTGCCTATGTTGGGGATCATGCCCCTGTGAATGTAGGAGGATTGAAGCTCATAAACTTCTTAAATTGTCATTCAGCTGCTCGTGAATCTACAATAACCTCAACAGGTACTGGCCTCACACCAACCTGTATGGGTACTACTGTAGGTTGTTCCTGCCCAGTAGGATGTGCTTGTATCATCGCAAACAACGCCTCAGCAACTAAGTGTACTGTCTCCGTAGACGGAGGAGGTGTAGGCACCTCAGCTGGTGTCATACTCTCATTAGAATGTTGGGGCTCAAACTACCCCGCACCACTTCGAGTCACCTATACGTGTAAAAGACACACTTTAACGACTATGCAAAAGCAACTACAACTTTATAGGAACGCGCATGTTCCTCAAACAAGAGAATTTTCATTCCTAAGTGGACATTCTTGAGTTTATTTATATGATAACGTGTCACACATACACGTGCTCGCCGCCCCTCAAAAGAATTCGACGGCAAATTTGCAGGAGGATAAGTTGTTAGTCTGTGTGACATGTGTTTGGTCCTGCGGGATCGGTGTTGTAAGATGTTAAGAAGCTGAGTTCTGGACGGATATCCGAATCTAACACACTATTAGATAGGCGAAGTGGGACAGTGGATGTACCCAAGATTGGGGAACCTCTATAAATTTGTTGTGATGTCTGTGAATCTTCTTGAAAGCTGATCTAATCTAATCAACAAACACAGTAATCTAATAAACAGATTAGAAAAGTTTAATAGAGACAAAAACCTATTCACCCCCCTCTAGGTGTAAAGCTAGCCTTGAAAACAAGACTTTCATTTGAAAAATGAGTTCCAGAGTCTAACTCAGGAAGAAAGTAGTGCAGATACCTACTTACATGAGTTTATAAGGTTAGGATGCTATGTACGGTCTATCTTTGCTGAAGAAGAGCATAAAACCAATAGGTTCTATGAAGGGCTGCGAGATGAGTTAAGATTCCTGCTAACGAGTTCGGTGAACCAAGTGTTTCAAGCATTGGTGGATACGGCTTGTGCATTGGAGAAAGATATGAAGAGGGTACAGGGCCAAAGGGACTTGGCTGTGAAAAAGCCTGAGTTCAAAGTTCAGAACTCGGGAAAATCGAACTACCGAAGGAAATGGGTTAAGAGGTCCAATTCTTCTGGACAGGCTCCCTCCACTATTGCTTTTGGAGCAACTTCTGGGCAAGGCCCGCGTCCATGTTATACCTGTAGCAAACCAGGACACTTTGCCCGTGAGTGGAGGAATTGTCCTCCAAAGGGTGATAAGAAGGTAGGAGCAACGTATGATGAAAAAGGAAAGATAGTGGTGGAGTCCTCTGCATCCCAGGTGCAGCCCCTAATGTATAACCTTGGCCAACAGGAGGCCATAAAGCGAAGTGACGTCGTCACAGGTATGAGTTAAGATATTGTTTTATTGATTTTTATACTTCATACCTTGTGCGTAGCTTGTGTATTATGTGTTTGTATTAGGCTTTGTCCTTATTTGGGACTATCGGGCAAGAGCACTGTTTGATACAGGTGCTTCACATTTATTTCTATCTGAGGACTTTGTATCATAGATCAGAGTGCCTATTCGTATAAAGACAGATAATGTGATGGTGTTATTGCCGAACGGATGCGTGATGTATGCGAATAGGGCTTGTTATGTTGAGGTGTGAATAGGAAGTCGGGATTTCAGATTGGAAGCATCCTTGCTGCCGATATCTGAGTTCGATGTGATATTTGGTATGGACTGGCTTTCGGAGCTGAGTGCCTGTATTGATTGCAACTCAAAGGAAGTCACACTAGGTCAGAATACTGAGCTCGAGACTACATTCGCTGGTATGAGAGGATCAAGCAGGATATTGATGTCTGCTCTCCAAGTCGTTAAAGCTGTTCAGAAAGGCGCGTAATTATTCTTCACGCTTATACGGGCTGTTGAGCCAAAAGCCAGTGTGAGTGACGTTCTAATTATATCGAAGTATGCTGAAGTGTTTCCTAAGGATCTTCCGGGGTTACCGCCCCAGCGGGAGATTGACTTCTCTATTGAGTTGGTTCTAGGTGCACAACCTGTGGCCCGCTCGCTGTTCCGTGTAGCGCCAAAGGAAATGGCAGAACTGAAAGTTCAACTACAAGAGTTGCTAGAACAAGGATATATATGCCCCAAGTATGTCACACTGGAGTGCACCTGTCCTCTTTGCGAAAAAGGACGGTAGTCTGCGTTTGTGCATCGACTGTCGAGAATTGAATAAGGTGACAGAGAAGAACAAGTATCTCATACCACGAATTGATGACTTGTTCGATCAGCTAGTGGGATTAACTGTATATTCTAAGCTGGAATTAAAGTCTGGTTATTACTAGTTGAGGATTCAAGAATGTAACATTCCCAAGACAGCGTTTGGAACACGCTACGGTCATTATGCGTTCACAGTAATACTGTTTGGGCTAACAAACACGCCATCGGTGTTCATGGACTTAATGCACCGAACATTTAGAGAGTACTTAGATTTGTTTGTGATCGTATTTATTGATGACATCTTGGTGTACTCTCAATCCGAAGAAGATCATGCGAACCATTTACGGATGGTATTGCATACCCTGAGGAGAAACAAGATCTATTCCATGTTCTCAATGTGTGAGTTCTGGCTATCATCAGTGGCCTTTCTTGGCCATGTGGTGAGTGAAGAAGGCATTGTGGTTGATCTATCAAAGATAGTAACAATACGGGAGTGGCCCGTGTTGTCTACTATAGCTGAAGTCTGGAGTTTCGTTGGACTGGCGGGCTACTACAGACGTTTCGTAGAAACTTCTCATGGATTGCCTTGCCTCTTACCACACTAACAAGGAAGGATCAGAAGTTCGTTTGGACACCAAAGTGCGTGCGAGCTTTTGAAGAGCTGAAGAGTCACTTGACCACGACGCAAATCTTGACGTCACCATGTGGTTCGGATGGATTTGATATTTACAGTGATTCATCAGGGAGCGGCTTAGGCCGCGTTCTTATTCTATTTGGAAATGTGATCGCTTATGACTCACACCAGTTGAAAGTGCATGAGCGGAACTATCCCGTCCATGACTACTGTAATAAGCCAGGACACATCATTGTTGACTGCCCCCATAAGAATAAGGAGGGTGGAAGAAGAGAGGAAAATAAGTCCTCATACAATAAGAAGAGGACAGAGAAGAGCTTAATAGCCAAAAAGGGCAAGACTCTTAGTGACTCCGACTCATCAGAGTCGAGTGAAGAAGAAGAAGCCTATTTTGGTCTTATGGCTCAGACAGATGATGAACAAGAGCCCCAGTTCACTGGGAAGGTAAACTCTCACACTCCTCTTTCAGAATCTGAAGCTTCTGAGCATGATCGTGAGGACAGCTCTTCTGATGATGAGTCTGAACTCATGGCCCAGTACAAATAGTTGATCATGGCTTACGACAAATGTCGCCGAGTCGTGAAAACTCAGGCTAAAGAGATAAAGTCTCTAAAAGCTGAAGAGAGCATGTTGAGAGAAGAAGTCGCTAAGACTGACTCACTCAAAGAGAACTTCAATAATGCTATTGAAGAATACAATAAAGCTCTTGAGCACCTTGACCTAAAAGAGAAAATCATCAAAGAGTTGGAAGAACAACTCGCTGCTGAGAGGAAACTTGTTGAAAGTTTCTCGAAGCCTAAGACTGTTCTTCCGTTCGTTGCTGAATTCTCAGCGAAGGCCAAGGGTGCTGAACTTGACCATGAAGAAGCTCCTAGCAAATCTTCTAGGAGAAATAAGGCCCAACGAAAGAATAAGGCCACCAAGAAGGCCTTGGCCAAAGAGAAAGGGAAAGCCCCTCAAGATCAGATCTCTTTAAAAAAGGTAATATTTCCGTCAAATGAGTTTGATCTTGACTCATCCTACAGACACTTTGCTAGGCCTACCTATATAGAGCCAAAGTCCCGTTATCAAGGATGGACTCGCCCCATAAATTTTGGTGAAAGTGTCTTTAAGGCACCTTATGAAGAAGTGATTCTTCAGAGCTATGACCCTTTCAATCATGGTCAAAACTTCAAGAAAGAACCAAAGGCAATGCCCGTTGTGGAAAAGCTACAAAAGGAGAAGAAATCATGTGATTGCCATCTTCATGAAGCTTCATCCCCCAAAAATGCTGCCCCTGCTAGACCACAACCTCAAAAGGCCAAGCAGGAGAACATAAGGCAAAGATACAACAAATTTGATTGTTGGTGGTGTGGAAAAATTAGTCACTTTGCCATCGATTGCTGGTTTAATCCCAGAAATGCTGCAACCCCTCATGTTGGCAATATGAGAAAGACCACTCCTAATGCTAATATTCGTAGGGGGAGTATTCTAACTTGAGACCAAGGACCCAAACATATTTGGGTTCCTAAGGCAAACTGATTGTAATTGCAGGTATGTCCAAAGGCCACCAAAACGCCAATCTGGTATCTGGACAGTGGATGCTCTCGGCATATGACCGGGACTAGAAGCCTACTTTAGAAATTCTCCCCAGTCATGAACGGAGCAAAGGTCATCTTTGGAGGTTCAGACCGAGGAATCATTAAAGGCAAACAAAGCAGGTTAGAGTATAAGTGCGGGTTAGATCTGTGATACTCTAGAGGGGGGGGGGTGAATAGAGTATTGTGCTCACTAAAAACCTTTTACAACTTTTGTTGTTAGCCTAGGTGAACAAGTCAGTAATTAAGTAAAGCTAAACACAGCAAAAAAAACAATCACAGAGCACAACCAAAACACAAAGAAAAGGGCAACCAGATGAAACAAGAAATTTTTATAGTGGTTCCCCAACCTGGGTACATCCACTCTTCTACCACCCTGGTAGGAATCCACTCAGGTTTTTGATTAGGTGTCTGACACCAATGAGCTTTTGTTCAGGTGCTCAAAAACCAAAACCTCAAGTCTTTTGGAGGGAGACTTGCAACCAGAATAATTTTGAAGGGAATTAAAACCCTGTATAAGAATTGGAAAGAAGGTGATGGTGTCTTCTCTGTCAACAATCAGAGAGAAGACTTGTGGATTGATGGTAGCAGCTTTTGCTCCCCCTGAGATCTTGAATAAATCAGGAATGCTGGAGCACTGCTTCAGGATGATAGGTCTTCAAAGACCTAGAATGCCTGGACTAGAATTTGTTTCAGGAACTCCTTTGACAGATGAAAATTTGTTGTCCTTTGAAGTTGTCCTATAGAGTTGAAGGAAGAAGACTCTTGATAATGATTGGTTGTTCTTCTTCTCCATCAAAATATTCTTTGGTCAGGCTGATTGCAGTAGAACTTTTGATTTCAGTATGGTTATTCTTCTGTGCAATCTGAGTGTCTGTCTGATTGTCTGTCTGTATCACTGTATTGCTTGCTGTACTGTGATTCTGTTATTCAGTTACTGCTTCATCCTTTTATTTTTGTCAATGTCTTTTTCACTGACTGAGAACATTCAAAATTCGAATGTTGAGCAGTAATTGCAGCCGGCCTTGTAAGGAAGCGACAATCAATGATTTCCCCAACTGTCCGATGGAAAAACGGCATGTAATCGTCCATAGTCAATGCGCGTTCTAACGGTAACATTCCGAGAAGATCTGACATTAATAACTCTGGAATCATTGCCAAGAAATGGGACGGGAGACTTTGAAGATGACCTAGTATGGATTCGTCGAACAGAGAACACAATTCGTCGAGCTGAGATTGAGTTCGTCAAGCTGATCTTGAGTTCGTCGAGCGGAGCTTGAGTTCGTCGAGCTGAGCTTGAGAGAGTTTGTCGACCAGACAATCTTCATTTGTCGAACAAACAATCTTCATTTGTCGAGCTGAGATAATTATCATTCGTCGAGTAGATAATTATCACTGTCAGATAGTATTCGTCGAACTGAGGTCCAAATTC
This sequence comes from Platanthera guangdongensis, assembly GCA_039583875.1. Classification (NCBI taxonomy): domain Eukaryota; kingdom Viridiplantae; phylum Streptophyta; class Magnoliopsida; order Asparagales; family Orchidaceae; genus Platanthera; species Platanthera guangdongensis. The sequence goes on along the minus strand of CM077166.1, from coordinate 62,645,455 downwards.
GTCGAGCGAAGAAAGATTGTGGAATTAGCCAAATATTCTGCATCTGCTGATATTCAGTGTCGACATAAGCTGGTGTCGACTGATTGATCTTGGTGTCGACTCAAATCTTCTGGTGTCGACAGATATCCTGGTGTCGACATAGATTGGATGGTGTCGACACATGCCCTAAGTGTCGACACAAATACTCTGAGTTCAGAATTCATCGAGTAGAGTACAACATTCGTCGACCTGAGAAGCTGACTTCGTCGACCTGAGAAGCTGAGAACTTGAGGTCCAAGTTCGTCGAGCTCAGAATCTAATTCATCGACCAAAGCTTGAAGCTGGACTTAGAAAAATTCTGAAGATGTCCTGAATTTGGCTTGATGTAAAAACTGAGTCTTCGTCGAACAGAGGACTAAGATCATCGAGCTCAGCACCAAGAATTGTCTTACGATCGTCGAGCATAGAACACCTTTCGTCGAGCTGAGTTCGACGAACGTCGAACTCACTTTACTTAGTCTTGAAAACCTCTAAGTCTGAAGTCTCTGATGGTCTTGAAGATAGCTGGTCCATCTGAAGTTGAACCTAAGGACTTGGCCTAGACTCTAGAACACAACTTGACCCTGGCTATATAAGATGGGTCACATCCTAAATCAGTAAACCTAGCCCAAATCAACTAGGGATCAAACAATCTCCCCCTATTTGGGTGAGGTCACTAACAGAGACTCAAGATAGAAACAAACAAAAAAACAAAGCAGGAAAAGAAATATATCTGGCAGAGAATTATAACACATGCAGTAGATATATATATACACAGGTTTGTTTAACAGATAGCATAGTTTGAAAAACAAAAACAGACAGAAATTGAAACAACAAAAAGATTACTTCTTTGGCTTCTGCTGCTTGGATCTTTCTTCAATTGGTTTCTCTCCTGGCTTCTTGAATATGATTTCTCTCTTTGGATCTCGAGCTTGAGCTATTGTCATAGTCATATTAGCTACCCTAATAATATTCAATGAAGTTGCTCTGGGGACAACTACCTCTGGATGAAGTTTCATGTAGTCATCAACATTAAACAATTTATTTCCTTTGTCAAACCTTTTCAGCTCTTCTTTTCTATACTTTGACATTGTTGTTAATCCAGAGATATCTTTACCTTCAGCCTTGGCTTTATTTATCAAAGATAGTCCAATCAACTCCTGGAATCTGGCCATTTTTGCTGTATTTGCAGTTTCAGGATCTTCAAATGGGATTATAGGAGAGAGAGGTCTCTTTGGACTTTTAGCTTTTTGAGCTTCAGAAATTTGTTGTTGCTGGTGCTACTGCTGCTGTTGATGTCCTGAAGAGGATGGCTGCCTCTGCTAGCTGCTTCCAGAAGATCTCCCTGATTGTCTCTGATATGTTTGTATTGGGGCAGATCTCTGGGAGCTAGAGGAGCCAGCGGCACCAGCTGCTGGAGGAGGAGGAGGATTCTTCCTGAATCTTTGCGCTAGAGGAGGGGAATATCTCCTGCATCTCTTTCTGTCCTTCTACCGGTTTTTGGATAGCCACATCCATCCAGTCATTCCCTTATATGGATTTACATTATGCAGAATGTAATAGCGAGTATCAGCATTGGGATTCGGCTTAGGAGCTGGAGGAGGAGGAGCCTTCCTTTTCTTTTCTAGCATCTTCTTTTTCTTACTTGCAGCATCTTCATCTGAGTCATCATCTTCATCTTCTTTAGACTCAGAACCCTGAGGGATGTCATAAAGAGCATTCAGAGCTTTTAAAGCTTTATCAGAAATAACTGCTTTTTCTGGAGGAGGGGCAGAAGGTTCAGGATCTGAGGTTTCAGCAATAGGAGAGGAGGGAGCTACACAGGAAACAAAAATAGTAGGGACAGATCTTTCAACTGCTACCTTATTTTCCTCTTCTATGTCAGCTAGAATAAGCTCATCAAAATCTGGCAGGGGAGAGTCATCCATAACAAAATCTAGTGCTGAAACTGACACTGAAGTATCTTCTGGAATGACCTCTGGACTAGAAGCTGAGATGGAAGCTGAAGCTGAGATATCAAAATTGTCACAGAGTTGCTTAGCAACTGCTGGACTTACTGGAGAGGTGTAGGGTACAATAGCCAAATGTGGCTTAATAAAATCTGCTGGAAAGAATTGCATATGTACAGTATCAAAAATTTCTAGTAATTCTGGTAGATTAACTGTGGGATTCAGAGAAAAATCACCAACAGTTTTTATTTGTCCAACTGAATCATCTAGATCATTGTCAGTGTCCATAAAATGAATTAACTCAATCATTTCAGAATCAAAATCTATCAAAAGTTCTGCATCCTCATCTGAATCTGTATCTGCTAGAGAGGGAACTGCTACTGTGACTGCTGCTGCTGCTGTATCTGCATCTGATGCAAATTCATCACTGAGCATCTCCCCCTGCCTGGGTTCAGGAGAACCTGGAGCCAGGCCCCTGAATGAAGAGGGGGCAGCAGAGAGAAGAGAGACTTGTGCAGATAAAGAATTGATGGATTTCACAAGAGGTGTAATGGCCTCTTAGATTAGAGATTTTATAAGGGGAGAGAGCAAGGAGATGATGGTTGATGGATCAAATGGAGATGGGGAAGAGGATGGAATAACAGATGGAATGGGGGCATCTGGCAAGATAGAGTCTGTTGGTATGTTGTAAGATGGAATGGAGGATAAGTGAGGGGGAAGAGCAGACTGAGGAGGTGTAGGAAGTGATGTCTCATGGGGTGAAGCTGGAGGAGTTGGGATGATGGTAATATCAAGAGGTGGAGATGGAGGAGGAGTAGACACATGAGTATGTGGTGGAGATTTAGGTGTGGTAGAATGAATGGAAGAGGAGGGGAGTTGTTTGGCTGGAAGTTGTGCAGGAAGAGATGGTGGAGATGGAAGGGCCTCTTCTGTAGGGTGGGGAGCAGCTTTTACAGCCCTGGTGCTCTCAGAAGTTTGGATGGAAGAGGATGAAGCCTTTGAGGGCTTGGAGATAGTCCTCTCCCACCTGCCAAACAGAGCGCAGGTGAGGCGCTTGCTGGCATTTATGAAGATGGTCGGGGAGACCATGCATTCAGCAGCCTTCTCTTGGAGGAAGATTCCCAAAATTCTGCCGAAGCAGACTTCCTTCTTGCTATCCTTTTTCTTTATCAATTCAAAGAAAATTGTGCCCCAGTTGACACGTCTCTTATTCACCACGACGCACATAACCAGGAATTGATGCCGGGTTATGTAGTCGTGCGCTGAGTGCTTTCCCATCAGCAGTTTCCCTACAATGTCCGCCAGAAACTAGTACGCGGCAGACAGTTGCTTCTTCAACAGTTGCTTCCTGAAAAACCCATAAGCTTCAGCATGTCACCAAACTCTTTAGAATCCATTTCCATGTTGTCTTCTCCATTTACTAATCCAAATATCTCAGAAAGAATTGCGGGAGATAACGGAATATCAGTACTCCCGATATTGCCTGTCAGTACATCTTCCTCAGAAACTGTAGATGTGTATACCCATTCTCTGATTTCAGTCCCATGTAGTTTAATTCTCTGGGTCATGAAGTCCTTCAGATTTAGTTCTTCTAGCAATTCCAGGATATAGAGGAAAATGGGGTCTGAATGCTGGAAAGACTCAAAGTCCATATCGAAACCAGTATCAAACTTCATCGCTGCTAACATGCTTGCTGGAATCGCCATTGATGACCTGCAAGAAAAACACAGAGAAATGACGATCAAAAGCAAAAGAACTGAAAGCGCGGGATGAAGGTCGAAGAAAACCTAGATATAAGATTTTCAGAATATGAATCGACAATCTCCGTTCCACGAAAAAGAAAAAAATTCTTCGAACTGAGCTCGACGAAATAAATTATAGGCAGATAATTCGTCGAACTCATCCAAAAGAATTGAAAACAGTTCGTTGAACTCCGTTCGACGAAATATCTTTTGAAGAAAGGTTCGTCGATCTCCGGTCGATGAAAATTGTTTCCAAACAGAGAATTCGTCGATCTCCGTTCGACGAGAATCTCTCAAACTTTCCCTAATTCGTCGAACTCCGTTCGACGAACTCTAAAACATTCGTCGAATGCAGACAGAAACTAGGTTAGCTCTTCTCCATTAATCATTCCCAGTTGATTTATAAAGAACAGATGGGTTTTCTCATCCAAGGGCTTGGTGAAAATATCTGCTCTCTGTAGATCAATAGGAATATGGATTAAGTTAATTTTCTTTTTGTCTACATTATCTCTAATGAAATGATGTCTTATTTCAATATGCTTAGTCCTAGAATGGTGAACTGGATTCTGTGCTATAGCAATAGCACTAGTATTATCACAAAATAATGTTGAATTAGTTAAGTTGACACCATAGTCTAGGAGTTGATTTTGTATCCATAACATCTGTGAACAGCAGCTGCCAGCAGCCATGTATTCTGCTTCTGCAGTTGATGTAGACACAGATGTCTACTTTTTACAAAACCAGGAGACAAGTCTCATACTAGGAACTGGCAAGTTCCAGAGGTACTTTTCCTGTCCACTCAACATCCTGCATAGTCAGCATCTGAGTATCCAGTTAACTTAAACTCTTACTCTACAGGATACCAGAGTCCTAGATTAGGGCAACTCTTTATATATCTCAAAATTCTTTTTAGGAAAATAAGGTGAGATTCTTTAGGGTTCACTTGGAACCTAGCACAAAGACATGTGGCAAACATTATATCAGGTCTGCTAGCTGTTAGGTATAATAGGGATCCAACAATTGCCCTATAATTCTTCTGATCTATAGGTTTCCCTGCTGCATCAGAATCCACAACAACATTTGTAGTCATAGGGGTTTTCATCCCTGAAGCATCACCCATCCCAAACTTCTTAATAAGCTCTTTAGCATACTTAGCTTGGGAGAGGAAGATACCATCTGGGAGCTGCTTCACTTGGAGACCAAGGAAGTAGGAAAGCACACCCATGCTACTCATCTCAAATTTAGAATGCATGAGGTCAGCAAACCTCTTGCACAATTTGGGATCAGTAGACCCAAAAATGATGTCATCCACATATATTTGTACTAACAATATTTGGTTCTTACGATGTCTAGTGAAAAGAGTTTTATCTATGGTTCCTCTTGTAAATTTATGCTCTAAAAGAAAGCTTGTTAAGGTCTCATACCAAGCTCTTGGAGCTTGCTTTAAACCATAGAGAGCTTTATGCAATTTAAAAACAAAAGAGGGTTGAGTTGGAGAGATAAAACCTGGAGGTTGTTCTACATAAACCTCTTCTTGAAGTACTCCATTCAGAAATGTACTCTTGACATCCATTTGGTAGACCTTGAATCTATTGTGAGCTGCATAGGCAAGGAATATTCTTATGGCCTCTAACCTTGCAATAGGGGCAAAGGTTTGGTCATAGTCAATTCCTTCTTCTTGCCTATAGCCTTGAGCAACAAGCCTAGCCTTGTTCCTCACTATGTTGCCTTGAGCATCCAACTTGTTCCTGTAGACCCATTTGGTTCCAATAACTGGGTAGTTATGGGGTCTTCGAACCAAATCCCAAACTCTACATCTCTCAAACTGATTTAGTTCCTCTTGCATTGCAATGATCCAGTGGGGATCTTGCTCAGCTTCTTGGATGGTGAGAGGTTCAATTTAAGAGAGAAAATAGGCATGCATCAAGTCTTGGTTGAGTTGATGCCTTGTATGTACATCTGCTGAAATATCTCCAATCACTTGAGATCTGGGGTGATCTCTAAGTGTGATAAGATCAGTTGGTGGAGTTTGTTGAGCAACAACTTCTGTAATTAATTCCTCTTGAGGAATGATACTAGCTGTTGAGGGAATTTCAGCCACCTCTTGGGTAAGGTTTAGTCCATCCATAGACTCACACAGTTGTGGAACCTGTAGGAAGCTATTGGTAGAAATCTCTTTCTCCTTATATGATATGTTAGCTTCATTAAAAGATACATAAATAGATTTTTCAATTTTAAGGGTGGATTTATTAAAAACCCTATAGGCCTTGCTTACTTGGGAATATCCTAGAAAAATCCCTTCTTCAGCCTTGGCCTCAAACTTTTTAATGTATTTCTTGTTATTAGTGTGAATGTAACAAATACAACCAAAAACTTTAAAATAAGTGATTTTAGGTTTCTTCCCTTTAAGTAATTCATAGGGGGTCTTATTTTTCAGTTTATGTATAAGGCTTCTATTCAGGACATAGTTGGCAGTATTTACAGCTTCTGCCCAAAAGGATAGAGGCATGTAAGCATCTGCCAATAATGTACCTGCAGATTCAATGAGTGTCCTATTTTTCCTTTCAGCAACCCCATTTTGTTGGGGAGTTCTAGGAGCTGAGAAGCACTGCCTGATACCTTCCTTCTCACAGAACTCATGCATAAGAAGAGACTCAAACTCTGTGCCATGATCACTTCTGATCAATGCAACATGAGTAGAGAACTCAATCTGTATGGTCCTGAGAAAATCTGTAAGAACCTTGAATGTATCTGACTTAGCTCTCAGAAAGGCTACCCAACTGAATCTAGAGAAGTCATCAACAATCACTAAAGTATAAGACTTCCCTCCTATTCTTTGTACTACAATGGGTCCAAATAGATCCACATGAAGCAAATACAATATCCTAGGTGAATCACTTTTATTAATGGATTTAAAGCTATTTTTGGTTTGCTTGCCTAATTTACAAGCCCTGCATAGGCTTTCCTTCTTGTAGGGGCCAGAAGGTAAGCCTCTAACAATTTGTCCTTAGATAACCTAGATATATTCTTAAGGTTTACATGTTCTAATCTTTTATGCCATAACTCATTTTGATTACTAGTAAAATTCAGTAAGCAGATATCAGTTATGGCTGATATAAAATCTACTAAATATATGTTACCTTGTCCAAATCCAATTAAAACAGTTTTGTTATTATTATCAATAATAGAACAGGAAGTAGAATTAAAATGTACCTGATAACCTTCATCACATAATTGACTTATGGATATAAGGTTATGTTTGAGTCCTCTTACATAAGTTACTTTCTTGAAAGTCACTGCTCCAATCTTCACTATCCCATATCCTTCTGATTGACCACTGTTGGAATCTCCAAAAATCACCTTTGGTCCTAGATTGGGCTTGTAATTGGATAGTTTACCCTTGCTGCCTGTCATGTGTTTGGAGCAACCACTGTCCAAGTACCAGGTCCGACTTACCCTTGGACAGCTCTTCACCTGTACCTACAAGGAAAAACAAAATTCAATTGTTCTTGACCCAGGTTACCTTAGGTTCTTTATTTTGTTGAAAAGTAAAGCTGGAAATATCTGATAATGCAGGTTGTGATTTATACCCTAAGGGGTGATATCTCCTAGGTGGAATAACCCAATCGGCTAGTGGATTAAATGTCTTATTAGTTGGCTTTGAATTTCTGTAAGAGAAATGATTTAGGTTTGGTCTTTCTGGGTTCGACGAATTGTTGTAAGTTCGTCGACCAGAGTTTGACGAATAGGGTTGAGATCATCGATATCTGCTCAGAGAATGACATTAGTCATTTTTTGTGCCCCAAGTTCGTCATCCTCTGCTCGACGAACCATGCACAGTTCGTCGATCGCAGTTAGACGAATTGTTATATCTGAAGTTTGCGTTCAGCGTTCGTCGATCTGGGTTCGACGAACTAGCCACATTTAGTCGATCTGAGTTCGACGAATGCTGCTGAACTTTGTTTTTATTAACTGTTTTCAGATTTTTGTTTCTCTTGTCTATGGGTCTTGGATTGCTTTCTGACCTTGGTTTGTCTATTAATTTTTCTTTTCCCTTTGCAGATATAAACTTGATGGGCGTTGAAAGAATATTTTTCTAAACTATGGGGGGTAAGCTTGATGAAGCACCCAAGCCCAGCTTGCCATTTAATCTAGCATTCACTGTGCTTGTGATGTCCATCAGCTTGAGGCTTCGCCCATTGAGAGATTGCTCAAGTTGCTTGGCCTCACATAATTCAGATTTTAGTTTAATTATTTGTTCATTAGCTAAGGTTAATTGGTCTGTTAGCTTTATGTTTTCTGAGTTTACAGATTCAATACTTCCTAGTCTTTCTCTAAGAGTTTTTATTTCCTTTTCTGAGTTGATTAAGTCTAGGCACATAGATTTGAATTCAGCTTTAAATAAATCAGAACAAAAGTCAAAGATAGAAATAACCTGATCTGCCTCTAAGTCTGAGGCAGCTTCTTCTTCAGAATCTTCTTCTGATCCAGAATTGCTTCTGGAGGCATCAATTGCCATTAGGCACACCTCCTTGGATCTTGCTTCTTCCTCTTCTTCACTTGAACTGAAGGAAGATGTTTCTTCTTCTGTGTCACTCCAAGTCTCAGCAACAAATCCCTTGTATTTCTTTTTATGTTTGCTGGAGGAGGGTCTGCTGTTGTGTCTTATCCTGGAGTCCTTTTCTCTGCTCTTGTCCTTCTTCTGGTTTTCTGGACATTCTGAGATGTAGTGTCCGGGCTTTATGCAACCAAAGCACACAACCTCCTTGGTTGGTGCCTTGTCATACTTGGGCTTATCATCCTGTCTGGATGATTTCCTTCTGAAGTTCTTCCTTGCCATCTTGTAGAACCTTTTGGCAAAGAGGCTCATGAGTTCTTCATTTGAAGTTGATGTCTCACTTTCTTCAGATGCTTTGAAGGCTATGCTGTGCTCCTTTCTAATTGGAGTTGTTGCCTTCTGTTCTGCTGCTTCTATTGATTTGATCAGCTGCTCACAAGACTTCAATTTTACTAATAGAGACTCAATTGGTATCTCATTGAGGCTTCTGGCTTCTTTAATTGGCCAAATTATGGAATCCCAAGAGCTAGGGAAACACATCAGAATCTTATCATTCACCTCTGTCAAGGTGATGTCCTTATCCAGAGTTTTGAGCTCATTGATGATTGTGCTCAGCCTGTTATACATTTCTACCACTGATTCATTCTCATCCTTTTTAAAGTTCTCATACATGGATAAGAGATTGGATCTTCTGTCCTTTCTTTCATCTGCAGAGCCAGCTACCATTTGGTTGAGGGAATCCCAAATGGCCTTGGCTGAGGTGCACTCAGCCACCTTCTGGAATATGTCATCTAACATAGTCTGGGCTAAGATATTCATTGCCTTAACATCAGCCATCTTGGCTTTCTTGTAGGCTTCATTGTTCTCTGGAGGAGGAACTGCAGTCATGTTTGTTGAAGTGCTTGTAGAAGCTGTAGGTGCTGGAGGTACACCTGTCAAGATAATAGAAAAAATATCCTCATCAATAGAATTCATGTATAATCTGATTCTTGCCTTCCAGATGGCAAACTTGTTAAGATTGCACACTGGAGGTCTGATGCTTGCATAGTCTTTGTTTTGGGCCATGTCTTATGAAGAAATAAATCTAATAACAAAAGCAAACAAGCAGATCTAATAGGAGGGATCTTTGTGGTTCAGGTGTTAGTTTGTGCAACCACTAAGGTGTGGTATTTTAACCAACCTTGCTTTGATACCAATTGAAAGTGCAGGTTAGATCTGTGATACTCTAGAGGGGGGGGGGGGTGAATAGAGTATTGTGCTCACTAAAAAGTTTTTACAACTTTTGTTGTTAACCTAGGTGAACAAGTTAGTAATTAAGTAAAGCTAAACACAGCAAACAAAGCAATCACAGAGCACAGCCAAAACACAAAGGAAAGGGCAACCAGACGACACAAGAAATTTTTATAGTGGTTCCCCAACCTGGGTACATACACTCTTCTACCACCCTGGTAGGAATCCACTCAGGTTTTTGATCAGGTGCCTGACACCAATGAGCTTTTATTCAGGTGCTCAAAAACCAAAACCTCAAGTCTTTTGGAAGGAGACTTGCAACCAGAATAATTTTGAAGGGAATTAAAACCCTGTACAGGAATTGGAAAGAAGGTGATGGTGTCTTCTCTGTCAATAATCAGAGAGAAGACTTGTGGATTGATGGTAGCAGCTTTTGCTCCCCCTGAGATCTTGAATAAATCAGGAATGCTGGAGCACTGCTTCAGGGTGATAGGTCTTCAAAGACCTAGAATGCCTGAACCAGAATTTGTTTCAGGAACTCCTTTGATAGATGAAAATTTGTTGTCCTTTGAAGTTGTCCTGTAGAGTTGAAGGAAGAAGACTCTTGATAATGATTGGTTGTTCTTCTTCTTCTTGAAAATATTCTCTGGTCAGGCTGATTGCAGTAGAAATTTTGATTTCAGTATGGTTATTCTTCTGTGCAATCTGAGTGTCTGTCTGATTGTATGTCTGTATCACTGTATTGCTTGCTGTACTGTGATTCTGTTATTCAGTTACTGCTTCATCCTTTTCTTTTTGTCAATGTCTTTTTGACTGACTGAGAACATTCAAAATTCGAATGTTGAGCAGTAAATGCAGTCGGTGTTGGAAGGAAGCGACAATCAATGATTTCCCCAACTGTACCATGGAAAAACGACATGTAATCGTCCATAGTCAATGCGCGTTCTAACGGTAACATTCCGAGAAGATCTGACATTAATAACTCCGTAATCATCGCCAAGAAACGGTATGGGAAACTTTGAAGATGACCTAATCTGGATTCGTCGAATAGAGAACACAATTCGTCGAGCTGAGATTGAGTTCATCGAGCTGAGATTGAGTCTGTCGAGCAGAGCTTGAGTTTGTCGAGCTGAGCTTGAGAGAGTTTGTCGACCAGACAATCTTCATTCATCGAACAGACAATCTTCATTCATCGAGATGAGATAATTATCATTCGTCGAGTAGATGATTATCACTGTCAGACACTATTCGTCGAACTGAGGTCCAAATTCGTCGAGCGAAGAAAGATTGTGGACTTAGCCAAATATTCTGCATCTGCTGATATTCAGTGTCGACATAAGCTGGTGTCGACTGATTGATCTTGGTGTCGACTCAAATCTTCTGGTGTCGACAGATATCCTGGTGTTGACAAAAATCCTCTGGTGTCGACATAGATTGGCTGGTGTCGACACATGCCCTAAGTGTCGACACAAATACTTTGAGTTCAGAATTTGTCGAGTAGAGTACATCATTCGTCGACCTGAGAAGCTGATTTCGTCGACCTGAGAAGTTGAGAACTTGAGGTCCAAGTTCGTCGAGCTCAGAATCTAATTCGTCGACCAAAGCTTGAAGCTGGACTTAGAAAAATTCTGAAGATGTCCTGAATTTGGCTTGATGTAGAAACTGAGTCTTCGTCGAACAGAGAACTAAGATTATCGAGCTCAGCACCAAGAATTATCTCACGATCGTCGAGCACAGAACACCTTTCGTCGAGCTGAGTTCGACGAACGTCGAACTAACTTTACTTAGTCTTGAAAACCTCTAAGTCGAAGTCTATGATGGTCTTGAAGATAGCTGGTCCATCTGAAGTTGAGCCTAAGGACTTGGCCTAGATTCTAGGACACAACTTGACCCTGGCTATACAAGATGGGTCACATCCTAAGTCAGCGAACCTAGCCCAAATCAACTAGGGATCCAACATACCAAGTTCAGCGAAAAGAGCTTTGGGGTATTTTTGTAGGATATAGTTGCCATAGTAAGACATACATGATATTCAATAGAAAAACTCTGGTCGTTGAAGAATCAATACATGTTGTATTTGATGAGACAAACTTGCTGCAAGGCAACTCTTCTAGTGTACTTACTGAAGATGTTGGTACAAAGTTGAAAGAACTCAGCTTGGATGAACCATCTGAAGATAAAGGTGAAAAGTTCATCAAGATCACCACTCCAAACCATATTGGAGAGGTTGATGATCCAGATGAAGAAATTGTGCAAGATGATGAAGTCACTCCGGTGATTGAAGAGAATCCAGATGCAAGGACTCCAGAGATCAGACATCTGAAGGATCACCCCATGGACCAGATCATAGGGATCCCCGAGATGGTGTGAGAACTCGTAGAGGTACAACTAACAAAAAATTATATCTAAGTTTTCTCTCACAGGTTGAACCAAAGAAGCTTGAGGAAGCGAACTCAGACGCATCGTGGATAGTGACAATGGAAGAAGAACTAAATCAGTTCAAGCGCTACAAAGTATGGAAACTTGTTCCAAGACCCAAGGATAAGAATGTCATTGGCACAAAATGGGTCTACAGGAACAAGATGGACAAAGATGGAACAATCATAAAGAACAAGGCCAGACTCCTCGCGAAAGGTTATCGTCAAGATGAAGGAATCGACTTCGACCAGACATACGCTCTAGTGGCAAGGCTGGAGGTAATAAGGTTATTCCTAGCATATGCTGCACTCAAAGTGTTCACCGTCTATCAGATGGACGTGAAGTCTGCCTTCCTTAATGGTGACATAAAGGAAGAGGTGTATGTGGAACAACCTTCAGGTTTCGTTGACTCTAACTTTTCTGATTACGTTTATTTATTGCATAAAGCTTTATATGGTCTGAAACAAGCTCCTCGAGCTTGGTATGAGATATTGTCTAGCTTTCTACTTGAGAATAAGTTCACAAGGGGAAAGATAGACAAGATATTATTTTTAGAGAAATAAAAGACAAGATTTTACTAGTGCAAATCTATGTCGACGACATTATTTTTGGTTCTACTGACAACAACCTCTGCAAGTAGTTTTCAAAACGTATGCAAGGGAAGTTTGAAATGAGCAGTATGAGCGAGCTGAAGTATTTCTTAGGGCTTTAAGTGAAACAATCTGAAGATGGAATTTTCATCTCGCAGACCAAGTTTTCCAAAGTGCTAATTAAGAAATTCGGAATGGAGAACGCAACCTCGATGAGGACTCCAATGGGTTCAACAATGTCTCTGGACAAGGATAAAAAGGGAAACCTTTTGACGAAACCAAGTACAGAAGCATAATTGGATCATTGCTCTACCTTACTGCCAGTAGACCTGACATAATGTTTTCAACATGTGTATGTGGTAGATTTTAGGTGAACTCTAAGGAATCTCACTATGCTGCTGCAAAGCGGATTTTGAGATATCTTAATGGCACACCAAATCTTGGCTTATGGTACCCAAGAAGTAATGATAGCGAGCTAATAGGCTTTTCAGATGCAGATTTTGCAGGGAGCAAAGACTACAGGAAAAGCACTTCCGGGACTTGCCAATTCTTTGGAAGAAGACTTATCTCCTGGAGTAGCAAGAAGCAAAACCATGTAGCAATCTCAACGACCGAGTCAGAGTACATCTTTGCAGGAAGTTGCTGTGCACAGCTGCTATCGATAAAGAATCAATTTGAAGATTATAACATGAAGTTCCAAAAGATTTCATTATTTTGCGACTCTTCCAGCGCAATTGCAATAGCCAACAACCCAGTCTCTCACAGCCAGACAAAGCACATAGAGTTGAGGTTTCACTTCATCCGAGGGCATGTGGAGCATGGGGACATAGATCTACAATATATCTCTACAGACAGGTATATTGCAGAGATATTTTCACAAAGCTGCTGGACGAGACCAAGTTCTCATTCTTCAAAACAGAACTTGGAATTCTCAACAAAGAAGATTAGAGAAGGTGGACTCCCAAGAAGGTTCAGATATCAAGAATCAGTCAAAAGTTGGAATTCCACAAAATTCTAACTTGTTGACTCGAGTAAGCAGTAAAGTACACAAGTAGTTCAAAATGTCCTACTCGAGTGGTAAGAATGACCTACTCGAGTGGTAAGATTGACTTACTCGAGTAGCAGATTATCTTACTCGAGTAGTCAAATCACCTACACGAGTAATAAAACTTCTCTCGAGTACCTCAGTAGAACTACTCGAGTATATCAGCTCACCTACTCGAGTACTTCAACCCAACTACTCGAGTACTTCCAGCTTATCTACTCGAGTATCTCAAATATCTCTCTCGAGTAATATTAAGTCACTCGAGCATACCACAGCCGATTTTTCTCCTTCATTCAAATTTCCTTATTTGCAACCCGAGGCTTTTGCCGCCACTTCTAAGAAGTTGCAGAGCCGTGCTTTCTTCCTCCCCGCCACAGTTTTTCCTACAGTTCCTGGATCATGGCTGCTTCGTCGAAGATTTGGATTGGTTCCGAACTTGTCGCCGCCGGCATCGCCGAATTATCAGATGATTTCCATAACCTCATGATACTGCTCGACACCGCCGGACTCACCTTCATACTCCAAAAACCCTGTAAAATCCTCTTTCCCGAAGTTGTCGAATTCTTCAGAAATGTCAAGGTCAAGAGACATGGAGCCGTTCTCAAATCGAAGGTCAGAGGTATTAAAATTAAACTCACCAAAACCTCTGTCTCTCAACTTCTTCGCTTGCCCAACTTTGGGAGGATGACCCTGCAGATATTTTTCTTCAAGCTCCTCCTGAGATCCAGACTTATAAGAAGAAAATAAAATATGGTGATGGTGCCTCTGCTAGCAGGTCTATTCCAGTTCCAGATTCAGAAAAGATAAAAGCTCCAGAATTTGCAGAGATCTGGTCTCCTACCTCTAAGTCCCTCATTTTGGATACTCTCAAACTTGTTATGGACTTCCACGACAGAAGGAATATTCATTACAACTCCTAGGAATGGGAACTATATGAGAAGTCTATGACCAAGAGGAGACTGTATGACAGAGAATTTGGGAGGAATAACCCTCCTGCTCCTCCAAGACCTCCTAAATACTACCCCAAGCCATACAGCTATCAGAGGAGACAACAAGAGAAGAAAGACAGGTAGCACCACCAAGCCTAAGCTACAAGTACATATGAGATTGTGGATATGATTGTTGTAAAAATGATACTTTGGAAATCACATTTATATAATTCTAAGTTTTAAATCATATTATCTTATTCATAGTCTTATGCTTGCTTACACTGAGTTGTCTATTCGGCATTTTCTTTTTATGTCTTTAATTCATCTTAGTGTAAAGTGTTATGACTTCTACAAATAGGGGGAGATTGTTGGGTATTGTATCCACACTAACCCAGATTTGATGAAGTCATCCTTGAACTAAGATGAATTAAGTTGTATTCAAAGATTTGTTTAAGTTGTGTTTGCAGGATTCTAATGGCAAATGTTGACCAATGTCAGGATACAATGGGTCACCAAACACATTGTGCGATCTAAGGTGTTGACTCATGTGTAGTCTCTCTATTGGGATACACTTCATATTCAAGCACTAGGACTAATTGGAAAAGACTTGATTCTGGTCTCACCAAAGAGAAGAGATTTCTGTCAAAGAAAATTTACTAAGTATTTTACTTGACTAGTTCTATACCTACTCGAGTGAATAGCTCAGTTTATACTCGAGTAAAATTATTCTTACTCGAGTAAGAATGATAGATACCGAGTAGTCATTTTATGTCTCTCGAGTAGTTAAGACAACTACTCGAGTAGATTCTCTCTTATTCTCGGGTTAAGTGATTTTCCTCTCCAGATATATTCTAAGTAAATTACTCGAGTAGTACTTTATAGTACTCGAGTAGTTTATACCTTCTGCCTTGAGTTACAGAAGTCTGCACCTCGTGTAATTTCTATTTACTCGAGTAGTTAAGTCATGTACTCGAGTAGTTCATTTACTACTCGAGTAGTCCAGTATTTATACTCGAGTAACCAGAACTTTTTCCCTCAGAATTTCTCTAAGTCAGGTACTCGAGTAGCTACTGCCATATACTCGAGTAGTTCTTATTCACTCGAGTAGTTCACCTTCACTACTCAAGTAACCCAGAATTCCAGTTCAAAAAATATTTTAAGTCCCTGACTCGAGTAGTTCCTCTACCACTTGAGTAGTTTACTCCCATTTACTCAAGTAATATTTCTTGTACTCGAGTAGTCTAACTCCACTTCACGTCTAACTACTTTTGGTACTCGAGTAGGTAATTTTGGTGCTCGAGTAGCTGTTCTACTCCAATTTTTGTCAATGATATACTCGAGTAGTTTCTTTGGTTTACTCGAGTAGTTCTCGAGTAGTTATCGTCAGCCCACTCGAGTAGTTCTATAAAATACTCGTGTGGTAATTTCTTCACTCGAGCATGTCACTTCAATTTTCTGAAATATTTCGTTAAGTCCAGATTAACAGATTCCTTAATTAACCTTGATGTGATTGGTCCACGTGTACCGCTTTTTGAATTAATTATGAATGAGTATCACCGATCCTATATAAGGTATTGTCAAACCGACAAACCCTAAGAAGAAGATTAATCAGAAGTTTTTGCAGCCGATTTATTTCTAAGCTATCTGTTCCTCTCTCTCTCCAAGAAGCGAAAGCCGCCGCCGCCGATTCTCATCCGGCTAGGGTTTTCAATTTCAGAGGATTCAAATTAAGAAGGTTTTACAGATCGAGATTGCCGCACAACTCTTCATCTTCTATTCGATCGTGTGGAGCCAAGAAGATCCAGATCTGATTTTGCCGAGATTTTCTTCACCTCTCTGATAAAGCCACAAGTCTACAAGAGGAAGATCCTCGTCGATTACTTGCAGATCTGACAAAGATTCATTGTTTGTATTTCTATATACATTATATTTCATTCTTGTAGGAGAATTTTTCTCCGAGTGTAGGAGCTTTTGCCTCCGAGATTGTAGGAAGTTCTTTCTTCTGAATGTAGATCCGCTTTGTGGATCGAGATTGTAGGAACATTATTTTGAGGCGCAGGATTGGTTTTTCAATCCAAGATAGTGGAGTAGCCGAGTCTAGTGTATTGCTAGATCGGTGAGGGAAAGTGGATGTACCCAAGGTTGGGGAACCACTATAAATCTTGCTTCATCTATGATTGATTGGTAGACAATTCTGTGCTTAGATCTGAAATTTTTATTCCGCAAATAGACGCACATCTAACCTATTCACCCCCTCTAGGTGATTTAGGTAGGCAACTAAACACTTTCAGAGGGTTAATGCGAAACTCTCTTTACCCATGGGTGATCAGCCCATATGCACGGCCTCTCGGCTAGCTAGCATGTTGATGACGGAAATAGAGTCCACACATTGATATGTGGTTCTACGCGTCATAAACCTCTGGTAAACCTTAAGTTCTTAATTAAATATATAAACACGACCTTTAATTATTTAGAAACATTTTATATCCCAATGCTCTTTGAAGCCGAGGGCTAAAAGCGATTACCCACTCATCAGAATGAGGATGGCTTATGAGTTTGGTTAGACGTGAGTTCTAAAGTAGGCGCTGAAGGATTACAAAAAATAAGAAGAATTAAGATAACCTAACAATGGAAAAATAAAAGCTAATAAAAAGAGAAAATGCACGCACTCAACCAAACTCATAATAAAGGAAAAAGGATATGTTACAAAAAAGTAAAATTGCATAATTGAAATTAAAAGTCCTACTCAAACGAGTAGGAGAGAAATGACAAGCCCTACTCAAACGAGTAGGAGGGAAACTAAAGCTGAAAATGACAAGTACTACTCAAATGAGTAGGCAAAAAATAAATTGCAAGTACTACTCAAACGAATAGGCGGGAAATTAAAGTGATGAATTGCAAGTCCTACTCAAACGAGTTGGCGGGAAATTAAAGCGGTAAATTGCAAGTCCTACTCAAACGAGTAGGCGAGAAATGACAAGTCCTACTCAAACGAGTAGGCGGGAAATTAAAGATGAAAAAGCTAACTCATAAATACCCACAAACACATCTTGAAATTAAAGTAGAAAAAGCTAACTCAAACACTCACACACACAACTTGAAGGAAAGCAAAAAAAGCTAACTCATACACTCACACACAAAACTTGAAGGAAAGCAAGAAAAAGCTAACTCATACACTCACACGCACAATCAAAAATAGAGAAAAGCAAATTGATCGAAAAATTAAAGCATTTACATTTTTACCATTAGAATTTACTGGAAATGCTTCAAAAGTGGAAATAAAAATTGTTGGAGAAAAAGAGTTTTTAAATTAATGCGAAAATCAAATGGTTTGCAAAATTGAAATAACATCTAATTCATTCTTATAAGTTTGTAAAAATGTTAAAAAAAGTGGAAGAAACTGAAAAAGAAGCAAAAGTTTTGCAAGCTAAAAAAGGAAATACTAAGTTAAAGAAAAATAAAACCACTTTGAAACCATTTTACAAATCCATAAGGATGAATAAAAAGCACAAAAATCCTAAAACTAAACCAATCTAAGGAATATGATAAGAAAAAAAAGCTATAATAACGACTAGTAAAGTTTAGAAAATCTAAAATAAAACTAAGAGATTTTATATTTGAAAGGATAAATTCCACAAATCTAACTCATACACACACACACCCATACAAAAAACAAAAATGAAGATACATAAGATTGTTGAAAGTGAGGCACTCATAGGCATTCTAGTACAATATAAGGATGAAAAATTAACAAATTTTATTAAGAAAAAAGTTTGATTACAAAAGCTAAAACAAACACAAAAAGGAACGGGGGGGGGGGGGGGGGAATAATCCTTATATTGCACAAAAAGACGCATAGAAGCAGCCCAAACAGCAAAATCACTCAAAATTTCGAACCCTTACACCTAACAGCAGAGATCTATTTATAGACAAAAAATTTCGGGATACAATCCCAGTTCACTGGCGTGTAGGGGGGCATGTAGCTACTGGCACTGAGTTGAAGCTGAGAATTTATTATCCTTTGAATTTGGGGCTGTCCACGTGAAAGTCACGGTCATGACCCTACGGTCACGTGCATGTGGCATGGGCGTGATTGGCCAAAATGTCGAATCCATGCCGCGCTGGCGAATCTTGTCTGAAAATCAAGGCAGTCACAGACATGTTCTAAATCGACATGGGCATTCCGGGAAGGTGTAACTGGGGAAGGCGTTGAGTTGTTGAGGAATTGAGTGGCGGAGGAGTTGAGTGGCATGTCAGTGCATGTTGAGTCGGCACGGGCGTGTCTGGAAGCGTTGAGTGGTGGAGGCGTTGAGTGTTGAGTCAATACTCAATGCTGTCGAGCATTGAGTGGCGTTGAGTGACGAATGGCGTGACACGGGCATGTTAAGTCGGGACACATGCATGTTCAGTAAAGCGTCGAATCGAGTTCGACGAACGTCGAGTCATGTTCAACGAACGTCGAGCATCGTTTGTCGTGACACGGGCCGTATCGGACTGAACATGGGCATGTAATGATTGGACACGGGCGTGACTTGACTTTTACTTTGCAGGCGGTAACTTTCTGTTAGAATCAAAGTAACACGCCCAGGTCACAAGTGTGACCAAATTTACACGGGCGTGTAATTTGATTTTTTTGGCTTTTTCTGGAAATTTCTGAAAAATTAAATAATGCTAAGTTATAAATTTTTATGCAAAAAAGGAACATTTTATTGCAGAAAACTAACTAAAAATAACGAAAATAAACTAAAATGACTAAAATAAAATACGTATATTTACAACTTATCAAATAACCCTATACTTAAGCTTTTGCTATTCCAGAGCAAAAGTTGGAGATATACTTACAAGGAATTAAAGAAATTCTAAGTTTAGCTACCGCTTGAATTAATTGAAAAATAGATCAAAATAATTATCAGGGGTATAAAAGTTAAGTCCTAAATCATGAAATTGATTTAAATAGGGGAAACGTTTTGGCCAAAAAGACTTCTTGAAGTAGCCAAATAACAAGCAAAAATTGTAATCGTTCGCTGACAAAAATAGATTGGAATTATAGGAACTTTAGCTTAAGAGTTTAAAGAAAATAATGCAATTTGAAAATTATGCTCTCAAAAAATTTTTATATTAAGTCTAGAATCATTGAATATGACTAAGGGGATTGTTTTGGTTTATGAAGAAGGCTTTGGTTTTTATAGGAGAGTTATATTTTTTTCTCAAACCTCAAATACGATTTTTTGAATGTGGATGTTTAGAAAAATGAAATCTTATTTTCCATAACAAGCAATAGTAATTTTTTTGTACAACTTCATATAACCCAATGTATATGTATAGGAGTAATGAATTTTATCCTCTTACTCCGTAACATTTAATCTTTTCAAATATTAGCTGCCTATATTTACCGAACAAAATCGTATTTCCATTGACATATGTTGTTTTAAGGATAAAAAATTTACCATGCCAAATGAGACATGATAGATGTGGGGAGATGAGTTTTTTTCAAAAATAAAACTAGATTTTAATAAAAATTTTTTGAGAACAACCTTTATAAATTGAACCTTCCTGTGTTTCTAAAAGCTTGAAGTAAAATAATTGAAATCTATAATTATTTTTTCTAACATAATACACATGCCTCTATTTTAGAAAAATTAGTAGTAATGCCTAAAACAAGTCCCCTATCTTAAAAACAAAGCATAAAAAATTCTTTAAACTTAACCCCGGATATTTAAATCTATCAATCTCTAATTAATAAACGAATAGTAAAAAAAAATAATTGAATTCGCTTATAAATAAACTCGCAACTATATTTTTAGAGAGCAAAAAAGGTTAAGAATGGAATATTCGATTTATTTGTTTCATAAAAATTTTTTTTGGGGATTTTTCATTTTTTGGAGTTTTTAATTTATTATCTTTTTTTGGAATTTTTGTTTGTTTTACTTTTTTGGAAAATTTTGAGTTATTATATTTTTGTGTTTAATTTTGTTATTTTATACATACTAAAAATCCAAAAAAAGAAAAAAGATATATATTTTTGAACTATTTTTCTTTTCTATCTTTTTTTGTATTTTTGTATTTTATAAGCAAATATTTACAAAATAAGGAAAGAAAGAGAAGTTTTTTACAAAGAAGGGAAAGAAAGGAAGAGGGGAAAGAGAAAAGAATATTTAAAAAATATTTACAAAAAGATATATGCAAAAAATATTTACAAAGAATATTTACAAAGGAAAACTAAATATTTTTCAATTTTTATTTTATAATGTTTTTGTAATTATTGATGATAAAACAAAAAATATTTTTGGAGTTTTCATTTTATAATTTTTTTGAGTTTTATTTTCATATTTTTTTTGTATTTTTTGTATTTTTTAAATTTTAGGAGTGCAGAAAATAGAAGTGCACGAAAGAAAGCACGAAAACACCCCCATACTTAGGTCCAACATTATCCCCAATATTTTTGAAAGATATGGTACCTAAACACCTAGAGGGGGGGGGGGTGAATAGGTGACCTAATCCTTATTAAACTTTAATGGCAGCAATCAGTTATATCACAGATTTCTAACTACTTTTGCACAGCAATAACAAAGCATACACAACAAATAACAATCTCAGCACAGCAGACACAGTGATTTATAGTGGTTCCCCAAGCTTTGGGTACATCCACATTCCCCCTTCGCCTATCTAACAGTGTACTAGATTCAACCAAACTTCTCCACTGTCTCAGAACCCAAATTGGTTCCTACTCCTCAGGCCCAAGGCCTTACAACTCAGCTTTTCCCAAAGCCTACACTCAGCCACAAAGGCTTACACTCAGCCAATCAAGGCCTACACTCAGCCAATAAGGCCTACACTCAGAGATTTCAGTCTCCTACACTCAGGCTCTCAAGCCCTACCCTCAGCCTTTATAAATACAGGCTTACAATTCACTCAGATCCAAAGGATCCTACAAGTTAAAAATGATTTTACAAATATTAACTCTACAACTCAGAAACAGGAGAGGGGAGTTGAGAGTTTCTTGATGAGTTCTTGGAAGAACTCAGCTGGATCCAATCTGACTTAGCTTTCTTCAAAGCTTCTTGAAAGTAGAACTGAATAAGAATGAATCCTTCTGCAGTTGTTCCTTGACCTCTACCACTTAAAATTCAGAATAAATCTGAACCCTTCTTCTCAGCCTAGTTCTAAAGGCTGATTTCTTGGATGGAGCCCTCTCTCTCCAACTTCTTAGATCTGCACTTGGACTGCAAGATCTTCTTGTGTTGATACTCTGTGTACCACTTTAATAACTTGTTTTTAAACAATCTGAACAACAGTTTCTGTAAACTGTATGTGCCTATTTATAGGCCTTCTTCATGGTAACCGGCTGGTCCGGTTCATAACTGTCTTCTGACATCTCTGACAGGTGCTGTAGACCGGCTGGAACGGCAGCTGTCAAGTCATCCAGTCATTTCTTGAAAATCTCTAACTGTTTGAAAGTGTCGAGACTTTCTGTCTTTAAGTGTCGACACTTATAGTTCAAGTGTCGACACATGCTGTGTAAGTGTCGACACAAGTCTACAAGGTGTCGACACAACTCCTTGTATGTCTCGACACAGATTCTTCTTCAGGTGTCGACACTAAAATCAGAGAACTCCAAAGGATTTCTCAGAAATGACTAAGGATGAGATTGTCCTAGCCACTATGGACAAGAGGGCACAAAACATTATAGTAAGTGCCATAGATGATGCAACATTTCAGAATCTTATACACTGTAAGACAGCCAAAGAGATGTGGGACACTCTTATAGTGTATATGGAAGGATCTGAAGAAGTTAGACAAGATAGAAAATCCTTGCTAAATCAGGAGTATGAGAGTTTTAGACAAGGAAAAGGTGATAGCATAACTGAGTGTTATAAGAAGTTCTACAGAATAGTGAATGAACTCATGTCTTATGGAAGAGAGTTCAGCAACTATGAACTAAATGACAAGTTCCTAAGGTGCCTAACCAAAGATTGGGACACCAAGATCCGTGCCATAAGAGAAATGGCTAAGTTGGGTGAAATTCCTCCACCTACACTGTTTGGCAAATTATTGTCTTATGAAATGCAATTGACAGTGAGGAAAGAGGAGGAGAAATCAACAAGAACTGAGCACAAGGAAAGAACAGTAGCCTTCAAGACAGATGCCTCCAGAAAATGCAGGAATAAGTCATCAACTCCACCTCTAAAGGAAGTTGAATCAGAGTCAGATGAGTCAGTCAGCACAAAGACTGAGAGCAGTGAAAGTGATGAAGACTTTGCTGCCTTCACTAGACACTTTCAGAAATTCTTGAAGAAGAAACAGTGGAGGTCAAGACCTTCTACTTCAAAGGGAAAGGAAGTCTTTTATCAGGAGAAAAAGCCTTCAAAGAAAGACAGGAAGAGGACAAAGTCAAGCAAGGCAACTGGTTCAAAGATAGTGTGCTATTGCTGCAATAGACAGGGCCATGTTATTGCAGATTGTCCAGAGAAGAGAAAGGAATCTGGTGACAGGAAAAAGCCTCACTTCAAATGCAAGAAAGAGAAGTCTTTTGTTGCCAAGAAGGAGAAGACTCTATCAGATATCTCTTCTTCAGAAACTGAGTCTGAGGCTGAGGCCTACATAGGGCTGTTTGCTGAAGAAGAAGAAGAATTCATGTAGATCATGTAGTCTATTTATGAACAAGAAGACAGTCATTGCCAAGGGCTAATGGCTTTGACAAAGAGTGCCAAAATCCTGGAGCAGCCAGGACCCAGTAAGGTACAAGGTTCAAGTTCAAGTTCAGTTTCTTGTTCTAGTTCAGATTCAGATTCTTCTTCATCAAGTGATGAGAATGTATCTGAGTCTGAGGATGATATTCATCAGCTTATAG
Organism: Platanthera guangdongensis; assembly: GCA_039583875.1. Taxonomy (NCBI): domain Eukaryota; kingdom Viridiplantae; phylum Streptophyta; class Magnoliopsida; order Asparagales; family Orchidaceae; genus Platanthera; species Platanthera guangdongensis. Next base: position 62,622,125 of record CM077166.1, on the reverse strand, counting down.
ATGAATATAAAGTGCTGTTGCAAGCTTACAAGAAAAGCAAGTCCCTAGCCAAAAGTCAGGCAAAGGAAATTGCTGATCTTAAAGCTGCTGCAACAGATTTTGAGAAGTACTTTGATCAAAAGCTGAATGAGATAGCCAGGCTGAAACACATTACAGTAATTCAGATGGGGACTATCACTTTTAAGAATGATCAAATCAAGAGTCTGGAGATCAATCTTCAGAAAGAGAGAGAGCTTGTTGCTAGGTTTTCTAAACCTAAGTTAGTGCTACCTTTAATTGATGAATTTGTTCATCATAAAGGCAAGGCTGGATTGGGTTTCATTAGACCTGCAAGGACTGAGCAGTCCAAGTCTAAGTCCAAGGGCAAAGCCCCAACATTCAACAAGTCTGCTGTAGACAAGACAGCCAAGACAGTACCTAAGCAAAGGTACAATAAGTTTGAATGTTGGTGTTGTGGCAAAGTTGCCATTTTGTAGTGGACTGTTGGCACAATGCTAGTGCCAAAGTGAGTACCAAACTACCTGTTGGAAAGCCAGTGGGTAGCTTTGTCAGATTGCAGACTAACAAGTACCAAGGACCCAAGAATTCTTTGGGTTCTAAGGTTCATTAATCAGTTTTGCAGGTGAGTCCAAGTGACCATACCCCAACATGGTACTTGGACAGTGGATGTTCCAGACATATGACTGGAACTAGAGGACTACATTCCAATAAAAGATGGTCCAAAAGTCACCTTTGGTGGTTCTGAAAAAGGAATCATCAAAGGGTTTGGTAACATTTCTAGCAACTTAGTTACCATTACTCAAGTGGCTTATGTTAAAAGATTGAAACACAACCTAATAAGTATAAGTCAACTAAGTGATGTAGGGTATGACATCTCATTTGTTAAAAATGGTTGTCATATCAAGAGGTCAAGTGATCAAGAGATCATTTTGACTGGTTATAGGAAGAGGAATGTCTACTGCCTAGACATTATGGTTGAGAACAATGGTTCTCCAGTTTGTCTTGTAGCTGATGAGATAGTCTCTCATTGTGTCAAATGGCACAAGAGGCTTGCCCATCTTAACTACAAGACTATTAGCAAACTCTTTAGCAAAGAGTTAGTGAGGAATGGTCCTCAAGTTAAGTGTGTTAAAGATGGTATTTGCTCAGCTTGTCAAAAGGGCAAGCAGACTAAATCCACTTTTAGAAGCATAGAAAACAAAGATGCTGTGAGGTGTTTATACCTCTTGCATATGGATCTTTTTGGTCCAATGCCAGTTCACAGCTTAGGTAGGAAGGTCTATACCTTTGTAGTTGTAGATGACTACTCAAGATTTTCCTGGGTGTTCTTCTTAAGACAGAAATCTGAAACTCCTAGTATCTTCTATAGCTTTGTCAAGCAAATTCAGAATGAACTAAACAGTACAGTGGTCAAGATTAGAAGTGACCATGGTACTGAATTTCAGTCTGATAGCATGACAAAACTATGTGAAGACTTTGGGATATTTCAAGAATTCTCTTCACCTAGAACACCTCAGCAAAATGACATTGCTGAGAGGAAAAATAGGACCTTGATAGAGGCTGGTAGGACCCTATTAAGTGATACATCACTGCCTGAGTATTTCTGGGCTGAAGTAGTTAACACTGCATGCCATGTTATAAATAGGGCTACCATCACTAAAGGGCTAAACAAGACCCCCTATGAAGTTGTGAAAGGCAGGAAACCAAACCTAGCCTACTTCAGGATCTTTGGTTGCAAATGCTTCATACTTAACAATGGGAAGTCTTACTTAACTAAGTTTGCTGCCAAGTCCCAAGAGGGAATTTTTGTTGGGTACAACAATAATAGTAAGGCTTATAGAGTCTACAACTTGACTACACAAGTTGTAGAAGAATCTGTGCATGTAGTTTTTGATGAGACTAAACTTATTAACAATGAGTTGTCTAGTAGTGTATGCAGCCCCACAGGTTTAACAAAGAAAATGGACAAGCTAACTATAGAAGAAGTACCTGCTGCAAGACAGCAAGTAGAAGACAGTAGCTATTGTCCAGGGGGAGAACTACATGTGCCAATTGCTGAAGAAATACAAGGAGTACAGCATGATGGAGATGCTGAAGAGGTTCAACCAGAAGTTAGGATGCCTCCAGCCAACAGGGATCTAAGAGATCATCCAGTAGAGCAGATTATTGGAGATTCAAGACAAGGAGTACAAACCAGGAGCAGATACATGAATACAGCAATCTACTCCAGTTTCCTGTCTCAAGTTGAACCTAAGAAATTTGAAGAAGCAATACAAGATCCACAATGGACTGAAGCAATGCAAGAAGAGCTTAATCAGTTCAAGAGGTGCAAGGTCTGGGAACTTGTTCCTAAACCTAAAGACCACAATGTAATAGGAACTAAGTGGATCTACAGGAATAAGATGGATGAACAAGGGGTCATCATTAAGAATAAGGCTAGACTGGTTGCTAAAGGATATAGGCAAGAAGAAGGTATTGACTTTGATCAAACCTTTGCTCCAGTAGCCAGACTGGAAGCCATAAGGATGTTCTTGGCCTATGCAACCTATCAAGGATTCAAGGTTTACCAGATGGATGTCAAGTCAGCATTCCTAAATGGTAATCTTAAGGAAGAAGTCTATGTGGAACAGCCTTCAGGTTTTGTTGATCCAACTCTACCTCATCATGTCTATAGACTTAGGAAAGCTTTATATGGATTAAAGCAAGCCCCTAGGGATTGGTATGAAACCCTATCTAGTTTCCTCATTGAGAACAAATTTTCAAGGGGGAAAATAGATAAGACTCTATTCCTTAGGGAATCTAGAGGCAAAGTCATACTAGTCCAAATATATGTAGATGACATTATATTTGGGTCTACTGAAAGCAGCCTTTGCAAAACGTTTGCAAAACTTATGCAAGGTCAGTTTGAGATGAGTAGTATGGGAGAGCTGAAGTTTTTCTTGGGTCTCCAAGTTAAACAGACTGAGAGTGGTTTATCCATTTGTCAGTCCAAGTTCACCCTAGAACTCATAAGGAAGTATGGTATGGATTCATCCAGCACCATGAAGACTCCTATGTGGTCAAGTATGTCTCTTAGCAAGGATGATGCATGGAAACCTGTAGATGAAACCTTGTATAGAGGGATAGTTGGCTCCCTATTATACTTGACTGCTAGTAGACCAGACATCATGTATGCTACATGTGTTTGTGCAAGGTATCAAGCTTGCCCTAAAGAGTCTCATTTGACTGCAGTCAAGAGAATATTGAGATATCTAAAGGCACTCCCTATCTAGGCCTCTGGTACCCTAGGAATGGAGATTTTGAACTAACAGGTTATTCAGATGCAGACTTTGCACGATGCAAAGAAGATAGGAAGAGCACTACTAGAACCTGTCAATTCCTAGGTGGGAGACTAATTTCATGGAGTAGCAAAAAGCAAACCAGTGTGGCTATCTCCACAGCAGAGTCAGAGTATGTGGCTGCTGGAAGTTGCTGTGCTCAACTTCTGTGGATACAACATCAGCTAGAGGACTATGGATTTCAGGTAAGTAGAACTCCACTTTTCTGTGATTCTACAAGTGCTATTTCAATAGCTAATAACCCTGTATCTCATAGTAGAACTAAACATATTGAAATTAAATATCATTTTCTTAGGGAGCATGTAGAAAGAGAAGATATTTTATTAGAATATGTTAAAACTGATAATCAAGTAGCTGATATGTTTACTAAGCCCCTAGAAGAAGCTAAGTTCAATAGATTCAAAATTGAACTAGGAATGATAAACTTAAAGTAAGTTTACAGATTAGAAAATGGCTAAGTAAAAAGGTGTCGACACATAGACAAGTCTATGTCGACACAGAATAGTGGTGTCGACACTTCAGGAAAAAAGTGTCGACACATCTAGGATGTTGGTGTCGACACTTCAGAATGTTAGTGTCGACACATGTCCAGTAGGTGTCGACACATCCAAAGTGGTGTCGACACTTATGTTTTACTCAAAATTTTCTAAGTAAAGTCTCGACAATGTGTCGAGTTATGTTGTGTCGACACATAACCAAGTGTCGACACATAAAATCTGTTGACTAAACTTGTGTCGACACATATGTGTCCAGACATTATAAGTCAGTGTCGACACTTATTGCCAGTGTCGACACATTTTAAGTTAGCTGTCCCGCCTGTTCATCTTCAAAATCAGAAAGGTATAAATAGGGTTCTGTCTTTATTTGTCGACACGCTTTCAAAGTTTCGAGACCAAAACTACTGTGTCGACACCTCTCTTTTCTAAAGACAAATTCTACAAACCCTAATGGCACCTAACCTTGAGGATAACGTTAACGAAGGATATGAGCTGGTGCGCGGCGCTTTCCATGATGCTGATGCAGAAATCAAGGCGGTCGTAACCCTAGTTGCAGATTCTGGGTTAGAATACTTAGTTTCTGAACCTACAAAGATTTGGAAGAAAGAGGTTCTTGAATTTCTAAATGGAGCTGCAGTAGATGAGTCTGGATACCGAATCAAATCCAGAGTTCATGGAGAAAAGGTTAAGGTAACCCCTAAAAGTCTGAGGAAGATTCTACAGCTTCTAAGAATTCAAGATGAAGAAGAAGTTTCTGCTATCAAGACCAGGGAAGCTTTAACCTAGTGTGGACTGGATTCCAAGATGAAGATAGGTTCTGTCTTTAACAGGAAAGGCATGAACAGCCAAGGCAAATTCCTGTCTGAGATTGTTGGTAAGGTCTTACTCAGCAAGCCTGGAGGGCATGACAGAGTGTCTGCCTATATGTTTGGAATCATGACAAGGATAATCTTCACTCTGAAAATAGACTGGTCTATAGTGGTTTATGAGAAGATTAAGGAGAGCTTGAAGAAGCCCAATCTGGGCAGAATCATTAGTCTATACCTAGCTGGTGTGATACCAGAGGTAATGAGTACTGCTGCAGGAAGCAAGATAAATCATATGAGGAAGATGGATCTAAGGATCTTTTCAGGATGGGACAAGGTGTTGTCCAAGGAAATGCCAACCCCAGAGAAGACAGTTACTGAGAAAGTCACTCCTCCCAAAAAGAAAAGGAAGACAGCTCCTGTGGAACAAGTGTCCACAAGTAGTTCTGAAAGTGAATAACAGGTTGTTTTCACTCCTGATGACCAAGAGGAAGAGCCTGTAGTGAAGACTCCTACCCCTCAAGACATTACTGAGATCCAGGGGGAGCTACTACAAGCTAGCCCCATCCACAGGGATCAAAGCAAGGGGGAGCCTCCAGTTGTAGAAGAACCATCTACACTGGAAAGTGAACAAGCCACCAACACCGTACTAGAGGTACTCACTGACCTAAATACTTTAGAATTTCTTTTAGAAGATGCTGATTTGTCTGATGTACATCAGACTCAGCTGGATAGTCAAGAACCAGATGTTGTTAGAGAAGACACATCTGCTGTACAAGAAATGGTTCCTGATCCAGTGGTTGAAGAGCAAAGACTGTCTCCAGCTCCTTCACCACAAGAATACACAATGGAAGACTTGTTCCTAAATCTAGACCAACAAGATTTTGACATGGACAAGGATGCTGCTGAAAAAGATAATACTGCTGTTGAGGGGGAGAAGGTACAAGTTCAGGAAGATCCTGTGAGGCAAGAAAATGAGAAGGCACCTGATGTGCAAGCAGCAAAGCCTCCAAGCCCTAAGGATAGGGTTGACATAGCCAGCTCCTTAGAGTCTGAAGATGAGGAGGCAGCACAGGCTAAACAAAAGAAACTCTATGTATTCAAGAGGAGAAGACAAAGTTATAAAAAGACTTTACAATCAATTGCACCACAGCCTATAGTTCAGCAAGCTCCAACTGCTGATTATAGTGCTTTAATGGTTGCACTACAGATAAAGTTAGATGAGCAAAGACAGGCAATAGAAAAGTATGTAGATGAAGGGCAAAAGTCATTACAATTTGATCTGGCCCAAGATATAAAGTCTATAAGGTTTGAGATGAACCTTAACAAGAAATAAATGACTGAATGCTTCCACAAAGGTGGAAATGCAGTGGTCTACTTGGCAACACACCAGGAGAAGATCAAAGCCCAAGTGGATGATATAGCATTGAAACAAGGATATGTTCTTGAAAATCAGTTAAGAATGAATGACAATTTGACTGCCTCCCATAATGCTATAGTCACTGAGTTGAAGAACAAGGCTGCTGAACCTTCTACATCTTCTGCTACTATCAAAGCTGAATTTGACAAAGCCTTTCAAGAAGAAATTACTGCTGTAAAGACTGCTATCCAAGCCTCCCAGAAAGCTATATCTGATCAACTTCAAAAGCTCAAACCATTCTTTAAAGATGGAGTCAGATACTTGGATAGTCAAATCAGATTTCAAAAGGATGATGTCAGAGATCATATGGCTCGAGAAGTCATAAAGGGGGAGAGAGTTTTAGTTAAAGCTAGCTCTGATCATGCCAAATGGATATCTAATTCCATCAGAGCTACACTGGGCTATCCTCCACTCTGTGATGATGACAATGTTGCTGAATCTGGGATTCAAACTGCATATCTTGGAGGTGAGCAACCAGAGGTAGCTCAAGTGATATATCCTCCACCAGATTTTGACATGGTGCAAGCTGATATTCATCATATGCATAGCCCAACTGAAGGGAAGTCTAATGTTATTCTGGATAAAGTGGTTCAACCTATTACTGAAGCCATGCAAGAGGCATTACAGAAGGAGGAAGAGATAAGGTTGTCTAAGAAGAGGTTTAGGGAACAAGCAGAACAAAGGCCAGACTTTGAACAGTGGAGCCCTACCTCTAGGAATATAATATTAACTGCCTGGAAAGCTGCCAAGGACAATACTCATGACAGGAACAAATGTTTTTCTGAAGCTGAATGGAGGAAACATGAGATCAGACAAGAAGCCATTGTTCAATACAGAAGGAAGGCAAAGATGGGAAAGCTACCTCCTACTGCAGTAGAGCCTAACAAGTACTTTCCTAAGCCATATCACTATTTTGAGAGGCAGAAGATCAAAGCTGAAGAGCTCAAAAAGAAAGATCTAAAAGGCAAGAAGCCTGCTGATGCTGAAAATGTTGATGTCCCTGTCAAAGCTCAAGTCCAACCTAGCAAGGGAATAATTATCAAGGAACCAGAACAAAAATAGATTAAGAATTTAGTTGAAGATTATTTTGTAATCTTTTGAATATAAAACATTTTTGTGAACTACTGAGAATGTATAAGACAAATGTTAGAACAATATATGATCAATATATTTCATGTTTGTTCTGTAAATATGTCTATTTCTTATTTGTTCTGTGTTGATGTTTGTGTATACATGTGAAATTGATACATGTTATGTTTATCCTGCTTACATAATCCTGCTTTACATCATTTTGTAATTTTTATTATGAATGGTGTATATCATTGACTAAGGGTTATGACTTCTCCAAATAGGGGGAGATTGTTGGGTACATTGGTTAAATGTACCTGATTTGAAGAAGCCTCACCCAACTCAATGATATACATCATAATGTATTTGATGTATGTTGAGTTTACTTGTGCAGGTTAAGTAATCACTGGACTGAAGCAAAAAGTTTCTAAGTCCATGTGTCGACACACAGAGGGAAAGTGTCGACACTTAAGAAGGCTTGTGTCGACACCCAGACAAGCAGTGTCGACACTTGGAGTACTTGTGTCGACACCTGAGATGCAGAGTCGACACTTGGAGCTGTGTCGACACTCAGTGAAGAAAAGTGCAGACAGAAAGTGTCGACACAAGGAGCTATGTCGACACCCAGTAAAGCTGAGTCTACACCAGATAGTGTCGACACTTGGAGCTGTGTCGACACTCAGCAAAAAACTGCAGAAACTAAGTTAAAGTGTCGACACCAAGAACAATGTGTCGACACACAACAAGAAGAGTCAGCACTTGAAGAAAGTGTCGACACCAAGAACAAAGTGTCGACACTCATTAGAAGAGTCAACATTTGAAGTAAGTGTCGACACCCAGAACAATATGTCGACACTCAGCTAAAGACTCTACACTTGAAGTAAGTGTCGACACATGGAGCTGTGTCGACACTTAGCAAAGAACAGAATTATCAACAAAATATTCTAAGTACAAGTGTCGACACTAAGGGAATGTGTCTACACTCAGCTGAAGTCTCAACAGAAGAATCAAGTGTCGACACAAGGAGCTGTGTCGACACTTAGCAAGTATCAACATAGAAGACTATGTGTCGACACCAAGAAGCAGTGTCGACACTTAACAGATTCAACACAAGAAGTTGTGTCGACACAAAGGTGATGTGTCGACACTTAGAAGAATTCAGCTAAAGATAGAAGATCAAGTACTTGTGTCGACACTCGATTCTTCTGTTGAGACTTCAGCTGAGTGTCGACACATTCCCTTAGTGTCGAAACTTGTACTTAGAATATTTTGTTGATAATTCTGTTCTTTGCTAAGTGTCGACACAGCTCCATGTGTCGACACTTACTTCAAGTGTAAAGTCTTTAGCTGAGTGTCGACACATTGTTTTGGGTGTCGACACTTACTTCAAATGTTGACTCTTCTGATGAGTGTCGACACTTTGTTCTTGGTGTCGACACTTTCTTCAAGTGCTGACTCTTCTTGTTGTGTGTCGACACATTGTTCTTGGTGTCGACACTTTAACTTAGTTTCTGCAGTCTTTTGCTGAGTGTCGACACAGCTCCAAGTGTCGACACTATCTGGTGTAGACTCAGCTTCACTGGGTGTCAACAAAGCTCCTTGTGTCGACACTTTCTGTCTGCACTTTTCTTCACTGAGTGTCGACACAGCTCCAAGTGTCGACACTTTCTGTCTGGTGTCGACTCTGCATCCCAGGTGTCGACACAAGTACTCCAAGTGTCTACACTGCTTGTCTGGGTGTCGACACAAGCATTCTTAAGTGTCGACACTTTCCCTCTGGGTGTCGACACATGGACTTAGAAACTTTTTGCTTCAGTCCAGTGATTACTTAACCTGCACAAGTAAACTCAACATACATCAAATACATTATGATGTATATCATTGAGTTGGGTGAGGCTTCTTCAAATCAGGTACATTTAACCAATGTACCCAACAATTTTAACGTAAGTATGTGGAACAAAAATAAAATGCATTATTTACAAATAAAATAAAGAGAGCGGGGTTATAAGCTTCCCTGAAGCGTGCTTAGGGAGGCCCACTTTAGGAACCCTGCATTATTAAGAAAAAAATAGCAAAGAAAAAGTAAATAAATAGCGAAAAAGATAAACATGGGGTTCCTCCCAGGATCCCTTTGTTTATAGTCATGTAACTTGACTATTTTGGCGGATTTATATGTCAAGTAGGGTTATGGATTTGATGTTACCGCCCACTGGATCTCCTGCTATATATAATTTTACGCAATAACTGTTTACTTTAAACGAGCCTTTTTCCGAGTGAAAGACGAGTACGGTCTCATATGACCAAACCTCTTCAACTTTGAAGGGGTCGGACTATCGTGATTTTAGTTTACCGTGAAAAAGTCTAAGTCGTGAATTATAAAGAAGGACAAGATCGCTCGGAGAAAAAGTTTTTTGGGGCTTGATTTTTCGTTCATGATAAAACTTAGAACGCTCCTTATAGAACTTATTTCTCTCGTAAGCGTTTGTGTGCCATTCATCCGGCTCATTTAGTTGCAGTTTGCTATTTTGAGCGGCTAAGTTAACCTCGAGATTTAAGAGTTTTAAAACCCAAAGAGCGCGATGTTCTAATTTTATGGGGAGATGGCACACTTTGCCGTATACTAATCGGTACGGCGTACAACAAATTGCAATTTTGTATGCCGTACGATACGCCCACAACGCATCGTCGAGTATGATAGACCAATCTTTCCTATTAAATGAAACTGTCTTTTCTAATATTTGTTTAATCTCTCGATTTACTACCTCAACTTGGCCACTAGTTTGTGGGTGGTAGGGGGTGGCAAGTTTGTGCGTGACGTTGTATTTAGCTAACGTCTTAGCCATTTGGGTGTTGCAGAAATGCGTTCCCCTATCGCTCATAATGACGTGATGTGTGCTAAAGCGAGAAAATACCTTTTTAAGTAAGGTAACGACGACTCACACATCATTGGTGGGGAGAGCTTGCACTTCTGCCCACCTCGATACTTAGTCGACCGCTACTAAAATATAATTATTTTTAAAAGACGGAGGTAGGGGGCCAACAAAATCGATGCTCCATAAATCGAAGACTTCATATTCTAAAAACAAATTTTGGGGCATCCCATTGCGACGAGAGATGTTACCCGACCGCTGGTAGCTATCGCAGGAGCGCACAAAATTGTGAGTATCTTTGAATAGAGTGGGCCAAAAAAAACCCGCCTCCAGCGCCTTCCGCACGGTCTGGTTAGCTTGATAATGCCCACCAGCCGGACCCTCATGGAAGTGCCTAAGTATTTGCGTGCACTCCACACCCGCGACGCATCTTCAGACTGATTGGTTCGCGCAGATATGAAAAAGAAAAGGGTCCTCCCAAAAGAAATATTTCAAGTTAGAAAAGAATTTCTTCTTTTACTAGCTCGAAAAGTCTTTTGGGAGCACCCACACAACTAAATGGTTCACAAAATCTACGAACCAAGGCAGGAAATATGAACAAATATTTATGGCTAGGAGGCATTCTTCGGGGAATCTGTCATTTATGTTAGATTCGACGAGCGCTTCAACAACGAGATTTTTTAAGCGGGAGAGGTGATCGGCGGCTAAAGTTTTCACGCCTTTCTTATCCCGGATCTCCAAATCAAACTATTGCAGCAGGAGGATCCATCGAAGAAGATGGGGCTTGGGGTCCGTTATTGCTTACAAATACTTTAAGGCAGAGTGGTCGGTAAATACGATAACTTTAGATAACGTTATATATGAGCGAAACTTATCAAATGCAAAAATGACGGCTAAAAGTTCCTTTTCCGTTGTCGTGTAATTTCCTTGTGTGGAAGTGAGCGTCTTGCTAGCGTAATAAATAGGATGAAAATATTTGTTTATACGTTGGTCAAGGACGGCACCTACAACAATATCACTAGCGTCGTACAATCTCGAACGGAAGGGTCCAATCGGGGGCCACTAAAATGGGCGTATTGATAAGTTTTTGTTTTATAAAATTAAATGCAGAATCACATTCACTACTAAAGACAAAATTTGATTACTTTTCCAAGAGGCGAGTAAGAGGCTTTGTTATTTTTGAAAAATCTTGAATGAAATGTCTATAAAAGCCCGTGTGACCTAAGAAACTCTAATAGATTTAACGTTAGAAGGCGGGGTAAATTTTTCGATAATTTATACTTTGACCTTATCGACCTCCATCCCCTTAGATGAAATCTTATGGCCGAGAACCAAACTTTCACGAACCATAAAGTTACACTTTTCCCATTTTACAAAACAAGATGCATGTCCTCACATCACTGAAGACACGATCTAAATTTTGAAGACAAGACGGGAAAGAGCATCTGAAAATAGAGAAGTCATCCATAAAGACTATCATAATGTCTCCTACCAGCTCGCCAAAGATCGCCACCATACATATTTGTAATGTAGCTTGCATATTGCAGAGGCCAAATGGCATTCTTCGGTATGCAAATGTGCCAAACGGGCATGTAAAAGTTGTTTTCTCTTGGTCATCGGGGGAAATGGGGATTTGGAAAAACCCCGATAAGCCATCATGAAAACAAAAGTAAGGATGACCGGATAAACGCTCCAGAATTTGGTGTAAGAACGGTTGTGGGAAATGGTCCTTATGTGTAACATCATTTAGTTTTCAATAATCGATGCACAACCGCCAACCCGTAACAGTACGGGTTAGGACGAGTTCATTAAGCTCATTTTCCACTACGGTAAGACCACCCTTTTTGGGCATGACATGAACGGGACTAACCCATGCACTATCCGATATAGGATAAATAATCCCCGCATCTAATACTTTAATAATTTTGGCCTTAACAACATCTTTCATGTTTGGGTTAAGACGTCGCTGTAGCTGAATATTTTTGCGGCAATTATCGTTAAGGAAAATCTTATGGGTGCATAAAGAGGGGTTAATCCCTGTTAAATCAGAAATTGTCCACGCAATTAAATGGCGATGTTTAAGCAAAACTTCCAATAAATTGGAAGTCTCCAAATCTCTTGAATGCAAAGAAATGATAACGGGAAGGGTATCATCTTTTCCCAAAAAAGCGTATTTGAGTGATTCAGGTAGGGGTTTGAGCTCTAGGCAGGGATGTTCTTCTAACGAGGTTTTAATTTTAATGTCTTTCGATCCAACAGGTTCGAAAGACAAATTTGTAGAGTTATCCTCTTCGCATTTAAAGTTTTCGAGCGCAAAAATATCGTCGTTTAAAATAGTAGTCTCGAAAACAGGGGAGGAACAATGTCTGAAATTAGTATCTAAATTATAACAAAAGTCATCGCTCGATAACGAGTCTCCTATGGAAGGATTAATAGAGAAAGAAACTTAATTATCTCCTACCCGAAGGAGAAGACGACCGTTACTTACGTCAATTAATGTGCGAGAGGTGGCGAGAAAAGGGCAACCGAGTATAATTGGTACATTCCTGTCCTCCTCGATGTCTAATGTGACGAAGTCTACCGGAAAGATAAACTTATCAACTCAGACAAGAATGTACTCCACTACCCCGACGGGAAACTTAACCGAGCGATCCGCTAATTGGATTCGCACTTTAGTAGGGGCTGGAGCGCCCAAACCTAATTTTTGAAAGAGCGAGAACGACATCAAATTAATGCTCGCACCTAAATCTGCAATAACGTATTTTACTAATATATTGCAAAAAGGCACGGGATGGAGAACCATCCTGGGTCATTTCTTTTAAGGGGCAATTTATTAGTAAGAGCCGACGAGTAGTCTGTGTTTAGAGATATATGCAAAATATTTTCTAATTTTTAATTATTAGAAAGAAGTTCTTTTAAATATTTTGCATAATTAGGCATCTGCGAGATCGCTTCACAGAAGAGAACATAAATATCAATTTGTTTTAATAATAAAATAAATTTTTTGTGCTGCTGATGAGTCCAAATTATATACATATTTTTGGACTCATCTGGGCTAGTTTTCTCGTTGATGCACTACACTTTAGAGCCATAATTATTCATATTTGTTATTATGTCCATTCTATGTCAAGTGTATTTTTGGCCCGTTTTTACTGTGATTCCATAGTTATTATACTTTTTCCCTACTTGGTATTTTTCTGTGTCTAGAGATCGTGGAATGCCTATTTTGGTGGCTCTTCTATTTTTGCTGCACGTACAAAGGTTGTGTGTGTGTTTCGGGATTATTTGGGAATGTTTTTTTGCCTAAGGGCCACTGATCGTGCATTTTTACACACGCACGGTCAGTGGACTCCTTAGCGCACAACCGCTATTTGTGCGCGGTCAGTTCATCGAACCCTAAACGACATAGGTATACCGCGCACGATCATTGGATCTATAGCGGACGACCACTGGTTGTGAGCCATTGATCGTGCGCATTATTCTCCATTTTTCCAAGTTCTGTCTAGGGAAATCGCACGATCATTGGACATAGTGCACACGACCTCTGGTCATGCGCCACAGCTCGTTCGCATTTATTCCATTTTCTGGAGTTCTGCCATTACTAATGGCACGATCATGGGATCCAGTGCGCACGACCTCTGGTAGTGCGCCACTGATCGTGCGCTCTGATTTTCTACTGCAGTATTTAAACCCATGCGCTGCGAATTAGGGCAACACTTTTCATTTTCCGCCCCGCTGCTGCGCGCGAAGCGCCGTTTTTCACCACCACAGGTCCTCCACTCATCACCACCCTTCGAGAAGCTTTATCCGGCGATACGAAGCCATCTTCAACCCTTCAGAGAGTTTCTGGCCACCAGCAGTGTGCAACAGAGATCTTTCGGTAGTACTCATTTGGGCAAAAGGGAGAAAAGATTGAAGGAAAGGGAAGAAGACGGAGGAAGACAAGTGTATTGCAACCCATTTACCTCCGACGCAACCAATGGTCTGAGCCGAGAAGTGGACTGACAACCCACCATTCTGGCCAAGAACCACACCAAGGCTTCTCCCTATCGGTTTATTCTACCTCTTCTCATAGTGAAGTGTATTCTTAAGCTTGTAATGAACATGAACTTACTTTTATTTGTCTATGAATGAAGTTTGCTTGGGATAGTTACATATTCTTTGTTAGCTGTGATGCACTCGCCTCTATTGACATCCACTACACTCGTGCACTACAAACACTCTTGCAAAGGCTAGTGTTGGTAGTTGAAGAGGTGATTGCGACCCTCACTCTCTGCACGTGTGTTCATTCCATCAACTTGCTCTCCGTCCATTCGCCTCACAAAGCACGACATAGCGACCTGCACTAGTTCCATCCACCAAGCGAAGCGGTGCTTACAACCCGCATTAGTTCTTGTTTTGTTTTGTTAGCATTAAGAATCGAAAGCCAACCTCCTTTATTATTTTGTTTAACTCTTATTAACGATCTTTCTGCGACGCTATCACGATACCCAACCTACATTCCCTCGAGATCGACATTCGGGGAAGATATTCCCAAAATTATTACTTAACAGCAACCGATGCACTTACCGATGGGTCAAGGTTTTGGCATCGTTGCCGGGGAATGCATGCGTATTGTTGATTTGTGTTGTGTTATGAGAGTTACGACAGATTTGCTTGTTTCGAATTTGTTTTATCCAGTCTATTTTTGCTTTTTATGTCGGTTGGAATTGATAGATTTTTATTGGGAATCTATGCAAGGTAGTTTAATCCTGGAAATTAGTGATCTCTGCAATGTGGGCCTGTTTTAATATCCATTGTCGCTGGTGTGGAGATATCTCACATGCAAGTGATAGATGTCCTAAGGAGTATGTTAGCCAAGACACTCAAGGATCTACATATGGAGCACCAACCTCATCTGGTACTCAATATGTTAGACATAAGACAGTTAACTACTCATCCGAGCTTCCATTGCTGCACTACTTTCTTTTGGCATCAGTACCCGTTGTACAGATAAAGCCGGCTAAGCAGCGTTTATTTTATCGGAGTTGGGATCACTCTTTGAAGGAGTGTGCTGCTTACTTGACACAGTTGGAGGATGATGATGAACCAGATATTCAGATTGTCTCCACTCTGACAACTTGCAGCACCTCTTCTGTATCTGGGTACATACTAGTGCCACCTTCAGATTTTGAAGGGAGAAATACTAGTATTTGCACAAATACATGTGTTCATCTAAACCAGGACAGGAATGTTTTTACTCTTGAAGTACATATATCATATTGTATGGAGTCTGTTAGTTGTGAGGAGCCTGTGCTTGATTTTTTTGCGAGCACTGCTCCTTTATCCTCTACTTTTCAAAGCATTATTTCTATGTCTGACACCGTTGTGGACATTGATTCGCAGGGAGAAGCTGGTATTTGTAGCATTATGCCAGATCCAGTCGAGGAGGACATCTGCAAGGCTGAGGTTGCTGCCTCAGTCCCATGTACGGAAGTCCAATGCGTGGACAAGGCAGATGCATATCTAACACATACTTGCACCAGCCTAGAGAGCTCTGTAGATCCACCCACAATTCCGCCGATGGGAGATGACACCAGGATCATCCCCAAGATTGAGGTTACTTTTTGTGATTCTTCTAATTTATTTGCTAACCCCGCTCTCCTGCCTACTTCTCTGCAGGACCACATTGTGGAATCGGCCGACTTAGTGCAAGGGTCTGTAATGCAGCCTATCATTGATGGAGATCGGGTGCAGGTGGAGTCAGATTCGTCGAGCTTCATAACATTTATTCTATCCATGCCTTATGTTCTAGACAGGTATAACTACCCAAGTATGTTGGTATTCGTTCTGTCGCCATTTCGGTACTCGCTACCGAAACGTGAACTTGAACAACTGCCAGAGCACTTCAAATTTCATATGCCCATCAGTTAAAAGAGTGCATTGTTCTTGAATAAGTCCCGTTGGGAGACAATAAACCCATTAGTTACCTAGATTAGTATTCTTTTTTTAAATGGAACACATGGTCCTATTTTGTGTGATGTGTCTCTTTTTATATGTGTATTTCTATTTTCTTATTTTGCATGGGATCTCTAATTCGCAGGTGCTGGAAATGTTTTAAGCGCAATAGACTAGCTACTATCGGACAACCTCGCAGCACGACTGGTATGCTCAGTTTTGAGCATATGTACTTCTTACCTGTAACTCTTTATATTATTTGGAATATTTAGTTTTATGAGTTATACCATTCAAGTATGGGGGGAGAGCATGCCTCTGGTCACTACACGAGCACACATTTTATAGCAAACCAGTTGTTATTTATTTATTTCAAAATCACTGTAGCACACACTGAATCACCCACTTGAGCGCAAACTTATCCACGCGTGCGGCTCGAGTCAAATGCATTACTTGTGTTTAAACTTTAAAATAGTGGTGCTGGCTTAGGAGTTTAGGATAGAGTAGTGAGAAACTTGTGTAGTGCTCCTAATCGAGTACTCATGGTCTGTGTAGAAATAATATAGATTCAATTTTTCTTTACGCTCATAGATTTATACTTTTTCTGCAGATGTAAATATTGTTTGTACTACTCAAAAATTTTGAATCTGGTGAAATCGAATGGTAGTGTAGGGATGTGTGTAGCCGTCACTAGACTCGTTTTGCTCGAGTCGATTGGGAGGATCATCTTTCTCAGTGGCTAAGAACCTGCCCCAAGCTACTCTCGAATCATTGGTGTATGGTTAGTAAAGTGTGAGCGTGACGTAGGCCTCAATTTGGCTAGTTTGAGCCTTGTTTACCTTGTCCTAGCTGCTAATCGTTGCAAGCCAAGTTTGTGCCAACCCCTCCTTTGATTCAGCTCCACCTTCATTCACCAAATCCTAAAGCCAATCATCCTATCGCAACCAAATCCATGAGCTCCAGTGAATTTAATATTTTGATGAGGTGTGATGTTTGGAATTCTAGTGATGTGGTAGATGAATACATGAAAGTTTACTTGCGAAAAATTTGGGGATTGCAAAAGAAAAAAAAGAAAAAAGGAGAGAATTGAAAGAGAAAATCTAAAAATAATTACAATAAGAAATGGAATCCCCATCTAGTTTTTCATGTTATTGGTCGGGTTAGGCCGTGTACACACCCGATTTTCAAGCTAAGTTTGGGCGGGGGGGGGGGGGGGTGTATCACACGTGCAATTCTAGTCGTTGTATTGGTTTAGTTGGTCTTCGCTCACTTTGGTTGCATGTAGCCTCCATGTTTATCTCTGACTACCAAACCTTAGCCTAAGCCCATGATTATCCTAAAGTCCTACGGATTTACGCTTGAGACGAGCTAGCACCATAGAGAGAGTGTGAACGGGCAAGTATATGGTCCCCAACATTGATGGATTTCACTGGACGCGATCCTAAGCCCCGGTCTTTGGCAATGCTCACCTGAGTGGCCTGCCTACTTTCTTCCTGCATATGACTGAACGATTCTCCAGAATTCCAATTTTGATTAGATAAAATATTTATTTACGCCTGTCGAAAAGTATAAATTCTGTAGTATAATTAAAAAGTTTATCTATTCTATTTTCTATGTCCATGATATATTTGATTTCTCTCAATACTGTATTTGGAAATTACTAAGCCAACTAACAATTTTCTAGTCCATGGAGTGATGATTTTCTCGGGATGAGCAATTGTTTAAGTCTGGGGGTCTGATGAGTCCAAGTTATATACATATTTTTGGACTCATCTGGGCAAGTTTTCTCGTTGATGCACTACACTTTAGAGCCATAATTGTTCATATTTGCTATTATGTCCATTCCATGTTAAGTGCACTTTTTGCCCATTTTCAGTGTGCTTCCGTAGCTATTATACTTTTGCCCTACTTGGTGTTTTTTTGTGTCTGTAGATTGTGGAATGCCCATTTCGGTGGCTCTTCTATTTTTACTGCAGGTATAAAGGTCGTGTGTGTTCTGGGATTGTTTGGGAATGTTTTTCGCCTAAGGGCCACTGATCATGTGTTTTACACGCGCACGGTCAATGGACTCCTTAGCGCACGACCGCTGGTTATGCGCGGTCAGTTCAACGAACCCCAAACGGTATAGGAATACTGAACACGATCATTGGATCTATAGCGCCCGACCACTAGTTGTGAGCCACTGATCGTGTACACTATTCTCCATTTTTAAGTTCTGTCCGGGGCAATCGCATGATCATTGGACATAGTGCGCATGACCTCTGGTCATGCGCCACTGCTCGTGCGCGTTTATTCCATTTTTCTGGAGTTCTGCCATTGCTAATTGGACAATCATGGGATCCAGTGCGCACGACCTCTGGTAGTGCGCCACTGATCGTGCGCTTTGATTTTCTGCTGCAGTATTTAAACCCGTACTCAGCGAATTAGGGCAACACTTTTCATTTTCCGCCCCGCTACTGCGCGCGAAGTGCCATTTTTCACCTCCGCAGGTCCTCCACTCATCTCCACCCTCCGGGAAGCTTTCTCCGACGATCCGAAGCCATCTTGAACCCTTCGGAGAGTTTCCGACAACCAGCTATGTGCAATAGTGATCTTTCGGTACTACTCATTTGGTCAAAATGGAGAAAAGATTGAAGGAAATGGAAGAAGACGGAGGAAGATAAGTGGATTGACAACCCATTTACCTCCGGACGAAACCAACGGCTGGAGCTGAGAAGTCGACTGACAACCCACCATTCCGGCCATGAACCACGGCTATGCTTTCCCCCTATCAATTTTTTCTACCTCTTCTCATAGTGAAGTGTATTCTTAAGCTTGTAATAAACCAGAGCTTACTTTTATTTATCTATGAATGAAGTTTGCTTGGGATAATTACACATTATTTTGTTAGTTGTGATGAATCACTTCCATTCACATCCACTCCACTCGCACACTAGAACCACTCTAGCAAAGGTTAGTGTTGGTAGTTGAAGAGGTGATTGCGACCCTCACTCTCCACACATGTGTTCATTCCATACGCTTGCTCTCCGTCCATTCGCCTCACGAAGCACGACATAGAGGCCTGCACTAGTTCCATCCACCAAGCGAAGCGGTGCTTACGACCTGCATTAGTTCTCATTTTGTTTTGTTAGCATTAGGAATCAAAAAACAAACCTCCTTTGTTATTTTGTTTAACTCTTAGTAACGATCTTTCTGCGATGCTATCACGATACCCAACCTGCATTCCCTCTAGATCGATATTCGGGGAAGCTATTCCCAAAATTATTACTTGACAGCGACCGATGCATTTACCGACGCATCAACTTCGCGTTCTTACGCTAACTATCTAACTTATGTGGATACAACAAGGGTATAACGCCCCAAAACTCGGAAAAGATCTGGTAGCATCTTAAGGCCAATCTGGGTCCTGGCAAGGGTCACACGGCCTTGGACACGGGCGTGTCCATGGTCGTGTCATGCTACGAGTTCGACGATTTTCAGTGTGGTTGACGAAATGCACTCGATGATCTTTGGAGGTCAGGCATACGACCTGAGACACGGGCGTGTCCAAGGCCGTGTCCTGCTCTATGTTGGCATGACAGTGTCCATTAAGGGACACGGCCTGGAACACAATCGTGTACTTGTCGACACGGGCGTGTCAAGTGTCGACACGGGCGTGTCTAAGCCTGTGTCCTGGTCGGGATGCGACGGTTTCCTGTGTTGCTTGAGGGACACGCCCCATGACACAGGCGTGTCATCAGCTGACATGTGCGTGCCAAGCAGTACACGGGCATGTCTGATCCCGTGTCCTATTCTACATTCGACGATCGTGTTTAGATCGTGAGACACGGCCTGTGATAAGGGCATGTCATATGCCGTGTTTGGCCCAGAAAATTGATTTTAAGGGCGAATCGAGGCCGTTCGTTTTAATTAGATGGGATCTGACGACCCGGAACGGTTCCTATAGTGTTAAGCCGGGAATGGGCGGTGAAACCCTCATTCCTCCTTAGGTTTTCTCTTTCTAAAGGTTTAGAGAGAGGGGAGAGCAAGGTTGAAGAAGAAGGAGAAATCTGGCCGACAGTGGAGCTTCGGAGCCCCAAATTGCAAGCCGAGTCCGGATCCTTGGAGGCGAGGTCGTTGCGGTGCTTTTCATCCATCTATGTTTCTTCTCTTCTTCATGGGCCTAAACAAACTTCTAGGGTAACGATTCTCTTCTTGGACAAGTGAAGTCCACTTCCTTTCTGTATAGGAAACCCGCTCTCGCGAGTATGGGGTGTGTGTGAGGTGTTCCTTCGGGTGGACATGAATAGTTCTCCTAGTTTTGCATGTAGAGTCCGGAATCGAAGTACGAATATAGGCATGGTGTGTGAAGCCTACCCAGACAATTTGGTCTGGATCGGTGATGTTTCATTATGCATGAATATCCGGAGAAGACTCCGTGCCGATGGTTGTTTTCGGGTTTTCTACGTGGTAGATTGCAATAGGGAGCCTTGGGGACTAACCCCGATGTGCACCCAGAAATCTGGGCAGAGGCGTGGTTCTGCCGTCTTGGTGGCCTGGGAGCCAACTTGTATATAACGGGGTTATGTAATAACTTTGTGATCTATTTGGGACTCTGGGAAGCTTGACCCGTGCCTTTGGCTTAAATTGACGTGGCGGTGTGAGCAACGGGTTGAGTGGAACCATACCCGCTCTATGCGGTTCGGTTAAAGAGACCTAAGGTACGTGGCACTTACCGTTGGCATAGAGGGCGAGTCCTAGGCTTCGACCAGAAAGACTAAAATTTTCACATTGTTTGCCGCCCTGGGGGCGGTGGTGAAGCCACAGAATGGACCAGATTCATCGAGAATATGCCCTGAGAGCACGGGGTGTGTGGCCGTGCGTGCCTACGCCTGTGGTGAAGTGTGCTTAAATTGTACGTTCACTATCTTGTTTGGTTATACTAGTAAATTGCAGGGAAGGAGCATCACTACCCCGATTTAAGGGTGGGGTCGTTATAATTTGGTCAGCTTTAGCTGACCGTTACTTTTGTTTCCCACCGTTGCGGTGGAATGTTGATTGTCGGTGTTGCGGAGCCTAGTGGCAAGTAGCGGGCTGTCTCCCATGTTGCTGAGCCGGCCCTCGAAGGCCAAAAGCCAATGTTTACTTTTATACTCATGTGTGGCCGGCCTGCATGTCGATGTTTGGAAGACATACATTATTTAAAGTAAATTATTGTAAGTCGATAAGGTCAAGTACTTTGTGTATTTGTACGCTCATTCCTGTTGTGGGTTATTAGTGGACATTCTTGTTGTGCCTTGGGTTCTTATAACTATTTTAAAAAGCTTCTGATAGAATGCTCTGATTTAGGATGCGTGCTCCTTTTGTAGTATTTTGGTATTAATACGTAACTCCACTAGCTGTCCGTGGTATATGACGTGGGGCCCCGGACATACATTCAACTATATCCCATACGACGGATGGGGGTGTTACAATTTGGTATCAGACTATGGGTTCGGTCTTGCTTATTTGAATTTGTGGGAGAATTCTTTTAAGCTATGGTGAGCACATGTATGTGCGTCATCGTCATAATATGAAAAGAACCCATAAATGTCCACTTAGGAATGAAAATACACTTGCTTTAAGGAACCTGAGTGTTTCAGTGATTGCTTTTAGCAATCTGTTTGTCCCCTAATCGAGGGTTTTTGCTATTATAGGTGACTAGGAGCGGTGCTGGACAGTCGGAATGTCCGCAATCGGCGGAGAGCAGTGCACCTAATTATGTGCCTGCAACCCCTCCTTCAACAGAAACCATTAGACTGGTGGCTGAAGCTGTGTTTGCGATGATAAATGCCTAGCATGGAACACAAGTGCAACATCCTGCCCCTGCAGGGAAGCATGCACCTCTTTGAGAAGCAGAACCCAGAAGGGTTGAATAAGTGGTGATAGAGCCGTTGATACCTAGAAGAGCGGTATAGAAGCAACACAAACATGTAATGAGCTTTAACCCTCCAGTATTTTCGGGAACTGGAACTCCCACCCAGGCTGAAGATTGGCTCTCTCAGGTGAATAGAGTCTTAACAGCCACAGAAACGGAGGAATGGTAGAAGACCACCATAGCCACCTTCCTGTTGGATGGTGAAGCGAGGTTGTGGTGGGAAGGGTTAGAGCTGCATCACTTGGCTGGAATGCAACTCACAGATGTTTCTATGGAGGAGTTCTCGAGGCTATTCTTGACAAGATACCTCCACTCAGCTCAAAGGATCGCTATGGAGAATGAGTTCCAGAGGCTGACTTGGAAGATACCTCCATAGGAGCGTGGATTAGTACATCCACGAGTTTACGCGTTTGGGTCGTTATGCTAGCTCTACTTTGGCTGATGAAGAGAGTATGACCAACTGGTTCTTCGAGGGTTTGCGGGATGACCTAAGGCTACTACTCTCAGGGCCTATGACATAGGACTTCTTAACCCTGGTCAATACGGCCCGATCATTGGAGAAGGATCTGAAGGGAGTCCAAGAGAAGAGGGACTCTGGTGCGAAGAAGTCGGAGTTCAAGGTACCGACCTCCTCAAAGTCTGGTTTCCGTAGGTGGAATAAGAAGGCTAGGACTCAGGTCCAACCCCTTCTTCTGGTGCATCTGGGGCACTACAGCCCAAACTCCAGGCGCATGCTATAACTGTGGGAAGCCGGGGCACTTTGCCTGAGATTGTTGGAGCAGGCATACAAAGTCAGAGAGGAAGCCTGGAGCAACATAAGAGGAAAAGGGGAAGGCGGTGGAGTCAACTGCATCCCACTATGCTCCAGCTCAGCCCAAAGTGTACAACCTTGGCCTTCAGGAGGACATAAAGCAGACGACGTGGTGACAAGTATGAGTTAATTAAAAGTAGATTAACTTTATATATTTGTTACCTTTTTGTGCGTTAGCTTATTACTGCTTGTGGCAGGCTTTGTTTTGATTTTCGATTATCCGGCGAGAGCACTGTTCGATACGGGAGCTCCGCATTCCTTTTTGTCCGAAGGATTTGTATCGCGCATCGAAGTACCTTCTTTGATGGCAAGGGACAAATTGAATGTGTTGTTGCCTAATGAGTGTACAAAGCACGCGAATAGAGTTTGTTGTATAAAGATACGGATTGGGAGTCAAGAGTTTGACTTGTAAGCGTCACTACTGCCGTTAGTGGAGTTCGACGTGATCTTTGGGATGGATTGACTTTCAGACCAGCCAGAATATATTTATTGCAACCGCAAGGAGGTTAAATTGGGAACTGATCGTGAGATGACATTTGCAGGCATGAAAGGGTCGAGCAAGTTCTTGATGTCTGTTCTCCAGGTGGTTAAGGCAGTTCGTGCCGGTGCAGAGCTGTTTTTCACTTTAGTGGAGGCTTCGAAGCCCAAGCCTAATATGGACAGTATCACAGTTATGTCTGAGTATCCTGACATGTTCCCTGATGATCTCCATTGAGCCCTGCCTCAGCAAGGATAGACTTCACCATTGAGCTGGTGCCAGGTGCAAAACCTGTGTCACGCTCTCCGTAACGGTTAGAGCCTAAGGAGATGGCAAAGTTGAAAGTACAACTGCAAGAGCTGTTGGAGCAAGGTTATGTGCATCCAAGTTCATCGCCTTGGAGCACGTCAGTCCTCTTTGTTAAGAAGATGGACAGAAGTCCACGGCTTTGTATCGATTATCGGGAGTTGAACAAGATAACAGAGAAGAATAAGTATCTGATCCCAAGAATTGATGATCTGTTCGACCAGCTGTTAGGGTTGACTGTGTACTCAAAGTTGGATCTGAAATCCAGATACTATTAGCTGTAGATAAGGGAAAGTGATATCACCAAGATAGCTTTCAGCACACGGTATGGGCATTATGAGTTCACCGTCATGCCGTTTGGGCTGACTAATGCGGCATTTGTGTTTATGGATTTGATGAACAGAATGTTCAGAGAGTACCTGGACCACTTTGTGATACTCTTTATCGACGATATATTGGTGTACTCGCAGTGCGAGGATGATCATTTCAAGTATCTGCATATGGTGTTGGAGATGTTGAGAAGGAATCAACTTTATGCCAAATTCTCCAAGTGTGAATTTTAGTTATCCTTGGTAGCATTCCTTGGTCATATTGTTAGTGGAGAAGGGATTGTGGTAGATCCAGCGAAGATAGTTGCGATACGGGAGTTGCCTGTGTTATCTTCAGTGGCAAAAATTCGGAGTTTCCTTGGACTTGCGGGCTATTACAGGCGCTTCGTAGAGAACTTGTCGCGGATAGCGTTACCCCTCATGACTTTGATGAGGAAAGATCAAAAGTTTGTGTGGTCTCTAGAGTGCATGCAAGCTTTCGAAGAACTAAAATGTAGGTTGACCACGACGCCTATTCTATGTTCGCCAAGTGGGACCGAAGGGTTTGAGATTTACAGTGATACTTCGGGCAGTGGCTTAGGTTGTGTTCTACTGCATCATGGGAGTGTAATAGCCTATGGCTCGCGTCAGCTAAAGGTACACAAGAGGAATTATCCGGTCCATGACATGGAGCTAGAGGCCGTGATATTTTCCCTGAAGCTGTGGAGGCATTACCTGTACAGTGTGAAGTTCGATATCTATACCGATCACAAGAGCCTGAAGTACTTGTTGGATCAAAAAGAGATAAACATGCTGCAGCGGAGGTGGATGGATTTCCTGGGTGACTACACATTCAAGATACATTATGTGCCTGAGAAAGGCAAAGCGGTTGCAGATGCGTTGAGATGCAAGGCTCCCGCGCAGGCCAACTAGTTTTTGGTTTATGACGAGCGTTTGATTCGGGATTTGGAGGCATTTGAGATCTCTTGTGTTGACAAGCAGACAAGTGCCAAAGCATAATTGAACTGGATAGAGGTGCAGTATGACCTTGCTGATAGGATTCGACAGTCCCTAGATTTGGATAACAACATGAAGCAGATCATAGGTGAGGCTTTGGATGGGTCAAATTCCCAATTTGCTGTTGTCGATGGACTATTATGGAGGGATAGTCGTCTGTGCGTCCCAAATGCGGGTAAACTGCAGGAGGAATTGATGTATGAGACTCATCATACCAAGTACTCGATTCACCCTGGGAGCATGAAAATGTATTGTGATATGAAAAAGTTATTTTGGTGGTTAGGACTTAAGAAGGACATGGCACTTTATGTGGCGAAGTGTCAAACGTGTGCCTTGGAAAAGGCAGAGCGCCAGAAGCCCAGAGGTTTCTTGAAGCCCTTGTCTATCCCGGAGTGGAAGTTCGATGATATTTCAATGGATTTTGTACATGGGTTGCCAAAGTCGCAGAAGGGAAACGACGCCATCTGGGTGATCGTAGATCGATTGACGAAAGTGTCGCACTTCATTCCGAATAGGAAGGATGATTCAGTGGATAAGCTAGCAAAACTCTATTTAGATAACTTGTTCGACTACACGGTGTGCCCCGCAGCATCGTGAGTGACTGAGATGGGCCTTCACGTCCAATGACTGGAGGTTGGTGCAACAAATGTTAGGAACCAAGATGAGCTTCAACACGGTCTTTCATCTGCAGACGGATGGTCAGACCGAGAGGGTCAACAGGACGATGGAGGACATGCTTCGCATGTGCGTCTTGGATTTCAGAAAGCGGTGGGAAGATCACCTGTACATGGTGGAGTTTGCTTATAACAACATCTACCAAGCTAGTATTCAAATGGCGCCCTTCGAGGCACTTTACGGTAGAAAATGTTGCATGCCATTGTCATGGTTGGGTACGGGTGAGTCGAAGCTGTACAAACGACGAGAAGTGGAAGGAGCCACTTTGTTGGTACAAATGATACGAGAACGATTGCTGATTGCACAGGACAGGCAGGCTAAATATTATAATGCCAAGTACAGGAATGTTGAGTTCGGTGTTGGCGACTGGGTATATTTGAAAATTAAGCCGTTCAAGGGTGTCTCTCGTGTACGAAGCTTGAAGAAGTTGAGTCAGAGGTACCTTGGACCGATTGAGATTCTAGAGCGTATTGGTAAAGCGGCTTATCGACTGAAGTTATCAGTTGAATTGAGTGGTCTACACGACGTATTACATATATCGGTATTGCAAAAGGCGGTGCAAGAGCCTTCACAAGTGATTGTGGTCGATCAGGTACATGTTGATAGTGGGTTGATGACGAAGGTCAAGCTCGTTCGCATTGAGGAATTTAAAGTCAAGTGACTTCGTAACAAAGACATCAGGATGGTCAAGGTACGATGGGACAACTATGGTTGTGAGTAGCTTTCATGGGGGCGAGAGCAGACTATGATTGAGGAGTATCCCGAGCTCTTCTACTCAGGTACCGTTTAGGTTTGAGTACTTTTCATTCTATAATTTCGGGATGAAATTCTTTTAAGGGGGGGGGGGGAGAATTGTAACGCCCCAAAACTCGAAAAAGATCTGGTAGCGTCTTAAGGCCAATTTGGGGCCTGGCAAGGGTCACACAGCCTTGGAAACGGGCGTGTCCATGGCCGTGTCGTGCTACGAGTTCGACAATTTTCTGCGTGGTCGATGAAATGCACTCGACGATCTTTGGAGGTCAAGCACACGGCCTGAGACACGGGCATGTCCAGGGCCGTGTCCTGCTCTGTGTTGGCATGGCGATGTCTAGTAAGGGACATGTCCTGGAACATGGCCGTGTACTTGTCGACACGGGCGTGTCAAGTGTCAACATGGGTGTGTCTATGCCCGTGTCCTGGTTGGGATGCGACGGTTTCCTGTGTCGCTTGAGGGACATGCCCCGTGATACGAGCTTGTCATCAGCCGACACGGGCATGTCAAACAGTACACTAGTGTGTCTAGGCCTGTGTCTTATTCTATATTCAACGATCGTGTTCAGATCGTGAGACACGACGTGTGCCATGGGCATGTCATAAGCCATGTTTGGCCCAGGAAATTGATTTTAAGGGCGAATCAAGGCCGCTCATTTTACTTAGATGGGATCTGATGGCCCGGAATGGTTCCTGCAGTGTTAAGGTCGGGAATGGGGGGTGAAACTGTAACATCTCATATTACTTCTAGACCCCTTAACTTAGATTGGGTTGGGTATGGGGTGGGTGTTAGGGAAATTAGCTAGGTTTGACCGTAGGTAGTGGGCTGTAGCCATGTGGGGCCACTAAGGGGCCATAGTCAAACTAGGTCAAACTAGCCTAAATAGGAACCCTAGCCACACCATAACCCCACCACATTGCCCTTAACCCTAAAATAATCTAAGTGGGCCCAAGGGCATGTCACTAGGTCAACCCTTTGACGCTAGTTGACCAAAGTCAACCTTAGCCCTAAGTTGTTCAAACCTGTACATATAGGCCCACTTAGCCCAAGTAGAGGATCACCTTAACCCAACCCAAGTTGGGTAGTGCCATTGGGGTCATTACCTTCAAGTGGGGTCAGCCCACTCATCATGCTTGACCAAGTCAACTCAAAAGTTAACTTAGTCAACAAATTGTCCTAAAGAGTGAAAATGAGCCCAAGCCACTTCTCCTTGGGCCAAGCACACCAAACTTGGCACATTATCAGCCCAAGGTGTCAAAGTCTAGCCATACCACTCTGGATTTGGAGAGAGAGTGCATGCATGGGGGCATTTTGGAGAATTCACCCAAAAGGAGGAGGGAGAAAGTGGAATTAAGAGGAGGAGGCCACTTGGCCTTGGCTCCTTCTGCCCAAAGACTGTTGGCCGACCACCCAATGGAATTCCAGAAGAATTTGGCTGCATAGTGGCCACTTGGCACCATGGGTGAAGCATCCAAAGCCCCAAACCGAGCTCACCTTGGTTGTATCTCCATATACAGCCACCTCCAGCCAAAACCAACCCCACCAACAACTTTAGAGAGAGGAAACGAGTGGAGATCGAGTCTTGGAGCAAGAGAATTGGTGGAGAATCAAGGTTTTGAGCAGGAGATTGCCGGAGCAGCTCGGCCATGGCCAACCGCCGCCGTACTCGCCGCCAAGGCCTGAATCAAGTTTGTTTCACTTCACCTCTACCAGTACTAGCTTCCTAGATAGTTTAGGAGAGATATCGGGCTCAATTGAGCCCGATGCCATGTGAGAAAAGAGCCAAAATTCCGAGTTTTTCTTCTTGCTCGGGATCACAGGAGGAGCCGCCTGTGACCGCCTCACCGCCGGGAAACGCTAGCCCCCACCTCAATGGAGGTGGTGGCAATAATCGCCGGCGGTGGCGCAACCCCAAGTGGCCGGAAACAGCCAGCAAAGGTGGACAAGGAAGGATGAATCCCAGCCGTCGGCTGGAGGTTGAAGACAACCCGATTCCGTCCATAAAGCTTTAAGATTCATGCATTCCCGATTTAAATTAAATTAAATAAAATATATTGTATAAATGTAAAACTGTCACACTTATTTAGCCAATTTTCAAGCCATATTTAGGCCTCTTAGATGCATTTATAGAACATGAACCCTGAATGAAAATTGTATCCTATTGTCTTAACTTTAATATCGCACCTTAAACATCAAATTTGGTAAAGTATATTTGGCTGTAGGTCTGTTTTCCTAGGACTGGTCCTTAACTAGGACAGAAACCAAAATAATTGCCCAAGCCAAACCATATATCCAAATGACCCAAGATTTTGGGCATGTGCTCAATTAGGGCATATATAGCCCCTGCCCAAAAATGGGAATTTTTGGGAGCAATTATTCTATAGTATATGTCATAATACCCATAATTAAATAAGTGAAATAATTGGAGTAATGTGAGCCCAACTGGCCCCAAATTTTGGTTGAAGGTCCTTGGGGACATTATATGTGCATGGTAAAATTGTCAGCACATTTGGACCAGTGCATGTTGGGTTAACCCACTTGCATGTGTTGGCTATATATATAGCTTTGGGATGCAAATAACAATTTTTGAAATATTGCATATTCAGCCTATTTGATAATTCAAAAATCATGGAATTGATTCCAAAGGCTCATTAGAGTAAAGTTCACCCCTCATAGTAATACTGGGATTTTTGGGAGCAAAAATCCCATTATTTGAATTTTTAAAAATTTAGGCCTTTTGATAAATAAATTGAAAAATAGGCTTTTGATCAAACCAAAAGACCCCCAAAATCTGTCAAAACATGGAAATTACCATTTATTTATCATATTTGACTCATGAAAGTTTTTATCCTACTGTTTGAGAATTTTGGAGCAAATTACATGTAAATTACCATTTTACCCTTATTGCATTTATTTATGAATTGATGGAAATATATATCAGTAAATTTTAGAAAAATTTCTAGTGTTGTATAATTGTATGTTTAGCCTTGTATAATTATCTCAAAATTTTTGGATGTCCTAATAATTTTTAAATTAGCATAATGTCATTTTGGTCAATTATTAGGAATTGAAATTGGTAGGCCATTAAATTATAAAGGTTGATAAAACTCTGCCATTAGCCTTAAATTAATTATATATATGCTCTGTAAGTTTCCTACAATTTTGAGTAATGTATTCCTTATACTTCATTTGGAAAATGACAATTATGTGAGTTTTGTATTAATTAAGGAATAAATATAAATATTCAAAGGTAAATTATGAATTTTGGTAGACAGTAATATATTACCAAGATGCAACTCAGGAAAAATTCCTTAGGTCAGTGGATTATAATTTGTAGTACTTCATATACTAAATGACCTAGGGGATTAATTAAATGATTTAATTAGAGGCTTTAATGACTTGAGAAAATTATGTAAATCAATATGCTCACTTCATTAGTCCATACCATCCTAGGGTAAATAGTTAGGGGCAGGTGGCCCAAGGAATTGGAAGTTCTTTTTCGGGGTGTTATTAGGTCATGAGTTGTGCATAGTGTAAGTAGGTTATACTATAAGAACCACTGGGGGATAGATCGACGGATGAGCTAGAGATTACAATTGGTGAATAAGCTTGGTGGGTAGTGTTGTCTTAGTGACGAGAGTAAAAGTGCAAGCCCTTGGATAGCAACTGGAGTGGAGGCCGACGGGAGACCGTCGCCCTTTTGAGAACATCTTAAGTCATTAGGATCACTCAAGAGTAATAATGAGAGCAAAGTGCAAATAAAGGGTAGACATCAATAAAAGTAAATATCCTTGCGAAAGGGAACTTTGGGCATAATCCCATCGTAGTTCCTAGTGCCCTCGAGTGCCCTTCACCGGGTATACCCTGGGCAGTCCTGAGATTAACCTTAAATCACTAAGTATAAAAACCCGTAGATAAGAGTAGTCTAATAGGATAAGGCATTGTGGTTCATTCTCGCCCGTGATGGGTTTGAGGGATTCTGAATAAAGGCACTATTGTGCATATTCTCACCCGTATAGGGTTGGATGGTTTGAGGCAACATCTCACTCATATAGGGTTGGAGGGATATATGTTGCGGGCTCACCCGTGAAGGGTTTGAGGGTATCAGGACAGGTTGGTCCTGCCTGCGAGCTGAAGGCTTGAGATGAAATACTTGCATGTGCATAAATTTAGTGGCGAGTCATGCGGCACTGGGCCGATCGTCACACCGATGGCAGTACTGTGAATCAGGAGGGTATGAGGGTTTGAGGGGCCAGTAGGTTGTTTATACTGAGGTCTGGAAGATGATCCCCGATAATGCACACCCGACCCAACAAGACTGATAGGTAGTCAGCAAAATACGTACGCAGACTCTAGAGTGCACCGAGGATGTGTACAGAGGCGTATGAGAGGTGGTCTAGGTTTGGTAGTGTGCATACCTGCCTAAAAGTGGAGACGCCCACTCCGCTGCTGCCGTTAGCCACAACGGTGGTACCCGAGAGTGAAGCTAGCTCTCAAAAAGTGGGAACTAAAGGTCTTTGATAACAGAGTCATTGTGTGTGAGTTGCACTTGCCTGTTGCATAAATTGCATCATAAACATTCATTCATATTAGGACATACGCTTCATAGATCCTTATCATATAAATTAGTATGGGCTCTTTTATATGATAAGTTAAAATTTCTAAAAACCTTAACTTATAAATTTTTATGGGCATTTTTATAAGTTAAAGTACATTTGTGATGGTAGAGTAGTGGTAGTATAGCTTTACTTTTTTGCTCTTACTTTCAGTTATTTACTTACTTGTACTGTACATGCTTTTACTTCTGTACTATATACATAGAACTGCTAGTGTAGATTTACTGCCTACACTTTTACTTGGTAGTATAGATTCCTTGTCACCTGCTTCCTTTTGTTACCCCTTGATAGTCCTCCGCTTCGTCCTCCCGCACGGTGCCTAGGAGTTGCGGGGCGAGGTACGGAGTAAATGACTTAGTCTTTTTGACTAATGGTCGGTGACCAAACTATTTTTAGGAGCTCGAGGAGATGGAGCACCAGCACGACCGGCAGGACGAGGTGATATGGCGTGAGGAGTTGATACCGCCTACTACTACTACAACGCTACCTTAGGTGGGACGAGATTAGTTGATTAGCTTTCGCTGTTTTGATGTTTTGTGAGGAGAGTTATTCATATGATGTACTGGGCATAAGCCATTATTACTCTTTATTTATTATTCTCATTTTGGACTGTGTACTCTTTCATTCATATATATATGATTTGTACTGTGATTGTGGACTAGCTGTGTTGTACTATGATATGTATTACTTCTATTTCTCATATTGGCCTACATGTTATATGATCGTATTAGCTGGCAGAATCGGCGTGTTGCAGTGTCGACTAACCCATGCGTTAGTGCCAACGTAAGACGGCGGTTCCGGGCATAAGACTGGGAGCCTCCTTGGTAAGGGGAGGGGTATTACAAAAACCCTCATTACTCTTTAGGCTTTCTCTTAGTAAAGTTTTAGAGAGAGGGGAGAGCAAGGTTGAAGAAGAAGGAGAAATACGGCCGCCGGTGGAGCTTCAGAGCCCCAAATCGCAAGCCAAGTCCGGATCCTTGGAGGCGAGGCCGTTGCAGTGCTTTTCATCCGTTTAAGTCTCTTCACTTCTCCGTGGGGCCTAAACGAACTTCTAGGGTAACTATTCTCTTCTTGGACAAGTGAAGTCCTCTTCCTTTCTGCATAGGAAACCCTCTCTCGCGAGTATGCAGTGAGTGTGAGGTGTTCCTTCGGGTGTACATGAATAGTCCTCCTAGTTTTGCATGTAAAGTCCGGAATCAAAGTACGAACATAGGCATGGTGTGTGAAGCCTACCCAAGTTAGTCTGGATCGGTGATGTTTCATTATGCATGAATAGCTGGAGAAGACTCTGTGTCGATGGTTATTTTCAGGTTTTCTACGTGGTAGATTGCAATAGAGTGTCTTGGGGACTAACCCCGAGATGCACTCGAAAATCTGGTCCGATGCGTGGTTTTGCCGTCTTGGTGTCCTGGGAGCCAACTTGTACATAATGGGGTTATATATTAACTTTGTGATCGATTTGGGACTCAAGGAAGCTTGACCTGCGCCTATGGCTTAAATTGACGAGACGGTGTGAGCAACGGGTTGAGTGGAACCATACCCGCTCTATACGGTTCAGTTAAAGAGACATAAGGTACGTGGCACTTACTATTGGTATAGAGGGTGAGTCTTAGGCTTCGGCCGGAAAGACTAAAATGCTCACGTTGTTTGCCATCCTAGGGGCGATGGTGAAGCCACGGAATGGACCGGATTCACCGAGAATGTGCCCTGAGAGCACAGGGTGTGTGGCCGTGCGTGCCTACTCCTGTGGTGAAGTGTTCTTAAATTATACGTTCACTATCTTATTTGGTTATACTAATAAATTGCATGGAAGGAGCACCGCTGACCCGATTTTGGGGTGGGGTCATTATAATTTGGTCAGCTTTAGCTGACCATTATTTTTGTTTCCCACCGTTGCGGTGGAATGTTGATTGCTGGTGCTGCAGAGTCTAGTGTGAAAGATGGGGTTAGACCTGATTTACTCTAGAGGGGGGGGTGAATAAAGTAAATCTGAAATCTTTTTGTTGTTTCTAAAATAATATCAGAGTAATGAAATAAGAGATACCAAGATTAATAGAAAGCAAAAGCAACCTAAGTTAATCTAATCTAACATAGCACAGATAACCTAATCTATCACAGCCACAGCAAGAACAAAAAGAAAAGGGCAACCAGACAACACAAGAACTTTTATACTGGTTCCCCAACCTTGGTACATCCACTCTTCTACCACCCTGGTAGGAATCCACTAGCAGGTTTTGATCAGGTGACTGTCACTAATGAGCTTTTGATCAGATGCTCAAAAACCAAAAATAAACTTTTGAAGCGAGTTAATAAACCCTTTGTACAGAGGGGGGAGAGAGATTGATGGTGTCTTCTCTTTCTCTTTTCAACAGAGAAGACTAGTGGATTTTGCTGTTGTCAAGAAACCCTCTCAATAGCACTTGGAGTCTTGCACAGGGTGTAGGTCTTCAGTCTTCAGCCTTGACTTCAAAATGATATCCAAGAACTTCTGACTGATAGAGGTTTGTTGTCCTTGAAAGCTCCTGGAGTGAAGATTGAAGAAGACTCTAGATTCATAGTTGATGTTCTTCTTCTTCTTCAGCAAGGTCAAAGAGAAAACAAACTATTTTCTGTACAGAGAAGATTCAGAATGTTTTTGTTGTAGATCTTTTATGTCTCTGTATTCCTTGTGTTATCAGTTCTCTATGTTACTCTGGAAAAGAAAAACTCTTTTATATCTTCAGTCGAATTCTCCTTTTGAATTTTGAATTTCATTGATTAATTGCTGACGGCCTGGAGAATGAAAATCGCCAGGAGATAATATTTGCATTAATGAATTTCCCCAACTGTCCCATTGAAAAGAGCAAGTAATTAACCTGATGAAGACCATAATCAATGCTGCAACTAACGACTATATTCAGAGAATATAAGCATTAATTATTCAGGAATTACTGCAAGAGAATAAGGACAAAATGAGGGAAATTTCCAAGTCTGGAACTGCAGAGAAATCATCGACCAGAGAACAGATTTCATCGACCTAAGATCAAAGTTAGTCGACCAGAGAAATCATGTTCATCGATCTGAGAATTCTTGTTCGTCGACCTGAGAACCAAGTTCGTCAACCTGAGTTCAGCTAACTGCTTTCTGTGAAAAAAAACTTCCCGATTCTGTGCACCAAGTTCGTCGAGCTGATAATATAACTTCATCGACCAGAGTTCAGAGAAAGTATTCTGGACTTAATGTGTTGAAGTTGAACTACCAGAATTTGTCGACCTGAGCTCGAATATCGTCGAGCTGAACTCAGAGAATTAACTCTGAGTTCGTCGAGCGGAGCACGACTTTCGTCGAGCTGAGTTCGACGAACATCGAACTCACTTTTCTGAACTTGATTTTCTTCTAGGTTTTTGAGTCTTCTGCTGTCTTATGTTGGCTGGTCCATGTGTGGTTGATTCTAAGGACTTAGCCTAAACTCTAGGGCACATACATGACCCTGTCTATACATGGTGGGTAAATTATTCTAGTTAGTGAACCTAGCCCAAATCTAACTAGGGATCCAACAATCTCCCTTTATTTGGGTGAGGTCACTAATATAAATGAAATAAAGACATTCACAAAGCAAAAAAATATATCTGGCAGAAAAATTGAAATATGCAGTAGATATTTACACAATAGCTTTGTGACAATAAATAGTTATAAAGTTCAGACAAACAGAAACAAAATAAAATGCTCTAATTTCTTCTTCTTTTGCTTTTCCTTTTTCTTGTCCTCTTTCTCTTTGTCAAAAGGCTGTGTAAACTTGATTTCCCTATTTGGATTTGCTGCTTGCCTCTTGGACATTGTCATATCAGCAGCTCCAATAATATTCAGAG
Source organism: Platanthera guangdongensis (assembly GCA_039583875.1). NCBI lineage: Eukaryota > Viridiplantae > Streptophyta > Magnoliopsida > Asparagales > Orchidaceae > Platanthera > Platanthera guangdongensis. The sequence continues at coordinate 62,587,486 of CM077166.1, read as the reverse complement.
ATGTAGCTCTAGGCACAACAACCTCTGGATGTAGGTTCATATAAGCATATAAATTAAGGAATTTATTAGCTTTTTCATACCTGTTTAGCTCTTCTTTTCTGTATTTAGACATTGTAGAATATTGGGATGGATCTTTCCGTTCAGCTTTAGCTTTATTTATCAATGAAAGTCTAACAATTTCCTGGAACCTGGCCATTCTAGAAGTTCTCTCTGTCTCTGGATCCACAAATTATATGGGTGGAGACTCTGGCCTTTTAGGACTGTCAGCTTTTTGTGGTTCAGGAGCTTACTATTGCTGTTGCTGATGATGTTGCTATTGTTGATGTTGCTGTTGTTGTTGCTGTTGTTGTCTGCTTTAAGAGTACCTCTGCTGGTTGCTTCCTTGAGGTGTTGAGGATCTACCGTGATGTCTATGATAGGTTTGAGCATATGAGATAGACCTCTGAGAAGTGCTACCTGAAGCACCGGTAGCAGGTGGAGGAGGAAGAGGACCTTTCCAATGCCTCTGAGGAGGAGGAGGAGAATATCTCCTACTTTTCTTTCCTGCCTTTTGCTGATTCTTTGACAGCCACATCCAGGCTGGCATCCCAGGGTATGGAGTGATTTTCTGAAGGATATAATAAGGTGTATCATATGTGGGATTTAGCTTGGGAGCAGCAATTGGAGAAGCCTTTCTTTTCTTTAAGACTTTCTTCTTGGCAGTAGGTCTATCATCAGAATCATCATTATCATCATCATCTTTATCAGAAGAGGATCCCTGAGTATTATCATATAAGTCATCCAGAGCTTTCAGAAGATCTTTAGAAATCTGCTTTTCAGCCTAAGGCTATGCTTGAGGTTCTGGAGCTGGAGCAACTGTTTCAGGAATATGTTCAACAACTTATAAATTTTCTGCTTCTATATCTGCCATGATGATTTCATCCAAATTTGGCAGTGGACTATCATCCATCTTATATGTTGGAGATGAGATGGTTTTTGGAGAAGAAGTTTTCTTGGAAGGGGATACTATTTGAGTCTCTGTAACTGCAAAACTATCCTTAAATTTCTTGGCAACTGTGGGACTTATTGGTGCAGTGTATGGTACAATGGTCAGAGAATGCTTATAAGAAGAGCTGGGCAGATTGTTTCTATAGACAAGATTGAATAAATTGAATAAAGAATATAGACTAACTGTGGGATTTATAATATAATCACCATCAGTTTCAATTTCAGCCATAACTGGCTCATCCATATCTGTATCTAAATCAATTAAATATATTATATTAGTGGAAGTGGCTGTTTCCTCTGAAGAGTCATCAGACATTATTTCATCTATTGCTGCTTCAGCTGCTGCTTCTGTTGCTACTGCTGCTTTTGCTTCTACTACTACTGCTTTTGCTGCTGCTTTCACCACTGTTGCTTCTTCATCATGGAGCATCTCCCCCTGATTGGTTTCATGGGGTCCTGAAGCCAGTCCCCTAGAAGAAGGGACATGGGATAAAGCAGCAATTTTGGCAGAGAGAGTGTTGATGGAAGCAGTGAGAGGAGATAAAGCATCAACTAGAAGTTTATTAAGAGTGAGAGAGATGAATGCTAGCAGATCATTAGCAATATCAGAGAAGTTTAGGTAGAGGGGTTCTGGAGAAGAGGTGGAATATGGATTGCGATGACCTCAATTAGAGCATATAGAGAAAGCATTTGGGAAATCTGTTTGTGTATACTGCATATGTGGAAAATCAGTTTAGATGGCTGGAGGGATAGAAATAGATGGAGTGGCAGTAGTAGAAAGGGGAATTGATGTTGTGTGGGAGTAGATAGGTTCCTGTATTGGTGATTGATGAGGAGATTGATGTGGAGATTGATGTGGAGATTGATATGGAGATTAATGTGGGGATTGATGTGGAGATGACAGGAGGTGGAAGGTGGGTTTCTGAATTGAGGATGGTATTGCAGAGAGATTTCTTGGAGGAGAAAGTGGAGGTGTAGAGTGTTCAGGGGATGGAACAGGTGTTAGAAGATGAATTTTATGTTGAGGTAGTGGAGGAGAAGGAATGGTAGTGGAAGGACTTCTTCTGGGGGTGGAGGAGCGGCTGTTGTGGCCCTGGTGCTCTCAAAAGGTCTTGAGGAGGAAGAAGCCTTGGAGGACATGGTGATCTTCCTCTCCCAACTGCCAAACAGGGCAGAGGTAAGCCTCTTGGAGGCATTGATGAACACGGTCATTGAGACCAGATGTTCAGGAGCCTTGTCATGAAGGACGATTCCCAAAATCCATCCAAAACATACTTCCTTCTTATTATTTTTCTTTTTGATTAATTCAAACAGCAGCTTGCCCCAATTTGTTGATTTGTTCTCTACCAGATCACCCATCACCATGAATTGGTGCCTGGTTATGTAGTCGTGGGCGGTGTATTTTCCCAGCAGCAATTTCCAGACGACATCTGCCAAGAACTCATACTCAGCAGATAAGTTCTCATTAACAACTTGTTTGGGTTCTCTCCAGAGTGACCCATTTTGATTAACATATTTTCATACTCCTCATTGTCCATTTCGATTTCTTCTTCACCATTCAGTAAAACGAAAACTTCGGTTAGTATATTGGGAGAAAGGGAGACTGAATTACTAGAAATTATTTCTGTAATGGTATCTTCTGTTGTTGTAGAGGTAAAGACCAATTCTTTGATCTCTGTCATCGCAATCTTTATTATGTGAGTCATGAACTATTTCAGATTTTGATCTTCAAACAACTTCAGAATTTCCACGAAGATTGGATCAGAGTGCTGAAATGATTCGAAGTCAATATCGAAACCCATATCGAATTTCATTGCGGAAAGATTGCTCGCTGGAATCGCTATGAGTTCACCTACAAGAGAAAAATGAAGATCAAGTGCAAGGGAACTGAAAGCGCGGGACGGAGGTCGAAGAAAACCTAGATATAAGGTTTTCAGAATATGAACCGGCAGACTTCGTTCGACGAATAATAAAAAAATTCTTCATTCTGAGGTCGACGAAATATTTTATAGTCGAAAGAATTCGACGATCTCAGTCAGAGGATGTGAAAACATTTCATCGAGTTTAGTTTGACGAAATTGTTTTGAAGCAAATTCATCGATCTCCGTTCGACGAATTTTTCTAGAACTTTTCCCAGTTCGTTGATCTCCGTTCGACGAACTTTGAAAAAATCGTCGACCATAGATAGAAATTAAATTAAGGCTTCTCCATTTATCATACCAAGCTGATTTATAAAGAACAGATGATTTCTCCCATCCAAGCGCTTGGTGAAGATATCTGCTCTTTGCAAGTCAGTGTAGATATAGACAAGATTAATTTTATTTTTGTCTACACACTCTCTAATGAAATGGTGCCTAATGTCTATATGCTTAGTCCTACTGTGATGGACTGGATTTTGTGCAATGAAAATTGCACTGGTGTTGTCACTTAGTAGAGTTGAATTATTTAAGTTGAACCCATAGTCTAGAAGTTGGTTCTGAATCCACAACATCTGGGAACAACAACTGCCAGCAGCTATATATTCTGTTTCAGCAGTTGTAGTGGACACATATGACCGCTTCTTGCTAAACCAAGAGACTAATCTCATACCAAGGAACTGGCATGTTCCTGAGGTACTTTTTCTGTCCACTCTACATCCAGCAAAGTCAGTATCTGAGTATCCAGTTAACTCAAACTCTGACCCAGTGGGATACCAAAGTCCTAGACTAGGAAAACTCTTTATATATCTCAAAATCCTTTTAAAGAAAATTAGGTGAGATTCTTTATGGTTCACTTGGAATCTAGCACAAAGATATATAACAAACATTATATTTGGTCTGCTTGCTGTAAGCTATAATAGGGACCCTACAATGCCCCTATATAATTTCTGATCAACAGGCTTGCCATGTTCATCAGAGTCAAGTACAACATTAGTGGCCATGGGTGTTTTCTTTGCTGAGACATCAGCCATCCCAAAATTTTTGATAAGCTCCTTAGCATACTTAGCCTGGGATATGAAGATGTCATTAGGTAGCTGCTTCACTTAGAGACCAAGGAAGTAGGAGAGCTCACCCATGCTACTCATTTCAAACTTTGAATGCATGAGGTCAGAAAACCTCTTGCATAGTTTGGAATCTGTAGACCCAAATATAATATAATCTACATAAATTTGTACCAACAAAATTTGATCCTTATGGTGCCTAGTGAATAAAGTCCTATCTACTGTGCCTCTAGAAAATTTATGCTCTAACAAGAAGGTAGCTAAGGTCTCATACCAAGCTCTTGGAGCTTGCTTTAAACCATAGAGAGCTCTATGCAATTTAAAAACATATAAGGGATGAGTTGGAGAGATGAAACCTGGAGGTTGTTCAACATAAATCTCTTCCTTAAGTTCTCCATTCAGAAAGGCAGTCTTGACATCCATTTGATAGACTTTGAATTTCTTATATGCAACATATGCAAGGAAGATCCTGATTGCTTCCAGCCTTGCAACTAGTGCAAAAGTCTGGTCATAGTCAATTCCTTCCTCTTGTCTATAACCTTGAGAAACAAGATTTGATTTATTCGTTATGATGACACCTTGGGCATCCAGCTTGTTTTTATATACCCACTTAGTTCTAATGACTGGGTAGTCTTTGGGTCTTGGAACTAAGTCCCAAACTCTGCATCTCTCAAATTGATTGAGCTCCTCTTGCATTGCAATAATCCAGTGTGGATCTTGCTCTGCATCTTTGATGGATTGTGGATTAATTTGAGATATGAAACAGGCATGCATCAAATCTTGGTTGAGTTGATGCCTTGTCTGCACACCAACTGATATGTCTCCAATTACTTGAGATATAGGGTGATCTCTAAGTGTGACAAATTCAGTGGGTGGAGTTGGTTGTTCAATAGCTTGGGGAATAAATTCCTCTTGTGGAATTAAGTTAGTTGTTGTTGGTTCATCACTGATTATAGTGTCTTATTCTTCACTTTCTTCAGCACCTTGTGGAGAAGTATGGCTAACTGCCTCATTGGTAAGTGTTAGTTCATTAAGCTTCTCACACAGATTATGTTCCTACAAAGATTCATTGGTAGAAGAAGTCTTCTCCTTGAAAAACATGTTAGACTTATCAAATGAAACATGGATAGATTCTTCAATTTTAAGGTAGATTTGTTGTACACACTATAAGCCTTGCTTACTTGGGAATATTCAAGAAAAATTCCCATTTCAGCCTTGGTTTCAAACTTTCTAATGTGTTTCTTATTGTTGTTGTGTATATTACATAAACATCCAAAAATTTTAAAGTATTCTACTTTAGGTTTCTTCCCTTTAAGTAGCTCATAAGGTGTCTTATTCTTAAGTTTGTGTATAAGACTTCTATTCAGTACAAAATTTGTTGTGCTTACAACCTCTGCCCAAAAGGATAGGTGCATGTAAGCATATGCAAGTAATGTGCCTGCAGCTTCAATTAGTGTTCTGTTCTTCCTATCAGCAAACCCATTTTGTTGAGGTGTTCTAGGAGCTGAGAAGCTGTGCCTGATACCTTCCTTCCTACAGAACTCTTGCATAAGAAGAGACTCAAACTCAGTACCATGATCACTTCTGATCAATGCAACTGGAGTAGAGTACTCAATCTGTATGGTCTTGAGAAAATCTGTAAGAACCTTAAAGTTATCAGACTTAGATCTCAGAAAGAAAACCCAAATGAATCTTGAGAAGTCATATACAATAACTAGAGTATAAGATTTCCCTCCTAGGCTTTGTAGATCAATAGGGCCAAAAAGGTCCATATGTAGTAAGTACAATATCCTAGGTGAGTCACTTTTATTTAATTATTTAAAACTACTTTTAGTTTGGTTGCCTAATTGACAAGCCCTGCAAAGGCTTTCCTTCTTGTATGGGCAAGTAGGCAATCCTCTTACAAGGTTGTCCCTAGATAGTTTAGCAATATTTTTCAGGTTAACATGACATAGTATCCTATGCCAAAGGTCATTATTATTACTAGTTGAATTAAACATGCAAATTTCAGATTTAGCTGACTGGAAGTTAACTATATAAATGTTTCCTACTCTAGTGCGAGTCAATAATACATGATTATCTAAATAAGTAATAATACAAGAGATTTTAGTAAATGATACCTGATACCTTTCATCACATAATTGACTATGGAGATAAGGTTATGCTTCAGTCCACTTATATATGCAACATTCCTGAAGGTGACAGCTCCAACCTTGACTTTTACATAGCCTTCAGCCTGGACACAATTGGAGTCACCAAATATTACTTTTATTCCTAACTTTACCTTGTAATTGGTTAAGTTGGCCTTGTTTCCAGTCATATGCTTAGAACAGCCACTATCCAAATACCACTATTGCTCTATGGTAGGATAGTATTTCACCTACAATAAACCAGATTAGCCATTCCTGACCCAGGTTACCTTGGGTCCTTCTTTCTTTACATAACTAAAGCTGGAAATGAATGAACATTCATGTTGGCTTTTATATCCTAAAGGGTGGTATTTCCTAGGTGGAATTATCCATTGATTAAATTGATTATTAAATGTTCTTGGTTGGTTATAAGTTTCAGAAGAATTAAAATTTATGTTATATTGAACTGCGTTCGACGAATTCGGGTGAGTTCGTCGACCTGAGTTCGATGAATTAGGATGAGTTCGTCGATCTCCACTCAGAGGATGAAAGTAGTCATTTTCTGAGCCCCAAAATCGGCGATCTCTATTCGACGGACCATACTGGTTTTGTCGATCGTAGTTCAATGAATAATTATTATATAAATCTGTGTTCGGAGTTCGTTGACTGGAGTTTGACGAACTGTACATATTTCGTCGATCTGCGTTCGACGAAATTTGTTGAACATTGTTAAAGTTAGGATTTTTCCTTTTGTTTTTCATTTTCTTATTCTTAGATTTTAGTTCTACTTGTTTATCACTATTATTATTATCCAACTTTTCCTTTCCTTTTTTTGATACAAATTTTATAAGTGTAGTTAGAATATTTTTCTGAATTAGTGGGGGTTGGCTTGATGATGCACCTGAGCCCAGTTTGCCATTTAATATGGCATTTACTATGCTTGTGATGTCCATCAACTTGATACTTCTCCCATTCATGGATTCTTCAAGTTTCCTAGCCTCAACCTATTCAGATTTTAGTGAAATTATTTGCTCTTGAGCTATTGTTAATTCATCTTTAAGTTTAAGGTTTTCTGAAACAAGGTTTTCCTGATCAATTAACTTCTCCCTAAGTGATTTTATTTCCTTTTTAGAATTTATCAAATCTATACACATAGATTTTAATTCAATTTTAAAATTTTCAGAACTATAATCAAATGAAGATAGTACCTAATTAACTTCAAATTCAGATTCTTCATTGTCAGATTGTTCTTCAGCATATGATGGGCTGTAAGAGACATTGATAGCCATGAGGCAGACTTTACGTGCCTTTGCCTCTTCTTCCTCTTCACTGGAGCTGGAGGATGTGGATTAATCTTCTGTGTCACTCCAGGTTTCAGCAATAAAGCCCTTCTCCTTCTTTTTGTGCTTGCTGGAGGAAGGCCTGCTGTATTGCTTGCTTCTGGAGTCTTTTTCTCTTCTCTTCTCCTTCTTCTGATTCTCAGGACACTCTGAGATGAAGTGTCCTGGTTTCCTGCACCCAAAACACACTATTTCTTTAGTCAGAGTTTTGTCATACCTGGGTTTGTCATTATTCCTGGATGACTTTCTCCTGAAGTCCTTTCTAGCCATTTTGTAGAATCTCTTGGCAAAGAGACTCATCGGTTCTTCATTAACTGTTGAAGCTTCAGTCTCTTCTGCATCCTTGAATGTAATGTTATGCTCCTTCCTTGATGTTGTAGGAGTCTTCTGTTCTGCAGCTTCCCTAGATTTGATCAATTGCTCATAAGATTTGAGATTTCCCAGGAGAGATTCAGTGGAAATCTCAATCAAACTTCTGGCCTCCTTGATTGGACAGATCCTGGAATCCCATGATCTTGGGAAGCACATTAGGATCTTATCATTCACCTCTATGAGAGAGATATCTTTGTCCAAGGTCTTCAATTTACTGATAATAGAACTCAATCTGTTATACATGTCACTAACAGATTTAGCTTCATCTTTCTTGAAGTTCTCATACTGGGAGATGAGATTTGATCTTCTATATTTTCTCTCATCTGCTGAGCTAGCAACCATCTAGTTGAGAGAATCCCAGATTACTTTTGCAGAGGTGCACTCAGCCATCTTTTGGAAGATGTCATCTGACATGGTCTGGGCCAGTATATTCATAGCTTTTGCATCAGCTATTTTGGCTTTCTTTTGAGCATCAGTCCACTCAGGTGGTGGAATTGTATGAGTGCTTGAAGTTAATGTGGATGTAGAAGCTGTTGGTTGAGGAGGACCTGTAAAAATTGAATTGAAAATATCCTTATCAATAGAGTTCATATAAAGCTTTACTCTTGCCTTACAAATTACAAATCTATTCAAATTGCAGACTGGAGGTCTGATGCTTGCATAATCCTTGTTCTGTGTCATGTTGTGAACTAAACAAACCTAAGAAAAATAAAGATCAGATCTAACACAGGAGCTTTTGGTTCAAGGGTTAGCTTTTACAACCAAAGGAAACTGCTCTGTTACCAATTGAAAGATGGGGCTAGACCTGATTTACTCTAGAGGGGGAGTGAATAGAGTAAATCTGAAATCTTTTTGTTGTTTATAAAATAATATCAGAGTAATGAAATAAGAGATACCAAGATTAACAGAAAGCAAAAGCAACTTAAGTTAATCTAATCTAACACATCACATATAACCTAATCTATCACAGCCACAGCAAGAAAAAAAGAAAAGGGCAACCAGACAACACAAGAACTTTTATAGTGGTTCCCCAACCTGGGTACATCCACTCTTCTACCACACTGGTAGGAATCCACTAGCATGTTTTGATCAGGTGATTGCCACCAATGAGCTTTTGATCAGGTGCTCAAAAGCCAGAATAAACTTTTGAAGGGAGTTAATAAACCCTTTGTACAGAGGGGGAGAGAGATTGATGGTGTCTTCTCTTTCTCTTTTCAACAGAGAAGACTAGTGTATTTTGCTGTTGTCAAGAACTTCTCTCAATAGCACTTGGAGTCTTGCACAGGGTGTAGGTCTTCAGTCTTCAGCCTTGACTTCAAAATGATATCCAGGAACTTCTGACTGATAGAGGTTTGTTGTCCTTGAAAGATCCTGGAGTGAAGATTGAAGAAGACTCTTGATTTGTAGTTGATGTTCTTTTTCTTCTTTAGCAAGGTCAAATAGAAAACAAACTATTTTCTGTACAGAGAAGATTCAGAATGTTTTTGCTGTAGATCTTTTTTGTCTCTTTATTCCTTGTGTTATCAGTTCTCTATATTACTCTAGAAAAGAAAAACTCTTTTATATCTTCAGTCGAATTCTATTTTTGAATTTTGAATTCCATTCATTAATTGTAGATGGTCTGGAGAATGAAAATCGGCAGGAGAGAATATTTGCATTAATGAATTTCCCCAAATCTCACATTAAAAAGAGCAAGTAATTAACGTGATGAAGACCATAATCAATGCTGCCACTAACAAATATATTCAGAGAATGTAAGCATTAATTATTCAGGAATTACTGCAAGAGAATAAGGACAAAATGAGGGAAATTTCAAAGTATGGAACTACATAGAAATCATTGACTAGAGAATAGATTTAGTCGACCTAAGATGAAAGTTCGTCGACCAGAGAAATCATGTTCGTCGATCTGAGAATTCTTGTTCGTCGACCTGAGAACCAAGTTCGTCGACCTGAGTTCAGCTTACTGCTTTCTGTGAAAAAAACACTTCCCGATTCTGTGCACCAAGTTCGTCGAGCTGATAATATAACTTCGTCGACCTGGGTTCAGAGAAAGTACTCTGGAGTTAATATGTTGAAGTTGAACTTCCAAAATTCGTCGACCTGGGCTTGAATATCGTCGAGCTGAACTCAGAGAATTAACTCTGATTTCATCGTCAGAGAATGACTTTTGTTGAGCTGAGTTCGACGAACGTCGAACTCACTTTTCTAAACTTGATTTTCTTCTAAGTCTTTGAGTCTTCTGCTGTCTTCTGTTGGCTGGTCCATGTGTGGTTGATTCTAAGGACTTAGCCTAAACTCTAGGACACAGACATGACCTTGGCTATACATGGTGGGTCAATCATCGTAGTTAGTGAACCTAAACCAAATCCAATTAGGGATCCAACATAGTGGCAAGTAGCGGGTTGTCACCCATATTGCTGAGCCGGCCCTCGAAGGCCAAAATCCAATGTTTACTTTTATACTCATGTGTGGCCGGCTTGCATGCCGATGTTTGGAAGACATGCATTATTTAAAGTAAATTATTGTAAGGCCATAAGGCCAAGTACTTTGTGTATTTGTATGCTCATTCCTGTTATGGGTTATTAGTGGACATTCATGTTGTGCCTTGGGTTCTTATAACTGTTTTAAAACGCTTCCGCTAGAATGCTCTGAGTTAGGACACGTCTTCCTTTGGCAGTATTTTGGTATTAATACGCAACTCCACTAGCTGTCTGTGGTATATGGTGTGGCGCCCCGTCCGGACCTTCTGTTATATCCCATGCGACGGATGGGGGTGTTACAAAGGGCATTTTTTAAAAAAAATTCGTTTAAAATTTGTAAAGGCGGCATAACCGAAGAAGGGGGAAGAGGGGCCAGAGGTGAAATATGTACCTGCGGATCGATCTATTTTTGATCGATCACCTCCTTTCCACTACGGAGGGTTATAACATTGATATTCTCCTGCGGATTGGGCTCTGTGTTTCCCGGCAATTCCCCGAACGTGTGCTCGGACATCATTCATTCTAGCTGTCCAACCTAGAGTTCTAAGTTTTTTAGCGATCCGGTGATGTTCCAGATATTTGATTCGTTGGACGCTATGTATTTAGAAAAAATTTCCTCCATCGGGGATGAAAGTCCACCTAGTGTCAACTAGCTTCACCTATGGGGGGGGGGGGGAATAGGTGACGTGCGGCGTTTTTGCGGAATTTAAGATTGTACCTGCACAATAAAAATAACCAGCACAGCACATAGAATACACAGGCAATTTATAGTGGTTCCCCGACTTGGGTACATCCACTTTCCCCCTTCGACCTATCTCCCAACAAGGTATGACTCGGTCACTTCTCCAACAGGATTGAAATCCAATCCTTGCACTATCGAAAGGAACCCTTCCACACGTAGGAGTCAACACTCCCACAAACCGGGTTGCACCCAACCCTTACAATCACGGAACAAACGTTCCTTTACAACAAAAGTAAAATAGAATGTACACGAGATACAAAATTCGTTTGGAGACTAAGATGTCCCTCTTTGTTGACGACGTGTTCTTGACGTCCACAAGAAGTCCACGACCTTAGATCTCTCTTGGAGAGGATCTCCCTGGAACCGGCGGCGGCAAGATGAGCGGCGGCTAGGTTCACAGGATCGGCGACAACAACGATGTGAGGCTGCACTTCTTTGTTGATCCAAACTTCGTAGCGAAGCAAGCTAGGTCTACCAACGGTCACACTAGGATCAATCGTCTCGATCGATTCGGATGGGGAAGATTTTCCCGATCTACAAATCGAGAGGCAAGAGATCTCCGGATAGACACGTGAGACGCTAAGCTTAGCTAGGCTTCTGTCGCAGGAGAATCTGGGCGAAACCACGATCAACCGGCGAACACCTTGTCGCGAGCGGCAGCAGCGGCGGCGGAGCGGAGCGGAAGCAGCAATTTTAGGGTTCGTCCGTGCTCGCATATTTATTATCTGCTTCGCTGCTTTTTACTGTTCAAAAATACCCGAGTATTTATACACTGTAGACACTTACAATATGACCGTTGTGGGTCCCACACGTAGACACCCGAATTTCGGTTCAAAATAGTCCAGCGGCAGAATCCGGTCCAGCAGCATCCAGAGAAAACGCCAAGTAAAATTCGTCGAGAATCATTGGTGATTCTCGACGAATCGGCGAGAATCAGTTAATAATTCTCGACGATTCGTAGAGAATCACTAGTGATTCTCGACGATTCACTTGTTGATTCTCAACGAATATAACTTGGTTTTCATGATCTGCTCCACGATGGGTTCGGCGAGAATCATTAGTGATTCTCGCCGAATCTTACTTGGCACCATTTTGAGGTAGCCAGAGGGAGTCGGCGAGAATCACTAATGATTCTCGACGATTCGGCGAGAATCACTAGTGATTCTCGCCGAATCGGCGAGAATCACTTGGTGATTGTCGTCGAATTTTACTTAGACGAATTTTCGTCTTTCCACCCAAGAGCTGCCCCTTGACCCATCCTTGCTCCTTGTCTTCTCTTGCATAAACACGGCCCTGTACTTGAAAGTAAGTGCACTCCAATAGAGAGAGTACACGTAGGCCAACACACTGATCTGCTCAACGAGGGATTACGTCGTGCAGACCCGTGTATATTGACCTACTGCACCCTGACATTGGTGTGCACTTAGCGTGGAAGAACTGCAAGCACAAGTTAAGAAGTTTCATCAAATACATTGTGAATTCATCTTAGCTTGACAGGTGGCTTCCTCAAATCCAGGTGATTGTGGATACAATACCCAACAATTCCCCCTATTTGACGAAGCCAAAACCCTACTAGCTAAGATGAATAACACCAGCAAGTAGGTTTCTTTTCTGAAGGGCTCTCTTCAGGGAATCAGAATCTTCTGAAGGAAAGCAGTTCCTGTCTTCAGAAATTTCAAGAGATATGGGGCAGGATGAAGAGGTTACCTGCTCTTCTGTGTTATTGTCATTAGAGCCAGTGACCATTGTCTCATCCTCATCAGAGCTACTTTCCTCACTGGCCTCTTCAGTCTCTGACACGGATACTGAGCTCTGATGTTGTCCGAGAGATCCATGCCTTCATCCTCAGAGGTGAGGACCCCCACATAAGCTTCATCCTCTGGTTGACAGCAGATTCCAGCTTTCTCTAACCCCCCTATCAGCTCTGAGATCATCAACCACAGAGATTTAGCCGTCCTACATTTTTCCAATCTAGAGCGAGAAGCTCCAGACCAGATATCCATGATAATTTGTCGAATCCTCTTATCCAAATTAAAGAATGAAAGTTCCATTTCCGACATCTCAGCAATACACTTGGGCACTTGAATTCCAGAGTCGGAGGTCTTCGTAGGAATAAAAGGACCCTCTTCCAGGATGAAAGATGCACGAGGATCGATGGCATCCAAATGATACGCCACTCTCATCCTCTAGACGGGATAAAACTCCTTTGTACATGCGGGGAGTCTGAGTGGCGATATCTCATAATCCAGCTCCATGCATCTGACACTGGTGGCAGGATACTACTCAAGGTGTAAACCTTTTTGATGAGTAACCTCCCTCTGATACCACTTGAACGTCCACCTAGTGTCAACTAGCTTCACCTATGGGGGGGGGGGAATAGGTGACGTGCGAAGTTTTTGTGGAATTTAAGATTGTACCTACACAATAAAAATAACCAGCACAACACACAGAATACACAGGCAATTTATAGTGGTTCCCCGACTTGGGTACATCCACTTTCCCCCTTCGACCTATCTCCCAACAAGGGACGACTCAGTCACTTCTCCAACAGGATTTAAATCCAATCCTTGCACTATCAGAAGGAACCCTTCCACACGTAGGAGTCAACACTCCCACAAACCGGGTTGCACCCAACCCTTACAATCACGGAACAAACGTTCCTTTACAACAAAAGTAAAATAGAATGTACACGAGATACAAACTTCGTTTGGAGACTAAGATGTACCTCTTTGTTGATGACGTGTTCTTGACGTCCACAAGGAGTCCACGACCTTAGATCTCTCTTGGAGAGGATCTCCCTGGAACCGGCAGCGGCAAGATGAGCGGCGGCTAGGTTCACGGGATCGGCGGCAACAACGATGTGAGGCTGCACTTCTTTGTTGATCCAAACTTCGTAGCGAAGCACGCTAGGTCTACCAACGGTCACACTAGGATCAATCGTCTCGATCGATTCGGATGGGGAAGATTTTCCCGATCTACAAATTGAGAGACAAGAGATCTCCGGATAGACACGTGAGACGCTAAGCTTAGCTAGGCTTCTGTCGCAGGAGAATCTGGGCGAAACCACGATCAACCGGCGAACACCTTGTCGCGAGCGGCAGCAGCGGCGGTGGAGCGGAGCGGAAGCAGCGATTTTAGGGTTCGTCCGTGCTCGCGTATTTCTTATCTGCTTCGCTGCTTTTTACTGTTCAAAAATACCCGAGTATTTATACACTGTAGACACTTATAATATGACCGTTGTGGGTCCCACACGTAGACACCCGAATTCCGGTTCAAAATAGTCCAGCGGCAGAATCCGGTCCAGCAGCATCCAGAGAAAACGCCAAGTAAAATTCGTCGTGAATCATTGGTGATTCTCGACGAATCCGCGAGAATCAGTTAATGATTCTCGACGATTCGTAGAGAATCACTAGTGATTCTCGACGATTCACTTGTTGATTCTCAACGAATATAACTTGGTTTTCATGATCTGCTCCACGATGGGTTCGGCGAGAATCATTAGTGATTCTCGCCGAATCTTACTTGGCACCATTTTGAGGTAGCCGGAGGGAGTCGGCGAGAATCACTAATGATTCTCGACGATTCGGCGAGAATCACTAGTGATTCTCGCCGAATCGACGAGAATCACTTGGTGATTCTCGTCGAATTTTACTTAGACGAATTTTCGTCTTTCCACCCAAGAGCTGCCCCTTGACCCATCCTTGCTCCTTGTCTTCTCTTGCATAAACACGGCCATGTACTTGAAAGTAAGTGCACTCCAATAGAGAGAGTACACGTAGGCCAACACACTGATCTGCTCAACGAGGGATTACGTCGTGCAGACCCGTGTATATTGACCTACTGCACCCTAACATTGGTGTGCACTTAGCGTGGAATAACTGCAAGCACAACTTAAGAAGTTTCATCAAATACATTGTGAATTCATCTTAGCTTGACAGGTGGCTTCCTCAAATCCAGGTGATTGTGGATACAATACCCAACATGGGAGGTTTTGGAAGAGGGGGAGGCGACAGAAATCCGAGCGCAAAAGAATTGGGCGGGCGCTGCGCATTGTTCGCGTTGCTCCATGAGAAGTTGGGGTGGTTACTCCAACCCGAATTATAGTGATTACTATTAGGGTTGTTGTTGGGGTTGAAGGAAGGTCACCCGGGATTTTCCACGTAGTCTACGAACTCTTCGACTACGTTGACGTTAGAGGGAATCGCCCAAGGCAAAGTGGAGGAGGTAGTAGACATCTCCGCCACCTGCTTCGTCAGAATTTCAACTTGAAGGGCTAAGTGGGAAGTCACATCCACTTCGAAGAAGCCGGCCACCTACTTGGGACGTCCCCACGAGATTTCCATTGTTAGGTATTCATGGCCATCTCTTCGATAAGAGCTTGGGCAGCCTCAGGTGTCTTATTATTTAGGGTACCCTCGACAGCCGCGTCATTCATTTGACGAGTCTGATAGTTATGCCCATTGTAGAAGATTTGGACCTGCAACCACGTAGGAGGCGCGTGTTGCGGACACCGACGGAGGAATTTTTTAAACCACTCCAAGTCTCAAATAGAGACTCAGAATCGTTTTGCACAAGCAAAGAAATGTTTACCCATAACTTTGTAGTTTTGGCGTGCGAAAAATACTTCGTTAAGAACCCTTCCGCAAGATCGGCCCTGGTGGTGATACTTCCTCGTGGGAGGGAATTCAACCACACCTTAGCTTTGGAACTTAAGGAAAATGAAAAAATGCGCAAACAAATGGCGTCATCCGTGACGTAAATAATCTTAAAAATATCGCACATTTCCAAAATACTAGACAAATGAACGTTCGGGTCCTCATCCGGCTGTCCATCGAACTACATGACATTTTGGATCATTTGGATAATGCTCGATTTTATTTCAAAATTATTGTTCGCCACCGTCGGGAGAACAATACTGGACCAGTATCGTCCAAATTTGACCGGGCATAATAAGACATTGTACGGCCCGCGACCGCGTTCGTATTAGTGTCGGCCATAACAACGGCAGAGTGTTCTCCGACGGATTCTTCGGGATCCAAAGAGGGATTTCAGCTAGAACAACGACGCAAGTGAGCGTTTGATCTAAGGATCGAAATCCAAATTTTCAGACTCTGAAGGTTGTCCACGGGTCATACACCCTAAAATATAAAGTAACCAATTAACCTTTTTTGCATTTTTAAGTATAGTTTTTAAGTTTTTTTTAGTTTTTAGAAAAATAGGTAAAAGTAATAGACTCCGAAATTCAAAATAAGAACTCGAAGGCTCCCCGGCAACAATGTCAAAAATGTGATGCGAGCAAAGCCCGACTCTGATTTATTTAGCGAACACGGTGGGTCCGAATTTCGCGCAGCGAATTATAAACAAGTGCACCTATCACAAAAAATACAGGATATTCGTGGGAATATCGAGATCGTAAATTTTCCGGGAACGGGTTGATTATCTATACTTATCCCGGAAGGAGTATTATCTTACCGAAGAATTTACGTTGTCGGATTTAACAAATTAAAGCGGTAATAAGAAAGAGCAGAAAATAGATTTTAGAAAAGGTCGAAGAAGAAATAACACCAGATATCGAATTGCGTTAGGACTAAAATAGATTTAAATAGTTAGAGATCCTAGGTTTCGATTCAATTAAAGGGGAAACTTGGCCGTGGAGGTTTCAAAAGAATGAGCTCACCTATCTCTAGGACTGTCGCTCACCTGAACAATAAGACTATTCGACCGGGCTCTTGTCCGACGAAGAATTCCTCTTAATGCCCTCATTACGCTAAGAACCCCGTGAACCCAATCTGGACGAATTACGCACCTCCTCTCTTGATGGTTCATGCAAAATTCTCTATACCAAAGGGTGATCGGTCCATACGCACGGCCTCTCATCTAGCTAGCGTATGGATAACAAAAATAGATGTCACACATCGATATGTGGTTCTACGCGTAGTAAACCTGGGGTAAACCTTAAGTTCTTAATTAAATAGAAAAACAAGACTTTTAATTATTTAGAAACATTTTATATCCCAATTCTCTTCGATACCGAGGGCTAAAAGCGATTAGCCACTCATCAGAATGGGGATGACTTATGAGTTTAGCTAGGCATGAGTTCTAAATTTGGCCCTGAAGGGTTACAAAAAAATAAGAAGAAATAAGATAACCTAACATTAGAAAGAGAAAAATTACTAAAAAAGAGAAAAACGCACACACTCAACCAAACTCATAATAAAGGAAAAAAGTCTAACTTATAAAAATGGAAAATTGCATAATAGAAATTATAAGTCCTACTCAAACGAGTAGGTAGGAAATGACAAGTCCTACTCAAACGAGCAGGCTGGAAATTAAAGCTGAAAATGACAAGTCCTACTCAAAGGAGTAGGGGAAGTTAAAGTGGTAAATTGCAGGTCCTACTCAAATGAGTAGGCGGGAAATTAAATCGGTAAATTGCAAGTCCTACTCAAAGGAGTAGGCGGGAAATGACAAGTCCTACTCAAACAAGTATGCGGGAAATTAAAGCTAAAAAAACTAACTCATAAACAACACACACACATCTTGAAATTAAAGTAGCAAAAGATAATAAACGCACACGCTGGAGTAGTCCGACATATTTTATTTAAGCCAGGCTTCCCGAAGAGCGATCTTTCGGATTGAGGGCTCCATATCCATTCAGATTGAGCAATTTTGGTGGCTCAAATTTTTACGCGCAGCTACGGCCGGGTGGCCACGCCGCCTCCTCCACGTGGGATCTTCGAAATGGGGAAGTGGAGTGGATTTCCCTGGTGAGCGTGCAGTTATGTTGCGACCATTATTGTATCCTAGAAGTGTTTCCGGATGCCTTCGCCGGCACACCCACTAGGGAGAAATTGACAAAATGAAAACGCCAGGATGACCTTTAAAACAAGTTGAATATGCGTGATCTAGGGGTGCGAAAGGAGCTCGAACGGGTTCATGCAGTTCGCCAGTAGAAGGACAACCCCGAGAGATTTCCGAAATTGTATTGTGTGTGAAAATCGGATAGTCCGATCAAAAGTTATGGCCGTTTGAAGTGCCTTACATTTGGAAACTAAGTCGCGCCTTCCTTTTGATTTCCTACTCATCTCTTGTGTGGGATGTTAAGGCAGGGTGCTCGTTCTGCTGATTCCGAAAATTCTGCCCACTCTACGGGGGCAGTGCCCTCGGGCTCGCGTTCGTAGAGATAGCATGTTTGCTGCAGGTAAAAATGGGCGTTCATGTAGCCGAGAGGCAAAAAATGGGTGCAACACGATGACTTCCCAGGAGGTCACCCAACCTAGTACTACTCTTGCCCAAGCATGCTTAACTATGGAGTTTTGATGGGATCTGTTGCTTTAGTGTTGTTTTGGTGGCACACTTAGGAGTAGTGCGACACATTTTATTTAAGCGAGACTCCCCAACGTGCGATCTTCTGGAATGCAGGCTCCGTTTTCATTCAGATTGTGAAATTTCAGCGACACAAATTTTTACGGGTGGCAACAGCCGGGTCGCCACGCCTCTGCATCTACGTGGGATCTTCGAAATGGAGAAGTGGTGGTGATTTCCCCGATGAGCACGTAGTTATGTCACGGCCATTACTGTAACACCCCCATCTGTCGCATGGCATATAACAGAAGGTCCAGCTAGAACCCGACGCCATATACCACAGACAGTCGAAAGGATTACCAAATGAATATTCAAACCATCCAATTAAGACTTCTCGTCCTACACAGAGCATTCTAGCGGAAGCTTTTAAAGTTGAAAGAACCCAAATCTTAAATCCAATATATAAATGAATGTCCACGACCACAACCACAAAAATGAACCCAAATACACTGAAAAGGTACATGACCTTATGGCCTTACAAATGTTCACTTAATAAAACATGTCTTACATACATCGGCTCGCAGGCCGGCCACACATGATAAACGTAAAAACAACTATTCTACGGCCTTCTAGGGCCAGCACAGCAACATAGGCTCCAGCCCGCTATTTGGCACTCGGCTCAGCAGCACCTGCAAGAACATACCACCGCACGGCGGCAAACAAAGCAACAGTCAGCTAAAAGCTGACCAAATTATAACGACCCCGCCGCTTACTCGGGACGGCGGTGCTCTTTCCCTGCACAACAATAGCCCAATAAAACAATAAAGCGCAATATACTACGCCACAGGTGTAGGCTCGCACGGTCAAACACCCCGTGCATTCAGGGCACATTAATGGTGAGTCCTGACATATCAGTGTCTCCACCACCATCCCAAAGATGGCAACCAAGTGAGCATTTTAGCCTTTCTGACCCTGACTAGTCTAAGGCTCCCGACTATGCCTACGGCCAGTGCCCTTTTCGGATTTCTCGCAACGTACCACATAGCCTAGGTCTGATTCCACTTTCCCGTTGCTCATGCCGCCTATACAATTTAAGTTCTACGCGCAGGTCAAGCTTCTCTCAGATTCCAAAATTTTTCAAACAATCTCATAACCCAGTTATGATCAAGGCCGGTTCCCAGACTGCCAAGTTAGCAGAACACGTTTCCGCTCAGTTTTTTGGGTGCGCCTTGAAGCTAACCTCCAAGGATCCATTCTGCAATCTACCGCGTAGAAACCCGAAAAACCAAAAGTACAGAGTCTTCTCCGGCAAAACATATCAAATGCAACATCACTGATCTAGACAATACACGCCCGGGTAGGCTTCACACACAATGCCTATGCCCGTACTTACGATTCCGGACTCTATATGCAACACAAGGGGGACTATTCACATCAACCCCAAGGAACACCACGCACTCACCGCACACTCGCGGGAGAAGGATTCCCTATGCAGAAAGAAAGAGCTTCACATGCTCAAGTAGAGAATCGTTACCCTTGTAGTCCGTTTTTGGCGCCATGGAAAAACTACGCGGTTGGAAATCTTCGCAACGAACTTTCCTCCACAGATCCACTCTTAGATTTCGAAACGGTGCTCCGATGCTCCGCCGACGGCCAGAATCCCTTCCTTCCACCTCCTCTTTACAACTCCTTGAGAGAGAGAGAATGGTTGGAGAGAAATGAAGGATTAACTCCCTTATTCCCGGCCTTAACAGAGCAGGAAACCATCCGGGCCATTGGATCTTAATTAAAGAAAACGAACGGCTCAGATCCGTTCAAAAATCTCCAGACCTGGGCCGAACACGGCTTTGCACATCGCCGTGTCCTAGGCCGTGTGCCTCGCTCCAGGCACGATCGTCGAACTCAGAACAATCACACGGGCACAGACACACCCGTGTCTCACCCGACATGCCCGTGTTGGGTCTCTCGACACGCCCGTGTTCGGGAGCGTGTCACGCATAACCGCCACGGCAACGGACACAACCCAAAAGAACACGAGTAGGGACACGGGTATGCACACGCCTGTGTCACCTGAAAATCGTCGAACAACAATCGTCGATCGCCGAACGCAGAACACGGGTACAGACACGGTTAGGCACATGCCCGTGTCCAACGACACGCCCGTGTCCTTTAGCCGTGTTTGTAGCCGTGTCCTTCTCGGGAAGAAAAAGGCCAAAAACACCAGCCAGACACGGCCTTGGACACGCCCGTGTCCTAGGCCGTGTACCCCTATATAGGCACCAAAAATCCCCTTTTTACGCGACCGACTCAAATATAATTTTCGGGGTGTTACAAATCTCCCCGACTTAAGGAATTTCGTCCCGAAATTAAGTAAAGGTACACAAATCTAGATAATACCTGGGTGGAATAACTCGGGGTATTCCTCCAACATAGCTTGCTCTCGCTCCCAAGAAAGCTCCTCACTTCCGCAATTATCCCATCGGACTTTCACCACACGGATATCCTTGTTGCGTAGTCGCTTGACAGCAACATATTCAATATATACTGGCTTGAACCTTGTGGTCAACTCATAATCAACTGGTACTTGATTATCCGCAATGATCTGCGAAGGCTCTTGCACCTCCTTACGCAACACCGATACGTGGAACACGTCATGCAACCCACTCAATTCCGCCGACAGCTTCAATCTATACGCCACCTCGCCAACACGCTCCAGGATTTCAAATGGTCCAAGGTATCTCGGACTCAGCTTTTTCAAGCGTTGAACCCGCGATACACCTTTGAACGGCTTGATTTTTAAGTACACCCAGTCGCCAACGTCGAACTCCACATTCCTATGTTTGGCATTATAGTACTTTGACTGCCTATCCTGAGCGATCTTCAACCTTTCTTGAATTGTCCGTATCACTGAAGTGGCATCTTCCACCGCTTGATGTTTATGCAACTTCGATTCGCCTGCCTCCAACCAAGACAACGGTATACGACACTTCCTCCCGTACAGGGCTTCGAAAGGCGCCATTCCAATACTTGCATGAAAGTTGTTATACGCAAACTTCACCATGTACAGGTGATCTTCCCACTGCTTTCCAAAATCTAGGACGCACATGCGAAGCATGTCCTCCAACGTCCGGTTGACCCTCTCGGTTTGGCCATCCGTCTGCGGATGAAAGGCTATACTGAACTTTAGCTTAGTGCCCAACAGACTATGCACCAACCTCCAGTCATTCGACGTAAAGCGTCCATCTCGATCACTAACAATACTGCGGGGCACACCATGCAATCGTACAATATTCTCCACATAAAGTTTGGCTAATTTTTCCACCGGATCTTCCTTCCTGACCGGAATAAAGTGCGACACCTTTGTCAACCTATCCACGATCACACAAATGGCGTCGTTTCCCCTCTGTGACTTTGGCAAACCATGCACAAAATCCATCGATATGTCATCGAATTTCCATTCTCGGATAGGTAGGGGCTTCAAGAAACCTCCGGGCTTCTAGCATTCTGCCTTCACCAATGCACAAGTACGACACTTGGCCACATAAAGTGCTACATCTTTCTTCAATCCCGGCCACCAGAACAATTTCTTCATGTCTCTATACATCTTCGTGCTTCCCGGGTGGATTGAGTACTTGGTATGATAAGCCTCATACATCAATTCCTCCCAAAGATTATCCGCACTAGGAATGCATAGGCGACCGTCCTCCCTTAGAAACCCATCTTCAACAGCAAACTGGCAATTTGACCCTTCCAAAGATTCATCCAAGATCTACTTCATGCTGTTATCCTGAACCAAAGCCCGCCGAACTCTATCTGCTAGGTCACACTGCACCTCTATCCAAAACAGTTTCGCCTCGGCGCTAGACTGCTTGTCGACGCACGATATCTCCAAAGCCTCCAACTCATGAACCAATATCTCATCATGTACTGATAACCAGCTGGCCTGCAATGAAGTCCTGCGACTCAACGCATCCGCCATTGCATTTCCCTTCCTAGGCATATAATGTATCTTGAAGGTGCAGTCCCCCAAGAACTCCATCCACCTATGCTGCCTCATGTTCATGTCCTTTTGATCCAACAGGTACTTCAAGCTCTTATGATCGGTGTAAATATCGACCTTCACACCGTACAAGTAGTGCCTCCAAAGCTTTAGAGCAAATATCACGGCCGCTAACTCTAAGTCGTGGACCAGATAATTCCTCTCATGGACCTTCAGTTGTCGTGAACCATAGGCTATCACTCTCCCATGCTGTAACAGAACACAGCCCAAACCATTACCCGAAGCATCACTAAAGATCTCGAACCCTTCAGTTCCAACTGGCGAACATAAAATAGGCGTCGTGGTCAACCGTCTCTTCAATTCTTTAAAAGCCTGTTCGCACTCCGAAGACCACACAAACTTCTGATCCTTCCTTGTCAACGTTGTGAGTGGTAGCGCTATCCTCGAGAAGTTCTCTACGAAGCTCCTGTAGTAGCCAGCAAGCCCCAAAAAACTACGGACCTCTGCCACTGTAGTCAAAGCAGGCCACTCCCGTATCGCCACTATCTTCGCCGGATCCACAGCTATCCCTTCTCCACTGACAACATGACCAAGGAACGCTTTCGAGGATAACCAGAATTCACACTTGGAGAACTTAGTATACAACTGGTTCCTCCTCAACATTTCCAACACCATGTGTAGATGATTATAGTGATCCTCCTCGCACCGTGAGTACACCAGATATCATCGATGAATACTATCACGAAACGATCCAGGTACTCTCTGAACGTCCTGTTCATCAGATCCATAAACACGGATGGCGCATTCGTCAACCGAAACAGCATGACCGTGAACTCGTAATGCCCAAACCGCGTACTGAATGCTGTCTTAGGGATGTCGCTCTCCCTTATCCTCAACTAGTAGTATACAGATTTCAGATCTAACTTCGAATATACCGTTGACCCAACCAACTGATCAAACAGATCGTCAATCCTCAGAATCAGATACTTATTCTTTTACATAAGCTTGTTCAATTCCCAATAATCGATACAAAGCCGCAAGCTCCCATCTTTCTTCTTAACAAAGAGAACTGGTGCGCTCTAAGGCGACGAACTTGGACGCACATAACCTTGCTCTAGCAACTCTTGCAATTGCACCTTCAACTCTACCATCTCTCTTGGCGCTATCCGATATGGAGAGCGTGACACCGGTTTGGCGCCCGGTACCAGCTCAATGGTAAAATCAATCTCCTGCTGAGGAGGGGCTCATGGGAGATCATCTGGAAACACATCGGGATACTCAGACATAATTGGGATGCTGTCCAAACTAGGCTTAGGCGTCGAAGTCTGCACTAGAGTGACATACAGCTCTACCCCAGACCGGACTGCCTTGATCACCTGAAGGGCCGACGTCAAAATCTTGCCCGAACCCTTCATGCCAGCAAAAGTAGTTTCCCGATCAGTGTTCAGACCCAACTTAACTTCCTTACGGTTGCAATCAATGAATGCACCCTGCTCCGAGAGCCAATCCATACTGAATATTACGTCGTAATCTGCCAACCGCAAAAGCGACGCTCGTAAATCAAACTCCTGGTCTCCAATCCTAATCTTCACTACGTAGACCCTATCCGCACGCATTGAGCACCCATTGGGCAACAACACATCCAACTTGTCTTTTGCCATCGAGGACGGAACCCTGATGCGCGATATGAATTTTTCGGACAAGAAGGAATGCGATGCTCCCGAATCAAACATGGCTCTCGCCGGAAACTCAAAGATCAACACAAAGCCTAGCACCAACAAAAGTAAGCTAACAAATATGAAGGTAAAAACTATAAAAGTTAAACCACTGTAATTTAACTCATACCTGTGACCACGTCCGCCTGCTTTATGGCCTCTTGCAGACCAAGGTTGTAGACTCTAGGATGGGCTGGAGCATGATGGGACGCGGTTGACTCCACCGTCTTCCCTTTCTCCTCATAAGTCACTCCAGACTTCCTCTCAGACTTTGAACTTCCGCTCCAACACTCCCGAGCAAAATGCCCCGTCTTCCCGCAGTTGTAGCAAGCTCCTGGTACTCGGCTTGTAGTTGCCCCTGAAGCACCTGGCTGAGGGGCTGAGTTCGAAGTCCTCTGCTTCTTGTTCCATCTGCAGAAACTTGACTTATTATTTGGCACCTTGAACTCAGACTTCTTTTCTCCTGGGTCCTTCTTCTCTTGAACTTTATTAGCGACCTTCTCCAATTATCGGGCCGAATTGACCAAGGCTAGGAAGCCTTGCGCCTTAGGCCCAGCAAGTAGTAACTGTAGATCGCCGTGTAGACACTCATAAAACCAGTTGGTCTTCCGCTCTTCTTCCATAAACGTAACACAAGCATAACTACCCAACTGTGTGAAATCGTGGAGGTACTCGTCCACGCTTCTGGCTCCCTGAGTCAACCCAAGAAATTGGTTCTCCATCTCAAGCTTCTGAGCAGAGGGTACAAATCTGGCTAGGAACAATCTTGAAAATTCCTCCATAGGCACATCAACAAGTTGCCTTCCCACTAGAAGATGAAACTCCAACTCATCCCACCACAACCTCGCTTCACCCACCAAAAGAAAAGTCGCTATAGTGGTCTTCTGCCACTCCTCAGTTGACGTGGCCGTCAACACCCTCTTTATCGAAGAGAGCCAGTCTTCAGCTTGAGCTGGCGTTCCAACCCCATCAAATCTCAGAGGATTAAAGCCCATCACATGCTTTAGCTGCTTCTCCATAGCTCTCCTCGGCTCTACCAGATCAACTGCTGCGCGCTCCACCACTCTCGGCTCTGCCGCCCTAACCGGTTCTTGCTCATTCGCAGGAGGTACGCGATGCATTTGCCTTGTAGGTTGGGCATTTATCATTGCAAATACGGCTTCAGCCACCATCCTGATGGTTTCCGCTGAAGAAGGTGTAGTAGGCACGTCCCTTGGTGCACTACTTTCCGCTCATTGCGGACGCTCTGACCGACCATCACCGCTCCTAGCTGCCTATAGTAGCAAAGACACACGATTAGATGACAAACAAATTGCTAAAAGCAATCATTGCAACACTCAAATTCCCCAAAACAAGTGTATTTTCATTCCTAAGTGGACATTCATGGGTTCTTTTTGATGTTATAACGATGACGCACACATGTGCTCACCTCCCCTTAAAAGAATTCGCCCATGAATTCATTTAAGCCTGACCGTAACCAGAGTTCTGATACCAAATTGTAACACCCCCATCTGTCGCATGGCATATAACAGAAGGTCCAGCTGGAACCCGACGCCATATACCACAGACAGTCGGAAGGATTACCAAATGAATATTCAAACCATCCAATTAAGACTACTCGTCCTACACAGAGCATTCTAGCGGAAGTTTTTAAAGTTGAAAGAACCCAAATCGTAAATCCAATATATAAATGAATGTCCACGACCACAACCATAGGAATGAACCCAAATACACTGAAAAGGTACATGACCTTATGGCCTTACAAATGTTCACTTAATAAAACATGTCTTATATACATCGGCTCGCAGGCCGGCCACACATTATAAACGTAAAAACAACTATTCTACGGCTTTCTAGGGCCAGCACGACAACATGGGCTCCAGCCCGCTATTTGGCACTCAGCTCCGCAGCACTTGCAAGCACATACCACCGCATGGTGGCAAACAAAACAACGGTCAGCTAAAAGCCGACCAAATTATAACGACCCCGCCCCTTACTCGGGACGGCGGTGCTCTTTCCCTGCACAACATTAGCCCAATAAAATAATAAAGTGCAATATACTATGCCACAGGTGTAGGCTCGCAGGGCCAAACACCACGTGCACTCAGGACACATTAACGGTGAGTCCTGACATATCAGTGTCTCCACCACCATCCCAAAGATGGCAACCAAGTGAGCATTTTAGCCTTTCTGACCCTGACTAGTCTAAGGCTCCCGACTATGCCTACGACCAGTGCCCTTTTCGAATTTCTCGCACCGTACCACATAGCCTAGGTCCGATTCCACTTACCCGTTGCTCACGCCGCCTATACAATTTAAGTTCTACGCGCGGGCCAAGCTTCTCTCAGATCCCAAAATTTTCCAAACAATCTCATAACCCAGTTATGATCAAGGCCGGTTCCCAGACCGCCAAGTTAGCAGAACACATTTCCGCTCAGTTTTCCGGGTGCGCCTTGAAGCTAACCTCCAAGGATCCCTGCTGCAATCTACCGCGTAGAAACCTGAAAAACCCAAAGCACAGAGTCTTCTCCGGCAAAACATATCAAATGCAACATCACCGATCTAGACAATACACGTCCCGGTAGGTTTCACACACAATGTCTATACCCGTACTTATGATTCCGGACTCTATATGCAACACAAGGGGGACTATTCACATCAACCCCAAGGAACACCACGCACTCACCGTACACTCGCGGGAGCAGGATTCCCTATGCAGGAAGAAGGAGCTTCACATGATCAAGTAGAGAATTGTTACCCTTGTAGTCCGTTTTGGCGCCATGGAAAAACTACGCGGATGGAAATCTTCGCAATGAACTTTCCTCCACAGATCCGCTCTCTGATTTTGAAACGGTGCTCCGATGCTCCGCCGGCGGCCGGAATCCCTTCCTTCTTCCTCCTCTTTACAAATCCTTGAGAGAGAGAATGGTTGGAGAGAAATGAAGGAGTAACTCCCTTATTCCCGGCCTTAACAGAGCAGGAAACCATCTGGGCCGTTGGATCTTAATTAAAGAAAATGAATGGCTCAGATCCGTTCAAAAATCTCCAGACCTGGGTCGAACACGGCTTGGCACACATCTGTATCCCAAGCCGTGTGCCTCGCTCCAGGCACGATCGTCGAACTCAGAACAATCACACGGGCACAGACACGCCCGTGTCTCACCCGACACGCCCGTGTCTCACCCGACACGCCCGTGTTCGGGGGTGTGTCACGCATAACCGCCACGGCAACGGACATGACCCAAAAGAACACAGGTAGGGACACGGTGTAATGCCCCGAAACTCAAAGGAGCAAAGGGAGACGTTTTGGGCCAGTTTGGGTTCTGGCAGAAGGCACACGGCCTGGGACACGGGCGTGTCCCAGGGCGTGTCGAGCGTGTGTCGACACTTAGCCGCGAAGTCGTCGAGTTATACTCGACGATTCGTCGAGAATTGGGCACACGGCCTGCGACACGGGCATGTTGCAGGGCGTGTCGACCCGTGTCGACACTTGGCCATGGAGTCGTCGAGTTATACTCGACGATTCATCGAGAATGGGCACACGGCCTGCGACACGGGCGTGTCGCAGGGCGTGTCGACCCGTGTCGACGGTCGTCCCGGGGAGTCGTCGAGATTCACTCGACGATCGTCGAGACAAGGCACACGGCCTAGGACACGGGCGTGTCCCAGGCCGTGTCATCAAGTCGTCGATCTTCCCTCGACGAAATGTCCCGTGTGCACGGCCTGGGGGCCCATGCGTGTCAAGGTGACACGGGCAAGGACACGGGCGTGTCCTAGAACCCGTGCAGTGCTCGGGTTGGAAACGGGAGAAATCCATGGGGTACACGGCCGGCTACACGGCCGTGTCAGCTGGAACACGGGCGTGTCAGCTCGAACACGGGCGTGTTCGATACCCGTGTGCGGGTTCAGAAGATTCAATTTTGACGGCGAATGCGGCACACGGCCCTGGACACGGGCGTGTGCCAGGCCGTGTTCGGTCCAGATTGGGTATTTCAGCCCCGAATCAAAGCCGCTCGTTTTCTTAGGTTGAGATCCGACGGCTGGGGATGGTTCTTGAGAGGATATACCCGGGAGTTGACTTGAAATCCATCATTTTTCTTACCTTTCCATCTCTCCAAACCCTTGGTGAAAGAAGAGCTAAGGCAAGAGGAAGAAGAGCTAGATCTGCCATTGGAGGAGCTTCGGAGCTCCGAATCGCAAGCCGACTCCGGATCCACGGAGGCAACGCAAGTGCGGTGATTTCTATCCGATTACTTTTCGATGGCGCCAAAGAGGAACGCAAGGGTAACGATCCTCATCTTGAGCTCTAATAGCTCTCTTTCTTAGCATAGGAAGCCCGCTCTCGCGAGTTTGCGGAGAGTTGGAGGCGTTCCTTCGGGTAGATATGTAAAGTCCCCGTTCTTTAGAGTCCGTACGCGAGAACGGACATAGGCATTTTGGTTGAAGCCTACCCGGACATGTTAGTTCGGATCGGTGATGTTGCATTGCATAAGGCCGGAGAAGACTCCGTGCTATTGGGTGTTTTTCGGGTTTTCTACGCGGTAGATTGCAGCAGGGAGCCTTGGGGACTAACCCAAAGGTGCACCCGGAAAACTGGGCGGACACGAGGTCTTGCCAACTTGGTGGCCTGAGAGCCAACTTGAACATAACGGGGTTATGTGACTTGTGTTAGTATGGGACTCGGTGAAAGTTTGACCCGCGCATATGGCTTAAATTGTCGTTGCGATGTGAGCACGGGTTAGATGGAGCCGTACCCGCTTTATGTCGTTCGGGTTAGAGAGACCTAAAGTTACATGGCACTCGCCGTTGGCATAGATGTGAGTCTTCGGCGGTCAATGGCTTAAATTGGCGTGACCAATGCCAGGAAGACGAATTGCTCATAGGAATGGCCGTCTAAGTGGCGGTGGTGAGTCCGGAATGTTAATGGCTTTAATTGACGTAACATCGACCGGTTCACCGAGAATGTGCCCTGAGCGCACGGGACGTGTGGCCGTACGAGCCAACGTCTGTGTTGAAATGGCTATGGTTATATGCATTGCTCGCTTGTGCTAATGAAATGCAGGGAAGGAGCATCGCCGCCCCGAGTTGGGGGCGGGATCGTTATAATTTGGTCAGCATTGCTGACCGTTGCCTTGTTTGCCACCGTGCGGTGGTTTGTTGCTTGCAGGTGCAGCTGGACCAAGTGGTCAATAGCGGGCTAAAGCCCTTTTTGCGAAGCTGGCCCTCGAAGGCCCAAGTGGAAATGTTTTCTATTTTATTCATGTATGGCCGGCCTGCGTGCCGAGGTTGGCAAATCATGTAACAGACAAGTGAAACATTTTGTAAGGCCTTAAGGCCGATTTTGGGTATTTTGTACACATTCCTAATTGTTGTATTAGTGGACATTCGTGCTCTTATGCTGGGTTCTTGTTTACAACTTATATAAACTGCTTCCGCTAGCATGCTCTGTGTAGGACGTTGAGATTGGTTGGATGGTTTCCATAAGTAACCACCCGGTCTGTCTGTGGTATATGGCGTCGGGCCCCGGCCGGACCTACTGCTATATGCTATGCGACGGATAGGGGCGTTACAATTTGGTATCAGACTACTGGTTTTGGTCGGGCTTGAACTGAATTCGTGGGCGAATTCTTTTTAAGGGGTGGTGAGCACATTGTGTGCGTCATCGTTATAACGGTAAAAGAACCCATGAATGTCCACTTAGGAATGAAAATACTCGTGTTTGAGGAACCTGCGTGTTCCTATAATTGCTGTTTGCAATGTTATTTGGTCGCTTAACGGTGTTTTGTACTACTATAGGTGACCAGAAGTGGCGTTGGGCCGTCAGAACGCCGAGGTTCTGAGGCCAGTAGTGCACCGGAAGTTGCTCCCGCAACACCTCTGTCGGCTGAAAATATACGATTGGTGGCTGAAGCGGTGTTGGCCGTGATTAATGCGCAGCCTGGAAGGCAAGCGCAGCAGCCCGCTCCTGTGTTGGAGCAAGTACCTCTTCAAGAGGCTGAGCCGAGGAGGATGGAGCAAGTGGTTGTAGAACTAATAGTGCCAAGGAGGGCGACTGAGAGGCAGTTGAAGCATCTAATGAGCTTCAACCCTCCGTTATTCTCGGGGTTGGGAACCCCATCTCAGGCTGAAGACTGGCTCTCCAGGGTGACGAGAGTCATGACAGCGACGGAGACGGAGGAGTGGCAAATGACCACCATCGCTACGTTCCTGCTGGACGGTGAAGCAAGGATGTGGTGGGAAGGTTTGGAGCTGCATCATCTGAGAGGTCGACAACTGATAGACGTTCCGATGGAAGAGTTCTCGGAATTGTTCTTAGCAAGATACCTCCCTTCTACTCAGAGGATCTCAATGGAGAATGAATTCCTGAAGTTGGTGCAGGGTGAGAGGAGCGTGGATGAATATCTCCACGAGTTTACGCGGTTGAGTCGTTATGCTAGCTCCACCATCATGGATGAGGAGCGCAAGACTAATCGTTTTTATGAAGGCTTGAGGGATGAGCTGAGATTATTACTGTTGGGGCCAATGACGCAGGGTTTCTTAACCTTGGTCAATACTGCCCGGTCCTTGGAGATGGACATGAAGAGTGTACAAGCGAAGAAAGGCTTGGCTGATAAGAAATCTGAGTTTAAAGTGCCGACTACCTCAAAGTCTGGCTATCGGAGGGCTTTCAAGAAACATAGGACTTCGGGTCCAGCTCCTTCTGGCGCTTCTGGGGCGACTACGGGTCGGACCCCGGGTGCGTGCTTTACGTGTGGAAAGACGGGGCATTTCGCCCGTGACTGTTGGAGCGGACGTCCTAAGTCCGAGAGGAAGCCGGGAGCTACTTATGAAGAGAAGGGCAAGGCGGTGGAGTCGACCGCATCCCATTATGCTCCGGCCCAACCAAGAGTCTACAATCTTGGCCAACAGGAGGCCATTAAACAAGCTGATGTGGTGACAGGTACGGTTTAATTTATAGCAAGTCAATTTCTTTATATGCTTGTTATGCACATGTTACCTTACCACTGCTTGTTTAGGATTCGTATTGATTTGTGAAAATCCGGCACGAGCACTCTTCGATACGGGAGCTTCACACTCCTTCTTGTCCGAAGGATTTATATCACGCATCGGAGTCCCTTCTTCGATGGTGAAGGATAAGTTGGATGTGTTGTTGCCCAATGGGTGTTCGATGCGAGCGGTTAGGATCTGCGATGTTAAGACTCGTATTGGAGAGCAGGAGTTCGACCTGCGGGCGTCTATACTTCCGTTAGTGGAGTTCGACGTCATATTTGGCATGGACTGGCTCTCGGAGCAGCAGGCCCATATAGATTGCGGTAGCAAGGAAGTCAAGCTGGGAGCGAGTCGTAAGATGACTTTTGCGGGCTTAAAGGGGTCGAGCAAGACGATGATGTCTGCTCTTCAAGTGGTGAAGGCGGTTCGTGCCGGAGCAGAACTGTTCTTTACACTGGTGGAGGTTGCAAAGCCGAAGCCAGCTTTGGATTGTATTTCAGTGGTATCGGAATACCCTGATGTGTTCCCTGCAGATCTTCCTGGAGCCCCGCCTCAACGGGAGATAGATTTTACGATCGAGCTAGTGCCAGGTGCAAAGCCTGTGTCACGATCTCCGTATCGGCTAGCGCCTAAGGAAATGGCGGAGCTGAAAGTTCAACTGCAAGAGTTGTTGGAGCAAGGGTATGTGCGCCCGAGTTCTTCGCCTTGGAGCGCACCGGTCCTTTCTGTTAAGAAGAAGGACGGAAGCTTGAGGTTGTGTATTGATTATCGGGAGCTAAACAAGCTGACTGAGAAGAACAAGTACCCGATCCCCCGGATTGATGATCTTTTTGATCAGTTAGTCGGGTCGACGGTGTACTCGAAGTTAGATCTCAAGTCGGGGTACTATCAGCTGCGGATAAGGGAGAGTGATATCCCGAAGACAGCGTTTAGTACGAGGTACGGGCATTATGAGTTTACGGTCATGCCGTTTGGGCTGACTAATGCGCCGTCAGTATTCATGGATTTGATGAACATGACGTTTAGGGAGTACCTGGACCATTTCGTGATCGTCTTCATCGACGATATTTTGGTGTACTCGCAAAGTGAGGAGGATCACTTAAAGCATCTCCATTTGGTGCTGGAGACACTCAGGAGAAACCAGTTGTATGCCAAGTTCTCGAAGTGCGAGTTTTGGCTATCCTCAGTAGCATTCCTCGGGCATATAGTGAGTGGAGAGGGTATTGCTGTGGATCCGGCGAAGATTGTTGCGATACGGGAGTGGCCTGAGCTTGCTACGGTAGCAGAAGTCCGGAGCTTTTTGGGGCTTGCTGGCTATTATAGGCGCTTCGTAGAGAACTTCTCGCGGATAGCGTTACATCTCACTACTTTGACGAGGAAGGATCATAAGTTCGTTTGGACGCCGGAGTGCGCGCGAGCTTTTGAGGAGTTAAAGTGTCGGTTGACCACGGCGCCTGTGCTGAGTTCGCCGGTTGGAACCGAAGGCTATGAGATATATAGCGATGCTTTGGGCAGCGGTTTGGGTTGCGTGCTATTGCAGCACGGCAGCGTGATAGCTTATGGCTCGAGACAGCTAAAAGTGCACGAGAGGAATTATCCGGTCCACGACTTGGAGTTGGCGGCCGTGATTTTTGCCTTGAAGCTGTGGAGACACTATTTGTACGGTGTGAAGATTGATATCTACACCGATCACAAGAGTCTAAAGTACCTGATTGATCAGAAAGATCTGAATATGCGGCAGCGTAGGTGGATGGAGTTCCTGGGGGACTATACTTTCAAGATCCACTACGTGCCTGGCAAAGGGAATGCGGTTGCGGACGCGTTGAGTCGCCGAGCCCCAGCTCAAGCCAATTGGCTATCGGTGCATGATGAGCGGTTGGTGCGGGAGTTGGAGGCGTTGGAGATTGTTTGTGTGGATAAGCAATCAAGTGCTGAAGCAGTGCTGTATTGGACTGAAGTCCAATATGACCTGGCTGATCGGATTCGATAGGCTTTGGATATGGATGCTCATATGAAGTAGTTCATGATAGAGGCTCTGGATGGGTCAAATTCCCAATTCGTCGTGGAGGACGGATTGCTTTGGAAAGACGGTCGTCTGTGCGTCCCAAGTGTGGACAATTTGCGGGTGGAGTTGTTGTACGAGGCACACCATACCAAGTACTCGATTCACCCGGGGAGCACAAAGATGTACCGCGATATCAAGAAGCTATTTTGGTGGCCGGGTTTCAAAAAGGATGTGGCGCTATACGTACCGAAGTGCCAAACTTGCGCCTTGGTGAAGGCGGAGTGCCAAAAGCCGGGAGGATTTCTTAAGTCCTTGCCTATTCCGGAGTGGAAATTCGACGACATCACCATGGACTTTGTGCATGGTTTGCCAAGGTCGCAGAAGGGGAACGACGCCATTTGGGTGGTGGTCGATCGATTAACGAAGGTGTCGCACTTTATTCCGCATAGGAAGGATGATCCGGTGGAGAAGCTGGCGAAGCTTTATGTGGATAACATAGTACGGCTTCATGGTGTGCCCCGCAGCATCGTGAGTGACCGTGATGGGCGGTTCACGTCCAATGATTGGAGGCTGGTGCAGCAAATGTTGGGAACAAAGCTGAAGTTTAGCACAGCCTTCCATCCGCAAACGGATGGGCAGACCGAGAGGGTCAATAGAACGATGGAAGACATGCTCCGCCTGTGTGTCTTGGATTTTGGAAAGCAATGGGAAGACCACCTTTATTTGGTGGAGTTCGCATACAACAATAGCTACCAAGCAAGTATTCAGATGGCGCCCTTCGAGGCCCTTTATGGTAGGAAATGTCGCACGCCGTTGTCTTGGTTAGAAACGGGTGAGTCAAAGTTGTATAAGCGATCGGAAGTGGAGGATGCTACTTCCTTGGTAAGAACCATTCGGGAAAGGTTGCTCATCGCTCAGGACCGGCAAGCAAAATACTATAATGCCAAGCACAGGAACGTGGAGTTCGCTGTGGGTGATTATGTGTACCTAAAGATCAAGCCGTTCAAGGGTGTCTCGCGGGTGCGACGATTGAAAAAGCTAAGCCCGAGGTACCTTGGACCGTTTGAGGTTCTGGAGCGAGTTGGAGAAGCGGCCTATAGGTTGAAGCTTTCAGTGGAGCTATGTGGTTTACACGATGTATTCCACATTTCGGTGCTTCGGAAGGCGGTGCAAGAGCCTACGCAAGTGATCGCGGTCGATCAAGTGCCGGTGGAAAGTGGGCTAACGACAAAGGTCAAGCCCGTGCGGATTGAGGACTCGGAGGTCAAGCGGCTACGCAATAAAGAGATCAGGATGGTCAAGGTCCGATGGGACAATTGCGGTCGTGAGGAGCTCTCTTGGGAGCGAGAGCAGACTATGCTTGACGAGTATCCGGAGTTGTTCCGCTCAGGTACAAATGTTGTTTTGTATATCTTTCCTTTATGTAATTTCGTGGGCGAAATTCTTTTAAGAGGGGGAGAGTTGTAACGCCCCGAAACTCAAAGGAGCAAAGGGAGACGTTTTGGGCCAGTTTGGGTTCTGGCAGAAGGCACACGGCCTG
The DNA here is from genome assembly GCA_039583875.1 of Platanthera guangdongensis. Taxonomy (NCBI): domain Eukaryota; kingdom Viridiplantae; phylum Streptophyta; class Magnoliopsida; order Asparagales; family Orchidaceae; genus Platanthera; species Platanthera guangdongensis. The sequence goes on along the minus strand of CM077166.1, from coordinate 62,552,899 downwards.
GGACACGGGCGTGTCCCAGGGCGTGTCGAGCGTGTGTCGACACTTAGCCGCGAAGTCGTCGAGTTATACTCGACGATTCATCGAGAATTGGGCACACGGCCTGCGACACGGGCGTGTCGCAGGGCGTGTCGACCCGTGTCGACACTTAGCCATGGAGTCGTCGAGTTATACTCGACGATTCGTCGAGAATGGGCACACGGCCTGCGACACGGGCGTGTCGACCCGTGTCGACGGTCGTCCCGGGGAGTCGTCGAGATTCACTCGACGATCGTCGAGACAAGGCACACGGCCTAGGACACGGGCGTGTCCCAGGCGGTGTCATCAAGTCGTAGATCTTCCCTCGACGAAATGTCCCGTGTGTACGGCCTGGGGGACCAGGCGTGTCAAGGTGACACGGGCAAGGACACGGGCGTGTCCTAGAACCCGTGCAGTGCTCGGGTTGGAAACGGGAGAAAATCATGGGGTACACGGCCGGCTACACGGCCGTGTCAGCTGGAACACGGGCGTGTCAGCTCGAACACGGGCGTGTTCGATACCCGTGTGCGGGTTCAGAAGATTCGATTTTGACGGCGAATGCGGCACACGGCCCTGGACACGGGCGTGTGCCAGGCCGTGTTCGGTCCAGATTGGGCATTTCAGCCCCGAATCAAAGCCGCTCGTTTTCTTAGGTTGAGATCCGACGGCTGGGGATGGTTCCTGAGAGGATATACCCGGGAGTTGACTTGAAATCCATCATTTTTCTTACCTTTCCATCTCTCCAAACCCTTGGTGAAAGAAGAGCTAAGGCAAGAGGAAGAAGAGCTAGATCCGCCATTGGAGGAGCTTCGGAGCTCCGAATCGCAAGCCGACTCCGGATCCACGGAGGCAACGCAAGTGCGGTGATTTCTATCCGATTACTTTTCGATGGCGCCAAAGAGGAACGCAAGGGTAACGATCCTCATCTTGAGCTCTAATAGCTCTCTTTCTTAGCATAGGAAGCCCGCTCTCGCGAGTTTGCGGAGAGTTGGAGGCGTTCCTTCGGGTAGATATGTAAAGTCCCCGTTGTTTAGAGTCCGTACGCGAGAACGGACATAGGCATTTTGGTTGAAGCCTACCCGGACATGTTAGTTCGGATCGGTGATGTTGCATTGCATAAGGCCGGAGAAGACTCCGTGCTATTGGGTGTTTTTCGGGTTTTCTACGCGGTAGATTGCAGCAGGGAGCCTTGGGGACTAACCCAAAGGTGCACCCGGAAAACTGGGCGGACACGAGGTCTTGCCAACTTGGTGGCCTGAGAGCCAACTTGAACATAACAGGGTTATGTGACTTGTGTTAGTATGGGACACGGTGAAAGTTTGACCCGCGCATATGGCTTAAATTGTCGTTGCGATGTGAGCACGGGTTAGATGGAGCCGTACCCGCTTTATGTCGTTCGTGTTAGAGAGACCTAAAGTTACATGGCACTCGCCGTTGGCATAGATGTGAGTCTTCGGCGGTCAATGGCTTAAATTGGCGTGACCAATGCCAGGAAGACGAATTGCTCATAGGAATGGCCGTCTAAGTGGCGGTGGTGAGTCCGGAATGTTAATGGCTTTAATTGACGTAACATCGACCGGTTCACCGAGAATGTGCCCTGAGCGCACGGGACGTGTGGCCGTACGAGCCAACGTCTGTGTTGAAATGGCTATGGTTATATGCATTGCTCGCTTGTGCTAATGAAATGCAGGGAAGGAGCATCGCCGCCCCGAGTTGGGGGCGGGATCGTTATAATTTGGTCAGCATTGCTGACCGTTGCCTTGTTTGCCACCGTGCGGTGGTTTGTTGCTTGCAGGTGCAGCTGGACCAAGTGGTCAATAGCGGGCTAAAGCCCTTTTTGCGAAGCTGGCCCTCGAAGGCCCAAGTGGAAATGTTTTCTATTTTATTCATGTATGGCCGGCCTGCGTGCCGAGGTTGGCAAATCATGTAACAGACAAGTGAAACATTTTGTAAGGCCTTAAGGCCGATTTTGGGTATTTTGTACACATTCCTAATTGTTGTATTAGTGGACATTCGTGCTCTTATGCTGGGTTCTTGTTTACAACTTATATAAACTGCTTCCGCTAGCATGCTCTGTGCAGGACGTTGAGATTGGTTGGATGGTTTCCATAAGTAACCACCCGGTCTGTCTGTGGTATATGGCATCGGGCCCCGGCCGGACCTACTGCTATATGCTATGCGACGGATAGGGGGCGTTACACACGGGTATGCACACGCCCGTGTCACCTGAAAATCATCGAACAACAATCGTCGATCGCCAAACGCAGAACACGGGTACAGGCACGGTTAGGCACACGCCCGTGTCCTTTAGCCGTGTTTGTAGTCGTGTGCTTCTCAGGAAGAAAATGGCCAAAAACACCAGCCAGACACGGCCTTGGACACGCCCGTGTCCTAGGCCGTGTACCCCTATACATGCACCAAAAATCCCCTTTTTACGTGACCGACTCAAATACAATTTTTGGGGTGTTACACCGATACACCCAGTAGGACAAAATTAACGAAAGGAAAATGCCGGGATGGCCATTAAATGTAGTTGAATACGTGCAATTTGACGGCACAAAACGAGCTCGAACGGGTTCACCCATATATCCAGTGGATGGACAACTCCGAGAGCTTTACGAAATGGTATTGTGCGTGAAAATTGGACGGTCCGATCAAAGGTTATGGTTGTTTGAAGTGCCTTGCATTTGGAAACTAAGTCACGCCTTCCTTTTGATTTCCCGCTCATCTCCTGCGCGGGATGTTAAGGCCCCGTGCCCGTTTTGTTGATTCCAAAAATTCTGCCCAGTCCTAGTGGGCGGTGCTCTCGGGCCCGCATTCGTAGAGTAAGCACATTGGCCGCAGTTTAAAATGGGCATTCATGCAGCCGAGCAGCAAAAAATGGGTGCCACATGAGGAATTCCCAGGAGGTCACCCAACCCAGTACTAATCTCTCCCAAGCACGCTTAACTATGGAGTTCTGATGGGATCTGGTGCTCTAGTGTTGGTATGGTCACACACATAGGAGTATTCAGACATATTTTATTTAAGCCAGGCTCCCCGACGCGCGATCTTCCGGATGGAGGGCTCTGTTTCCATTCGGATTGTGCAATTTTGGCGCCTCAAAGTTTTACGCATGGCAACTGCCGGGTCGCCATGTCGCCACCTCTACACGGGATCTACGAAATGGGGAAGTGGCGGCAATTTCCCCGATGAACACGAATTTATGTCACGACCATTACTGTATCGTGGAAGTGTTTCTCGAAGCCTTCGCCGACATACCCACTAGGACGAAATTAAAGAATGGAAAATGCCGGGATGGCCTTTAAACGGAGTTGATTATGCTCGATATGAGGGGGCAGAAGGATCTCAAATGGGTTAACTAGGATGTCTAGTGGATGGACAACTCTGAGAGCTTTCCGAAATGGTATTGTGTGCAAATATCGAATGGTCCTATCAAACGTTATGGTCGTTTGAAGTGCCTTGCATTTGGAAACTAAGTAGGGCCTTCCTTTTGATTTCCTGCAAATTTCCTGTGCGGGATGTTAAGGCCGCATGCCCGTTTTGTTGATTCTGAAAATTCCTCCCAGTATGCGTGGGCGATGCCCTTGGGCCCGCATTCGTAGAGAGAGTGCATTCGCCGCAGGTAAAAATGGGTGTTTATGCATCCGAGCGGCAACAAATGGGTGCAACACGAGGACTTCTAAGGAGGTCACCCAACCCAGTACTACTCTCACCCAAGCACGCTTAACTGCGGAGTTTTGATGCGATCTGGTGCTCTAGTTCTGTTATGGTCGCACACTTAGGAGTAGTGCGACACATTTTATTTAAGCCAGGCTCCCCAGCGCGCGATCTTCTGGATTGCAGGCTTTGTTTCAATTCAGATTGCTAAATTTCGGCGGCACATAATTTTACATGCAGCAATGGCTGGTTCGCCACGCCGCCACCTCTACGCGGAATCTCTGAAATGGAGAAGTGTCGGCGATTTCCTCGGTGAGCGCGCAGTTATGTCGCGGCCATTAATGTATCCTGGAAGTGTTTCTAGAAGCCTTCAACGACACACTCAGTAGGACAAAATTAACGAAAGGAAAATGCCGGAATTGCCAGTGGATGGACAACAAGCTTGAACGGGTTCACTCGGTTCGCCAGTGGATGTAAAACTCCGAGAGCTTTCCGAAATGATATTGTGCGTGAAAATCGGACGGTCCGATCAAAAGTTATTGTCGTTTGAAGTTCCTTGCATTTAGAAAGTAAGTCACGCCTTCCTTTTGATTTCCTGCTCATCTCCTGCGCGGGATGTTAAGGCTGCATGACTATTCTGTTGATTCCAAAAATTCCGCACATTGATGGTGACGTGGTCCCACCATGTGCTCGTGATGCTTGTGACCGTTTGATTATTGGCGATGAAGTCCCGCCACTTGTTCAAGATGATGTTGCAGATGTGGCCATTGATCCCCTCCATAGAGAGTTTGTAGATTGGGATGATCGTTGCCTCAAGCTTTAAGATGGGATTTTACCGCGACATCCATCGCCAATGTCGTGCCAAATGTCCGCTACATGTTATGCATGCCGTCCACCGTTACCCTCATATACAAATATATGATTATAAATTATATATTTATAATTATATATTTTTAATCATTTTTATTTGCTAGCATTTTATTTTGTGTTATTGTTATTTCAATTGTTATTTCAATTTGTATGTTTGAGATGGGCTGCTTATAACCATCTAGTTTTTATTTAATATTTAATGGTGGAGATGTTGTGGTGTATCCTATATATAATCTTGCTTGGGTATTGAAAATTTAGATGGAATGAGAAAAAGAAAACCTAATTCTACTTGAGAATTTTCCCCCTCTCCCTCTTGTTGCCGCTGGCCCCCTCCCCTCCACCTTGGCTAGTTCGACCGCCCTTCTCCTCTCCCCTCCTCCTTTGTTAGTTCGGCCACCCCATCCCGTCCCCTCCTCTTGTGCACCATTCGACAACCCCCTCCTCTTCCCCTTGTGGTTCGGCCACATCCGTTCTCTCCCTTCCTCTTCCCTCCCTCTTGAAGAAAACCAAGGAAATCTCCCTTATCTCTTCAATGGATCTCCTCCGACGACTCCTAAGAAAACTGTGTGCGTCTTCTCCTTTCGGTGTGGCTCCGTGGAATTTCGTGGAAGTGGATCCTTCCACCTTCGTTGTGTATTTCCTCCACTCATCCTTGTGGACGAATTTCAAGATCTATTGCTTGGGATTGGGTAACAAAAATCTCATCTCTTGTGTGATTCCCTTCTTAATTAATTATAGGTTGTGAGACATCGACTTTTCTCCGCGGCTTTTGAATCCGTCATTCCTAAAATCTGATTTTCTCATTTATGTTCTTCAATTTCTTTAATCGAATCTGGATCGGGTGGATCCTTTTTGCTTGATCCAAATATTGGCAAATAGACATTATTAGATCTCTAAATGATTGGCAATCCTTGATGTTATATTCAGATTTTCAGAGTGAGCAAGACTAATATCAGATCGTACTTTTAGTCAAGTTCTTCTCGGATGGTGGTTGTGATTGTTGCGTAATGAGCGACAAATATTGGAGCGGATAGGATTCATAATTTTAGGTGTTGTGAATGTTGTGGTATTGGTTGTTTAACAAGGCAACGCATGTTAAAATTAATCCCTTGTGTTTTAAGAACTTCCGTCAAGAACAATATCATTTGATCATGCGAACGTTGAATTGGAACTAGAGAGAGGAATTCTGTGTCATTAATGAACAAGTGACAGGACTTCGTCGCCAAAAATCAAACGGTCACGAGAATCACTAGCACATGGAGGACCTCGTCGACATCACTGCACGTAATTTTCTGAATAAATAGAACAGGCACGTGGTCTTAACATCCCGAATAGGAGATCAGGAGGAAATCAAAAGGAAGACGGGACTTAGTTTCCAAATGCAAGGCACTTCAAACGGCCATAAATTTTGATCGGACCATCTGATTTCCGCGCACAATACCATTTCGGAAAGCTCTCAGAGTTGTCCATCCACTGGCAAACCGGGTGAACCCGTTCGTGCTCATTTTGTGCCATTACCTATGCTCGATACATGTCGTTTTTTAAAGACTGTATTGGAGCTATTGATGAGACACATGTTGATGCTCGACTTCCTGCTGATCAACAAGTTTCCAACATTGTTCGTCATGACACAACAACACAGAATGTTATGGACGATTGTGATTTCAATATGTGTTTCACATTTGTATTAGCGGGTTGGGAGAGTTCTACTCAGGACAGCTGTATTTTTTCAATGTGCCATTATGAACAACACCGAATTCCTCTCTCTCGTTCCAATTCAACGTTCGCACGATCAAACGATATTGTTCATGAAGGAAGCACTTTAAACATAATGGATTAATTTTAGCATGCGTCGCCTTATTAAACAAACAATACCACAACATTCACAACACCTAAAATTATGAATCCTAGCTGCTCTAATATTTGTCGTTCATTACATAACATTCACAACCACAATCCGAGAAGAACTTGACTAAAAGTACGATCCAAAATTAGTCTTGCTCGCTCCCAAAATCAGAATATAACATCAAGGATCACCAGTACTTTAGATATCTAATAATAGCTATTTGCCAATATTTGGATCAAGCCAAAAGGATCCACCCGATCCGAATTCGATTAAAGAAATTGAAGAACATAAACAACAAAATCAGATTTTAGAAATGACGTATTAAAAAGCCGCAGATAAAAGTCGATGTCTCACAACCACCAATTAATTAAGAAGGGAATCACACAAGAGTATAGATTTTTGTTAGCAAATCCCAAGCAATAGATCTTCAAATTCGTCCATAAGGATGAGTGGGGGAAACACACAATAAATGTGGAAGGATCCGCATCCACGAAATTCCACGGAACCAAACCGAAAGGACAAGACGCATGCCGATTTCTTAGGAGTCACCAGAGGAGATCCACGGAAGAGATAAGGGAGAGTTCCTTGGATTTCTTCAAGTGTGAGGGAAGAGGAAGGGAGAGAAGGGATGTGGTCGAACAACAAGGGGAAGAGGAGGGGGGTGGCCGAATGGTGCCCAAGAGGAGGGGAATGGAGGGGGCAGCCGAACTTGCCAAGTAGGAGGGGAGAGGAGTGGGGTGACCAAACTAGCCAAGGGGGAGGGGAGGGGGCCAGTGGCCACAAGATGGAGAGGGGGGATTCTCAAGTAGGATTAGGTTTTCTTTTTCTCATTCAATCTAAATTTTCAATAATCAAGCAAGACTATATATAAGATACACCACTCCATCTCCACCATTCAATAATAAATAAAAACTACATTGTTATAAGCAGCCCATCTCAAACATAAAAATTGAAAAAATAATTGAAATAATAATAACACAAAATAAAATGCTTAAAAATATATAATTATAAATTTATAATTTATAATCATAAATTTTTATATGAGGGTAACTGTGGATGACGTACATAACATGTAGTGGAGATTTGGGACAGTATTGGCGATGGATGTCGTTGTACAACCCCATATCTGAAGAGTAGTGGGTGATAGGAACCAGACCAGCCAGGACCAGCAGTCCAGCACGCCCAAGTGGGGTGAACTGTTTGAGGGGCTAGTGGAGCAGGTCGGCTCGCACTCGCCTCAGGAGGCTCGGCAAGCAGCGGGCGAGTGGGGCGGGCCGGGCCTGCACTCTCCCATGGGGGGATAGAGGCGGCGAGCGCCAGCTCCATCGAGCACTCGCCGCCCCCGGCGTGTGGAGGCTCTAGAGGGCCACTCGCCCAGTTTCTTGTGATGTGTTTTTTTTACCATTTTACTCCACTTGGCCTATTCATACCCTGGTGGAAGAACGGAGTTATGCTGTTGGCAAACCCAGTTGGGCTATACATAGCTGCCCAGGACAGTGGAGGTTGGCTATTTGCAGGCCATTTTCAGAAATCTATAAATAGACCCAAGGGGGAACCTCATAAGGAATACTCACTTGTGCCCCGATCTTCTAAGTTATCCTTAGGTCGGCATTTGGCTAGGGAGGGGAAGCACTCTAAGATCTTTCGGGTGTATGGTGGGACCTCCACGCCGAGCCCGTGGGTCTGTCCCTTATTTTTTTCCTTAGTCGTTCGGCTCGCGAGAGATGAGTAAGTGTGCAATCACCCCTTCCCCAAGGGTGAACTCCACGGAGACCGAGTTTTCGATTTCAACATTTTTGGTTTGGTGAGCGTATAGTGTGGTCAGCACAGAAAATCTTCAGCAGGCTAGATGGATGGAAGAGAAGGGCAAGGTGCGGATAGGGCCGACTCGCCACTCCTCCCCCTCTCGCCACAATGTGGATGTTCGAAGAATTCAGGCAAGAAGTGCTCGACCTTTCCACGTTCGCACTCGACGCACGAGCTGAGTGCTCGACACCAGCTATTCCAATCGTCGCCGCCCCGACTATAGTCAAGGATGCACCGGCTCGACGAGCTGGGAAGGAGGTTGTAGAGGAGGGGAGAGGGTGCGAGTTCCACGAGCGAGTTATTTTCCCGGGCTCGGCGAGATGGGGGTCGGAGACCATGCGGCTCGCCCAGCAGGGCGAAGCATCCCCTTCAGCGAATTAGTTTCTTCTACCCCAGTTCTAGAGGTGTTCAGGGAGCCGAAAATGTCCTACTACACTGGGAGAGACGTCCTGTTCCAGCACATCCAGTGGTTCGAGGATGTTGTTTTGATAAGGAAAATGTCAGATGCCTTGAAGTGCAGACTCTTCGCCATCACCCTAAAGGAGAAGAGAGAGTGGTTCCACTAGCTACCGACCAACTCTATCTACTACTTCGAGGACCTACGCTGGGGTTTATTTTGAGGTTCACTACTTCCAAGAAGCGGAAGAAGGTGTCGGAGTCCATGTTCTACATCAAGCAGGGGGTGAATGAGACTTTTGGGAGCTATGTGGATCGGTTCCAGGAGGAGGTCACCCAGGTTTAGGAGATGCTAGTGCACACCATGATGATGGCCTTCACCATGGGGCTGCACTAAGGTTTTTTCAGGATGGAGCTAAAGAGAGTGCCACCTCTCTCCTACGAGGATCTAATGGAGAGGGTGGAGAGAGAAGTCGACGGGGAGGCATCTAACCCCGAGTTCGCAAAAAAGTTGGCCAGGTTGGCCACGGAAGAGGAGAGGGGACAGGAGGTGGCCGGTGTAATGCCCCCACCCGTCACATGACATATAACGGTGGGTCCGACCGGGGCCCCACGCCATATATCACAGACAAGCGAAGGAATTACTTGGGTAAATCAAACTCTATTCGTATCCTTAACTCATTCATTCTAGCGCATCATTTTTACGTTAGCATGAACTCAAACCAGAATGTCCACCAATACATAAATGCCACATTTGATATATATATAACAACACCAGGAATGTATACAACACACACACACTGGCCTTATGGCCTTACATGTTCCTCTTTTACACATCAATAGTTTCGTACATCGGCACGCAGGCCGGCCACACATGAAATCCAAACACAATTCTTCGCATGGCCTTCAAGGGCCGATAGCAGCAAGCCAGCCATTTCACTTGTTCACTCCACCTGCATTTTGCCACCCAAGCCAACACAGAAAACAAAGTAACGGTCAGCATTTGGCTGACCCATTATAACGACCATACCCCCTACCTGGGGTAGTAGTTCCTTCCCTGTATATAGTGCCATCATCTATCATATGTATATCATTTTCTTTATCCCGCTAGCAAACACAACACATCACAAATGCTGGAATCCACCAGACGCTCCGTGCACTTAGGGAACCTTCTTGGCGTACCGGAATCCACCAGTCATACACCGCCGATCTGAGGTTTTAACTTGTTGGTTGACCGGACCTAGTCCACCAGTCTCGCAAGCTGGCGACATCCAGCCCAAACCAATCAGAGGTACAACCTCACAGCATCCATAAACAACCATCGACCCACACCATGTGGTGTAGCAAGCCGGGTTTATCCAAGCTCCCCAGGCATTACCACCCATCGACCCCCCCGTCCTATTCCGATCGACCCACCCATGTGGTGCAGCAAGCCGGGTTTATCTCGGCTCCCTAGGAATTGCCACCGATCAATCCCTACCTAACTAGATCAACCCACCCTAGTGGTGTAACAGGCCGGGTTTATCTCGAGCTCCCCAAGCATGCTACCAATTGATCATATCATAACCAGGAGCTTCACCAAAGCCTCCTCACATTCATTATCACATCCATACATTCATCACAACAGAAATCTATTTGCATAGCATCAAATCCACGGAGTCTTCTCCGGTTTACCCATGAACATCACCAATCCAGACTACCGATCCAGATGGGCTTCACACAGCATGTCTATGCCGTACTCCATATTTCCGGCTCTAGATGCAGACTCAACAAAGGAATCACTTCCGCGATCCACCTCTTGGTGGAGGATCCCAAGCACATGCATAAAGAAAGGACTTCGCTGTCCAAGAAGGAGATCGTTACCCTTGAAGATCGCTTCGGCGCAATAAAGTAGCCGTATGGCAATCACCGCCTGGGCTTTGCCTTCACGAATCCGATCTCGGATCTTCAATCCGCACTCACAGCTCCTTCAGCAGCTGGTAGTCTCCTCCCTTCCCTCTTTCCATAGGCCTTTCTTCCTCTCTCTCTTGCAATAAGATGAAGAAGAAGAAGATGAAAAGAAAGGGTTATATCCCCTTTTTCCGGCCGTCTCAACACCTAGACAGAGCCCAACCACTGGATCCAGGAAAAGGGAAACAAACGGCTCAGAGTTGGCCAGAAAAGCATGAACACGGCCTGACACGCTCTGTGACACGCCCGTGCCACAGGCCGTGTCCCCTTAAGCGGTAGACAACTGACTCATCCCAGCCAATACACGGCCGTGGGACACGGCCGTGTCACGGGACGTGTCCCCTGACATGCCCTCAGACACGCCCGTGTCGGAGGCCGTGTTCATCGGGCTGCACAACTGCAAAAGCACCCGAGACTCACACGGCCCTGGGACACGCCCGTGTTCCAGGCCGTGTACACCTGGATGCACCCGTGTCCCGCAAACACGCCCTGGCTCAAATCGTCGAGCTGAGTTCATCGACCACATTGACATGCCCTATGACACGCCCGTGTCATAGGTCGTGTCCTCACTCGACACTCGACACTCGACGATCGTCGAGCAAAATTCATCGACCTCACGTCCTGACATAACCCAGGCTTGACACGCCCTGGGACACGCCCGTGTCCCAGGCTGTGTCACCCATGCCTGAACCCAAATTGACCTAAATTGCTCCAAATGACTTCGGGGTGTTACAATCTTCCCCTCCTTCAAAGTATTTCGTCCTCGAAATTTGACTCACTCCTATTAGCCAATCAGCCACATAACAAGTGCTTACGCACATTTGAAAGTCGTATTCCAAGCCATCGCACATACTAACAAACAACAATCATACATTCCTAACTTCCACTTGTGCACATTCAGCCACAAAATACATCAGAACAAGACATCATGATCAATCTATCTCCTTACTGTCACAAGTGCCCCCAAACTTTGATAGATATGCACACCATCTTTCATTCATCACACCTATATATAAGCATAGTTTGCATACACAGCAGTGGACGATCCATCAAGGGAGTCAAGTCATGATTCACTTCCGCTCAGCCTCCCGATTTTGCAGTTCGCGATTAAGAGACAAATTAACCACCCGAGGATGAATTTCACTAACTGAGCTTTGCGGCTCTTGCACTTCCATAGCATGCAATCGAGGTTGCGTCCGGGGTGCAAATGACTCGGCCACTGCTTTACCCTTTTCTTCATACGACGCACCTGTCTTTTTCTCACTCCCTGGAGGGGCATTCCAACAGAATTTTGCTATGTGCCTTGCTGCCCACATTTATAGCATATACGTGTATCAACACGTCCTGGCCCATAAGTCTCCCCCGAAGAAACAGTCGACGGAGCTGATTTCGCAGGCCTAAATCTTTTCTTCTCTCATCTTCTAAACTTCGATTGATCCGATTGCGGCACTTTCATCTCTGGATTTTCCACTGCCAGTCTCTTATTTTCTTGTACTCACTTCATATCCTTCTCCAATGCACGGGCTGTGTCTACCAACGCTTGGAAGCCTTGGCTCACCGAACTCGGAAGTGCCAACCTCAACTCATCCCGCAGTCCTTCATAAAACCGATTTGTCTTTCGTGCTTCCTCCTCGAAGGTAGATCCCGCATATCTCCCCAATCTCGTAAACTCATGCAGGTAGGTATCAATATCTCGCTCACCCTGCACCAGACGTAGAAACTCATTTTCCATCGCAATCCGCTGCGACACTGGCACATACTTGGCTAAAAATATTTGGGAGAATTCATCCATTGAAACCTCTGTTAAACCTCGACCTGCCAAGTGATGCACTTCCATCTCATCTCACCATAATCTCGCATCTCCTTCCAACAGAAAAGTGGCCAACGTCACTTTCTGCTCCTCTACCATCCTGATTGCAGTTAGGATCCTTTTTACCCTCGCCAACCAATCTTCCGCCTGCGTTGGGGAAAGCGCTCCACCAAACGTAGGTGGATGAAAGTGCATAAAACGTGTCAATGACACGTCACTTGCTTGCGCCTCCATCACCACTGTAGCATGCTCTTGCCTTGCACCAGGCCTTGCCTGTCCAGTAGGTTGTACCTGCAATACTGCAAGCACTGTCTCCGTCACCACCCGTATCGCCTCTGCCGAGGGAGGCATAGGCGCTTCAACAGGTGATGCACTCTCATCAGACTGCTGGGGCTCAGACGGCGCAGCTCCACTCCTCGCCACCTATCAATGTACAAAACACCATTAATACTACATATCATAACGGTACTGCTACATTGACTACACACTCACGTACATCATATGCATGACATACATTCCTAGTGGACATTCATGAGTTCAATTACGTTCTCTCCTCCCAAATAATCTAAACCTGGCTTTGATAACACTTTGTAACACCCCCACCCGTCACATGACATATAACGGTGGGTCAGGCCGGGGCCCCACGCCATATATCACAAACAAGCGAAGGAATTACTTGTGGAAATCAGACTCTATTCGTATCCTTAACTCATTCATTCTAGCGCATTATTTTTACATTAGCATGAACTCAAACCAGAATGTCCACCAATACATAAATGCCAAATTTATATATATAACAACACCAGGAATATATACAACCCACACACACTGGCCTTATGGCCTTACAGGTTCCTCTTTTACACATCAATAGTTTCGTACATCGGCACGCAGGCTGCCCACACATGAAATCCAAACACAATTCTTCGCATGGCCTTCAAGGGCCGATAACAGCAAGCCAGCCATTCCACTTGTTCACTCCACCTGCATTTTGCCACCCAAGCCAACAAAGAAAACAAAGTAATGGTCAGCATTTGGCTGACCCATTATAACGACCCTACCCCCTACCCGGGGTAGTGGTTCCTTCCCTGTATACAGTGCCATCATCTATCATATGTATATCATTTTCTTTACCCCACTAGCAAACACATCACATCACAAATGCTGGAATCCACCAGATGCTCCGTGCACTCAGGGCACCTTCTTGGCATACCGGAATCCTCCAGTCATACACCGCCGATCCGAGGTTTTAACTTGTTGGTTGACTGGACCTAGTCCACCAGTCTCGCAAGTTGACGACATCCCACCTAAACCAATCAGAGGTACAACCTCACAACATCCATAGACAACCAGAGTAGATCGACCCACACCATGTTGTGTAGCAAGCCGGGTTTATCCAAGCTCCCCAGGCATTACCACCCATCGACCACCTCCTATTCCGATCGACCCACCCATGTGGTGCAGCAAGCCGGGTTTAACTCGGCTCCCCAGTCATTGTCACCAATCGATCCCAACCTAACTAGATCAACCCACCCTAGTGGTGTAATAGGCCGGGTTTATCTCGAGCTCCCCAGGCGTGCTACCAATTGATCATATCATAACCAGGAGCTTCACCAAAGTCTCCTCACATTCATCATCACATCCATACATTCATCACAACAGAAATCTATTTGCATAGAATCAAATCCACAGAGTCTTCTCCGGTTTACCGATGAACATCACCAATCCAGACTACCGATCCAGATGGGCTTCACACAACATGCCTATGCCGTACTCCATATTTCCGGCTCTAGATGCAGACTCAACAAAGGAATCACTTATGCGATCCACCTCTTGGTGGAGGATCCCAAGCATATGCATAAAGAAAGGACTTCAATGTCCAAGAAGGAGATCATTACCCATGAAGATCTCTTCGGCGCCACAAAGTAGCCGGATGGCAATCACCGCCTCGGCTTTGCCTTCACGAATCCAATCTCGAATCTTTAATCCACACTCACAGCTCCTTCAGTAGCTGGTGGTCTCCTCCCTTCCCTCTTTCCTTAGGCCTTTATTCCTCTCTCTCTTGGAATAAGATGAAGAAGAAGAAGATGAAAAGAAAGGTTTATATCCCCTTTTTCCGTTCTTCTCAACACCTGGACAGAGCCCAACCACTGAATCCAGGAAAAGGGAAACAAACGGCTCAGAGTTGGCCAGAAAAGCATGAACACGACCTGACACGCCCTATGACACGCCCGTGTCACGGGCCGTGTCCCCTTAAGAGGCAGGCAACCGACTCAGCCCAGCCAATACATGGCCGTGGGACACGCCCGTGTAACAGGACCTATCCCCTGATACGCCCTCAGACACGCCCGTGTCGGAGTCCGTGTTCATCAGGCTGCATAACCGTAAAAGAACCTGAGACTCACATGGCCCTGGGACACGCCCGTGTTCCAGGCCGTGTGCACCTGGACACAGCCGTGTCCCGCAAACACGCCCTGGCTCAAATCGTCGAGCTGAGTTCGTCGACCAAATTGACACGCCCTGTGACACGCCCGTGTAACAGGCCATGTTCTCACTCGATACTCGACACTCGACGATCGTTGAGCAAAATTCGTCGACCTCACGTCCTGACACAACCCAGGCATGACACGCCCTGGGACACGCCCGTGTCCCAAGCCGTGACACCCATGCCTGAACCCAAATTGACCCTAATTGCTCCAAATGACTTCAGGGAGTTACTGCCTGGGGTAGGAGGTGATGAGAGCCGAGCCACGATAGAGAGAGCAGCAGCAGTAGAAGCCCAGGTGGGGGCGTTAGGAGTAGAACAACCGACTCAGTTGGAGGTACTCCGAGTGGCAAGACCAAGGCCAATGGGGAGGTTTCCTTGGAGGGGAATTCCACCAGGGGGAAGGGCTAGTTCCACCCTCCAGGATGGAGGTAGGGCCAGAGGCCTACTCTCCACGATCAGCACCAGGCTATGACAATATCCATGCTGAGGATGAGGGGGCAGTAGAGGAGGAGAAGGGAGGTCAGGGTGGAGTTACCCTACTGTGACTTCCACTAGTAGGAGGGCCATGCTACAGTCATGTGCCCGGAGTTCCTCGAGTTGAAAGGAAATAGGGAGAAGCAACAGCAGCAGGACCATCAGGAGGGACAGATCGAGGAAGTCCTGCCTCAGGCAGAGGAGGATAGGTTTGAGGACTGGGCCGATGTGGGAGCTCGGGGAGGTATTAGAGTTATCCATGGGGGGGGGGGTGGCGGTCGAAGTTTCCTGAAAGTCAAGCCTCCACACCATGTATCGAAGGAGCATTGGATCCACATCCCAGACCCCACCCCGGAGGAGAAGATCACCTTCTTAAGGAAGGAATTGCTAGATCATGAGGATCCCTTCTGTGACGTGCTGGTCATCCAGACAGCGGTCAAAGGTTTACTGTCACCACGATCCTCATTGATAATGGGAGCTTGGTCAACGTCATCTTCAAGAAGGCATTTGACATGATTAAGGTGGAGGGAAAGAGGGTGCTGGCCTCAGATGGGCTCATGTTCAGATTTTTAGGAGAGAGGAAGGAGGTGAAAGGAGGAGTGGGTCTTCATGTTACTCTGTAGAGAGTCCCGAAACTGCAGGCTCCTCATCGTGTACGACCCCATCTGTTACAACGCCATCTTCGGATGACCCCTCATCAGCGCCTTCTATTGGGTCCATTGTTCCCAATGTCCCTGATTTGTGAGAAGTCAAACAGGTCAATGTGATGCAGGCTAGTCCTTTTGGGCGTTATGGTGATCGACGTAACTAATGCAACGCTCTTCGATAACCCTCACGCCACGCTCAAGCCTTAAACGCAGCAACAACACAATTTGTGTTTTCAATATTCAGAGATTACGGAGAGTTCGCAAGGCCCTTCAAGATAATACCAAGGCGATATGCCAAGCTCCTCTCAAGAAAGGAACCCACACGTTTCGGTTGAGCATTGTTATACCAATAGAGAATCCACCGAAAACAAAAGATTCGTACAAGGGTGGTTCTCTCCCAACAAAATAAAACGAGGGCCGCCACGCCTCACGAACTTAAACAAAAAAAGGAAACACCAACAAGATCTATGAAGAAATTAACCATGAAAATTCAAGCATTTCACAAGCCACGTAACACGCATATGCCACAAGATCTATCAAGAGGGAAAATCAAAGAGTAGAAGATATATTCGTTACCCAACCAGAATGGATGATTTCGATTACTCTCTACTTGGTTCGACCTTCAACAGCTCCCCTGGAGTCACGCCGTGTAACATCCCATTTCCAACTAGACCCCTAAGAGTGGTTTTTGGCCATGACTAGGTCATGACAAAACCCTAGGGAGCTAAAAGGGCCAAGTGATAGAAGGCCAAGGTGAGAATCACCTTAGTCTGCCTATGGCACAACCTCATCACAAAACCTAGGGTTTGAACTTAGGGCTTCACGATGACCCCATGACCTCACCACGACATACTAACCCATTAGAGGGTCCACTAGAGCCTTAAGGGTCCATTGGAGTCAACCCCAAATGGCCAAATTGACATAGGACTACCATAGGCCTAAATAGGGCAAGGTTCGCTAATCAAGGGCAGTTGACCTCTAATGTGCCCAACCAACCTTACTCAGGGCTTCCTAAACCTAAAGTGAGGTGAATGTGTCACCAAGGACCCCTTGGGGTCAACCCTAGTGGTCATGTTGACCCAAGTCAACTCAAGCCCCTAATCTGGTCAAAGTGCCCTTACTAAGGGTAGGTGACCTCCAAAGTGTAAGGTAACCCTACATAACCCCTTATAGACCTTAGGGGAGGCCAATGGGTCACCAAGGACCCATTGGGGTCAACCCAAATGATCAAATTGACCCAAGTCAACCCTAGCCTAAGCCAAGTCAAACCTAGCCCAAATGGGTTAACTTAAGCTCAAGCCCAATTCACTTTGGCTAACCTTATTTTGAGGGATGAAATGGAAATATGGGCTGCCAATAGACTGGAGGGTTGACTAGCCAACTTAGTGACTCGGAGAGAGAGAAAATATTAAAGTGAAAAATAATTAGGAGAGAGAAAGGGGTATATTTAAGGGTATTTAGTGGAATGAGCCACTTGAACCCATGCCATCAGCCCCCACTTGGGCTGGCCGACCCTTGGGGTCATTGAGGAGGAGGTGGATGGAGTGGGGCCCACCCATACATGCATGGTGACAAGAACAAGGCTAGCCCGCCACCTCTCACTTAGGAATTATCACCCTCCCCCCTATACTTCATCTCCCCTTTTTCCCCGTTCACTTCATCACTCTCAGGACAAGGAGAGCAGCAGAGAGAGAGAAAGAAACCGAACCTTGGAGCTGAAACCCGAGCTGGATCCGTGAAATCGAAGGATAAGCGCCGCCGCCGCCACAATGGTTCTCCGCCGCTCCTCACGTCGCAAGGCCGCTGGGAAGGTCCTCCCTCACGTCTCTCTTCATGCCTAGATCTTAGCAATGTTTAGGGTAGGGTTCGGACTCGAATGAGCCCGAACCCAGTTTTTCTTTTTCTACATTAATGGAGTTTTGGAAGCTTTTGGGTGAGGTGGCGCCGCCACCTCCCGCCGCCCTAGCCGCCGACAAAAGCTTGCCCCCACCACCGTGAGGGGGGAGGTGATGTTTGCCGGTGGAAGTGCCGCCGGTAGCCGCCGGGAAAGCCCTCGTGAAGTTCGGGCTGGAATCCATGCATTTGGAGAAGAAAAGAAGTAGCCGTCTGATTACTTTAAGATTCGTGCCATGCAATATTATTAACCCTGGAATTATTTAAGTACATGAATAGTGTATTTCCTGTCTCCTATAATCCGACTTTTTCATGCCAATATTTAGGGCACTTACAGACTTTTTCATAAAATGTTCTCAACATGCAAATTGTAGGTCTTGAAGTTACCTTTAATTTGATATATTACACATAATTTTTGGTTAAGTCTACTGCACTAGAGAGCCATTTTCCTAGGGCTGGACCTAGGGTAGGTCAGAAAATAAAATGAGTGCCCTGTACAAACCCTAAGTCCAAATGGACTGACATTTTGGGCATGTGGCTTAATTAGGAATATCTAGGCCCTCCCCAAAAAAGGGAATTTTTGGGGAAACTAATTCTATAGTTTTAGTCAGAATATGATAAATTAAATTTTGTTGATTTTTGGAGCATACCAACTCTAATATGCCCCAAATTTTGGTGGCCTGCCCTTATGGGTATATTAAACCTATGGTAGAAACATTAGTCAATTTATCCCTCTGCATGTTGAGATATCTCACTTGCAAGATCTGAAAAGGTGAATGGTCTTGGGCTGCAAATAACAAAAATACAGAAATTGGAAGAGATGCCCAAGCCCATCCAGACGCCCACATGACCTAGGATTTTGGGAAGTAACTGGCTTAGGGCATCAGTAGGCCCTGCCCAAAAATGGGACTATTTGGAATTAAAATTAGGGGGAAATTACTAAAATACCCCTAGGCTTGTTTAGGTGATTCTTGGAGTAGTTCAACTCCAAAAGGCCCCAATTTTTGGTGGCATGTCCATGGGTACATTATTAAGGAATCGTTAAAGGTTCAGCCCATATGGACCACAGCAAGTTAGGTAAACCCCCTTGCATGTGTAGGCTTGTAAAGGGCTTAGTGTGCTTATAGTCAAAAACAAAAAAAAATGAAATATTGAATGCACAACCCTTTTGGACCACTGACTTAGTATTACCTTAAGTACCCTCCACTCTTTGGGGAATGTGGATGAATTAGGGTTCATTTACCCTTGGACCCAAGTTCACACCCTAAGGAAGGGCCTTTGGGGGTTGTGAAGGACATAGGGGCAAATGCCCTTGTATGGCCTTGTAATTTAGTAGAGAGATACCTTATGTATATTTAAGACTCTGGTTGAAATGTTAGGGAATTTAGAAGTAGTTAAGTAGCTCAAAAGTCAAACCCTAGCTTTAGGGTAGTAGCACTATTATGTCAAAACATTAACTTAACATCCTCTAAAAATTGTGAAAATGGGGTAGAATGAATCTTAGGGTAAGTTGAACCCCTAAATAGTTTTAGTGGAATTTTATAGATTATATTCATGGTAGTTTCTTTGTTAAATATCAAAGTGTCCAATTTAGTATTTGATTTAATTTGATCATTTGGTTTAAATGAAATCTAGTAAAATTTGGCCAGTAGAGGTTTTTGACCTAAATAGAGGTCTCTGAATTTTATTATAATTTTTAAAGGGTTTTATATATTGCTTCCTTCATAAATTTTGTAAAGACCATACTTGATAAATAAATCATTTAAAGAATAATTTAACTTGTAAAAATGTGAATTTTGGCCACTGATGTTTTTAGGATGATATCTACTGTTAGGAAGTTAATTAGGAATTTTTGAAGTATATTCATAGTACTTGATTCACAATTATGCCCTTTGTAGATTTTTGTATTGAATTTATTTAGAATTAAATATTATGTGATAAATCACGAAAGTTGGCCAGTGATAATTTTAATAGTGTAATATATTTAACTCAAATTATTTGGATGATAATTTCAAGTAGTTGATTTACAAATCTTGGAATATGAGAATTATTGCTAAAATAATTTTAGGACCCTTAAATGTTTGTAGAATATGTCAAATTTGGAAATTGTCACTTTTAGATGTATGGAATGTTATCATGGATTTATGAAACATTAATCATGTCTAAAATGTATACTTCATGATCAACTTGACAATAATTGGCTCTTGTAAGAAATTATTTAAATAGAGGATTAATTGAGGAAAATACAATATTCTGGAATTAAATCATTTATGTCATGATAGGACTCCAGTAATAACCTAGGTCATTCAGATGAAAACTTGAAGGACATCCTATCATGCACATCACTTAGTATAGGTTGGTCTGCATATAGTAATTTGGGGAAAAGTTGTATTAGGATAAGAGTTGGAATAGTGTAGAGTTAATCGTGTTGAATTGATGAGTCACCATATAAGTTCTAAGGAGTGGTGGGAATCGAGTTGATGTGTGTTGGAAGGTACGCGAGTTCGACGAAAGATCGTCGTTCCTGCAGGAGTGAAAGGTCTAAACTACCCTAGGATTAGCCTATTGTAATATGGGAAGGTAATGGGTATGGGAATCAAACAATAATAATAATAAGTACCTTGCGAAAGGGAACATTGGGCGTAATCCCAACATAGTTCTTAGTTCCCCTTGAGAGCCCTTCACAGGGAATACCGGAGGCAGTCCTGGGTTAACGTAAACTGTATTAACAAGCTGAAAGGTGTAACTTAGTAATTAGGGTTGCACATTTCACGAACACAGATAACACATGAAGATAGTTGGGAGCTTCGACTTGGATGGTTATGAGCCGGACGTTTTGGTCCGATGAGCTTTGGCTCGGTTGATATTTGTGACGGACGTTTTGGTCCGACGAGCTTTGGATCGGTTGATACTTAGGACGAACGGGATGGTCCAGGGAGCTTTGGCTCGGTACTGATACAATAAATTTGCATGTGTATGAAAGGAAAGAAAGTTAAGGTGGTGGGTCTTCGGTATGGGTTAGTCGTTGCACCGACGCCAATACGATGACTCGGCAAGTGTGGTTTAACACTTCGCCAAACTTAAGTCCGGCGGTCCAGTAGGTAAGAGTACGCGGTAGTCTGCTTAGTGCACCAAGCATTGAGGCGTACGATAGTTGGGACCGGTAGTGCTATTACTGGTTTTGAGGTGGGCGAGGCCCAACCCACCGCTTCCGTTTGCCACTACGGAGGTATCCTGAGAGGTAACAGCTCCGAAAGGGGGAACTAAAGGTCTGTGTGCACAGAGTCGGGTGTGTGTTGCACTTGCATGTTCCATCATACCCACCATATAGATACATATCATAATCATTCATAATAACCTGTGACACCTAATGTATAAGTGGAATGAGACGCTTATACATTAGGACCTGCAAAACGACCCCTTGGTCTATAAGCTTGTTTGGGCAAGTTTATAAATTAAGGTTAAATTCTTTATATATATATATTATTGTTAATAACCGACACCCCAACATATAAATTGGTATGAGACTTTTTATACGATGGGAGCCCTGTAGAAGATCCCTTGGCTTATGTGTACTCACATAAGTGAAGGTTAAATTCTCTTCTTACTTTACCTATTACAACATGATTATAAATTGCTAGCTAGGTCCCGCTGTCACCTGTTTGTTTTACTCTCCACTTTCACTTCCTTTCCTTTCTTCCTCCCCGCTCGGTGCCTAGGAGCATGGGGGAAGGGGTGGGGGACGATAGGGCTTAGTCTTATAGACTAACGGTTTTCGAACAACATCATATTAGGGGATCGTGGAGCCCAGCATGGAGGAGCAGCCCATGAGACCGGTGCGATTGGAGACAGGGCAGTCTAGCTCAGGAGTACAGCCAGCTGGGACCGTGAGTCTCGACTTCTAGTAGTTGTTTTATTTTGCTTCCGCTTGAGAGATCTGTAGTGAGGATATTGATGTACCGGGCTTAAACCCTTCATTTCTGTACTCTTTTTCTATTCTATGGACACTCCCTTCCTGGAGATTTTGTGTATATATGTGATTTACTGTGGACTTACATGTCTATACTCTTGTACTGCTACTTTTGTGATCAATAAGGCCGGCAGAATCAGCGTTTTGTAATGACGATTGTTGGGTACATTGGTCAAATGTACGTGATTTGAAGAAGCGTCACCCAACTCAATGATATACATCATAATGTATTTGATGTATGTTGAGTTTACTTGTGCAGGTTAAGTAATCACTGGAATGAAGCAAAAAGTTTCTAAGTCCATGTGTCGACACCCAGAGGGAAGTGTCGACACTTAAGAAGACTTGTGTCGACACCCAGACAAGCAGTGTCGACACTTGGAGTCATTGTGTCGACACCTGGGATGCAGAGTCGACACCAGACAGAAAGTGTCGACACTTGGAGCTGTGTCGACACTCAGTGAAGAAAAGTGCAGACAGAAAGTGTCGACACAAGGAGCTGTGTCGACATCCAGTGAAGCTGTGTCTACACCAGAAAGTGTCGACACTTGGAGCTGTGTCGACACTCAGCAAAAGTCTGCAGACACTAAGTTAAAGTGTCGACACTCAGAACAATGTGTCGACACTCAACAGATGAGTCAACACTTGAAGTATGTGTCGACACCCAGCACAATGTGTCGACACACAGCCAGAAGAGTCAACACTTGAAGTATGTGTCGACACCCAGCACAATGTGTCGACACACAACCAGAAGAGTCAACACATGAAGTAAGTGTCGACACCCAGCACAATGTGTCGACACTCAGCTAAAGACTCTACACTTGAAGGAAGTGTCGACACATAGCAAAGATCAACAAAAATATTCTAAGTACAAGTGTCGACACTAAGGGAATGTGTCGACACTCAGCTGAAGTCTCAACAAGAAGAAGGTGTGTCGACACAAGGAGCTATGTCGACACTCAGCAAGTATCGACATTGAAGATTACGTGTCGACACCAAGAAGCAGTGTCGACACTTGACAGATTCAACACAAGAAGTTGTGTCGACACAAAGGAGATGTGTCGACACTTAGAAGAATTCAGCAAAAGCTAGAAGAACAAGTACTTGTGTCGACACTCAATTTCAGTGTCGACACATGCAAAAGAATCTGTGTCGAGACATACAAGGAGTTGTGTCGACACCTTGTAGACTTGTGTCGACACTTACACAACATGTGTCGACACTTGGACTATAAGTGTCGACACTTAAAGACAGAAAGTCTCGACACTTACAGACAGTTAGAGATTTTCAAGAAATGACTGGATGACTTGACAGCTGCCATTCCAGCCGGTCTACATCACCTGTCAGAGATATCAGAAGTCAGTTATGGACCGGACCAGCCGGTTATCATGAAGAAGGCCTATAAATAGGCACCTACAGATTACAGAAACTGTAGTTCAGATAGTTGTTCAAGTGGATCACATTGTTGAAGAACAAGTTATCAAAGTGGTACCAAGAGTATCAACACAAGAAGATCTTGCAGTTCAAGTGCAGATCTAAGAAGTTGGAGAGAGAGGGCTCCATCCAAGAAATCAGCCTCTGGAACTAGGCTGAGAAGAAGGATTCAGATTCATTCTGGATCTTAAGTGGCAGAGTTCAAGGAACAACTGCAGGAGAATTCAGTCTTATTCAGTTCTACTCAAGAAGCTTTGAAGAAAGCTAAGTCAGATTGGATCCAGCTGAGTTCTTCCAAGAACTCATCAAGAAACTCTCAACTCCTGTCTTTATTTCTGAGTTGTAGAGTTAATATCTGTAATACATTTTTAACTTGTAGGATCCTTTGGATCTGAGAGAATTGTAAGCCTATAATTATAAAGGCTGAGGGTAGGGCTTAAGAGCCTGAGTGTAGGAGATTAAGATCTCTGAGTGTAGGCCTTGTTGGCTGAGTGTAGGCCTTGGTTGGCTGAGTGTAGGCCTTGGTTGGCTGAGTGTAGGCCTTGATTGGCTGAGTGTAGGCTTTGGGATAAAGCTGAGTTGTAAGGCTTTGGGCCTGAGGTGTAAGAACCAATTTGGGTTCTGAGACAGTGGAGGAGTTTGGCCAAATCTAGTACACTGCTAGATAGGCAAAGGGGGAAAGTGGATGTACCCATATCTTGGGGAACCACTATAAACCACTGTGTATGCTGTGCTGTGCTGTGATTATTGCTGTGATAAACTAGTTAGAAATCTGTGATAATAAACTGTTTGCTGCCATTAAAGTTGTAAAAAGGATTATGTCACCTATTCACCCCCCCTCTAGGTGTTTAGGTACCATATCTTTCAAGTGGTATCAGAGTCAGGTTGCTCAAAAAGGACTAACAGTCTGAGGAGATCCTGTTTGACAGATTCAGTGTAAGGCAAAACACAGATTCAAGAAATTCAAGAAAATCAAGAAACATGGGTTCCTCTGAGAATCACAAGGAATTGGGTTCCATGAAATTACCCATATGCAGGAAAGAGATCTTTGGGATCTGGAAGGAAAGGGTAAGACTGTTTATGGAGGCCTCAGACCCTAGAATCTACATCACAGTAAAGGAAGGGTCTTATGTGCCCATGAAGATTTCAGTTCTAGATGCAAATCAGAGAACTCCAAAGGATTTCTCTGAGATGACTAAGGATGAGATTGTACTAGCCACAATGGACAAGAGGGCACAGAACATAATAGTGAGTGCCATTGATGATGCAACATTTCAGAATCTTATACACTGTAAGACAGCCAAGGAGATGTGGGACACTCTTATAGTGTATATGGAAGGATCTGAAGAAGTAAGACAAGATAGAAAATCCTTGCTAAATCAGGAGTATGAGAGTTTTAGACAAGGTAAAGGTGATAACATAACTGAGTGCTACAAGAAGTTCTACAGAATAGTTAATGAACTTATGTCTTATGGAAGAGAGTTCAGTAACTATGAACTAAATGACAAGTTCTTAAGGTCCCTAACCAAAGATTGAGACACCAAGATCTGTGCCATAAGAGAAATGGCTAAGTTGGGGGAAATTCCTCCTCCTACACTGTTTGGCAAGTTATTGTCATATGAGATGCAGTTGACAGTGAGGAAAGGGGAGGAGAAATCAACAAGGACTGAGCACAAGGAAAGAACTGTTGCTTTCAAGACAGAAGTTCCCAGGAAGTGTAGGAATAAATCACCAACTCCACCTCCAAAGATTGCTGAATCAGAGTCAGATGAAACAGTCAGCACCAAGTCAGAAAGCAGTGAAAGTGATGAAGACTTTGCTGCTTTCACTAGACACTTTCAGAAGTTTTTGAAAAAGAAACAGTGGAGGTCAAGGCCTTCTACATCACATGGAAAGGAAGACTCTTATCAGAAAAATAAGTTTTCAAAGAATGACAAGAAAAGGACAAAATCTAGCAAGGCAACTAGTTTAAAGATAGTGTGCTATTACTGCAATAGACAAGGCCATGTTATTGCAGACTGTCCTGAAAAGAGGAAAGAATCTGGTGACAGGAAAAAGACTCATTTCAAAGGCAAGAAAGAGAAGTCTTTTGTAGCCAAGAAAGAGAAGACTCTATCAGATATTTCTTCTTCAGAATCTGAGTCTGATGCTGAAGCCTACATAGGGCTGTTTGCTGAAGAAGAAAAGGAAGAATTCATGCAGATCATGGAGTCTATTTATGAACAAGAAGACAGTCAATGCCAAGGGCTAATGGCTTTGACAGAGAGTGCCAAAATCCTGGAGCAGCCAGAACCCAGTCAGGTACAAAGTTCATGTTTAAATTCAGTTTCATGTTCTAGTTCAGATTCAGATTCTTCTTCATCAAGTGATGAGAATGTATCTGAGTCTGAGGATGATATTCATCAGCTTATAGATGAATATAAGGTGCTGTTGCAGGCTTACAAGAAAAGCAAGACCCTAGCCAAAAGTCAGGCAAAGGAAATTGCTATTCTTAAAGCTGCAGCAACAGATTTTGAGAAGTCTTTTGATCAAAAACTGAATGAGATAGCCAGGTTGAAGCACATAACAGTGATTCAAATGGGTACTATATCATTTAAAAATGATCAAATCAAGAGTTTGGAGATCAATCTTCAGAAAGAGAGAGAGAGAGCTTGTTGCTAGGTTTCTAAACCTAAGTCAGTGTTACCTTTAATTGATGAATTTGTTCATCATAAAGGCAAGGCTGGACTGGGCTTTATTAGACCTGCAGGGACTGAGCAGTCCAAGTCTAAGTCCAAGGGCAAAGCCCCAACATTCAACAAGTCTGCTGTAAATAAGACAGCAAAGACTGTATCTAAGCAAAGGTACAACAAGTTTGAATGTTGGTGCTGTGGCAAAGTTGGCCATTTTGCAGTGGACTGTTGGCACAATGCTAGTGCCAAAGTGAGTACCAAACTACCTGTTGGAAAGCCAGTGGGTAGCTTTGTCAGATTGCAAACTAACAAGTACCAAGGACCCAAGAATTCTTTGGGTTCTAAGGTTCATTAATCTGTTTTGCAGGTGAGTCCAAGTGGCCATACCCCAACATGGTACTTGGACAGTGGATGTTCCAGATATATGACTGGAACTAGAAGATTACTAAAGGACTACATTCCAGTAAAAGATGGTCCAAAAGTAACCTTTGGTGGTTCTGAAAAAGGAATCATCAAAGGATTTGGTAACATTTCTACAAACTTAGTTACCATTACTCAAGTGGCTTATGTTAAAGGGTTGAAACACAACCTAATAAGTATAAGTCAATTAAGTGATGTAGGGTATGACATCTCATTTGTTAAAAATGGTTGTCATATCAAGAGGTCAAGTGATCAAGAGATCATTTTGACAGGTTATAGGAAGAGGAATGTCTACTGCCTAGACATTATAGTTGAGAACAATGGTTCTCTAGTTTGTCTTGTAGCTGATGAGACAGTCTCTCATTGTGTCAAATGGCACAAGAGGCTTGCCCATCTTAACTACAAGACTATTAGCAAACTCTTTAGCAAAGAGTTAGTGAGGAATGGTCCTCAAGTTAAGTGTGTTAAAGATGTTATTTGCTCAGCTTGTCAAAAGGGCAAGCAGACTAAATCCACCTTTAGAAGCATAGAAAACAAAGATGCTGTGAGGTGTTTATACCTCTTGCATATGGATCTCTTTGGTCCAATGCCAGTTCACAGCTTAGGTAGGAAGGTCTATACTTTTGTAGTTGTAGATGACTACTCAAAGTTTTCCTGGGTGTTCTTCTTAAGACAGAAATCTGAAACACCTAGTGTCTTCCACAACTTTGTCAAGCAAATTCAGAATGAACTAAATAGTACAGTGGTCAAAATTAGAAGTGACCATGGTACTGAATTTCAGTCTGATAGCATGACAAAACTGTGTGAAGACTTTGGGATATTTCAAGAATTCTCTTCACCTAGAACACCTCAGCAAAATGACATTGTTGAGAGGAAGAATAGAACCTTGATAGAGGCTGGTAGGACCCTACAAAGTGATACATCACTGCCAGAGCATTTCTGGGCTGAAGCAGTTAACACTGCATGCCATGTTATAAATAGGGCTACCATCACTAAAAGGCTTAACAAGACCCCCTATGAAGTTGTGAAAGGCAGAAAACCAAACCTATCCTATCTTAGGATCTTTGGTTGCAAATGCTTCATACTTAACAATGGGAAGTCTTACTTAACTAAGTTTGCTGTCAAGTCCCAAGAGGGAATTTTTGTTGGGTACATCAATAATAGTAAGGCTTATAGAGTCTACAACTTGACTACACAAGTTGTAGAAGAATCAGTGCATGTAGTTTTTGATGAGACTAAACTTATTAATAATGAGTTGTCTAGCAGTGTATGCAGCCCCACAGGTTTGACAAAGAAAATGGACAAGCTTACTATAGAAGAAGTGCCTGCTGCAAGACAGCAAGTAGAAGAAAGTAGCTGTTGTCCAGGGGGAGAACTACATGTGCCAGTTGCTGAAGAAATCCAAGGTATACAGCATGATGCAGATGCTGAAGTGGTTCAACCAGAAGTTAGGATGCCTCCAGCCAACAGGCATCTTAGAGATCATCCAGTAGAGCTGATTATTGGAGATCCAAGACAAGGAGTTCAAACAAGGAGCAGAAATCAGAATGCTGCAATCTATTCCAGCTTTCTGTCACAAGTTGAACCCAAGAAGTTTGAAGAAGCAATACAAGATCCACAATGGACTGAAGCAATGCAAGAAGAGCTTAATCAGTTCAAGAGGTGCAAGGTCTGGGAATTAGTTCCTAAACCTAAAGACCACAATGTGATAGGAACTAAGTGGATCTATAGGAATAAGATGGATGAACAAGGGGTCATCATTAAGAATAAGGCTAGACTGGTTGCTAAAGGATATAGGCAAGAAGAAGGTATTGATTTTGATCAAACCTTTGCTCCAGTAGCCAGACTGGAAGCCATAAGGATGTTCTTGGCCTATGCAACCTATCAAGGATTCAAGGTATACCAAATGGATGTCAAGTCAGCATTCCTAAATGGTAATCTTAAAGAAGAAGTCTATGTGGAGCAGCCTTCAGGTTTTGTTGATCCAACTCTACCTCATCATGTCTATAGACTTAGGAAAGCTTTATATGGGTTAAAGCAAGCCCTAGGGCTTGGTATGAAACCCTATCTAGTTTCCTCATTGAGAACAAGTTCTCGAGGGGGAAAATAGATAAGACTCTATTCCTTAGGGAATCTAGAGGCAAAGTTATACTAGTCCAAATATATGTAGATGACATTATATTTGGGTCTACTGAAAGCAGCCTTTGCAAAAAGTTTGCAAAACTTATGCAAGGTCAGTTTGAGATGAGTAGTATGGGAGAGCTGAAGTTTTTCTTGGGTCTCCAAGTTAAACAGACTGAAAGTGGTTTATCCATATGTCAGTCCAAGTTCACCCTAGAACTCATAAGGAAGTATGGTATGGATTCATCCAGCACCATGAAGACTCTTATGGGGTCAAGTATGTCTCTTAGCAAGGATGATGCAGGGAAACCTGTAGATGAAACCTTGTATAGAGGGATAGTTGGCTCCCTATTATACTTGACTGCTAGTAGACCTGACATCATGTATGCTACATGTGTTTGTGCCAGGTATCAAGCCTGCCCTAAAGAGTCTCATTTGACAGCAGTCAAAAGAATATTGAGATATCTAAAGGGCACTCCCTATCTAGGCCTCTGGTACCCTAGGTATGGCGATTTTGATCTAACAGGCTATTCAGATGCAGACTTTGCAGGATGCAAAGAGGATAGAAAGATCACTACTGGAACCTGTCAATTCCTAGGTGGGAGACTAATTTCATGGAGTAGCAAGAAGCAAACCAGTGTGGCTATCTCCACAGCTGAGTCAGAGTATGTGGCTGCAGGAAGTTGCTGTGCTCAACTTCTGTGGATACAACATCAGCTAGAGGACTATGGATTTCAGGTAAGTAGAACTCCACTTTTCTATGATTCTACAAGTGCTATTTCAATAGCTAATAACCCTGTATCACATAGTAGAACTAAACATATTGAAATTAAATATCATTTTCTTAGGGAACATGTAGAAAGAGAAGATATTTTACTTGAATATGTTAAAACAGATAATCAGATAGCTGATATGTTTACTAAGCCCCTAGAAGAAGCTAAGTTCAATAGATTCAAAATTGAACTAGGAATGATAAACTTAGAGTAAGTTTACAGAATTAAAATTGACTAAGTAAAAAGGTGTCGACACATAGACAAGTCTATGTCGACACAGAATAGTGGTGTCGACACTTCAGGAAAAAGGTGTCGACACATCTAGGATGTTGGTGTCGACACTTCAAAATATTAGTGTCGACACATGACAAGTAGGTGTCGACACATCCAATATGGTGTCGACACTAATGTTTTACTCAGAATTTTCTAGTAAAGTCTCGACAATGTGTCGAGTTATGTTGTGTTGACACATAACCAAGTGTCGACACATAAAATCTGTTGACTAAACTTGTGTCGACACATGTGTGTCGAGACATTATAAGTCAGTGTCGACACTTATATCCAGTGTCGACACATTTTAAGTTAGCTGTCCCGCCTGTTCATCTTCAAAATTAGAAAGGTATAAATAGGGTTCTGTCTTTGTTTGTCGACACGCTTTCAAAGTTTCGAGACCAAAACTTCTGTGTCGACACCTCTCTTTTCTAAAGACAAATTCTACAAACCCTAATGGCTCCTAAGCTTGAGGAGAACGTTAACGAAGGTTATGAGCTTGTGCGCGGCACGTTCGACGATGCTGATCTAGAACTCAAGGCGGTTGTAACCCTAGTCGCCGATTCTGGACTAGAATATCTAGTGTCAGAACCTACAAAGATTTGGAAGAAGGAGGTACTTGAATTCCTTAATGGAGCCGTAGTAGATGACTCTGGATACAGAATCAAATCCAGAGTTCATGGAACTAAGGTCAAGGTTTCACCAAAGAGTCTGAGGAAGGTACTCCAGCTACCAAAAACTCAAGATGAAGAAGAGGTTACTGCTTCAAAGACCAGGGAAGCTTTAACCTGGTGTGGACTTGATCCTAAGATGAAGATAGGATCTGTTTTCAACAGAAAAGGCATGAATAATCAAGGGAAGTTCATGTCTCAGATAGTGGGAAAAGTCTTACTCAGCAAGCCTGGAGGGCATGACAGAGTGTCTGCCTATATGTTTGGAATTATGACTAGAATTATCTTTGCTCTAAGAACTGACTGGTCTATAGTGGTTTATGAGAAGATTAAGGAGAGCTTAAAAAAGCCCAATCTGGGCAGGATCATTAGTCTCTACCTAGCTGGTACCATACCAGAGGTAATGAATACTGCTGCAGGAAACAAGATCAATCACATGAGGAAGATGGATCAAAGGATCTTCTCAAGATGGGACAGGGTGTTGTCCAAGGAAATACCAACCCCAGAGAAGGTAGTTACTGAGAAGGAGTCTCCTCCAAAGAAGAAAAGGAAGACAACTCTTGTGGAACAAGTGTCCACAAGCAGTTCAGGTAGTGAAGAACATGTTGTTTTCACTCCTGATGATCAAGAGGAAGAGGCTGTAGTGAAGACCCCTGCTGCTCAAGAGAATGCTGAGATCCAGGTGGAGCTACCACATGCTAGCCCCATCCACAGGGATCAAATCCAGGGGGAGCCTCCAGTTGTAGAAGAACCATCTACACTGGACAGTGAGTAAGCCACCACCATCATCCAAGAGGTACTCACTGACCTAAATACTTTAGAATATCTTATAGAAGATGCTGATTTGTTTGATGTTCCTCAGCAAACTCAGCTGCATAGTCAAGAACCAGATGTTGTTATCAAAGACACATATGCTGTTCCAGTTATTCCTGATCCTGTGGTTGAAGAACCAAGAATTTCTCCAGCTTCTTCACCCCCTGAATACACCATGGAAGATTTATTTCTAAATCTAGATCAAGCTGATTTTGACATGGACAAAGAAGCTGCTGGAAGAGATACTGCTGCTGCTGAGGGGGAGCAAGTACAAGATCTGGAAGAGCCTATTAGGCTGGAAACTGAAAAAGCACCTGATGTGCAAACTGAGAAGCCTCAAAGCCCTAAGGATAGGGTTGACATAGCCAGCACTTCTGCCTCTGAAGATGAGGAGAGTTCTAGTGCTAAGAAGAAGAAACTGTATGTATTTAAAAGGAGAAGTCAGAGTTATAAGAAAGCTCTGCAATCTATAGCCCCACAGCCTATAGTTCAACAAGCTCCAACTGTTGATTATAGTGCTTTACTGATTGCACTGCAGATTAAAATGGATGAGCAAAGAAAAGCCATAGAGGCTTATGTAGATGAAGGGCACAAAGCTTTACAGTTTGATCTTGCCCAAGATATAAAGTCTATAGGGTTTGAAATGAACCTTAACAAGAAGGAGATGAATGAATGCTTCCACAAAGGTGGAAATGCAGTGGTGTATTTGGCAACACACCAGGAGAAAATCAAAGCACAAGTGGATGATATAGCATTGAAACAAGGATATGTTCTTGAGAATCAATTAAGAATGAATGACAATTTGACTGCCTCCCATAATGCTATCGTCACTGAGTTGAAGAACAAGGCTGCTGAACCTTCTACATCTACTGCTGCTGCTAAAGCTGATTTTGATAAAGTATTCCTGGAAGAAATTTCTGCTGTAAAGACTGCTATCCAAGCCTCCCAGAAGGTCATATCTGAACAACTTCAAAAGCTAAAACCTTACTTTAAAGATGGAATCAGGTACTTGGATAGTCAGATCAGATTTCAAAAGGATGATGTCAGAGATCACATGGCTAGAGAAGTCATAAAGGGGGAGAGAGTACTAGTCAAGGCAAGCTCTGAACATGCTAAGTGGATATCAAATTCAATCAGGGCTACCCTTGGATATTCTCCTCTGTGTGATGACCAAGATGTTGCTGAATCAGGCATTAACCCTGCATATCTTGGAGGTGAGCAACCAGAAGTAGCTCAGGTCATTTATCCACCTGCAGACTTTGAAATGATTCATACTGAGGTACAAACCATGTACAGCCCATCTGGGGGCAAGGACACTGTCCATATTGAAAAGGTTGTTCAACCTATATCTGAAGCCATGCAAGAGGCATTACAGAAATAAGAAGAGACAAGGTTGTCAACGAAGAGGTTTAGGGAACAAGCAGAACAAAGGCCAGACTTTGAATAGTGGAGCCCTACCTCTAGGAATATAATTTTAACTGCCTGGAAAGCTGCCAAGGACAATACTCATGACAGGAACACGTGGTTCTCTGAAGCAGAATGGAGAAAACATGAGATCAGGCAGGAAGCAATAGTTCAGTATAGAAGAAAGGCAAAGATGGGAAAACTACCTCCTACTGCAGTGGAGCCTAGCAAGTACTTTCCTAAGCCATATCACTATTTTGAGAGGCAGAAGATCAAAGCTGAAGAGCTTAAGAAGAAGGACTTGAAAGGAAAGAAGCATGCTGATGCTGAAACTGTTGATGCCCCTATCAAAGCTCAAGTCCAAGCTGGCAAGGGAATAGTTATCAAGGAACCTGATCAGAAATAGATTAAGATTTTACTTGAAGATTATTTTGTAATCTTTTAAATGTAAAACATTTTTGTAAACCATTGAAGATGTATAAGAAAAATGTTAGAACAATATATGATAAATATATTTCATGATTGTACTGTGAATGTGTCTATTTTTTGTTTGTTCTGAAATGATGAATGTGTATACATGTGTGAATTAATACATGTTTATGTTTACCCTGCTGAATATTACCTGCTTTACATCATTTTGTAATTTTTAATTATGAATGGTGTATATCATTGACTAAGGGTTATGACTTCTCCAAATAGGGGGAGATTGTTGGGTACATTGGTCAAATGTACCTGATTTGAAGAAGCCTCACCCAACTCAATGATATACATCATAATGTATTTGATGTATGTTGAGTTTACTTGTGCAGGTTAAGTGAAAGTCCACCTAGTGTCAGCTATGTGCACCTATGGGGGGGGGAATAGGTGACGTGTGGTTCTTTTGCGGAATTTACGGATGTACCTGCACAATAAAAACAACAAGCACAGCACACAGAATACACAGCAAATTTATAGTGGTTCCCCGACTTGGGTACATCCACTTTCCCCCTTCGACCTATCTCCCCAACAAGGGATGACTCGGTCACTTCTCCAACGGGATTGAAATCCAATCCCTTCACTAACGGAAGGAGCCCTTCCACACGTGAGAGTCAACACTCCCACAAAACGGGTTTCACCCAACCCTTACAACACGGAACAAAAGTTCCTTTACAACAAAAGTAAATATGGAATGTATATGAGATACAAACTTCTTTCGGAGACTACGGTGTTCCTCTTCATTCGACAACGTGTTCTCGAGGTCGATGAAGAGTCTACGACCTTGGTCTCACTTGGAGAGGATCTCCCGGAACCGGCGGCGGCAATCCGAGCGGCGACTTGGTTCGGAGTCGGCTGCCACGAAGGTGCGCTGCTGCAGTGCTTTGAGATCCAAACTTCTTTGCGAAGCAAACTAGGTCTACCAACGGTCACTCTAGGATCGGTCGTCTCGATCGATTCGGACGGGGGAGTTTTTCCCGGTCAACAAATCGAGAGACAAGAGATCTCTGGATAGACACGTGAGACGCAAGCTTTGCTAAGCTTCTGTCGCCGGAGATCGAGAAGAAGAACGATCAGCGGCGGCGACTTACTAGCCCGAGCGCGACGGCGGCGGAGAAGAGAAATCGTGATATTAGGGTTTCGTGCTCGGCTTCTTTCTGTGTCTGTATTCCGTTCAAAATACCTGTATATAAATACTGTAGAGGTTTTCCAATATGACCGTTTGTGGGACCCACAAAAGAGATCCCCAAATCCCGGTCCAGAAACTTAACAGCGGCAGATCCGGTTCAGGAAGTTCTAGAAAAATGCCAAGTCAAAATCGGTGAGAATCGAAAGTGATTCTCGCCGAGTCGCCGAGAATCAAAGGTGATTCTCGACGATTCGGTGAGAATCAAAGATGATTCTCGTCGAATTTTCCTTGGTTGCACACACTGCTTTAAGCCAGGTCGAGACGGCGAGAATCAACCAGTGATTCTCGTCGATTCGACGAGAATCACTAGTGATTCTCGCCGAATCGGCGAGAATCACTAAGTGATTCTCGTCGATTCTTACTTAGACGCAGAGGTGCTAGCTTAGAAGTTGCTGGATCGAGTTCGGCGAGAATCAACTTCTGATTCTCGACGAATCGGCGAGAATCCCAAGTGATTCTCGCCGAATCGGCGAGAATCACTTGGTGATTCTCGTCGATTCTAACTTAGACGAATTTTCGTCTTTCCACCTATGAGATGCTCCTTGACCCATCCTTGCTCCTTGTCTGCTCCTGCATATTTACAGCCCTGTGCTTGAAAATAAGTGCACTCCAATAGAGAGAGTACACGTAGGCCAACACACTGATCTGCTCAACGAGGGATTACATCGTGCAGACCCGTGTATATTGACCTACTGCACCCTGACAGTGGTGTGCACTTAGCATGGAAAAACTGCAAGCACAACTAGAAGGATTTTATCAAATACATAGTCTATTGACCTTAGCTTGTCCAGGGGCTTCTTCAAATCAGGTACATTGTGGATACAATACCCAACAATCTCCCCCTATTTGAAGAAGCCTAAACCCTACAAGCTAAGGTGAATAGAACAAATGAGAATGAAAACCATAAACTGAAAAGAGAGTTAAGTGAGTTATCCATTACCAATACCAATTTCTTGGGAGTAAGCTTGGAGCCACCTTAGCCTTAGCCGAGAGGGTAATCTCCCCCTTTTCGGCTTCTACAAATCAGGGTCTGTAGCGTTTTACCCTTTGCTCCCCCTCAGTTCTTGCACGGGCCTGGAGCCTCTGTAGTCTTCAGTCCTCATAATTGAGCATCCCTAATTCAGTCTTGAAAACATTGAACTTGGCCTCGTCTAGGGGCTTTGTGAATATATCAGCAATCTGCTTGTCCGTGGGGACATAACAGAGAGAGATATATTTGTTCTCCACGTGCTCCCGAATGAAGTGGTAGCGTACTTCGATATGCTTCGTTCTGCTGTGCGACACCGGATTGTTGGCAATGGCAATTGCACTTGAGGAGTCGCAGTACATGGGTACTTCCTTGAACTGAAGGTCGTAGTCGGCTAGCTGGTTTCTGATCCATAGAAGTTGTGCGCAACAGCTTCCTGCCGAGATGTACTCTGACTCTGCTGTGGAGGTTGCAACACAATTCTGTTTCTTACTGTTCCACGAAATAAGCCTCCTGCCGAGGAATTGACACGTCCCGGAGGTGCTTTTCCTGTCATCCCTGCTCCCTGCAAAATCAGCATCTGAAAAGCCTATTAGCTCGACATCATTGTTTCTCGGGTACCACAAGCCAAGATTAGGAGTACCTTTAAGATATCTCAGAATTCGCTTTGCAGCGACATAGTGAGATTCCTTAGTGTTCACCTGATAGCGGGCACAGACATATGTGGAGAACATAATATCCGGTCGACTGACAGTAAGGTAGAGCAGGGATCCAATGATGCTTCTGTATTTGGTTTCATCGAAAGGTTTACCTTTCTCATCCTTATCCAGAGACATGGTAGATCCCATTGGAGTCCTCATAGAGGTTGCACTCTCCATTCCGAATTTCTTAAGGAGTTCATTTGTGAACTTCGTCTGAGAGATGAAGATTCCATCCTCAGATTGTTTCACTTGAAGGCCTAAGAAATACTTAAGCTCTCCCATACTGCTCATTTCAAACTTTCCTTGCATAAGTTTAGAAAACTTTTTGCAAAGATTGTTGTCCGTTGAGCCGAATATTATGTCATCGACATAGATTTGCACCAGCAAAATCTTGCCTTTGACTTCCCTGAGAAACAATGTTTTATCTATTTTACCTCTGGAGAACTTGTTCTCAAGAAGAAAACTAGATAAAGTCTCATACCAAGCTCGTGGAGCTTGTTTCAACCCATATAAGGCCTTATTAAGAAAATAAACGTGATTGGGATAAGTAGGATCGACAAAACCTGGGGGTTGAGCGACGTAAACTTCCTCTTTCAGGTCTCCGTTAAGGAATGCCGATTTCACATCCATTTGATAGACTGTGAATCCTTTGTGTGAGGCATACGCCAGGAACAACCTGATTGCCTCGAGCCTTGCTACTGGTGCGAAGGTCTGGTCGAAGTCAATCCCTTCCTCCTGTCTGTAACCTTGAGCCACCAGCCTGGCCTTGTTCTTAACGATGACACCATGTTCATCCAGCTTGTTTCTGAAGATCCACTTTGTGCCAATCACATTTTGCTTGTATGGTCTGGGAACCAGATTCCAAACTTTGCACCGCTCGAATTGATGTAGTTCCTCTTGCATGGCTAGAATCCATGCCGCATCCTTGTTCGCCTCGTCGAACTTCTTTGGCTCGACCTGTGACAGGAAGCTAAGATGCAAGACCTCGTTAATTGTACCTCTTCGAGTTCTGACCTCGACACAAGGATCCCCGATGATCTGATCTCTAGGATGATCCCTCACGTGCCGGAGCTCTAGTAGTCGGGAGTCAGGAGCTTCAACTACTTCTTGGGCTTCTCTTTCCTCTAAGAGATTTGTTCTATCTTGATCTTCAACACTTTCAGATGACGTGGAGGTGGAGACTTTGACGTACTTAGGAGCGTCAACTTTAGCGGTCTCATCCAGACTCAACTGTTCCAGTCGTGCACCTGCATCTTCAAGAATACTACTGGAAGAGTTGCTGTTAAGCAAACTTCCTTCATCAAATACAACATTTATTGATTCTTCTACCACTAGGGTTTTCTTATTGAAGACCCTATATGCCCGACTATGGGAGCTATAGCCCATGAATATGCCTTCGAAGCATTTTTCACCAAATTTAGTACGCGGGTACTTCCCATTATTCAGTACATAGCATCGGCAACCAAAAATCCTCAAGTAGGACATGGTTGGTTTCCTGCCTTTCAGTAGCTCGTAGGGCGTCTTACGATGATGCTTGTTGATCAATGCTCGGTTTTGTACATGACATGCCGTATTGACACCCTCTGCCCAGAAGTATTCCGGGAGAGAAGCATCTTTCAACATAGTCGTGCAGGCTTCAATGAGAGTTCTATTTCTCCTCTCCGCAACTCCATTTTGCTGAGGAGTGCGCGGGGAGGAAAACTCATGAAAGATACCTTGTTCTTCACAAAATTCTGTCATTGCACCATATTCGAATTCTGTACCATGGTCACTTCTGATTTTGACCACGGAGCAGTTAAATTCGTTCTGAACCTGCTTGACAAAATTAGTGAAGATGTCAAACGTATCTGACTTTCGTTTTAAAAAAAACACCCAAGTAAACCGAGAATGATCGTCAACTATCACTAGCGTATAGGACTTGCCTCCCAAGCTATGAACTTGCATTGGACCAAACAAGTCCATATGCAAAAGGTAAAGACATCGGGAGGAGTCTTTGTCAGCGATGCTCTTAAAGGTAGCCCGAGTCTGTTTGCCCATCTGGCATGCAGGACATGGGCTATCTTTGATGCACTTGATACTGGGAGCATCCCTTACCAAGTCCTTAGAAAATAGCATACTAATTGTCTTGAAATTAATATGTGCCAATCTCTTGTGCCATTGTTCACAAAGAGATGCACTGCCAGTTGCCACAAGGCATACGGGGGTAGATGAATCTAAACTGAGAAAATCTAAACAAAAGATATTTCTGCTCCTAATACCTGATAATACCGTTTCAGAAGAGGTACGTGAAATTATCAGACATTTATCCTTGCAGAACTTAACGTCATAACCTTTATCACATAACTGACTTACACTGATCAGGTTATGGTTTAACCCTTCAACATAAGCCACGTCGGTGATAGAGATTATACCGTTGGAAATCATACCATAACCTCTGGTGACTCCTCGATCTGACCCTCCAAAGATGACTTTGGGTCCATTCTCGACTGGAGCGTAATCACGCAGCAGGCTTCTTGTCCCGGTCATATGCCGGGAGCATCCACTGTCCAAATACCAGATCGGCGTTTTGGTGGCCTTTGGACATTCCTGCAAAACAAAATTAATTTGCCTTAGGAACCCAATTGAACTTGGGTCCTAGATTCCTGGTTAGCACACTCCCCCTCGGTTGGTTAACCCTACGAGTGGTCGGTCTCGCATTGCTAACATGGGGAGTCTCGTAGTTTCTTGGATTAAACCAACAATCCACGGCAAAGTGACCGACTTTGC
Source organism: Platanthera guangdongensis (assembly GCA_039583875.1). Taxonomy (NCBI): domain Eukaryota; kingdom Viridiplantae; phylum Streptophyta; class Magnoliopsida; order Asparagales; family Orchidaceae; genus Platanthera; species Platanthera guangdongensis. Next base: position 62,514,405 of record CM077166.1, on the reverse strand, counting down.
CACAGCACCAACAGTCAAATCTGTTGTACCTCTTCCTAGGCTCCTGCCTTACCCTGGGAATGGTGGGTACTGCTGGGGCCTTGGATCTGGAGGTGGAGGCCTCATGGTGACAACATTCGCATGACTTTGTCACCTTCTGTATAACAGGCTTGGCTGTTGGTGCCTGCTTTCCATTATGGCCGCTAGAGAACGGACCATAATTTCCTATGTGGATTTCCTCATAAGGTGCCTTGAAGGCACTCTCACCGAAGTTCCGGGGAAAGTTCCAACCGTCATACCGGCTCTTTGGCTTTGCAATCGAGGGCCGGAAATGATGCCCAAATGTTGACTCAAAGTCGTGTTGGTTGCAAGGAAAGCCAGGCTTTCTGAACGCAACAGGACTGAGAGGAGCCTTACCCTTTTCATCAGCAGAGGCCTTCTTGGCGGCCTTATTCTTCCTCTGGTTCTTGTTTCTCCTAGATGAAGAACCAGATGCCCCAATATGCCCCAAGCCAGCTCCTTTGGCCTGAGCAGAGAAGGTGTCAATGACTGGAAGCACTGTTTTTGGCATAGAGAAGCTCTGTACGATCTCCCTTTCTGCCGCAAGTAGTTCTTCCAATTTGTTGACTTCCTCCTGCTTGAGATCAAGGAGCTTCAAAGACTCTGAGTGCTTTGAAGTTAGGTCAATGTGCTCCTGTCTGAGAGAGATCAAGCTAGTGACCTCTTCCCTTAGGGATACACACTCACCCTTAAGGAATTTTACTTCCTTCTTCTCAGCCTTCAGTCTCTTGCGGCACTCGTCGAAAGTGTTGAGCAGAAGCTCATACTTTTCGAGGAGCTCAGCTTCACGGGCCGAAGGGCCATCCTCAGGTTCATCATCCTGAGACTCAGGATCAGAGTCGGAGTCGGAGAGAGGGGTGTGAGCTTTTACCTTCCCAGTGAATGGGGGGCATTCTCCTTCTGAGTCTGATCGACCCACCAGCCCGAAGTAGGCTTCTTCATCATCACTGGAGTCTGAGGAATCAGACTCACTTAGTGTCTTTGGCCGTTTAGCGATGTAGCTTCGCTCCTTCTTCTTGTCTCTGGAGGACTTGTGCTCCTCTTCTTTTCCTTTTTCCCTCTTGCCTTGATAGCAGTCGGCCATGACGTGCCCTGGCTTATTACATCCAAAGCAAATAATGTCAGAAGAACGATATTTATTGGGTTTAGATGCATACCTGTCAGAAGAGTAGTTTTTCTTCTGATGTCTGGAAGAGGAGCCGTCTCTCTTTCTTTGATTCCTCATCTTGAGGAACTTCTTGAACTCTCGAGTGATGAGGGAGAAATCCTCCTCCGTCAGTTCTGAGCTGGAGGAGCATGGATCGGAGTCCTCCTCCTCATCCTTTTTCCTGGCACGGTACGACACCGTGCTCTTCCCTTTTCTGGAGTGACTGGCTTTTAGAGCCACAGTCTTTTCTTTTGCAGCAGCCTTTTCTGCTTCTTCCTCAGCTTTCCTGGTGTTCAGCTGAAGCTCATAGGACATCAGCTTCCCAAACAGGATTTGTGGATCAGTTTCTTCCAGTCTGCCAAATTCTCTGATGGCGCAGATCTTAGTGTCCCATTCCTTAGTAAGGGACCTAAGGAATTTGTCATTGAGTTCACCATTGGTGAACACTCTTCCGTACCCCTTGAGGGCGTTGACAATCTTTAGGAAGTTCTCGTAGGTGACCCCGATCTCTTCCTTCGGCCCTTGTCTGAAGGCTTCATACTTCTGGTTCAGGAGGGATCTCCGATCATCCCTCACTTCATCTGTGCCCTCCATAAGAATGATCAGACACTGCCAGATCTCCTGAGCTGTCCTGCAGTTGCTGAAGTTCTGCATCATCGAGTCATCGACTGCACTGACCAGGATGTTTCTTGCCTTCATGTCAAGGCCCACTAGGACCATCTCAACCTTGTCCATTTCAGAGAGTGTCTTCGGCACTTTCTTGGTGGGATCAATGGTGGAGGCCTTAGTGGGGACATAAGGTCCCTCCAGCACGATCATGAACAGTCGAGGGTCCACTGCTTCCATGTAGAACCTGATCCTTTCCTTCCAGATAGGAAAGTTGAGTCTGTTGCACACTGAGATCTTGCCGGAGTACTTGAGCCCGTCCATAGTAGATGTAAGTTTCCTTGTTGACACTAGTGGCAGGATTCTACTTAAGGTGTTAACCTTTTGATGAGTAACCTCGCTCTGATACCACTTGAAAGTCCACCTAGTGTCAGCTATGTGCACCTATGGGGGGGGGGAATAGGTGACGTGTGGTTCTTTTGCGGAATTTACGGATGTACCTGCACAATAAAAACAACAAGCACAGCAGACAGAATACACATCAAATTTATAGTGGTTCCCCGACTTGGGTACATCCACTTTCCCCCTTCGACCTATCTCCCCAACAAGGGACAACTCGGTCACTTCTCCAACGGGATTGAAATCCAATCCCTTCACTAACGGAAGGAGCCCTTCCACACGTGAGAGTCAACACTCCCACAAAACGGGTTGCACCCAACCCTTACAACACGGAACAAAAGTTCCTTTACAACAAAAGTAAATATGGAATGTATATGAGATACAAACTTCTTTCGGAGACTACGGTGTTCCTCTTCGTTCGACGACGTGTTCTCGAGGTCGATGAAGAGTCTACGACCTTGGTTTCACTTGGAGAGGATCTCCCGGAACCGGCGGCGGCAATCCGAGCGGCGACTTGGTTCGGAGTCGGCTGCCACGAAGGTGCGCTGCTGCAGTGCTTTGAGATCCAAACTTCTTTGCGAAGCAAACTAGGTCTACCAACGGTCACTCTAGGATCGGTCGTCTCGATCGATTCGGACGGGGGAGTTTTTCCCGGTCAACAAATCGAGAGATAAGAGATCTCTGGATAGACACGTGAGACGCAAGCTTTGCTAAGCTTCTGTCGCCGGAGATCGGGAAGAAGAACGATCAGCGGCGACGACTTACTAGCCCGAGCGCGACGGCGGCGGAGAAGAGAAATCGCGATATTAGGGTTTCGTGCTCGGCTTCTTTCTATGTCCGTATTCCGTTCAAAATACCTGTATATAAATACTGTAGAGGTTTTCCAATATGACCGTTTGTGGGACCCACAAAAGAGATCCCCAAATCCCGGTCCAGAAACTTAACAGCGGCAGATCCGGTTCAGGAAGTTCCAGAAAAATGCCAAGTCAAAATCGGTGAGAATCGAAAGTGATTCTCGCCGAGTCGCCGAGAATCAAAGGTGATTCTCGACGATTCGGTGAGAATCAAAGATGATTCTCGTCGAATTTGCCTTGGTTGCACACACTGCTTTAAGCCAGGTCGAGACGGCGAGAATCAACCAGTGATTCTCGCCGAATCGGCGAGAATCACTAAGTGATTCTCGTCGATTCTTACTTAGACGCAGAGGTGCTAGCTTAGAAGTTGCTGGATCGAGTTCGGCGAGAATCAACTTCTGATTCTCGACGAATCGGCGAGAATCCCAAGTGATTCTCGCCGAATCGGCGAGAATCACTTGGTGATTCTCGTCGATTCTAACTTAGACGAATTTTCGTCTTTCCACCTATGAGATGCTCCTTGACCCATCCTTGCTCCTTGTCTGCTCCTGCATATTTACAGCCCTGTGCTTGAAAATAAGTGCACTCCAATAGAGAGAGTACACGTAGGCCAACACACTGATCTGCTCAACGAGGGATTACGTCGTGCAGACCCGTGTATATTGACCTACTGCACCCTGACAGTGGTGTGCACTTAGCATGGAAAAACTGCAAGCACAACTAGAAGGATTTTATCAAATACATAGTCTATTGACCTTAGCTTGTCCAGGGGCTTCTTCAAATCAGGTACATTGTGGATACAATACCCAACATTAAGTAATCACTGGACTGAAGCAAAAAGTTTCTAAGTCCATGTGTCGACACCCAGAGGGAAAGTGTCGACACTTAAGAAGACTTGTGTCGACACCCAGACAAGCAGTGTCGACACTTGGAGTCATTGTGTCGACACCTGGGATGCAGAGTCGACACCAGACAGAAAGTGTCGACACTTGGAGCTGTGTCGACACTCAGTGAAGAAAAGTGCAGACAGAAAGTGTCGACACAAGGAGCTGTGTCGACATCCAGTGAAGCTGTGTCTACACCAGAAAGTGTCGACACTTGGAGCTGTGTCGACACTCAGCAAAAGTCTGCAGAGACTAAGTTAAAGTGTTGACACTCAGAACAATGTGTCGACACTCAACAGATGAGTCAACACTTGAAGTATGTGTCGACATCCAGCACAATGTGTCGACACACAACCAGAAGAGTCAACACTTGAAGTATGTGTCGACACCCAGCACAATGTGTCGACACACAACCAGAAGAGTCAACACATGAAGTAAGTGTCGACACCCAGCACAATGTGTCGACACTCAGCTAAAGACTCTACACTTGAAGGAAGTGTCGACATAAGGAGCTGTGTCGACACTTAGCAAAGATCAGAAAGATCAACAAAAATATTCTAAGTACAAGTGTCGACACTAAGGGAATGTGTCGACACTCAGCTGAAGTCTCAACAAGAAGAAGGTGTGTCGACACAAGGAGCTGTGTCGACACTCAGCAAGTATCGACATTGAAGACTATGTGTCGACACCAAGAAGCAGTGTCGACACTTGACAGATTCAACACAAGAAGTTGTGTCGACACAAAGGAGATGTGTCGACACTTAGAAGAATTCAGCAAAAGCTAGAAGAACAAGTACTTGTGTCGACACTCAATTTCAGTGTCGACACATGCAGAAGAATCTGTGTCAAGACATACAAGGAGTTGTGTCGACACCTTGTAGACTTGTGTCGACACTTACACAACATGTGTCGACACTTGGACTATAAGTGTCGACACTTAAAGACAGAAAGTCTCGACACTTACAGACAGTTAGAGATTTTCAAGAAATGACTGGATGACTTGACAGCTGCTGTTCCAGCCGGTCTACAGCACCTGTCAGAGATATCAGAAGTCAGTTATGGACCGGACCAGCCGGTTATCATGAAGAAGGCCTATAAATAGGCACCTACAGTTTACAGAAACTATAGTTCAGATAGTTGTTCAAGTGGATCACATTGTTGAAGAACAAGTTATCAAAGTGGTACCAAGAGTATCAACACAAGAAGATCTTGCAGTCCAAGTGCAGATCTAAGAAGTTGGAGAGAGAGGGCTCCATCCAAGAAATCAGCCTCTGGAACTAGGCTGAGAAGAAGGATTCAGATTCATTCTGGATCTTAAGTGGCAGAGTTCAAGGAACAACTGCAGGAGAATTCAGTCTTATTCAGTTCTACTCAAGAAGCTTTGAAGAAAGCTAAGTCAGATTGGATCCAGCTGAGTTCTTCCAAGAACTCATCAAGAAACTCTCAACTCCCCTCTTTATTTCTGAGTTGTAGAGTTAATATCTGTAATACATTTTTAACTTGTTGGATCCTTTGGATCTGAGAGAATTGTAAGCGTATAATTATAAAGGCTGAGGGTAGGGCTTGAGAGCCTGAGTGTAGGAGATTGAGATCTCTGAGTGTAGGCCTTGTTGGCTGAGTGTAGGCCTTAGTTGGCTGAGTGTAGGCCTTGGTTGGCTGAGTGTAGGCCTTGATTGGCTGAGTGTAGGCTTTGGGATAAAGCTGAGTTGTAAGGCTTTGGGCCTGAGGTGTAAGAACCAATTTGGGTTCCGAGACAGTGGAGGAGTTTGGCCAAATCTAGTACACTGCTAGATAGGCGAAGGGGGAAAGTGGATGTACCCATATCTTGGGGAACCACTATAAACCACTGTGTATGCTGTGCTGTGCTGTGCTGTGCTGTGATTATTGCTGTGATAAACTAGTTAGAAATCTGTGATAATAAACTGTTTGCTGCCATTAAAGTTGTAAAAAGGATTAGGTCACCTATTCACCCCCCTCTAGGTGTTTAGGTACCATATCTTTCAACGATCTTCCTGGGCGCGAAGGTGTCACCGCAAAGCGGCGGTTCTGGGCATAAGACCCCGGTGTTTGAAAAGAAAAAAAGGGGGTCTTACAAGTGGTATCAAAGCGAACCTCAATCGAAAAGTAACAGTCCGCAACCCCCGGGTCACCCCCGTGCGAGTTTAGTTTGGGGACAAACTAAGCAGCGAAAGCTGTGGTGTGCCCATGTGGGGATCACATATATAATTGTCCATTTTAGTTAAGGTTGAAAAAAATTCCTGACGATAAATTTTGTGGCGCAGCCTCCAGCACTGCCTACACCACCCGGTGGAACCCTGCAGATTCCGGAAGTTGCACCACCGCCGCCGGTTCCCACTCAATTCCTACAGTCTGACATGGGACAGACTCTGACGGCTATCTTGGAAGCCTTCAGAAACCAACAGGCCCTGGCTCCGCAGCCTATTCCGGGAGCCAACTGGCTCAGCATCTTTCGAGGACTCTCTCCCCCATCCGACTTGGGGACAGAGGGGGTAGTTCGAACAGAGGAATGGATAGATATCATGGAGGAGATGCTGACAGTGATATAGAGCCCTTGGGAGGAAAGGGTGCCACTGGTTGTTTCCTGCTTGGAGTCCCATGCCAAGCGGTGGTGGAAGACAGTTCTGGAGACTATGTTTGCTGATAGGGAGGCTGCCGAGGTGACGTGGGAGGAGTTTAGGCCCATGCTGTTGGAGCACTTTGTTCCGCAGTCGGCCCGAGATGAGCTGGAGGACCGCTTCTTGCAGTTGAAGGAAGGTTCCAGGACGGTGGTGGAGTACCATCTAGAGTTCAACCATCTGTCCCGTTTTGCAGACTCTTTCCAGCTAGATGAGGCAGCGTACACCAAGAGGTTCTACAAAGGTTTATGGGAAGACATGCAGGATACCCTTCTTTTCATTTCGGACGGGCCTATCACTTGTATTCTGGAGATGGCAAAAAGGTTAGAGGCAGATTGGCTCACCACCAGAGGCCTAAAACGGCCAACGGAGGATCAGAGCCGGGGAGCCCGGAACGATCAGCGGCGAGGTCGTGCGCCAGAGGCACGAAAGGTGGAGGATCAGCCTCGATAGGAGGTGAGGCATGAGCCGAGGGAGCAGGTGACGCTGGCCCCTCAGCCTATTCAGATGCGAGATGTGCAGAGATTGGGAGGTGGGGCTTACACTCCGCCGGAATGTTACCACTGTCATCAGGTGGGGCACATCAAGAGAAACTATCCCGTGAGAGGGATGCCTCCACCAGCACCGCAGATTGCCCCACCGGCTCAGCATTATGGAGGCCGAGAATGTGGCCAAGGACGCGGATATCAGGGTAGAGACCGCAGGCCGGAAGGATAGCAGATTTATGCACTAGACCTAGCTCAACCCAGGAACCTGGAGCAAGTGATCACAGGTACAACTGAAAAGTTTTCTTTATACTTAAGTTCTTTCCTTTCCTAGAAAGTAGTTTCATGAACTTGAATAATTAAGACTAGGCAGGAAAACCAGAAATGGAACTCTAAGTAAATTTACAATCTCAGGCATCGTCTTCATTTGCGGGAAGACCGCACACACTCTCTTCGACACGGGTGCTTCACACTCGTTTGTGTCAGAGACCTTTATCCAAGGGTTAGGAGGCGTGGAGAGGATCACAGCCAAGACATTACGGATACGGCTACCCGAGAGGTCGGAGCTGTTCGCATCATCCCATTGCGATCTAGAGGCATGGATAGGCGGGAAACCCTTCAAAGCTCCAACGACAATTCTGTTGCTGCCTGATTATGATCTGATTCTGGGTATGACTGGCTCCATTGGAACCATGCCCAGATTGACTGCTTGGCCAAGAGGATTACCCTGAGATATGGGGACTCGTTCGTCGTGATGGAAGGTATTAGACCCGCCTTCATATATTCTTATCGTCTATTCAGGCTGTCATGGCCCACATGCAAGGTGATGAGATTTATCAGATTCTCTTCGAGATGGCGGAGGTCAAATGATCTGGATCCAACATTCCCGTGGTGCGAGATTTTGCGGACATCTTCCCGGAGAAACTACCAGGGCTACCCCCGCACAGAGAGCAGGACTTCCAGATATTGCTTATGCCAAAGGCTAAGCCGGTATCCAGAGCTCCCTACCGCATGGCCCCAAGGGAGCTGACAAAGTTCCAGAGTCAGCTGCAGGAGTTGGTGGAAGCCGGGTTTGTCCGGCCGAGCTCTTCGCCATAGGGAGCCCCAGTGTTGTTTGTCAAGAAGAAAGACGGAACACTCAGGTTGTGTATCGATTACCTGGCGTTGAACCGGCTAACAGTCAGGAATACCTATCCTCTGCCAAGGATAGACGAGCTGTTCGACTAGTTGGAGGGAGCCCACTTCTTCTCGAAGTTGGACTTGCGATCAGGCTATTATCATTTGAGGATCCGAGAGGAGGATATACAGAAGACTGCATTTAGCAGCAGGTATGGACTCTACGAGTTTACCATGATGCCCTTCGGGCTCACGAATGCGCCGTCAGCGTTCATGACTCTCATGAACCGGGTCTTCGAGACATATCTAGATGTGTTTGTCATCGTTTTCATCGATGACATCCTCATGTACTCGAGGACCGAGGAGGAGCACGTGAGGCATCTGGCGCTGACCTTGGAGAAGCTACGGGAACATCATTTATATGCCAAATTCAGCAAATGCCAGTTCTGGCTGAAGGAGGTGGCCTTCCTTAGACATGTTATTAGTGGAGCAGGGTTGGCAGTAGATCCGGCCAAGATTCAGGCAGTCCGAGATTGGCCACAGTTGAAGACAGCTACGGACGTACGGAGCTTCCTAGGACTTGCCGGCTACTACCGGAAGTTCATAGAGGGTTTTTCTAGACTTTCCCTCACACTTACCTCTCTGACAAGGAAGGATGTACCGTTTGTTTGGACACCACAGTGCGAGTCGGCATTCCAAGAGCTGAAAAGTCGACTCACTTAGGCTCCGATACTTGCCCTCCCCTCGGGGAGAGAAGGATTTCAGGTTTATGTGGATGCCTCCTACCAGGGCATGGGAGTAGTTTTGATGCAAAATGGACATGTGATCGCTTATGCCTCCCGCCAGCTGAAGAAACATGAGCAGAACTACCCAGTTCACGATTTGGAGATGGGAGAGGTTATATTTGCATTGAAGGTCTGGCGGCACTACCTCTATGATGTCCACTGTGACATATTTTCAGATCATAAAAATCTGAAGTATGTGGATACGCAGAAGGAACTGAATATCCGGCAACGCAGATGGGTGGAGTTTATAGCGGACTATCAGTACGAGATGCACTACCATCCGGGTAAGGCAAACGTGGTGGCCGATGCACTAAGCCGGAGAGCTTCCACTTCTGGAGCAGGGCCCCAGCTTATGTCCATGGAGCTACTACGGAGTTTTGTAGAGATGCATATCACTCTGGTATCATCTGATGACCCTGAGCGGTACGAGGAGTACCTGGCCGCTACGAGAACCACCTATGATATACATGACAGAGTCAGAGATTGGCAGAGGCGGGATGCCAAGCTAGAGCCTATTTTTTGGGCCTTGGAGGCAGGCTCAGCTAGGGACTACACGATACAAGATGATCTGATATGTTTCAGAGGTCGGACTTACATACCGGATGGAGGCCAGATTCGGGAGGACATCATGGCCGAGGCTCATCATAGCAGATATTCTATACATCCCGGGATCACTAAGATGATGGAGGATTTGAAGAAGACTCTATACTGGCCGGGCATGAAGAAGGACATCACCTACTTCGTGACCTACTGTGAGGCGTGCCAATTAATGAAGGCAGAATGCAGACATCCCGCTGGTTTATTGCAGCCACTCCCGGTGTCAGAGTGGAAATTTGAGGATATCGCGATGGACTTCATCCATGACCTCCCTCGATCATGGGCGGGAAACGATTCTATCTGGATAATCGTTGACCGACTGACGAAGGCGGCTAGATTCATCCCGATCAGGAAGTAGGATGCTGTCGGAGTACTGACACGGAGGTTCATCGAGCAGTTTGTGCGATATCATGGGGTGCCCAAGACGATCGTGTCGGATCGAGATGGACGATTCACGTCCAAGGAGTGGAGGTCAGTACAGACATACTTGGGTACTCGACTGACTTTTAGTACGGCCTTCCACCCCCAAACAGATGGGCAGACAGAGCGTACCAACCGGACACTAGAGGACCTGCTGAGACTATGTATTGTGGACTGTGGAGAGCCCTGGGAGAGGATTTTGCCCCTAGTGGAGTTTTTGTACAATAACAGTTATCAGTCTAGTATACGGATAGCTCCGTATGAGGCGTTGTATGGGCGGAAGTGTAGGACTCCGTTGTCTTGGATACAAAACGAGGTTCCGAAGACTGTGGGCACGAACTTTATTGAGGATACTGAGGCACAGGTACGACTGATACGGGATAGAATGCTGGAGGCGCAGAGCAGGCAGGCAAAATATTATGACGCTCGGCATCGTCCAGTGGAGTTTTAGGTAGAGGATCGGGTGTTCTTGAAGATCCAGTCGATGCATGGGGTTTCACGAGTACGTGGTCGGCGGAAGAAGCTTAGCCCGAGGTACATGGGGCCGTTCAAGATCCTGGAGCGGATCGGTCCCCTAGCTTACCGGCTGGAGCTGTCACCGGAGCTGGCCAGCTTGCAAGACGTCTTCCACGTGTCTTCACTCAGGCGGGCTCTACTACGCCCGGAGTTGCAGATTACGGCCACTGATGGGCCGGTAGCTTCGGATCGATCTGTACATTTGGAGACGATACAGATCGACGACCAAGGGATACGAGTCTTGCGCCGCAAGAAGATCCCGCTAGTCAAGGTCCTGTGGAGGAACCACGGACGAGAGGAGCATACTTGGGAGCCACAGGACCTGATGCAGGAAAGATATCCGGAACTATTCAGTCAGGTATATATCACAACCCCTCAAGATGTTTAATTTATTTTCCTGCTTTAAACTAGTAAGGCTGCTCCAGAAAGAGTAGAGGCTAATATTTTGTTTATTGGGATCTTGGTTTGCCAGTTGGGCGAATTGGTCATAGATTTAGGTTTCCCTTAATCCTAATTTAGCGAACGTGGCGTCGTGATGGGATGTTACAAGTTTCTTTTCTTCGGTAGAAATCCCCGTAGGCTTAACCTTGATTTCGGGGACAAAATCTTTGTTTTGTTTATTGGGATTTGTAACATCCCATTTCCAACTAGACCCCTAAGAGTGGTTTTTGGCCATGACTAGGTCATGACAAAACCCTAGGGTGCTAAAAGGTCCAAGTGATTGAAGGCCAAGGTGAGAATCACCTTGGTCTGCCTATGGCACAACCTCATCACAAAACCTAGGGTTTGACCTTAGGGCTTCACCATGACTCCATGACCTCACCACGACATCACTAACCCATTAGAGGGTCCACTAGAGCCTTAAGGGTCCATTGGAGTCAACCCCAAATGGCCAATTTGACCTAGGACCACCATAGGCCTAAATAGGGCAAGGTGCCCTAATCAAGGGCAGTTGACCTCTAATGTGCCCAACCAACCTTACTTAGGGCTTCCTAAACCTAAAGTGAGGTGAATGAGTCACCAAGGACCCCTTGGGGTCAACCCTAGTGGTCATGTTGACCCAAGTCAACTCAAGCCCCTAATCTGGTCAAAGTGCCCTTACTAAGGGTAGGTGACCTCCAAAGTGTAAGGTAACCCTACATAACCCTTTATAGACCTTAGGGGAGGCCAATGGGTCACCAAGGACCCAGTGGGGTCAACCCAAATGATCAAATTGACCCAAGTTAACCCTAGCCTAAGCCAAGTCAAACCTAGACCAAATGGGTTAACTCAAGCTCAAGCCCAATTCACTTGGGCTAACCTTACTTTGAGGGATGAAATGGACATGTGGGCTGCCAATATACTAGAGGGTTGACTAGCCAACTTAGTGACTAGGAGAGAGAGAAAATCTCAAAGTGAAAAATAATTAGGAGAGAGAAAGGGGTATATTTAAGGGTGTTTAGTGGAATGAGCCACTTGGACCCATGCCATCAGCCCCCACTTGGGCTGGCCGACCCTTGGGGTCATTGAGGAGGAGGTGGATGGAGTGGGGCCCACCCATGCATGCATGGTGACAAGAACAAGGCTAGCCCGCCACCTCTCACTTAGGAATTATCACCCTCCCCCCTATACTTCATCTCCCCTTTTCCCCCTTCACTTCATCACCCTCAGGACAAGGAGAGCAGCAGAGAGAGAGAAAGAAACTGAACCTTGGAGCTGAAACCCGAGCTGGAGCCGTGAAATCGAAGGATAAGCGCCGCCGCCGCCGCAATGGTTCTCCGCCGCTCCTCACGTCGCAAGGCCGCCGGGAAGGTCCTCCCTCACCTCTCTCTTCATGCCTAGATCTTAGGAATGTTTAGGGTAGGGTTCGGGCTCGAATGAGCCCGAACATAGTTCTTCTTTTTCTCCATTAATGGATTTTTGGAAGCTTTCGGGTGAGGTGGCGCCGCCACCTCCCGCCGCCCTAGCCGCCGGCAAAAGCTTGCCCCTACCACCGTGAGGGGGGAGGTGATGTTTGCCGGTGGAAGCGCCGCCGGTAGCCGCCGGGAAAGCCCCCGTGAAGTTTGGGCTGGAATCCATGCATTTGGAGAAGAAAAGCAGTAGCCGTCCGATTACTTTAAGATTCGTGCCATGCAATATTATTAACCCTGGAATTATTTAAGTAAATGAATAGTATATTTCCTGTCTCCTATAATCTGACTTTTGCATTTAAATATTTAGGGCACTTACATCCTTTTTTATAAAATGTTCTCAACATGAAAATTGTAGGTCTTGAAGGTTCCTTTAATTTGATATGTTACACATAATTGTTGGTTAAGTCTACTGCCCTATAGAGCCATTTTCCTAGGGCTGGTCCTAGGGTAGGTCAGAAAATAAAATGAGTGCCCTGTCCAAACCCTAAGTCCAAATGGACTGAAATTTTGGGCATGTGGCTTAATTAGGCATATCTAGGACCTTCCCAAAAATGGGAATTTGTGGGGAAAATAATTCTATAGTTTTAGTCAGAATATAATAAATTAAATTTTGTTGATTTTTGGAGCATACCAACTCTAATATGCCCCAAATTTTGGTGGCCTGCCCTTATGGTTATATTAGACCAATGGTAGAAACATTAGTCAATTTGTCCCTCTGCATGTTCAGATATCTCATTTGCAAGATCTGAAAAGGTGAATACTCTTGGGCTGCAAATAACAAAAATACAGAAATTGGAAGAGATGCCCAAGCCCATCCAGATGCCCAAATGACCTGAGATTTTGGAAAGTAACTGGTTTAGGGCATAAGTAGGCCCTGCCCAAAAATCGTACTAATTGGAATTAAAATTAGGGGGAAATTACTAAAATACTCACAGGCTTGTTTAGGTGATTCTTGCACTAGTTCAACTCCAAAAGGCCCCAATTTTTGGTGGCATGTCCATGGGGACATTATTAAGGCATGGTTAAATTTTCAGCCCATATGGACCACAGCAAGTTAGGTAAACCCCCTTGCATGTGTTGGCTTGTAGAGTGCTTGGTGTGCTTATAGCCAAAAACAAAAAATGAAATATTGAATGCACAGCCCTTTTGGACCACTGACTTATTATTACCTTAAGTACCCTCCACTCTTTTGGGAAGGTGGATGAATTAGGGTTGATTTACCCTTGAACCCAAGTTCACACCCTAAGGAAGGACCTTTGGGGGTTGTGAAGGACATAGGGGAAAATGCCCTTGTATGGCCTTGTAATTTAGTAGAGAGATACCTTATGTATATTTAAGCCTCTAGTTGAAATGTTAGTAAATTTAGAAGTAGTTAAGTACCTCAAAAGTCAAACCCTAGCTTTAGGGTAGAAGCACTATTAGGTCAAAACAGTAACTTAACATCCTCTAAAAATTATGAAAATGGGGTAGAACGAATCTTAGGGTGAGTTGAACCCCTAGATATTTTTAGTGGAATTTTATAGATTATATTCATGGTAGTTCCTTTGTTAAATATCAAAGTGTCCAATTTAGTATTTGATTTAATTTGATCATTTGGTTTAAATGGAATCTAGTAAAAGTTGGCCAGTAGAGGTTTTTGACCTAAATAGAGGTCTCTGAATTTTATTATAATTTTTAAAGGATTTTATATATTGCTTCCTTCATAAATTTTGTAAAGGCCATACTTGGTACATAAATCATTTAAAGAATAATTTAACTTGTAAAAATGTGAATTTTGGCCAGTGATGTTTTTAGGATGATATCTACTGTTAGGAAGTTAATTAGGAATTTTTGAAGTATATTCATAGTACTTGATTCACAATTATGCCCTTTGTAGATTTTTGTATTGAATTTATTTAGAATTAAATATTATGTGAAAAATCACGAAAGTTGGCCAGTGATAATTTTAGTAGTGTAATATATTTAACTCAAATTATTTGGATGATAATTTCAAGTAGTTGATTTACAAATCTTGGAATATGGGAATTACTGCTAAAATAATTTTAGGACTCTTAAATGTTTGTAGAAAATGTCAAATTTGGAAATTGTCACTTTTAGATGTATGGAATGTTATCATGGATTTATGAAACATTAATCATATCTAAAATGTATACTTCATGATCAACTTGATAATAATTGGCTCTTGTAAGAAATTATTTAAATAGAGGATTAATTGAGGAAAATACAATATTCTGGAATTAAATCATTTATGTCATGATAGGACTCCAGTAATAACCTAGGTCATTCAGATGAAAACTTGAAGGACATCCTATCATAAACATCACTTAGTATAGGTTGGTCTGCAAATAATAATTTGGGGAAAAGTTGTATTAGGATAAGAGTTGGAATAGTGTAGAGTTAGTCGTGTTGAATTGATGAGTCACCATATAAGTTCTAAGGAGTGGTGGGAATCGAGTTGATGTGTGTTGGAAGGTATGCGAGTTCGACGAAAGATCGTCGTTCCCGCAGGAGTGAAAGGTCTAAACTACCATAGGATTAGCCTATTGTAATATGGGAAGATAATGGGTATGGGAATCAACCAATAATAATAATAAGTACCTTTCGAAAGGGAACGTTGGGCGTAATCCCAACATAGTTCCTAGTGCCCCTTAAGAGCTCTTCACAGGGAATAGCGGAGGCAGTCCAGGGTTAACGTAAACTGTATTAACAAGCTGAAAAAGAGTAACTTAGTAATTAGGGTTGCACATTTCACGAACACAGATAGCACAGGAAGATAGTTGGGAGCTTCGGCTTGGATTGTTATGAGCCGGACATTTTAGTCCAGCGAGCTTTGGCTCGGTTGATATTTGTGACGAATGTTTTGGTCCGGCGAGCTTTGGCTCGGTTGATACTTGTGACGGATGGGATGGTCCTGGGAGCTTTGGCTCGGTACTGATACGATAAATTTGCATGTGCATGAAAGGAAAGAAAGTTAAGGTGGTGGGTCTTCGGTATGGGTTAGTCGTTGCACCGACGCCAATAGGATGACTCAGCAAGTGTGGTTTAACACTTCGCCAAACTTAAGTCCGGCGGTCCAGTCGGCAAGAGTACGCAGTAGTCCGCTTAGTGCACCAAGCGTTGAGGCGTACGATAGGTCAGACCGGTAGTGCTATTACTGGTTTTAAGGTGGGCGAGGCCCAACCCACCGCTTCCGTCTGCCACTACGGAGGTATCCTGGGAGGTAACGGCTCCGAAAGGGGGAACTAAAGGTCTGTGTGCACAGAGTCGGGTGTATGTGTTGCACTTGCATGTTCCATCATACCCACCATATAGATGCATATCATAATCATTCATAATAACCTGTGACAACTAATGTTTAAGTGGAACGGGACGCTTATACATTAGGACCTGTAAAACGACCCCTTGGTATATAAGCTTGTGTGGGCAAGTTTATAAATTAAGGTTAAATTCTTTATATATATATTGCTGTTAATAACCGACACCCAATGTATAAATTGGTATGAGACTTTTTATACGATGGGAGCCCTGTAGAAGATCCCTTGGCTTATGTGTACTCACATAAGTGAAGGTTAAATTTTCTTCTTACTTTACCTATTACAACATGATTATAAATTGCTAGCTAGGTTCCACTGTCACCTGTTTGTTTCACTCTCCACTTTCACGTCCTTTCCTTTCTTCCTCCCCGCTCGGTTCCTAGGAGCATGAGGGAAGTGGTGGGGGACGATCGGGATTAGTCTTATAGACTAACGGTTTTTGAACCACATCATATTAGGGGATCGTGGAGCCCAGCATGGAGGAGCAGCCCAGGAGACCGGTACGATTGGAGACAGGGCAGTCTAGCTCAGGAGTACAGCCAGCTGGGACCGTGAGTCCCGACTTCTAGTAGTTGTTTTATTTTGCTTCCGCTTGAGAGATCTGTAGTGAGGATATTGATGTACCGGGCTTAAGCCCTTCATTTTTGTACTCTTTTTTTATTCTGTGAACACTCCCTTCCTGGAGATTTTGTGCATATATGTGATTTATTGTGGACTTACATGTCTATACTCTTGTATTGCTACTTTTGTGATCAATAAGGCCGGCAGAATTGGCATTTTGTAGTGACGATCTTCCCGGGCGTGAAGGTGCCACCGCAAAGCGGCGATTCTGGGCATACGACCCCGGTGTTTGAAAAGAAAAAAAGGGGGTCTTACACGCCGGATGGAGAGGAACTTGTCCTCCTTCGTCGCTTCACGCCGGGGTTTAAGAATCCACAACAGCAAGCCTTTGGCCTTGGCCGAACTTCTTCAAGGAAGGGGTTGATGGTTTTTTTTGGTGAGGGGGAAGGTGGTGGTTGGGTTTGTATTGAGGAGAATAGCCGTCCTTGGTGTGGTTGATGAAGGTGCCGGTTTTGGGAGAGGTATTGAAGGCTTTGGTCAAATATTTGAAAGGAGGAGGTAGAGAGGGGGGGAAGGAAAGGGGGAGGCCGAAATTTTGGAGAGGAGGAGAGGAGAGGATTAGGAGGAAATGAATTTTCCAAGAGGGGAAGAGTGAAGAGGGGGGGGGGGAATTCAAATTTTGAATCCTTGGTTTTCAATTTTTTCATTCTCTACTCAATCCTTCATGAAAAGGCCTATATATAGGCTACACCACTAAATCTCCACCATACAATATTAAACCACTCATGATGGCTAATGGCACCCATCATGTCATAACAAAACAATAATTAATGACATTAAATAAAGATAGCAATTGATGATTATAGGCACCCATCATACATGAAATTAAATAACATTGCAAAATAAAATAACAATAAAACAAAACATAAAAAGTGACTTAATAATTAATAATAATTTATTAATAATTATTATTAATTATTAATATATCGGTTTGCGCCGCGGGCGGATATTTTGACGTCGCTCCACATGGTCGTCACGGCGCCGCAAGTCTTTATCTGGAGGCAGAGAAATATCTTCCGTAAGCACGCCGTCATCGTCTTCAACATGTTGAGGGCCATCGTCTCCATCAATCCTCCCCCGCTCAAAAGTACTCATCACCGATGAGTAGATATGATTGTACAGGTACATGAAAGCATCATCCATTAGAACCACGAAGCGGCACACATCACCACTAGGAGAGGAAGGCACAACAACCTGGAGTATCCTGACATGCAAAAATATGTTCCTAGGGAACCTTGGCAACACATTAGGCAATAAAGGAAAACAAAATTCATCATCAACAGCCAACGTATCTCCAGTGAAGACCGATGAAGATACTGATCCAAGAACAAACTCACTACCCAGACCCAAAGAGAACAAAGGGGAAAATATATACGGAAAGGTAGATATTTCAAGTGGCATAGAAGCATGAAGCGCAAAACATGAAACGATGAAAATAGAAGCTATGCCCCAATCAGTGGAAAATTCTAAAAGAAATATCATGTTTCCAAACTCCCTTAAGATTCGCGAAGGATGGACTTGCCGATTCATTAATATTTTTAAGGTGCCCGGGGGCATCTGTTTAGGGGTGAGACAAGCCAAAACCAAATCATCCACATAACGGTGGGAGACTCTCTGATACAAACTAGCAAGTAATTTAACGGATGAATTTTGATAAACTAAGATGTTATGAATGCGCCTAATTAAATTAAAACCGTGAGGGGTGAACCCATGTGTAACATGACTTGAGTTAACAGTAGAAAATAATGGGACTAACTCTGGTGGCACGGGTGCTTTAAATTCTTTAACGATTTCCGTGGAGTCCAACGTCATAGTTTTAAATTTAGATTTAAATTTTGATTTAAAAATTTCACAAACAAATGCCTACAGAAAACGCTCATCACCAACTATAGAGTTGGATGCTCCCGGAGTTGAAAGGTAGTGTGGGAGACACAACTCAACATACCCAACTACGTTCACTAAAGTGTGCATGCACAGAACATCAAAAGGCGGAGGATAAATGCAAGAGACCGGGCTTGACAAATAATTGTGTCTAGGGGACACCACATCAAAACGTACCATCGCCATGGAATCACTAGAAGTCCAAAACGAAGCCTTACCCAACGCCAAGCGGTCAGATGAACGGTCCACCCTAGGAACAACATAGTCAGATCTATGAAAAGTAGTGGAAAGACCGAACGCGACAACTAACAAATTGCTCACACACATCCGTCTGGGTAAGTCTAAAGGGGGAGCTGGATAAATAAACATCTCCAGATATCTCGGGCTAGAAATGACAAGCTCGT
This sequence comes from Platanthera guangdongensis, assembly GCA_039583875.1. Lineage (NCBI taxonomy): Eukaryota > Viridiplantae > Streptophyta > Magnoliopsida > Asparagales > Orchidaceae > Platanthera > Platanthera guangdongensis. Next base: position 62,495,809 of record CM077166.1, on the reverse strand, counting down.
TCCCTAACAAGTCATCTAATCGAGTCAAGTTAACCGGAGGAGGAGTCGATATGGTCTATTCCGAAGGAGGAACTAAATCATACTCACCGTCAAAACATGGATTTAACGTCCAAGAAAAATCCTCCGGGTGCAAGCCATCAAAATCAAAGGAAAAATCAAACAGTAGATTTGTCCTTACCGAAAACTCAGCCGGATCGTTACCATCTAACTCACTATCAAATAAACATTCATCACGGGGTGACTCTACCAACTCAGCCGACATGTCTTCCAACCCACTAGATAATTCGTCCAAATCAGAATCAGTATTGGTCTCAAAAGTAGGAAAAATCGTACTCGACAAAATTTCTAATCCATTTTGGACTTCTGGCGAAGGAGCTAACATCAAAGAAATGTCTATCGGGTCCTCAGTGCTACCGTCATCCACAAATAGCCTTCCCACACAGGGTAAATCTTCTAAAACGTCACTTCCTTCGCTAACCAAATCTTCCCACAAAGTAGGTACATTGTCTAAATCATGATGGAGGGTTGGGAAAATCGAATCCCGGGGAGAATCTAAATTAGTATGACCCTCAAGCAACGATGATAATATCAAAGAACTATCTCCCGGATATACACCACTAAGATTATCCCAAGATAAACATCCATCCCAAGGTGACTCTTCAAACACCGTTGAAAAATCTACCAATCCTAGACCAATCATTATAATATTGTGATCCTCACTCGCACTTATCCGACTGGATTGATCTAACAGGGAAGCTAAATAAATGGGCACCTCAATATGTTCCGGGTTAGAAGGAACTAGCTCGTGTTCTAGTAGGTCATCACCTAAATCAGTAACAGGTAAGCTCTCAACATAGGGTGACTCAGCCAGAATGTCTTCTGACTCAGGGTCATCAGAAGACTCCATAACTATCAAGGGAGACGCCTCAGAAACATCGCCGAAAGTAAGAAGAGACGATTCCTCAGAGGAGAAATCCTTGTCCAGGTCACTATGGTAAACAATCTCCTCATCGTCACTCAAATTGCCAGCGTATTCAGCCTCATCCTCAGTGACGAGCACAATCCTAGACACCGCCTCAGACTCAACAGGAGAGTCAATGACTAATTCAGGCAACTCGGGGAGAGCCTTAATAGGGCGTAAGGGCGTAATCGGGGTAGGATGCTCAATAAAGCCAAGATCAGGAGCGCCACTTGACACATATGTCGTAATCGTTTGCCTACCTTTATGGGTAGGACTACTCTCACCTCGCGGCTCATGGCAGTCCTAGCAGTCACATGTACAGAACTCGGGATAGGGGACCTCACTGTTTCCCTTCCTCTATAGGTGGGTGCAGGTACGCTAGGGGTACCTCTACCAACTTGGGGAAAGGACATATCTTTGGATAATATATCACTCCTATGATCCGGCTTGGTTCTAGTGCCATAACAATACTGGCTATCGGGTATCAGGATAGTACTAAGGCGGTAGGGGGAATCAAATTTCGCTGAGAGAATTCTTCACATGTGCGGCCAAGCATAAGGATAGCTACCAGCACCGCGCTCTTTCTCTTCGTTCAGCCAAAACTCGCGGGCTCGACCTCTTAACCGCTCTCAGACTACACTAACCTTTAGGTATTCGCCCAATTGGTTATATTCGAAATAGGTTTCTACCCCCTCAAGCCAGTTTCTAAAATACTTGGGATCCCCATAACCATCATAGGTAAAAATATTAGTGTGTAGATACGTCAGGGGATGATTAGAAGCGTTAACGTCGAAAGCCATTTAAGTGTGAACCGGAGAGGACACTCGATCCGGATTTTGTGCCATTTCAGTGTGAACCGGAGAGGACACTCGATCCGGTACCTGAACAACTAATTCTAGGAAAGATAGAATTTTTTCCGCTTAGCCACTAAGACTATAATTATATAAAATAGATTTTCTTGCTCGAAAAAATATGATGTTTTTAAAAAAGTTTTTTTAAAAAATTTGACTGTAAAATAAGAAATTTACACAGCTATTGGAAGAGCAAAAAATTTTTTTTATATTAAATTTTCAAATAAACGAACTAGAAACGTACGTGCCGACGTGCAAATAAAAGGGGGAGGGTGCCAATTAAGAAATTGACGTGAACCTCGCTTTGATACCAAATTGATGCAGGCTAGTCCTTTTGGGCATTATGGTGATCGACGTAACTAGCGCAACGCTCTCCGATAACCCTCACGCCACGCTCAAGCCTTAAATGAAGCAACGACAGAATTTGTGTTTTCAATATTTAGAGATTACAGAGATTTGGCAAAGCCCTTCAAGATAATACCAAGGCGATAGGATAAGGTCCTCTCAAGCGAAAGGAACCCACATGGTTCGGTCGAGCGTTGTTATACCAAAAGAGAATCCAACGAAAACAAAAGATTCAGACAAGGGTGGTTCTCTCCCAACAAAATAAAACGAGGGCCGCCATGCCTCACAAACTTAAACAGAAAAAGAAAACACCAACAAGATCTATGAATAAATTAACCACGAAAATTCAAGCGTTTCACAAGCCACGCAACACACATATGCCACAAGATCTATCAAGAGGAAAAATCACAGAGTAGAAGATATATTCGTTACCCAATCGGAATGGATGATTATGATTACTCTCTACTTGGTTCGACCTTCAACGGCTCCACCGGAGTCACACGAGATGGAGAGGAACTTGTCCTCCTTCGTCGCTTCACGCCGGGGTTTAAGAATCCACAACAGCAAGCCTTTGGCCTTGGCCAAACTTCTTCAAGGAAGGGGTTGATCGTTTTTTTTTGTTAGGGGGAAGGTGGTGGTCGGGTTTGTATTGAGGAGGATAGCCTTCCTTGGTGTGGTTGACGAAGGTGCCGGTTTTGGGAGAGGTATTGAAGGCTTTGGTCGAATATTTGAAAGGAGCAGGTAGAGAGGGGGGGGGGAAGAAAGGGGGAGGCCAAAATTTTGGAGAGGAGGAGAGGAGAGGAGGAGGAAATGAATTTTCCAAGAGGGGAAGAGTGAGGAGGGGGGAATTCAAATTTTGAATCCTTGGTTTTCAATTTTTTCATTCTCTACTCAATCCTTCATGAAAAGGCCTATATATAGGCTACACCACTCAATCTCCACCATACAATATTAAACCACTCATGATGGCTAATGGCACCCATAATGTCATAACAAAACAATAATTAATGACATTAAATAAAGATAGCAATTGATGGTTATAGGCACCCATCATACATGAAATTAAATAACATTGGCAAAATAAAATAATAATAAAACAAAACATAAAAAGTGACTTAATAATTAATAATAATTTATTAATAATTATTATTAATTATTAATATATCGATTTGCGCCGCGGGCGGATATTTTGACGTCGCTCCACATGGTCGTCACGACGCCGCAAGTCTTTATCTAGAGGCGAAGAAATATCTTCCGTAAGCACTCCGTCATCGTCTTCAACATGTTGAGGGCCATCGACTCCATCACAATGTCACACAGATCAATTGTCTTTGATGTGCATTTGAGTTCTTGAGTGCAGGTTAGTCTATTTCATATTGATTGAACATGTGGACGCAAGAAGTGGTTATTGGACACAACATAAAAATCAACTAAATCCATAGGCGTTGAGTGGAGCAAGCTCACTCAACGCTAGAGGTATGGATTCAATAGAGTCTATTAGAAATTTGCCTAAGTACACAAGCGTTGAGTATAGTCTACTTACTAAACGCCATACAACATATAACGTTGAGACTATCTCAACCTAACTGAAAGTTAGCCAAATAAGATGGCTAAGCACAAAAGCATTGAGTGTAGTCTACTCACTCAACATCATACAACAAAAGGCTATGAGTCAGGCTGAGTCAGTCTAAGCCTAGAAAAATTGGCTAAAAATGTGGCCAAGTCTACAAGCTTTGAGAGTGGTCTACTCACTCAACACCATACAACTCAAAGTGTTGAGTGTTACTGTGCCAGTAAACTCCATAGAAATGTTGAACAAAAATTTGACTAACTCCACATGCGATGAGTGTAGCTTACTCACTAAACGTCCGATAACAGAAAAATTCTGTTAAGTAGTTTGGTGTTGAGTGGAGCCTACTCTCTCAATGCCAAGGCAAAAGGCGTTGAGTGTAGCTTACTCTCTCAATGCCAAATAACAGAAATTCTGTTTAATTTGTTTGGCGTTGAGTGGAGATTACTGTAACACCCCAAATCCCAAGTGTGGGTTCAGGTTGGGCAACACGGCCTGGGACAAGGGATTGTCCCACGCCGTGTCCTGCTCTATATGAATGAGCAGTATGTCGAGTGCTAGACGAAGTTCACTTGACGAGTTCTCGAGAGTGAACACGCCCGACGACACGGGCATGTCCAAGGGCGTGTCCTCCTCTTGTTCGTCGACCTCCACTCGAGTAAATGTGCTTGATGATCCTCGAGTGGGGAACACGGCCAGTGACACGTGCATGTCATATGGACACGGGAGTGTCTCATGGCCATGTATTTCTCTGGAATTGGACAAGGAATTTAGGCCTTATGAACACGGGTAGGACACTGGTGTGTCTCTGGGCACACGGCCTGTGACATGACCGTGTCACATGGCCGTGTCTTGTTCAGGTTGAATCGGTTGTGTGCAGACTGCGGTACACGGTCGGAGATAATGGCGTATCTGAAGGCGTGTCAGGGCACACGTCCTATGACACGGGCGTGTCACATGGCAGTGCCCTGCTCTGGGTAAGTCGGTTGTGTGCCGCTTAAGGCACATGTCCTGTTACACGGGCATGTCACAGGCCATGTCAGCCCAAAAATAGACCTTTGTGGAAAATTTGTGGTCGTCCATTTCCTTCATCTGGGATCTGATGGCCCAGGCTTATCCCTGCTGGTTCATAACCACGAATTGAGAAAAAGATTCTCAAAGAGCTTGTGCCATTCTCTTTCTAAAAGAGCTAGAGAGAAGGGAGAGGAAAGAGGAGGAAGGGAAAGGGAGCCAACCACCAGTTGAGCTGCCGAGTTCCGAAGCGAGATCCGAGGACAGATTTGTGGAGGCAAAGCTGCTGCGGTGCTTTCCAACTGGCTAGAATTCCATGGCTCCAAAAAGGTCGTGAAGGGTAACGATCTTCCTTCTTGGACATGTGAAGTCCTTCTTTTTTGCATGTGTATGGATTTCCCCCACCAGAGGGTAGATTGTGAAGGGATTTCCTTTGGTTGATTCTTGGAATCCACAATAGTCTTGCATATAGATTCGGAAATGTGTAGTACGGAATTTGCATGCTGTGTGAAGCCCATCTGGATAGGTTGGTCTGGATTGGTGATGTTTCATTTACACACCAGAGAAGATTCCGTGGATAAATGTGTAGTTTGTGGAGTCGATGGGTTGGACCTGTGAAGGGCAGTAGCAGGAAGTACTGGAGCGGTAGTCAAGGAAAATAGCCTTGAGATGCTTGTGATATGTGTTATGGCAAGACCAGTTTTCTGGCTCTGCAGGATGCTGCAGGGTTTGGGCATAGTTGGGTGCAGAAAGTTAGTTCTGGGAAACCCGCTAGGCGATCGTGAGAGACACTAGCATGAACTCCCTTTGTTGATTATAAAGCCAGTCTGTGATGGACATTGTGGCAATTGTGACGCCAGTCCTTGGTGGACATTGTGGCTCTTGTGAAGCCAGTCTGTGGTGGACAGTATGGCTATTCTGAGCTTGATGAGCTCTTGAACAGGCCTCGTGCCGAACAGGAAAGGTGAAACTGACCCGCTCCTTATATTTGGCCTCGAGTACGCTGGTATTCGGTGATGGCAAGGCAACTTGAGCAACGAGTGGTGGCTGATCCGTACCTACGTTATGTCCGTCCGACTTGAAGACCTGAAAGTGCGGTCAGTTGGAGCGCATAATGAGAGTCTTAGGCCTGCCCGTTGGAAAGACTAAATGCTCAATTTTATCGCCGGGTTTCGGACCTGGAACGGTGATGGGACCCTGGTTCGCCTGTACACCAAGAATGTGCTCTGAGTGCACGGATCGTCGGGCCGTGTGATAGATGATTATGATGGATTGTTTGTGCGTAAGAGCACAATGTGTGATATATATATATATATATATATATATATATATATATATATATATATATATATATATATATATATATATTCCTATGAATTGCTATGCTTGCAGGGAAGGAATATCACTGCCCCGGGAAAGGAGTAGGGTCGTTATAAATTAGTCAGTTGAATGCTGACCGTTGCCTTGTTTGCCACTATTTGGTGGGCTATCCTTGTGTAGGTGCTGGATAGCCGAGCAGAACACATAAGGGCTGAAGTCCCTGCTGCTGGTGCTGCTGCTGCTAGCCCTTGAAGGCTAAGCAATACATATTGTGTTTTGTTCATATGTGGCCGGCCTGCGCGCCGATCTTTGGAATCCACACTTATAAATTGTAACTATAAGGCCATAAGGCCAAACAATGTTGTATTTGTTGTACATTCCTTTGAGAGTTAATATATAAATGTGGTTGTTTATATATATAGTGGACATCCATGGTTGGGGTTCGATATTATTGTTAAAATCTTCCGCTAGCATGCTCTGAATTAGGGTGCGATTATGATTTGGTAGTAACCTGTAACCTACCCGCCTGTTTTGTGGCATATTGTGTGGGGCCCCGGCCAGGCTTTCTATTATATGTTATATGAACGGACGGAGACGTTACATTTTGGTATCAGCCTGGCTTGGTTTTTACCTTTCGAATTCGTGGTCGAATTCTTTTGTGGGGGTGGCAAGCACGTGTAAGTGCGAACCGCGTTAACACTAATGAACTCTTGAATGTCCACTTAGGAATGCAAATACACTTGTTTGATGAACCTGCGCATTCCTATATTGTTGTTATTGCTTGTGCGAGGTCGCTAATGCGTGTCTTGTTCACCTATAGGTGACTCTGAGTGGTGCTGGGCAGTCGGAGCCCCAGTGTTCTGTTGAGAGTATGACACCAGCTGAGGTGCCTACACCTCCCCCTTCTGCAGAAACCGTCTGCTTAGTTACTGAGGCGCTGTTTGCAATGTTTCAAGCACAGCCTGGTGGGCAAACGCAGCCGGCAGTGGTGCTAGAACAGGTTGGTGAAAGGCCAGAACATATTGCGGTTGTTGATGCGCGAGCAGCTGAACGACAGTTGAAGCAGTTCATGAGCTTCAATCCCCCTACGTTTACGGGTGTGGGATCCCCTACGTAGGCAGAGGATTGGTTGTCACACATCAAGCGTATATTGACGGCGATCAGGACGGAGGATGATCAGAAGGCCACCTTCTTATTGGAAGGAGAGGCTCGACTCTAGTGGGATGAGATTGAGGTACACCACATAGTTGCAAGCAGTTAACATAAGTTTCGATTGAGGAGTTCTCACGACTATTCATGGTAATGCACCAACCAGCGGCACAACGCATTGTCATGGAAAATGAGTTTCAACGGCTAACGCAAGGAGAAAGTAGTGTTGAGACTTACCTGCATGAGTTCACAAGGCTGGGACGTTATGCGGGCTCTATTTTGCCGATGAGCAATGGAAAACCAATAGGTTATATAAAGGATTGCGGATGAGTTGCGATTCCTGCTCTTGAGTTCGGTGAACCAAGGGTTCTAGGCGTTGGTGGATACTGCGTATGCACTGGAGAAAGATATGAAGCGGGTGCAAGAAAAAGGGGCCTTGGCTGTGATGAAGCCAGAGTTCAAAGAGCCCCGACCTGGAAAATCGTATTTTCAAAAGAAATGGGGCAAGAGGTCCAAGCCTTCTGGTCAAGCTCCTTCAACAGTTCTGTCGGGGGCCACTTCGAGGCTAGAGACTCGTACTTGATTTACTTGTGGAAGAGTGGGGCATATAGCCCGTGACTGTCAGAGTGCTCCACCAAAGGGTGAAAAGAAGACAGGAGCATCGTATGCTGAGAAGGAAAAGGCAGTGGTGGAGTCCTCTGTATCCCAGGCACAACCCCGAGTCTATAACCTTGGCCAGAAGGAGGTCATAAAGCAAAGTGACGTCGTCACAGGCACGAGTTAAGTTATTGATTGCTTTTCTTATTGCATGTTTTGTATGTGGCTTGTGTGTGATGTTGTTGCCACAGGCTTTGTTATGATTCAAAATATGCTGGCGAGGGCACTATTTGATACGGGTGCTTCACATTCATTTTTGTCTAAGGACTTCGTAGCTCGAATTGGAGTACCTAGACATGTGAAGGCTGATAGCGTAAGGGTGTTGTTACCGAATGGTTGTTTTATGCTTAAAGATAGGGATTGCGATGTGGCAGTTCAAATTGTAAGTCAGGATTTTTGTTTGAATGCATCTGTGCTACCGATATCGGAATTTGATATGATCTTTGATATGGACTAGCTCGCGGAGCAGCATGCCTTGATTGATTGCAAGTCAAAAGAGATCACAGTGGGCCAAAATAATGATCTTGAGACTAAATTTGCTGGTATGCGATGAGTGAGCGGGACCTTGATGTCTGCACTCCAAGTCATCAATGTTGTTCATATGGGCGCGTAGTTATTCTTCACGCTGATTCAGGCTGTTGATCCAAAGGCCAATTTGAGCAATGTTCCGATTGTATCGGAGTTTGCGGATGTGTTTACTAAGGATCTTCCTGGGCTACCTGTAACACCCCCATCCATCGTATGGAATATAATAGAAGGTGCAGCTGGAACCCGACGTCATATACCACAGACAGACGGAAGGGTTATGTATTAATAACCAAACTATCCAATTAAGACTACTCGTCCTAACACAAAGCATTCTAGCGGAAGCTTTTAAAAGTAGAAAGAACCCAAAATGAATAATCAATTTACATGAATGTCCACAATCACTACCACTAGAATGAAATAACAATACCCTGAAAGATACATGGCCTTATGGCCTTACAATAGTTCACTTATCAAATAGTGTCTTACATACATCGGCTCACAGGCCGGCCATACATGACAAAATAATAACTATACGCTAAGACCTTCGAGGGCCAGCACTGCAACATGGGCTCCAGCCCGCTATTTTGCACTCGGCTCCGCAGCACCTGCAAGCAACATTCCACCAGACGGTGGCAAACATGCAATGGTCAACTAAAGCTGACCAAATTATAATGACCCCGTCCCTTTCTCGGGACGGCGGTGCTCCTTCCTTGCATATCATTAGCCCAGCTAAACAATTATGTATAAACATACTTCGCCACAGGTGTAGGCTCGCACGGCCGAACACCCTGTGCACTCAGGGCACATTAACGGTGAATCCTGACAATTCAGCGTCTTCACCACCACCCCCAGGATGACAACAACATGAGCATTTTAGCCTTCCTGACCACTGTCTAAGGCTCCCGACTATGCCAATGGCCAGTCCATTTTTCCGGTCTCTCGCACCGAACCACATAGCCCAGGTCCAATTCCACTTGCCCGTTGTTCAACCGCGTAGTTCACATTAAGACGTACGCATGGGCCAAGCTTCTCTCGGATCCTAATATTTCCAAACAATCACATAACACAGTTATGTTCAAGGCCGGTTCCCAGACCACCAAGTTAGCAGAACAACGATTCCGCTCTGTTTTCCGGGTGCGCCTTAGAGCTAACCTCCAAGGATCCCTGCAGCAATCAATCGCATAGAAACCCGAAAACCCAAAGCACTGAGTCTTCTCTGGCAAATCATAACAAATGCAACATCGCCGATCCAGACCAACATATCCGGGTAGGCTTCACACACAATGCCTATGCCCGTACTTCTATTCCGGACTCTATATAAAACACAAGGGGGACTATTCCCGTCAACCCCAAGGAACACCGCACACTCGCCGCACACTCACGTGAGCGGGTTTTCCCTATGCAAAAAGGAAGAGATTCACATGCTCAAGCAGAGAATCGTTACCCTTGTAGTACGCTTTGACGCCATGGAAAACTATCCAGATAGAAGTCTACGCAACGGGATTCCCTCCACGGATCCGCTCTCGGTTCTCTGATCGGTGCTCCGGTGCTCCGCCGGCAGCCGGAAAACTCCTCCTTCTTCCTCCTCTTTCTAACTCCTTGAGAGAGAGGGACTAAGGGAGAAAATGAGGAATTGATCCTCTATTTCCGATCTTAACAGAGTAGGGTTTCCCCAGGGACGTCGTATTTTAAATAAAGAAATCAAACGGCTCTGATCCGCTCAAAAATCAACAGACCTGGGCCAAACACAGCCTCCCACATGGCCGTGTCCCAGGCTGTGTGCCTCGCTCCAGGCACGATCGTTGAACACAGAAAAACCACACGGGCAAGATACGCCCGTATCTCAGCCTGACACGCCCGTGTCGGGTCTTGGACACGACCGTGTCCAGAGGCGTGTCACGATTAATCGTCACGCCAACCGTCACAACTCTATGGAACACGGGTACTAACACGGGTCGGTACACGCCCGTGTCAAATGACACGCCCGTGTCAAATGACACGCCCGTGTCATTCAGCCGTGTTTCTTGTCGTGTCCTTCTCGGGATAAAATCAGCCAAAACACCAGTCAGACACGGCCTTGGACACGGCCGTGTCCTATGCCGTGTACCCCTATACAAGCACCAAAATCCCTTTTTACGCGACCAACTCCAATACAATTTTCGGGGCGTTACAAATCTCCCCCACTTAAGGAATTTTGTCCCGAAATTAACTAAAGGAACACAAAATTACAAGTTACCTGAATGGAATAACTCGGGGTATTTTTCCAACATAGTTTGCTCTCGCTCCAAAGAAAGCTCCTCACGTCCGCAATTATCCCAACAGACTTTAACCATTCGGATAACCTTGTTGCGGAGTCGCTTGACTTCAACGTCTTCTATACGTATAGGCTTGACCTTTGTCGTCAACTCGTAATTAACTGACACTTGATCAACTGCAACTATCTGCGAAGGCTCTTGCACCGCCTTACGCAACACCGATATGTGGAACACATCGTGTAGCCCACTCAATTCCACCGACAGCTTCAATCTATACGCTGCTTCGCCAACATGCTCTAGGATCTAAAATGGTCCAAGGTATCTCGGACTCAGATTCTTCAAGCGTCGAACCCACGAGACACCCTTGAATGGTTTGATTTTCAAGTACACCCAATCGCCAACACTGAACTCCACGTTCCAATATTTGGCGTTATAGTACTTTGACTGTCTGTCCTGAGCAATCTTCAACCGTTCCTGAATTATCCGTATCACTGAAGTGGCATCTTCCACTGCTTGATGTTTGTAAAGCTTTGACTCACATGTCTCCAACCAAGACAATGACGTGCGATACTTTCTCCCGTACAAAGCCTCAAAAGGCGCCATTCCAATACTCGCCTGAAAGCTATTGTTATACGCAAACTCCACCATGTACAAGTGATCTTCTCACCGCTATCCAAAATCTAGGACGCACATGCGAAGCATGTCATCCAACGTCCGGTTGACCCTCTCGGTTTGGCCATCCGTCTGTAGATGAAAGGCTATGCTGAACTTTGGCTTAGTACCCAAGAAACTATGCACCAACCTCCAGTCATTCGAAGTGAAGCCTCCATCTCGATCACTAACAATACTGCGGGGCACACCATGCAACCGTACAATATTCTCCACATAGAGTTTGGCCAACCTTTCCACCGGATCTTCCTTCCTGATCGGGATGAAGTGCTACACCTTTGCCAACCTATCTACGACCACCCAGATGACATCGTTTCCCCTCTGCGACTTCGGCAAACCATGCACAAAATCCATAGATATGTCGTCAAATTTCCATTCCGGGATAGACAAGTACTTTAGGAAACCTCCGGGCTTCTGGCACTCCGCCTTCACCAAGGCACAAGTTTGGCACCTGGCCACATAAAGTGCTACATCCTTCTTCAATCCTGGCCACCAAAATAATTTCTTCATGTCTCTATACATCTTCGTGCTTCGCGGGTGGATTGAGTACTTGGTATGATGAGCCTCGTACATCAACTCCTCCCGAAGATTATCCGCACTAGGAACGCATAGGCGACCATCCTTCCTTAGCAACCCATCCTCAACAGCAAACTGGGAATTTGACCCATCCAATGATTCATCCAAGATCTGCTTCATGCTGTTATCCTGAATCAAAGCCCGCCGAACTCTATCATGTTGGAACACCCTATTACTGATTTGGGCAAGGATCACTATGTATTTTAGGAAATATATTTTGACCTCCTTGTATAGATCTAAAGGTCAATTAGAATTGAGTCTAAGGGTTAGTATTTAGGTTTGAAAGCTGCCCTCAAGGCCAGATATTTCAGTTCAGGAGACTAAGTCATTTCGTCGAGCTCAGTACGATGAATCGTCGAACTCCATTCGATGATCGCTGAGCTCACTTCGACGAATCGTCGAACTCCATTCGACGATCTCTGAGCTCAACTTCAACGAGTCGTCGAACTCCATCCGACAATCTTCGAGCTCAGATCGACGTTCTTGTCTCCAGTTTGTTTCTTTATCTCTGAGCTCAGTTCGACGATAGTTGAGCTCAGATCGACGATCTTTGTTTCAGTCTAAGTCCAGTCTCTGAGCTCAGTTCAACGATAGTAGAGCTCAGTTCAACGCTTTTCTAGTGAGATCGACGTTTTTCAAGATTCAAATTCAGATAGTTATGGAATTATTCTCAGCATTTATTTCAAGGATCTTGTAGACATTTTCAATTAATCTAGAGCAAGTTTCAAGGGATTTTCAAAGGAATGTTTTTATTGGACTTTCCTCCAGAAGACAAAATGCAGTTAAGGAAGTCATTTATGACAGGCTAACGACTATCTTAGACAGAGAAATATTCATTCAGATCTAAGGAATAAAAGATCAGTTTTTTTTCATCCGTGCTGCATAACTTAGAACTCTTACAACAATCACAACAATAGAAAGAGAAAGAGTTGTAGAAATTCACAGTATTAGAATTCATACACGAACACCATCACAAAAGGAGATCAACATACTGAAATTTCAAGATCCCTCTTGATTCCAGTGTTCAAAGGCCATCATCATTCAAGACTCCAGACACCACACATTTCAGTTGCTGCTGAAATCATCTTTTGCTGGAGATCAAATTTTCTGAAGGCCTATCACCCTACTACAAAGCTTCACTTCCTGAACAACTCAAGATCTCAGGGGGAGCTTTGACAACATCCACTATCTTCTCTCTGATTGTTGACAGAGAAGATCATCTCATCCCCCTCTCTCTGCTGTAAAGGTTTTATCAAACTCCCTTCAAAAGTTTGTGCTGGTTTCTGAGACCTTGTCAAAACTCAGTGGTGGCAAGAAACCTGATCAAAAAATCTGGTTTGGTTTTTGATCACCTTATCAAAAGCTCATTGGTGCCCAGGACACCTGATCAACTCATCCTGCAGTGGATTCCTACCTAGGGTGGTAGAAGAGTGGATGTACCCAAATTGATTGGGGAACCACTATAGCTCCTTATGTCATCTGGTTACTAACTTTATTTTGTTTTCTGGCTGTGGTTTGTGATTGCTTTTTGATTAGATAGTTGTTGTGTTTACTTTAGTTCATTTGCTTCCCTGTTCATTTAGGAATACAACAACTATTGTAAAAAGTTTTTAGCAAGCACCATACTCTATTCACCCACCCTCTAGAGTATATCAGATCTAACTTGTACTTTCAATTGGCATCAAAGTGAGGTTGGTTAAAAATACCACATCTTCCAGGTTGGTTAAAATACCACACCTTAGTGGTTGCACAGGCTAACAGCTGAACCCAAAGATCCCTCTAGTTAGATCTGCTTGCTTTGATTTTGTTATTAGAATTATTTCTTCACAAAACATGGCCCAAAACAAAGATTATGCTAGCACCAGACCTCCAGTGTGCAATCTATCCAAGTTTGCACTTTGGAAGGCAAGGATTAGACTGTACATGAACTCTATTGATGAAGACATTTTCAATTCTGTTTTGACAGTGTTTCCAAGACCTCCAGAGAATACAAGTACAAGTGCTGTTCCACCTCCTTCAGGAACAGATGCAGAAATAAAGAAATGGAAATTGGCTGATGCAAAAGCTATGAACATTCTAGCCCAGACTATGTCTGATGCGATATTCCAAAAGGTAGCTGAATGCAACTCAGCAAAGGACATCTGGGACAGGTTATCTGAGATAGTCTCAGGATCTGCTGATGAGAGAAAAGACAGAAGATCTCATCTCATAACTCAGTATGAGAATTTCAAGAAAGGAGAAGCTGAGTCAGTAGCAGACATGTATAATAGACTCAGTCTCATAGTCATGAGCTGAAAACTTTGGACAAGGAGATCTCATTGACTGAGCTAAATGATAAAATCCTAATGTGCTTCACAAGCACTTGGGACTCAAGGATATGGCCAATCAAGGATGCCAGAAGCCTAAATGAGATCACAACTGAAGCTCTCTTGGGCAAGCTCAAGTCTTATGAGCTGCTCATCAAGAATAGAGAAGAAGAGCAAAAGGCTGCTTCACCAGCAGTCAGAAAAGAGAAGTCAACAGCTTTCAAAGCCATTGAAGATCAGCCTGAAGACAAGGTCACATGCAATGAAGAGCTGCTAAGTCTACTGGCCAAAAGGTTTTACAAAATGGCCAGGAAGGATTTCAGGAAAAGATCATACAGAGAGCATGACAAGCAAAGGTATGACAAATCAAATAACAAAGAAATTATTTGCTTTGGTTGCAGGAAACTAGGCCACATTGTGCCTGACTGTCCAGAAAATAAAAACAAGGAAAAAAAGGATAGGAAAGAAAGGAGAAAAGAAAAGGACTTCAAGAATAGCAGCAATGGCAAACCCTCCTCCAGCAAGAACAAGCATACAAGGAAGAGATTTGTTGCTGAAACTTGGAGTGAGACAGAAGAAGAATCAGAAGCTTTATCCAGCTCCAGTGATGATGAAGATGATGCTGATGAAAAGGAATTCTGCATGATGGATATCAATGCCTCACAACAAAGTTCTGATGCAGAAGAGTCAGAGTCAGAATCAGAGACTCAATCTGAAGAGGACCAGGTAATAAGTTCTTTTGATTTTAATTCTGAGGACTTCAAGTGTGAGTTTAAAGCACTATGTTTAGATTTATTAAAATCTGAGAAGGAAATCATTTCTCTCAGAAATCAATTATCTAAATACAGTACTTTAAAATCAGAAAACCTCAAACTCTCTGAGTAGTTGGAATGCTGTAGGGAGCAGATAGCTTCACTGAAAAGTGAACTATCAGAGGCCAAGAAGCTTGAAGAATCCCTCAACGGGAGAAGTATCAAGATAATGGACATCACAAGCACAGTGAACTCAAGATTCAACAGTACACTGGGCTTGTGTGTTTCATCCAACCAACCTATAGTACTAACAACCCCAATTAAATTTATCTCTGATAAAGGTAAGGGAGTTATGGAGGTAGCTAGGAAGAATTCTGACTTACCCAAGAAAACAAGAGTTCAACAGAAATCATCGAACGGAGCTAGACGATCGTCGAATGTAGATCAACGATCTCAGGCTAAATCGTCCAACTCAGGTCGACGATCTCTAAACCCTAAACTCTGCCATAGTCAATCTTTGAACGGAGCTCGACGATCTGACCCAAGATCGTCGAACTCAGCTCAGCGATCGTCGAGCAGAGATCAGAGTTTTGAGAACTTTTTCAAAGGTAAATCAAATTCCAAACCTAGGGGTCCTTCATCCCAAAGATTTAACCCTTATACTGAATTTATAAACCTCTTAGGATATATCATCCTGAAGGCTATAAGAGTCAAACAGGAATGTCTTTTATTTCTGAATTCAAAGGTTATCAACCTAGGCCCAAGGTAAACTGGGTCAAAAATAAGTAAATTGTTTTATGTGCAGGTGAAGACCTATCTAACATCAAACCAGCAATGGTATCTGGATAGTGGGTGCTCAAAGCACATGACAGGAAACAAGGACAATTTTACATCCTTCAAGGCCAAGCTTGGACCCAAAGTAATATTTGGAGATTCAAACTTTGGACTAAAAAAAGGATATGGTGTATTCTAGATTGGCACAGTCACATTCAAGAAAGTATCCTATGTGGAAGGACTAAAGCATAACTTGATCAGTATCAGTCAACTATGTGATGAAGGCTACCAAGTGACTTTCAACAAATCCTTATGCAAGATCAAATTAGAGGACAACACAACTGTGTTGACAGGTAAAAGGAAAGGTAACATCTATCTTGTAGATTTCCTTTCAACTAAGGTAGATATTTGCCTGTTTAATTCTATTAGTAGACCTAATGAACTATGGCATAAGAGACTAGGACATATAAACCTTAGAAACATTGCTAGCCTATCCAAGGACAACCTTGTTAGAGGACTACCTTCTGGCCCCTATAAGAAGGAAGGACTCTGCAGGGCTTGTCAATTAGGTAAGCAAACCAAAAATAGTTTCAAGTCACTTAATAAGAGTGATTCACCTAGGATTTTGTATCTGTTACACATGGATCTTTTTGGACCCATTACAGTACAAAGCTTAAGAGGGAAATCTTACACTTTAGTGGTTGTAGATGACTTCTCTAGATTTACATGGGTGTTCTTTCTGAGAAGAAGTCTGATAACTTTAAGTGTTTCACAGAGTTTCTCAAATGTATACAGAGTGAGTTCAATACTCACATTGCCCTGATAAGAAGTGATCATGGGACAGAGTTTGATTCTCTTCTTATGCAAGAGTTCTGTCAGAGTGAAGGGATCAAGCACACTTTCTCAGCTCCTACAACTCATCAACAAAATGGGGTACCTGAAAGGAAAAATAGAACCCTTATTGAATCTGCTACTACATTGTTGTCAGATACTCACCTTCCTCTATCCTTTTGGGCAGATGTAGTGAACACCTTCAACTATGTGTTGAATAGAAGTTTAATACATAAACTGAAGGGCAAGACTCCCTATGAATTACTCAAAGGGAAGAAACCTAAAGTAGATTACTTTAAAATTTTTGGTTGTATTTGTTACATTCATAATAATGACAAGAAATACTTAGCAAAATTTCAAGCTAAAGCTGATGAAGGAGTGTTTCTGGGATACTCCATGATCAGTAAATATTATAGGGTATATAATAAATCAACTCTTAAAATTGAAGAATCTGTTTATATATCTTTTGATGAATCTAACATGTCTTTCAAGGAGAAGAATACTTCTACCATAGAACCTTTGCAGGAACACTCTCTTGCTGAATACCTGGACAGGTTACAAATTATTCAAAAAGAGGAAAGCAGTGAAGATGAAGAAGACATTCAACATCTTGAAGAGAAACTTCTTGAAGAGCCAGTTGTGGTACCACTAGAGGAAACAACAACACAGGTTGGTGAACAATCAACATCTCCTGTTGATTTAGTAACATCAAGAGACCATCCAATCTCCCAAGTGATTGGAGATATCTCAGCTGGTGTGCAAACTAGAAATCAGGTCAACCAAAACCTGATGCACACTTGCTTCCTTTATCAAATTGAACCTCAATCCATTCAAGATGCAGAGCAAGATCCACACTGGATCATTGCAATGCAAGAAGAGTTGCATCAATTTGAAAGGAACAAAGTTGGGGAACTAGTACCAAGGCCAAAGGATCACTCCATTGTTGGAACAAAGTGGGTGTTCAGAAATAAATTGGATGATCAAGGAGTCATTGTAAGGAACAAGGCAAGGCTAGTTGCTCAAGGGTACTCTCAAGAAGAAGGGATAGATTATGACCAGACCTTTGCACCAGTTGCAAGGTTAGAGGCCATAAGAATCTTCTTAGCATATGCAGCACACAAAGGATTCAAAGTATACCAAATGGATGTAAAGAGTGCTTTTCTCAATATAGATATCAAAGAAGAAGTCTATGTCAGACAACCCCTAGGTGTTATCTCTTCAACTCATCTTGATTATGTTTTCAAATTGCATAAAGCATTATATGGTCTAAAGCAAGCTCCTAGAGCATGGTATGAGACCCTAGCATGCTTTCTTCTGAAAAATGAGTTTATAAGGGGTAGAGTAGACCAAACTCTTTTTATTAGAACCCATAAGTCCCATACCCTACTAGTACAAATCTATGTAGATGATATTATATTTGGTTTTACTGATTCAAATTTGTGCATAAGGTTCTCCAATCTAATGCATTCTAAATTTGAAATGAGTAGCATGGGTGAGCTATCCTTCTTTCTAGGATTGCAAATCAAGCAACATGCTGAAGGCATATTTATTTCTCAAACCAAGTACGCAAAAGAATTGGTTAAGAAATTTGGTATGTCTGAAGCATCATGTATGAAAACACCTATGCCTACTAATGCTGTATTAGATGCTGATGAACATGAGAAACCTATTGATCAGAAAATATATAGAACAATGATTGGCTCTTTATTGTACCTTACAGCTAGTAGACCTGACATAATGTTTGCTACATGCATATGTGCTAGATTCTAAGTAAGCCCTAGAGAGTCACACCTAACCTTAGTAAAAAGGATTCTTAGGTATGTAAAAAGTTGTCCAAATCTAGGTCTCTGGTATCCAAAAGATTCAGCATTTGACTTAACTGGATTTTCAGATGCTGATTATGCTGGATGCAGAATAGACAGGAAAAGCACCAATGGAACTTGTCAGTTTCTTGGTGACAGACTTGTCTCCTGGTTTTGCAAGAAACAAACATCTGTGTCAATTTCAACTGCTAAAGCTGAATATATGGTTGCAGATATTTGTTGTTCACAAATCTTGTGGATTCAAAACCAACTCCTAGACTATGGCTACAACTTAGAAAAGTCTAAAATATTTTGTGATAATACCAGTGCTATTTCCATAGCACAAAATCCAGTCCTTCATAGTAGGACAAAACACATAGAAATTAGGCATCACTTTCTAAGGGATAATGTTGAGAAAAATAAAATTGAACTTCAATATATCCCAACTGATTTGCAAAGGGGAGATATTTTCACCAAATCCTTGGATGAAAAGAAACATACATTCTTCTTGAATCAGTTAGGAATGTTAGATGAAGGAAGTCTAAAATAAGATCCAAGATTTTAAAATTATAAAAATGACCAAGACTAGGCAAATCAAAGTGTTTTTTTCTAGTGTATAGAGTGTTTCTGATCTCTGAACTGCGCTCGACGATTTTGCCCCAGATCGTCGAACGGAGATCGATGACTTCCGAAATCATCGACCAGAGTTCAGCGCCTCTCAGATAGTGTTAAACTATCTTTCTTCAGGTCAGCGATCGTCGAACGGAGCTCGATGCTCTCCAATATCGTCGAACGGAGCTCGATGCCCTCCAATATCGTCGAACGGAGATTGACGATGTTGATGACCTTTCAGTTTCCTTTAGAAGCCCAGATCGTCGAACAGAGTTCAACGATATTTCCTTTTCTACGTCGAACCTAAATATAAAACTCATTTTTCGGCCGTCGTTCTCCCTTTGCGCTTTCATACTCTCTGCAAATTTTCTCTTTCCCTCCAAACTTCTCTACACTTGGTCGTTTGTTTGTTCATTTTTGCAGGAATCAATGGCAGTATCAGTCGCCATCTTGGCCGCAATGAAATTTGACGCTGGATTTGATATCGACATGGATTCCTTCAACAACAGTGATCAAATCTTCAAGGAGATTCTGGAACTTTTCAAAGAACAACAGCTTGTTACCATAATGACTACCGGGATCAAATTAGCTGCAGATGAGATAAAGTAATGGGTGTATACTGCCCATAACCTGGATCAGAATACAGTGGTTGGAAGCATCTCAGGAACCCAGGTATCTCTAACACCTGCTGCCTTGATAAAGGTTTTTCAATTAAAATCTGGAGAAGATTCTGTTGAACTTTCTGGAGAGGAGTTTTCTAATATGCTTGAAAGGATGGGTCACTCAGAAGCAAACCCAAGCAAATTGCTGAAGAAAAATCTGTCTGTTGAGTACAGATTTCTAGCTGATGTTGTTGGAAAAGTATTGTTGGCCAAACACTCAGCTCATGATACCATATCTATGTATCAGCTCTGTCTGATAGGTGCCCTGGTGGACAAGAAGCAACTCAACTGGGGAGAAGTTTTCTTTGATTTGATTAAGAAAAAGATTAACAAGAACTTTGTTAATTTTGGAAGAATTTTAGAACTGTTCCTTCACCACAGATGCCCTGCACTGCTTGTTTCCAGTGGGATGCACATCAATGCCTCCAAGAGGCTCACCTGTGCCCTATTTGGAAAATGGGACAGGCAGATTGTCAAGCCCAGCAGGCCCTCTGCAATTTTTACTTCAGGCACAAGGACTGCTTCAGTCTCTTCCCATCAGGTTTCTGCCCCTACAGAAGACTTGCCTGCTTCTTATCCTCCTCCTCCACCTCTTGTTTCATCTACCACAGTCACATCCACCATCATAATTTCCACCCCATCTCCAACTTCAATTCCTTCTCCAACTCCACCACTTACTGAAGAAATCTTCCATCCTCTTCATCACTACCCACACCTGGATATTGACTCATCCTCTCATATTCCATCTTTCACTCTTATAGATGATTCCTATATGGATGATTCTCCCTCATCCCTGATGTAGGCTAAGCCTTAGGGATCCTACACGGAGGGCGTGAACTATGACCCTTACAACGTTAACGCTCCCTAACCCGTACACAAACGAAACGCAGCGACCACAATTGATTTTATTTATCGTTCGCGCTAACATACGGGTAGCCGATCCGTAAGTGGAACGGAGAATGGCTATAGGCCAAAATCCCTTCCGGCTAAATGGAATAATATTGATTCCGGTCGAGCGTGGAGTTGAACCAAAATAGATCCTCCCAAAATAAAACACGATTCAAAAAGTGGTAGGATCTATCCCAACAAAACAAAAGCGAGGAGCGCCAATCCTCTCGTTAGATCTTTCGGAAAAAAACCAAAATGAAAATCCAGATCTACTATTAGAAACACCGCGAAAATTAACGATTCGAGAAGATCACGCAAAAGTCATCCACCAAAAGAACTAATCAAGAGGGAAATTCTCTTATGTAGTAATTTTCGTTACCCCGCTCGGAAGTGTAGATCCGAGATGTTTGGATCCACCAAATTGACCGCTCTTCCTTTGGATCCACGGGAAACGCACCACGGATGAAGACCTTGCTCGTCTCCTTCGCTTTCACGCCGCGGTTGATTACCCCAAAGACCTTGGTTCTTCCTTAGACTTGATCCTTTTTCCTCCAAGGCGGCCGAAAATGACAAAGGGGGATATGATTTCGGTGGAGAAAGGTAGAGGGGTGGAGGAACGAGGGGTTGTTAGTGGGAGCGAGGAGTAGAAGGGGCGGCCAAGCAAAGGGGAAGAGGGGGCGGCCGAACTCCTTGAGAGGGAGCCTTGAGGGGGGCGGCGGCCAAGAGGAGGAGGGAAGAGGATTAGGGTTAGGCAAGCAATTCTTTTTGATCTCAATAATAATCTCATAACAAATGAAAACTTGGCCTTATATAAGGCTTACAATCATGTGGCTATTAGCAGCCCAAAATAAAATATTGTTCCGAAATGAAATGATAGAAAACAACATAGTTTCAAATACCACAAATAAAAGATAAATGCAGACCAAAAATAAATTTAAATCTTAATTTCTGTTGCGTGGGCGAAGATTGTAGCCGTGCCCGCTACGGCGCCGCAAGTCTTTTGTTGGAGGAGCATCGTCGTCATCTTCTGCCACGGCAACACCGCCATGGTCGTCATCTTCTGCCACGGCAACACCGCCATGGTCGTCATCTTCTGCCACGGCAACACCGCCATGGTCGTCGTCATCTTCACCCAGTTGGCCGTCGTGGTGGCCGTCGCCATCAATCCTCCCGCTCTCAAAAGGACTCATCGCTGATGAGTGGGCTGGACGATAACGGTGGAGGAGATCTGCATCAAGAAGAGCTAGCTCTGCCGAAGAAACCCAAGAGTCGTCCGAAGCTGGACGACCTCACCATCTGACCAAAAACCTGTGAACGTCGCCGTCGGGAGTAGAAAACACCGTATCCTGCAAAATCGTTTCTGTCAAGAAATCGGTCCGGGGGAACCTTGGAAAAGCGTTAGGCGCAGGAGAAAAACAAGGTGTAGCATCAATAGGCAACGTACCTCCCGAAGGATTCGAAAGGGAGAGCGGTCCAGAAATATTTTCACCCCCCACCCCTTGAGACGGTATAGTGGAAATAGGAAACGAAGAGACTGACAGTTCAGGTGGTGGAGCGACATAGAGCGTTAAATCCGAAATGTTAAAAATAGGGGAGATTCCCCAATCAGCGGGTAACTGTAATAAATATGCATTTTCACCTAGCTTCTTCAAGACCCGAAAAGGACCGGCTCTCCTATTCGCTAATTGTTTTATGGTGCCCGAAGGCATCCGTTCAGGGATAAGACGTACCATTACCAAATCGCCAATATTGAAGGGGACTGCTCGCTTATGTATGTTAGCATTCGATTGATAAATAGCATATTGTTTAGCCAACGTCTTGCCTATGTGCTCATGGAGAGTGCGAACGTGCGAGGCGAAGTCGTGTGCAAATTGACTTGATTTAAATGATGGTGGTAACGGAATCAAGTCAAGAGGCACGGGCGCCTTATATCCATGCACTATCTCATTTGGCGATAACCCGGTGGACCTATTCTTAGAATTATTGTAGGCTAGTTGAGCGTGAGGAAGAATAAGGTCCCATGTACCCTTATGATCACCTACTAAGCAACGAAGTAACCCACCCAAACTCCGGTTAACAACTTCCGTTTGCCCATCCGTTTGTGGATGATAGGCCGACGAAAACATAAGTCGCGTGCCCAACAGCTTCCAAAGTGTTTTCCAAAAGTAGCTAGTAAACTTAATATCTCTATCGGTCACGATGGTTTTGGGGACACCCCGATGTGCCACGACCTCCTTAAAATACAACTTAGCGATGTGTGAGGCATCATTGGTGCTATGACAAGCGATAAAATAAGCCATTTTTGAGAATCGGTCCACTACGACCAAGATGGAATCATGACGCCTAAGTGTCGGTTGAAGGCCCAAAATGAAGTCCATGCTAACATCCACCCATGGGGCAGACGGAATCGGAAGAGGTGGGTAAAGACCGGCATTGGTCTTGTTACCCTTGGCTAATTGACAAACGCGGCAGCTCCCGACGATTTTATTGACCATTGGCTTGAGACCCGGCCAAAAGAATTTATCCTCTACAAGTGTGATCGTTTTATCGCGACCGAAATGTCCTCCTAGTCCTCCACTATGTAACTCCCATACAATAAAATGGCGTAGCGAAGAGCGGGGAATGCATAGTTGTGTATGCTTAAATAGGTACCCATCACGGATGTAGTACGCCGAAATAGTGGAAGGGGAATTGTCCTGAGCGGCGAAATATATCTCCTTAAAATCCGGACACTGCATATACTCATCTTTGATTCTTTCAAATCCTATGACCGATACCTCCATGGTAGATAGTAATAGAGTGACGCGACTAAGGGCGTCCGCCACATGATTTAACGTACCCTTGAGGTGCTTGATAATGAAGGTATACTCTTGAAGGTACGAAACCCATTTTGCGTGCCGTGGGCTGATCTTACTTTGGGAGTTTACAAATCTTAATGCCTCATGATCGGACAAGATGACAAATTCCTTGGAGATAAGATAGTGTCGCCAATGTTGGAGGCAACGGATCACGGCATAGAACTCACGATCATAATTGGAATAATTTAACTTTGGACCGGCAAGTTTTTCGCCAAAATATCCTATCGGATGTCCATCTTGACTCAAGACTCCTCCGATCCCTATTCCCGATGCGTCGCATGATAATTCAAACACTTTACTAAAATCCGGCAAGCGTAATAATGGGGCTTCAGACATCCGGTCCTTAATCATTTGAAACGCGCGAGTGGCCGCTTTAGTCCAATGAAATTCTCCTTTCTTCAGGCATTCGGTGATCGGTGCCATGATACTACTAAAGTTTTGGATGAACCTTCGATAAAATGTGGCCAAGCCGTGAAAACTTCTAACTTCCCGAATATTTGTTGGTTCAGGCCATTCTTTAATCACTTGGACCTTCTTTGGGTCAACATGAATGCCTTCGGAACTCACTATGTAGCCGAGAAACTCTACGGATGTCACACCAAAGGAGCATTTTTTTAGATTGATATAGAGCTTTTCTTGGCGCAAGGTTGATAGGATTGTCCTTAGATGTGTGTCATGATCCTTTTGTGAACGGCTGAATACTAAGATATCATCAAAGTATACGACTACGAATTTACCCATGTATGGCTTAAAAACATGGGTCATCAATCGAGAGAAAGTACTCGGTCCGTTAGTGAGCCCTTCACCAAGCACCAACCACTCGTAGAGCCCATCCTTAGATTTAAAAGCCGTCTTCCATTCATCTCCTTCCCGTATCCGTATTTGATGATAACCACTTTTGAGATCCAATTTTGAAAACATGGCGGCGCCCGATAACATATCTAACAAATCGTCCAAACGGGGAATGGGGAACCTATATTTGACCGTAATTTTATTTATGGCCCGGTAGTCTACACACAATCGCCAAGACTTATCTTTCTTTGGAACCAAGAGGGCCGGTACGGCGCATGGGCTCTTACTATGGTGGATAAAACCTTTTGCTAGCAAATCCGAAATTAAAGCTTGTAGCTCCTCATGTGCGGAGGGGTTGAGCCGATAATGTGGATGGTTAGGCAATGAAGAGCCCGGGACGAAATCTATCTCATGCTGAATATCTCTCATGGGTGGCAACTTAGATGGCAAGTCCTCCGGATAGACGTCTTTATACTCTTCCAATATAGTGCGCAGAGATAGCGGTATATTCTCTAAAGTGGGTGAGTCTTCCTTAGCTTGTAGGCATACTAACGCATACAGAACACCGTCCAAGAAGGTCTCGCGTTCCAACTCCGTCTTACTTATCAAACTTATAATTTTGCTTTCCGCCGGCACGATGGTGTCCTTGGGGGCAACCGAAGGATCCTTGGGTGGTGTGGGTTTCAGTACAATGGTCTTACCATTATACTTGAACTCGTAAGTGTTGGCTCGCCCGAAATGGGTCACGTCATAATCATAGAGCCACGGGCGCCCTAGAAGTACATGACATACATCCATGGGGATGACGTCACACCACACTTTATCGACATAGCTCTTCAACGTAAGTGGCACTAAACAACGCTTAGAAACCGCGATAGACGTTTTGTTCACCCACGCTATTTTATATGGCTGGGGGTGTGGTTCGGGGACTAGGTGCATACGAGTGACGGCGTTCTCCGAAATGACATTCATGCAACTTCCGCTGTCTATTATTAACTTGCACCACTTTTCACCACATTTAAAATTCAAAGAAAATATGTTCGTCCGATTGTGCTCATCCGGTGCACGTGGTGTGGCCAAGATACACCTCATAACCATCATATAAGACTCATCTTCGATATCACTCGGCTCGGCATCTGATTCACCGCCAGCTTCATAAACGAGCTCGGCAGGCTCAGACGTGGACTCTAATAGTGCCAGGGGCTTACTCTTGGTAGGACACTGACTAGAGTAGTGTACTTGAATTCCGCACGAATAACAGGTAGCATTAGTCTTATTAACTCGTCCTATTGGAACTCTCTCACCATTGGGAATTTTATTGTTCCTAGCGGTAATTACTATGGAACTTGAATCAGTCGATCGGAACTTTCCTTTGTCTCGCATGGATGACGAAGGTGGGGGTCCTAAGATGGATTTTCCTTTCTGGAATGCTCGACCCTTGGACTTGTAGGCATTGTGCTTTTCTATATCCAATGCCGCATTGAATGTTGTGTTAAGGTCCGTGTGACCATAACGCAAAAGCTTGCCTTGGATATCCGCATTAAGTCCCTTACGGAAACGAGATAGTGTGACCTCGGGCATTTCTCGAATATCACAACGCACCATCATATCCTTGAGTTGTCCCATGTACTCCGCTACCGATTGGCCCCCTTGACGAAGGGTGGCTAGCTCGTCGAACATTTGGGTACGGTGATATGCCGGGACATATTGGTCATGCAGGAGTGCCTTCATGGCAGCCCACCCAATTGGGGGTGCTCCATTCATGGTGTCTAAACGCCTCTCTTCGTTCAACCAGAACGTTTTGGCTCTACCCAGAAGTTTCATTCGTGCTACTTGTACCTTCTCAACGTCCGTCAGGTTGTGCCACTCAAAATAGCACTCAATATCCATGATCCAGTTTAGAAAAAGTTGGGGTTCACCCATGCCATCGTAGGAGGGTGATTCCATTTTAACGGCCCTAGTTAAGTCGAACTCATATGGGGCTCGAGGTGCGTACTCATAATCCGGATCACGCGGGAGATTTTGTCGCTCTTCTCGTTGGTTGGCGGGATGGGGTGGCTGCCCCGGTCGATTTATCCCAAAGCCGGGATTTCGAGGCGCCGCCTGATTTACAGCCAACCCTTGTATTAACTGAGTGAGTGCATCGAACCTGGTGTTAAACTCTTCCCTAAGCGCCGCAATTGTAGCAGGAGCGGGCTCACCATCATCATGATGGTCGGCCATGTGTGATGTGGATGGAGGATACTCCGTGCCAAGTCTCGTGCGCATAAACAACACAGATACAGGGTGTCTCACCTAGATAAGAGACTGTTTGGACAAGAATTTTATAAATCAGGATTTTTATACGCTTAGTGACTTAGAGAATAAAAATACTTTTTTTGACTTTTATGCTTAGAAAAAAAAGTAGAAAAATTCAGAATTTTTTGGCAAATTTTTTTTTGCAGAAATTTTTTGACTTTTGTTATATGCAGACCAGATGGTGGAAAATTTTTTTTTTGTTTTAGATTTTGTGTCTACGAAACGTGCACGACCAAGTGTGGGTCGACGTCCTAAGACCGGAAGCGTAAGGACGGTGTCGATTGGGAAATCAACACAAACCTCGCTTTGATACCAAATTTGATGTAGGCTAAGCCTTAGGGATCCTACACGGAGGGCGTGAACTACGACCCTTACAACGTTAACGCTCCCTAACCCGTACACAAACGAAACGCAGCGACCACAATTGATTTTATTTATCGTTCGCGCTAACATACGGGTAGCCGATCCGCAAGTGGAACGGAGAATGGCTATAGGCCAAAATCCCTTCCGACTAAATGGAATAATATTGATTCCGGTCGAGCGTGGAGTTGAACCAAAATAGATCCTCCCAAATAAAACACGATTCAAAAAATGGTAGGATCTATCCCAACAAAACAAAAGCGAGGAGCGCCAATCCTCTCGTTAGATCTTTCGGAAAAAAACCAAAATGAAAATCCAGATCTACTATTAGAAACACCGCGAAAATTAACAATTCGAGAAGATCACGCAAAAGTCGTCCACCAAAAGAACTAATCAAGAGGGAAATTCTCTTGTGTAGGAATTTTTGTTACCCCGCTCGGAAGTGTAGATCCGAGATGTTTGGATCCACCAAATTGACCGCTCTTCCTTTGGATCCACGGGAAACGCACCACGGATGAAGACCTTGCTCGTCTCCTTCGCTTTCACGCCGCGGTTGATTACCCCAAAGACCTTGGTTCTTCCTTACACTTGATCCTTTTTGCTCCAAGGCGGCCGAAAATGACAAAGGGGAATATGATTTCGGTGGAGAAAGGTAGAGGGGTGGAGGAACGAGGGGTTGTTAGTGGGAGCCAGGAGTAGAAGGGGCGGCCAAGCAAAGGGGAAGAGGGGGCGGCCGAACTCCTTGAGAGGGAGCCTTGAGGGGGGCGGCGGCCAAGAGGAGGAGGGAAGAGGATTAGGGTTAGGCAAGCAATTCTTTTTGATCTCAATAATAATCTCATAACAAATGAAAACTTGGCCTTATATAAGGCTTACAATCATGTGGCTATTAGCAGCCCAAAATAAAATATTGTTCCGAAATGAAATGATAGAAAACAACATAGTTTCAAATACCACAAATAAAAGATAAATGCAGACCAAAAATAAATTTAAATCTTAATTTTTGTTGTGTGGGCGAAGATTGTAGCCGTGCCCGCTACGGCGCCGCAAGTCTTTTGTTGGAGGAGCATCGTCGTCATCTTCTGCCACGGGAACACCGCCATGGTCGTCATCTTCTGCCACGGCAACACCGCCATGGTCGTCATCTTCTGCTGCGGCAACACCGCCATGGTCGTCGTCATCTTCACCCAGTTGGCCGTCGTGGTGGCCGTCGCCATCAATCCCCTCCTGAGCTACCATCCTCATCCACCTCTTATCAATAACTCCTTCAGGAGATACTTGCTCAACCATCCTTCACACCATCCATTTCCATTCCACTCTCTTCCATCTCCACAATTCCAATTTCCCAACCATCATTTCCTCGATCCACAGGTTCTCCACCAACATCTCCTGCTGCTTTAACCTTCATTTCTACCTCATCCATCCCTACCTCTACTCAAGTCCCACTTGAGCAAGTAGATCTTCCAGCCCTTGCAGACAGGTTATATGAGCTGATAGCTCCAAGGCTATCCCTCTTGCTGGAGACCTCCTTGGCTCCCCTTCTCAAAACAGTTCATGAACTGTCTTCCAGACTTTCTTCTCTTCTTCCTTCTCAGGCAATCCCTTCTTATGGGTGCCTTGATCCAGTTCTCACTGCATCTAGGTAGTGGGAGATGCCTCATGAAGTTGAAAGATTGCCTGCTGTAGTATCCTTAGTCCAAGCTCCAGTAGCTTCAGTTGCATTCATCACAGTGGACCTCAGGTCACTGTTGTTAGTTTTTGATTCAGTGTACTTCAAATACCTTCCAGTCAAGCATTTTGAAGACCCTACTAAGGCCATTGTGCCTATTTCCAGATGTGACCCCTGTTGAATTCTGTGAAGTGAAAGTGGGTGAATGGAAGGCTTGGGAAACCTATCCGCGCGGACTACGCGGACTGGGTTGGCGGACTGCTAGGTCGGCAGGGATGTTGCAGGCGGTTTGCTCTGTGGCGGCCTGGGCGGTCTGTTCGCGCGGACTGCGCGGACAGCAGCGGCGGTCTGACAGGCCAGTGTATGCTCAGCAGGCGGTTTACTCCCAGGATGTAACCAGGCGGATAGGAATGTTATCCGCGGAGTCCGGCTTGAAGCGGACTGAAGAACTGGAGCTCGGCAGACCGGTTTGGCAGATGCCTTGGTCTTGCTCTAGTGAAGCGGCAAGTGGAAGCCGTGGAGACCGCCGGTCAGCGCGGACAGGAACTGGAGGTCGCCCGATATGGCGGGCTAGATCCAGTGTCCGCCTGTAAGTGCGGACTGGCCCTTGCGGCCAGTGGGCTGGACTTGGTGGGAATTGAACCAAGTCCAGGATGGCTCAGTCCGGGGAGATCGCGCAGTGGAGCGCGGGCTGGTTTCTCAGTCCGCCAAGCATAGTAGAAGTGTTGTTGCCTTGTGTGCTAGCTTGGGGATATGCGGACTGAAGAACTGCTTGTGCAGGAGCGTGCGGACTGGAGCCGGAGTCCGCTGAGTCCGGTTGAGCCTTGTGATGAGGTTATGGACTCAGGGAAGCGGACTGGAGTTCGCTGTATACGCGGACTGGGGTCTGCTGTTAGCGGACTGGATTGGCGTGTCCGCTAAGTCCGGAGGTGCCTTGGAGGAGGTAATGGACTTGGGATATGCGGACGATAGCCGGGTATCCGCTGAGTCCGGCAGGTGCCTTGATGGCGCGGTTGCGGGCTCGGGTTTTGCGGGCTGATGCCTTGTCCGCAGAATGGCGGATACGGCTGTTGTGGAGTCCAGCTGTGGTGGTCCTGGCTTGGTCTCTGGCGGCAAGGCGGGCTGGATATTGGAGTCCGGCCTTGGAGAAGCTGGGGCGGACTGGCTATCTGCACAGGGCGGCGAACTGGCATGTGTGTCCGCGGGCTGGCGGACACATAAGTTCTTGCTGCGGGATGTGGCGGTGATCCTATCAACTAGGGCGGTGACCATACTCATCGTCGTGCCTATAAATAGGACCCATGTCACATCAGGACAAAGAGGAACCTAGACCGAAGTAAGTGAACAGTATCTGAGCTCGCGTAAGTTGCTGCGGCCTGGACTTTGTGTCCGCGCGGATAGAGAGTTGACCCGGTTGTGCTGTGCAGGTTGTGCGGATAGCGCTGGAAAGCCAGGACTTGGCTCTGATTGCGGTCAGGGACAGTGCGGACTCTGCGGTTAAGCAACAGGCGGTAAACAGCAGGTCGCGGATAGCGGCCAGGCGGTCTTCTCTTTGGCGACTTGGTTCGGGGTTCAGGAAGTCGCCGGTTTCAGGCGGACTGTTCCATTCGGTGGCGCAGCTTGTGCGGTCTGGCGGCGTGCAGACCGGCGGTGAAGAGCTAAGCATTGGAGTAAGGGTGAGTCCGCGCGGCTTGGGTTGCGGTCTGGCGACCTGGCGGACTGAGCGGACTCCACAGCAGTAGGTCGGCGGCTTGATTGTTTGAGTCCGCGCGGCTTGTTTTTTGTTCTTGTCTTTGTAACTGTCTCTGCTCTCCCGGTGTTGGGTTTTGGTGAAGCATGTCTCGCCATGTATGTCTCGCCTTGTAAAGAAGTTTGCTCTTGATCAATAAAGAAGCTTGTGCTGCATGTGTTGCTGGTTGTTACTGCTTTGTTGAGATAATCACTGTTAACTCCACGATCCGGGAAAACTTTCAACATATAAGTGGGCGTTTTCTCCTTCGGTTTGTTGAGTTTTCAGCAGGGTATCCAAGGGGGCGTCTGCGGTTTGTTGAATTTTAACATGGTATCAAAGCGAGGTTGTTGGAGTGGTCAAGCAGTGCTCAATGGAAGTAGTTGCTCGTCTGTCGAGGAAACCAGTGGTAGAACCATGGCAGTGGAGGATGCAAGTTGTCTTGGTATTGATCTTCTTACAGAGGCGAACTGTGAACGGTGGAAGTCCTGTATGAAGAGCTTTCTTCTTGGCGAGGACCTTTGGGAGGTTGTATGCGGAGCAGGAAGACAAGAGGATACTGCTGGCAATGCTGAGGCGATGAGAGCTTGGAAGGAGGCAAATGCGAAAGCGGAGTCTATTCTCAAGCAGGTGATCTCATCGGAGCTCTTGGACCACATCAGTGGATGTCGGTCAGCTGCGGAGGTTTGGACTTCCCTTGATGGGTTGTTCCAGAAGAAGGTGAAGGAGGTTGCTGCGGATGATGGTCCCTCTACTTCATATCAGGAAGAAAGGAGTGTTTCTCCTAGGCGTGATAGGAAGAGGAAGGAAGGACCACGGTGCTATAAATGCAAGCAGCAAGGTCATCTTCGGAAGGAGTGCAAGGTTATCTTGCTCTCGGCGAACGTTGCTCAGGTAGGGAGGAAGGAGAAGAACGTAGTTGGGACTTCAACTAGTTCTGGATCTGATCGGCTGGATGCCAAGGATAGTGCTGCTATCTGGCATGAAAGACTGGGGCATGTAGGGATGGACAAGCTGAAAGCAATGGCGGAAAGAAGACTCGTAAGAGGCTTGCCTAGATTGTCATCCTATGGCGATGGTCGGGGGTGTGCGGGATGTCAGGAAAGTGGAGCCTATCGCTTCATGGTCGACAAAGCACAATCCAGGAGTAATGCACCATTGGCGGTTGTCCATTGTGCTCTGGTGGGACCGACCGTCACGGCCAGTCTTGGAGGCAGCAGGTTCATGCTGATATTGGTTGATGACTATTCTGGGTATACTTGGGTATACTTTATGAAGACGAAGTCCAGCATGGTACGCTTGTTTGTGGAGTTCAAGAAGCTTGTCGAAGGCCAGCTTGGCCGGAGGATCAAGGTGTTGAGGACAGGTTTCGGTGGTGAGTTTGACTCAACCGAGTTCTCACGCTTTTGCAGGAAGCAAGGGATCCGGATGGAGCTTTCTTGTGGACATACTTCACAACAGGGTAGTGTTGCAGCTCGAATGATCCGTTGGTTAACGGATACCTGCAAGTGTTGGCTTCGGAGTAAAGGCGTTCCGAAGGCTCTTTGGGCGGAGGGAATAGCCTGTGCTACTCATGTCATCAACCGGATGCCTCTTAGTCCGATCATAATGAAGACTCCTTATGAGCTAATGTTCGGAGTGAAGCCCTCAGTGAAGCACCTTCGGGTGTTTGGATCTACCTGCTATATACATTCTCCGGGTGCTCTCAAAACAAAGCTAGTCTTTGTAGGGTATGATGAGCAGAGAAGAAGATGGAGGTGTATGGATCCTGCGACGAAGAAACTCATAGTGTCGAGAGACATTGTTTTTGATGAGTTGACGCCGTATTGGGGTAGCTCTTATGTGGAGCTAGAGTTAAGCAGGTCAGATGGTGGGCTGAAGGAGGCTGCTGCTAAGGAAGTGGAGTTGCCTGAGTCACCAGGTGCTCCAGGTTGTTCTAGCTCCGGGGCAAAGGCGTCAGAGTCGGGAAGAAGGGGGAGCGATGCTCCAGGACCTTCTGGCTCAAAGGCGGAGGCTTCCTGTTCAGGAAGCAAGGGGAGCGATGTTCCAGGCAGTTCATGTTCAAGAGGGGAGTCTTCTGGTTCAGGTAGCAGGGGGAGCGTTGCTCCAGGTGCTCTTGGTTCCAGTAAGGAGGCGTCTTGTTCAGGGAACAAAGGGAGCATTGTTCCGGGTTTGCCCGGGAACGGAGCTGGTTCAAAAGCAGCGGAGGTGGTTAGCCATGATCAGGTTCTTCGGAGATCGAAGAGGATCAGTAAGCCACCAGCTCGATATAGTGAAGGGAACACGGCGGACTTGGTCCCGTGTTTCCTTGTTAGCCCTCAGGTCGAGCAAGGGACTTCTGGCTGTGATGACCCCACTAGAATCAAGGAGGTGGTTGACACCAAGTCTGATGAGGTGACTTCTCTCAGAGGCAACGAGGCTTGGGCTTCTGGGTCCAAGGAAGTTGGTGATTCTCCTATGATGCATGAGTGGAGGTTGAAGCTAAAGAAGGCAGAGGGAAGCATGGCTCCTTTTGGGAGATGCTGGAGGGCTCCCTCATGGTCCATGATATGCGGGGCGAGGACTATGTCTTGGACATCTCTTCGTAGATGCTATCGGAAGGACCAGGTGCAAGGTTACGGGAGCTGCTGGAGTTATTCACCACTTCTCACTTCAAGGGGGAGTGTTGAATTCTGTGAAGTGAAAGTGGGTGAATGGAAGGCTTGGGAAACCTATCCGCGCGGACTACGCGGACTGGGTTGGCGGACTGCTAGGTCGGCAGGGATGTTGCAGGCGGTTTGCTCTGTGGCGGCCTGGGCGGTCTGTTCGCGCGGACTGCGCGGACAGCAGCGGCGGTCTGACAGGCCAGTGTATGCTCAGCAGGCGGTTTACTCCCAGGATGTAACCAGGCGGATAGGAATGTTATCCGCGGAGTCCGGCTTGAAGCGGACTGAAGAACTGGAGCTCGGCAGACCGGTTTGGCAGATGCCTTGGTCTTGCTCTAGTGAAGCGGCAAGTGGAAGCCGTGGAGACCGCCGGTCAGCGCGGACAGGAACTGGAGGTCGCCCGATATGGCGGGCTAGATCCAGTGTCCGCCTGTAAGTGCGGACTGGCCCTTGCGGCCAGTGGGCTGGACTTGGTGGGAATTGAACCAAGTCCAGGATGGCTCAGTCCGGGGAGATCGCGCAGTGGAGCGCGGGCTGGTTTCTCAGTCCGCCAAGCGTAGTAGAAGTGCTGTTGCCTTGTGTGCTAGCTTGGGGATATGCGGACTGAAGAACTGCTTGTGCAGGAGCGTGCGGACTGGAGCCGGAGTCCGCTGAGTCCGGTTGAGCCTTGTGATGAGGTTATGGACTCAGGGAAGCGGACTGGAGTTCGCTGTATACGCGGACTGGGGTCTGCTGTTAGCGGACTGGATTGGCGTGTCCGCTAAGTACGGAGGTGCCTTGGAGGAGGTAATGGACTTGGGATATGCGGACGATAGCCGGGTATCCGCTGAGTCCGGCAGGTGCCTTGATGGCGCGGTTGCGGGCTCGGGTTTTGCGGGCTGATGCCTTGTCCGCAGAATGGCGGATACGGCTGTTGTGGAGTCCGGCTGTGGTGGTCCTGGCTTGGTCTCTGGCGGCAAGGCGGGCTGGATATTGGAGTCCGGCCTTGGAGAAGCTGGGGCGGACTGGCTATCTGCACAGGGCGGCGAACTGGCATGTGTGTCCGCGGGCTGGCGGACACATAAG
Organism: Platanthera guangdongensis; assembly: GCA_039583875.1. NCBI lineage: Eukaryota > Viridiplantae > Streptophyta > Magnoliopsida > Asparagales > Orchidaceae > Platanthera > Platanthera guangdongensis. The sequence goes on along the minus strand of CM077166.1, from coordinate 62,461,877 downwards.
TTCTTGCTGCGGGATGTGGCGGTGATCCTATCAACTAGGGCGGTGACCATACTCATCATCGTGCCTATAAATAGGACCCATGTCACATCAGGACAAAGAGGAACCTAGACCGAAGTAAGTGAACAGTATCTGAGCTCGCGTAAGTTGCTGCGGCCTGGACTTTGTGTCCGCGCGGATAGAGAGTTGACCCGGTTGTGCTGTGCAGGTTGTGCGGATAGCGCTGGAAAGCCAGGACTTGGCTCTGATTGCGGTCAGGGACAGTGCGGACTCTGCGGTTAAGCAACAGGCGGTAAACAGCAGGTCGCGGATAGCGGCCAGGCGGTCTTCTCTTTGGCGACTTGGTTCGGGGTTCAGGAAGTCGCCGGTTTCAGGCGGACTGTTCCATTCGGTGGCGCAGCTTGTGCGGTCTGGCGGCGTGCAGACCGGCGGTGAAGAGCTAAGCATTGGAGTAAGGGTGAGTCCGCGCGGCTTGGGTTGCGGTCTGGCGACCTGGCGGACTGAGCGGACTCCACAGCAGTAGGTCGGCGGCTTGATTGTTTGAGTCCGCGCGGCTTGTTTTTTGTTCTTGTCTTTGTAACTGTCTCTGCTCTCCCGGTGTTGGGTTTTGGTGAAGCATGTCTCGCCATGTATGTCTCGCCTTGTAAAGAAGTTTGCTCTTGATCAATAAAGAAGCTTGTGCTGCATGTGTTGCTGGTTGTTACTGCTTTGTTGAGATAATCACTGTTAACTCCACGATCCGGGAAAACTTTCAACATATAAGTGGGCGTTTTCTCCTTCGGTTTGTTGAGTTTTCAGCAGGGTATCCAAGGGGGCGTCTGCGGTTTGTTGAATTTTAACAACCCCAGCTTGATAAGCTCTTATATACATTCCTTCAAGGCTGTTGACACTGTTTCTTCTGCTGCTCCTACTGTTGCTGCTCCTACTGCAGTTATTGATGGTTCTATTAGTTCTGATATTGATGTTTTTGAGGACATGTATATGACAGAGGCATTTGTTTTTGAGCCTGCTGTTACTGCTGCTGTTTCTGAACCTGCTGCTGTCATAACTCCTTCGGCCAGAATTGCTTCTTCTCCACTTCCTGCTGTTGCTGCTGCTACTGTTGCTGTTTCTGCTGTTTCTTCTGCTCAGTCTCAACAACAAAAAGATTACCTCAAAAGGATTGATGCAGTGTATGATAATCCTCCAAACTCAGATAGTGATCAGTTTAGGACTGACTCAGATGATTCCTCTGCTATAATTGCAAGGAAAAGGAAAGCCAGAAGCAAAGCTATGAAGAGAGTTCCTCCAGAAAAAGTGAAAGATACAAATGACATTCCATACTACATACTGCATGATTGCCCTATCACAGAACCTTGGATGCAATACTCCAGGAATCAACTGAAAGCTATGAAGAAGAAAAGAAAATATAACAAAGGATCTTCCCATTTCAATCCTCCTCCTCCTCCTCCCTCACCTGATGCAGGTGCAGGTGGTAGTTCTGCTTTCCAATCCTCTGCCAGAAGACAAACTTCATACCAACCTCAAGGAAGATCCCAGTATAGAGGAAATCAACCTAGAGGTTACCAGTCCAGAAGAGGACAGTACAGAGGAATTCAAAGAGGACTCAGAGTATACTCCAGGCAACATCCTTATCCAAGGGAAGGACAAGGTCCATCTGACACAACTTCTGGTCCCTTTCCTTATAAGCTGAAAGAACTAGTCTCCTCCAGAGCTCCTCCAGATAATCCTTCAAATAGATATGAGCCTCTTGTTCCATTTGAGGACCCAGAAAATAATCCCACCTCATGGACTGCAAGAATGAAAGAATTGGCTTCTTTGGACCAAATCAAGAAAGCTAGAGAACAAGGAAGGAATACTTCAAATATCACCACTTTATCAGATCAAAGAAAGAAAGAGCTTGAGAGATACTCCTCCAGTAAATTTTTTGATTCAGAAAGCTATATGAAGTTGCACCCAGAAGCTGTAGTGCCCAGGCCAAAGCAACAAACCTCTCTAGGTGCAGCTGATGATAGAAGATCTAAGAAGGAAGTTCTCAATCCCAACAGAGAAATAATTCTTATAAAGAGCAAGGAAAAAGAATGATTCTGTAAGATGACAACATATTTTGTTTTCTGAACTATCTGAGATAATGTCTGTGTTTCTGCAATATCTTGTTTGTTATATTTCTGCTTTATATGTTTTTATTTTTCCAATATCTGTAAATAATAATCCTAACCCAAATAGGGGGAGATTGTTGGAACACCCTATTACTGATTTGGGCAAGGATCACTATGACTTTTAGGAAATCTGTTTTGACCTCCTTGTATAGATCTAAAGGTAAATTAGAATTGAGTCTAAGGGTTAGTATTTAGGTTTGAAAGCTGCCCTCAAGACCAAATATTTCAGTTCAGGAGACTAAGTCATTTCGTCGAGCTCAGTACGACGAATCGTCGAACTCCATTCGACGATCGCTGAGCTCACTTCGACGAATCGTCGAACTCCATTTGACGATCTCTGAGTTCAACTTCAACGAGTCGTCGAACTCCATTCGACTATCTTCGAGCTCAGATCGACGTTCTTGTCTCCAATTTGTTTCTCTATCTCCGAGCTCAGTTCGACGATAGTTGAGCTCAGATCGACGATCTCTGTTTCAGTCTAAGTCAAGTCTCTAAGCTCAGTTCAACGATAGTAGAGCTCAGGTCGACGCTTTTCTGGTGAGATCGACGTTTTTCAAGATTCAAATTCAGATAGTTATGGAATTATTCTCAGCATTTATTTCAAGGATCTTGTAGCCGTTTTTAATTAATCTGGAGCAAGTTTCAAGGGATTTTCAAAGGAATGTTTTTATTGGACTTTCCTCTAGAAGACAAAATGCAGTTAAGGAAGTCATTTATGACAGGCTAACGACTATCTTAGACAGAGAAATATTCATTCAGATCTAAGAAATAAAAGATCAGTTTTTTTCATCCCTGCTGCATAACTTAGAACTCTTACAACAATCACAACAACAGAAAGAGAAAGAGTTGCAGAAATTCACAGTCTTAGAATTCATACAAGAACACCATCACAAAAGGAGATCAACATACTGAAATTTTCAGATCCCTCTTGATTCCAGTGTTTAAAGGCCATCATCATTCAAGACTCCAGACACCACACATTTCAGTTGCTGCTGAAATCATCTTTTGCTGGAGATCAAATTTTCTGAAGGCCTATCACCCTACTACAAAGCTTCACTTCCTGAACAACTCATGATCTCAGGGGGAGCTTTGACAACATCCACTATCTTCTCTCTGATTGTTGACAGAGAAGATCATCTCATCTCTCTCTCTCTCTGCTGTAAAGGGTTTATCAAACTCCCTTCAAAAGTTTGTGCTGGTTTCTGAGACCTTGTCAAAACTCAATGGTGGCAAGACACCTGATCAAAAAATCTGGTTTGGTTTTTGAGCACCTTATCAAAAGCTCATTGGTGCCCAGGACACCTGATCAACTCATCCTGCAGTGGATTCCTACCTAGGGTGGTAGAAGAGTGGATGTACCCAGATTGATTGGGGAACCACTATAGCTCCTTGTGTCATCTGGTTGCTTACTTTATTTTGTTTTCTGGCTGTGGTTTGTGATTGCTTTTTGATTAGATAGTTGCTGTGTTTACTTTAGTTCATTTGCTTCCCTGTTCACTTAGGAATACAACAACTGTTGTAAAAAGTTTTTAGCAAGCACCATACTCTATTCACCCCTCCTCTAGAGTATATCAGATCTAACTTGCACTTTCATATCAGCTAGGTCACACTGCACCTCGGTCCAAAATAGTTTTGCCTCAGTACTAGACTGCTTGTCGACGCAAGATATCTGCAAAGCCTCCAACTCACGGACCAATCTCTCATCATGTACCGATAACCAGTTGGCCTGTGCAGGAACCTTACGACTCAACGCATCCGCCACTACATTACCTTTCCCTAACACATAATGTATCTTGAAGGTGTAGTCCCCTAGGAACTCCATCCACCTCCGCTGCCTCATGTTCAGATCCTTTTGATCTGACATGTACTTCAAGCTCTTATGATCGGTGTATATATCGACTTTCACACCGTACAGATAGTGCCTCCACAGCTTTAGAGCAAATATCACGGCCGCTAACTCCAAGTCATGGACCGGATAATTTCTCTCGTGAGTCTTCAATTATCGTTAATCGTAGGCTATCACACTCCCATGTTGTAGCAGAACACAACCCAAACCACTGCCCGAAGCATCACTATATATTTCGAACCCTTCGGTTCCACTTGGGGAACATAAAATAGGCGTTGTGGTCAACCGCCTCTTCAACTCTTCAAAAGCCTGTTCACACTCCGAAGACCATACAAATTTCTGATTCTTCCTAGTCAAAGTCGTGAGTGGTAGCGCTATCCGCGAGAAGTTCTCTACGAAGCGCCTGTAGTAGCCAGCAAGCCCCAGAAAGCTCCAGACCTCCGCCACTATTGTCAAAGCAGGCCACTCCCGTATCGCCACTATCTTTGTCGGATCCACAACAATCCCTTCTCCACTAACAACATGACCAAGGAACGCTATCGAGGATAACCAAAACTCACACTTAGAGAACTTAGCATACAACTGGTTTCTCCTCAACGTCTCCAACACCATGTCCAGGTGATTGTAGTGATCCTCTTCACACTACGAGTACACCAGGATATCGTCGATAAATACTATCACAAAATGGTCCAGGTACTCTCTAAACGTCCTGTTCATCAGATCCATAAACACGGATGGCGCATTGGTCAAACCAAACGTCATGACCGTGAACTCGTAATGCCCAAACCGCGTACTGAATGCTGTCTTTGGGATGTCGCTCTCCCTTATCCTCAATTAGTAGTAACCAGACTTCAGATCTAACTTTGAATATACCGTTGACCCAACCAAATGATAAAATAGATTGTCAATTCTCGGGATCGGATACTTATTCTTTTCCGTAAGCTTGTTCAATTCCCGGTAGTCGATACAAAGCCGCAAGCTCCCATCTTTCTTCTTAATGAAAAGAACCGGTGCGCTCCAAGGTGACGAACTTGGACGCACATAACCTTGCTCTAACAAATCTTGCAGTTTCACCTTCAACTCCGCCATCTCTTTTGGCGCTATCCGATACGGAGAGCGTGACACCGGTTTGGCACCCGGTACCAGCTCAATAATAAAATCAATCTCCCGCTGAGGAGGGGTTCCTGGGAGATCATCTGGAAACACATCAGAATACTCGGACATAACTGGGATACTGTCCAGACTAGGCCTAGGCGTTGAAGCCTGCACTAATGTGACAAACAGCTCTGCCCCAGACCGAACTGCCTTAATCACCTGAAGGGCCGACACCAAAACGTTCCCTAACCCCTTCATGCCCACAAATGTAGTCTCCCATTCAGAATTTAATCCCAACTTAACCTCCTTTCAGTTGTAATCAATGTAAGCTTGCTGCTCCGAGCGCCAGTCCATACCAATGATTACATCGAACTCTACTAACGGTAGAATCAACGCTCGCAAATCAAACTCCTGATCCCCAATCCGAACCTTGACTACACAGACCTTATCCGCGCGCATTTAGCACCCATTGGGCAACAACACATCCAACTTGTCTTTTGCCATCGAGGGAGGGACCCCGATGTGCGTCACAAATAGGTCGGACAAGAATGAATGTGAAGCTCCCGTATCAAACAAGGCTCTCGCCGGACAATCGAGAATCAATACAAATCCTAGCAACAATAGAAGTAAGCTAACACATAAAAGAGGTAACAACTACAAAAGTTAATCTGCTATAAATTAACACATATCTGTCACCACGTCGGCTTGCTTTATGTCCTCTTGCAGACCAAGATTAAAAACTCTAGGCTGGGCTGGAGCAGGATGGGACGCGGTTGACTCCACCGTCTTCCCTTTCTGCTCATAAGTCGCTCCAGACTTCCTCTTAGACTTTGCACGTCCACTCTAACACTCATGAGCAAAATTCCCCGTCTTCCCACAGTTGTAGCAAGCTCCTGGGACTCGACTTGTGGTTGCTCCTGACGCACCAGATGAAGGGGCTGAGTTCGAAGTCCTATACTTCTTGTTCCATCTGCAGAATCCTAACTTTGCACTAGGCACTTTGAACTCTGCCTTCTTTTCTCCTGGGTCCTTCTTCTCTTGCACCCTCTTCACAAACGTTTCCAAAGACCGGGCCGAGTTGGCAAAGGCTAGGAAGCCTTGTGGCTTAGGTCCAGCAAGGAGTAACTGTAGGTCACCACGAAGACCCTCATAAAATTGGTTGGTCTTCCTCTCCTCTTCCGTAAACATAGCCCCAGCATACTCGTCCACGCTTCTAGATCCCTGAGTAAACCCAAGATATTGGTTCTCCATCTCAAGCTTCTGAGCAGAGGGTAGAAATTTGGCAAGGAACAATCTTGAAAATTCCTCCATAGGCACATCAGCAAGCTGCCTACCCACTCAGAGAGGAAACTCCAACTCATCCCACCACAGCCTCGCTTCACCCGCCAATAAAAAGGTCGCTATGGTGGTCTTCTGCCACTCCTCAGTTAACGTGGCTGTCAAAACCCTCTTTATCATAGAGAGCCAGTCCTCAGCTTGAGCTGACATTCCAGTCCCATCAAATACTGGGGGATTAAAGCCCATTACATGCTTGAGCTGCTTCTCCGTAGCTCTCCTCGGATCTACCAGATCAACTGCTGCGTGCTCCACCACTCTCGGCTCTGCTGCCCTAACCGATTCTTGCTCCACGATAGGAGCTGCGTGGTACATTTGCCCTGTAGGTTGGGCATTAATCATCGTAAATACGGCTTCAGCCACCATCCTGATGGTTTCCGCTGAAGGAGGTGTAGAAGGCATGTCTCTCGGTGCACTACTTTCCGCCGATTGCGGACGCTCTGATTGACCAGCACCACTCCTAGCTACCTATAGAAGCAAAGACACATGATTAGACGACAACCAAATTGCTAAAAGCAATCATTGGAACACTCAGATTCCACAAAACCAGTGTATTTTCCATTTCTAAGTGGACATTCATGGGTTCTTTTTGATGTTATAATGATGACGCACACATGTCTCCCCACCCCTTAAAAGAATTCGCCCACGAATTCATTTAAGCCTGACCGTAACCAGAAGTCTGATACCAAATTATAACATCCCCATCCGTCGTATGGCATATAACAGAAGGTCCAGCTGGAACCCAACGTCATATACCATAAACAGACAAAAGGGTTACGTATTAATAACCAAACTATCCAATTAAGACTACTCGTCCTAATACAGAGCATTCTAGCGGAAGCTTTTAAAAGTAAAAAGAACCCAAACTGAATAATCAATTTACATGAATGTCGACAATCACTACCACTGGAATGAAATAACAATACACTGAAAGATACATGACCTTATGGCCTTACAATAGTTCACTTATCAAATAGTGTCTTACATACATCGGATCGCAGGCCGGCCACACATGACAAAATAATAACAACTATACACTAAGGCCTTCGAGGGCCTGCACGGCAACATGGGCTCCAGCCTGCTATTTTGCACTCGGCTCCGCAGCACCTGCAAGCAACATTCCACCGCACGGTGGCAAGCAGACAACGGTCAACTAAAACCGACCAAATTATAATGACCCCGTCCCTTTCTCGGGACGGCGGTGCTCCTTCCCTGCATATCATTCGCCCAGCTAAACAATTATGTATAAACATACTTCGCCACAAGTGTAGGCTCGCACGGCCAAACATCCCGTGCACTCAGGGCACATTAACGGTGAATCCTAACACTTCAGCGTCTTCACCACCACCCCCAGGATGGCAACAACATGAGCATTTTATCCTTCCTGACCACTGTCTAAGGCTCCCGACTATGCCAACGGCCAGTCCCCTTTTCGGGTCTCTCGCACCGAACCACATAGCCCAGGTCCAATTCCACTTGCCCGTTGCTCAATTGCGTAGTTCACATTAAGACGTACGCACGGGCCAAGCTTCTCTCGTATCCTAATATTTCCAAACAATCACATAACCCAGTTATGTTCAAGGCGGGTTCCCAGACAGCCAAGTTCGCAGAACAACGATTCCGCTCAGTTTTCTGGGTGCGTCTTGGAGCTAACCTCCAAGGATCCCTGCTGCATTCTACCGCGTAGAAACTCGAATACCCAAAGCACAGAGTCTTCTCCGACAAATCATAACAAATGTAACATCGCCGATCCATACCATCATGTCCGGGTAGGCTTCACACACAATGTCTATGCCCGTACTTCGATTCCAGACTCTATATGCAACACAAGGGGGACTATTCCCGTCAACCCCAAGGAACACCGCACACTCGCCGCACACTCGCGGGAGCGGGTTTTCCCTATGCAAAAAGGAAGAGCTTCACATGCTCAAGTAGAGAATCATTACCCTTATAGTACGCTTTGGCGCCATAGAAAACTATCCGGATAGAAGACTTCGCAACGGGATTCCCTCCACGGATCCGCTCTCGGTTCTTTGATCGGTGCTCCGGTGCTCCGCTGGCATCCGGAAAACTCCTCCTTCTTCCTCCTCTTTCTAACTCCTTGAGAGAGAGGGAATAAGGGAGAAAATGAGGAATTGATCCTCTACTTCCGATCTTAACAGAGCAGGGTTTCCCCAGGGCCGTCGGATTTTAAATAAAGAAATCGAACGGCTCTGATCCGCTCAAAAATCAATAGACCTGGGTCGAACACGGCCTCGCACACGGCCGTGTCCCAGGCCGTGTGCCTTGATCCAGGCATGATCGTTGAACGCAGAAAAACCACACGGGCAAGACACACCCGTGTCTCAGCCTGACACGCCCGTGTCGGGTCTTGGACATGCCCGTGTCCGGGGGCGGGTCACGATTAACCGTCACGCCAACCGTCACGACTCTATGGAACACAGGTACTGACACGGGTCGGCACACGCCTGTGTCAAATGACACTCCCGTGTCATTCAGTCGTGTTTCTTGTCGTGTCCTTCTCGGGATAAAATCGGCCAAAACACCAGCCATACACGACCTTGGACACGCCTGTGTCCTAGGCCATGTACCCCTATACAGGCACCAAAATCCCTTTTTACGCGACCAACTCCAATACAATTTTTGGGGAGTTACACTACCACCCTAGCGGGAGATCAACTTCACTATTGAGTTGGTGCCAGGTGCGAAATCTGTGGCCCGCTCGCCTTATCACATCGCGCCAAAGGAAATGGCTGAATTGAAAGTCCAATTGCAAGAGTTGCTGGAGCAGGGATATATACGCCCATGTATGTCACCTTGGAGCGCACCTGTTCTGTTTGTGAAAAAGAAGGACAGTGGTTTGCGGTTATGTATTGACTACCGTGAATTGAATAAGCTGACAGAGAAGAACAAGTATCCGATTCCACGGATAGATGAATTGTTCGATCAGCTAGTGGGATCAACCGTCTATTCCAAATTGGATTTGAAATATGGATATTACCAGTTGAGGATTCGAGAAGGTGACATTCCCAAAACTGCATCTGGAACACGCTACGGTCATTATGAGTTCACAGTAATGCCATTTGGGCTATGTAATGTGCCATCGGTGTTCATGGACCTAATGCACCGAACGTTCTGAGAGTACTTGGACTTGTTCGTGATTGTATTCATTGATGATATTTTGGTGGACTCTTAATAGGAAGCTGGTCATGCAAACCACTTGAGGTTGGTGTTACATACCTTGCGAAGGAATAAGATTTATACTAAGTTCTCAAAGTGTGAGTTTTGGCTGTCATCGATGTCTTTTCTGAGCCATATGGTAAGTGGAGAGGGCATAGCAGTGGATCCGTCAAAGAGAAGAGCCATACAGGAGTGGCCGATGTTGTCATCGGTGGCTGAGGTCAGGAGTTTCCTTGGACTGGCAGGCTACTATAGCCATTTTGTGGAACACTTCTCGTGGATCATGTTGGATCCCTAGTTGATTTGGGCTAGGTTCACTAGCTTAGGATGTGACCCAACATGTATAGCCAGGGTCAAGTTTGTGTCCTAGAGTCTAGGCCAAGTCCTTAGAGTCAACTTCAGATGGACCAGCTATAAACAGACCTTCAGAGACTCAAGGATTAGAAGAATTCAAGACTAAGTAAAATGAGTTCGACGTTCGTTGAACTCCGGTCGACGAAAGGCGTTCTGAGCTCAACGATCTTGAGTCATTTCTTTGTGCTGAGCTCGACGACCTTTGTTCTCTGTTCGACGAAGACTGAGATACTTCAACAAGCTAAAGTCAGGGTAACTCCCGATTTTTTCTAAGTCCAGCTTCAGGCTTTGGTCGACGAATAAGACTTTGAGCTCGATGAACATGGACCTCAAGCTTACAACTTCTCAAGTCGACGAAGTCAACTTCTCAGGTCGACGAATGCAGTACTCTACTCGATGATTTATGTTCTACGATCTGAATCCTTCCCAATCAAAGACTTCTCAGATTCTAAGTCCACAATCATTCTTCGATCGACAAATTTGGATCTCTGTTCGACGAATAAAGATTGACAGTGATGATTATCTGTTCGATGAATTTGGATCTCAGCTCGATGAATGAAGATTGTCAGTTCTACGAAGATTGTAGCAGGATTGACAAGAATCCCTAGAAGACTAAGTGCTATTGTCTGGTTGACGAACTCATCAGCTTAGCTCGATGAACTGTAAACTCAGCTCGATGATTCCTGTTCTTCGTTCGACGATTCAAGACTAGGTCTTCCCCAGTTTCCCGTCCCTTTTCTTGGCGATGATTCCTGAGCAATTAATGCCAAATCTTCTCGGAATGTTACTGTTGGAACGCGCATTGATCAAGGATTATTTCATGCCGTTTTTCCATGGGACAGTTAGGGAAATCATTGATTGCCGCTTCCTTCCCAGGTCAACTGCAATTACTGCTCAAACATTCAAATTTCGAGTGCTCCTCAATCAGTAAAATACTCTGAAAAAGAAAAGATTAACAAGTACTACAACACAAGCAGCAACACAGACATACAGATAGTGATAACACTGAAGAACAATCTTGCAGAAATAAAAAGTTTTACTGCAATCAGCCTAAGCCAGAGAACATCTTCAAGAAGAAGAACATACAATCACTATCAAGAGTCTTATTCCTTCAAGCCTATAGGACAACTTCTAAAGGACAACAATTATTCCATCTGTCAAAGAAGTTCCTGAAGCAATCTCTGGTCCAGGCACTCAAGCTTTTGAAGACCTGTCACCCTGAAGCAGTGCTCCAGATTTCCTGAACCATTCAAGATCTCAGGGGGAGCAATCTGCAGAAATCAATCGACAAGTCTTCCCAGTTGTTATTGAGAAAGAGAAGACCTCATCACCCTTTTTCCATCCTCTGTACAGTGTTTTAATTCCCTTCAAAATTATTCCTGGTTGCAAGTCTCCTACCAAAAGACTTGAGGTTTTGATTTTTGAGCACCTGAATAAAAGCCCATTGATGTCAGGCACCTGATCAAAAACCTGAGTGGATTCCTACCAGGGTGGTAGAAGAGTGGATGTACCCAGGTTGGGGAACCACTATAAATTTCTTGTGTCGTCTGGTTGCCCTTTTCTTTTGTTTTGGCTATGTTGTTCTGTCATTGTTTAGGTTGCTGTGCTTATTTCTTTATTTGCTAATCTGTTCACTTAGGATTACAACAAAAACTGTAAAAAAGGTTTTAGTGAGAACAATACTCTATTCACCCCCCCCCCCTCTAGAGTATTTCAGATCTAACTTGCACTTTCAATTGGTATCAGAGCCAGGTTGGTTAAAGTCCACACCTTGCCAGGTTGTACAGGCTAACACCTGAACCATAAAGATAACTCTTGTTAGATCTGATTGTTTTGTTTTTGTTATTAGATTTATTTCTTCACAGAAATGGCTCAAAACAAAGATTATGCAAGCATCAGACCTCCAGTATGCAATCTTAACAAGTTTGCCATCTGGAAGGCAAGAATCAAATTATACATGAATTCTATTGATGAGGATATTTTTCCTTCTATTTTGACAGTAGTACCTCCAGCACTGCAGCTTCTACAAGCACCTCCACCAACATGACTGCAGTACCTCCTCCAAAGAATAATGATGCCTACAAGAAAGCCAAAATTGCAGATGCAAAGGCAATGAATATCTTGGCTCAGACAATGTCAGATGACATATTTCAAAAGGTGGCTGAGTGCACCTCAGCCAAGGCCATTTGGGACTCCCTCAACCAAATGGTAGCTGGTTCAGCAGATGATAGGAAAGATAGGAGATCAAATCTCATATCCCTGTATGAGAATTTCAAGAAGGATGAGGCTGAATCAGTGGCTGAAATGTACAACAGGTTGAGCTCAATCATCAATGAGCTTAAAACCTTGGATAAGGACATCACCCTGACAGAGGTGAATGATAAGATCTTGATGTGCTTCCCTAGCTCCTGGGATTCAAGAATGTGGCCTATAAAAGAAGCCAAAATCCTAAATGAGATATCAACTGAATCTCTGCTAGGCAAATTAAAGTCCTATAAGCAGTTGATCAAATTAAGAGAAGCAGCTGAATAGAAGTCAACAACTCCAATAAGAAAGGATCACAGCATAGCCTTCAAGGCATCTGAGGAAAGTGAGACCTCAACATCCAATGAGGAACTCATGAGGCTCTTTGCAAAAAAGATTCTATAAGATGGCTAGAAAGGATTTCAGAATGATAAGCCTAAGTATGACAAGACACCAACCAAGGAGGTTGTGTGCTTTGGTTGCAGAAAGCCTGGACATTACATCTCAGAATGTCCAGAAAACCAGAAGAAGGAGAAAAGCAGAGAAAAGGACTCCAGGAGAAAACACAGCAGCAGACCCTCCTCCAGCAAGTACAAAAAGAAAGATAAGGGCTTTGTTGCTGAGACATGGAGTGACACTGAAGAAGAATCATCCTCTTCCAGCTCAAGTGAAGAAGAGGAAGAAGCAAGATCCAAGGAGGTTTGCCTTATGACAATTGATGCCTCCAGGAGCAATTCAGGATCAGAAGAAGAATCTGAAGATGAAGCAGCCTCAGACTCAGAGGCAGATCCGGTTCTTTCAAGCTTTGATTTCAATTCTGATTTATTTAAAACTAAATTCAAAACTATGTGTTTAGATTTAATTAATTCAGAAAAAGAAATAAAAACCCTTAGAGAAAGATTAGGAAATCTTGAATCTGTCAACTCAGAAAATATTAAACAACAAGATCAACTAACTCTAGCAAATGAACATATAATTCAATTAAAATCTGATTTATGTGAGAAGTCTCAATGGGAGAAGTCTCAAGCTGATGGACATAACAAGCACAGTAAATGCCAGATTAAATGACAAGCTGGGTTTGGGTGCATCATCAGGTTTGCCCCGCATAATTAAGAAAAATATTCTTACCACACCCATTAAATTTATTTCTGCCAAGGGAAAAGAAAAGATAATAGACAAACCAATGTCTGAAAACAACCCAAAACCCATAGACAAGAGAAATAAAAATCAGAAAACTGATGATAAAAACAAGGTTCAGCAGCATTCGTCGAACTCAGATCGACGAAATGTGGCAGTTCGTCGAACCCAGATCGACGAACGTTGAACGCAAACTTCAGTTATAACAATTCGTCTAACTACGATCGACGAACTTTGTATGGTTAGTCGAGCATAGGTCGACGAACTTGGGGCACAGAAAATGACTACTGTCATTCTCTAAGCAGAGATCGAAGACCTCAACCCTATTCGTCGAACTCTGTTCGACGAACTTACAGAAATTCGTCGAACCCAGAAAGACCAAACTTAAATCATTTCTCTTACAGAAATTCTAAGCCAACTAATAAGACATTCAATCCAGTAGCTGATTGGGTTATTCCACCTAGGAGATATCACCCCGAAGGTTATAAATCTTAACCTACTTTGTCAGCCATCTCTAGCTTTGCTTTTCAACAAAATTAAGGACCCAAGGTAACCTGGGTCAAGAACAATTGAGTTTTGTATTTTTATTACAGGTACAGGTGAAGAGCTGTCCAAGGGTGAGTCAGACCTGGTACTTGGACAGTGGTTGCTCCAAGCATATGACTGGAAACAAGGCAAATCTATCCAATTATAAGTACAAGCTAGGACCAAAGGTGATTTTTGGTGATTCAAATAGTGTCCAGTCAGAAGGATATGAAGCAGTAAAGATTAGAACAGTTACCTTCAAGAGAGTAACATATGTAAGAGGACTCAAACATAACCTAATATCCATAAGTCAATTATGTGATGAAGGTTATCAGGTACATTTTAACTCTACCTCCTGTTCTATTATTGATAATGAAAACAAAACTGTTTTAATTGGAATTAGACAATGCAATATATATCTAGTAGATTTTATTTCTGCCCAAACTGATGTTTATTTACTCAATGTCACTAGTAACCAAAATGAGTTATGGTATAAAAGATTAGGTCATGTAAATCTTAAGAATATAGCTAGGTTATCTAAAGACAACCTTGTTAGAGGCTTACCTTCTGGCCCCTACAAGAAGTAAAACCTATGCAAGGCTTGTCAATTAGGCAAGCAAACAAAAACTAGTTTCAAATCCATTAATAAAAGTGATTCACCTAAGATTTTGTATTTGCTTCATGTGGATCTATTTGGACCCATTGCTGTACAAAGCCTAGGAGGGAAGTCTTATACTTTAGTGATTGTTGATGACTTCTCCAGATTCAGTTGGGTAGCCTTTCTGAGAGCTAAGTCAGATACATTCAAGGTTCTTACAGATTTTCTCAGGACCATACAGATTGAGTTCTCTATTCATGTTGCATTGATCAGAAGTGATCATGGCATAGAGTTTGAGTCTCTTCTTATGCATGAGTTCTGTGAGAAGGAAGGTATCACACAGTGCTTCTCAACTCCTAGAACTCCCCAACAAAATGGGGTAGTTGAAAGGTAAAATAGGACACTCATTGAATTTGCAGGTACATTTTTGGCAGATGCTTACATGCCTCTATCCTTTTGGGCAGAAGCTATAATTACTGCTAACTATGTCCTGAATAAAAGCCTTATACATAAGCTGAAAAATAAGATCCCGTATGAATTGCTTAAAGGGAAGAAACCTAAAATCACATATTCTAAAGTTTTTGGTGGTATATGCTATATTCACACTAACAACAAAAGATACATTAGAAAGTTTAAGGCTAAGGCTGAAGAAGGGATTTTTCTAGGATAATCCAAGTAAGCAAGGCCTATAGAGTTTTTAATAAATCCACTCTTAAAATTGAAGAATCAGTCCATGTATCTTTTGATGAAGCTAACATGTCTTATAAGGAGAAAGAGATTTCTACCATAAGCTCTTTGCAGGTTCCACAACTGTGTGAGTCTATGGATGGACTAAACCTTACCCATGAGGTATCAACCCATCCTTCTCCACAGGTTGCTGAAGACAGTGAAGAAGAAATTCAAGTGGAAGTGTCTGAACTTCCCTCAACAGCTAATAACATTCCTCAAGAGGAATTAATTATAGAAGCTGTTACTGAACAAACTCCACCAACTGATCTTGTCACACTTAGAGATCACCCTAGATCTCAAGTGATTGGAGACATTTCAGTAGGTGTACAGACAAGGCATCAACTCAACCAAGACTTGATGTATGCATGTTTTCTCTCTCAGATTGAACCACTCACCATCCATGAAGCTGAGCAAGATCCCCACTGGATCATTACAATGCAAGAGTAACTAAATCAGTTTGAGAGATGTAGAGTTTGGGATTTGGTTCCAAGACGTCATAACTACCCAATTATTGGAACCAAATGGGTCTACAGAAATAAGCTAGATGCTCAAGGGAACATATTGAGAAACAAGGCTAGGCTTGTTGCTCAAGGCTACAGGCAAGAGGAAGGAATTGACTATGACCAAACCTTTGCCCCTGTTGCAAGGTTAGAGGCTATACGAATTTTCCTTGCCTATGCATCTCACAGGAGATTCAAAGTTTTCCAAATGGATGTCAAGAGTTCATTCTTGAATGGAGTGCTTCAAGAAGAGGTTTACGTAGAACAACCTCCAGGTTTTATCTCTCTAACTCAACCCTCTTTTGTATTTAAATTGCATAAAGCTCTGTATGGTTTAAAGCAAGCTCCAAGAGCTTGGTATGAGACCTTAGCGAGCTTTCTTTTAGAGCATAAATTTACAAGAGGAAACATAGATAAAACTCTTTTCACTAGACATCATAAGGACCAAATTTTCTTAGTACAAATATATGTGGATGACATCATCTTTGGGTCTACTGATCCCAAATTATGCAAGAGGTTTGCTGACCTCATGCATTCCAAATTTGAGATGAGTAGCATGAGTGAGCTTTCCTACTTCCTTGGTCTCCAAGTGAAGCAGCTCCCTGATGGTATCTTCCTCTCCCAAGCTAAGTATGCTAAAGAGCTTATTAAGAAGTTTGGGAAGGGTGATGCTTCCGGAATGAAAACACCTATGGCTACCAATGCTGTTGTGGATTCTGATGCAGCAGGGAAACCTGTAGATCAGAAACATTATAGGGCAATTGTTGGATCCCTATTATACCTAACAGCTAGCAGTCCTGATATCATGTTTGCCACATGCCTTTGTGCTTAGGTTCCAAGTGAACCCTAAAGAATCTCACCTTATTTTCTTAAAATGAATTTTGCGATATATAAAGAGTTGTCCTAATCTAGGACTCTGGTATCCTGTAGAGTCAGAGTTTGAGTTAACTGGATACTCAGATGCTGACTATGCTGGATGTAGAGTGGACAGGAAGAGTACCTCTGGAACTTGCCAGTTTCTGGGTATGAGACTTGTCTCTTGGTTTTGTAAAAAGCAAACATCTATGTCTACATTAACTGCAGAAGCAGAATATATGGCTGCTGGCAGCTGCTGTTCACAAATGTTATGGATACAAAACTAACTCCTAGACTATGGTGTCAACTTAAATAATTCAACATTATTTTGTGATAATACTAGTGCTATTGCTATAACATAGAATCCAGTTCACCATAGTAGGACTAAACATATTGAGATAAGACATCATTTCATTAGAGATAATGTAGACAAAAAGAAAATTAACCTAATCCATATTCCTACTGATTTACAGAGAGCAGACATTTTCACCAAACCCTTGGATGAGAAAAATCATCTGTTCTTCATAAATCAACTGGGAATGATCAATGGAGAAGAGTTAAATTAATTTCTGTCTGCATTCGATGAATTTTCTAGAGTTCATCGAACGGAGTTCGACGAATTAGGGAAAGTTTGAGAGATTCTCGTCAAACGGAGATCGACGAATTCTCTGTGTGGAAACAATTTTCGTCGACCGGAGATTGATGAACTTTGCTTCAGAAGATATTTCGTCGAATGGAGTTCGACGAACTGTGTTCAATTCTTCTGAATGAGATCGACGAATTATCTGTCTATAATTTATTTAGTCGACCTCAGTTTGAAGAACTGTTTCTTTTTCGTCGAACGTAGATTGTCGATTCATATTCTGGAAAACACTATATCTAGGTTTTCTTCGATGTCCATCCCTCGTTTTCAGTTCTCTTGCTCTTGATCGCCGTTTTCTCTGTCTCTCTTGCAGGTCATCAATGGCGATTCCAGCGAGCACCTTGGCTGCCATGAAATTCGACACCGGTTTTGACATGGTTTTTTATCCATTCCAACATTCTGACCCAATATTTCTCTACATTCTGGAACTACTAGAGGAACTTGGTCTCAAGGATTTCATGACCCGAAGAATTAAACTGCATGCAACTGAAATTAGAGAATGGGTATACACTTTTACAGTTTCTGAGGAAAATGTCTTAACAGGAAATATCGGGAGCAATGCTGTCTCTTTATCTCCCGCCGTTCTTTCTGAAATATTTGGATTGGTAAATGGAGAAGACAATCTGGATATGAATTCTGAATAGTTTACTTCGATGCTGAATCTGATGGGGTTTACCGGGAGTAACCCTAACAAGTTGTTAAAGAAACAACTCTCTACCGCCTACCAGTTCTTGGCGGACATTGTAGGGAAAGTGCTGATGGGCAAGCACTCTGCGCATGACTACATAACAAGACACCAGTTCCTTGTTATGTGCGCAGTGGTCAACAAGAGACAGGTCGATTGGGGTAAGATTTTCTTTGATTTGTTCAAGAAGAAGAATAGTAAGAAAGAGGTTGTTTTGGAAGAATCTTGGGGATATTTCTTCAAGAAAAGGCTGGTGAATTTATGGTCTCCCCGACCATCTTCATCAATGCCAGCAAGTGCCTCACATGCGCTTTGTTTGGCAGATGGGAGAGGATGATCTCCAAGCCATCCAAGGCTTCCTCCTCTTCCATCCCAACTTCTGAGAGCACCAGGGTTGTGAAGGCCACTCCCCACCATACAGAAGAGGCAATTCCATCTCCACCATCTCTTCCAACACCCCTTCCAGCAAAGCAACTCCCTTCCTCTCCCATTACTTCTTCAACACTTCAATTTCCACAGCATACTTCTGTGCCTACTCCACCTCCATCTCCACCACTTGATATCACTAACATTCCTACACCCCCTGCTTCACCTCATGACACATCTATTCCTACACCACCTCAGTCTCCCCTTCCACCACATTTATCCTCCATTCCATCTTACACCCTACCCTCAGACACCACCATAACAGATGCAATTCCACCTCTATCCCCTCCATCTGTTCCCCTTCCTTCATCTACTTCTCTACCTTCAACATCAACTCCCTCTCCATCCTTGGAATCCTCCACTGTATCTACAATCTTATCCCTGCTCACTCCCCTCGTAAAATCTCTCATCTAAGAGTCCATTACACCTCTTGTGACTTCTATCAATTCTTTATCTGCCAAAGTTTCTCTCCTCTTTGCTACCCCCTCTTCATTCAGGGGCCTGGCTCCAAGTTCTCCTGAACCCAGGCAGGGGGAGATGCTCAATGATGAAGCAGTAGCAGATGCAGATGCAGTAGCAGATACAGCTGCAGATGCAGATGCAGTAGCATATACAACAGTTTCAGATACAGATGCAGAAATTTTGCCAGACTTTGATTCTGATTTGACTGAATTGAGTCATTTTATGGAAACTGACATTGACTTAGATGAGTCAGTTTCAGAGCAAATAAACACAGTTGGTGATTTCCATTTAAATCCACAGTTAATTTGCCTGTTTTGTTGAGAAATTTTGATACTGTATATATGCAGTCTCTTCCAGAAGACTTTACTAAGCCACAGTTGGCTATTGTGCCCTATACATCTCCAATAAGTCCTGTAGTTGCTAACCAACTCTATGACAGTTTTGCTCTTCAAGTTGTTGCTCCAACATCTCTAGCTATTCCAGAAGATGTCTCAGTACCAGTTTTTGTTATGGATGATTCACCAATGCCAGATTTGGATGAGTTAATTTTGGATGATATTGAAGAGGAAAATAAGGCAGCAGCTAAAAGCTCTGTCCCAATTACTGTTGATTCTTGTACAATTTCTTCTTACAGTATTGCTGAAACTCCAGTTGTTGAAACTTCACCTTCTACCCCTCCTCCAGAAAAGACTGCTTTTGATGATAAAACTCTGAAAGCATTGAATGCTTTGTATGATAACCCTCAGGGTTCTGACAGTAATGAAGATGATGATGATGATGATTCAGATGAAGAAGCTTCAAAGAAAAAGAAGAAAATGCTATCAAAGAAAAGGAAGGCTCCTCCTCCTCCAGCTCCTAAGCCTAATCCCACTGCTGACACTCCCTATTACATTGTGCACAATGTTACTCCTTATAAGGGAATGCCTGCATGGATGTGGTTATCATAAGAACCAGTAGAAGGAAAGGAAAAGAAGTAGGAGATATTCTCCTCCTCCAGTCCACAGGTATAGAAAGGATCCTCCTCCTCCTCCTCCAGCAGCTGGTGCCTCTGGCTCTAGCTCTCAGAGATCCGCCCCCATGCAAACCTATCAGAGACAGTCAGGGAGATCATCTGGAAGTAGCCAGCAGAGGCAACCATCCTCAGGAAATCAACATCAACAGCAACAACATCAGCAGTAACAACAACAAATATCTGAAGATCAGAAAGCTGACAGTCCTAAAAGGCCTCTCTCTCCTTCTATTCCATTTGAAGATCCTGAAACAGCCAATACTACAAGAATGGCTAGGTTCTAGGAACTTATTGGTCTGTCATTGATCAATAAAGCCAAAGCTGAAGGGAAAGACATTTCAGGATTCACAACAATGTCACAGTATAGAAAAGAAGAATTAAAATGGTTTGACAAAGACAACAAACTTTTCAATGTTGATGATTATATGATGCTCCATCCTGAAGCAGTTGTCCCCAGAGCTACATCACTGAAGATCATTGGGGAAGCTGACATGACCATGACTCAGACAGAGGCTTCAAATCCAAACAGAGAAATTATGTTCAAAAAACTAGGAGAGAAGACAACAGAAGACAAATCTTTGCAGAAAAAGAAGTAATATTTATTTTTGTTTCAATTTCTTTCTGCAATTTGTTCTCAAACTATGTCTTTTGTTTAAACAAAGCCTGCATATATATATATCTGCTGCATGTGTTAGTAATTCTCTGCCAGATATATTTCTTTTTCTTGCTTTGTTTATGCTTTGAGTGTCTTAGTGACCTCACCCAAATATGGGGAGAATGTTGGATCCCTAGTTGATTTGGGCTAGGTTCACTAGCTTAGGATGTGACCCAACATGTATAGCCAGGGTCAAGTTTGTGTCCTAGAGTGTAGGCCAAGTCATTAGAGTCAACTTCAGATGGACCAGCTATCAACAGACCTTCAGAGACTCAAGGATTAGAAGAATTCAAGACTAAGTAAAATGAGTTCGACATTCGTCGAACTCCGGTCGACGAAAGGTGTTCTGAGCTCGACGATCTTGAGACATTTCTTTGTGCTGAGCTCGACGATCTTTGATCTCTGTTCGACGAAGACTGAGATACTTCAACAAGCTAAAGTCAGGGTAACTCCAGATTTTTTCTAAGTCCAGCTTCAGGCTTTGGTCGACGAAGAAGAATCTGAGCTCGACGAACTTGGACCTCAAGCTTACAACTTCTCAAGTCGACGAATTCAACTTCTCAGGTCGACGAATGCAGTACTCTACTCGACGATTTCTGTTCTACGATCTGAATCCTTCCCAGTCAAAGAATTCTCAGATTCTAAGTCCACAATCATTCTTCGGTCGATGAATTTGGATCTCTGTTCGACGAATAAAGATTGACAGTGATGATTATCTGTTCGACGAAATTGGATCTCAGCTCGACGAATGAAGATTGTCAGTTCGGCGAAGATTGTAGCAGTATTGATAAGATTCCCTAGAAGACTAAGTGCTATTATCTGGTCGACGAAATCATCAGCTCAGCTCGACGAACTGTGAACTCAGCTCGACGATTCCTGTTCTTCATTCGACGATTCCAGACTAGGTCTTCTCCAGTTTTCCGTCCCTCCTCTTGGCGATGATTCCTGAGCAATTAATGCCAAATCTTCTCGGAATGTTACCGTTAGAATGCGCATTGATCATGGATTATTTCATGCCGTTTTTCCATGGGACAGTTAGGGAAATCATTGATTGCTGCTTCCTTCCCAGGCCGACTGCAATTACTGCTCAAACATTCAAATTTCGAGTGTTCCTCAGTCAGTAAAATACTTTGAAAAAGAAAAGATTAACAAGTACTACAATGCAAGCAGTAACACAGACATACAGACAGTGATAACACTGAAGGACAATCTTGCAGAAATAAAAAGTTTTACTGCAATCAGCCTAAGCCAAAGAACATCTTCAATAAGAAGAAAAAGAACATATAATCACTATCAAGAGTCTTCTTCCTTCAAGCCTACATGACAACTTCTGAAGGACAAAAATTATTCCATCTGTCAAAGAAGTGCCTGAAGAAATCTCTGGTTCAGGCACTCAAGATTTTGAAGACCTGTCACCCTGAAGCAGTGCTCCAGATTTCTTGAACCATTCAAGATCTCAGGGGGAGCAATCTGCTGAAATCGATCCACAAGTCTTCTCAGTTGTTATTGAGAAAGAGAAGACCTCATCACCCTTTTTCCATCCTCTGTACAGGGTTTTAATTCCCTTCAAAATTATTCCTGGTTGCAAGTCTCCTACCAAAAGACTTGAGGTTTTGGTTTTTGAGCACCTGAACAAAAGCTCATTGGTGTCAGACACCCGATCAAAAACCTGAGTGGATTTCTACCATGGTGGTAGAAGAGTGGATGTACCCAGGTTGGGGAACCACTATAAATTTCTTGTGTCATCTGATTGCCCTTTTCTTTTGTTTTGGCTGTGTTGTTCTGTGATTGTTTAGGTTGCTGTGCTTATTTCTTTATTTGCTAATCTGTTCACTTAGGATTACAGCAAAAACTGTATAAAGTTTTTAGTTAGCGCAATACTCTATTCACCCCCCACCTCTAGAGTATTTCAGATCTAACTTGCACTTTCAGATCGCTCTGCCTCTGACCACACTGACGAGGAAGGATCAGAAGTGTGTTTGGACGCCGATGTGCGCACGAGCTTTTGAAGAGCTAAAGAGTCGTTTGACCACAGTGCTTGTGTTGACATCGCCATGTGGTACAGACGGCTATGAGATCTATAGTGATGCTTCAGGGAGCGGCTTAGGCTGTGTTCTTTTGCAGTTTGGGAAAGTGATTGCTTATAGCTCATGCTAGTTGAAAGTGCATGAGCAAAATTATCCCGTCTATGACTTAGAGTTGGCGGCGATGATCTTTGCATTTAAGTTATGGCGACATTATCTTTATGGCATAAATGTGGATATCTTTACGGACCATAAGAGACTAAAGTACTTATTGGATCAGAAGGATTTGAATATTCGACAACGAAGGTGGATGGAGTTACTTGGGGACTACATCTTTGATATTCATTATACTCCCGGGAAGGGAAATGTGGTTGCTGATGCCTTGAGCCGTAGGACTCCGTCATGGGCAAATTGGTTGCAAATTCATGATGAACGTCTGATCCATGAGTTGGAAGCGTTAGAGATTTCTTGTGTTGACAAGAATTCCACAGCCGATGCATGCTTAAACTGGACAGAGGTACAATATGACCTTCCGGACAGGATTCGACGAGCAATGGAGCTGGATGAAAGTCTCCAACGCTATGCAAAGGATGAGCTAGATGGCCAATTCTCCTGGAATGATGGCCTTTTGCTGAAAGAGGGCCGTTTGTGAGTCCCGAGTATGGGTACGTTGAGAGAAGAATTGATGTATGAAGCTCACTTTACAAAATACTCAATTCACCCTGGGAGTACAAAGATGTTCAAGGACATAAAAAAGTTGTTCTGGTGGCCAGGACTAAAGAAACATATCGCTCATTATGTGGCTAAGTGTCAAACTTGTGCTTTAGTGAAAGCGGAATGCCTGAAGCCCGGAGGCTTTTTGAAGTCGTTACCGATTTCGGAATCGAAGTTTGATGATATTTCAATGGATTTCGTGCACGGATTGCCGAGATCTCAATACGGGAATGATTCAATATGGGTGATTGTAGACTGGTTGATGAATGTGGCGCACTTCCTTCCAAACATGCCAGGCAATTCAGTGGAAAGTTTGGCAAAGCTCTATGTGGAGCAGATCGTATGGCTGCACAGTGTTCCTCGTAGCATCGTGAGTGATCGTGATTGACGATTCACATCAAACGATTGGAGGCTAATCCATCAATTGTTGGGAATGAAGTTGACGTTCAGTATGGCCTTTCATCCCCAAACAGATGGCCAGAATGAGAGAACCAACAGAACAATGAAGGATATGCTCCAAATGTGTGCCCTGGATTTTGGTAAGAAATGGGAAGATCATCTCTATATGGTGGAGTTTACCTACAACAATAGCTACCAAGCGAGCATCCGTATGGCACCGTTTGAAGCTCTATATGGTCGGAAGTGTTGTACACCGTTAGCTTGGGTAGAAGCAGGCGAATCCAAACTATATAAGCGTAAATAAGTCGATGAAGCTAACTCGACGATACGTGCTATTCGGGAGAGCCTACTGATAGCCCAGGATCGACAAGCAAAGTACTACAATGCCAAGCACCGGAATGTGGAGTTCGCGGTGGGCGATTTGGTATATTTGAAGATCAAACCCTTCAAAGGCGTATCCAGGATTCGGCATATGAAAAAGTTGAGTCCGAGATATCTTGGTCCATTTGAAGTGGTGGAGCGAGTTGGGGAAGCTGCTTATTGACTAGCTCTTTCGGCAGAATTGAGTGGATTGCATGATGTGTTTCACATATCTGTGCTTCGGAAAGCCATCAAACATCCAGCTCAAGTGGTTGAGAATGATCGTGTGCCGGTGGAGTATGGGATAACGACGATGGTTAGGACCATTCGGATCGAGGATAGAGCCGATAAGCAGTTGCGGTACAAGACAATCGGGATGGTCAAAGTCCGGTGGGACAACTGTGGCCATGAGGATCTAACATGGGAGCGAGAACAGACCATGTGAGCTGAATTTCCCGAGCTATTTGTGTAAATTGTTGTACAGCGTACCTCTTGTTGTAACAGACATTTTGGAGTTATAACATCTTGTTTTTGGTTCCCTTACTGTATGCAAATTTCAGGATGAAATTTTTTGTAAGGAGGGGAGGGTTGTAACAACCCAAATCCCAAGTGTGGGTTCAGGATGGGAACATGGCCTGGGACACGGGCATGTCCCAAGTCGTGTCCTGCTCTGTACGGCTGAGCAGCCTATCGAGTGCTCGACGAAGTGCACTCGATGAGTTCTCAAGAGGGAACACGCCCTGCAACACGGGCGTGTCCGAGGCCGTGTCCTCCTATGGTTCATCGACCTCCACTCGAGTAAGTGTGCTCGATAATCCTCGAGTGGGGAACACGACCTATGATACGGGCGTGTCACATGGCCCTGTCTTTCTCTGGAATTGGCCAAGGCTTTGAGGCCTTATGAACACGAGCAGGACACGAGTGTGTCTCTAGGCACATGGCCTGTGACATGGGCGTGTCACATGGTCGCGTCCTGGTCGGGTAGAATCAGTTGTGTACAAACTGAGGTACACGGCTGCAGACACGGGCGTGTCTGAAGGCATGTCAGGGCATACGGCCTATGACACGGGTGTGTCACATGTCAGTGTCCTGCTCTGGGTAAGTCAGTTGTGTGCCGCTGAAGGTATATGACCTATGACACGGGCGTGTCACACGCCGTGTCTGCCCAAAAATAGACCTTTGTGGAAATTTTTGTGGTCGTCCATTTCCTTCATCTACGATTTGATGGCCCAGGCTTATCCATCCTCGTTCAAAACCACGAATTTAGAAAAGGATTCTCAAATAGCTTGAGCCATTCTCTTTCTAAAAGAGCTAGAGAGAAGGGAGAGGAAGGAGGAGGAAGAGAAAGGGAGCTGGCCACCGGTAGAGCTGCCGAGTTTCGAAGCGATATTTGTGGAGGCAAAGCCGCTGCGGTGCTTTCCAACTGGTTAGAATTCCATGGCTCCAAAGAGGACGTCAAGGGTAATGATCTTCCTTCTTGGACATGTGAAGTCCTTCTTTTTGGCATGTGCATGGATTTCCCCCAGCAGAGGGTGGATTGTGAAGGGATTTCCTTGGGTTTATTCTTGGAATCCCTAATAGTCTTGCATATAGATCCGGAAATGTTTAGTACGGAATAGGCATGTTGTGTGAAGCCCATCTGGATAGGTTGGTCTGGATTGGTGATGTTTCATTTGCACACCGGAGATGACTTTGTGGATAAATATGTATTTTGTGGAGTCGATGGGTTGGACCTGTGAAGGGCAGTAGCAGGAAGTACTGGAGTGGTAGTCCAGGAAAATACCCTTATGATGCTTGTGATATGTGCTATGGCAAGAACAGTTTTCTAGCACTGCAGGATGCTGCATGGTTTGGGCGGAGTTGAGTGCAGAAAGTGAGTTCTGCGGAACCCGCTAGGCGATCATGAGAGACGCTAGAATGAACTCCCCTTGTTGATTGTAAAGCCAGTTCGTGATGGATATTGTGGCTATTGTGACGCCAGTCCTTGGTGGACATTATGGCTCTTGTGAAGCGAGTTCGTGGTGGACAGTATGGATATTCTGAGCTTGATGTGCTCTTGAGCAGGCCTCGTGCCGAACAGGAAAGGTGAAACCGACCCGTGCCTTATATTTGGCCTCGAGTACGTTGGTATTCGGTGATGGCAAGACAAATTGAGCAACGGGGGGTGGCTGATCCGTACCTGCATTATGTCCGTCCGACTTGAAGACCTGAAAGTGCGGTCAGTTGGAGCGCATAATGAGATTCTTAGGCCTGCGCGCTAGAAAGAGTAAATGCTCAATTTGAACATCGGGTTTCGGACATGGAACGGTGGTGGTACCCTGGTTCGCCGGTACATCAAGAATGTGCCCTGAGTGCACGGATCGTCGAGCTGTGTGCCTGATGATTGTGATGGATTGTTGCTGCTACTGCTGCTAGCCCTTCAAGGCTAAGAAAAGAATATTGTGTTTTGTTCATGTGTGGTCAGCCTGCGCGCTGATGTTTGGAATCCACACCTATAAATTATAATTGTAAGGCCATAAGGCCAAACGTTATTATATTTGTTGTACATTCCTTCGAGAGTTGATATATAAATGTGGCTGTTTATATATATAGTGGACATCCATGATTGGGGTTTGATATTATTGTTAAAATATTCTGCTAGCATGCTCTGAATTAGGGTGCGATTATGATTTGGTAGTAACCTGTAACTTCTCGGCCTGTTTTGTGGCATATGGTATTGGGCCCCGGCCGGACCTTCTATTATATGCTATATGAACGGATGGAGACGTTACACTTACTCTTTCAATGCCATGGCAAAAGGCGTTGAGTGTAGGCTACTCTCTCTACGCCAGATAATAGAAATTCTGTTTAAGTTGTTTGGCGTTGAGTGGAGCTTAGTCTCTCAACGCCAAGGCAAAAGGCGTTTAGTGTACCTTACTCTCTAAATGCCAGATAACAAAAATTTGTTTAAGTTATTTGGCGTTGAGTGGAGCTTACTCTCTCAACATCAAGGGAAAAGGTGTTTAGTGCAGCTTACTCTCTCAACACCAGATAACAGAAATTCTATTAAGTTGTTTGGCGTTGAGTGGAGCTTACTCTCTCAATGCCAAGGCACAGAAATGTTTGCTAAGGCAAAAAGCGTTGAGTGGGGCAAACTCCCTCAACACTCTCAACTCTATCAACGTCTTGAATCAAAATTTTGGCTATGTCCAAATGCGTGGATAGCTTGGCTTTCGTCGAGATCAGCTTCGTCGAACTGAGCTCAACGTTCGTCAAACTGAGCCTGAAGTTCATCGAACTAAGTTTTGCCTTTCGTCAATCCAAGTCTAAAGTTCATCGAACTGATTTTTATGCTTTCGTCGAACTGAGCTTGCCATTCGTCGAATGGAGCTCAACATTCGTCGAGCTCAATACCTAGACAGACAGAATGTTGTCTACGTGTTGTGGCATTGAGTGATACCTACTCACTCAATGCCTTTGGTACTAATGATTGAATTTTGGCTAAGTCCACAGATGTTGAGTCATGCTGATGTCAGCAAAATCAAAAGTCAACCAAAATTCAAAATGTTGCAGAAATGTTGCCAGAGACGTTGGTGGGGCCAGCTGTTGCTATCTTCTGCAATTACTAAGGATTATTTCATCATTAAGTGCTGGGGCCCACTCACAGTAAAGAGTCGTTGAATCGGGAATGAATGGAAAGTGTGGGCTGATTGGATAAATCTCGGCCATCAATCCTGGTAGTGGGACCCACTGCTCAATCAGCCAGAGATATAAAGAATCAGATCATTGAATCAAGAGGATTCCTTGTCTAGGTTTTTTGAAAATGAATGTGCTGCTGAACGTCATCTTCGTCCCCGTCATTTTCGTCGAACCTGAAGAAGTTATTCTGCATAGAGAACCTTGCTGGGATAGAGATAGTTGAAGCAATCCCCATTTGTATCAGCAGGATCTGAAGCTAGCAGACCTAAAAGTTCTGCAGGGAAACTGGAAGCTGTTTGAAGAAAGATTCTACTATCTACATATTGTCTTCAATAGCAATATCTTGTATCTGATATCTGCTTAGTCTAAGAAGAAGGAGACAAAGATCTTGCTCTGTTGTCTAAACATCACACTCTTTATTTCTATTTTCTGTAAAGAATCTTTGTGAACCTGGGGTTTCTAAGACTATACTATAAAGCCTAGGTCATAGTAACCTGTGTTTGGCTTTGTGCATGGTGATAGTGTTGGAGTTACCATAGTGATATAGAAGTGGTCAAGCATGTAATTTCACTGCCAAGACGATATGAGCCTGCAGGGTCGCACATAAGAGATGTGGAGAAGTTGGATGATTGACTGTGTTGGTAAAGGTTGCCAATCACCGACCTGAATGGGGTTATAGGCAAAGTGTTGCCTTAAAGGATCATCGGATTGGGCAAATGTTGCCTTGAAGGATTGGTAAGAATCGTCAACCCAAGTTCGGCGTGAGTCGACGAGTGTCGTCAACCCAAGTTCGACGAGTATCGTCGACCGCGACTCGACGATCGACAAGAATCGTCGAGTATCGTCGACCGCGGGTCGACGGTCGACGAGTATGGTCCACCCACGTTCGGCGAGAATCGTCGAGTATTGTACTCCGATTCTCGCCGATCCTAGGTGATACTCGCCGACTGATTCTCGCCGATTCTTGGTGATACTCGCCGACTGATTCTCGCCGAATCTGCTAGGTGATTCTCACCGATTCTCGCCGATTCTTGCCGACTGATACTCGCCGAATCTGGAACCCTCATTTTTTGGGTGGTCTACGGATAGTGATATTCCTAAGACTATTTATGACTTTGGTATAAAAGGACACTTAGGTTTTTCGGGAAATTAGATCTGTGCGTGCTGATCGAATCGAAGCCGACGGAAGTGTTCCGCCGTTCGTTCGCTCCACCGATCCCGAATCCCGCCGACGGAAGGGTTCCGCCGCCGTGCTCGCTCCGTCGACCTCCTCCTCTCCGGCGATCGTCGCTGGTGTTGCTCTTCCTGGCGTGGACCTAGCAGTCTGTGGAGAAGCAAGGTGTGGTCTTTCTCCTTCCCGATTTTCCGTGCGACGGAAAGATCGGTGTTCTCCCGCTCGTGTGGATTTCTGCAGAGATGTGGACATCATTCCACGTAGAACTCGCCACCAGCAAGAACACGAAGCTTGGAGCATCTCCGTTGAGTTGCGACTCAACGCCACCGAGGTAATTTTTACCTAGTTGTACGTTAACTTCTTGATTCAACTACCATGGCCCGATCCCATCTCTTTTGGGTTTTCTTGATGTTTTATTCTTCCGCTGCGTGCACAAGTGTTGTGCCATCCTCATAGAGAAACCCAACAGTGGTATCAGAGTGAGGTTCCGGCCATGATTGTTGTATTGGAAGTTTTGTTATTCCAGTGCGTGTAAACCTAGGGATTTAGAAGTGTTCTAAATGTCTAGATTTACTCTTGGTACCCCGCCAAGAACTTCTGGGATTTCGTGGAAATTTCTAATTGTTAGAAATTGTAGTCTCCTTAGCAGTAACCATCCCTCGAGGTTGTTTTGGATTTTGAATCCAACACAGAGAGATGAGCTTGTCTACTGTTTTAAGTTGAGTTGTCTTTGCTTTTGTCCAATGCATGTAAATCTGAGGATTTGGAAGTTTCCGGATGTTCAGATTTAGCCCTACCTTCTATCAAATGTTGATGGTGTCAGGTTGTTCACAAAAGGGATGCATGTGGTTTTAGAAAAATTGTTTTTCTTTGGATGTGCACATTGATCAAATGTTGATCATGGTTAACTGTTACCCATAATCAAAATCCCTTCATCAAATATTAAGTGTTCGGATGCCTTCCGATGGATGACACTCTTCCTGCCTCGATCGATGAAGTGTGGGCTTGCCAAAGCAAGGTGCATTAATCTATCTTGGTAAGGGTGCAAGCGAATAATTGTGATATCCCACTGTCGACATCGGGTCCAGCTTAACTAGGTGACCTCAAAGGTTGAGTGCCTAGAGGCATAGGGTTGGCATGCACCATATGATGGATGCGAGTAAGGAGTTATTCACCAACCATACAAGAATTGCATGAGGATGCAATTGGCAAGCGTTACCTACCTAAATAACCGCATCGTGAGAGGAAAGCCAAAGCTGACTCATTGTGTTGGTGAAATATGGATCTTGTCCACTAAGAGAGTAGCTCGCATGAACTCTCCGAATTGTTAGTGAGGGCTATCATTTCGAATAAAATAGTGGGAGTGTTTTAATTGAAGTCCAAATTAAAATAAATTCTATTTGAAATTTTGGTACTGATTTTATTCTGCATAAATTCTTATAGAATTCCATGGCAAGTGTTTCACACTCCACGTTGTCTCTGAGAGCCATCCTTGAGAAGGATAAGCTCAGTGGGACTAATTACATGGACTGGTACAGCAACCTGAGAATTGTTCTCAGGCAAGAGCGAAAGCTCTATGTCTTGGAAGAAGAAGCCCTCGAGGTGCCGACCGGGAACTCTTCCCGTGCTGAGAAGGATGCTTATAAGAAGCATACTGATGATGCTTTAGATGTCGAATGCCTTATGCTTGCCACTATTAACTCTGAGCTTCAGAAGCAACATGAGAACATGGGGTGCAAGGAGATTGACGAGCATCTCAAGAAAATGTTTCAAGGGCAGGCTCGTCAAGAGAGGTTCGACGTCACAAAAGCGTTGTTTCAGTGCAAGATGGGAGTTCGAGACTCAGTAGGGACTCACGTACTCAAGATGATTGGGTATATAGAGAACCTTGAAAGGCTGGGTTTTCCTCTTGGTCAAGAGTTGGCCACAGATCTGATCCTGCAATCGTTGCCAGACAGTTATGAGCAGTTCGTCTTGAACTACAACATGAATGAAATAGACAAGACACTGCCCGAACTCCTAGGCATGTTGAGAACTGCCGAAATCAATATGAAGAAGGCCAAGCCTGCCAGCCCCATATTGATGGTGCATAAGGGTAAGGGCAAGGCCAAGGGCTCTAAGAAGACGAAGGTGGGACCTAAGTCATATCTTGAGCCCAAGTCTTCTGCACTGATGAAAAAGAAAAGCACGGTGAAGGAAGGGAAATGCCACCACTGTGGCAAGGCTGGTCATTGGAGGAGGAACTGTCCTTCGTACATTGAAGGTCTGCAGAAAATGAAGGGAGGTATGACTTTCGCTTCAAATGTTCACGTTATAGAGATAAATGTTTCTGCTCCTTCATCTTGGGTATTGGATACCGGATGTGGTTCTCGCATTTGTACAAATGTGCAGGAACTGGGAAGGAGAAGATTGTTGAGTAAAGGGGAGGTGGACCTCCGCATCGGCAATGGAGCAAGAGTTGCTGCTGTAGCCGTAGGGGTTTACCGTCTTTCTTTGCCCAGTGGGCTTGTAATAGAACTAGATAATTGTTATTTTGTTACGGCCATAACTAGAAACATTATATCTATTTCATGTTTGGACATGATTGGATTTTCTTTTATAATTAAGAACAACTGTTGTTCTATATTTAAGAATGATGTTTGTTATGCTGTAGCCCAATTGTTTAATGGTCTTTATGTTTTGAACTTGGACCATCTGATCTGTAATGTTGAAAATAATAAAAGACTGAGAACAAATGACTCGAACCCTACATTTCTCTGGCATTGTCGTTTGGGCCATATCAACGAGAAGCGCATATCCAAGCTCCATAGAGATGGACTTTTGGACTCATTTGATTATGAATCATTTGAGCGATGCGAATCTTGTTTGTTAGGCAAGATGACTAAAGCTCCTTTCACTGGTTATACTGAGAGGGCTGAGGATCTCTTGGGTGTTGTACATAGTGATGTATGCGGACCCATGAGTTCTGATGAAGAATTTTATAGTTTTAAAATGTATCCAAACTATTATCTCAAATAGGCAAGCGTACCTATCGAAATATAGTATAGGAAATGTCGTATTAGACTCGGGGACTGTTGAGTACTTCTACTCACGCAAATTGATATTATTTTATCGGAATATAAATTCAAGGTAAATTAAAACTAAAGCTAGAAAACAAACTAAAAGATAGCACTTGATCTAGAATCCTGTTGGATTAAAATGAACCTTCATGAACATAAAGTACGCAAGACTCTTAAATTGCTCACTCGACCGTGGAAGTTCCTAAGTACAAAAGCGTCTCTCTCGAGCTCATGCTTTTGACTAACCTTAGGTTGATCGATTAAGACCTCTCGGCCAGTCGAAACCCCTAAGCTTGCATTAGGCGGTGAATCACTCTATTGGATTTGACTCCAATCCGGAGGATTTATGTCGTCCTCTATCGAAGAGTGCATGCAACTCCTTTTATCTTTGAGTGATCTACTCGTATCCGCAACCTCTCGATCATTTAGGATACGGATCTTGGATCGAAAAACATATCCGCGAAATATGAATTCGACGAAATATAAATCAAAGATAAATCATAAGCGAGCAAAATTAACAACAAGACATTTGATAAAGAAAAGAAGAGTTTATTTCATTCCAAGCTTCATCATGATCAAGTACTTATGGAAATTTAGCTACTCATAATTGAAAAATACATTCTATCACTATGAAATAAAAGAGTACAATTGCATGAAAAGAAAAATCTAAACTATATTGTAAATAAAATAAAATTGCATAAAATAAAACTAACTCTAAAGATATCCCGAAAATAAGCCACCCAACCCGATTTTCAACCCCAATGGTGGACTCCCCTCATCATTCCCCCTTGGCCATTATTTATAGGAAAAAAAAGAAAGGATGAAAGACACATGAAAGGTTGGAAGGCCAAGGGTAAGAGGAGGAAAATAAAGTGGCAATAATAATTAAATATTAATGAAATATATGAAAAAACAACCAAATTAAATGAGGGAGTTTCATAGTTTATAAAGAGGAGATGAATGGTGGACATAATTACTAAAATTAAGATGGAGTTGAAACATCAAATATTTATCAAATATTTAAGAGGAGCTAAATGGAGGGAGGAGATAATGAAGAAGAATATAAAGGTGGTGGTTTCATGGAATAATGTGGAGCTAGGGGTTTCTTGGAGAAATGAAGATGAGAATTAAATGGTTATAGTAATAATAGTAATAATAAAGTGCATGTATTTAACTGTGGCGGTTTTCAGAAAGAGAAATGGGTGGTGATGTAGGTTGTATGATGAGATGTGGGCTTTGACATGAAAAGGTGACGGCGATGGCGTTGTATATGAGAATGATGTAAATGAAAATAGTTGAATGTCGTAGACTTGCTTGGCGCCGATCATTTTGAGAGTTGGCGATGATGGCGTGGCGGCATCAATGCATAATAATATATTTGTCATGAGCTTGCATGAAGAAGAGCTGAATGGGTTATTGCGATGTGAAACGCTTGATCGGCTTGAACGAGTGCATCGAGTCCTTGACTTGGTTTCATGTAGACTGCATGAATTGCTCGGCCAACTTCGATAAATATTTCTTTTGCAAACGTTGGGAGCGCGACCACGTCAATAAACCTACAAAAATAAATATACATTAAATTAGTAAACTAAAATATAAAATAAATGATTTATAAATGAAAATACCTAAATTATTATTAATTTTATATTAATTATTAAACTAAAATAAATACTAAAAATAGTTATAAATCCTACAAAAATAAATAAAACTTAAATTATTTAACATATATTAAAAAGATATAATTTATTAACTAGAATAAATAAAATATGATTAATTAAAACTAAAAATTAAACTAAATATTATAGTAAAAATACACGTAAATATTACTTATCAAATACCCTCATACTTAAGCTTTTGCTATTCCAGAGCAAAAATATTAGAAGTACTTATAAGATATTAATATAATTTTTAATCAAACTAAAAATTTATTAAATCAAAAGAAAGTTAAAAATAAAATTTTAGGGATTCAAAATTTTAAGTCCTAAAATATGAAAGTAAAATGTGAAGAGCTAAATATTTAACAAAGTTTTCTCTGATAAATTAATTAGAACTCAAAATTAAGTATTTAGCAAACAAAGTTAGATTAAAAATTATTAACACTTTTTCACTAAAAAAACTCTTAAAGGAAAATTTAAACTACTACTTATGCTCTCTTAAAATTTTAATTTAAATCTAAGCAATTATATTGGGTTTTGGGTTTGGAAAAAGGAAAATTGAAGAGATCTTAGATTGGGGGTGATGAATTTTATCCTCTCACCCCGCACAATGTTTTTCTTTTTTGATGTTTTTTTTCTTCTTTTTTTCTCTTCAAACAAAATTGCTTAGGAGTAATGAATTTTATCCTCTTACTCCTTTTGGGGGGGTGCATATGTGTACCAAGGAATATTTAATTCCCATGACATATGATCTAACCAAAAATGAAAAAGTGCATATGTGTACCATGGGATAATGAATTTTATCCTCTTATCCCCATGACATATGATCTAACAAGAAAATTAAAAACAAGGGGAAAGACTTAACAAATTTTATATTAAATTAAAAAACAAAGAGAGCAACTATAGTGATTTAAGTTTTCCTAAAAATCTTAAAGCATAAAGTGAATATAATTAAAATCTAAGAATTGTTAATCTAAATACCACAAAGTTGAAACTAATTACAATAAAAGAGAAAAAAGGGCTAAATAGATTTCTCCAAACAAATTTGCTTCATAAATTTATTTCTTAAAATCAAATCACCTAAAAATTAAATTTAACTAACTTTGATGAAATAAAAGATTAGAAAATCAAAAATTATAAAAATTCTTATAAATAAACTCAAAATAAATTTCTGAAAAGTCACAAAAATATTAAGTAAGGGTTTATTATATTTTTTTGGATTTTTTTTTCCTATTTTTTGTATTTTTTTATAAAATAAAAATAAAAAACAAAATTTTGTAATTTTTTAAGATTTTATATTTTTTAAAAATTTTAAAGATTTTTTCATTTTTTTTATATTTTTAGATAAAAACAATAAAGATGAATCCACCCCCATACTTAAAAATAAACATTGTCCCCAATGTTTATAAGTCAAGTAAGAGGGGAGAAACAAGAAGAAATAAAATAAAAAAAATTAGAAGTTTTGTTTTTTAAAAAATATTAAAGATAAACAAGGGGTGTCTCCCAAGAGCGCTTTTCTTTTTCCCGTCTTTAAGCTAGACGGTTCGGGTTAGGAGAAAGGAAAATAAAAATTGAAATGAACGGGTAACTCCCTTAATTCTCGCTTTGGCGAAGATGCCAAAGTCGCACGCCCGGGTACTCCTCCGCTTGCCTCTTGATTTTCCTTCTTACAGTTGACTTGAAAATTTAGATTCAAATCACCTATGCATACCTGAGGTGATTTTAATCTTTCTAGATGAGCGGCAAATGGGTCGGGGACAACATTTGATTGCAACGGCTCATCTTCTTCCTGAAACTTGTTAGGGAAAGAATAATCAAAAAGAAGTGCGTCAGAAAAATCTTCGCAAGGAGGAGACTCTTGCGAAGTTATAAGATTAAGCTCGGGTTGTTTATTTTCTAAAATTAATTTTTTGTCCGAAAATTTATTTAAAATAAAATCATCGGAAGCATCATGTTCATAAATGTGCGCTACTAGAAAATCATAAATTGTGCAAGGAGATTCATTAATAGGAGGAAAATGGGGAGTAGTAGGAGGAGAAACATATTCTTCATCTACTCCGTCCAGCGCATCCATACACCTAACGAGCTCTTGAAATAAAAGTTGCTGTTCTTCTTCGGTATAAACAACTACTGGGGTACATGAGAAGTCATGTTCCTCATTAGCAACAGTATCCGAAGGAGAAGAATCACTAAACATAAGAAAATTTTCATCCAAATTTTGGGGGGAGGAATCATATTGCAAATGAGAGGATTCCCCAAAATTAAGAGAGAAAGCTTGCGGTGCGGAAGAAGAACAACAAAAATTTGGATCCAAATAATTATTCTCATAACTCGGGAAACCTTCCGGTTGATCTTGCGACCAAGAGAAGTTTTCATCCGAGTTGGAAGAATAATTATTCACATCAAAATAATTATTCGCATTATCACTTGAAAATTTATTTTCATGAAAATAGGAAAAATTAGAAAAATTATTTTCATAAAAATTTGAATTATCATAAAAGTGAGAAGAATTATTATCATAATTACTATCAAAATTATTTTCATAAGAATGATTTTTATAATAATTATAATGATAACAAAACTCACTTGGATGAGAACCGTGACAATAAAAACAAACAGATTGACGCTTTTTTGCGGCTTTCAAAATATCGAATTGATTTTGAAGCTGGACAATTTTAGCAGCCAATTGAGATAACATAGTTTTTAATAAAGGAAAATAAACACAACCCGTACCTAATAGAAAGGAATTTAAAAAAAAATGAAAAAGAGAATTGGGGTTAGAGAAAGAGAGTGATAAAAGTAATACAATTTGCGCCTTCAAAATATCAACAAAATATCCCCGGCAACGGCGCCAAAAACTTGATGAAGAATTTTATAGTTTTAAAATGTATCCAAACTATTATCTCAAATAGGCAAGCGTACCTATCGAAATATAGTATAGGAAATGTCGTATTAGACTCGGGGCCTGTTGAGTACTTCTACTCACGCAAATTGATATTATTTTATCGGAATATAAATTCAAGGTAAATTAAAACTAAAGCTAGAAAACAAACTAAAAGATAGCACTTGATCTAGAATCCTGTTGGATTAAAATGAACCTTCATGAACATAAAGTACGCAAGACTCTTAAATTGCTCACTCGACCGTGGAAGTTCCTAAGTACAAAAGCGTCTCTCTCGAGCTCATGCTTTTGACTAACCTTAGGTTGATCGATTAAGACCTCTCGGCCAGTCGAAACCCCTAAGCTTGCATTAGGCGGTGAACCACTCTATTGGATTTGACTCCAATCCGGAGGATTTATGTCGTCCTCTATCGAGGAGTGCATGCAACTCCTTTTATCTTTGAGTGATCTACTCGTATCCGCAACCTCTCGATCATTTAGGATACGGATCTTGGATCGAAAAACATATCCAAGATAATAAAGAGGAGATGAATGGTGGACATAATTACTAAAATTAAGATGGAGTTGAAACATCAAATATTTATCAAATATTTAAGAGGAGCTAAATGGAGGGAGGAGATAATGAAGAAGAATATAAAGGTGGTGGTTTCATGGAATAATGTGGAGCTAGGGGTTTCTTGGAGAAATGAAGATGAGAATTAAATGGTTATAGTAATAATAGTAATAATAAAGTGCATGTATTTAACTGTGGCGGTTTTCAGAAAGAGAAATGGGTGGTGATGTAGGTTGTATGATGAGATGTGGGCTTTGACATGAAAAGGTGACGGCGATGGCGTTGTGTATGAGAATGATGTGAATGAAAATAGTTGAATGTCGTAGACTTGCTTGGCGCCGATCATTTTGAGAGTTGGCGATGATGGCGTGGCGGCATCAATGCATAATAATATATTTGTCATGAGCTTGCATGAAGAAGAGCTGAATGGGTTATTGCGATGTGAAACGCTTGATCGGCTTGAACGAGTGCATCGAGTCATTGACTTGGTTTCATGTAGACTGCATGAATTGCTCGGCCAACTTCGATAAATATTTCTTTTGCAAACGTTGGGAGCGCGACCACGTCAATAAACCTACAAAAATAAATATACATTAAATTAGTAAACTAAAATATAAAATAAATGATTTATAAATGAAAATACCTAAATTATTATTAATTTTATATTAATTATTAAACTAAAATAAATACTAAAAATAGTTATAAATCCTACAAAAATAAATAAAACTTAAATTATTTAACATATATTAAAAAGATATAATTTATTAACTAGAATAAATAAAATATGATTAATTAAAACTAAAAATTAAACTAAATATTATAGTAAAAATACACGTAAATATTACTTATCAAGTTCCATGGCTAGAGGTGTGTTTTTCTACTTTGTTACATTTACTGATGATTTCAGTAGATACAGATATGTGTATCTTATGAAGTGCAAATC
Organism: Platanthera guangdongensis; assembly: GCA_039583875.1. Lineage (NCBI taxonomy): Eukaryota > Viridiplantae > Streptophyta > Magnoliopsida > Asparagales > Orchidaceae > Platanthera > Platanthera guangdongensis. The sequence continues at coordinate 62,423,982 of CM077166.1, read as the reverse complement.
TGAGACCTTTGAAAAGTTCAAAGAGTTCAAGAATGAAGTAGAAAACCAGTTGGGTAAAAGGGTTAAAGCACTCCGATCTGATCGAGGTGGCGAATACCCGAGTCATGAGTTCCTTGATCATCTGAAAGAGTGTGGTATTGTATCACAGCTCACTCCATCTAGAACACCACAACATAATGGTGTGTCTGAGAGGAGAAATCGTACTCTGTTAGACATGGTACGTTCGATGATGAGTCATGCAGACTTGCCTGTTTCCTTTTGGGGTTTTGCTTTAGAGACTGCTGCAATGACATTGAATCGCGCTCCAACGAAAACGGTTCTGAAGACACCATATGAGATATGGACTGGGAAGCGTCCTAGTATATCGTTCATTAAAATTTGGGGTTGTGAGGCATACGTGAGACGTCTAATACCTGACAAGCTGGAACCCAAATCAGATAAATGTTATCTGGTGGGATATCCTAAGGAAACGAAAGGGTATTACTTTTACCTACCGTGTGAGGGCAAAGTGTTTGTCGCAAGGACTGGTGTTTTCTTGGAGAAAGAGTTCTTATCAATAAAGACTGAAAAGGTAGAGCTTGAAGAAGTTCAAGAACCACATGTAGTGAATGAACCGGAATTGGATTCTGAGACAGGACTACAAGATGTTGTAGCTAGAGAACCTGCTCAAGGAACACAAGTCCTACGTAGATCTGGTAGACCGAGGTTTGAGCCTGAGAGATATGGATTTCTCGTATCTCAAATAGGTAATGTGTTGCTTATGGATCATGATGATGAACCAGCAACCTACTAAGAGTCTATGAATGGACCGGACTCCGACAAATGGCTTGAGGCTATGAAATCTGAAATGGACTCCATGTATGCAAACCAAGTTTGGAACTTGGTGGAACCACCTGAAGGGGTTCGACCCATAGGGTGCAAGTGGGTCTTCAAGAAGAAGACCGACATGGATGGGAATGTACAGACATTCAAAGGGCGACTGGTGGCTAAGGGTTTCAAGCAAATTCATGGTATTGACTATGATGAGACCTTTTCCCCTGTTGCCATGGTAAAGTCCATAAGTATATTGCTTGTTGTTGGTGCGTATTATGACTACGAGATCTGACAGATGGATGTCAAAACGGCTTTCCTTAATGGAAACCTCCTTGAGGAAGTGTATATGACACAACCCGAGGGTTTTGTATCCCCAGATGAAGCCACTAAAATATGCAAGCTGAATAAGTCCATCTATGGTGTAACGCCCCTAGCCGATCCAACGTGACAGCGTCACGGCTCCGCTCTAGGCGACGCTACCGGGCTGCAGCCCAAGCACCCCAACCCCTCTCCCTCCACAGGCGGGTTGTTGGTGGCCACAGCCTCCCTTTGATGAGGTAAACTCGATAGTCAAGCCCGCACTACGGGGACTTCCCAGGAGGTCACCCATCCCAGTACTACTCCAGCCCGAGCACGCTTAACTATGGAGTTCTTTCAACTCTCATCACCAATTGAGCTTGTGGAGGATCCGACCTGCGCTATGTCCGTCTGACGTGAGACCAAAAGTGCGGTCTGTTGGAGCGCATAGCAAGAGTCTTCGGCCTGCGCGCCATGACACAAAGGGGGGCTACGGGCCATCCCGGTGTCCGAGGACTAACTCCGGCTGCACGCCATGGAGTAAATGCTCAAGAGAGTTACCGTTGGGTGATAACCCTGATACGGTGGTGGGCAAGAGGTTGCCAGAACACCAAGAATGTGCCCTGAGTGCACGGACCGTTGAGCCGGGTGGCGGACGGTTGTGATGGCTTGTGTGCATGAAAGCACTTTTGATGATATAGCTTGCCATATTTGTGCTATGATATGCCTGCAGGGAAAAAGACCGCTGCCCCGAGAGAAGGGGTAGGGTCGTTATAATTTGGTCAGCTGAACGCTGACCGTTGCTTTTGTTTGCCACCGTTGGGTGGATTGTCCTTGCACAGGTGCTGGAGAGCCGAGCGGGTCGCATAGAGGTTGATGCTCCTGCTGGTGTTGCTGCTGCTGCTAGCCCTCGAAGGCTAATGTTCTTTTGTGTGTTTTCTTTTCGTGGCCGGCCTGCGCGCCAATTTGTTAGGCCACTGTTTGAAAGCCCTGTAAGGCCATAAGGCCAACACTTGTGCATGTTGTAAGACATTCCTATATGTATATAAAATGTGGAATTTTATGTTTGGCCATTCATGAGGAGTTCAAGTAGTTTAGGCTTCCGCTAGAATGCTTGTGATAGGTGCGATGCGCTACTCTGGTATCATCCTGTACCTTCACCGACTGTTTTATGGTATATCCTGTGGGGCCCCGGCCGGACCTTCTAGAATATAGCATATGAACGGATGGGGTTGTTACATTTTTGGTATCGGTTGTCTTGGTCTTTCCCTCTCGAAGTCGTGGCCGACTTCTTTTGTGGGGTGGCGCGCACGTGTTTGTGCACATCAAAGTCTACGAATGAACTCCTGAATGTCCATGATAGGAATGCATTTTTGTATGTTTGAGGAACCTGCGTGTTCCTATTTTGTGTTGTTTGCTTGGGTACGACCGCTAATGTGTGTGTCTTGTCCACCTTTAGGTGACACGAAGTGGAGCTGGGCCGTCTGAGCCCCAGCGTTCTGATGAAAGTACGGCACCAGCTGCGGTGCCTACACCTCCACCGTCTGCAGAACATGTCCGTTTAGTTGCGGAGGCCTTGTTTACTATGATCCAAGGTCAGCCACTGAGGCAAGAACAAGCGGCTGTGAGGACAGAACAGGTGGTGGCAAGGCCTGAACCTGTCGTGGAAGTGGTTCCTCGAGCGGCTGAGAAGCAGCTAACACGGTTTATGAGTTTCCATCCGCCTACGTTTTCGGGAGCGGGAACCCCGACGCAGGCTGAGGATTGGTTGTCGCGCGTCAAGCGAGTGATGACGGCGATAGGCACGGCGGAACATCAGAAAGTTACCTTAGCCACCTTCTTGCTTGAAGGAGAAGCGCGTTTATGGTGGGATGAGATGGAGTTGCATCATTTGGCGGGTCGTCCGTTAACCCAAGTGTCGATGGAAGAATTCTCCCGGCTCTTCCTTGCGAAGCACCTTCCTGTGGCTCAACGGATAGCCATGGAAAATGAATTCCAACGGTTGACTCAAGGTGAGGGCAGTGTTGACGCGTACCTGCATGAATTTACTCGCTTGGGGCGGTATGCGGGTTCGATTTTTGCTGATGAGCAGAGGAAGACTAATCGGTTCTACGAAGGACTGAGGGACGAGCTGAGGTTCCTTGTGTCTAGTTCTGTGAACCAGGGTTTCCAAGCGTTGGTTGACACTGCGACCGCGTTGGAAAAAGATATGAAGAGGGTGCAGGGGAAGAGAGCGTTGGTGATGACGCAACCAGAGTGGAAGGCGCCCCGATCGGGAAAGTCATTTTATAAGAAGAGATGGGGCAAGAAGTCCAAGCCTAGTGGACAAGCTCCTTCATCAGTTGCATCGGGAGCAACATCAGGGGCAACCTCTAAGCCAGAAACTCGTACCTGCTTCAATTGTGGTCGGATGGGGCATATTGCGCGAGATTGCCGGATGCCGCCAAAGAGTGAAAAGAATGCGGGAGCATCTTATGCGGAGAAAGGAAAAGCGGTGGTGGATTCTTCTGCCTCGCAAGCGCAACCCCGGGTCTACAATCTTGGCCTGCAGGAGGCCATCAAGCAGAGTGACGTGGTCACAGGTATGAGTTTAGTTTTGCTTATGCTAATGTTTGTATGCTTAGCTTAGTACCCCTACGTTTGTGGTTTGTGTGTGTGACATGTTTGTCATAGGCTTTGTGATGATTCGGGACACGCTGGCGCGAGCACTGTTTGATACAGGTGCATCGCATTCTTTTCTGTCGAGTGAGTTTCTTACGCGGCTTGGGATACCCAGTCGTGCAAAGACAGATAGCGTCAGAGTGGTGTTGCCGAATGGTTGTTGGATGCTTGTGGATCAAGCTTGCGATGTGGCGGTTTAGTTAGGAAATCGGGAGTTTTGTTTAACCGCATTTGTTTTGCCAATTTCGGAATTTGATGTGATTTTTGGGATGGATTGGCTTGCGGAGCAGCATGCTATGATTGATTGCCAGTCCAAAGAAATCACGTTGGGCCAGAATACCGAACAGGAGACCAAGTTCGCGGGTATGCGAGGAGTGAGCGGGACGTTGATGTCTGCACTCCAGGTAGTCAAAGCTGTTCGGAAGGGTGCGGAGTGTTACTTTGCACTAATTCAGGCTGTTGAGCCTAAGGCCACTTTGTGCGAGGTTCCGATTGTGGCAGAATTTGCTGATATGTTTCCCGCAGATCTCCCTGGGCTACCACCCCAGCGGGAGATTGACTTCACAATTGAGTTGGTGCCAGGTGCGAAACCCGTGGCCCGCTCGCCATATCGCGTTGCGCCTAAAGAGATGGCTGAGTTGAAGGTTCAACTACAAGAAATGCTAGAGCAAGGGTATATCCGCCCAAGTATGTCACCTTGGAGCGCGCCTGTGCTTTTTGTAAAGAAGAAAGATGGTGGGTTACGGTTGTGTATTGATTACCGTGAATTGAATAAGCTGACCGAGAAGAATAAGTATCCGATACCTCGGATTGATGAATTATTTGATCAGCTGGTGGGATCTACCGTCTATTCAAAGCTGGACCTGAAGTCTGGTTATTACCAGTTAAGAATTCGGGAAGGTGACATTCCCAAAACCGCATTTGGAACGCGTTATGGGCACTATGAGTTCACAGTCATGCCCTTTGGATTGTGTAATGCGCCTTCGGTGTTTATGGATTTGATGCACCGTATTTTCCGTGAGTACCTAGATCTGTTTGTGATCGTGTTTATTGATGATATCCTGGTGTACTCAAAGTCTAAAACTGAGCACGAGATTCATTTGCGGTTGGTGCTGAACACGTTGAGGCAAAATCAGCTCTATGCCAAGTTCTCGAAGTGCGAGTTTTGGCTATCGTCCGTGGCATTTTTGGGCCATGTGGTGAGTGGAGCGGGCATTGCAGTGGATCCAGCGAAGATAAAAGCCATACAGGAATGGCCAATATTGTCTTCCGTGGCCGAGGTCAGGAGTTTCCTTGGACTTGCGGGCTACTATAGAAGATTTGTGGAGAACTTCTCGCGGATCGCTTTGCCGCTAACCACACTGACGCGAAAAGATCAGAAGTTCGTTTGGACGCCAGAATGCGCACGAGCTTTTGAAGAGCTGAAGGTTCGGTTGACCACGGCGCCGGTGTTGTCTTCTCCATGTGGAACCGATGGGTTTGTGATTTATAGTGATGCTTCAGGAAGCGGCTTAGGCTGCGTCCTTCTGCAGAGCGGAAAGGTGATTGCTTATGGCTCACGCCAGCTGAAGGTGCACGAGCGAAACTATCCCGTCCATGATTTGGAACTAGCGGCGGTGATTTTTGCACTTAAGCTGTGGCGACACTACCTTTATGGAGTGAAAGTGGAGATCTATACCGATCATAAGAGCCTAAAGTATCTATTGGAGCAGAAAGAGTTGAACATGCGACAACGAAGGTGGTTGGAGTTCCTTGGGGACTACACTTTCGAGATTCACTATACACCCGGGAAGGGGAATGTTGTCGCGGATGCCTTGAGTCGGCGGGTTCCGGCTAAAGCGAATTGGTTACAAAGGCATGATGAATGTCTGATCCAGGAACTGGAGGCATTGGAGATCTATTGTGTTGATAAAAATTCCACTGCCACTGCATGTTTGAACTGGACCGAGGTGCAATGTGACCTTGCGGACCGAGTTCGACGGGCAACGGAGTTGGATGAAGATCTCTTGCGCTATGTGAGTAAAGGGCCAGAGGGCAAATTCACCTGGATTGACGGTCTTTTGCGAAAAGAGGGCCGGTTGTGCGTCCCAAATGTGGGGAAACTGAGGGAAGAACTGATGTATGAAGCACATTATACGAAGTATTCCATTCACCCCGGGAGCACAAAGATGTTCAACGATATGAAGAAGCTTTTCTGGTGGCCAGGGCTTAAGAAAGATGTTGCCCTATATGTAGCCAAATGTCAAACATGTGCGATGGTGAAGGCGGAATGCCAAAAGCCGGGCGGTTATTTGAAGTCACTACCGATCCCAGTGTGGAAATTTGATGATATTTCCATGGATTTTGTGCATGGATTGCCAAGATCGCAGCGAGGAAATGATTCCATTTGGGTGATAGTTGACCGGCTAACAAAAGTAGCACATTTTCTCCCGAACAGGCGGGATGATTCGGTGGAAAGTTTGGCAAAGTTATATGTTGATCAAATTGTGCGTCTTCACGGTGTTCCTCGGAGCATCGTAAGTGATCGAGATGGGCGATTCACGTCAAATGATTGGAGGCTAGTTCACCGACTGTTGGGCACGAAGTTGACTTTCAGTACGGCCTTTCATCCCCAAACGGATGGCCAAACTGAACGGACCAACAGAACAATGGAGGACATGCTCCGAATGTGCGCCCTTGACTTCGGCAAGAGATGGGAGGATCATCTCTATATGGTAGAGTTTGCATATAATAACAGCTACCAGGCAAGCATTGGGATGGCACCATATGAAGCCCTATATGGAAGGAAGTGTCGTACTCCCTTGGCTTGGGTAGAAGCGGGTGAAGCCCGGGTTGTTAAACCAAATAAGGTGGATGAAGCAAACTCAACCATTCGGACTATTCGTGAGAGATTGCTGATTGCTCAAGATCGACAAGCGAAGTACTACAACGCCAAGCACCGGAATGTCGAATTTGCGGTTGGCGATTGGGTCTACTTGAAGATCAAGCCAATCAAAGGTGTCTCCAGGATTCGACGATTGAAAAAGTTGAGTCCAAGATATTTGGGTCCTTTTGAAGTGGTTGAGCGAGTTGGCGAAGCAGCTTATCGGCTAGCTCTGTCGGCGGATTTGGGTGGATTACATGATGTCTTTCACATCTCGGTGCTTCGGAAGGCCGTGAAAGATCCAGCTCAAGTGATCGCGAATGATCGTGTGCCGGTGGAGTATGGGCTAACGACGAGAGTTAGACCCATTCAGATCGAAGATCGAGCCGAGAAACAGTTGCGGAACAAGATGGTCGGTATGGTGAAAGTCCGGTGGGACAACTGCGGCCGTGACGAGCTGACGTGGGAGCGCGAGCAAACCATGCGAGAAGAGTTCCCTGAGTTGTTTCTGTAATTTGTAGCGAGACTGTTGTAACATAAAAATGTTAGATGTTGTTACATTTTTCTTGCTGCTTTTTGTTACTTTCCTGTCTCTGAATTTCGAGGACGAAATTTCTTGTAGGAGGGGAGGATTGTAACAGCCCAAAGTTCTGAAACAGGCAAATTTGGGTGACACGGCCTGGGACACGGGCGTGTCCCAGGGCGTGTCAGGTGACACGGCCTGCGACACGGGCGTGTCGAGGTTGTGTCGACGATTGGGCTTTGTCTCGACGATTTTTGCTCTCGACGATTCGTCGAGAGGAGGCACACGGCCCAGGACACGGGCGTGTCCAAGGCCGTGTCGCATGCTCGACGATTTTTGCTCGACGATCGTCGAGTGTCGAGAAGTGGGTGTCGAGTGTTGAACACGGCCTGTGACACGGGCGTGGCACAGGGCGTGTCAAATCAGGCGACGAACTCAGCCCGCCGAGAGAATTCGACAGGGCGTGTCTTTGTGCCGTGTCGGGGCACACGGCCTGGGACACGGGCGTGTCACAGGCCGTGTGAAGTCTCGGGATGATTTGGGATTTTTTTCACCCAGGTACACGGCCACAGACACGGGCGTGTCTGAAGGCGTGTTGGTGACACGGCCAATGACACGGGCGTGTCCCGTGGGCGTGTCACTGGTTTGGATAAGTCGGTTGACCACCGCTTGAGGCACACGGCCAGGCACACGGCCGTGTTCGAGGCCGTGTCTGGTCAAAATTTGTGTTTTTGGCAGAATCGTGGCCGTCCATTCCTTCAGTCTGGATCCAAGGGCTGAAAGCTCTTCTTCTTTTTCCTTAAGGGCCGAAGTCAGAGAATTATTTCTCATTCTCTTTGGCCTTAACCTTTCTTCAAGTGAAGAGAGAGAGAGAGAGAAAGGAGGAGGAAGAAGAGAAGGGGGGCTGCTGTTGGTGGTGCTGCGGTTTACCGGCGAGAGATCCGAAGCCAGCGTTGCGGGGGAAACGCTCTTGCGAGTCTTGCAAGCAAGCTTTCAAGCCATGGCACCGAAGCGATCGTCAAGGGTAACGACTTTTCTTCCTAGCCATGTGAAGGCTTCTGTTAAGGCATATCTGTTGATTCCCCCACCAAGAGGTGGCTGTTTTTGGGAGTCATTTGGGTGGATGCTTGAAATCCCCTTTCTATTGCATATAGATCCGGAAATGGAGTACGGAATAGGCATGTTGTGTGAAGCCCATCTGGACAGGTTGGTCTGGATTGGTGATGTTGCATACGAACCGGAGAAGACTCCGTGATAAACGTGTAGTGTTAAGGAGTCTACGGGTTATACCTGCGAAAAGGAGTAGCAGGAAGTACTGGGGTGGTAGCCCAGGAAAATAGCCTTGTGATATTTTGGGTCCAACCTGTGGATGAGGCACAGGAAGTACTGGTGGGACCAGGAAAGGCCCTTTTTGTGATGCTTGATGTCATAGGGTGTCCACCTGTGGAGCGAGTCACAGGAAGTACTGGTGTGCCCAGGAAAGACCCCTGACATTTGTAATTTGCGGTGTCCACCTGTGACGGGAATTACAGGAAGTACTGGTGCGCCCAGGAAAGACCCGCTGTTGCCGTGAGGAAATGGGTATAGTGAAATACCCAGGCTTGAATGCCAGGAACAGGATTGGTGAGACCGACCCGCGCCTTTGATATAGCCATGAGTACGTTGTACTCGGAGAAGGCAAGGCGATTTGAGCAACGGGGGGTGGAGGATCCGACCTGCGCTATGTCCGTCTGACGTGAGACCAAAAGTGCGGTCTGTTGGAGCGCATAGCAAGAGTCTTCGGCCTGCGCGCCATGACACAAAGGGGGGCTACGGGCCATCCCGGTGTCTGAGGACTAACTCCGGCTGCACGCCATGGAGTAAATGCTCAAGAGAGTTACCGTTGGGTGATAACCCTGATACGGTGGTGGGCAAGAGGTTGCCAGAACACCAAGAATGTGCCCTGAGTGCACGGACCGTTGAGCCGGGTGGCGGACGGTTGTGATGGCTTGTGTGCATGAAAGCACTTTTGATGATATAGCTTGCCATATTTGTGCTATGATATGCCTGCAGGGAAAAAGACCGCTGCCTCGAGAGAAGGGGTAGGGTCGTTATAATTTGGTCAGCTGAACGCTGACCGTTGCTTTTGTTTGCCACCGTTGGGTGGATTGTCCTTGCACAGGTGCTGGAGAGCCGAGCGGGTCGCATAGAGGTTGATGCTCCTGCTGGTGTTGCTGCTGCTGCTAGCCCTCGAAGGCTAATGTTCTTTTGTGTGTTTTTTTTTCGTGGCCGGCCTGCGCGCCAATTTGTTAGGCCACTGTTTGAAAGCCCTGTAAGGCCATAAGGCCAACACTTGTGCATGTTGTAAGACATTCCTATATGTATATAAAATGTGGAATTTTATGTTTGGCCATTCATGAGGAGTTCAAGTAGTTTAGGCTTCCGCTAGAATGCTTGTGATAGGTGCGATGCGCTACTCTGGTATCATCCTGTACCTTCACCGACTGTTTTGTGGTATATCCTGTGGGGCCCCGGCCGGACCTTCTAGAATATAGCATATGAACGAATGGGGTTGTTACATATGGACTGAAACAGGCCTCTAGAAGTTGGAATCTTTGTTTTGATGAGAAAATCAAAGAGTTTGGTTTCATCAAGAATGAAGATGAGCCTTGTGTTTACAAGCGAATCAGTGGGAGCATTGTTGTCTTCCTGATATTGTATGTTGATGACATACTGTTGATTGGGAATGACATTCCTACCTTGAAAGTTGTTAAGAACAACCTAGGGAACTGCTTTTCAATGAAGGATTTGGGTAAAGTGACTTACATACTCGGTATTAAGATCTATAGAGATAGATCGAAGAAGTTGCTGGGTTTGACCCAGAGTACGTACATCGAAAAGGTGTTGAAGCGGTTCAAGATGCTTGAGTCAAAGATAGGATTTTTGCCCATGTCTCATGGTGTGAATCTCTCTAAGGACCAGTGTCCAAAGTCTTGTGAAGATAAGGACCGCATGAAATTGATTCCATATGCTTCGGCAATTGGATCAATCATGTACGCGATGTTATGTACTCGACCCGACGTCTCCTTTGCTTTGAGCATGACTAGCAGGTATCAGTCAGACCCCGGTGAGTGTCACTGGATTGCAGTCAAGAATGTCCTGAAGTACTTGAGAAGGACTAAGGATGTGTTCTTGGTGTATGGTGGAGAGGAAGAGCTCGTTGTAAGTGGTTACACGGATGCTAGCTTTCAAACTGATAGAGATGACTCCAAGTCTCACTCAGGTTTTGTGTTTTGCCTGAATGGAGGAGCTGTGAGCTGGAAGAGTTCCAAGCAAGAGACAGTTACTGATTCTACAACAGAGGCCGAGTATATCACCGCAGCTAATGCGGCGAAGGAGGCTGTATGGATTAGGAAATTCATCGGCGAGCTTGATGTAGTTCCTAGCATTGTTGGTCCCGTAGTTCTCTACTGTGATAACAATGGTGCAATTGCACAATCTAAGGAACCTAGATCCCATCAGCGCTCCAAGCACATACTTCGGCGGTTTCATCTTATTCGTGAGATTGTCGAACGAGGAGATGTGAACATTTGCAGAGTGCCGACTGAGGAGAATATTGCGGATCCACTGAAAAAGCCTCTCGCGCAGAGAAAGCATAATGGTCATACTAGATCGATGGGTATACGATACCTAAATGATCAACTCTAGTGAGAATCTTATGGATTGCATGTAAACATGTATTTTGTTGGCCATTTGTTCATATGATGAACAGTGTACCTAGTTTTTCTCTTACAATTAATGGCAAGTTCTTTTATTATGAGTTTTTCTATATGATAGTTAAATGTTAACATAATAAATACCCTTAGAATGCTCGCTTCCATGGGACATCAAGTACGTGACTTGAATGTGAGAGCCTATGATTTATTTGAAGCTTCATTCTTAAAAGGTCCCTGGTCGAGTATCATCATAGAAGCTAAGGGTGATGATGGTACATGAAGGCTAGCACGTGCGTTGACTGATGACTGGTTCTCACAGGTCATGATATTGTGATATCAAGTCATCACGTGGGTACTTGTTAGTGAACAAGTTGTACTGGACAGACCCAACCTGAGACTACTCTGTGGATTGTCATCCAATCGTGTCACGAGTAGGTCTCAATTGACAATGGTGTTGTGGTCCTTTGACCTGAAGTCACAGCATTCATCAAGTGAGGAAGAGCGTGCTTTGATGCCATCTAAAGTCTTCCTTGAGAAAGGTTGATGATAAGGGTGGTTGTTGGGCATGTTACGAATCATTTGGGTGTTTGTGTGTGAGAAGATATGAGATTTGTCCTCCTATATGACAGGAGTTGCATCCATGGGCCCCTTGATGGAACTGGACTGAGAAATGCATGGCCATGCTTGGTTGAGTCAATATGTGATATTGGACTCACCATTCTCTGGAAGTCTGTCCTGGATCAAGAAACTTGGATTGAGCTATTACGAGGGTGACACGGTCCATGCCTCTAGTTCTTTCCGGATGTAAGGGACAAAGGGACAAAGACAATGCTGATACATTGGTCATAAAGGCTTATGAGTTATAAACTCTTATTGCTTGGGGAGCAATGATGCATTGCTAGATGCCGCTCATTGTTTGTGAGGTTTTTGGTTTGATACTTTCAAGATCAAGTGGGAGTCTGTTGGAGTTACCATAGTGATCTAGAAGTGGTCAAGCATGTAATTTCACTGCCAACGCGATATGAGCCTGCAGGGTCGCACATAAGAGATGTGGAGAAGTTGGATGATTGACTGTTTTGGTAAAGGTTGCCAATCACCGACCTGAATGGGGTTATAGGCAAAGTGTTGCCTTAAAGGATTGTCGGATTGGGCAAATGTTGCCTTGAAGTATTGGTAAGAATCGTCAACCCAAGTTGGCGTGAGTCGACGAGTGTCGTCAACCCAAGTTCGACGAGTATCGTCGACCGCGGCTCGACGATCGACGAGAATCGTCGAGTATCGTCGACCGCGGGTCGACGGTTGACGAGTATGGTCCACCCACGTTCGGCGAGAATCGTCGAGTATTTTACTCTGATTCTCGCCGATCCTAGGTGATACTCGCCGACTGATTCTCGCCAATTCTTGGTGATACTCGCCGACTGATTCTCGCCGAATCTGCTAGGTGATTCTCGCCGATTCTCGCCGATTCTTGCCGACTGATACTCGCCGAATCTGGAACCCTAATTTTCTAGGTGGTCTGCGGATAGTGATATTCCTAAGACTATTTATGCCTTTGGTATAAAAGGACACTTAGGTTTTTCGGGAAATTAGATCTGTGCGTGCTGATCGAATCGAAGCCGACGGAAGTGTTCCGCCGTTCGTTCGCTCCGCCGATCCCGAATCCCGCCAATGGAAGGGTTCCGCCGCCGTGCTCGCTCCGTCGACCTCCTCCTCTCCGACGATCGTCGCTGGTGTTGCTCTTCCTGGCGCGGACCTAGAAGTCCGTGGAGAAGCAAGGTGCGGTCTTTCTCCTTCCCGATTTTCCGTGCGACGGAAAGATCGGTGTTCTCCCGCTCGTGTGGATTTCTGCAGAGACGTGGACATCATTCCACGTAGAACTCGCCACCAGCAAGAACACGAAGCTTGGAGCATCTCCGTTGAGTTGTGACTCAACGCCACCGAGGTAATTTTTACCTAGTTGTACGTTAACTTCTTGATTCAACTACCATGGCCCGATCCCATCTCTTTTGGGTTTTCTTGATGTTTTATTCTTCCACTGCGTGCACAAGTATTGTGCCATCCTCATAGAGAAACCCAACAGATAGGTCTTTGTGACCTAGGTTAGCTTAATGCCTAAGTTGTTGGTCTATGTGACCTGTGTGTGGTCCTGCAGGATCGGTGCTTTAAGCTGTTAAGAAGCTGAGTTCTGGAGGGAGAGCAAAATCTTACAAACTGTTAGATAGACGCAGAGGGATAGTGGATGTACCCAAGATTGGGGAAACACTATAATTTGATTTGTCATTTGTGAATGTTCTTGAAAGCTGATCTAATATAATCAACAGACTTAGTAATCTAATAAACAATTTAGAAAACTTAAACAAAGACAAAAACCTATTCACCCCTCTAGGTGTAAAGAAAGCCTTGAATACAAGACTTTCAAGTGGTACAACATAACCATATGTTATGAGAAGTTCTTCAGGATTGTGAATGAGCTGAAGACTTATGTAAGAGTTTTCAGTCACTATGAACTAAATGACAAGTTCCTTATTTATCTCTCTAGAGACTGGGACATAAACATCTGTGCCATAAGAGAAGTGGGAAAGCTGGGTGAAACAACTCCTCACACCCTCTTTGTAAAGTTGCTTTCATATGAGATGCAACTGGTTGCCAGGAAAGATGAGGAGAACAACAACAAGCCTAAGGCAAGGGACAAGTCTGTGGCATTCAAAGCTGAAGGCTCCAGCTGAAGCAGAAGGTAGTCTCCCTCTCGACCAAGGAGAGATGCTAAATTTGAGTCTAGAAAATCTGAGTAAAGCACATCGGACTGCCAATGGTCTGATGAAGACTTTGCTGCCTTCACTAGGCAATTCCAGAAGTTCCTGAAGAAGAAGCACCCTAGAGGCAGGCCTTCCTCCTCCGCTCATCCTAAGGATAACTAATACAAGGGTAGGAGAAAATCCTATAAGGAGGATAGGTATGGTTACAAATTTGATAAACATGTTTCCTCTAAGATGACTTGCCATCATTGCAGAAAACCTGGGCATATGATAGTCGATTGCCCAGTCAAAAGGAAGGAATATGGGGAGAAAAAGGATCACCAGCAAAAAAGGCAAGAATGAGAAATCTCTCATTGCCAAAAAGTAAAAGAGCTGGACTGATTCCTCCTCATCAGAGTCAGAAGAAGAAGAAGCCTATATTGGGTTGTACTCTATTGAAGAAGGAGATGTTGAAGCAGACTGCATCAAAAGGTTGGATGCTTTAAAATAAGAAGCTGAGGAGGTGCATCCTGCTGTCAGGATTGAAGACAGAGCCCCTGTATCACAATAAGATGCTGATTCAGAGGTGTATTCTGAAGAAGACAGCTGCTACCTTGGGCTGATGGCCAGGTTAGATGAAGAAATCAGCTAGGATCAGCCTGGTCTAAGCAAGGTAAATTCTATCACTAGCTCTGCATGTTCAGATTATGAATCTGTTCTAGATTCCTGTGCCTCTGCATCAAGTGATGATGATGGCTTAGGATCTGAGGGTGACATAAATAAATTGATTGATAATTATGGTGCACTTTTGCAGGCTTTTAAGAAGAGCAATCTCCTAGCCAAAATGCTTGCTCAGGAAATTGTCTCTTTAAAGCTTGCTGCATTAGTTTCAGCAAATTTTCTTTTTTCTGATGTCTCAAGATGTCTGCTTACTAAAGAATGTTACAATCCTTCAGATGAGCACCATAACCTTCAAGAACAACCATATCTGGAATCTTGAGGGAAGGCTTCAAAAGGAGAGGGAACTAGCGGCAAACTACTCCAAGCCTAGCACATTGTTTCCCTTGATAGACTCTTTCTCCACCCAAAAGGGAAAGAAAGGGTTGGGATTCAAGGGAAGGACAAGAGTTGCTAATACCAAGGGAAAGGGCAAAGCTCAAGTGGAGCCACTAACCTCTAAGGCTCCTGTTAATTTCAAAAAGTGCAATTTCCTTCAAACAGCCATGACCATGTGATTATTTATGGTCACTAGAATCATGCTAAACCATCTAGTGTGAACAAAGATGTTCCACAAAATGACGGCTTTTATAGCAAAGATGCTTGTGCCCACGAGAAAATACAAATGGCCCATCCTGGACAATTTGTGTTTGGTGCTACATCCCCATTAGTCATCGGTAAAGCTGCAGCTTGTTCTCAAATTCCTCGAGCCCACTCTAAGACAAAGGGCAAGGCTGTCAGTAGACTAGACCTGGGCATCTCTGAGGCCATCAAGAGTATGTTTTCTGAAAAGAAAGCTACTGCTAGAAGGGCTCAAGATATCCTAAGCACTTCTACTGCTAGACCCACCACTTATTAGACTGGGGCTAGGAAACCATGGTACAAGACTACTGCTACTCCTTCTAGACCTATAGTTGCTGTTAACACAGCCAGTAGACTAAGTCATTATCATCTTTGACTCACCCCTGCGACTCCTAGGCACCGAGCGGGAGGACAAAAGCGGAGGACAACAAAGCAGTATCAAAATAGAAGCATGTGACAACGTATCTATTCTATCATGGATATATATCTAACAGTTGTGTCATTATATTAGCAAGTTCTATATATATAGCACATGTAAAGTAAGCTGTACTGAAATAAGAGTGCAGTAAGTAAAGTAAAGAAAGAGCAGAAAGTAAACTATCTACCGCTACACTAACATCACAAGAGTACCTTAACTTATATGAATGTCCATACAAACTTATAAGTTAAGGTTTCAGAAATATAAATTATCATATAAAAGAGCCCATACTAATTTATATGATAAGGATCCATGGTGCGTATGACCTAAATATGTATGTATGTTATGTATGTGGGTTATGATTCATACAAGTGCAACTCACACACACGACTCTGTGATCGCAGATCTTTAGTTCCCACTTTTCGGAGCTAGCATCAATCTCCGGTACCACCGTTGTGGCTATGACAGCAGTGGAGCAGGCGTCTCCACACCTAGGCAGGTATACACACTACCAGGCCTAGACCTCCCATACACCTCTGTACACGTCCTAGGTGCACTTTAGAGTCTCTGCGTACTATTTGCTAGCTACCTACCAGTCTTTTTGGTCGAGTGTGCATTTTTGGGGATCGTCCTCCAGACCGCAGTGTAAAACAACCCACTGGCCCCTCAAACCTTTACACCTCGCTAGAGTCACCGTATTTCCATCGTTGTTACGATTGGCCCAGTACCGCATGACCCACCACAAATTTATTTCTATGCACATGCAAGATATTCCAACCCAAGCCTCCAGCTTGCATGACCAAACCTGTCCTGATATCAAACTCCCGAGCCTCCAGCTCACAGGACCAACCCGTCATGATATCAAACTCCCGAGCCTCCAGCTCGCAGGACCAACCCGACCTGATATCAAACTCCCGAGACTCCAGCTCGCAGGACCAACCAGTCTTGAAACCCTCCAACCCATCACTGGTGAGATTGCACATCAATGCCTCAGTTCTGAATCCCTCCAACCCTTCACGGGTGAGAATGCACATCAATGCCTTAGTTCTGATTCCCTTCAACCCTTCACGGGTGAGAATGTACATCAATGCCTTAGTTCTGAATCCCTCCAACCCTTCACGGGTGAGAATATACATCAATGTTCTCCTAGCCTATTAGACTACTCTTGTCTAATGTTTATTATACTGAGCAATTTAGGGTTAATCCCAGGACTGCCCAGGGTATGCCCGGTGAAGGGCTCTCGGGGGCACTAGGAACTAGATGGGCTGAAGCCCAAAGCTCCCTTTCTCAAGGATATTTACTTTTATTAATGTCTACCCATGATCCATACTAACTCTCATTATTACTCTAGGACAAACCTAATAATTTTAGAATGTTATCAGGAGAGCGGCGGTCTTTCGCCGATCTCTGTTCTAGCCACTATCCTTGGGATTTTGCACTCTACCACTCATTATCAAGAAGTGACCTATTTGACAAAAACTAGGGTTTATCTTCCCAACATAGATTCCATCTCAACCGACAACCTTATCCCCGGTGGGTCCTAATATCACATGCTATATGTACTAAGCGCACCCATGACCTAATGTTGACCCGTATGACGTTTCTTCCAAACTCTTGGGTCAACTGCCCTAATTATTTATCATAGATTGCTTTGGTGTATGATGTTGACCATCCTAGGTTTCACTATTTTTCTAAGGAGTTGAGGGCCTAAATTAATTCTTTTAATTGAGCGACCTAGGTGACCTTGCACATGATGTACAATCTATAATGGTCTAGCCTACCTAAGAATTTTAAAAGATGTTCCATGAGGTTAAATATGACTTCCTACCAAGTTTCATAATTTTCCCATGTGAAATTTCATTTAATATCTATTTAATAATAAATCACAAATTGACTTCTTTCCAAATGAAGTACAGTATTTATACAATAAACAATTTTAGGAAAATTACTGAGGATCCATGTTGATATAATAAAGTTAAATACAGAATTTCAAAATCCTAAACAGTGATTTGACCTAACATATATCCATATGAACAATATTACAAAAATGCCATTATTAGGGTTTTTAGCATATAGAGGCATCCAAAAATTCTCAAATAATTTAACAGGAATTTAATCGAAGAAATATAGTACTGTAAAGTTTTTCATAATATTTTAACAATAATTTTCCTTATTTATAATTAATTTACGTAATTAGCAAAATTGTAAATTCTACATAAAATCCAAGTTAACATTACCTAACAGTCCCATAAATTTTTCCCAGAGGTGAGATATGACCTAATAAAGCTGGTGACAAAATTTCAGAATTTAATAAATTCATATGCCCTAGATTCAAATTTTTTTCCTAGCTTGGCATATTTTCCAATAATTCCAAATAATTGGGTTTTTGATCTCAAAAATCCCAAACTTCCCATGGAAGCTATATTCCATCCCTATAAGCCTCTGTCTAGAGTTTCATGGACATGAAATGGTCCAAATGGGCTAAATTTCCATTTTTCTATTTTTACTATAGGCACCCCAAATTTGAACATACCTATCTCATGCATGTGGGATTTCGCAAACATGCAGAGGTCAAAATGACCTGCAATTTCTACCATGGTTTTATATTGACCTAATGGACATGCCACCAAAATTTAGGGGCATTTGAAGTTGTAGATCTCCAAAAATTCAATTAATTTAATAAATGATATTTCTCCAAAAACTATGGAAAAATAATCTCCAAAAATTCCCATTTTTGGTCAGTACCTACGTAAGACCTAATCACATGCATGACCAAAAATTTTAGGTCATGTGGACTTAGGTTTGGCTTGGGCATTCATTTAAATATCTGCCCTAGCCTAGGACAAGTCTTGGTAGAATGGCCCTATAGGGAGCTGTATTGCTCCAATTTACAACTTTAGGGTGTCATTTTAAAATTAATACCTAGGGCTACATTTTATATGTGGAACACGTTTTATAAATATGCATCTAAGAGGCCTAACATCAGCACACAAGGTACAAAATAAAGTGTGATAGAATATGAAATAAGGTATAGTTTAATACATCAAGATGGACGGCATCCATGCGTCTTCTTCCTCCAGCGGACGGCCACGATTGCACCGACCTATTACACCTTGATCTATTATTTCCCGACCATCCAGCCACCTCCCTGGCCGTCCACCACCACCACCACCTCCGTTGAGGTGGGGGCTAACGTTTGGCGGTGACTTGGCCGCCGGAGGCGGCGGTTTCCGGCGAACCCGAGCTCCATTAAAAACCATGGATATTCTCCCACACTTCACATGGATCCAAGATCAATTGAGCTCTAAATATCTCCTAAATGATATAGGATGCTAGCACAAGGGGAGAGGAGGAGAAAAGGACCTTAATCGGAGCTCCACGGCGGTGGCGGTGGTGGCTGGCCATGGAATTTCTCCTCTCCGGCGAGCTTGCTCCCAAACTCATTTCTCCACCCAAAGCTTCGATCCAGATATCGAATTCCACTCCTCTTGGCCTTCTAAAGCTGATGGTGAGGTCAAAATGGGGGTGGGGTGGTTGTATAGGGAGATGCCATCAATGAGAATTTCGGCCACCACCTTGGATGCTCCTCCTTGGCTCCAAGTGGCACCTCCTTTGCTAGAATTTGGCTGTGGAATTAATCCTAAGCTCAAAACTGAGATTTGGGAGGGAGGAGGAGGGCCAAGTGGCCTCTATCCCCTCTATCCCTCTCTTCTCTCTCCTCTCTTTCCCCAAATTTCCAAAAACACCCCCATGCATGCACTCTCTCTTCAATTTTAGAGGGCTAGGGATTGTCATTAACCATTTAGGCTGGTCATGGGCCTTGGCTCATGGGCTTTGCCCATTGGGAATGGGCTTGGCCTCCCGTTTTCTTCCTTTAAGCCATTTGTTGACTTATTGACCTATAAGGTTGACTTTGTCAACTTGATGAGTGGGCTGGACCCACTTGATGGTCATGAATCCCATGTCATCACCCAACATGGGTTGGGCCATGGTGATGCCCCACTTGGGCTAATTGGGCTTATATGTGTGGATTTGACCAAATTAGAGTTATGGTTGACTTGTGTCAACTTGGGTCAATGGTTGACACAATGATGTGGCTTTTGGTTCACTTAGATTGCTTTTAGGGTTAGGGGCATAGTGGTGGGGTCAATGTGTACCTATGATTCCATTTTGGGCTAGTTTGACCTGATTTGACTCGAACCCTATATCGGGCCCTATGTAAATCCACCCTAACTCCATGGATCAAACCTAGCCTAACCCCATTCATCCACCACAACCTAACCTAATCTACGTTTAGGGGTCTAGTAGTAAATGAGATGTTACAAATCCCAATAAACAAAAAAAAAATTCGTCCCCGAATTTCAAGTTCGGGTCTACGGGATTTCTGTGGACAAGAATTTTAACAAACTCAAACATAATTAAAGTATACCTGAGGTAAAAAGCTCCGGGTACAATTTTTGCATCAGATCCATCGGCTCCCAGGTGTGCTCCTCCTGTCCGTGGTTGGACCACAATACCTTTACCAAAGGAACCTTCTTCTTCCGCAACACTCGGACTGCGGTATCATCGATCCGGACCGGCTCTAAAAGAACTGATCTATCAAGTGCTATCAGGCCTGCTGTAGCGGTAATATGTTACTCCGGCCGAAGGAGAGCTCTCTGTAGCAAAGAGATGTGGAAGACGTCATGCAGAGTCCCTAACTCTAGCAGCAGCTCCCGCCTATAAGCCAAAGGACCGATCCGCTACAGGATCAAGTATGGTCCCATAAATTGAGGGCTGAGCTTCTTGTGTCTCCGCACCCGCGAGTCACAATGCACCAAACATATCTTTAAGAAAACTCTGTCTCCCACCTGGATCTCTACTTTTTGTTGCCCGCATCATAGTATTTGGTCTGCCGACTCTGAGCCTCTAGCATCCGGTCCCTGATCAACCGTATCTGAGCATCTGTACCCTCAATATAATCTGATATGAGTGCCCTTGGGTCCTCATCCTAGACCTAAGATAGCGGCGTCCGACAATTCCTACCCTATAGGCCTCGTGGTTGTTTCTATAAGAGGTAACAGTCACCTTCCAAATGCACTTTAATTATATTTTGGTATATTCATAATCAAGATTACGTGGGCATATTTCTTCCAACACATTATCATTAAATAAACCTTAATCATATGTTGGTTCAGAGTCCCTTACGAGCAATGATCATCAAGTACGTACGTGAAAATCAATAATCTTATATGTAAAATTGTGCACACAAATCTTAGATTTCTCTTCTAGAATCGTCTCACGCCTTATAGCTTGTACCATATCGAATCTTCAAATATATGTTATCATCGTTTTATTTATGACGAAGGTCCAAATTATGCATAGTAGTTAACCAACCTCCAAACTTAAGATTTGATGAAAAGATTAGCACCCCCTCTTTTTTTTTCTTCCAAATTCATGACATATTACACCTCTACTTAAGTAAAAATACATAATTTGTAGAGTGAACTCTTCATATATACATCAAGCGATCATTATTAATATTGATACTCACAACATGACACTCAATCCCTTTTCTAATTGGATCCTGATTGATGAGATATAAGGAATTCTTGCAAAATAATAAGATTCATCACAAGTCGATTTCATCAAAAAAAGAATCTGATTAAACACTCATTAATTCTTGTGCAATTTCACCGTGTACACCTTTGATAGTCAAAATCTATATTCCATAGTCATGAATCCACTTAATGGTGGTTATAATGTTATCAACGTATGTTCCCCGGTTCTTGACATCATCATAATCAAGAGACCATACATATGTTTACCACTTATATATACCCCAAAAAATACATAATTCGCACTATCTAATATATATGAGGTTGAATTTATTCGTTCCTTTGTGTGTAGGATTAGCTTGTATTGCCTACTCATGATCAAATTTACTAAGTTCACTAAACATGATAGTGCGTTTGCCCGCAAGGTGGCCATTTCAAATCGTTCACACTATTATAATGTTTGATTCTAAGGTAAATAAGATGTTCATAATCATAAGTTGCTCTATAAATTCTTAATATTTCTGAAGGCAATTATTATATCATCACACAATTTTGTTTGGATTCTTGTGATCATTAAAGCCACATCCAAAGGATCGTACTTATAATATATATCTTCCAATTCAGTATAGTTTTTCACATGATTTTTAATTTTTTTTCTAGGGCCTTTATACTCCCAATGACATAAACAAAATTATTCAAACACTTTGAATTCTCACTTATGGGTTATAATCATATAACAGTTAAGACCCGCAATCACTCCTTCATATTACCATGACGTTACCCTATCCTAATCTGTATGTTTCCAACCTATTGACATGGTTATGTTAGGTAGGCGCGGGTAGCAGTGACCAATCATCGTGTTTACTTCTCCCAATTGCACCCATTTAATATGTGATAATCATGAGCCCTAGTTATGCAAAAATTTCAGTTATCCTTCTGACTTGTACTGAATTCTCAATTCACCTTGGCTTTCTCTTGCAATATATCTGAGTTCATTAATCAAATCCTTAACCAATGATATAATTATTAATCACGTGTCACGTCAATTGGGTTAAGGTGTTAGGGCATCTAGGAACGTGCTTTGTTGAGGTAACACATTCCTTTAATTATACATAAAACCTTTGTGTCATCGTTACTGCTTGATTTTAGTTTATCGAAAGGCCATTTGTTCGAATTCTTGTGGATTATACACAACTTGTTTCGTTCTTTGAATATAGTATGTCATTATATATCGATGAAATTACGATCTCTCTTTAAGTTGTGTCAAGTAGTTATCTAATTCACCAGCCCGAGAAAGTTTCTAACATCACATGTGGTTTTCCTTGTTCTAAGATTGTGATATATTCAAGCGGGCAACCCTCTACATATATCCCAACTTCAAGGGAGGGTTGATAATCTTACCAATTATTCGTACATAAGTCTCGATTTTCATATGGGTTGTGCTCAAATACCAATTCTCCAAGATCACTATGTTTGCGACATAATGTTTTATAAACGGGGTCTAGGGAAATCCAAGTCATTACCAATTTTGCCCAATAAACAAAAGGATAAGCCCCCATACATTTTATGCTAAATTTCTTTAATATCCATAGTGCAATCATCTTATATATTCCTCAACCCTTAGGGCTAACAATCTTAGACTTGGAGTTCCACCTTGAGACTAATTGATATACTATATACCTTTGGCCCTTAAGATTACTTATACGACAATCTTCTCAAGGTCAACAGGTGACCCAATCAAAATGGGTTTATTCTAAGACTTGAATTCTTATTCTACCTTTGGTATTTGCCATTGTGGTTGTCTCAATGTAATCAAGTCATCAGTATGAGGGTTAAGTTTACGAGTACCCTACTATTCCACTAATCGATTATATGCACCAATTCTCCTTAAGGCGGTCCTATCAGCTTGGGTAAGAAGTGATAATATCACTCGATAAGTGGAGTAGGGGCATCGGAATTTAAGCCTTAAGCAGTGACTCTTGTGTCAAATTCTTCCCTTGGTGATTTTGGGTATCCTCGTACCTTAACCAATCTATCTCCGAGGTCAATTTTAGACTCTGATACAGTACGAAATCCTCTTAGTAAGTCAAACTAAGGTGGTGTCCTAATTGGATTGACCTAACTCATTGTTTAAATGGACTATTTTCTATGACTTTTTACACATAGGCACACCATTTTTTTCGCTGCATAGTTTGTCCTCAAACTATTGCTCGAGCGGGGTGACCCAGTGTTGTGGACTTCTTTTTCATATGATTGTTTGTTCAAGTGATACCAGTTTGTAAGACCCCTCCCCTTACCAAGGAGTTAACCTAGTCTTATGCCCAGAACCGCCGCCTTAAGGTGACAATAACACACGGGCTAGTCGACACCGGAAGACGTCGATCCTGCAGGCTAGTACGATCATTTACCTGTACGCCAATTGAGAATAGAAGTACAACAGAAAGAAAACTAGCAAGTCCACAAGTCATAACAATAACATCATATATATAATGAAAAGGTACAACAGTCCACAAGGAGTACAAAAAGAGAGAATGGCTTATGCTCGTACATGCCAAAAATGAATATTAAAGCTCTCTCTCTCACTATAACACTATGCAGAAGCAAACTCTAAACAAGTACACTCGTCATCACCTGTCACTGAGCTACGATAGTAGCATATGGTATCCGCTCCTCAAGTCCTGCCACCTCGTCCTGCTGGTCATACTGGTGCTCCAGCTCCTCGATCTCCTAAAATGATACGGTCACAACCGACCGTTAGTCATAAAGACTAAGACATTATCGTCCTCGCCTCACCCCCGCGACTCCTAGGCACCGAGCGGGAGGATGAAAGCGGAGGACAACAAAGCAGTATCAAAATAGAAGCAGATGATGACGGATCTATTCTATCATGGATATATTTCTAATAATTGTGTCATTACATTAGCAGTTCTATATATATAGCACATGTATAGAAAGTAAGCTGTACTGAAAGAAGAGTGCAGTAAGTAAAGTAAAGAAAGAGCAGAAAGTAAACTATCTACCGCTACACTAATATCACAAGAGTACCTTAACTTATATGAATGCCCATACAAACTTATAAGTTAAGGTTTTAGAAATATAACTTATCATATAAAAGAGCCCATACTAATTTATTTGATAAGGATCCATGGTACGTATGACCTAAATATATATGTATGTTATGTATGCGGGTTATGATTGATGCAAGTGCAACTCACACACACAACTCTGTGATCACAGACCTTTAGTTCCCGCTTTTTGGAGCTAGCATCACTCTTAGATACTACCATTGTGGCTACAACAACAGTGGAGCGGGCGTCTCCACTCTTAGGCGGGTATACACAATACCAGGCCTATACCTCCTATACGCCTCTGTATACGTCCTAGGTGCACTCTAGAGTCTCTACGTACTATATTTTGGCTACCTACCAGTCTTTTTGCTCGAGTGTTCGTTTTTATGGATCGTCCTCCAGACCGCAGTGTAAAACAACCCAGTGGCCCCTCAAACCTTCACACCTCGCCAGAGTCACCGTACTGCCATCGGTGTGACGATTGGCCCAGTATCGCATGACCCGCCACAAATTTATTTCTATGCACATGCAAGATATTCCAACCCGAGCCTCCAGCTCGCATGACCAAACCTGTCCTGATATAAAACTCCCGAGCATCCAGCTCGCAGGACCAACCCATCTTGATATCAAACTCTCGAGCCTCCAGCTCGCAGGACTAACCTGTCCTGATATCAAACTCCTGAGCCTCCAGCTCGTAGGACCAACCCGTCCTTAAACCCTCCAACCCATCACAGGTGAGATTGCACATCAATGCCTCAGTTCTGAATCCCTCCAACCCTTCACGGGTAAGAATGCACATCAATGCCTTAGTTCTGAATCCCTCCTACCCTTCACGGGTGATAATGTACATCAATGCCTTAGTTCTGAATCCCTCCAACCCTTCACGGGTGAGAATGTACATCAATGTTCTCCTAGCCTATTAGACTACTATTATCTAATGTTTATTATACCTAGCAACTTATGGTTAATCCCAGGACTGCCCAGGGTATCCCGATGAAGGGATCTCGGGGGCACTAGGAACTACGATGGGCTGAAGCCCAAAGCTCCCTTTCTCAAGGATATTTACTTTTATTAATGTCTACCCATGATCCATACTAACTCTCATTGTTATTCTAGGACAAACCTAATAATTTTAGAATGTTATCAGGAGAGCGGCGGTCTTCCGCCGATCTCTATTCTAGCCACTATCCTTGGGATTTTGCACTCTACCACTCGTTATCAAGAAGTGACCTATTGGACACCAACCAGGGTTTTTCTGCCCAACATAGATTCCATCTCAACCGACAACCTTATCCCTGGTGGGTCCAAGTATCACATGCTATATGTACTAAGCGCATTCATGACCTAATGTTGACCCATATGATGTGTCATCCAAACTCTTTGGTCAACTGCCCCTAATTATTTATCATAGATTGCTTTGGTGTATGATGTTGACCATCCTAGGTTTCACTATTTTTCTAAGGAGTTAAGAGCCTAAATTAATTCTTTTAATTGAGCGACCTGGGTCACCTTGCACATGATGTACAATCTATATTGGTCCAGCCTACCTAAGAAATTTAACAGATGTTCCATGAGGTTAAATATGACTTCTTGCCAAGTTTCATAATTTTCCCATGTGAAATTCCATTTAATATCTATTTAATAATAAACCACAAATTGACTTCTTTCCAAATGAAGTACAGTATTTATAAAATCAAAAATTCTAGGAAAATTATTGAGGATCCATGCTGATATAATAAAGTTAAATATAGAATTTCAAAATCTCAAAAAGGGATTTGACCTAACATATATCCATATGAACAATATTACCAAAATGCCATTATTAGGGTTTTCAGCATATAGAAGAATCCAAAAATTCTCAAATAATTTAACAGGGATTTAATCGCAGAAATATACTACTGTAAATTTTCCATAATATTTTAACAATAATTTCCCTTATTTATAATTAATTTTCATAATGTGCAAAATGGTAAATTCTACATAAAATCCAAGTTAACATTACTTAACAGTCTCATAAATTTTTCTAGAGGTGAGGTATGACCTAATAAAGCTAGTGACAAAATTTCAGAATTTAATAAATTTATATACCCTAGATTCAAATTTATTTCCTAGCTAGGCATATTTTCCAATAATTCCAAATAATGCGGTTTTATGATCCCAAAAATCCCAAACTTCCCATTGGAGCTATATTTCATCCCTATAAGCCTCTGTCCAGAGTTTCATGGACATGCAATTGTCCAAATGTGATAACAGTCCCATTTTTCTATTTTTACTATAGGCGCCCTAAATTTGAACATACCTATCTCATGCATGTGGGATTTCCCAAACATGCAGAGGTCAAAATGACCTGTAATTTTACCATGGTTTTATATTGACCTAATGGACATGCCACCAAAATTTGGGGGCATTTGGAGTTGTAGATCTCCAAAAATTCAATTAATTTAATAAATGATATTTCTCCAAAACCTATAGAAAACTAATTTCCAAAAATTCCCATTTTTGGTTAGTACCTAAGTAAGACCTAATCACATGCATGACCAAAATCTTAGGTCATGTGGACTTAGGGTTTGTCTTGGACACTCCTTTAAAGATCTACACTAGCCTAGGACCAGTCTTGGTAGAATGGCCCTACAGGGAGCTGTATTCCTCCAAATTACAACTTTAGGGTGTCATTTTAAAATTAATACCTAGGGATACATTTTATATGTTGAACACGTTTTCTTAATATGCTTCTAAGAGGCATAAAATCAGCCTGCAAGGTACAAAATAAAGTGTGACAGAATATGAAATAAGGTATAGTTTAATACATCAAGATGGACGACATCCATGCGTCTTCTTCCTCCAGCGGATGGCCATGATTGCACTGACCTGTAGCACCTTGATCTAGTGTTTATCTGGCATCCAACCACCTCCCCGGCCGGCCACCACAACCACCACCTCCGTTGAGGTGGGGGCTAACGTTTGGCGGCTACTTGGCCGCCGGAGGCGGCGGTTTCTAGCGAACCCGAGCTCCATTAAAATCCATGGATTTTCTCCTACACCTCACATGGATCCAAGCTCAATTGAGATCGAAATCTCCCCTAAATGATCTAGGAAGCTAGCACAAGGGGAGAGGAGGAGAAATAGACCTTAATGGGAGCCCGACAGCTGCAAAGACGGTGGTTGGCCATGGAATTTCTCCTCTTCGATGAGCTTTCTCCTGAACTCGTTTCTCCACCAAAAGCTTCGATCCAGATATCAAATTCCACTCCTCTTGGCCTTCTGAAGCTGATGGTGAGGTCAAAATGGAGGTGGGGTCGCTGTATAGGGAGATGCCATCAATGGGAATTTCGGCCACCACCTTGGATGCTCCTCCTTGGCTCCAAGTGGCACCTCCTTTGCTAGAATTTGGCTGGGGAATTAATCCTAAGCTCATAACCGAGCTTTGGGAGGGAGGAGGAGGGCCAAGTGGCCTCCATCCCCTCTTTCCCTCTCTTCTCTCTCCTCTCTTTCCCCAAATTTCCAAAAACACCACCATGCATGCACTCTCTCTCCTATTTTAGAGGGGTAGGGGTTGTCATTAACCATTTAGGCTGGTCATGGGCCTTGGATCATGGGCTTTGCCCATTGGGAATGGGCTTGGCCTCCCTTTTTCTTCCTTTAAGACATTTGTTGACTTGTTGACTTATAGGGTTGACTTGGTCAACTTGATGAGTGTGCTGGCCCCACTTGATGGTCATGAACCCCATGTCATGACCCAACATGGGTTGGGCCATGGTGATGCCCCACTTAAGCTAATTGGGCTTATATGTGTGGATTTGACCAAATAAGAGTTATGGTTGACTTGAGTCAACTTGGGTCAATGGTTGACCCAATGATGTGGTTTTTTGTTCACTTAGATTGCTTTTAGGGTTAGGGGTATAGTGGTGGGGTCAATGTGTACCTATGATTCCATTTTGGGCTAGATTGACCTGATTTGACTCGAACCCTATAGTGAGCCTATGTAAATCCACGCTAACTCCATGGGTCAAACCTAGCCTAACCCCATTCATCCACCACATGTCCTAACCTAATCTAAGTTTAGGGGTCTAGTAGGAAATGAGATGTTACAGGATGTTCCAGGCACATGACTTGAACAAGGAGCATGCTTAAGGAGTATGTTCCTGTAAAGAATGGACCAAAGGTCATCTTTGGTTGGTCAGAAAAAGGGGTGACTAGAGGTTATGGTAAGATCTATAATGACATAGTCACTATCACTAGGGTAGCCTATGTGAAAGGGTTGTAACATAACCTGATAAGCATTAGCAAACTCTGTGATCTTGGCTATGTCATAGTGTTATACAAGGATGAGTGCCAAATTAGGAGGTTAAGTGACCAAGAGGTCATCTTAACAGGAACTAGGAGTGGAAATATGTATTGTTTAGATTTTTTATGCTCTATCAAACACTCACCTATATGCCTAGTTGCAGATGAGAAAGCCTCTTCCTGTGTCCAGTGGCACAAGATGCTAGCCCATCTAAATTATAGGATCATAAACAACAATTCAACAAAGAGCTGGTTAGGAATGGGCCAAGTCTATATGCACTAAGGAGGGTATCTGCTCTGCATGCCAAAAGGGCAAACAGATTAAGACCTCCTTCAAGAGCATTGGCTCCAAAGATTCAATGAGGTCCTTATACCTCTTGCATATGGATTTGTTTGGCCCTATGCCAGTTCAAAGTCTAGGTAGGACAGTCTACACCCTTGTGGTTGTTGATGACTTTTCTAGATTTGCCTGGGTGTTCTTTCTAAGGAAGTAATCAGAAACATCTGATGTCTTTCAGTCATTTGTCAAGCAATTTCAGAATGAATTCAACAACACTCTGATCAAAATCAGAAGTGACAATGAGACTGAGTTTCAGTCTAAGTAATTGACAAGGTTATGTGAAGAGCAAGGGATTATCAAGAATTTTCCTCTCCTAGAACACCCCAACAAAATGGAATTGCCGTGAGAAAAAATAGGACTCTCATAGAAGCTGGTAGAACCTTATTAAATGACTTATCCCACCCAGAATACTTCTGGGCTGAGGTAGTTAACACTGTATGCTATGACCTTAATATGACTTATATCACCAAGAGCCACAACAAGGCTCCCTATGAGATCTTGAAGGGCAGAAAACCATACCTAAGCAATTTCAGGATCTTTGGTTGCAAGTGTTATGTGCTCAATAATGGAAAGTCCATTTAACTAAGCTTCCTGCCAAGTCCAATGAAGGGATCTTTTTTGGGTACAACACTCATAGTAGGCCATATAAAATCTATAACTTAACTATCTAAGTTGTATAAGAGTCAATGCATGTTAATTTTGATGAATACAACATGGTTAACTGTGAGCTGCCAAACTCCTCTTCTAGTATTGCACGTACATAGCATATGATGGACAAGCTGAACATCAAGGAAGCTACCCCCACAGTCCAGAAAAATGATGATGGACTGTCTATTCCAAGAGAAGGGGAAGACATGCCTGAAGAAAATGATGACCAACTAGCTGAAAACCCTGAAGATCAGCAAGCTGCAGCTAGATTGCCTCCAGCTAGCAGGCATCTAAGAGACCATCCAGCTCACCAAATCATTGGTGATGCACATCATGGGCTCCGGACCAGAAGCAAGAACATGAATACAACTCTCTACTCAAGCTTCCTGTCTCAAGAAGAGCCAAAGAAGTTTGAAGAAGCAATCAAAGACCAGTTCTGGATTGGAGCAATGCAAGAAAAACTGGACCAATTCAAGAGATGTAAGGCCTATAAGTTAGTCCTCAGACCTCAAAGACAAAATGTCATAGGGACTAAGTGGATCTACACGAACAAGTTGGATCAAGATGGGATTATTGTCAAGAATAAGTCTAGACTGGTGGCTAAAGGTTACATACAAGAAGTGGGCATAGACTTTGAATAAACCCTTGCCCCAGTAGCCAGATTGGAAGCCATAAGGATCTTCCTTGCATTTGCTGCACATCAGGGATTTAGATTCTACCAGATGGATGTCAAATCAGCATTCCTGAATGGGGACCTCAAAGAGGAAGTATATGTGCCCCAGCCACCAGGTTTTGTAGATCCTAACTCTCCTAATTTTTTGTATAAGCTTAGGAAAGCTCTATATGGGCTAAAGCAAGCCCCTAGATCACGGTATGAAACCTTGTCCAGCTTCCTTATTGAGAATAAATTCTCAAGGCGGAAGATAGACAAGACCCTATTTCTAAGGGAATCAAAGGGCAAGCTTATCCTAGTCCAGATATATGTCGATGACATTATCTTTGGATCTACTGATGAGAACCTTTGAAGGAAGTTTGCTAAACTTATGCAAGGGAAGTTTGAAATGAGCAGTATGGGTGAGCTCAAGTTCTTCTTGGGACTCCATGTAAGATAGACCGATGATGGCTTGTCCATATCCCAGTCTATGTTCAACAGGGAGCTAATTAAAAAGTATGGTATGGAGAATGCCTCCACCATGAGAAATCCCAAGGAATCAAGTTTGCCTATAGGTAAAGATGAGGCTAGAAAATATGTTGATGAGTCTTTGTATAGAGGGATAATTGGCTCCCTTCTATACCAGACAGCTAGTAGGCCAGACATCATTTATTCCACATGTGTCCATGCTAGTTATTAGGCCTACCCAATAGAATCTCATTACTCTGCTGCAAAGAGAATCTTAAGATAACTTAAGGGCACACCAGACCTTGGCCTATGGTACCCTAGAAATAAGGATTTTGATCTAACAGGATTTTCAGATGTAGACTTTGCAGGTTGCAAAGAAGACAGGAAATGCACTACTGAAACGTGTCAGTTCTTAGGAAGAAGGCTAGTTTCTTGGAGCAGCAAGAAGCAAACTAGTGTGGATATATCCACTGTTGAGTCAAAATATATATCAGTATGCAGCTATTGTGCTCACCTGCTGTGGATCCAACATCAGCTCAAAGATTACAACCTGTAGGTAAGTAGAACTCCTCTTTATTATGATTCTACAAGTGCTATTTCTATTGCTAGGAATCATGTCTCACATAGAAGGACTAAGCATATATAAATAAGATACCATTTTATCAGGGAGCATGTGGAGAAGGAAGACATCAGTCTTGAGTTTATCCCCACATATAAGCAAGTGGCTGATATCTTCACTAAGCCATTAGATGAAGCAAAATTCAACACCATCAAATTTGAGTTGGGTATGTTGAACTTGACATAGCTTCAGGCACTCCCTTTTGTATTGTTTTTGTGCAGGTACTGTTCCTCTTGCTGGACATACAGACTCCCTAGTAGTATCAGTTCACTGATGCTTCTACTAAGGGGGAGTAAGTTACTCTGGATAGAAGAAAGGACAATGGGAAGGCTAGCCACCATCTGCCTATTCTCCAGAAGTCAAAAAGGGGGAGAGAAGCGAAGAGTGAAGGAGAAGAGAAGAGAGAAGGTCCTACCAAGGGGGAGTTATAGTAAGTGGGAGAGATGGCAAAGGGGAATGAAAGTAATGTGTCACTCAAGGAAGGATAAACACCTTGCAACAAAATATGGGGAGTAAGAAAATGAGGTACACTTACTCATAGATTTTCAAAATTTCCATACTTATTTTTTGTTGTATAGGTTGTGTGTGCCATTGACCAAGGACATAAATGAGGTTTTGACTTCTTAAAATAGGGGTAGATTGTTAGGTCCATTATTCCCAATGTCCCTGATTTGTGAGAAGTCAAACAGGTCAATGTCACACACATCAACTATATGTGATGTGCATTTGAGTTCTCGAGTGCAGGTTAGTCCAATTCATATTGATTGGACATATGGACACAAGAAGTGTTGCTGGACACCACACAAAAATCGATAAAGTCCACAGGCATTGAGTGGAGTAAGCTCACTCAATGCCAGAGGTATGGATTCAATAGTGTCTAGTAGAAATTTGCCTAAGTACAAAAGCGTTGAGTGTAGTCTACTCACTCAACGCCAAACAACATATAACATTGAGACTATCTCAGCCTAATTGAAAGTTAGACAAAAAAGATGGCTAAGTACAAAATCATTGAGTGTAGTCTACTCACTCAATGCCATACAGCAAAAGGATGTGAGTCAGGCTGAGTTAGTCTAAGCCTAAAAAAATTGGCTAAAAATGTGGCCAAGTCCACAATAATTTAGTGTGGTCTACTCACTCAACGCCATATACCTCAAAGCATTGAGTGTTACTATGCCAGTCAACACCACATAAATGTTGAGTAAAAATTTGAATAAGTCCACAAGTGTTGAGTGTAACTTACTCAACACCAGATAACAGAAAAATTATGTTAAGTAGTTTGGCATTCAGTGGAGCCTACTCTGTCAACACCCAGGCAAAAGGTGTTGCGTGTAGCTTACTTTCTCAACACCAGATAACAAAAATTCTTTTTAGTTGTTTGGCATTGAGTGGAGCTTACTCTCTCAACGCCAAGGCAAAAGGAATTGAGTGTAGGTTACTCTCTCATTGCTAGATAACAGAAATTCCATTTAAGTTGTTTGGCGTTGAGGGGAGCTTACTCTCTCATTGCCAAGGCAAAAGATGTTGAGTGTAGCTTACTCTCTCAATGCCAGATAATTCAAATTCTGTTAAGTTATTTTGGAATTGAGTGGAGCTTACTCTCTCAACATAAAGGCAAAAGGAATTGAGTGCAGCTTACTCTCTCAACGCCAGAAAACAGAAATTCTATTAAGTAGTTTGACATTGAGTGAAGCTTACTCTCTCAACGCCAAGACACAGAAATTTTTGCTAAGGCAAAAAGAGTTGAGTGAGGCAAGGTCTCTCAACGCTCTCGATGCTATCAACGCATTAAAGCAGAATTTTGGCTAAGTCCAAATGCATGTAAAGCTTGGCTTTCATCGAGCTCAGCTTAGTCAAACTGAGCTCAACGTTCGTCGAACTAAGCTTGAAGTTCGTCGAACTGAGTTTTGCCTTTCGTCGATCTAAGTCTAAAGTTCGTCGAACTGATTTTATGCTTTCGTCAAACTGAGCATGTCGTTCGTTGAACGGAACTCAGCGTTCGTCAAGCTCAATACCTAGACAGACAGAATGTTGTCTAAGTGTTGTGGCATTGAGTGATACCTACTCACTCAACGCCTTTGGTACTAATGATTGAAGTTTGGCTAAGTCCACAGATGCCGAGTCATGCTGATGTCAGCAAAGTCAAATGTCAACCAAAATTCAAAATATTGTGGAAATACTGCTAGAGACGTTGGTAGGGCTAGCTATTGCTATCTTCTGCAATTACCAAGGAATATTTCATCATTAAGTGTTGGGGCCCAATCACAGCAAAGAGCCATTGAATCTAGAATGAATGGAAAGTGTTGGCTGATTGGCTAAATCTCGTCCATCAATCCTAGTGGTGGGACCCACTGCTCAATCGGCCAGAGATATAAATAATTAGATCATCGAATCAAGAGGATTCCTTGTCGAGGTTTTTTGAAAACGAAAGCGCTGCTGAACATTATCTTCTTCCTCATCATTTTCGTCGTGCCTGAAGAAGTTGTTCTGCACAGAGAACCTTGCTGGGAAAGAGATAGCTAAAGCAATCCCCATCTGCATCAGTAGGATTTGAAGCTAGCAAACATACAAGTTCTGTAGGGAAACTGGAAGCTGTTTGAAGAAAGATTCTACTGTCAACATATTGTCTTCAACAGCAATATCTTGGATCTGATATCTGCTCAGTCCAAGAAGAAGGAGACACAGAGCTTGATCTGGTGTCTAAACATCACACTCTTTATTTC
The DNA here is from genome assembly GCA_039583875.1 of Platanthera guangdongensis. Classification (NCBI taxonomy): domain Eukaryota; kingdom Viridiplantae; phylum Streptophyta; class Magnoliopsida; order Asparagales; family Orchidaceae; genus Platanthera; species Platanthera guangdongensis. Next base: position 62,390,342 of record CM077166.1, on the reverse strand, counting down.
TATTTTTTGTAAAGATTCTTTGCGAATCTGGGGTTTGTAAGCCTGTAATATAAAGGCTGGGTCTTAGCGACCTGTGTTTGGCTTTGTGCCTGGTGATAGGTCTTTGTCACCTAGATTGGCTTAGTGCCTAAGTTATTGGTCTGTGTGACTTGTGTGTGGTCCCTTGGGATCAGTGCTATAAGCTGTTAAGAAGCTGAGTTCTGCAGGGAGTGCCAAATCTAACACACTGTTAGATAGGCGTAGAGGGACAGTGGATTTTCCCAAGATTGCAGAACCACTACAATTTATTGTGTCGTTTGTGAATGTTCTTGAAAGCTGATCTAATCTAATCATCAGACATAGTAATCTAATAAACTGAATAAAAACTTAAATAGAGACAAAAACTATTCACCCCCCTCTAGGTGTAAATCTAACATTGAAAATAAGACTTTCACCTTTGGTTGCATCCCCTCATCCTTCCACCAATGCTTGAAGTTTAACGTCGAGGAAATCCAGGTTCGGTTTCGGGGGGACCCTAAGGTGGCAAGGGAGTGCTACGTCACCGCGGTGAACTCCATCTTTTGGTAGGAGGAAGCTAAGGAAATGGAGCGGAGGATGGAGGAATCGGAGTAGGAGGGAGGTGGAGCTGAGATGGAGGTGGAGGAGAGCTGCACCCAGGTGGAGGTGGAAGAGGATTTTGGGAGGAGCTAGCCGAGGTTATGGTCGTGGAGGAAGTGGTGAAAGATGAGGTCCTTATCCCAGGGGAGGGAGACATTGGAGAATGTGTGGAGCAGTCTCGCTTGGAGGCTGCGGAGGAGGAAGTAGAGATGGACGTTCTCACCCTTGGAGGCAGGGTGGAGAAGGTGTGCATCAGTGGGGGGCTGACCCCGAATGACCAGGAGAGGATGATGGCGTACATCTAGAGGAACATGGATATCTTCGCTTGGAGTTCAGTGGAGATTCCATGGATCGATGTGTACATTGCCTGCCACCTCCTCAACCTAGGCACAGAAGTTCACCCCGTCCAATAGAAGAAGAGGTCTATCGCGGACAAGCTAGCCGAACCCATCACAAAGGAAGTGGACAAGCTCCGGAAGGCTGGCTTTGTATTTAAAATTCAATACCTCGGCTGGGTCTCCAATGTAGTCATGGTAAAAAATGGAGATGGCCGATGGAGAATGTGTGTCGATTTCTCTTTGCTTAATAAATCATGTCCCAAAGATTGTTACCCCTTGTCTCGAATCGACGCGTTGGTTGACACTGTTGGAACACCCTATTACTGATTTGGGCAAGGATCACTATGTCTTTAGGAAATCTGTTTTGACCTCCTTGTATAGATCTAAAGGTCAATTAGAATTGAGTCTAAGGGTTTGTAGTTAGGTTTAAAAGCTGCCCTCATGACCAGAGATTTCAGTTCAGGAGACTAAGTCATTTCATCGAGCTCAGTACGACGAATCATCGAACTCCATTCGACGATCGCTGAGCTCACTTTGACGAATCGTCGAACTCCATTCGACGATCTCTGAGCTCAACTTCAACAAGTCGTCGAACTCCATTCGACGATCTTCGAGCTCAGATTGACGTTCTTGACTCCAGTTTGTTTCTCTGTCCCTGAGCTCAGTTCGACGATAGTTGAGCTCAGATCGACGATCTCTGTTTCAGTCCAAGACCAGTCTCTGAGCTCAGTTCTACGATAGTGGAGCTCAGTTCGACGTTTTTCTAGTGAGATTGACGTTTTTCAAGATTCAAATTCAGACAGTTGTAGAATTATTCTCAGCATTTATTTCAAGGATCTTGTAGCCGTTTTCAATTAATCTGGAGCAAGTTTCAAGAGATTTTCAAAGGAATGTTTTATTGGACTTTCCTACAGAAGACAAATGCAATTAAGGAAGTCATTTATTGACAGGATAACGACTATCTTGGACAAAGAAATATTCTATTCAGATCTAAGGAATAAAAGATCAATTTTTCATTCTCTTCTCAAAGTTATACACACATATTCTGCAACAACAACTCTTACAACAACAACAATAATTACACAACAGAGGAAAAAGAGTTGCAGATATTCTCAGTCTTAGAATTCATACAAGAACACCATCACAAAAGGAGATCAACATACTGAAATTCTCAGATCCCTATTGATTCCAGTGTTCAAAGGCCATCATCATTCAAGACTCCAGACACCATACATTTCAGTTGTTGCTGAAATCATCTTTTGCTGGAGATCAAATTTTCTGAAGGCCTATCACCCTACTGCAAAGCTTTACTTCCTGAACAACTACAGATCTCAGGGGGAGCTTTGAAAACATCCACTATCTTCTCTCTGATTGTTGACAGAGAAGATCATCTCATCCCTCTCTCTCTCTCTCTACTGTAAAGGGTTTTTCAAACTCCCTTCAAAAGTTTGTGCTGGTTTCTGAGACCTTGTCAAAACTCAGTGGTGGCAAGACACCTGATCAAGAAATCTGGTTTGGTTTTTGAGCACCTTATCAAAAGCTCATTGGTGCCCAGGACACCTTATCAACTCATCCTGTAGTGGATTCCTACCTAGGGTGGTAGAAGAGTGGATGTACCCAGATTGATTGGGGAACCACTATAGCTCCTTGTGTCATCTGGCTGCTTGTCTTTCTTTTGTTTTTTGGTTGTGGTTTGTGATTGGTTTGTGATTGCTTTTTGATTAAATAGTTACTATAGTTCATTTGCTTCCCTGTTCACTTAGGAGTACAACAATTGTTGTAAAAAGTTTTTAGCAAGCATCATACTCTATTCACCCCCCTCTAAAGTATATCAGATCTAACTTGCACTTTCAATTGGTATCAAAGCAAGGTTGGTTAAAAATACCACACCTTAGTGGTTGCACAGGCTAACACCTGAACCCAAAGATCCCTCTAGTTAGATCTGCTTGTTTTGATTTTGTTATTAGAATTATTTCTTCACAAAACATGGCCCAAAACAAAGATTATGCTAGCACCAGACCTCCAGTGTGCAATCTATCTAGGTTTGCACTTTGGAAGGCAAGGATAAGACTGTACATGAACTCTATTGATGAGGACATTTTCATTTCTGTTTTGACAGTGTGTCCAAGACCTCCAGAGAATACAAGCACAAGTGCTATTCCACCTCCATCAGGAACAGATACAGAGATCAAGAAATGGAAAATTGCAGATGCAAAGGCTATGAACATTCTAGCCCAAACTATGTCTGATGAGATATTCCAAAAGGTAGCTGAATGCAACTCAGCAAAGGACATCTGGGACAAGCTATCTGAGATAGTCTCAGGATCTGCTGATGAGAGAAAAGACAGAAGATCTCACCTCATAACCCAATATGAGAATTTCAAGAAAGGAGAAGCTAAGTCAGTAGCAGACATGTATAATAAACTCAGTGTCATATTCAATGTGCTGAAAACTTTGGATAAAGAGATCTCATTGGCTGAGCTAAATGATAAAATCCTAATGTGCTTCTCAAGCACTTGGGACTCAAGGATCTGGACAATCAAGGATGCCAGAAGTCTCAATGATATCACAACTGACGCTCTCTTGGGCAAGCTCAAGTCTTATGAGCTGCTCATCAAAAATAGAGAAGAAGAGCAGAAGGCTGCCTCACCAGCTACAAGAAAAGAGAAGTCAATAGCTTTCAAAGCCATTGAAGATCAGCCTGAAGACAAAGTCACAGGCAATGAAGAGTTGCTAAGCCTACTGGCCAAAAGATTTTACAAAATGGCCATGAAGGATTTTAGGAAAAGATCATACAGAGAGCATGACAAGCCAAGGTATGATAAATAAAATAACAAAGAGATTATCTGTTTTGGTTGCAGGAAACCAGGCCACATTGTGCCTGACTATCCAAAAAATAAAAATAAGGACAGAAAGGACAAGAAAGAAAGAAGAAAAGACAAGGACTTCAAGAAGAATAGCAATGACAAACCCTCCTCCAGCAAGAACAAACATACAAGGAAGGGATTTGTTGCTGAAACTTGGAGTGAGACAGAAGAAGAATCTGAAGCTTCATCCATCTCAAGTGATGATGAGGATGATGCTGAAGAAAAAGAATTCTGCATGATGGCTATCAATGCCTCACAACACAATTCTGATGCAGAAGAGACAGAGTCAGAATCAGAGACTCAATCTGAAGAGGACCAGGTAATAAGTTCTTTTGATTTTAATTCTGAGGACTTTAAGTGTGAGTTTAAAGCATTATGTTTAGACTTATTAAAATCTGAGAAGGAAATCATTTCTCTCAGAAATCAATTATCTGAATACAGTACTTTAAAATCAGAAAACCTCAAACTCTCTGAGGAGTTGGAGTGCTGTAGGGAGCAGATAGCTTCACTGAAAAGTGAGCTATCAGAGGCCAAAAAGCTTGAAGAATCCCTTAATGGGAGAAGTATCAAGCTAATGGACATCACAAGCACAGTGAACTCAAGATTCAACAGTACACTGGGCTTGAGTGCTTCATCCAGCCAACCTAGAGTACTAACAACCCCAATTAAATTTATCTATGATAAAGGTAAGGGAGTTCTAAAGGAAGCTAGGAAGAATTCTGACTTACCCAAGAAAACAAGAGTTCAACAAAAATCGTCGAACGGAGCTAGACGATCGTCAAATGCAGATCAATGATCTCAGGCAAAATCGTCGAACTCAGGTCGACAATCTCTAAACCCTGAACTTTGCCACAGTCGATCTTCGAACAGAGCTCGACGATATGACCCAAGATCGGCGAACTCAGCTCAGCGATCGTCGAGTAGAGATCAGAGTTTTGAAAACTTTTTCAAAGGTAAATCAAGTTCCAAACCTAGGGGTCCTTCATCCCAAAGATTTAACCCATATACTGAATGGATAATACCTCCAAGGAGATATCATCCTGAAGGCTATAAGAGTCAACTAGGGATGTCTTTTATTTTTGAATTCAAAGGTTATCAACCTAGGCCCAAGGTAAACTGGGTCAAAAACAAGTAAATTGTTTTATGTGCAGGTGAAGACCTATCCAACATCAAACCAGCAATGGTATTTGGATAGTGGGTGCTCAAAGCACATGACAGGAAACAGGGACAATTTCATATCCTTTAAAGCCAAGCTTGGACCCAAAGTCATATTTGGTGATTCAAACTTTGGACTAACAAAAGGATATGGTGCAGTCCAAATTGGCACAGTCACATTTAAGAAAGTAGCCTATGTGGAAGGACTGAAGCACAACTTGATCAGCATCAGTCAACTATGTGATGAAGGCTACCAAGTGACTTTCAGCAAATCCTTATACAAGATCAAGTCAGAGGACAACACAATTGTGTTGACAGGTAAAAGGAAAGGTAACATCTATTTAGTAGACTTTCTTTCAACAGAAGTAGATATTTGCCTGTTTAATTCTATTTGTAGACCTAATGAGTTATGGCATAAGAGACTAGGACATATAAACCTTAGAAACATTGCTAGGCTATCCAAGGAAAACCTTGTTAGAGGACTACCTTCTGGCCCCTACAAGAAGGAAGGACTCTGCAGGGCTTGTCAATTAGGCAAACAAACCAAAAATAGTTTCAAGTCACTTAATAAGAGTGATTCACCTAGGATTTTGTATCTGTTGCACATGGATCTTTTTGGACCCATTACAGTACAAAGCTTAGGAGGGAAATCTTATACATGGGTGTTCTTTCTGAGGAAGAAGTCTGATAACTTTAAGTGTTTGACAGAGTTTCTCAAATGCATACAGAGTGAGTTCAATACTCACATTGCCCTGATCAGAAGTGATCATGGGACAGAGTTTGATTCTCTTCTTATGCAAGAGTTCTGTCAGAGTGAAGGGATCAGACACAGTTTCTCAGCTCCTAGAACTCCTCAACAAAATGGGGTAGTTGAAAGGAAAAATAGAACACTTCTTGAATCTGTCACTACATTGTTGTCAGATGCTCACCTTCCTCTATCTTTTTGGGCAGAGGCAGTGAACACCTCCAAATATGTGTTGAACAAAAGTTTAATACATAAACTGAAGGACAAGACTCCCTATGAATCACTCCATTGTTGGAACAAAGTGGGTGTTCAGAAATAAGTTGGATGATCAAGGAGTCATTGTAAGAAACAAGGCAAGGCTAGTTGCTCAAGGGTACTCTCAAGAAGAAGGGATAGATTATGACCAGACCTTTGCACCATTTGCAAGGTTAGAGGCCATAAGAATCTTCTTAGCATATGCAGCACACAAAGGATTCAAAGTATACCAAATGGATGTAAAGAGTGCTTTTCTAAATGGAGATATCAAAGAAGAAGTCTATGTCAGATAACCCCCAGGTTTTATCTCTTCAACTCATCCTAATTATGTTTTCAAATTGCATAAAACATTATATGGTCTAAAGGAAGCTCCTAGAGCATGGTATGAGACCCTAGCATGCTTTCTTCTGAAAAATGAGTTTATAAGGGGCAGAGTAGACCAAACTCTTTTTATTAGAACTGATGAGTCCATGTTTTATACCAATTTTCGGACTCGTCTGGGCTAGTTTTCACACGTTTACACTTCACTTTTAGTTCTATATCGTTCATATCTCATCTTATCTTTATTTCTAGAGGAAGTGAACATTTATGCCCGTGGTTGTGTATTTTGTTATTTTTATATTTTGTAATCCTTTTTGTGATTGCCTGGAATGTCTGCACATATCAGTGATTGGTTTTTCTTTCGGTACAGGGGTCATGTGCGTGTTCCTAGATGGTTGTGAAACAGGAATACTGCGCACAATCATGGGATCTAACGCGCACGATCACTGGTCGTGCGCCCCTGATCGTGTGCACTATTCTTCGTTTTCCAGAATCAGCCTGGGGTAAGCGCACGACCACTGGACATATTACGCATGAACACCGGTCGTGCGCCACTGATCGTGTGCATTGATTCCTATTTTCTGGAGTCCTGTCTGGGTAATCGCACGATCATTGGACTTAGTGCGCACGACCAGTGGTCGTGCGCCACTACTCGTGCACATTATCCCAGTTCTTCTTCATGATATTCCGTGCCAGTACGCACGAGCACAGGACATAGTGCGCACAACCACTGGTCGTGCGCCTGTGATCGTTCGTATTGTTCATTTTTGCTTTTGTATAAATAGTGCAGGTCTCGCCCTAATCAAAAGATCCGGAGATCGCTCCTTTTCCTCCGCCATTTTTCGCCTTCTCCGCAGTTCCCCTTCATCTTGCACCCTAGGGAGGTGCTCCGGGCAAGCTTTCAACGCCAAATCCAAGCCGGAGCTTCCTCTCGGCCTTCTCCTTCATCCGTGAGCTTCAAGTAGGGTTTGACGCCATAGCCATCAAGCAAAGGAAAGCTAGCAAACTTCGTCCGCTATCGTGAGATGAAGAAGACGGGCCATTGGAAGGTGGTGACAGCCCTTCTCTACCCCGAACGCAGTTGAGGACCGAGCTTGGACGCGGAATGACAACCCGACGATTCCAACCGTGAATCCTCAGCAAGGCTTCGGATTCGGTCGATCTCTTGACTTGTTCTTGCTTTATTGTTGTGTATGTGTGTTAAAACTTTATTTATATTGATGTTGTTGCACTTTAGATGTAAACTTTACTAGATTCATGTCTATGTGATTCTGTGTTTGTTTACGCTTTAGTTGCTTGAGTTGCGCCATATTCCATCCACCACCATCCACCCTTGCCGCACTAGCAGTTGCTAGTGGCGTGCATAGTGAAGAGGTGCTTACGACCCTCATTCTGCCGTTCTAACCACCTCATCTGCGAGCCTTCTCGTCCATCCGCCTAGTGATTTGGTGCATAGCAGCCCGACTAGTCTTCCATCCCGCCTGGCGAAGCATCGCATAGCGGCGTTGCATAGGAGTAGTTGATAGTGTTTTATTTTCTGTTTCTGCAACCATCAAAACCCCCTTAGTTAGCTCCGACCTGAGGACTTCAATCTAAAGTCCTCCTCGAAATTAACTCCACCTTACTGTGTTCCTTGTGAGATCGATACTTGGGAAAACCCCCATTTTATATTACTTGTGCGACCGGTTCACTGCCGTGATCTATAGCATCAAGTTTTTGGCGTCGTTGCCGGGGAACACAGTCGTGTGAGTTTTTGGAGAGGGAGATAATAGATTAATGCCCTTTTCCATTTGTGCATATCATTCTTTTTTCTTTTTTGCTTTGGTTATTATAATTTTTATTTTGCTTATTTCTTTTTACCCCCTTTTTCTGATTTTTGATTTAGATAGCAGATCCGTGCTATTTTTATTTTAGCTGTGTAGCACTTTTTCAGCAATAATTTTTGTTTGTGATGGATCCTGATGCTGAGTGTCGTATCGTTGACACTTTGCGCCGATCCATTGATGCCATTGCTGTTATGAATGCTGAGCATTGCATTCGGTGTTTGTTATGTCAAGGTGTGGGCCACATGTTGAAGGATTGCCCTCGTTTGTGCAAGCCTTCTCCCTCTGAGGGCGTGTGCACAACAACCTCCCGTTCATGGAAGACTGTTGTGGACAGGCCTACCAGGGTGTTGTCTGGCCCATACACTGACATAACGCACTATGCTCGTTCTCTACCCGTTGAGATTACCGAAGAATCTCTAGCCGCATACCGCTCTTTCATGGGTCCCTCGATCCCTTTTTACGAGCTTTCCTTGAGTGATGATGATCACTCTGGTGTTAGCCAACAAAAAGAGGAGCAGGAACTCATGGACGCTCCTTTATGGGATGATGAGATTGTTCTGGTCGTCGACGGGGTGGCGTCAACGAATGATTTTGCGATGGGACATGCTCATTCAGTGCTTGATTTTGAGAGCAGCCTTGCCCCTCCGCAATTTTTGCCGGATTGTGCTATTCCTCTTTCTTGTGAGTCAGTTGATGATGTTGTATTTGTTGATGATTCGGTGCCTGAGGTTGCGCCGAAGTGGGATGATGATTCCTCTATCTCCGACGGAGAAAGTGGATCTTCGGAACACTTTTACGCACCCCGGTGGGATGAGGAATAACCTATTTTCGATGCGGAGGTTTGCACCTCCTTATTGGATGAGGTCGTTCCTCTTACCACCGCGGACCTTGAGTTCTCGGATTCCCCTCGGTACGACTCGTATGATACCGACGATGATCTCTGCTTGGATCCTGCTAAGAGTGAGACCGGGATCACTCTCCCATTTTCTGATTCTTTTAGTTCTTCTTCTCTTTTATTACTTGATCCCCCTTCCTTATCTGAGCCTGTGCAGGATGAGTCTCCACAGGTACGTTGGGATGACGATGAGCTTTGTGCTCATGCCGTTGCCATCGCCTCCTGCGGGCCTGTGATAGACGATACCTTGCTGGGCAAGGATTCATTTTGTGGTGAGATGAGTGAGGACCAGGCCTCCTCCTCATCCTACTTCCTATTTCCTCTGCCTGCGAGGAGCAGGTATGATTATTTAGGCAGAGGGGTAACTGCTCTATCACCATATCGGTACCCGTTACCGAAACGGATATTAGGCCAGTTACCTGTGCACTTTTTATTTCATAGGCCCATTAGCTAGAATTGTTTAGAATGTAATAAGTCGTGCTGGGATGACAATAACCCCAGTACTTATCTTTCATTTTCTGCATTTTATTTTTCTTGTCTATTTTTAGTTTTAGCATTTCTTTTTGTATATTTTGTTTTGTTTTTGCGGAGCTCACCCCTGCAGGTATTCTTGCAAAATTGCATTGGCAGGGTTGTGATTCTTCGTAAGGCGGGCCTGCTTCAGGTTTCCACGCGTCTTTTGGTTTGCTCACTGGCTGAGCATTGGGTAACCTCTTCCCTTAGCTCCTTATGATTTTAATTTCTATATCATCTGCTGTATTGCTTAGTTTAAGTCTGGGGGAGAGCTAGTTTTGTTACCTTTTGCACGTGCACATCTCATGTGCATACTAGAAGCCTTTGTTGTTTTATTTTGATTAATTCATTGTATCACACACCACTGCACCCACATGAGCGCGCGCTTAGCTTTTTGCGTGCTGCGAGTTAAACTCATTTCTTCGTTAGATTTTGGAAAATTATGGTGCTGACATAGGATTGTGAGACGGAGTAAAATGTTGACCTTGCTGTGCTCCTAGTCAACTGTGTTGGATCCCTAGTTGATTTGGGCTAGGTTCACTGACTTAGGATGTGACCCATCATGTATAGTCTGGGTCAAGTTTGTGTCTTAGAGTCTAGGACTATCCTCTATCTCAACTTCAGATGGCCAGCCTTCTTCAAGACCATCAGGAACTCCAGATCTATCAGTTTTTCAGACTAAGTGAAATGAGTTCGACGTTCGTCGAACTCAGCTCGACGAAGGAAGTTGTGCGCTTGACGATCTTGAGACAATTCGCAGTGCTGAGCTCGACGAACTTCGTTCTTTGCTCGACGAACACCAGGTTCCATTTCAAGCATTCTCAGGACTTCTTCAAATTTCTCTAAGCCCAGCTCCATGCTTCGGTCGACGAATTATATTCTGAGATCGACGAACTTGGACCTCAAGTTCATAGCTTCTCAGGTCGACGAACTCTAATCTCTACTCGACGATTTTTGTGCTCAGAGAATCTGTGTCGACACTTAGAGATTGTGTCGACACCCAGGATTTCAGTCGACACCAAGATCAATCTGTCGACACCAAAGGAGTTGTGTCGACACCAAGATCAATCTGTCGACACTAGAGGAGTTGTGTCGACACCAAGATCAATCTGTCGACACAGCTTTTCAGCAGATACAGAGTATTTCGTTCAAATCCAGAACTTTTCTCAGGTCGACGAAGTTTATTCTCAGCTCGACGAATTTGGTTCTCTGCTCAACGAATAATGTTTGTCTGATATTAAAGATTGTCTATTCAACGAATGAAGACTGTCAGCTCGACGAACTCAGCTCAGCTCGACGAACTCAGCTTAGCTCGACGAATTCAAGACACAGCTCGACGAATTCTGTTCTTCGGTCGACGATTCCAGACTAGGTCTTCTTCCGTTCCCGTCTCATCTCATGGCGCTGATTCCTGGACAATTAATCGCAGTTCTTCACAGTATACTACCGTTAGGATGCGCAGTTAATTCTGGATTATTACATGCCATTTTCCCATGGAAACAGTTGGGGAAATAATTAATTGCTGCTTCCTTTCCAGGCCGTCTGTCATTACTGCTCGACATTCAAAAATTCGAATGCTCTCCTTGAAAGAAAGAGATATACAGAAACCGATCATACAACAACAAAAAAACAACAACAAGAAGAAAACAGACAGTGATTCAGACAACACAAGGAAAAAGAATTCATTCATTCTTGGCCCAGAGAGAAATTGATTTAGAAGAAGAAGAAGAACATTACATCAATATCAAGAGTCTTCTTCATCTACTTTTACTCATGAGAACTTCAAAACAATACTTTCATATCAGCTGCAAGAAGTTCCTGAAGAATTTCTCTGGACCTGTAATTCTAGGTCTTTGAAGATCTATCACCCTGAAGCAGTGCTCCAGTATTCTTCCTGAACCATTCTACATCTCAGGGGGAGCAAAGCTGCTAAACAACATTCCACAAGTCTTCTCATTTGACTTGAGAAAGAGAAGGCCTCATCACCCTCTCACTCCACCTCTGTACAGGGTTTTAATTCCCTTCAAAATTATTCTGGTTGCAAGTCTCCCACTAAAAGACTTGAGAGTTTGGTTTTTGGGAACCTGATCAAAACCCCATTGGTGCCAGGACACCTGATCAACCCCTTCCTGCAGTGGATTCCTACAAGGGTGGTAGTAGAGTGGACTACCCAGATTTGGGGAACCACTATAAAATTCTTGTGTCGTCTGGTTTCTTTCATTTCTTTTTGCTTTCTGGCCTTGCTCTGTGATTGTGCTGTGATTAGTCCATTGCTGCTTTCTAGTTTATTGCATTTGCTGCACACACACACACACACACACCTAAAATACAACAGCAGTTGTAATAGATTTTAAAATCACCATATACTCTATTCACCCCCCCTCTAGAGTATATCAGATCTAGCTGCACTTTCAATTGGTATCAAAGCGAGGTTGGTTAAACATACCATACCTGATTGGTTGTACAGGCTAACACCTGAACCCAAAGATCCCTTAGTTAGATCTCTTTGCTTTTATTCTGTTATTAGATTTTGTTCTCACAGACATGGCCCAAAACAAGGATTATACAAGCATCAGACCTCCAGTGTGCAATCTTAACAAGTTTGCCATCTGGAAGGCAAGAATCAGATTATATATGAACTCCATTGATGAGGATATTTTTTCTGTCATTTCAACAGGTGTTCCTCCAGCTCCTACAACTTTTGCTAACACATCAACTAATCTGAGTGCAGTACCACCTCCAGACAATACTGAAGTCTACAAGAAAGCCAAGATGGCTGTGTTGGGTATTGTATCCACAATGTACCTGATTTGAAGAAGCCTCTGGACACGCTAAGGTCAATAGTCTATGTATTTGATAAAATCCTTCTAGTTGTGCTTGCAGTTTTTCCACGCTACGTGCACACCAATGTCAGGGTGCAGTAGGTCAATATACACGGGTCTGCACGACGTAATCCCTCGTTGAGCAGATCAGTGTGTTGGCCTACGTGTACTCTCTCTATTGGAGTGCACTTATTTTCAAGCACAGGGCTGTAAATATGCAGGAGCAGACAAGGAGCAAGGATGGGTCAAGGAGCATCTCATAGGTGGAAAGACGAAAATTCGTCTAAGTTAGAATCGACGAGAATCACCAAGTGATTCTCGCCGATTCGGCGAGAATCACTTGGGATTCTCGCCGATTCGTCGAGAATCAGAAGTTGACTCTCGCCGAACTCGATCCAGCAACTTCTAAGCAAGCACCTCTACGTCTAAGTAAGAATCGACGAGAATCACTTAGTGATTCTCGCTGATTCGGCGAGAATCACTAGTGATTCTCGTCGAATCGACGAGAATCACTGGTTGATTCTCGCCGTCTCGACCTGGCTTAAAGCAGTGCGTACAACCAAGGCAAATTCGACGAGAATCATCTTTGATTCTCTCCGAATCGTCGAGAATCACCTTTGATTCTCGGCGACTCGGCCAGAATCACTTTCGATTCTCACCGATTTTGACTTGGCTTTTTTCTGGAAATTCCTGAACCGGATTCTGCCGCTGTTAAATTCCTGGACCGGGATTTGGGGACTTCTATTGTGGGTCCCACAAACAGTCATATTGAAAACTTCTACAGTATTTATATACAGGTATTTTGAACGGAATACGAACACAGAAAGAAGCCGAGCGAGCAAAAACCCTAATATCGCGAAATCTCTCCGCCGCCTCCGTCGCCGCTCGCGCAAGTCCGTCGCCGTCGCTGATCGTTCTTCTTCCCGATCTCCGACGACAGAAGCTTAGCAAAGCTTGCGTCTCACGTGTCTATCCAGAGATCTCTTGTCTCTCGATTTGTTGACCGGGAACCCCCCCCCCCCCCCCCCGTCCGAATCGATCGAGACGACCGATCCTAGAGTGACCGTTGGTAGACCTAGTTTGCTTCGCAAAGAAGTTTGGATCTCAAAGCACTGCAGCAGCGCACCTTCATTGCCGCCGACTCCGAACCAAGCCGCCACTCGGATTGCCGCCGCCGGTTCCGGGAGATCCTCTCCAAGAGAGACCAAGGTTGTAGACTCTTCATCGACTTCAAGAACACGTCGTCGGACAAATAGGAACACCGTAGTCTCCATAAGAAGTTTGTATCACGTGTACACTCTATATTTAATTTCGTTGTAAAGGAACTTTTGTTCCGTGTTGTAAGGGTTGGGTGCAACCCGTTTTGTGGGAGTGTTGACTCTCACGTGTGGAAGGGCTCCTTCCGTTAGTGAAGGGATTGGATTTCAATCCCGTTGGAGAAGTGACCGAGTCGTCCCTTGTTGGGGAGATAGGTCGAAGGGGGAAAGTGGATGTACCCAAGTCGGGGAACCACTATAAATTTGCTGTGTTTTTTGTGTGCTGTGCTCTTTATTTTTATTGTGCAGGTACTCTCGTAAATTCCGCAAAAGCACTACTCGTCACCTATTCCCCCCCCCCCCCCATAGGTGCACATAGCTGACACTAGGTGGACTTTCAAGTGGTATCAGAGCGAGGTTACTCATCAAAAAGGTTAACACCTTGAGTAGAATCCTGCCCCTAGTGTCAAAAGAAGAAGACAAATATCTACTATGGACGGGCTCAAGTACTCCGGCAAGATCCCAGTGTGCAACCGACTCAACTTTCCGATCTGGAAGGAAAGAATCAGATTTTACATGGAAGCAGTCGATCCTCGACTCTTCATGATTGTGGAGGAGGGACCTTATGTCCCCACTAAGGCCTCCACCATCGATCCCACCAAGAAGGTGCCGAAGACACTTTCTGAAATGGACAAAGACGAGATGGTACTCGTGGGACTGGACAAGAAGGCATGAAACATTCTGGTGAGCGCAGTTGATGATTCCATGATGCAAAATTTCAGCAACTGCAGGACTGCTCAGGAGATCTGGCAGTGCCTGATCATCCTAATGGAGGGCACGGATGAAGTGAGGGATGATCGGAGATCCCTCCTGAACCAAAAATATGAGGCCTTTAGGCAAGGGCCTAAGGAAGAGATCGGAGTCACATACGAGAACTTCCTGAAGATTGTCAACGCCCTCAAGGGCTACGGAAGAGTGTTCACCAATGGTGAACTCAATGACAAATTCCTTAGGTCCCTTACAAAGGAATGGGACACAAAGATCTGCGCCATCAGAGAATTTGGCAGACTAGCAGAAACTGATCCACAGATCCTGTTTGGGAAGCTGATGTCCTATGAACTCCAGCTGAACACCAGGAAGGCAGAGGAAGAAGCAGAGAAGGCTGCTGCAAAAGAAAAGACTGTGGCCCTAAAAGCCAGTTACTCCCGAAAGGGCAAGGGTGCGATGTCATACCGTGCGAGGAGTAAGGAAGAGGAGGAGGACTCTGAACCATGCTCCTCCAGCTCAGAACTGTCGGAGGAGTATTTCTCCCTCATCACCCGAGAGTTCAAGAAGTTCCTCAAGATGAGGAATCAAAGAAAGAAAAACAGCTCCTCCTCCAGGCATCAGAAGAAAAATTATTCTTCTGACAGGTATGCATCTAAACCTAACAAACATCGTTCTTCTGATATTATTTGCTTTGGATGCAATAAGCCAGGACACGTCGTGGCCGACTGCCATCAAAGCAAAAGAGAAAAAGGGAAAGGAGAGGAGCTCAAATCCTCCAGAGATAAGAAGAAGGAGCGGAGCTACATCGCAAGAAGGCCAAAGACACTAAGTGAGTCTGATTCCTCAGACTCCAGTGATGATGAGGAAGCCTACTTCGGGCTGGTGGGTCGCTCGGACTCAGAAGGAGAATGCCCCCCATTTACTGGGAAGGTAAAAGCTCACACCCCTCTCTCCGACTCCGACTCTGATCCTGAGTCTCAGGATGATGAACCTGAGGATGGCCCTTCAGCCCGTGAAGCTAAGCTCCACGAGAAGTATGAGCTTCTGCTCAACACTTTCGATGAGTGCCGAAAGAGACTGAAGGCTGAGAAGAAGGAAGTAAAATTCCTTAAGGGTGAGTGTGTATCCCTAAGGGAAGAGGTCACTGGCTTGATTTCTCTCCGACAGGAACACCTTGACCTGACTTCCAAGCATTCAGAGTATTTGAAGCTCCATGATCTAAAGCAGGAGGAAGTCGACAAGTTGGAAGAACTACTTGCGGCAGAAAGGAAGATCGTCAAGAGCTTCTCCATGCCAAAAACAGTTCTTCCAGTCGTTGATACCTTCTCTGCTCAGGTCAAAGGAGCTGGCTTGGGGCATATAGGGGTACCTGGTTCTTCATCTAGGAGAAACAAGAACCAGAGGAAGAATAAGGCCGCCAAGAAGGCCTCTGCTGATGAAAAGGGTAAGGCTCCTCTTAGTCCTGTTGCGTTCAGAAAGCCTGGCTTTCCTTGCAACCAACACGACTTTGAGTCAACATTTGGGCATCATTTCTGGCCCTCGGTTGCAAAGCCAAAGAGCCAGTATGACGGTTGGAACTTTCCCCGGAACTTCGGTGAGAGTGCCTTCAAGGCACCTTATGAGGAAATCCACATAGGAAATTATGGTCCGTTCTCTAGCGGCCATAATGGAAAGCAGGCACCAAAAGCCAAGCCTGTTATACAGAAGGTGACAAAGTCATGCGACTGTTGTCACCATGAGGCCTCCACCTCCAGATCCAAGGCCCCAGCAGTACCCACCGTTCCCAGGGTAAGGCAGGAGCCTAGGAAGAGGTACAACAGATTTAACTGTTGGTGCTGTGGCAAAGTCGGTCACTTTGCCGTGGATTGTTGGTTTAATCCAAGGAACTACGAGACTCCCCATGTTAGCAATGCGAGACCGACCACTCGTAGGGTTAACCAACCGAGGGGGAGTGTGCTAACCAGGAATCTAGGACCCAAGTTCGATTGGGTTCCTAAGGCAAATTAATTTTGTTTTGCAGGAATGTCCAAAGGCCACCAAAACGCCAATCTGGTATTTGGACAGTGGATGCTCCCGGCATATGACCGGGACAAGAAGCCTACTGCGTGATTACACTCCAGTCGAGAATGGACCCAAAGTCATATTTGGAGGGTCAGATCGAGGAGTCACCAGAGGTTATGGTATGATTTCCAACGGTATAATCTCTATCACCGACGTGGCTTATGTTGAAGGGTTAAACCATAACCTGATCAGTGTAAGTCAGTTATGTGATAAAGGTTATGACGTTAAGTTCTGCAAGGATAAATGTCTGATAATTTCACGTACCTCTTCTGAAACGGTATTATCAGGCATTAGGAGCAGAAATATCTTTTGTTTAGATTTTCTCAGCTTAGATTCATCTCCCCCCGTATGCCTTGTGGCAACAGGCAGTGCATCTCTTTGTGAACAATGGCACAACAGATTGGCACATATTAATTTCAAGACAATTAGTATGCTGTTTTCTAAGGACTTGGTAAGGGATGCTCCCAGTATCAAGTGCATCAAAGATAGCCCATGTCCTGCATGCCAGATGGGCAAACAGACTCGGGCTACCTTTAAGAGCATCGCTGACAAAGACTCTTCCCGATGTCTTTACCTTTTGCATATGGACTTGTTTGGTCCAATGCAAGTTCATAGCTTGGGAGGCAAGTCATATACGCTAGTGATAGTTGATGATCATTCTCGGTTTACATGGGTGTTCTTTTTGAAACGAAAGTCAGATACGTTTGACATCTTCACTAATTTTGTCAAGCAGGTTCAGAACGAATTTAACTGCTCCGTGGTCAAAATCAGAAGTGACCATGGAACATAATTCGAATCTGGTGCAATGACAGAATTTTGTGAAGAACAAGGTATCTTTCATGAGTTTTCCTCCCGCGCACTCCTCAGCAAAATAGAGTTGCGGAGAGGAGAAATAGAACTCTCATTGAAGCCTGCACGACAATGTTGAAAGACGCTTCTCTCCCAGAATACTTCTGGGCAGAGGGTGTCAATACTGCATGTCATGTACAAAACCGAGCATTGATCAACAAACATCATCGTAAGATGCCCTACGAGCTACTGAAAGGCAGGAAACCAACCATGTCCTACTTGAGGATTTTTGGTTGCAGATGCTATGTACTGAATAATGGGAAGTACCCGCGTACTAAATTCGGTGAAAAATGCTTCGAAGGCATATTCATGGGCTATAGTTCCCATAGTCGGGCATATAGGGTCTTCAATAAGAAAACCCTAGTGGTAGAAGAATCAATAAATGTTGTTTTTGATGAAGGAAGTTTGCTTAACAGCAATTCTTCCAGTAGTATTCTTGAAGATGCAGGTGCTAGACTTGAACAGCTGAGTCTGGATGAGACCGCTAAAGATGACGCTCCCAAGTACGTCAAAGTTTCCACCTCCACGTCATCTGAAAATGTTGAAGATCAAGATGGGACAAATCTCTTAGAAGAAAGAGAAGCCCAAGAAGTAGTTGAAGCTCCAGACGCCAGACTTCTAGAGCTCCGGCACGTGAGAGATCATCCTAGAGATCAGATCATCGGGGATCCTCGTGCTGGTGTCAGAACTCGAAGAGGTACAGTTAACGAAGTATTACATCTTAGCTTCCTGTCACAGGTTGAGCCAAAGAAGTTCGACGAGGCGAACAAGGATGCAGCATGGATTCTGGCCATGCAAGAGGAACTACATCAATTCGAACGTTGCAAGGTTTGGACGCTGGTTCCCAGACCATACAAGCAGAATGTGATTGGCACGAAGTGGATCTTCAGAAACAAGCTGGATGAACATGGTGTCATCGTAAAGAACAAGGCCAGGCTGGTGGCTCAAGGTTACAGACAGGAGGAAGGGATTGACTTCGACCAGACCTTCGCACCAGTAGCAAGGCTCGAGGCAATCAGGTTGTTCCTGGCGTATGCTTCACACAAAGGATTCACAGTCTATCAAATGGATGTGAAATCGGCATTCCTGAACGGAGACCTGAAAGAGGAAGTATACATCGCTCAACCCCCAGGTTTTGTCGATCCTACTTATCCTAATCACGTTTATTCTCTTAATAAGGCCTTATATGGGTTGAAACAAGCTCCACGAGCTTGGTATGAGACTTTATCTAGTTTTGTTCTTGAGAACAAGTTCTCTAGAGGTAAAATAGATAAAACATTGTTTCTCAGGGAAGTCAAAGGCAAGATTTTGCTGGTGCAAATCTATGTCGATGACATAATATTCGGCTCAACGGATAACAATCTTTGCAAAAAGTTTTCTAAACTTATGCAAGGAAAGTTTGAAATGAGCAGTATGTGAGAGCTCAAGTATTTCTTAGGACTTCAGGTGAAACAGTCTGAGGATGGAATCTTCATCTCTCAGACGAAGTTCACAAATGAACTCCTTAAGAAATTCGGTATGGAGAGTGCAACCTCTATGAGGACTCCAATGGGATCCACCATGTCTCTGGATAAGGATGAGAAAGGTAAACCTTTCGATGAAACCAAATACAGAAGCATCATTGGATCCCTGCTCTACCTTACTGCCAGTCGACCGGATATTATGTTCTCCACATGTGTCTGTGCCCGATATCAGGTGAACACTAAGAAATCTCACTATGTCGCTGCAAAGCGAATTCTGAGATACCTTAAAGGTACTCCTAATCTTGGCTTGTGGTACCCGAGAAATAATGACGTCGAGCTAATAGGCTTTTCAGATGCTGATTTTGCAGGGAGCAGGGATGACAGGAAAAGCACCTCCGGGACGTGTCAATTCCTCGGCAGGAGGCTTATCTCATGGAACAGCAAGAAACAGAATTGTGTTGCAACCTCCACAGCAGAGTCAGAGTACATCTCGGCAGGAAGCTGTTGCGCACAACTTCTATGGATCAGAAACCAGCTAGCCGACTACGACCTTCAGTTCAAGGAAGTACCCATGTACTGCGACTCCTCAAGTGCAATTGCCATTGCCAACAATCCGGTGTCGCACAGCAGAATGAAGCATATCGAAGTACGCTACCACTTCATTCGGGAGCACGTGGAGAACAAAGATATCTCTCTCTATTATGTCCCCACGGACAAGCAGATTGCTGATATATTCACAAAGCCCCTAGACGAGGCCAAGTTCAATCTTTTCAAGACTGAATTGGGGATGCTCAATTATGAGGAATGAAGACTACAGAGGCTCCAGGCCCGTGCAGGAACTGAGGGGGAGAAAAGGGTAAAACGCTACAGACCCCGATTTGTAGAAGCCGAAAAGGGGGAGATTACCCTCTCGGGTAAGGCTAAGGTGGCTCCAAGCTTGCTCCCAAGAAATTGGTATTGGTAATGGATAACTCACTTAACTCTCTTTTTAGTTTATGGTTTTCATTCTCATTTGTTCTATTCACCTTAGCTTGTAGGTTTAGGCTTCTTCAAATAGGGGAGATTGTTGTGTATTGTATTCACAATGTACCTGATTTGAAGAAGCCCCTGGACAAGCTAAGGTCAATAGTCTATGTATTTGATAAAATCCTTCTAGTTGTGCTTGCAGTTTTTCCACGCTACGTGCACACCAATGTCAGGGTGCAGTAGGTCAATATACACGGGTCTGCACGACGTAATCCCTCGTTGAGCAGATCAGTGTGTTGGCCTACGTGTACTCTCTCTATTGGAGTGCACTTATTTTCAAGCACAGGGCTGTAAATATGCAGGAGCAGACAAGGAGCAAGGATGGGTCAAGGAGCATCTCACAGGTGGAAAGACGAAAATTCGTCTAAGTTAGAATCGACGAGAATCACCAAGTGATTCTCGCCGATTCGGCGAGAATCACTTGGGATTCTCGCCGATTCGTCGAGAATCAGAAGTTGACTCTCGCCGAACTCGATCCAGCAACTTCTAAGCAAGCACCTCTGCGTCTAAGTAAGAATCGACGAGAATCACTTAGTGATTCTCGCCGATTCGGCGAGAATCACTAGTGATTCTCGTCGAATCGACGAGAATCACTGGTTGATTCTCGCCGTCTCGACCTGGCTTAAAGCAGTGCGTACAACCAAGGCAAATTCGACGAGAATCATCTTTGATTCTCTCCGAATCGTCGAGAATCACCTTTGATTCTCGGCGACTCGGCGAGAATCACTTTCGATTCTCACCGATTTTGACTTGGCTTTTTTCTGGAAATTCCTGAACCGGATTCTGCCGCTGTTAAATTCCTGGACCGGGATTTGGGGACTTCTATTGTGGGTCCCACAAACGGTCATATTGAAAAACTTCTACAGTATTTATATACAGGTATTTTGAACAGAATACGAACACAGAAAGAAGCCGAGCGAGCAAAAACCCTAATATCGCGAAATCTCTCCGCCGCCTTCGTCGCCGCTCGCGCAAGTCCGTCGCCGCCGCTGATCGTTCTTCTTCCCGATCTCCGGCGACAGAAGCTTAGCAAAGCTTGCGTCTCACGTGTCTATGCAGAGATCTCTTGTCTCTCGATTTGTTGACCGAGAAACCCCCCCCCCCCCCCCCCCGTCCGAATCGATCGAGACGACCGATCCTAGAGTGACCGTTGGTAGACCTAGTTTGCTTCTCAAAGAAGTTTGGATCTCAAAGCACTGCAGCAGCGCACCTTCGTTGCCGCCGACTCCGAACCAAGCCGCCGCTCGGATTGCCGCCGCCGGTTCCGGGAGATCCTCTCCAAGAGAGACCAAGGTTGTAGACTCTTCATCGACTTCAAGAACACGTCGTCGGACAAAGAGGAACACCGTAGTCTCCATAAGAAGTTTGTATCACGTGTACACTCTATATTTAATTTCGTTGTAAAGGAACTTTTGTTCCGTGTTGTAAGGGTTGGGTGCAACCCGTTTTGTTGGAGTGTTGACTCTCATGTGTGGAAGGGCTCCTTCCGTTAGTGAAGGGATTGGATTTCAATCCCATTGGAGAAGTGACCGAGTCGTCCCTTGTTGGGGAGATAGGTCGAAGGGGGAAAGTGGATGTACCCAAGTCGGGGAACCACTATAAATTTGCTGTGTTTTCTGTGTGCTGTGCTCTTTATTTTTATTGTGCAGGTACTCTCGTAAATTCCGCAAAAGCACTACTCGTCACCTATTCCCCCCCCCCCATAGGTGCACATAGCTGACACTAGGTGGACTTTCAGGCTGATGCAAAGGGTATGAATATTCTGGCCCAAACAATGTCAGATGACATATTTCAGAAGGTGGCTGAGTACACCTCAGCCAAGGCCATTTGGGACTCTCTCAATCAAATGGTAGCAGGCTCAGCTGATGAAAGAAAGGATAGGAGATCCAGTCTCATTTCTCTCTATGAGAATTTCAAAAAGGATGAGACAGAATCAGTGGCTGAGATGTATAATAGATTAAGTTCAATCATTAGTGAACTCAAGACTCTTGACAAGGACATCACCTTAACTGAGGTGAATGACAAGATATTGATGTGTTTCCCCAGTTCATGGGACTCCAGAATCTGGCCAATCAAAGAAGCCAGAATCCTCAATGAGATCTCAATAGAATCTCTGCTAGGAAAGCTGAAGTCATATGAGCAGCTTGTCAAATCAAGAGAGGCAGCAGAACAGAAGGCAACTACCCCAGTTACGAAGGAGCACAGCTTGGCCCTCAAAGCTTCTGAAGACAGTGAAACAGCTACCTCCAATGAAGAGTTAATGAGCCTCTTTGCCAAAAGATTCTACAAAATGGCAAGAAAGGACTTTAGAAGAAAATCATCCAGGCAGGATGATAAACCCAAATATGACAAGACACCAACTAAGGAGGTTGTGTGTTTTGGATGCAGAAAGCCTGGGCACTATATTTCAGAATGCCCAGAGAATCAGAAAAAGGACAAGGGCAGGGACAAGGATCCCAGAAGAAAACAAAGCAGTAGACCCTCCTCCAACAAGTATAAAAGGAAGGACAAAGGATTTATTGCTGAGTCCTGGAGTGACACAGAAGAGGAAACATCCTCCTCCAGCTCCAGTGAAGAAGAGGAAGAAGCCAGATCCAAGGAGGTGTGCCTAATGGCAATAGATGCCTCCAGAAGCAACTATGGATCAGAAGAGGATTCTGAAGATGAAGGTGCCTCATACTCAGAGGCTGATAAGGTGATTTCAAGTTTTGATTTTAATTCTGACTTATTTAAAGTAGAATTTAAAACTATGTGCATGGACTTAATAAACTCAGAGAAAGAGATAAAAACCCTGAGAACTAGACTAGAAAATCTAGAATCTGTCAGCACAGAAAATAGAAAACTAACTGATCAATTGACTCTAGCTAATGAATAGATAATCAAATTAAAATCTGAATTATGTGAGGCAAAACAACTTGAGAAATCTCTCAATGGGAGAAGCCTCAAGCTGATGGATATCACAAGCACAGTAAATGCCAGATTAAATGGCAGGATGGGCTTGGGTGTTTCATCAGGTTTACCCCCCATAATAAAGAAGAATATACTTTCCACTCCCATAAAGTTTATCACTACTAAAGGTAAAGAGAAACTAACTGAAAAACCCAGATCAGAAGACAAGTCAAATCCCCTAGACAATAACAACAGAAAACAGAGGAAAGCTGTTAAAAACCAAGTTCAGCAGAATTCGTCGAACTTAGATCGACGAAATCCTGCAAGATCGTCGAACCCCGATTGACGAACGTTGAATGCAAACTTCAGAAATAATTATTCGTCTTACTGTACTCGATGAACTGTGCATGGTTCGTCGAGCAGAGGTCGACGAACGTGGGACGCAGAAAATGACCATGGTCATTCTCTGAGTGGAGGTCGACGATCTCATCCCCATTCGTCGAACTCTGGTCGACGAACTTACAATAATTCGTCGATCCCAGAATGACCAAATATAAATAATTTCTCCCATAGAAATGTTAAAACAGCTAACAAGACATTTAACCCAGTAGCAGATTGGATAATTCCACCTAGGAGATATCACCCTCTAAGGTATAAGTCTCAACCTGCACTATCAGTCATTTCTAGCTTTACTTTTCAGCCAAACCAAGGACCCAAGGTAACCTGGGTCAAGAACAATTGAGCTTCATTGTTTGATGCAGGTACATGTGAAGAACTGTCCAAGGCTAAGTCAGACATGGTACCTGGACAGTGGCTGCTCCAAGCACATGACTGGCAGCAAAGCAAATCTCTCCAACTATAAGTCCAAGCTAGGACCAAAAGTGATATTTGGAGACTCAAAGAGTGGTCAGTCAGAAGGATATGGAAGAGTACGCATTGGAGCAGTGACCTTCAAAAAGGTGACATATGTAAGAGGACTTAAACATAACCTTATATCCATAAGTCAATTATGTGATGAAGGTTATCAGGTATGTTTCAACTCTACCTCTTGTTCTATTATAAATGATAAAAACCAAACTGTTTTAATTGGACTTAGACAAGGAAACATATATTTAGTAGATTTCATTTCTGCCACAACTGATATTTGTTTACTCAATATCACTAGTAACCAAAATGAGCTATGGCACAAAAGGCGAGGACATGTAAACCTTAAGAACATATCTAGGTTATCTAAAGACAACCTTGTTAGAGGTTTACCTTCTGGCCCCTACAAGAAGGAAAGCCTATGCAGGGCTTGTCAACTAGGCAAGCAAACTAAAACTAGCTTCAAATCCATTAATAAAAGTGATTCACATAGGATATTGTATCTGCTTCATGTGGATCTTTTTGGACCCATTGCAGTACAAAGCCTAGGAGGGAAGTCTTATACCTTAGTTATTGTTGATGATTTCTCCAGATTCAGTTGGGTAGCCTTCCTGAGAGCTAAGTCAGATACATTCAAAGTTCTTACAGATTTTCTCAGGACCATACAGATTGAGTTCTCTACTCATGTTGCATTGATCAGAAGTGATCATGGCATAGAGTTTGAGTCTCTTCTTATACATGAGTTCTGTGAGAAGGAAGGTATCAGGCAGTACTTCTCACCTCCTAGAACTCCCCAACAAAATGGGGTTGCTGAAAGGAAAAATAGGACACTCATTGAAGCTGCAGGTACATTGTTAGCAGATGCCTATATGCCTCTATCCTTTTGGGCAGAAGCTGTAAACACAGCTAACTATGTCCTGAACAGATGTCTTATACATAAACTAAAACACAAGACCCCCTATGAATTACTTAAAGAAAAGAAACCTAAAATCACTTACTTTAAAGTTTTTGGTTGCATATGTTACATCCACACTAATAACAAAAGATACATCAGAAAATTTGAGGCTAAGGCTGAAGAAGGGATTTTTCTAGGATATTCCCAAGTAAGCAAGGCCTATAGGGTATTCAACAAATCATCCCTTAAAATTGAAGAATCTGTCCATGTGTCTTTTGATAAAGCTAACATGTCTTATAAGGAGAAAGACATTTCTACCAATAGTCCTTTGTCGGTTTCACCAGTGTGTGAGTCTATTGATGGACTAAACCTTACCCAAGAAGTTCAAACTCATCCCACTCCACAGGCTGCTGAAGATAGTGAAGAAGAAATCCAAGAGAAAGTAACTGAACTTCCATCAACAGCTAGTTCCATTCGTCAAGAGGAATTAATTGCAGAAGCTGTTGCTCAACCAACTCCACAAACTGATCTTGTCACACTTAGAGATTACCCCAGATCTCAAGTGATTGGGGACATTTCAGTTGGTGTACAGACAAGACATCAGCTCAATCAAGACTTGATGCATGCCTGTTTTCTCTCTCAAACTGAACCTCTCACCATCCATGAAGTTGAGCAAGATCCCCACTGGATTCTTGCAATGCAAGAGGAACTAAATCAATTTGAGAGATGTAGAGTTTGGGATTTGGTTCCAAGACCCCATAACTACCCAGTTATTGGAACCAAATGGGTCTATAGGAACAAGTTAGATGCAGAAGGGAACATAGTAAGGAACAAGGCTCGACTGGTTGCCCAAGGATATAGGCAAGAAGAAGGAATAGACTATGACCAAACCTTTGCCCCTGTTGCAAGGTTGGAGGCCATTAGAATATTCCTTGCCTATGCAGCATACAAAAAATTCAAGGTATTCCAGATGGATGTTAAGAGTGCCTTTCTGAATGGTGTACTTCAAGAAGAGGTTTATGTAGAACAACCTCTAGGTTTTATCTCTCTAACTCAACCCTCTTATGTTTACATATTGCATAAAGCTCTCTATGGTTTAAAGCAAGCTCCAAGAGCTTGGTATGAGACCCTAGCTAGCTTTCTTTTAGAGCATAAATTTACAAGAGGAACCATAGATAAAACCCTTTTCACTAGACATCATAAGGACCAAATCTTATTGGTACAAATATATATGGACGACATTATTTTTGGGTCTACTGATCCCAAATTGTGCCAGAGGTTTGCTGACCTCATGCATTCCAAATTTGAGATGAGTAGCATGGGTGAGCTTTCCTACTTCCTTGGTCTCCAAGTGAAGCAGCTCCCTGATGGTATCTTCCTCTCCCAATCTAAGTATGCTAAAGAGCTTATTAAAAGGTTTGGGATGGGTGATGCCTCAGGAATGAAAACACCTATGGCTACAAATGCTATTGTGGATTCTGATGCAGCAGGGAAACCTGTAGATCAGAAACATTATAGGGCAATTGTTGGATCCCTATTATACTTAACAGCTAGCATGCCTGACATCATGTTTGCCACATGCCTTTGTGCTAGATTCCAAGTGAATCCTAAAGAATCTCATCTTATTTTTCTAAAAAGGATTTTGAGATATATAAAGAGTTGTCCTAGTTTAGGACTCTGGTATCCTGCAGAGTCAGAATTTGAGTTAACTGGATACTCAGATGCTGACTATGCTGGATGTAGAGTGGACAGGAAAAGTACCTCTGGAACTTGCCAGTTCCTGGGTATGAGACTTGTCTCCTGGTTTTGCCAAAAGCAGACATCTGTGTCTACATCAACTGCTAAGGTAGAGTACATGGCTGCTGGCAGCTGCTATTCACAGATGCTATGGATACAAAACCAACTCCTAGATTATGGTATCAACTTAAATAATTCAACCTTATTTTGTGATAATACAAGTGCTATTGCTATAGCTCAGAATCCAGTTCATCATTCTAGGACTAAACATATTTAAATAAGACATCATTTCATTAGAGATAATGTGGACAAAAAGAAAATTATCTTGATCCACATTCCTACTGATCTACAGAGAGCAGATATCTTCACCAAGCCTTTGGATGAGAAAACCCATCTGTTCTTTATAAATCAACTAGGAATGATTGATGGAGAACAGTTAAATTAATTTCTGTCTGCATTCGATGAATTTTCCAGAATTCGTCAAACGGAGTTCGACGAATTAGGGAGAGTTCGAGAGATTCTCGTCGAACGGAGATTGACAAATTCTCTGTGTGGAAACAATGTTCGTCGACCGGAGATCGACGAACCTTGCTTCAGAATCCATTCCGACGACCGGAGTTCGACGAATTGTTTTCAATTCTTCTGAATGGGTTCGACGAACTACTCTCCTATACCTTATTTCGTCGATCTCAGTTCGAAGATTTGTCTCTTTTTCGTGGAACGGAGCTTGTCGATTCATATTCTGAAAATCCTATATCTAGGTTTTTCTTCGATCTCCGTCCCGCGCTTTTAATTCCTTTGCTCTTGATCGCCGTTTTCTCTGTAATTTTCTTTGCAGCTCATCAATGGCGATTCCTCCAGGAGCACTTGCAGCGATGAAGTTCGATGCAACATTCTCAATGGACTTTGAGTCCTTCCAGCATTCCGATCCAATTTTTCTGTATATCCTTGAATTACTGGAAGAACTGCATCTCAAGGACTTCATGACACGCAACATCAAGCTACACTCAACTGAGATAAGAGAATGGGTGTATACTGCCGCAGTTTCTGAAGATGGAAATCTGACAGGAAATATTGGAAACACTCCCGTTTCCCTGTCCCCAGTAGTACTCTCTGAAATTTTTGGACTGATCAATGGGGAAGACAATTTGGAAATAGGCGCTGAGGAATACGCGGATATGCTGAAAGTCATGGGTTTCTCCGGCAACAACCCCAATAAGCTTCTGAAGAAACAACTGTCCGCCGCTTATCAATTTTTGGCTGACATTGTAGGGAAAATTCTAATGGGCAAGCACTCGGCACACGACTACATCACTCGCCATCAATTCCTAATCATGTGCGCAGTACTCAACAAGCGTCAGGTTGATTGGGGCATGGTTTTCTTTGACCTTATCAAGAAAAGAATTAGCAAGAAGGAAGTCTGCTACGGCCGAATCCTGGGGATTTTCCTACAGGAAAAGGCCAGTGAATGTCTGGTCTCCCCGACCACATTCATCAACGCCAGCAAGCGCCTCACCTGCGCCTTGTTTGGCCGATGGGAGAGGACAATCTCCAAACCCTCCAAGGGTTCCTCCTCCATCAATGCTTCTGAGAGCACCAGGACCGTCAAGGTCACTCCTCACCCTGACTCTGAAGAGGTCATTCCCCCTACCAAGTCTCTTCCCACTCCTCCTGCACCTCAATTGACTCCGCCTCAACATCAATCTCCACCGCCAGATCTTACACATATGCCTACACCTCCAGTTTCCCCCACTGAAACACATATTCCATAACCTCCTCAATTCACTCTTCCACCACACCTTTCCTCTATTCCATCCTACACCATACCCACTGAACCACAACCTGTTCTACCTCCTTTATCCTCTCCACATATTCTTCCTTCCTCCTCTACTACTTTCTCTCCACCTATGGATTCTTCCACCATTCCCACCATCATCTCTCTTCTGACTTCTCTTATCAAATCACTCATAACAGAGGCTATTACACCTCTGGTGCATTCCATTGATTCTTTATCTGCCCAAATCTCAGACCTCTCTGCTGACCCCTCTTCATTCAGGGGCCTGGCTCCAGGTTCTCCTGAACCCAGGCAGGGGGAGATGCTCCATGATGACGCTGGTGCAGCAGCTGCAGAAGTAAATACAGTTGATACAGATATAGATACTACAAATATAGTTGATTCAGTGCTTGATAATGCACTTGCAGTTACAGATACAGCAATAGATTTTATTCAATTCATGGAGACTGACAGTAGCTTTGATGAGTCAGTAGATTCAATAACAACTACTGGTGATTTCCTTATAAATCCCACAGTTAATTTATCTAAGATACTTCAGATCTTTGATCCTGTGTATATGAAGCTTCCTTCAGTAGAGATTGCTAAGCCATATCTGGCTATTATCCAGTATACCTCTCCAGCAAATCCAGCAGTTGCCCGACAACTTTGTGCATCCCTTGCTGCTCCCTCTGCTGTCCCAACTCCTGTGTCTATTCTAGACATCTGCCCTATCCCAGATTTTGTCATGGATGATTCTCCCATGCCTGATCTGGATGAGCTTGTTCTAGCAGACATTGAGGAAGAGAACAAGGCAGCAGCTGCAAGTTCTATTTCTACTGATGTTGTACCTTCACCCTCTGAACCTTCTATTCCCCCTCCAGACAAACCTCTTACCATTCCTGATGCCACTCTGAGGAAGCTGAATGCTTTGTATGATAACCCTCAGAGTTCAAATTCTGATGATGATGATGATGAATCAGATGAGGAGGCTGCTAAAAAGAGAAAGAAGTTGCTCTCTAAGAAAAGGAAGGCTCCTCCTCCTCCTGCTCCCAAGCCTAATCCCACTGCAGACACTCCATATTATATTCTGCATAATGTTGCTCCTTACAAAGGGATGCCTGCATGGATGAGGTTATCTAAGAACCAGCAAAAAGAGAGGAAGAGGAGTAGGAGATACTCTCCTCCCCCAGTGCATAGATACAGAAAGGATCCTCCTCCTCCTCCTCCTCCAGCAGCAGGTGCCTCTGGCTCAAGCTCTTAGAGATCTACTCCTATTCAAACCTATCAGAGACAAACAGGGAGATCCTCTGGTAGTAGTCAGCCAAGGACACCATCTTCAGGCAGTCAACATCAACAACAACAACAGCAGCAGCCCCAAAAATCTAAGGAACATGAAGCTGAAAGGCCCTATTCCCCTCCTGAAGATCCAGAAACAGCCAATACAGCCAGAATGACAAGATTCCAAGAAATCATTGGCTTATCTCTAATCAATAAAGCTAAAGCTGAAGGCAAGGATACAACAGGCTTAACCACTATGTCTCAGTACAGAAGAGATGAGCTAAAAAGATTTGGGAAATCAAACAAGCTACTCAATGTTGATGAGTACATGAATCTTCACCCAGAAGCAGTTGTCCCCAGAGCCACTTCACTGAACATCATAGGGGCAGCTGACATGACTATGACCAAGGCTCAAGCTTCAGATCCCAATAGGGAAATCATTTTCAAGAAGCCAGGAGATAAAGCAGCAGAAGTCAAGCCAAAACAGAATAAATCAGAGAAGTAATTTTGTGTTTTCTTTTCATTTCTGCTTCTGTTGCATTCTATATTTTGCATTAAAACAAAGCAAGTTGTATATATATATCTGTTGCATGTGTTGTAAATTATCTGCCAGATATATCTTTTAATTTTGCTTTGTTTTTCTGTTTGTTCTTTGCTTGGAGTTTCTGTTAGTGACCTCACCCAAATAGGGGGAGATTGTTGGATCCCTAGTTGATTTGGGATAGGTTCACTGACTTAGGATGTGACCCATCATGTTTAGTCTGTGTCAAGTTTGTGTCTTAGAGTCTAGGACTGTCCTCTATCTCAACTTCAGATGGCCAGCCTTCTTCAAGACCATCAGGAACTCCAGATCTATCAATTTTTCAGACTAAGTGAAATGAGTTCGACGTTCGTCGAACTCAGCTCGACGAAGGAAGTTGTGCGCTCGACGATCTTGAGACAATTCGCAGTGCTAAGCTCGACGAACTTCGTTCTTTGCTCGACGAACACCCGGTTCTATTTCAAGCATTCTCAGGACTTCTTCAAATTTCTCTAAGCCCAGCTCCATGCTTCGGTCGACGAATTATATTCTGAGCTCGACGAACTTGGACCTCAAGTTCATAGCTTCTCAGGTCGACGAACTCTAATCTCTACTCGACGATTTTTGTGCTCAGAGAATCTGTGTCGACACTTAGGGCTTGTGTCGACACCCAGGATTTCAGTTGACACCAAGATCAATCTTTCGACACCAAAGGAGTTGTGTCGACACCAAGATCAATCTGTCGACACCAGAGGAGTTGTGTCGACACCAAGATCAATCTATCGACACCAATTTGTGTCGACACAGCTTTTCAGCAGATACAGAGTATTTCGTTCAAATCCAGAACTTTTCTCAGGTCGACGAAGTTTATTCTCAGCTCGACGAATTTGGTTCTCTGCTCAACGAATAATGTTTGTCTGATATTAAAGATTGTCTATTCAACGAATGAAGACTGTTAGCTCGACGAACTCAGCTCAGCTCGATGAACTCAGCTTAGCTCGATGAATTCAAGACTCAGCTCAACGAATTCTGTTCTTCGGTCGATGATTCCAGACTAGGTCTTCTTCCGTTCCCGTCTCATCTCATGGTGCTGATTCCTGGACAATTAATGTCAGTTCTTCACAGTATACTACCGTTAGGATGCGCAGTTAATTCTGGATCATTACATGCCATTTTCCCATGGAAATAGTTGGGGAAATAATTAATTGCTGCTTCCTTTTCAGGCCGTCTGTCATTACTGCTCGACATTCAAAAATTCGAATGCTCTCCTTGAAAGAAAGAGATATACAGAAACCGATCATACAACAACAAAAAAAACAACAAGAAGAAGACAGACAGTGATTCAGACAATACAAGGAAAAAGAATTCATTCATTCTTGGCCCAGAGAGAAATTGATTTAGAAGAAGAAGAAGAAGAACATTACATCAATATCAAGAGTCTTCTTCATCTGCTTTTACTCAGGAGAACTTCAAAACAATACTTTCATATCAGCTGCAAGACGTTCCTGAAGAATTTCTCTGGACCTGGAATTCTAGGTCTTTGAAGACCTATCACCCTGAAGCAGTGCTCCAGTATTCTTCCTGAACCATTCTACATCTCAGGGGGAGCAAAGCTGCTAAACAACATTCCACAAGCCTTCTCAATTGACTTGAGAAAGAGAAGACCTCATCACCCTCTCACTCCACCTCTGTAAAGGGTTTTAATTCCCTTCAAAATTATTCTGGTTGCAAGTCTCCCACCAAAAGACTTGAGGGTTTGGTTTTTGGGAACCTGATCCAAACCCCATTGGTGCCAGGACACCTGATCAACCCCTTCCTGCAGTGGATTCCTACCAGGGTGGTAGAAGAGTGGACTACCCAGATTTGGGGAACCACTATAAAATTCTTGTGTCGTCTGGTTGCTTTCGTTTCTTTTTGTTTTCTGGACTTGCTCTGTGATTGTGCTGTGATTAGTCCATTGCTGCTTTCTAGTTTATTGCATTTGCTGCACACACACACACACACACACCTAAAATACAACATCAGTTGTAATAGATTTTAAAATCACCATATACTCTATTCACCCCCCCCCCCCTCTAGAGTATATCAGATCTAGCTGCACTTTCAAACTGCTCTCGTCTCGTGTAGAAATTTGAGTAGATTTAATTTTTCTGTATACTTATAGTTTTATATCTTTCTATTTGCGTAAAGACTTTTTATTCTACTCAAAAGTTGGTGAATCCGGTGTGAATCCGACGGTAGCTTAGGGATGTGTGTAGATGGCCGTTAGGTTCGTATTGCTCGAGTCGGGAGGACGGATAGTCTTTCTCGTTGGCTAAGAACTTGCCCCTAGCTACTCTCGAAGCATGGGTACATGGTTAGTCAAGTGTGAGCGTGATGTGGGCCGTCACTTTGTCTCGTTTGAGCCTTGTACCATTCCAGACATCTAACTGTTGTTATCACCGTTGAGCCTATCCCTTCCTTTGAAATCCCTTCGCCTCGCTACCATAGCCATATAGCCTTTCCTACTCGCACATCTGAATGTGATCGCTCGGTTAGTTTGTTTTGTTGTAGTTTATATCCTTTTTGTGTGGGCGGTTTTGTTGGTGTTTGTGCAGCTTGTGGTGTTGCCGTGTTTTCCTATTTTGTTTTGGCTATTTGGATAAAAGAAAAAATAAAAAAAAGGGAAAAGAAAAAACAAAAAAAAATATGATAGTAAATAAAAAGAGAATTCCCAATGTGGAATACAAAAAAAAGAAATGTATTTGTATACCTATTATTGCTGAGTTGTGCAATGTGGTTGAGTTGTGTTCGTTATGGGCTTGCGCGCACCGTCAAAAGTCCAGGTCTGGTGATGCGTCGCACGTGTTTGTCCATTGAGTTTAGCTGTGTACGTTTTCGGGCGATCTTATTTTGGGTGTGCGTGTCCGTCTTGTTTACATTTATATACCCCGCCTTCACCTAAGCCTATATTATACTCCAAGTCCTACGGATTCGTGCTTGAATCTAACTAGTGCCGTAGAGAGAGTGTGAAAGGGCAAGCATATGGTCACTGACATTGGTGGATTCCTTTGGAGGTTATCCGGAGCCCCAATCTTTGGTAATGCTCGCCTAGCGATTAGTCTACTTTCTCCCTACGCGTGACCGGATGATTCCCCGTAATTCCATTTTTGAGTAATAATAAAATTTTGATACGCATTGTGAAAAGTATAAACTATTTTGTATACTTAGAAATTTCTTCGATTCTATTTTTACGCGCGCGAGCATGCGACTTCGCATGGTACTTCGTATCGCAATTTCTTTGTTAACTAGTCTTTTTCCCTATCTGCTTAGATTTTGTTTGCTCGGGACGCGCAAACAGTTAAGTTTGGGGGTGTGATGAGTCCATGTTTTATACATATTTTCGGACTCATCTGGGCTAGTTTTCACGCGTTTGCACTTCACTTTTAGTTCTATATCGTTCATATCTCATCTTATCTTTATTTCCAAAGGAAGTGCACATTTATGCCCGTTGTTGTGTATTTTGTTATTTTTATAGTTTGTACTCCTTTTTGTGATTGCCTGGAATGTCTGCACATATCAGTGATTGGTTTTTCTTTCGGTACAGGGGTCGTGTGCGTGTTTCAGGATGGTTGTGAAACAGGAATACTGCGCACGATCATGGGATCTAATGCGCACGATCACTGGTCGTGCGCCCCTGATCGTGCGCACTACTCTTCGTTTTCCAGAATCAGCCTGGGGTAAGCGCACGACCAGTGGACATACTGCGCACGACCACCGGTTGTGCGCCACTGATCGTGTGCATTGATTCCTGTTTTCTGGAGTCCTGTCTGGGTAATCGCACGATCATTGGACTTAGTGCGCACGACCACTGGTCGTGCGCCACTACTCGTGCGCATTATCCCAGTTCTTCTTCCTGATATTCCATGCCAGTGCGCACGAGCACAGGACATAGTGCGCACGACCACTGGTCGTGCGCCTGTGATCGTGCGCATTATTTATTTCTGCTTTTGTATAAATAGTGCAGGTCTCGCCCTAATCAAAAGATCCGGAGATCTCTCGTTTTCCTCCGCCGTTTTCCGCCTTCTCCGCAGTTCCCCTTCATCTTCCACCCTAGGGAGGTGCTTCGGGAAAGCTTTCAACGCCAAATCCAAGCCGGAGCTTCCTCTCGGCTTTCTCCTTCATCCGTGAGCTTCAAGTAGGGTTTGATGCCATAGCCATCAAGCAAAGGAAAGCTAGCAAACTTTGTCCGCTATCGTGAGACGAAGAAGATGGGCCATTAGAAGGTGGTGACAGCCCTTCTCTACCCCGGACGCAGTTGAGGACCGAGCTTGGACGCGGAATGACAACCCGACGATTCCAACCGTGAATCCTCAGCAAGACTTCGGATTCGGTCCATCTCTTGACTTGTTCTTGCTTTATTGTTATGTATGTGTGTTAAAAATTTATTTATATTGATGTTGTTGCACTTTAGATGTAAACTTTACTAGATTCATGTCTATGTGATTCCGTGTTTGTTTATGCTTTAGTTGCTTGAGTTGCGCCATATTCCATCCACCACCATCCACCCTTGCCGCACTAGCAGTTGCTAGTGGCGTGCGTAGAGAAGATGTGCTTACAACCCTCATTCCGCCGTTCTAACCACCTCATCCGCGAGCCTTCTTGTCCATCCGCCTAGTGATTCGGTGCATAGCAGCCCGACTAGTCTTCCATCCCGCCCGGCGAAGCATCGCTTAGCGGCGTTGCATAGGAGTAGTTGATAGTGTTTTATTTTCTGTTTCTGCAACCGTCAAAACCCCCTTAGTTAGCTCCGACCTGAGGACTTCAATCTCAAGTCCTCCTCGAAATTAACCCCACCTTACTGTATTCCTTGTGAGATTGATACTTGGGAAAACCCTCATTTTATATTACTTGTGCGACCGGTTCACTGCCGTGATCTATAGCATCAAGAACCCATAAGTCCCATACCATACTAGTACAAATCTATGTAGATGATATTATATTTGGTTCTACTGATTCAAATTTGTGCAAAAGGTTCTCCAATTTAATGCATTCTAAATTTGAAATTAGTAGCATGGGTGAGCTATCCTTCTTTTTAGGATTGCAAATCAAACAACATGCTGAGGGCATATTTATTTCTCAAACCAAGTATACAAAAGAATTGGTTAAGAAATTTGGTATGTCTGAAGTATCATGTATGAAAACACCTATGCCTACCAATGCTGTATTAGATGCTGATGAATATGGGAAACCTGTTGATCATACAACATATAGAGCAATGATTGGCTCTTTATTGTATCTTATAGCTAGTAGACCTGACATAATGTTTGCTATATGCATATGTGCTAGATTCCAAGTGATCCCTAGAGAGTCACACCTAACCTTATTAAAAAGGATTCTTAGGTATGTAAAAAGTTGTCCAAATTTAGGTCTCTGGTATCCAAAAGATTCAGCATTTGACTTAACTGGATTTTCAGATGCTGATTATGCTGGATGTAGAATAGACAGGAAAAGCACCATTGGAACTTGTCAGTTTCTTGGTGACAGACTTGTCTCCTAGTTTTGCAAGAAACAAACATCTATATCAACTTCAACTGCTGAAGCTGAATATATGGCTACAGGCAGTTGTTGTTCACAAATCTTGTGGATTCAACACCAACTCCTAGACTATGGCTACAACTTAGAGAAGTCTAAAATATTTTGTGATAATACTAGTGATATTTCCATAGCACAAAATCCATTCCTCCATAGTAGGAAAAAACACATAGAAATTAGGCATCACTTTCTAATGGATAATGTTGAGAAAAATAAAATTGAACTTCAATATATTCCAACTGATTTGCAAAGGGGAGATATTTTCACCAAACCCTTGGATGAAAAGAAACATACTTTCTTCCTGAATCAGTTAGGAATGTTAGATGGAGGAAGTCTAAAATAACTTCCAAGATTTTAAAACTCTAAAATTGACCAAGACTAGGCAAATAAAAATGCTTTTTCTAGTGTATAGAGTGCTTCTGGTCTCTGAACTGCGCTCGACGATTTTCCCCCAGATCGTCGAACGGAGATCGATGACTTCCAAAATCGTCGACCAGAGTTCAGCGCTTCTGAGATAGTGCTCAACTCTCTTTTTCAGGTCAGCGATTGTCGTGCGGAGCTCGACGATTTTGTTCTCTAAAACTATCGTCGAACGAAGCTCGACGCTCTCCAATATCGTCGAATGGAGATCGACGATGTTGATGACCTTTTAGTTTCCTTTAGAAGCCCAGATCGTCGAACAGAGTTCAACGATCTTTATTTTTCTGCGTCGAACCCTAATATAAAATTCATTTTTTGGCCGTCGTTCTCCCTTTGCGCTTTCATACTCTCTGCAAATTTTCTCTTTCCCTCCAAACTTCTCTACACTTGGTCGCTTGTTTGTTCATTTTTGCAGGAATCAATGACCGTTTCAGTCGCCATCTTGGCCGTAATGAAATTTGATGCTGGATTTGACATCGACATGGATTCTTTCAACAACAGTGATCAAATCTTCAAGAAGATTCTGGAACTGTTCAAAGAACAACATCTAGTTACCATCATGACTACCAGGATAAAATTAGCTGCAGATGAGATCAAGGAATGGGTGTATACTGCCCACAATCAGGATCAGAATACAGTGGTTGGAACAATCTCAGGAACCCAGGTATCTCTAACACCTGCTGTCTTGACAGAGGTTTTTGAATTGAAATCTGGAGAAGAGTCTGTTGAACTTTCTGGAGAGGAATTTACTAATATGCTTGAAAGGATGGGTCACTCAGAAGCAAGCCCTAGCAATTTGCTGAAGAAAAATCTGTCTGTTGAGTACAGATTTCTAGCTGATGTTGTTGGCAAGGTATTGTTGGCCAAACACTCAGCCCATGATACCATATCAAGTTATCAGCTCTGCTTGATGGGTGTCCTAGTGGACAAGAAACAACTGAACTGGGGAGAAGTTTTCTTTGATTTGATTAAGAAGAAGATTAACCCGAATTTTGTTAATTTTGGAAGGATATTAGGGTTGTTTCTTCAGAACAGATGCCCTGCACTGCTAGTTTCCAGTGGGATGCACATCAATGCCTCCAAGAGGCTCACCTGTGCCCTATTTGGAAAATGGGACAGACAGATTGTCAAGCCCAGCAGGCCCTCTGCAATTTCTACTTCAGGTACAAGGACTGCTCCAGTCACTTCCCCTCAGGTTTCTTCCCCTGCAGAAAACTTGCCTGCTTCATCTCCTCCTCCTCCACTTCTCGTTTCATCTACAACAGTCACATCCACCATCACTATTTCCACCCCATCTCCAACTTCCATTCCTTCTCCAACTCCACCACTCACTGAAGAACTCTTCCATCCTCCACATCAATACCCACACCTAGATATTGATTCATCCTCTCACATTCCATCTTTCACTCTTATAGATGATTCCTATATGGATGATTCTCCATCATACCCTACTGATCCACCATCTTCATCCACCTCATACCAATAAATACTTCAAGACATAATTGCTTATCTTCCATTTCCACAATTCCCATCTGTTTCCATTCCATTATCTTCCATTTACACAATTCCCATCTCTCAACCATCATTTCCACCATCCACAAGTTCTCCACCAACATCTCCTGTTTCTCCAACTTCAACTCCTACCTCTACTCAAGTCCATCTTGAGCAAGTAGATCTTCCAGCTCTTGCAGACAGGCTCTATGAGCTGATAGCTCCCATGCTATCCCTCTTGCTGGAGACCTCTTTGGCTCCCCTTCTCAAAATAGTTCAGGACCTGTCTGACAGGCTTTCTTCCATTCTTCCTTCTCAGGCAATCCCTTCTTATGGGTGCCATGATCAAGTTGCCACCGAATCTAGGCAGGGGGAGATGCCTCATGAAGTTTAAAGATTGCCTGCTGCTAATATTACTTTAGTCCAAGCTCAAGCTCCAGTACCTCCAGTTGTAGTTATCACAGTGGACCTTAGGTCACTGTTATCAATTTTTGATTATGTAATACTTCAACTTCCTGCCAGACCAGAAATCTGAAGATCTCTCTAAGGCCATTGTGCCTATTTCCAGCTGTGATACCAGCTTAATAAGCTATTATATAAACTCCCTCTATACTGCTGCTCCTTCTGTTTCTGTTGCTCTTACAGCTGCTGCTCCTACTGCTAATGTTGATATCTCTGTTAGTTCTGTTACTGCTGTTTTAGTATCTGAAGATATGCATATGACAGAGACTTTTGATTTTGAGCCTGCTGTTACTGCTGATGTTGTTCCTATTGCTGAAAGTTTTGTATCTGAATCTACTGATGTAATTTCTTCTGCCAGTATTGCCTCTACTCCTCTTCCTACTGTTGCTGCTGCTATTGTTGCTGTCTCTGCTGTTTCTTCTGCTCAGTCTCAACAACAAAAAGATTACCTTAAAAGGATTGATGCAGTGCATGATAATCCTCCAAGATCAGACAGTGATCAGTTTAGGGCTGACTCAGATGATTCCTCTACTACAATTGCAAGGAAAAGGAAAGCCAGAAGCAAAGCCATGAAGAGAGTTGCTCCAGAAAAAGTGAAAGATACCAATGACATTCCATACTACATACTGCATGATTGCCCTATTACAGAACATTGGATGCAATACTCCAAAAATCAACTAAAAGCTATGAAGAAGAAGAGAAAGTATGACAAAGGATCTTCTCACTTCAATCCTCCTCCTCCTCCTCCCTCACCTGATGCAGGTGCAGGTGGTAGTTCAGCTTTCCAATCCTCTGCCAGAAGCCAAAGCTCATATCAACCTCAAGGTAGATCCCAGTACAGAGGTAGTCAATCTAGAGGTTACCAGTCCAGAAGAGGACATTACAGAGGAAATCAAAGAGAATTCCAAGTTTATTCTAAAGGGTATTCCAGGCAACATCCATATTTAAGGGAAGGACAAGGTCCATCTGACATAACTTCTGGTCCCTTTCCTTATAAGCTGAAAGAACTAGTCTCCTCCAGAGCTCCTCCAGATAATTCTTCAAATAGATATGAGCCTCCTGTTCCATTTGAGGATCTAGAAAATAACCCCACCTCATGGACAGCTAGGATAAAAGAATTGGCTGCTTTGGATCAGATCAAGAAAGCTAGAGAACAAGGAAAAGATACATCTAGTATCACTACTTTATCAGATCAAAGGAAGAAGGAACTTGAAAGATACTCATCCAGTAAATTTTTTGATTCAGAAAGCTACATGAAGCTGCATCCAGAAGCTGTAGTGCCAATGCCAAAGCAACAAACCTCTCTAGGTGCAGCTGATGATAGAAGATCTAAGAAGGAAGCTCTCAATCCCAACAGAGAAATAGTTCTTATAAAGAGCAAGGAAAAGGAATGATTCTGTAAGATGACAGTTATTTTGTTTTCCGAACTATCTGAGATAATATCTGTGTTTCTGCTATGTCTTGTTTGTTATATTTTTGCTTTGAATGTTTTTAATTTTTCCAATATCTGTAAATAGTAATCCTAACCCAAATAGGGGGATATTGTTGGAACACCCTATTACTGATATGGGCAAGGATCACTACGTATTTAGGAAATCTGTTTTGACCTCCTTGTATAGATCTAAAGGTCAATTAGAATTGAGTCTAAGAGTTAGTAGTTAGGTTTGAATGCTGCCCTCAAGACCAGAGATTTCAGTTCAGGAGACTAAGTCATTTCGTCGAGCTCAGTACGACGAATCGTCGAACTCCATTCGACGATCGCTGAGCTCACTTTGACGAATCGTTGAACTCCATTTGACGATCTCTGAGCTCAACTTCAACAAGTCGTCGAACTCCATTCGACGATCTTCGAGCTCAGATCGACGTTCTTGACTCCAGTTTGTTTCTCTGTCTCTGAGCTCAGTTCGATGATAGTTGAGCTCAGATCGACGATCTCTGTTTCAGTCCAAGACCAGTCTCTAAGCTCAGTTCAACGATAGTGGAGCTCAGTTCGACGTTTTTCTGGTGAGATCGACATTTTTCAAGATTCAAATTCAGACAGTTGTAGAATTATTCTCAGCATTTATTTCAAGGATCTTGTAGCCGTTTTCAATTAATCTGGAGCAAGTTTCAAGGGATTTTCAAAGGAATGTTTTATTGGACTTTCCTCTAGAAGACAAATGCAATTAAGGAAGTCATTTATTGACAGGCTAACGACTATCTTGGACAGAGAAATATTCTATTCAGATCTAAGGAATAAAAGATCAGTTTTTCATTCTCTTCTCAGAGTTAGACACACATATTCTGCAACAACAACTCTTACAACAACAACAACAACAATTACACAACAGAAGAAAAAGAGTTGCAGATATTCTTAGTCTTAGAATTCATACAAGAACACCATCACAAAAGGAGATCAACATACTGAAATTCTCAGATCCCTTTTGATTCCAGTATTCAAAGGCCATCATCATTCAAGACTCCAAACACCACACATTTCAGTTGTTGCTGAAATCATCTTTTGCTGGAGATCAAATTTTCTGAAGGCCTATCACCCTACTGCAAATCTTTACTTCCTGAACAACTACAGATCTCAGGGGAAGCTTTGACAACATCCACTGTCTTCTCTCTGATTATTGACAGAGAAGATCATATCATCCCTCTCTCTCTCTCTCTCTGCTGTAAAGGGTTTTTCAAACTTCCTTCAAAAGTTTGTGCTAGTTTATGAGACCTTGTCAAAACTCAGTGGTGGCAAGACACCTGATCAAAAAATCTGGTTTGGTTTTTGAGCACCTTATCAAAAGTTCATTGGTGCCCAGGACACCTGATCAACTCTTCCTGCAGTGGATTCCTACCTAGGGTGGTAGAAGAGTGGATGTACCCAGATTGATTGGGGAACCACTATAGCTCCTTGTGTCATCTGGCTGCTTGTCTTTCTTTTGTTTTCTGGCTGTGGTTTGTGATTGGTTTGTGATTGGTTTGTGATTGCTTTTTGATTAAATAGTTGCTGTAGTTCATTTGCTTCCCTGTTCACTTAGGAATACAACAACTATTGTAAAAAGTTTTTAGCAAGCACCATACTCTATTCACCCCCCATCTAGAGTATATCAGATCTAATTTGCACTTTCAGACTCAACCGTCGATTTTCCTATAATGAATTTTTTAGATGCATTTTCAGATTATCATCAGATCAAGATGCACCCCCCGATGTGAAGGATGTCACGTTCATCACAGGGGATGGGTGCTACTACTAAAAGATGATGCCTTTTGGATTGGAAAATGCAGGGGTGACATACCAAAAGATGATGGATCGGGTCTTCCAGGAACAGAGGGTGAGGAATCTCGAGATTATGTGGATGACTTGATGATCAAGAGCCGAGGGGTAGACTCCAACCTCTAGGACATACAAGAGACTTTTGGCACCTTGCACAAATACAAGATGAGGTTAAACCCCTTGAAATATGATTTTGGGACCAACAGGGGGAAGTTCTTCAGCCATCTTCTCACCCCCGCGGGGGTGGGCCAAATCCTAACAAGGTTAAGGCGATCATGGAGTTGGGGTGACCTCAGAATGCTAAGGAGGTACAGCGCAGGACAGGAACGTTAGCAGGGCTGAGCAGGTTCCTTTCCCGGGCTGGGGAGAAATGCTCTCCCTTCTTCAAATGTTTGAGGGGAGGTAAGAAGTTAGAATGGACTACGGAATGCGAGGTGGTGTTCTGGGCCTTGAAGAGGCAGTTAACTCAGGACCCCTAATTCAAGGGCTGAAGGAGGGGGAGGACCAATCTTTGTATCTCGGGGTCGGAGCAAAGGCCTTGAGCTCCATCCTTGTTTGGGAAGAGGGGAAGAAGTAGATGCCCATATACTAAGTGAGCCAGGTACTGAGGAAGGCAGAGCTCCGCTATCCCATCTTGAAGAAGCGGGCCTTTGCTCTCATCATCTCGGCTCAGGGGCTCCGGCATTATTTTCAGGCACACCCCATTCGAGTGGTGACTGACCATCCCCTCTACAACATCTTCGAGGGGGTGGAGCATTCAGGAAGGTTGTCAAAGTGGTCTGTGGAGCTGATTGAGTATGATATTTCCTTTGTCCCTCGCAACTTGATCAAGGCCCATGCAATGGCCGAATTTCTCGCAGATTATGTGGTCGAGGTGGCAGACGAAGAACTCACTTGCCCGGTTCCCTGAAAGGTTATGGTGGATTCCGCATTAGGAAGACATTCCTTGGGTGTAGGGGAGATTTTGGATAGCCCCCAGGGAACAAGGATCGAACAAACAGTGGTGTTGCACTTTCCCATTACTAACAACTAGGTTGAGTATGAGGCCGTGATAGCAGGATTGCACCTGGCTAGGGAGATGGGGGTGAATGATGTGGAGGTCCTCACTGACTCCATGGTGGTGGCCACCCAGATCAATAGGAAGTTTGAGGTGAGGG
The DNA here is from genome assembly GCA_039583875.1 of Platanthera guangdongensis. Taxonomy (NCBI): domain Eukaryota; kingdom Viridiplantae; phylum Streptophyta; class Magnoliopsida; order Asparagales; family Orchidaceae; genus Platanthera; species Platanthera guangdongensis. Next base: position 62,348,271 of record CM077166.1, on the reverse strand, counting down.
AACCTACCCTCCTGTTTGACTTGGAAAAGGTGAAGGGGGTCACGTCCATCCATCCAATTAGGAGAGCTGATGGAGGTGGACCAACACCCCTCGTTGATGGATACTTTTGCAACGTTCCTATCCACAGGGGAGTTCCCGGAAGGGATGGATAAGAAGAAGTTCAAGCACAAGTCGGCATATTATCTTATGCGCGACAGACAGTTATATACGAAGACTCTCTCAGGGATGCTGGCACGTTGTGTGGCTGAGAGGGATGTCAGAGAATCTTGTAAGTGGTCCATTCAGGAGAGTGTGGGAGACACTCGGGGAGAAGAAACCTGGAAAGAAGGATAGTCCCGCAAGGATACTTATGTACAACCTTTGGTCGTGATGCCGTCGATTTCATGAAGAAGTATCACAAGTTCCAGCAATTTGTGTAACACCCCCTTTCCGTCGCATAGCTTATAACAGTAGATCCGGCCGGGGCCCGACGCCATACACCACAGTCAGACCGAAGGGTTACGCAATGGAACCATCCTTCCAAAAACTAACGTCCTACACAGAGTACATTCTAGCAGAAGCAATTTAAAAGTTGAAAATTAAGAACCCAGCCACAACATGAATGTCCATTACATAAACCCAACAGGAATGAATGTACAAATACACAAGTACTTGGCCTTATGACCTTACAAGAGTTTACTCAAATAAAAGTGTCTTCCAAACCTCGACATGCAGGCCGATCACACATGAGAATAAAAGTAAACATACATATATAGGCCTTCGAGGGCCGGCTCAGCAACAAGGGCTTTTGCCTGCTATTTGACACTAGGCTCTGCGGCACCTGCAAGCAACAATCCACCAAAGCGGTGACAAACAAAAGCAACAGTCATCTAAAGTTGACCAAATTATAACGACCCCGCCCCTAAACTCGGGGAGGCGATGCTCCTTCCATGCACTTTATTAGCATAGCTTAACAGTAGTGAAATTACACATCATCACATTCATAGGCTCGCACAGCCACAGACCCCTTGCTCTCAGGCCACATTCTCGATGAACCCGGTCAAAATCTGCGGTCTCACCACCTCCCCTTGGGCGACAAATCTCGTGAGCAGTATAGTCTTACCGGAATATGCCTAAGACCCTCCATCTATGCCAATGGCAAGTACCACATACCTTAGGTCTCTCTAACCGAATGACATAGAGCTGGTACGATTCTGCCAGGCCCGTTGCTCACACCGCAATGTCAATTTAAGCCATATGTGCGGGTCAAGTTCCCCGAGTCCCAAACCGATCAACCATTTTACATAACCGAGTTATGTGCAAGTTGGCTCTCAGGCAACCAAGATGGAAGAATCATGCTTCTGCCCAGATTTTCGGGTGCACCTTGGAGTTAGTCCCCAAGGTTCCCTGTTGCAATCTACCATATAGAAAACCTGAAAATAATCATTGACACAGAGTCTTCTCTGGCTATCCATGCATAATGAAACATCACCGATCCAGACCAACTTGTCCGGGTAGGCTTCACATACCATGCCTATGTCCGTACTTCGATTCCGGACTCTTCATGCAAAACAAGCGGGACTATTCATATCCACCTGAAGGAACACCTCACACTCACCGCATACTCGCGAGGGCGGGTTTCCTGTGCAGAAAGAAAGAGGACTTTACATGTCCAAGATGAGAATCATTACCCTAGCATTTCTCTTTGGCGCCATGAAGATCTAGACAGATGAAAAGCACCGCAATGGCCTCGTGTCCGTAGATCTGAACTCGGCTTGCGATTTGGGGCTCCAAAGCTCCACCGGTGGTTGGATCTCTCCTCCTCCTTCTTCCTTGCTCTCCGCTCTCTCTAAGACTTTTAGAAAGAGAAATCTCAAAAGAAATGAGGATTTCCAAGCCCTATTCCCGGCCTTAACCTAACATGGACCAGCCTGAGCCCTTAGATCCCAAAAGAAGGAAATAGACGACCATGATTCGCACTTAAAATCAAATTCTTGGGCCAAACACGGCTTGTGACACGCCCGTGTCCAAGGCAGTGTGCCTCAATAGATGCCGAAACCATCACGTCCAGACTAGGATATGAGCTCTCGACACGCCCGTGTTGCACCTGATACCCCCGTGTCATTCAGTACACGCCCGTTGAAAGAATTAGTGCCTAAACACCTAGAGGGGGGGGGTGAATAGGTGTATTTTTTCTTTTGCTTTAAAGGCAGACAAACTGTTCTTAAATTTAAACAACAATTGCAAATTCTACAGCTATCAGCACAGTAATCACAAAAACAATCATTCACAGAGTGCACATAGTATTTATAGTGGTTCCCCAAGGTTTGGGTACATCCACTTTCCCCCTTCGCCTATCTAGGAGTGTACTAGATTCGACCTAACTTCTGCACTTCACCTCAGATCCTCAAATCTTACAACAGCTCAGAACCCAAACCAGGTTCCTACAACTCAGAGTGTCCCCACTCCTACAACTCGGGCAAACAGCCCTACCTCAGCCTTCACCAATGCCTACACTCAGAGAACACAGTCTCCTACAACTCAGGTACAAAGCCCTACCTCAGTCCTCAACAAGACCTACACTCAGAGATCTAAATCTCCTACACTCAGCCTTTATAAAATAGGCTTACAGCTCAGATCTATACAAGATCCTACAAAAAATAATGTTTACAAAGTAATTCACCACAACCCAGATAGAGAGAGAAGGGTTAGCTGGCTTCTTGATGAGTTCTTGGAAGAACTTTGCAGAGATCAACCTCCCTTAGCTTTCTTCAAAGCTTCTTGAATCTGAACTCTGTAGGGTTGAATCTTCTGTGAAGTTGATCTTCAATCAACTTCAGACTTAAGATCCAGATTTCAATCTAAATCTTTCTTTGCAGCCTGGTTCAGCAACTGCTCTTCTTAGATGGATCTCTCTCTCCAACTTCTTCTAAATCTTCTGTCGAAAATCTTCTGTATAATTACTTCTCTCTTAATAGTTGTTAGTTGGTTGTCATTGATCATCTCTTTCTGTTAAAGGAGAAAGTCTTTATATATTCTTCCTCCATGGTAACTGGCTGATCCGGTTTCTAACAACCTTCTGACAGCTTTGACAGTTGAGGTAAACCGGTTGAAATGATAGCTCTCAAGTCATCCAGTCACTTCTTGAAATCTCTGTCTCTGTCTGAAAGTGTTGAGACTGATCTTCATTATGTGTCGACACAAATAGACTAAGTGTCGACACAAGTGGACTAAGTGTCGACACTAGCCTTGGTGGTGTCGACACAACTTCTTTTGTTGTTGTAACAGCTTCTCGACACAACTTCTTTAGAATATGTCGACACTGATTGAGTGTGTCGACACAAACACTTCTTCATTTTAACTTGTTGAAACTTGCAGTGTGTCGACACAACTTCATTGTGTCGTCACAAGTACTTCTTTACTTTAACTTTGTTGAAACTTGCTGTGTGTCGACACAAGTCCTGTGTGTCGACACAGTTGATGTTGACAAATACTTCACTGTGTCGACACAGCCTCCTGGTGTCGACACATTTGATGTTGACTAAGCTTCTCTGGGTGTCGACACTGCCTCTAAGTGTCGACACGATTTATGTCGACTATTCTTCACAGTGTGTCGACACTTCCTCTATGTGTCGACACATTTCTTCTGGTGTCGACTCTGCCTTTCCTGGTGTCGACACAATTTACTCCAAGTGTCGACACAGCTTTTCTCCAGTGTCGACATAAGTCTTCATAAGTGTCGACACTGCTTCTCTAGGTGTCGACACATGGACTTAGAAATTTTTCTGCATTTCCTGCAATTACTTAACCTGCACATATAAACTCAAAACACATCAAATACACCTTGATGTATATCATTGAGTAGGGTGAGGCTTCTTCAAATATGGTACATATTTTCCAATGTACCCAACAATCTCCCCATATTTGGAGATGTCATAACCCTTAGTCAATGATATACACCATTCTCAACAAATACACATTTTGATGTATAACAATATTATAAGACAGGGTAAATACTAAACAAAACATGTATAAACAATATTCACAGAATAATAATGTAATAGAGTGAACATTAAACATTGTTTTGTTACAACTTCCAATAGTTTCATGAACAAAAGTTTACATAGATGTTTAACACTATAGATTACAAAATGTAAACTCAAGAAAATCTAAACTAAGGCTGCTCTGGCTCTTTGATGACAATGCCCTTGCCAGACTGAATCTTGTCCTGAACTGGAACATCAGTGTCATCAGCAGGCTTCTTTCCCTTAAGATCTTTCTTCTTTAGCTCTTCAGCTCTTATCTTTTGTCTTTCAAATAATGATAAGGCTTTGGGAAATATTTGTTAGGCTCCTGTACATTAGGAGGTAGCTTCCCAAGTTTGTCCTTTCTTCTGTACTGAACTATAGCCTCTTGCCTGGCTTCATGCTTTCTCCACTCTTGTTCAGAATACCATTTTCCCCTCTCTAGAATATTGTTCTTTGCAACTTTCCAAGCAGTCAGTATAATATTTCTAGAAGTTGGGCTCCACTGTTCAAAATTAGGCCTTAACTCTGTCTGTTCTCTAAATCTCTTCTTAGATAATTGAGCTTCTTGCTCTTTCAAAACTGCCTCTAACATAGACTTGTCTACTTTCTCAATGATTACATTGTGAGCACCTTCAGGAGGGCTATACATAGACTGGACTTCTTGATGTATCATTTCAAAATCTGCTGGAGGATAGATTACTTGAGCAACTTCAGCTTGTTCACCTCAAAAATCAGCAGGATGCACTCCAGATTCAGCTACATTGTCATCATCACATAGGAGTGGATATCCAAGTGTGGCTCTGATGCTATTGGAAATCCATTTAGCATGGTCAGATCCAGCTTTGACTAAAACCCTCTCCCCCTTTATGACTTCTCTGGCTACATGATCTCTGAGATCATCCTTTTGGAATCTGACTTGTTCATCCATAAAATTTACACCATCTTTATAGAAGACCTTTAATTTTAGTAGCTGTCCAGAAATAGTCTTTTGAGATTCTTTAATAGCAGTTTGGACAACAGCTATTCCTTCTTGTAATTGCTTGTCAAACTCAGCCTTGACAGCAATCCTTGCTTCAGTCTGAGCAGCTGCAATAGTCTTCATTTCAGTTACTATCACATTATGTGATTCAGTTAGATTTTCATTCATTCTAATCTGATTCTCAAGAATATATCCTTGTTGTACAACCATATCATCCACTTGAGTCTTTATCTTTTCCTGATGAGTAGCTTGGTAAACAACAACATTTCTACCCTTGTCGAAGCAATCATTGATTTCTTTCTTATGTTGATTCACTTCAAATCTTATTGACTTTATATATGTTGCCAAAGAGAATTGAAGATCTTTGTGAGTTTCATCTATATACTTCTCCATTGCTACCCTTTGCTCATCCAACTTTACTTGCATGGAGACTAACAAAGTACTGTAATCAATTGATGGTGCAGGCTGTGGAGCCATAGTTTGCAGTGCTTTCTTGTAGCTCTAGATTCTTCTTTTGAAGACCATGAGCTTCCTTTTCTTTGCTTGAACCTCAGCAGCATCTTCAGATTCTGAGGTACTAGCTATGTCAACTCTATCTTTAGGAGTAGGAGGCAATTCATGTGCAGTCTTAGGCAGCTCCCCCTGTATCCTTTGTTCCTCATTCTCATTTCTTTCAGTCTCCTCATGAAACGTTACATGCTACCCCTCAAGATTTACCTTCTCCCCCTCAAAAACTGCTTTCTCTCCCTCAAAATCAGTTTGTAGAAAATCAGGGAACAACTCTTCTAGGGTATACTCCTGTTGAGAAGGGATTGGAGATTCTCTTCTCTCAGGAGCATTATCAGCAACTGATGTATCTTCCATGACAACATCTTGTGGTTGACTATTTAACTAAGTTTGTTGATCAACATCAATTAAAGACTCAGTTAATACTTCATCCTTAATATGAAAAATTGATTGATTAACTTCATGTATTACCTCAAGAATTGGTTGAGTTGTCATTTCACTGTCTAAGTGAGTTGGCTCATCCATATGTTGAGGCTCCCCCTGGAGTAAATCCAGGTGAATAGGGATAGCAGATGGTTGCTCCCCCTGCCTCTGTGCATCTTCAGTTCTCACTAGTAACTGTCCAGCATTCCTAGCCTCTTCCTCATCAGAACTAAAAACTACTTGCTCCTCTGAACTATTGGAAGGTTCAGGAGCCCTTTTGGTTTTCTTCTGCTTCTTCTATGGAGGTGTTTCCTTCTCTGGAGTAGGCATGTCCTTATTTAACACCCTATCCCACCTTGAGATAATTCTGACATCCATTCTCCTCATGTGATTAATTTTAGAACCAACAGCTTAGTTCATGACTTCTGGAATAGTGTCAGCTAAGTACAGGCTCATAATTCTACCCAGATTGGGCTTCTTCAGACTTTCCTTAATCTTTTCAAACATCACTGCTGACCAATCAATTTTTAGCTTAAAGATGATTCGTGTCATTAAGTTGAACATGTGAGCTGATATCCTATCATGCCCACCTTGTTTGCTCAGAATCACTTTTCCTACCACTTCAGATAAGAACTTGCCTTGCATGTTCATGCCTTTCCTATTAAAAACTGAACCAATCTTCATGGTTGAATCTAATCCACACCATTGCAGTGCCTCCCTTGTCTTAGATGTAGGTACATCTTCCTCTTCTTTAGTTCTTGGCAGATATAGAACTCTCCTCAAACTCTTTTAGGTTATTTTGACTTTTACCCCATGGACTGTGGACTTGATCTTGAGTCTAGTTTCATCTAGGGTAGCTGCACTAAAGAATTCGAGTACTTCCTTCTTCCAAATCTTGGTTGACTGATAAACTAGATACTCCAACCCATTCTTAGTAATTAGGGTTACAACATCCTTGATTTCTGGTTCTGCATGGTCAAATGCATTACGAACTAGCTCATATCCCTCATTGATGTTCTCCTCGAGCTTAGGCGCCATTAGGGTTTAGAGAAATCTTGAATTTAGATGAGAGAGATGTCGACACAAAGTTTTGGTCTCGAAACTATTGAGAGCATGTCGACAATCAATGGTGAAGACATATTTATACCTTTCTAAAAACGAAGGTGAAAAGGCGCGTCATAATCCTCTAAATGTGTCGACACTGTTGAAAAGTGTCGACACAGAATACTTAAGTCTCAACAACAGTGTTGAATTATATGTGTCGACACCAATTATGATGTGTCGACACTTATACATCTGCGTTCGACGATTAGTCCATACTTCACTCGACGAAATCAGTGTTAAACCTAAGTGTCGACACCACCGTGGATGTGTCGACACCTACTCTGGATGTGTCGACACTATTTCTTTGAAGTGTCGACACAGACTTTCTAGATGTGTCGACACCATTTCTCTGAAATGTCGACACTACTTCTATGTGTCGACACAGACAACTCCTTGTGTCGACACTATTTTACTTAGCCAATTTTTTATCAAACTATTCTAAGTTCAACATTCATAATTCAATTTTAAACTTATTGAATTTAGTTTCATCAAGAGGCTTAGTAAACATATCAGCAATCTGATTATCTATTTTAACATATTCTAGGGAAATGTCCTCTTTTTCTACATGTTCTCTAAGAAAATGGTATTTAATTTCTATATGCTTTGTCCTACTATGTGAGATAGGATTATTAGCTATAGAAATTGCACTTGTAGAATCACAAAGTAAAGGTGTTCTACTTACTTGAATACCATAGTCTTCTAGCTGGTGTTGAATCCATAAAAGTTGTGCACAACAGCTTCCTACAACAACATATTCTGACTCAGCTGTGGAGATTGCCACACTGGTCTGCTTCTTACTGCTCCAAGACACCAGTCTTCCACCTAGAAATTGACAGGTTCCTGTAGTACTCTTCCTATCTTCTTTGCAACCTGCAAAATCTGCATCTGAATAACCTGTCAGTACAAAATCTCCATTCCTAGGGTACCAAAGGCCTAGATAAGGTGTGCCCTTAAGATATCTCAAGATCCTTTTGACTGCAGTCAGATGAGATTCTTTAGGGCATGCTTGGTACCTAGCACAGACACATGTAGCATACATGATATCTGGTCTACTAGCAGTCAAATATAGAAGGGAGCCAACTATCCCTCTATACAAATTTTCATCTACAGGTTTCCCTGCATCAACTTTGCTAAGAGACACACTTGACCCCATAGGAGTTCTCATGGTAGTGTATGATTCCATACCATACTTATTTATTAACTCTAGGGTGAACTTAGACTGACATATGGACATGCCATCTTCAGTCTGTCTTACTTGGAGACCCAAGAAGAACTTAAGTTCCCCCATATTGCTCATTTCAAATTTTCCTTGCATAATTTTTGCAAACTTTCTGCAAAGATTACTTTCAGTAGACCCAAATATTATGACATCTACATATATTTCGACTAGGATAATCTTGCCTTTAGATTCCCTAAGGAATAGAGTCTTGTCTATTTTCCCCCTTGAGAATTTATTCTCAATGAGGAAACTAGACAGGGTTTCATACCAAGCTCTTGGAGCTTGTTTCAACCCATACAATGCTTTCCTAAGTCTATAAACATAATCAGGTTTGAGATGATCAACAAAACCTGAGGGATGCTCTACATAGACTTCTTCCTTTAAATTTCCATTCAGGAATGCTGATTTCACATCCATTTGGAATACCTTGAAACCTTGATATGTTGCATAAGCAAGGAACATCCTGATTGCCTCCAGTCTTACTACTAGGGCAAAGGTTTGATCAAAATCAATACCTTCTTCCTGCCTATATCCTTTTGCAACAAGTCTAGCTTTATTCTTTATAATGATTCCATTCTCATCCAATTTATTCCTAAAGATCCACTTTGTTCCAATGATGTTGTGGTCTTTGGGTTTAGGAATAAGCTTCCAGACCTTGCATCTTATGAACTGATTCAGCTCCTCTTGCATGGCATCAATCCAATGAGGGTCTAGAACTACTTCTTCAAATTTCTTTGGTTCCACTTGTGATAGGAAGCTGGAGCAAAGAACAGTGCTCAGATTCCTGCTTCTTGTTTGCACTCCTTGTCTTGGATCACCAATTATTTGATTGGCTGGATGATCCTTTAAGTGTCTATTAGCAGGAGGTAGTCTTTCTTCAGGTTGAACCCCTCCAGTCTCGTCAACATGCTGCACCTCTTGGTTTTCTTCTGCATCTAGAGAGTCTTGTACTCCCCCTGGACAGCAGCCACCATTTTCCACTTCCTGAGTTGCAGTAGAATCTTCTGTAATGGTAAGCTTGTCCATCCTCTCATTTATACCTATAGAGCTGCATACACTACTTGGAAACTCACTGTTAATCAGTCTTGTTTCATCAAAGACTACATGTATAGACTCTTCTACAACTTGAGTAATCAAGTTGTAGACCCTATAAGACTTACTATTGTTGTTGTACCCAACAAAGATCCCCTCTTGGGATTTGGCAGAAAACTTGGTTAGATAAGACTTGCCATTGTTAAGTATATAACACTTGCAATCAAAGATCCTAAAATAGGGTAAGTTTGGTTTTCTGCCCTTCACAATCTCATAGGGAGTCTTTTTGTGGCTCTTGGTGATAATAGCCCTATTGATCACATGATATGCAGTATTTACTGCCTCAGCCCAGAAATATTCTGGGAGAGAAGTGTCACTCAATAGAGTTCTACCAGCCTCTATCAATGTTCTATTCTTCCTTTCAGCAATACCATTTTGCTGTGGTATTCTAGGTGAAGAAAATTCTTGAAAAATCCCAAATTCTTCACATAGTTTTGTCATACTTTCAGACTGAAATTCAGTACCATGGTCACTTCTGAGTTTGACCACTATACTGTTCAACTCATTCTGAATTCGCTTAACAAAACTATATAAGACAGTTAGGGTTTCAGATTTTTATCTTAGAAAGAACACCCAGGAATATCTAGAATAGTCATCTATCACCACAAATGTATAAACCTTCCTACCTAGACTATGAACTGGCATAGGACCAAAAAGATCCATATGCGAGAGGTAAAGACACCTCACTGAATCCTTGTTTTCAAGGCTATGAAAGGTGGATTTGGTCTGCTTGCCTTTTTGACAAGCTGAGTATATCACATCCTTTATACACTTAACTTGAGGACCATTCCTCACTAACTCTTTGCTAAAGAGTTGGCCAATAGTCTTATAGTTAAGATGAGCCAGCCTCTTGTGCCATTTAACATAATGTGAGACTCCCTCATCAGCTACAAGATAAATAGGAGAAATATTATTCTCACACCCAAAGTCAAGACAATAAACATTCCTCTTCCTATATCCTGTCAAAATGATCTTTTGATCATTTGACTTTTTGATATGACAACCATTCTTGACAAATAAGATGTCATATCCTAAATCACTCAACTGACTTATGCTAATGATTTTATGTTTCAAACCCTTCACATAGGCCACTTGAGTGATAGTAATCTGGTTACTAGAAATGTTACCAAAGCATTTGATGATTCCTTTTTCTGAACCACCAAAGGTAACTTTAGGGCCATCCATGATAGGTGTGTAGTCCTTCAGCAACCCCCTTGTTCCAGTCATGTTCCTGGAACATCCACTGTCCAAGTACCATATTGGGGCACGGCCACTTGGACTCACCTGCAATAAAGACTAGTTAACCTTAGAACCCAAATGAGTTTTGGGTCCTTGGTTCATGTTAGCCTGAAATCTAACAAATCTGTCTGTAGGTATTCTCACAGGCAGACTGTTATTCTCCTTGACACAAGAATTGTGCCAACAATCTATGGCAAAGTGGCGTACCTTGCCACAATACCAGCACTCAAACTTGTTGTACCTTTGTTTAGGTACAACCCTAGCTGAATTATCTACAACAGGCTTCTTGTTTTATACTGGGGCTTTGCCTTTATATTTGGACCTAGCAGTCCAGGCAGGTTTTTTAAACCCTAATCCAGCCTTACCCTTTTGAGGTACAAACTCATCAATCAATGGTAAAACAGATTTAGGTTTAGAAAAGCTAGCGAAAATCTCTTTCTCCTTCTGAAGTCTAACCTCCAGATTTCTAATCTCATCATTCTTGAAATTGATTGTGCCCATTTGAATAACAGTTATGTTTTTCAATCTGGCAATCTCATTCAGTTTTTGATCTAGTAATTTCTCTAAATCTGTTGCAGCCATCTTAAGATCAGCAATTTCCTTAGTCAGAGTTTTGACCAGGTTTTTGCTATTCTTAAGTGCCTACAATAGATCTCTATATTCATCAATCAGTTGATGAATATCACCTTCAGATTCAGACCCACTCACATCACTTGATGTAGATGTATCTGACTCTGACTCAGTACTATAAATTGAACTAGAAGAACAACTTTGTACATTACTTGGTCCAAGCTGATCCTGGCTCTTGTCTCCTTCAGATATAGCCATCAGTCCCTTGAACTGATGGTCTTCATGCTCATAAATTGAGTTCATTAGCTGCATGAACTCATCTTCTTCCTCCTCAGCAAATAATCCAATGTAGGCTTCAGCTTCTGATTCTGTTTCTGAAGATGACTGGTCTGTCAAAATATTATCTTTCTTAGCAACAAAGGACTTTTCCTTTTTGCTCTTAAACTGAGTCTTCTTTTTGTCAGCTTACTCCTTCCTCTTTTCAGGACAGTCAGCCACTACATGTCCCTGTCTATTGCAGCAATATCACACAATATTTAAAGATGTAGCTTTGCTTGGCTTGGACCTGCTTCTGTCATTCCTGGATGACTTTCTCTTCTGATAGTAGTCATCTTTTGGCTGAGAAGTGGAATGCTTAGACCTCCACTGCCTCTTCTTTAGAAATCTTTGAAAGTGCCTAGTAAAAGCAGCAAAGTCTTCATCACTTTCACTGCTATCAGAACTCTTGCTATCTGAATTATCTGTGACAGCCTCAACAATTATTTTAGGTGGAGATGGAGACTTGCTTCTATACTTCTTAGTGGCTTCAGTCTTGAAGGCCACAGCCTTTTCCTTGTGCTCCACTCTAGTAGTCTTCTCTTCCTCCTTTCTAGACATTAACTACATCTCACAAGATAGCAGTTTTCCAAACAAAGTTGGAGGAGGTATATCAGCAAGTTTGGCCACTTCCCTAATGACACAAATCTTGGTGTCCCAGTCCTTAGTCAGGGATCTTAAGAACTTGTCATTCAGCTCATAGTTGCTGAAGACTCTTCCATAAGACATCAACCCATTAACTATCCTATAGAACTTCTTGTAACATTCTGTAATGCTATCAGACTTTCCTTGTCTGAATCTTTCATATTCCTGATTTAACATTGACTTCCTGTCTTGTCTTACTTCCTCTGATCCCTCCATATAGACTATTAATGTGTCCCACATTTCTTTAGAGGTTTTACAATGAATTGAGTTCTAAAATGTTGAATCATCAATGACACTAACAATAATATTCTGGGCTCTCTTGTCCATAGTGGCCAGGATGATTTCATCTTTAGTCATTTCAGAAAAGTCCTTGTGAGTTTTCTGATTTGCATCCAGAATGGATATCTTCATTGGCACATATGGGCCTTCTTTGACTGTAATATGTATCCTTGGATTAGAGGCCTCCATAAACAGCCTGACCCTTTCTTTCTAGATACCAAATATTTCCTTTCTGCATATGGGTAGTTCCATTGAACCTAGTTCCTTGTGATTTTCACCTGAACCCATTTTCTTGATTCTTTCTTGATTCTTAAATCTGCCTTAAGGATCTCACTCTAACTGTTAAGTCTTTCTTTGAGTAACCTCCCTCTGATACCACTTGAAAGAATTAGTGCCTAAACACCTAGAAGGGGGGGGGGGGTGAATAGGTGTATTTTTTCTATTGCTTTAAAGGCAGACAAACTGTTCTGAAATTTAAACAGCAATTGCAAATTCAACAGCTATCAGCACAGTAATCACAGAAACAATCATTCACAGAGTGCACACAGTATTTATAGTGGTTCCCTAAGGTATGGGTATATCCACTTTCCCTCTTCGCCTATCTAGCAGTGTACTAGATTCGGCCTAACTTCTGCACTTCACCTCAGATCCTCAAATTTTACAACAGCTCAGAGCCCAAACCAGGTTCCTACAACTCAGAGTATCCCCACTCCTACAACTCAGGCAAACAACCCTACCTCAGCCTTCACCAAGGCCTACACTCAGAGAACACAGTCTCCTACAACTCAGGCACAAAGCCCTACCTCAGTCCTCAACAAGACCTACACTCAGAGATCTAAATCTCCTACACTCAGCCTTTATAAAATAGGCTTACAGCTCAGATCTATATAAGATCCTACAGAAAATAATGTTTACAAAGTAATTCACCACAACCCAGATAGAGAGAGAAGGGTTGGCTGTCTTCTTGATGAGTTCTTGGAAGAACTTTGCAGAGATCAACCCCCCTTAGCTTTCTTCAAAGATTCTTGAATCTGAACTCAGTAGCGTTGAATCTTCTGTGAAGTTGATCTTCAATCAGCTTCAGACTTAAGATCCAGAATTCAATCTGAATCTTTCTTTGCAGCCTGGTTCAGCAACTGCTCTTCTTAGATGGAGCTCTCTCTCTCCAACTTCTTCTATATCTTCTGTCGAAAATCTTCTGCATAATTACTTCTCTCTTAGTGGTTGTTAGTTGATTATCATTGATCATCTCTTTCTGTTGAAGGAGAAAGTCTTTATATAGTCTTCCTACATGGTAACCGGCTGATCCGGTTTCTAACAATCTTCTGACATCTTTGACAGTTGAGGTAGACCGGTTGAAATGGCACCTGTCAAGTCATCCAGTCACTTCTTGAAATCACTGTCTCTGTCTGAAAGTGTCGAGACTGATCTTCATTATGTGTCGAGACAAATAGACTAAGTGTCGACACAAGTGGACTAAGTGTCGACACTAGCCTTGGTGGTGTCGACACAACTTCTTTTGTTATTATCACAGCTTCTCGACACAGCTTCTTTAGAATCTGTCGACACTGATTGAGTGTGTCGACATAAACACTTCTTCATTTTAACTTATTGAAACTTGCAGTGTGTCGACACATCTTCATTGTGTCGACACAAGTACTTCTTTACTTTAACTTTGTTGAAACTTGCTGTGTGTCGACACAAGTCCTGTGTGTCGACACAGTTGATGTTGACAAATACTTCAGTGTGTCGACACAGCCTCCTGGTGTCGACACATTTGATGTCGACTAAGCTTCTCTGGGTGTCGACACTTCCTCTAAGTGTCGACACGATTTATGTCGACTATTCTTCACAGTGTATCGACACTGCCTGTATGTGTCGACACATTTCTTCTGGTGTCGACTCTGCCTTTCCTGGTGTAGACACAATTTACTCCAAGTGTCGACACAGCTTTTCTCCAGTGTCGACACAAGTCTTCATAAGTGTCGACACTACTTCTCTAGGTGTCGACACATGGACTTAGAAATTTTTCTGCATTTCCTACATTTACTTAACCTGCACATATAAACTCAAAACACATCAAATACACCTTGATGTATATCATTGAGTAGGGTGAGGCTTCTTCAAATCTGGTACACATTTTCCAATGTACCCACCACCCGTGTTGCGGGGCGTGTTCCTCCACCGACATAGGACCAAACACAACCAGAGGAGAACACGGGTACTCGACATGCCCGTGTCACATTTGACACGGCTGTGTCAAACCCAAACACGCCTGGGCTCCAGGCTGTGTTCCTCCCCCAACACAGCTCGGCTAACTACCCGAGCAGGACACGACCTGTGACACGCCCATGTCTCAGGCCGTGTTCGCTGTGTCGACGATCGTCGACTGCAATTTCGTCGACCACATGGCCAGATCGTCGAACCCGAGCCCAATACGGCCCTGGGACACCCCTGTATCCCAGGCCGTGTGACCCCTACTAAGTCCCAAACGTGGCTCAAAACGCCACCTGTCCCTCTTTTGAGGTTTTGGGCGTTATAGTTAGCCCCTTCCAACTTCAACCAGCTCGATGACTTAGGAGTATCATGACCCCTGGACCTTCGCCATTTGGGGGATGGATTTGGTAGGACCTTTCCCCTAGGTCGGCGGGCAGAGGAGGTTCTTGCTTGTCATGATAGATTTTTTTTTTCTAAGTGGTTGGAAGTAGAGGTGCTGGCCAAGGTGACCTCCCAGGTTATCAGAAACTTTGTTTGGGGGGATATCATCTGCCAGCACGGGTTGCCACAGGCCATTATCACGGACAATGGGCTTAAGTTTACCAGCACTGAATTCCTCAGTTTCTGCTAACAGCTTGGGATTAACCTCAGGTTTGCCTCAGTACACCACACCAGGAGCAACGGGTAGGTGGAGGCGACAAACAAGATCATCGTGAACCTCCTTAAGAAGAAAGTGCAAAATTTGAAGGGTAGCTGGGTGGCTCAGCTTCCTTCGATTCTCTGTGCCCTGAGTACTATTCCCAACATGGCCATAGGGGAGACCACCTTCAAGCTCTCCCATGGATGCGTGGCAGTACTTCCAATAGAGTTCGAGGTCCGGACTCCTCGTAGAGTCGAGGCGGAGGAAGGCAGGAAAGAATGGCTGGCTGAAAATGAGGAGGTGCTACGACTCTCCATTGATATGGTGCAGGAGCTGCGCGATCTCTCCGCCATCCGATAGGAAGAGGTGAAAAGAAGAATGGCTAAGTACTTTGACAAGCATGTCAGGGTCAAACTGTTCGCGGAAGGGGACTTGGTCCTAAAGAATGTAGATGCGGCAGGGAGGTCAGCCGCAGTGGGAAGCTCAACCCCAACTAGGATGGCTCGTATATTGTTGGGGAGCCATAAAGGTCAGGAGGGTATCATCTCCATAATATGGAGGGAGAGACCCTAAGTCAGACTTTGAGAGTTGATAACTTGAAATGTTTCTATCCATGAAAACATATACGTACTCTCCTTTAATGAATAAAATACTTTGATGCCCCACCCCCTTGTAGGTCAAGCTTGTGGAAAATATTTATCAAGCTAAGTCATGAAATGCCTCTGCTGCCAGGCTTCCATATAGCTGGAGAGGCCGGGGATTGGTTATTTGATGTAAAGTTATCTCCCTCTGGTGTTAGGTCCAGGGATGCTCCCGCTGTCAGGCTCCCATCTAGCTGACAGGGCCGGGATCCCCATTGGACGTCGTTATAACCCTGCGGCTGAGACTGGTTGATGCTCAACCCCTGCTGCTAGGCTCTAATCAAGCTGATTGGGTTGGTGGTAGCGCCCGGAGGTTGGGCAGAGGCAAGTTATCTTGCTCTGCGGTTAGGTCCGGGATTCTCCCGCTGTCAGGCTCCCATCTTGCTGGCAGGGCCGGAATCCCCGTTGGACATCCTTATGACCCCGGGGATGAGTCCGGTTGATGCTCAAAACCAGTCGTTAGGCTCTCACCTAGCTGATTGGGCTGTGGTAGCGCCCAGAGGTTGGGTAGTTGTAAGTTATCTCGCTTTGGGGTTAGGACCCGAGATGTTCCCGCTATTAGTCTCCCATCAAGATGGTTGGGCCGGGATCCCCATTATGCGTCATTATGACCCTGGGGCTGAGTTCTTTTAATGCTTAAAACCCACCGTTAGGCTTTTACCTTGCTGATTGGGCTAGTGGTATTGCTCGGAGGTTGTGTAGAGGCAAGTTAACTTGCTCTGGGGTTAGGTCCCGGGATGCTCCCGCTATCAGCCTCCCATCTAGCTGGTAGGGTCGGGAACCCCATTGGACGTCGTTATGACCCTATGGATGAGTCTGGTTGATGCTCAAACCCACAGTTTGGCTCTCACCTAGCGGACTGGGCCGATGGTAGTGCTCGGAGGTTGGGCAGAGGCAAGTTATCTCGCTCTAGGGTTAGGTCCCGGGATGCTCCCACTGTTAGGCTCCCATCTAGCTGGCAGGGCCGGGAACCCCATTTGATGTCGTTATGACCCTAGTGATGAGTTTATTTGATGCTCAACACCCGCCGTCAGGATCTGACCTAGCAGATTAGGCTGGTGGTAGTGCCCGGAGGTTGGGTAGAGGAAAGTTATCTCGTTTAGGGTTAGGTCCCGAGATGCTCCCGCTGTCAGGCTCCCATCTAGTTGGCAGGGCCGGGATCCCCGTTGGACGTCATTATGACCATAGGGCTGAGTTCGGTTGATGCTCAACACCCGCCGTCTGGCTTTCACAAAGCTGATTGGGCCGGTGGTAGCGCTCGAAGGTTGGGCAGAGGCATGTTATCTCTCTCTAGGGTTAGGTCCCATGATGCTCTCGCTGTCAGGCTCCCATCTAGCTGGCATGACTGGGATCCCCATTGGACATCGTTATTGTAACATCCCTCAAACAACTAGACCCCTAAGAGTGGTTTTGTCATGACTAGGTCATGACAAAACCCAAGGGAGCCCAAGAAGACCAAGTGAACCTAGGAATGAAGGTGAGATCACCATGGTCTGCAAATAACACTTTCCAATTACCTAACCTAGGGTTTGACTTTAAGGCCTCACCTTGACTATTTGACCCCACCACACCATCCCTAGCCCTTTAGAATGTTCGTTGGGTCACAAAGGACCCATTGGGGTCAACTAAAAAGGTCAAGTTGACCAAAGTCAACCCTTACCCTAAAGTGGTCAAAGTGCCCTATCTAGGGCCAGTGGACCATCCCTTATCTAATTTGACCCCACCTAAACTTCCCTAACCATTTAGGAGGTTTATTGGGTCACTAAGGACCCATTTGGGTCAAACGAAGTGGTCAGGTTGACCAAAGTCAACTTAAACCTTAAAATGGTCAAAGTGTCCTAAATAAGGGCCAAGTGGCCTACAAGTTGTCAAACCAACCCAATCCAAGTCCCCCTGGACCTTAGGGGAGACCAATGGGTCACGAAGGACCATTGGGGTCAACCCAAAAGGACAAATTGACCAAAGTCAACACAACCTTAGTTCAAGTCAAATTAGCTCAAGTTGACCCAACCTAGCCCAATCCACTGGGCTAAGCCCAACTAGGGTAGCCCACTAGCCTCATTAGGTTTAGAATAGTCCAAAATGCCTCTCATTTTCTGGAAATGGTGACTAGGAGAGAGAAAACTCATTTCCCTTTAATGGAGGCGAGAGGAAAAGAGAGAAAGATGGTCATTCATGGCTTGGAAGGCCAAGGATCCTCCTCTCTTCACCTCCAATGTCATGATTCATCTCCCCCATCAGTTCTTAGAAGATCAAGAGGTTGACCAGGTTGTACAACGACTGCATTCAGTGGGCTCTTCATTGGCCGAAAAATCACCTTCAAGGCCATTAATGGCAATTGATGATTGGCCCCTCCTCTCCCCCCATTTTACAATCTTAAAAGCTTCCTTAGGACCAGAGGAGTCGTTTCCACATCTTCCTTGAAGATTTAGAGCCATTTGGTAGTGCTATTGCAGAGCACCAGAAATCGCAAAATTCGGGGATGGTGGCGCGGCAGTCGGCCCGACTCCAGCTCTCCCTACAGGTCCTCCTCTACTCCTTTCTTCGTGGGCTAGAATTTTTGATCATTTAGGATAGAAATTGGGCTCAATTGAGCCCGATTGGGAGAGAAAAATTCCAGAATTCCATGGTTTTTCCACCTCACGGGTTTGCCGGAAACCTCCTCTCCGGACGCCATGCCGCCATCCGGCGATAGCCCCAACCTCAACGGAGGTGGTGGCAATGGTGGTCGGCCATGGATGTAGTCGGATGGACAGCAAAAATGTTTCAAAGTTACTCCAGGTCGGTGAAATCACGGCGGTCGGCTGGAGGTTGAAGACAATCCAATCACCGTCGGATTAGATCTATACAGCAGGTTTTAAAGATTATTAAGGTTTTATATTTTTAACCATGTACTGTGCCCCCCATTAAATTAGATAAATGAGACGCTTAGGGGATAAACATTAAAGAGTGGCCAACAGTAAAATTGTAGCCCGTGAAGTCTATTTTAATGTAAAATTGATTTGAACCAATTTAGGTAAGTGGTTTGACCACAACACTCAAAATGATGCAGCCGATACAAATGCTTCACCAGAGACTAAATTGAGTGGCCCCATCAATCCATCAATCCAAATGACTTGAAATTTTGGATGGGGGTCACTCTTACCGGGAATTTTTGGAAAACATTGTCCTAAAGGTTTGGCAGAAATTTAATAAACCTTGCATGAATTATTTAAGGGGTCTAATGACCTCTAAAGCGACAAAACATTTGGTGTTTGTCTCTTAGGGACATGACATGACTATGCCAAAAATGTCAGCCCAATTAAGTTTGATTTGGACAGGTTTTGGGGAGACCAAAGTATGTCCCTTAGGGGGTTAATTTAGGGCAAAGAGTGTTTGGGGCATAGAAGGGCCAACTCTCACCCAAAGGGGTTGGTACTTGGGCCAGAGCTCCATGGTTAGTTTAAACACCCTCACATGGAGTTTAGGATAGATTATGGTTGATTTGCCCTAGGACCCTAGTTCAAACCCAAAGGTTGAACTTTGGGTGTTGGTGAAGGACATGGTGTGATATATCCATGTGTGGACTTGGGGTTTAGTCCATGTAATCCTAGGATGGCAAATAGACCTATGAAGAAATTTGGTGACATTTAAACTTAGGCACACAACTTAAACCAATTAGTGATAGTTGAGGCCTATACCTTTTAGGAAAATATTGAATGGTCATTAACCTTGAATACTTATGAAATTTTGGTAGCAGAGTTTTTATAACAATATGAGTCTCTAGAAATTATTGTAGGATGTCTGGAAGACATTAGCTCATACTTGTAGTTATAACCTTTATGTTGCCCCTAAGGATGATTTTGATAAAATCATAACTAAACTAACTTAGAATGTTATGAAACATAGTCAGTGATGATTTATGATCATATTAAAGCCCTGGTAATATTGTTGTTATTTTTGGATAAAATATTGAGGTACTTCTCTCTTTAATTCTATTTAATGTATTTATCTTCAATTAATTATTTAGGGGCCGATACTTTTATGAAAGTTTATTAAACTTAGTATTCTCTGTTATTTTGGCATCATATAGTGATCATAAGTTTTGGGTGCCCATAAGTTAAGAAAATCTAGTACTTCATGTTCAAAATTACCCCTGGCCTAACTTTTGGAAAAATTTAATAAATGCCAAATTAATTAGGAAAATTGTAGGTTTCTGGATTTGAGCTAAATGTGTCATGATAGACCCACAATAATTATCTTAGGGCCTTTGGATGAAAATTTATAGTACCTCCTGTCATGTCATATAGCTTAGATTAGTCTGTATTTAGTAAAACTGCAAAATTATCATAATATGTGGAATGAACATAGGGAGTTGGGTTGATTGTATACTAAATTGGTACGGTGAAAAAGAGAGCTTCATTAGGTGTCATGATGAGGAGGGTGTTGGATTGACTAGTGTTGAGAGGTGCTCGGGATCGACGAAAGATCGTCTTTCCTATGGAGAGAGAGTCAAACACACTAGGGTTAGATTAAAATGGGTTTTGTTATGGGTAGATACCAATAATAATAAGTATCTTACGAAAGGTAGCTTTGGGCTTCAGCCCTTCGTAGTTCCTAGTGCCCTTGAGTGCCCTTCACAGGGAATGCCTTGGGCAGTCCAAGTTTAACGTAAGCCGTAAGACTAAATGGATTACAAGAGTAACTATAAATACTCTAGGATTGCACTTACACTCACACTCCCCGGTACTGTGGGAGTTAGGTTGGTTTTCACGAGCAGAAGGCTCGGTGGTTTGGTGATGGACAGGTTAGCCAGGCGAGCCGATGGGTCGGTATGTAATGTCCCGGTCGCACTAGGCCCCTCGTGCGTATTTTTGAGTCAGGAGAGCTAACTTGGGCTCAGGGGAGTGCTGGAAACTGCGCTGCACCTGCAAATAGGAGGAGAAATCAGTCAAGCATAGAACACGGGTAGAGACACGGGCGTGTCCCTACCCGTGTGGGAGAGGCCAGCTCTCGAGTCGACGACTCGAGTATGTCCAGAGAAGGACACGGGTAGTGACACGGGCGTGTCACTACCCGTGTGAAGTGACACGGGTAGAGACACAGGCGTGTCCCTTCCCGTGTGTGTGTGTCGAGTTAAACTCTACGAAGCATGTCGGGATCGATAAAGTGTGACACGCGTAGACACAAGGGTGTGTCCCTACCCGTCTGTGTCAAGTTGAACTCGACGAAGCGTGTCGAGATTAACGAAGCGTGCCGAGATCAACGAAGGGAATCATGTGCAGTGACACGAGTAGAGACACGGGCGTGTCACTACCCGTGTGTATCGAGTTGAGTTTGTCGAGCCATATCCAGAGAAGGACACTACCAGGGAACATGGTCGTGTCATGTGGACATAGGTCGGTACACGGGCGTGTCCCTACCCGTGTCGAGTATTGAACTGACACTAAAACCATCATTGTCGCTTCGCCCAAGCAGGACACGGGTAAGGACACGGGCGTGTCCCTACCCGTGTCACTTTTCAAATATTAGGGTTGTGAAAACCCTAACCATTTTCACTCCTCATTCCAGCCATTTTTCCTGAGAGAAACTTCTGTAGAGAGGGAAAACTGTTGGAGCAAGTCTTGGAGGAGAAGATCCGCTGCCGTCGTGAAGGAGAAGATGCCACCGAGAAGTGTTACACGATCCATGGCCGAAAATAGTGGAAATGCTGGAAATGAGGTGAGCTTCCTCCCCTCACTCTTGGTGCTAGATCTGTAGATATCTAGGTGAGATGTCGACTCAAAAGAGTCTAGACTAGTGAGATGGTGATTTCTCTAGGAAGAGGCCGTTCTAGGGCATGTGCTCTAAGGCTAGTTGTGTCTTCAACCTCTCCAACCTTCTATGTGAAGATGGGGGATGGTTTAGTGAAGAATCGTGGCCTCATGAGCGTGAATAAGGGAGGATGAATTTCTGATGTGATTGTGGTAGATCGACTTGAGGAGGAAGATGAACCGATGTCGTTCATTCCACTTTAAGATGCGTGCAGAATCTGTGTTCGGCGCGCAGTAATCTCCTTAGACATTTCCAGATGTGATATGTCCAGATCTAGGCTTTCGCCTAAACACAAAAGTTGAAGTCCTTGAAAATACCTTTACAACGAGTGGTCGAACTACTTCAGGCGAAGTCTGCAGCCATGGGAAAGTCTGAATGAATATGACATCCGATAAATCCTTCATGCAGAAATTGTGTTCTGTACGCAGCGGACTTCAAGGCTGATTTCAGGTATGATAATATTGAATCTGGGTTGTTGTTTGAACATGAAAGTTGTAACCCATATAAACACCTTTCCATCGAGGGTTTACACGCCTTCACCCGGTTCTTGTAGCTTTAGGAATCTTCAGTCAAAGCTACTGTACAGATTTATCATGTACTTAAATTCTGGGTTTGGAATAATATTGGATTTGGACTCGGTAGAGATAATGTTGCAAATCAACTTGAAGTTGTCGAACTCTTTTATGTTAACCATCTTAGTCCAATGAATGATGATGTTTATTAGTTGGATTCCACATAATTGATTTGTGAAGCGAAGCATACTTAAACGAAACGATTTGATAGAAATTGGTAGACTATTATAAATGCGCATCATGATAATAACATGTTGAATCATTTGGGATGAAAGGTAGGATGATAACTTATAGACATGCATATAATTGTTTAATAGAATGAATTTAGTGTCCAATCCTTAGAGTGTCGTCTCCCAACAGGTAGCATTGTGAAGGGATGAAAGTGCTGTGTTGACCGTCACTAGTTGGGATAGCAATGAGATGAGTCAAAGTCGGACTGTTGGGCTTGGTCCTCGGTGCTCATTTCTCGGGGCTCCTTCCGTGCCTAGTAGATGGTTGGGCTTGGTCCTCGTGCTTTCTTCGAGGCTCCTTCCATGCCATGATGATGTGGAATTGCATGCGGTGTGAGTCGACACGTGGTGTCGTAATCCTGGGTTGAGGATAGTGTGGCAGGTCTACGGGCTCGCCGATCGTCACACCGATGGGAGTTGACAGTTAGACTTGGGACGGTTGGGCTTGGTCCTCGGTTTTCACATCCCGGGGCTCCTTCCGTGCCAAGTGAACGGTTGGGCTGTGTCCTCGTGCTTACTTCCGAGGCCCTTCCGGGTCACACAAGGCCAGTTTGGGGCTGTGTTCTCGGTGGACATCTACCCGAGACCCTCGTTGGGCCATAGTATGCATGGGCTCCGCTGTTGTGTTCTTAGCATTGAGGCGTACAGAGGCCTAGGTGAAGTAGTGTGGATACCCGCCTAGTAGTAGAGATGCCCGCTCTACTGTCATCGCCTGGCCACGGCGGTTGATGCCTGAGAGGTTAGCTACCTTCTCGAATAGTGGGAACTACTAGCCTATGTCGACATAGCGGTTGCATGTGTGATCATGGGTGAGTCATTGCATAGTATACATACCATTTCATAACATTGCACAACAAGATCATTATCGTATAAGTTTGTATGGCACTCCTATACGATGAGTTACTTTATGTAAACCGATCCTTAACTTATAAGCTTGTATGGGCATCCTAACAAGTTAAGTTACTTTCCTGTTGTAGTTACTTTCTCTTGATGTTTGATATAACTTTTGTAGAACTGCTAGATAAATTGTTGTTAACCTTATAGTACCATTATCACCTGCTTGTACCTGCTTATACTATTTATTATACTTCGTACCCTTGCCGAGAATTCGCCTGGGGAGCGGATGTGAAGCCACTTAGTCTTTTCGTCTAACAGTTGCTACGTCTTCCTTTTTAGGAGGTCTCCCCGCAGGTAGAGCAGCCGCAGACTTTGCAGCAGGACAGCAGGCCAGGACGACATGGCCTGAAGGGACAGTACCGTCGCTACTGTCAGTTACTGATGTGAATGTTGAGCGACTCTGATGTAGCCCTTTTGGGTGTTTATTAGTTGTACTCTGACATATTGTAGAAGCATGTTTTAGCTTCTCTATTTTGATGTACTTTGGACTTATATATACTTTGTGTGGATTTGACTTCTCTCTATTATACTTTGGTTAGGTTGGCATATGTATTGATATTGGTTGTAGCCGGCAGAATGAGCGTCTTGTGGTACAGGTTATCCCGTGTGCTAATGCTACCGCAAGGCGGCTGTCCTGGGCATAAGACCCCCTTTGTACCATGTTTTGGGATCCGGTAGGGGGGGTCTTACAATGGTATCAGTTTGCCACGATCCCAAACTAAAGAAGTCATTCAACAATGGTACCACCCCCGTTCGATTAGTCAGTTTGGGGACAAACTGACTTAGCGGAAGCAGTGGTGTGCCCATATGTAATTCACACTAAGTTTGTCCAACTTTGACCTTAAGATTAGACAACCAGACCATATGTTTATGTTTTACGTGTAGATTCCAGTGCATGCTAAGCCGATGGGGGGCACTCCTGCCCCTTCCATACCCACTCAGTTCCAACAATCCATGTTGGGGCAGACGCTCACCGCCATCCTGGATGCCTTTAGGGCGCAGCAGCCTCCGGAGCAACAATAGGCTCCGGGCTCTAACTGGTTGAGCACCTTTCGGGCCCTCTCCCCTCCCGCCTACCTCGGGAAGGAGTCGGTCGTACGCATGGAGGAATGTCTTGACACGGTGCAGGAGTTATTTGCGGGGATCCGTTGCCCAGCCAACATGGCTATGATGTTGGCGGTGTCCGTCTTGGAACTACATGCTATGAGGTGGTAAAAGTCCCTCATGGGCTCCACCTTCCAAGGTCGGGTCTATACAGAGATAAGTTGGAGCGAGTTCTCGGATATCTTCTTGGAGCATTTCATTCCCACATCCTCTCGAAATGAACTTGAAGAGAGGTTTCTTCTGCTGAAGCAAGGATCAAAATCAGTCACAGAATATCAACTAGAGTTTCAGCACCTCGCGAGGTTTGCGGATTCTTATGATTTGGATGATAGAGGATATGCCAAACGTTTCAATAAATGGCTGCGAGATCCCCTAAGGCAGGCCCTTTTGTTTATAGCGGACTCTAGCTTGGCGGAGATCATCGACATGGCGAAGAGATTGGAGGTGGATCACTTGAGTAGTGGTAAGAGACCTGCGGACGGCGTGATAGAAGCTGGCCCAAACAATAGAAGGAGACATGACTTTTGAAGAGGAAGAGGACATCAAAGGGGTGGAGTACGTTTCCACCAAGATTTTAGAGTGGAGCATCCGGTTCCGCAGCCGCCTGCGTTGCCTCCACTACCTCAGCCTCAACAATTTCAGTAACCTGAGGGGCGTCGTGGGATGGTGTGTTTTGAATGTAATCAGTCGGGCCACATTCGACATTTCTGCCGGCAGTTGTTTAGGAACGCCCCTCCTGCTCTCCCTCCGGCAGCTCCTTGAGGACGGGGTTACATGCATGGTCGAGGACGAGGACCGCGAGGAGGAAATCCCGGC
Source organism: Platanthera guangdongensis (assembly GCA_039583875.1). Classification (NCBI taxonomy): domain Eukaryota; kingdom Viridiplantae; phylum Streptophyta; class Magnoliopsida; order Asparagales; family Orchidaceae; genus Platanthera; species Platanthera guangdongensis. The sequence continues at coordinate 62,322,982 of CM077166.1, read as the reverse complement.
CCTACCCGGGATTTAGTGTATGCGCTGGACTTGGCGCAAGAACGGAATCCCCAGGATTTTATTGCAGGTATGTTGCAGTTAGCTTTCACATTTTCATTGTTTAACTTAACTTGCTTAAAACATACTAGACACCTACTATTGAGTTTTGGTTATTGGTACTTAGACACCGTGGTAGTTGGCAGGAAGACGGCCTATACGCTGTTCGATACCGGTGCCTCACACAATTTTGTGTCTGAGGACTTCATTAAAGATATGGAAGGTGTACAATACATTTCTGGTATAGCTCGACGAGTACGCCTCCCGGACGGCCCTGAGATGATCGCAACCACCAAGTGCGAATTCGAGATACTTACTGAGGGAAAGGCCTTTGATACGCCTGCCACAGTCTTGAGGATGCCATAGTTTAATCTCATTCTGTGTATGGTGTGGTTGGACTGGCACTTCGCAAGGATTGATTGCATGGAGAAACGAATCTATTTGAAACATGGGGACTCGGATGTCATCTTCCAAGGTATTAGCTTCGCACCTCGTATGTTGTCATCTTCAGTTTAGGCTGTAAAAGCACATATGAAGGGGGATGAAATCTTCATGATCTATTTCGAGTTGAAGGAGATGGCGTTGGATATGAAATATATATGGATAGTGCGGGACTTCCCTGTGGTATTTCCTGAGAAACTGCCAGGATTACCACCACATAGAGAAGTTGATTTTCAAATTAATTTAGTGTCGGGCGCCAAGCCTGTATCCAGGGCCCCTTACCGAATGGACCTGAAGGAACTCGAAGAGTTTAGAGTTCAACTACAAGAACTGGTGGAGTCAGGGTTCGTTTGTCCCAGCTCGTCACCCTTGGGATCCCCTGTATTGTTCGTCAAGAAGAAGGATGGAACCCTGCGCTTATGCATAGACTATCGGGAACTCAATCGTCTGACGGTGCGGAACACCTATCCGCTACTCCAGATCGACGAGTTGTTCGATCAAATGGTGGGAGCGCATTGGTTTTCTAAGTTGGATTTGCGCTCGGTATATTATCAGTTGAGGATACAAGAGGAGGACATCCAGAAAACGGCCTTTAGTTCAAGATATGGACTGTACGAGTTCACTATAATGTCGTTTGGCTCACAAATTCCCCTTCGACCTTCATGAGCCTGATGAACAAGGTATTTGAACCTTACTTGGATATCTTAGTCATTGTTTTCATCGACGACATCCTGGTCTACTCAAAGATGAAGGAGGAGCATATTGATCACTTTACCTTGGTATTGAAGAAATTAAAAGAGCACGCCTTGTTCGCCAAGTTCAGCAAGTGCGAATTCTGTCTTAAAGAGGTTGCTTTCTTAGGGCATGTGATCAGTGGAGCAGGACTAGCGGTGGATCCGACCAAGGTGCGTGTCGTGAAGGAGTTGTCTCTTTTGAAGTCAGCGACCGATGTGCCGAGCTTCCTTGGACTTGCTGGGTACTACCGCAAGTTCATAAAAGGATTTTCAAAGTTTGCTCTTCCTCTTACTTCCTTGACAAAGAAAGGTGTGTTATATGAGTGGACACCCCAATATGAGGCATTCCAAGAGCTGAAGGATAGACTTACCTCCGCCCCCATCCTAGCACTTCCGTCTGGGAAGGAAGGATTTCAAGTTTACAACGACGCGTCATATCAAGGGATGGGAGCGGTATTGATGCAGCACAGACACATGATTGCTTATGCTTCAAGACAGCTGAAGAAGCATGAAATCAATTACCCGGTTCATGATTTGGAATTGGGAGCAGTGGTGTTCGCCTTTAAGGTTTGGAGGCATTATCTATACGGCGTCCAATACGAGATCTTCTCAGACCATAAAAACTTAAAGTACGTTCATACACATAAGGAGTTGAACTTGAGACAACGACGGTGGTTAGAGTTTCTGTGTGATTATGAGCTCACCTTGAACTACCACCACGGAAAGGCGAACTCGGTGGACGATACATTGGGCAGAAAGGTACCAAACTCGAGCCTAGAGTCTCGGTTGATGAGTATGGAGTTGGCTCGAATGATTGAAGAGATGGATATTACTTTGGTATATAAGGCCCCTTCGGCAGAGTATACGAAGTACTTGGCAACCAAGAGCATAGTTTGTGATATTCGGGACCGAATCCGGGCAGAGCAAGGAAGGGATGTGGCTCTGGCCCCGAAAATCAAGGCAATCGAAGATGGGACTACTGATGAGTATACACTAAAAGATGGATTTGTTTATTTCCGCATCCGGCTCTACATTCCCAAGCGCGGTAAAATTCGGGAGGATATCTTGAGAGAGGCACATTGCACTCAGTATTAAGTGCACCCGGGTATTTCCAAGATGTACGTCGGCCTACGGAAGACCTTGTGTTGGCCGGGAATGAAGAAGGATGTCAGATATTTTTTACACACTGCGAAGCCTGTCAATGGGTGAAGGCAGAATGCAAGAGCCCTAGTGGTTTGCTACAGTCATTTCCCATCCCCGAGTGGAAGTTCGAGGACATCTCTATGGACTTTGTCCATGGGTTACCTCGCTCACGCTCAGGGAATGATTCGGTGTGGGTGATCGTGGATCGACTGACGAAAGTAGCGCGGTTCATCCCTATGAAGAAAGAGGCTCACGTGGATGTCTTGGTACACCTCCCTGTGGAGCAGTTTATACGGTATCATGGCATGCCTAAGACAATCATTTCTGACCGGGATGGTCGTTTCACCTCAAGGGAGTCGATGGAGGTACAGGCGTATTTGGGTTTGCGCCTTACCTTTAGCACCGCGTTTCATCCCCAGACGGACGGGCAGTCTGAGAGGACCATCAGAACACTGGAAGATTTATTGAGATTATGTGTGTTGGATAGAGGAGAGTCATGGGAAAGGCTCCTACCAATGGTGGAATTCTCCTACAACAACAGTCATCAAGCTAGCATCGGCATGGCGCCCTATAAAGCTCTTTACGGAAGAATGTGTAGAACCCCCTTGTCTTGGGTGCAAGATGAAGACCCGAAGTCTTTGGGAATTGAGTCTATTGATGATACCAATGTGGTGGTTAGACTAATACGGGATCACATGTTGGAGGCTCAAAGTCAGCAGGAGAATTATTACAATGCAAAGCACCGGATGGTGGAATTTCAAGTGGGTGATAAAGTGTTTCTGAAGATTTGACCGATGCATGGAGTGTAACGGGTGCGTGGTGTGAAAAAGCTCATCCCAAGGTACGTTGGGCCATACATTGTATTGGAAAGGATTGGCCGTTGGCCTATCGGTTGGAGTTACCGCCAGAGCTAGAGAATCTCCACGACATGTTCCATGTGTCATCGCTTCGTAAGGCGCTGTTGCGGCCCGATCAATATATCCCCACTACTGATGGTGTAATGGAGACTGATAGGTCCGTGCGACTGGAGCCGGTGCAGATCATAGACAACGAGACAAGAATATTGTGTCGCAAAAGTGTTCCTTTGGTAAAGGTGCTATGGTCTAATCATGGGAAGGAGGAGTATACATGGGAGCCGGTGGACTTGATGCAAAAATGCTAACCGTAATTATTTCCCCAAGATAATTTTATTTAAAAGCATATTTTATTTTCTACATGCTTTTTCTCCCCATAGCCTTAGCCTGATTTCGGGGACAAAATCTTTTATTTTTTTATAGGATTTGTAACGTCCCGATTCGCACTAGGCCCCTTGTGCGCATTTTTGAGTTAGGAGAGCTGACTTGGGCTCAGGGGAGTGCTGGCAACTGGGCTGCACTTGTAAATAGGAGGAGAAATCAGTTAAGCATAGGATACGAGTAGAGACACTAGCGTGTCCCTACCCGTATGAGAGAGGCCAGCTCTCGAGTTCACGACTCGAGTATGTCCAGAGAAGGACACGGGTAGTGACACGGGCGAGTCACTACCCGTATGAAGTGACACGGGTAGAGATACGGGTTTGTCCCTACCCGTGTGTGTGCCGAGTTGAACTCGACGAAGCGTGTCGGGATCGACGAAATGTGACACGGGTAGACACACGGGCGTGTCCCTACCCGTGTGTGTCAAATTGAACTCGACGAAGCGTGTCAAGATCGACGAAGCGTGTCGAAATCAACGAAGGGAATCCTGTGCAGTGACACGAGTAGAGACACGGGCGTGTCCCTACCTGTGTGTGTCGAGTTAAGTTCGTCGAGCCGTATCTAAAGAAGTACACCACTAGGGAACACGACCGCGTCATGTGGACACGAGTCGGGACACAGGCGTGTCTCTACCTCTGTCGAGTATTGAACCGACACTAAAACTGTCGTTGATGCTTCGTCCAAGCAGGACACGGGTAAGGACATGGGCGTGCCCCTACCCGTGTCACTTTTCATATATAAGGGTTTTGAAAACCCTAGGGGTTTTCACTCCTCATTCCAACCATTTTTCCTGAGAGAAACTTCTATAGAGAGGGAAAACTGCTGGAGCAAGTCTTGGAGGAGAAGATCTGCTGCTGCCGTGTTAAAAGCATCCTTAGGACCAGAGGAGTCGTTTCCACATCTTCCCTGATTATTTCCAGCCATTTGGTAGTGCTGTTGCAGAGCACCAGAAATCGCAAAATCTGTGGATGGTGGCGCGACAGTAGACCCGACTCCAGCTCTCCCAACAGGTCCTCCTTTATTACTTTCTTCGTGGGCTAGAATCTTAGATCATTTAGGAGAGAGATCGGGCTCAATTCAGTCCGATTGGGAGAAAAAAATTCCAAATTTCCATGGTTTTTCCACCTCACAGGTTCGCCGGAAACCGCCCCTCCGGCAGCCGTGCCTCCCTCCAGCAATAGCCCACACCTCAACGAAGGTGGCAGTGGTGGTGGCCGTCCAGGGTGGTGGCCAGATGGCTGGCAAAAAGGTTTGAAAGTTGCTCCAAGTCGGTGAAAGATTATTAAGGTTTTACATTTTTAACCCTGTATTATGCCCACTTTAAATTAGATAGAGGAGACCCTTAGGGGCTAAACCTTAAAGAGTGGCCAATATGAAAATTGTAGCCCTTGAAGTCGACGTTAATTTAAAATTGATTACTACCCATTTGGTTTAGGTTTTGACCACAACACTCAAAATGTTGCAGTCTATATATAGGCTTGATCAGAGACTAAATTAAGTGCCCCCATCAATCCATCGATCCAAATGACTTGAAATTTTGGCTATACTTATAATATATTAAAAAATGACAATTTTTGGAAAACATTTCCTAAAGGTTTTGTAGAAATTTAATAAACCTTCATGAATTATTTAAGGGGACAAATTACCTTTAAACCCACCAAAATTTTGGTGTCTGTCTCTTAGGGTCATGACATGACTATAATAAAAATTTCAGCCCAATGGTGTTTGATTTGGATAGGTTTTGGAGAGACCAAAGTATGGCCCTTGAGGGGTTAATTTAGGTCAAAGTGTGTTTGGGTAATAGAAGGGCCAACTCTCCCCCAAAGGGGTTGGTACTTGGGCCAGAGCTCCATGGTTAGTTTAAACACCCTCACATGGAGTTTTGGGGTAGATTACTGTGGATTTTCCCTAGGACCCTAGTTCAAACCCAAAGGTTGAACTTTGGGGGTTGGTGAAGGACATGGTGTGATATATCCATGTGTGGAATTGGAGTTTAGTCCATGTAATCCTACGATGGTAAATAGCCCTATGAATGAATTTGGTGACATTTAGACTTAAACCAATTAGGGATGGTTGAGGCCTATACCTTTTAGGAAACAATTGAAGGGTCATATGACCTTGGATCATTTTGAAATTTTGGTAGAAGAGCTTATATAACAATATAAGTCTCTGGAAATTATTGTAGGATGTTTGGAGGAGATTAGCTCATACTTGTAGTTATAACCATTATGTTGCCCCTAAAGTTGATTTTGATAAAATCATAATTAAACTAACTTAGAATGTTATGACACTTAGTCAATAATGATATATGATATTATTAAAGCCCTGGTAATTTTTGTATAATATTTTTAGGCACTTCCCTCTTTAATTCTATTTAATCTATTTATCTTGAATTAATTATTTAGGGGCAGATACTTTTATTAAAGTTTATGAAACCTAGTATTCTCTGTTATTTTAGCATCATATAGTGATCATAATTTTTGAGTAGCCATGACTTCAGGAAATCTAGTACTTCATGTTCAAAATTACCCCTGGCCTAACTTTTGGAAAATTTAATAAATGCCAAATTAATTAGGAAAATTATAAGTTTCTTGATTTGGGCTAAAGTTGTCATGATAGACCCACAATAATTATCTTAGGGCCTTTAGATGAAAATTTGGAGTACCTCCTATCATGTAAATCATATAGCTTAGATTGGTCTGCATTTAGTAAAACTGTGAAATTGCGATAATATGTGGAATGGTCATAGGGAGTTGGGTTGATTGTATTCTGATTTGGTAAGGTGAAAAAGAGAGCTTCATTAGGTGTCATGATGAAGAGGGTGCTGGATTGACTAATGTTAAGAGGTGTTCGGGATGAATGAAAGATCGTCTTTCCTATGGAGAGAAAGAGTCAAACACACAAGGATTAGATTAAAATGGGGTTTATTATGGGTAAATACCAATAATAATAAATTACTTGTGAAAGGGAGCTTTGGGTTTAAGCCCATCATAGTTCGTAAATGGATTACAAGAGTAATTAGAAATACTCTAAGATTGCATTTACACTCACACTTGCGTGTGCTAGCTGTAGGAGTTAGGTTGGGTTTCACGAGTAGTAGGCTCGATGGTTTGGCGAAGGATAGGTTAGCCTAGCGAGCCGATGGATCGGTAGATATTTGTGTCGGATGGGTTAGTCCGGGGAGCTTTGGCTCGATAGATATTTGTGACTGACGGGATAGTCCGGGGAGCTTTGGCTCGGTGGGAAATACATTAATGTTGCTTGTACATATGTATAAGGTGGTGGGTCTTCGGTATTGTAAGGTCGTCACACCGATACCAATACGTTGACTCGGCAAGTGTGGTTTTGCACTTAGCCAAATAAAGTCTAGTGTGTCAGCCGACAAGAGTACGCAGGAGCTCCGCTTAGTGCACCAGCGTTGAGGCATACGATAGGTCTGACTGGTAGTGCGGATATCGATTTGGAGGTGGGCGAGGCACAACCCACCGCTTCTGTTTGCCACTATGGAGGTATCCTGTGAGGTTAGGCACCAGAAAGGGGGAACTAAAGGTCTGTGTGCACAGAGTCGGGTGTGTTAGTTGCACTTGCATGTTCATACCGTAACATACTTACATGACATAGCATAGTCATTTCATATAACCCTTGACACATATTGTATAAATTGATATGGGACACTTTATACAATAGTCCTTGCAAAAAGACCCCCTGGTTTATAGGTTTGTATGGGCATTCCTATAGTTCATGGTTACTTAGTTTACCTTCTCATACTATACTTGCTCACATTTTTCATGTGTATACTTATATTGCTTACCTATTATCTTCTTACATATACTTGCTCTATTTATGAACTCGTGATAGAATAGTTCCACCGCCACCTACTTACCCTTGCTACTCTCCACCTTCATTACATTCCCTTTCCTTCTCCCTACTCTGTGCCTAGGAGCCATGGGGGAGGAGTGGGGCACAATAGGACTTAGTGTTTTAGACTAATGGTCGTTGACCAAATCATTTTAGGGGATCGTGGAGCCGAACCAGGAGATGCAGCCCCAGAGGTCGGTCTGCTTGGAGATGGGACAGTCTAGCACGGGAGTTTAGGAAGCAGGGATAGTGAGTCCTGATCATTAGTACTTAATATAGATTTTCTTCCATGTTGAGTGACTTGTAGTGAGGATTATGATGTTCGGGAAAGAGCCCTTTTTATTAGTACTTGGATTTATCTTTACTGTGAACTTTCCCTTTGCGGTGATTTATTTATGTGTGATTCTGGTGGACCAACATTGAGTTTCATTTTACTAATGTATTTATACTTTTACTCTTCTCTTCTGCAATCAGTATGGACAGTAGAATCAGCGTTTTGTAGTGACGACCTTCCGGGGCGTGTTGCTGTCACCACAAAGCGGCGGTTTTGGGCATAAGATCCTGGTGGTTAAAAATAATAGGGTCTTACAGTTATGACCCTAGGGCAAAGTCTGGTTGAAGTCGAACACCCGCCGTCAGGCTATCACCTAGCTGATTCGGCCGGTGGTAGCGTTCGGTGGTTAGGCAGAGGCAAGTTATCTCGATCTAGGGTTATGTCCCGAGACGATCCTACTATCAGACTTCCATCTAAATGGCAGGGTCGGGATCCCCATTGGACATCGTTATGACACCGAGGCTGAGTCCCGAGATGCTTCCACCGTCAGACCTCCACCTAGCCGATAGCCGGGATTCTCGGTGGACGTGGTGATATCTAAAGCTGGGAACTAAATATTCGAACTTTGGAAGCCAAAGTCGCAGGGTTGACAGGTCAAGCTCGGTAGGTCGGCGAGCCCAAAGTGCCGAGCCGAGACCTCGGCAGGTCGGCAAGCCAAGACTTCTGTCGTCGATTACAGTTCATCCAGCCAAAATCTTAGTTGGAAGGTTCCTAGCTTTCTGCCAAGTCTTGAAGAAGGACAGCCATGGAAGGCGAGCTGGGCATTCGAGAACGCAACTCGGCAAGCCACTATCCTAGTTGCTATGGGAATGATAAAAGGTGGCAAGTCGGGGTCTCGACATCTGCCGAGGAAAGCAAAAGGAGGTGGTCCTCGGCGGTATATCCCCACCCTCCTAAAAGTTTACCTATGAATTTCTAACGATTTCAGCTTGGCGTTGGTAAGAACGAGGAAAGCTCGCGGGCAAGCCGGGTAGTCGCGAGCCTAGCGTGGCGAATAATCCTCCCATGATCTTCTGGGGTTGTTGAGCACTCAAGTCCTCTATGCAAATAAGGATCCCAACTCAAGGGCATTCTAGAGGCATGTTCTATCCTAGCAAGGTTGCTCTATGAAGGAGGGCGACTCGTAGGCGAGTATGTTGGAACACCCTATTACTAATTTGGGTCAGGATCTCTATGTCTCTAGGAAACCAATGTTTGACCTCCTGTATAGTCCTAAAGTTTAATTAGAATTGAGTCTAAGGGTTAGAAGTCAAAGTTTGGAAGCTGCCCTGAAGACCAAGACTTTTTCAGTTTGAGACTAAGTCATATCGTCGAGCTCAGCACGACGATTCGTCGAACTCCGATCGACGATCGTCTAGCTCAACTTCGACAGATCGTCGAACTCCATTCGACGATCACTGAGCCCAACTTATTCATATCATCGAACTCCATTCGACGATCGGTGAGCTCAGTTCGACGATCTTGACTCAGTATTGGATTTCTATCTCTGAGCTCAGTTCGACGATCTTTGAGCTCAGATCGACGATGTTCTGCTGCTGTATAAATCCATATCGCTGAGCTCAGTCCGACGATAGCAGAGCTCAGTTTGACGTTTTCAGATAACTTCAAGGATGTTTCAAGATTCAAATTCAAATCAGTTAAGGAGTTATTCTGCAATTAATTCAGAAGATTTCCTAGCCGTTTTTATTTATTTCTGGACCAAGTTTCAAGGGATTTGCAAGGAATATTTCTGTGGACTTTCCTCCAGAAGAGATTTTGCAATTAAGGATGCAATTAATGCAGGCCAACGGCTATTCTTAACAGAGAATATTTTTCCATTCTGTACCAGAGAATAAAAGAGAAGAATTTTTGAATCTCACAGAGACACACAGATTACAGATACTCAGACACACACAGACAGACATCAGTAATCTTCAGAACAAGAACAAAATATTCTGTCTAAAAGAATTCTCAAGAACACACATCCAAGGAGATCAATCTTCAGATCTCTCTAGTTTTCAAGTGTTCAAGGGCAACATCTTTCAAGACTCCAGACATCCATCATTTCAGTTATTGCTGAAATCATCTATTGCTGGAGTTCAACTTTTGAAGGCCTATCACACTACAGCAAAGCTTCTTTTCCTGAAGATCTCAAGGACTCAGGGGGAGCTTTGACACCATCAATCCACATAGTCCTCTCAGTTGTTTGAGAAAGAGAAGACTTCCATCACTCTCTCACCCCCATCTCTGTAAAGGGTTTCTCAAACTCCCTTCAAAAGTTTGAACTTGGTTTTTTGAGCACCTTGTCAAAAGCTCATTGGTGGCAAGACACCTGATCAAAAAATCTGATTTGGTTTTTGAGCACCTTATCAAAAGCTCATTGGTGCCCAGGACACCTGATCAACTCATCCTGCAGTGGATTCCTACCTAGGGTGGTAGAAGAGTGGATGTACCCAAGTTTAGGGGAACCACTATATTTCCTTGTGTCATCTGGTTTTGCTTGTCTTTATTTTTGTTTCTGGCCTTGATTATTCTGTGATTAGCTTTTGATTAGTTTAGTTCTGTGATTAGATTTATTACTGCTTCCCTCCTCACTCATATTAAAATAATTGTTGTAAAACGTTTTTAAGCACCATATACTATATTCACCCCCCTCTAGAGTATATCAGATCTAGCTGCACTTTCAATTGGTATCAGAGGCCAGGTTGGTTAAACATACCACACCTTGGTGGTTGCACAGGCTAACACCTGAACCCAAAGATCCCTAGTTAGATCTGCTTTTCTTTTGAAGTTTATTATTGGATTTTGTTTTCACAAATCATGGCCCAAAACAAAGATTATGCTAGCACCAGACCACCAGTGTGCAATCTATCCAAGTTTGCACTTTGGAAAGCAAGGATCAGACTATACATGAATTCTATTGACGAAGATATTTTTAACTCTGTTTTGACAGTATGTACAAGACCTCCAGAGAACTCAAATACAAATGCTGTTCCACCTCCATCAGGAACAGATGCTGACATCAAGAGATCGAAGGTAGCTGATGCCAAGGCTATGAACATCTTAGCCCAGACAATGTCTGATGACATCTTTCAAAAGGTGGCTGAATGCAATTCAGCAAAGAAAATTTGGGACAAACTCTCTGAAATAGTCTCAGGCTCAGTTGATGAGAGAAATGATAGGAGATCCCACCTCATATCTAAATATGAGAATTTCAAGAAGGGAGAAACTGAGTCAGTGGGAGATATGTACAACAGGCTCAGTCTAATTGTCAGTGAACTCAGGACATTAGATAAAGAGATCTCACTAACTGAACTCAATGATAAGATTCTAATGTGCTTCCCTAGCACTTGGGATTCAAGAATCTGTCCAATTAAGGATGCCAGAAGTTTGAATGAGATCACCACTGAAGCTCTATTGGGTAAGCTCAAATCTTATGAGCTACTCATCAAGAATAGAGAAGAAGAACAGAAGGCTGCCTTACCAGCCACAAGAAAAGAGAAGACCATAGCCTTCAAGGAAACTGAAGATCTGTCTGAAGGCAAAGTCACAGGCAATGATGAACTGCTCAGTCTGTTGGCCAAAAGATTTTACAAGATTGCCAGAAAGGACTTCAGAAGGAGATCATACAAGGAGCATGATAAGCCAAGGTATGACAAGTCCATTAATAATAATAATAAAGAAATTGTCTGCTTTGGTTGCAGGAAACCAGGGCACATAGTTCCCGACTGTCCAGAAAACAAAAACAAGGACAGAAGGGACAAGAAAGAAAGAAGAAAGGAGAAAGACTCCAAGAGGAATGGCAATGACAAACCCTCATCAAGCAAAAATAAACATACAAGAAAGGGGTTTGTTGTTGAATCCTGGAGTGAGACTGAAGAGGAGTCAGAAGCCTCATCCAACTCCAGTGATGATGAGGATGATGCAGAAGAGAAAGAGTTCTGCATGATGACAATCAATTCCTCACAGCACAATTCAGAAGAAGAGGAGTCAGAGTCAGACTCAGAGACTCAACCTGAAGAAGATCAGGTAATTGGTTCTTTTGATTTTAATTCAGAGGACTTTAAATCTGAATTTAAAGCATTGTGTTTAGATCTGCTAAAATCTGAGAAAGAAATTATCTCTCTCAGAAATCATTTATCTGAACACAATACTTTAAAGTCAGAAAACCTCAAACTCTCTCAGGAGTTGGAGTGTTGTAGGGAGCAGATAGCTTCACTGAAAAGTGAGATGTCTGAGGCCAAGAAGCTTGAAGAATCCATTAATGGGAGAAGCATCAAGATGATGGACATCACAAGCACAGTGAACTCCAGATTTAACAGTACACTGGGCTTGGGTGCTTCATCCAGCCAACCCATAGTTTTAACAACTCCAATCAAATTCATTTCTGATAAAGGAAAGGGAGTTGTAGAGGTAGCTAGGAAAAATTCCGATCTGCCCCAGAAAACTAAGTCCCAGTAGAAATCGTCGAACGGAGGTCGACGATCGCCAAACGGAGATCGACGATTGCCGAACGCAGATCGATGATCTCAGGCAAAATCGTCGAACGCAGGTCGACGATCTCAAGTTCCTGAACTCTGCTATAGTCGACCGTCGAACGGAGCTCGGCGATCTGACCCAAGATCGTCGAACGCAGCTCCAAGATCGTCGAACAGAGGTCAGAGCTCTGGAAATTTTTTCAAGGGCAAATCAAAATTCAATCATAAGGGTCCTTCATCCCAAATCTTTAACCCTTATACTGAATGAATTATACCTCCAAGGAGATATCATCCTGAAGGATATAAGAGTCAACCTGGGATGTCCTTTATTTCAGAATTTAAAGGTTATCAACCTAGGCCCAAGGTAAACTGGGTCAAAAACAAATGAATTATCTTATGTGCAGGTGAATACCTATCCAACATCTAACCAGCAATGGTACTTGGATAGTGGGTGCTCTAAGCACATGACAGGGAACAAGGACAACCTCACATCCTTTAGAGCTAAGCTTGGACCCAAAGTTATCTTTGGTGATTCAAACTTTGGACAGACTAAAGGATATGGTGCAGTCCAGATTGGATCAGTAACTTTCAAGAAGGTAGCTTATGTGGAAGGACTGAAGCACAACTTAATAAGCATCAGTCAGCTGTGTGATGAAGGCTACCAGGTGACCTTCAGCAAAGCATTATGTGTAACGCCCCCTATCCGTCGCATAGCATATAGCAGTAGGTCCGGCCGGGGCCCGACGCCATATACCACAGACAGACCGGGTGGTTACTTATGGAAACCATCCAACCAATCTCAACGTCCTACACAGAGCATTCTAGCAGAAGCAGTTTATAAAAGTTGTAAACAAAGAACCCAGCATTAGAGCACGAATGTCCACTAGTACAAAACAGGAATGTTATTACAAAATACTCAAAACAAGCCTTAAGGCCTTACAAAATGTTTCACTTGAATATTACATAATTTACAAACCACGGCACGCAGGCCGGTCATACATGAATAAAGCAATAAACATTTCCATTTGGGCCTTCGAGGACCGGCTTCGCAAAAAGGGGCTTTAGCCCGCTATTGACCGCTTGGTCCAGCTGCACCTGCAAGTAACAAACCACCGCACGGTGGCAAAACAAGGCAACGGTCAGCAATGCTGACCAAATTATAACGATCCCGCCCCCAACTCGGGGCGGCGATGCTCCTTCCCTGCATTTCATTAGCATAAGCGAGCAATGTATATACTTAGCCATTTCATCACACACGTTGGCTCGCACGGCCACACGCCCCATGCACTCAGGGCACATTCTCGGTGAACCGGTCGATGTCACGTCAATTAAAGCCATTAACATTCCGGACTCACCACCGGCACTTAGACGGCCAAACCTATGAGCATTTTGTCTTCCTGGCCTGGGTCACGACAATTTAAGCCATTGACCGCCGAAGACTCACATCTATGCCAACGGCAAGTGCCACGTAACCTTAGGTCTCTTTAACCGAACGACATAGAGCGGGTACTGTTCCATCTAACCCATGCTCACATCGCAACGACAATTTAAGCCATTTGCGCGGGTCAAACTTCCACCGAGTCCCATTCTATCACAAGTCACATAACCCGGTTATGTTCAAGTTGGCTCTCAGGCCACCAAGTTGGCAAGATCTCGTATCCGCCCAGTTTTCCGGGTGCACCTTTAGGTTAGTCCCCAAGGCTTCCTGCTGCAATCTACCGCGTAGAAAACCCGAAAAACAACCAATAGCACAGAGTCTTCTCCGGCCTTATGCAATGCAACATCACCGATCCAGACCAACATGTCCGGGTAGGCTTCACACATCATGCCTATGTCCGTTCTCGCATACGGACTCTAAACATCGGGGACTTCACATATCTACCCGAAGGAACGCCTCCAACTCTCCGCAAACTCGCGAGAGCGGGCTTCCTATGCTAAGAAAGAGAGCTATTCATGCTCAAGATGAGGATCGTTACCATTGAGTTCCTCTTTGGCGCCATTGAAAAGTAATCGGATGGAAATCACCGCACTAGCGTTGCCTCCGTGTATCCGGAGTCGGCTTGCGATTCGGAGCTCCGAAGCTCCTCCAATGGCGGATCTAGCTCCTTCTTCTTCCCTTAGCTCTCCTCTCTCTCCAAGGATTTGGAAAAGGATAAGGTATGAAAAGTGATGGATTTCTAAGTCAATCCACGGGTATATCCCTTCAGGAACATCCCCCAGCCGTTGGATCTCAAAACAAGGAAACGAACGGCTTCGATTCGGGACTGAAATGCCCAATCTGGGCCGAACACGGCCTGGCACACGCCCGTGTCTAGGGCTGTGTGCCGCATTCGCCGTCAAAATCGAATCACCTGGAACCTCACACGGGTATCGAACACGCCCGTGTTCGAGCTGACACGCCCGTGTTCCACCGCACACGGCCGTGTGGCCGGCCGTGTACCCCATGATTTTTCCCCATTTTCAACCCGAGCACTGCACGGGTTATAGGACACGCCCGTGTCCTTGCCCGTGTCACTTTGACACGCATGGGCCCCAGGCCGTGTACACGGGACACTTCGTCGAGTGAAGATCGACGACTTGATGACACAGCCTTGGACACGCCCGTGTCCTAGGCCGTGTGCCTTGTCTCGACGATCGTCGAGCGAATCTCGACGACTCCCCGGGACGATCGTCGACACGGGTCGACACGCCCTGCGACACGCCCATGTCGCAGGCCGTGTGCCCATTCTCGACGAATCGTCGAGTAAAACTCGACGACTTCACGGCTAAGTGTCGACACACGCTTGACACGCCCTGGGACACGCCCGTGTCGCAGGCCGTGTGCCCACTCTCGACGAATCGTCGAGTCAATCTCGGCGTCTTCGCGGCTAAGTGTCGACACACGCTTGACACGCCCTGGGACACGCCGGTGTCCCAGGCCGTGTGCCTGCTGCCAGAACCCATACTGGCCCAAAACGTCCCCCTTTTTCTCCTTTGAGTTTCGGGGCGTTACAACTCTACCCCTCTTAAAAGAATTTCGTCCACGAAATTACATAAAGGAAAGACATACAAAACCAAAATTTGTACCTGACCGGAACAACTCCGGATACTCGTCAAGCATAGTCTGCTCTCGCTCCCAAGAGAGCTCCTCACGACCGCAATTGTCACACCGGACCTTGACCATCCTGATCTCTTTATTGCGTAGCTGCTTGACCTCCGAGTCCTCGATCCGCACGGGCTTGACCTTTGTCGTTAGCCAACTATCCACCGGCACTTGATCAACCGCGATCACTTGCGTAGGCTCTTGCACCGCCTTCCGAAGCACCGAAATATGGAATACATCATGTAAACCACTTAGCTCCACTGAAAGCTTCAACCTATAGGCCGCTTCACCAACTCGCTCTAGAACCTCAAACGGTCCAAGGTACCTCGGGCTTAGCTTTTTCAATCGCCGCACCCGCGAGACACCCTTGAACGGCTTGATCTTTAAGTATACATAATCGCCCACAGCGAACTCCACGTTCCTATGCTTGGCATTATAGTACTTTGCTTGGCGGTCCTGAACGATAAGCAACCTCTCCCGAATGGTTCTCACCAAAGAAGTAGCATCATCCACTTCCGATCGCTTATACAACTTTGACTCACCCGTTTCTAACCAAGACAACGGCGTGCGACATCTTCTACCATATAGGGCCTCGAAGGGCGCCATTTGTATACTCGCTTGGTAGCTGTTGTTGTATGCGAACTCCACCAAATAAAGGTGGTCTTCCCACTGCTTTCCAAAATTTAAGACACACATGCGGAGCATGTCTTCCATGGTTCTATTAACCCTCTCGATCTGTCCATCCGTTTGCGGATGGAAGGCTGTGCTGAATTTCAACTTTGTTCCCAACATTTGTTGCACCAGCCTCCAATAATTGGACGTGAACCGCCCATCACGGTCACTCACGATGCTGTGGGGCACACCATGAAGCCGTACTATGTTATCTACATAGAGCTTTGCCAACTTCTCCACCGGATCATCCTTCCTATGCGGAATAAAATGCGACACCTTCGTTAATCGATCAACAACCACCCAAATGGCGTCGTTTCCCTTTTGCGACCTTGGCAAACCGTGCACAAAGTCCATAGAGATGTCGTCGAATTTCCACTCCGGAATAGGCAAGGACTTAAGAAATCCTCCCGGCTTTTGGCACTCCGCCTTTACCAAGGCGCAGGTTTGGCACTTCGCTACGTATAGCGCCACATCCTTTTTCAAACCCGGCCACCAAAACAGTTTCTTCACATCACGGTACATCTTCGTGCTCCCCGGGTTAATCGAGTACTTGGTATGGTGCGCCTCGTACAACAACTCCACCCATAAATTGCCCACACTTGGGACGCACAGACGACCGTCTTTCCACAGCAATCCATCCTCCACGACGAATTGGGAATTTGACCCATCCAGAGCCTCTACCATGAACTGCTTCAGCACTAGATTGTTTATCCACACAAACAATCTCTAACGCCTCCAACTCCCGCACCAACCGCTCATCATGCACTGATAGCCAATTGGCTTGAGCTGGGGCTCGGCGACTCAACGCGTCCACAACCACATTCCCTTTGTCAGGCACGTAGTGGATCTTGAATGTATAGTCCCCCAGGAACTCCATCCACCAACGCTGCCGCAATCTATATGGGCCTGCTGCTCCGAGAGGCAGTCCATGCCAAATATGACGTCGAACTCCACTAACGGAAGTAAGGACGCCCGCAGGTCAAACTCCTGCTCCCCAATACGAATCTTAACATCGCAGATCCTATCCGCTCGCATCGAACACCCATTGGGCAACAACACATCCAACTTGTCCTTCGCCATCGAAGAAGGGGCTCCGATGCGTGATACAAATCCTTCGGACAAGAAGGAGTGTGAAGCTCCCGTATCGAAGAGTGCTCGTGCCGGATTTTCACAAATCAACACAAATCCTAAACAAGTAGTGGTAAGGTAACATGTGCATAACAAGTATTTAAAGAAATTGACTTGCTATAAATTAAACCGTACCTGTCACCACATCAACTTGTTTAATGGCCTCCTGTTGGCCAAGATTATAGACCATTGGTTGGGCCGGAGCATAATGGGATGCGGTCGACTCCACCGCCTTTCCCTTCTCTTCATATGTAGCTCCTGGCCTTCTCTCGGACTTAGGACGTCCGCTCCAACAATCACGGGCAAAATGCCCCGTCTTTCCACATGTAAAACACGCACCCGGGGTCCGACCCGTAGTCGCCCCAGAAGCGCCAGAAGGAGCTGGACCCGAAGTCCTATGCTTCTTGAAAGACCTCCGATAGCCGGACTTTGAATTAGTCGGCACTTTGTATTCAGATTTCTTCTCACCCAAGCTTTTCTTCGCTTGTACATTTTTCATGTCCTTCTCCAAGGACCGGGCAGTATTGACCAAGGTTAAGAAACCCTGCGTCATCGGCCCCGACAGTAGTAGTCTCAACTCATCTCTCAATCCTTCATAGAAACGATTAGTCTTGCGCTCCTCATCCATGATGGTGGAGCTAGCATAACGACTCAGACGAGTAAACTCGTGGAGATATTCATCCACGCTCCTCTCACCCTGAACCAACCTCAGAAATTCATTCTCCATCGAAATCCTCTGAGTAGAAGGGAGGTATCTTGCTAAGAACAATCCCGAGAACTCTTCCATCGGAACGTCTATCAGTTGTCTGCCTCTCAAATGATGCAGCTCCAATCCTTCCCACCACATCCTCGCTTCACCGTCCAAAAGGAACGTAGCGATGGTGGTCATTTTCCACTCCTCCGTCTCCGTTGCTGTCATGACTCTCTTCACCCTGGAGAGCCAGTCTTCAGCCTGAGATGGGGTTCCCAACCCCTAGAATAACGGAGGGTTAAAGCTCATTACATGCTTTAGCTGCCTCTCAGTTGCCCTCCTTGGCACCACCGGTTCTAAAACCACTTGCTCCACTCTCCTCGGCTCAGCCTCTTGCAGAGGTTCTTGCTCCATCACAGGAGCGGGCTGCTGCGCTTGCCTTCCAGGCTGCGCATTAATCACGGCCAACACCGCTTCAGCCACCAATCGTATGTTCTCCGCCGACAGAGGTGTTGCAGGAGCAACATCCGGTGCACTACTAGCCTCAGAAACTCGGCGTTCTGACGGCCCAACACCACTTCGGGTCACCTATAGTGGTACAAAACACCGTTAAGCGACCAAATAAATTGCAAATAGCAATTATAGGAACACGCAGGTTCCTCAAACACGAGTATTTTCATTCCTAAGTGGACATTCATGGGTTCTTTTACCGTTATAACGATGACGCACACAATTTTTTAGTCTGATACCAAATTGTAACGCCCCCTATCCGTCGCATAGCATATAACAGTAGGTCCGGCCGGGGCCCGATGCCATATACCACAGACAGACCGGGTGGTTACTTATGGAAACCATCCAACCAATCTCAACGTCCTACACAGAGCATTCTAGCGGAAGCAGTTTATAAAAGTTGTAAACAAAGAACCCAGCATTAGAGCACGAATGTCCACTAGTACAAAACAGGAATGTTATTACAAAATACTCAAAACAAGCCTTAAGGCCTTACAAATGTTTCACTTGAATATTACATGATTTACAAACCACGGCACGAAGGCCGGTCATACATGAATAAAGAAATAAACATTTCCATTTGGGCCTTCGAGGGCCGGCTTCGCAAAAAGGGGCTTTAGCCCGCTATTGACCGCTTGGTCCAGCTGCACCTGCAAGCAACAAACCACCGCACGGTGGCAAAAAAAGGCAACGGTCAGCAATGCTGACCAAATTATAACGATTCCGCCCCCAACTCGGGGCGGCGATGCTCCTTCCCTGCATTTCATTAGCATAAGCGAGCAATGTATATACTTAGCCATTTCATCACAGACGTTGGCTCGCACGGCCACACGCCCCGTGCACTCAGGGCACATTCTCGGTGAACCGGTCGATGTCACGTCAATTAAAGCCATTAACATTCCGGACTCACCACCGCCACTTAGACGGCCAAACCTATGAGCAATTTGTCTTCCTGGCCTGGGTCACGACAATTTAAGCCATTGACCGCCGAAGACTCACATCTATGCCAACGACAAGTGCCACGTAACCTTAGGTCTCTTTAACCGAACGACATAGAGCGGGTACGGTTCCATCTAACCCGTGCTCACATCGCAACGACAATTTAAGCCATTTGCGCGGGTCAAACTTCCACCGAGTCCCATTCTATCACAAGTCACATAACCCAGTTATGTTCAAGTTGGCTCTCAGGCCACCAAGTTGGCAAGATCTCGTATCCGCCCAGTTTTCCGGGTGCACCTTTGGGTTAGTCCCCAAGGCTCCCAGCTGCAATCTACCGCGTAGAAAACCCGAAAAACAACCAATAGCACGGAGTCTTCTCCGGCCTTATGCAATGCAACATCACCGATCCAGACCAACATGTCCGGGTAGGCTTCACACATCAAGCCTATGTCCGTTCTCGCATACGGACTCTAAACATCGGGGACTTCACATATCTACCCGAAGGAACGCCTCCAACTCTCCGCAAACTCGCGAGAGCGGGCTTCCTATGCTAAGAAAGAGAGCTATTCATGCTCAAGATGAGGATCGTTACCCTTGAATTCCTCTTTGGCACCATTGAAAAGTAATCGGATGGAAATCACCGCACTAGCGTTGCCTCCGTGGATCCGGAGTCGGCTTGCGATTCGGAGCTCCGAAGCTCCTCCAATGGCGGATCTAGCTCCTTCTTCTTCCCTTAGCTCTCCTCTCTCTCCAAGGATTTGGAAAAGGATAAGGTATGAAAAGTGATGGATTTCTAAGTTAATCCACGGGTATATCCCTTCAGGAACATCCCCCAGCCGTTGGATCTCAAAACAATGAAACGAACGGCTTCGATTCGGGACTGAAATGCCCAATATGGGCCGAACACTGCCTGGCACACGCCCGTGTCCAGGGCCGTGTGCCGCATTCGCCGTCAAAATCGAATCACCTGGAACCTCACACGGGTATCGAACACGCCCGTGTTCGAGCTGACACGCCCCTGTTCCACCGCACACGGCCGTGTGGCCGGCCGTGTACCCCATGATTTTTCCCCATTTTCAACCCGAGCACTGCACGGGTTATAGGACACGCCCGTGTCCTTGCCCGTGTCACCTTGACATGCCTGGGCCCCAGGACGTGTACACGGGACACTTCGTCGAGTGAAGATCGACGACTTGATGACACGGCCTTGGACACGCCCGTGTCCTAGGCCGTGTGCCTTGTCTCGACGATCGTCGAGCGAATCTCGACGACTCCCCGGGATGATCTTCGACACGGGTCGACACGCCCTGCGACACGCCCGTGTCGCAGGCCGTGTGCCCATTCTCGACGAATCGTCGAGTAAAACTCGACGGCTTCACGGCTAAGTGTCGACACACGCTTGACACGCCCTGGGACACGCCCGTGTCGCAGGCCGTGTGCCCACTCTCGACGAATCGTCGAGTCAATCTCAACGTCTTCGCAGCTAAGTGTCGACACACGCTTGACACGCCCGGGGACACGCCCGTGTCCCAGGCCGTGTGCCTACTGCCAGAACCCATACTGGCCCAAAACGTCCCCCTTTTTCTCCTTTGAGTTTCGGGGCGTTACATTATGCAAAATCAAGTCAGAGGACAACACAACTGTGTTGACAGGTAAAAGGAAAGGTAACATCTATCTAGTAGATTTTCTTTCAACTAATGTAGATATTTGCCTGTTTAATTCTGTCTGTAGACCAAATATCTTATGGCATAAGAGACTAGGACACCTAAACCTTAGAACTATTGCTAGGCTATCGAAAGACAACTTTTTTAGAGGACTACCTTCTGGCCCCTACAAGAAGGAAGGACTCTGCAGGGCTTATCAATTAGGCAAGCAAACTAAAAACAGCTTTAAGTCACTTAATAAGAGTGATTCACCTAGGATATTGTATCTGTTACACATGGATCTTTTTGGACCCATCACAGTACAAAGCCTAGGAGGGAAATCCTACACTTTAGTAGTTGTAGATGACTTCTCTAGATTCACTTGGGTGTTCTTTCTAAGGAAGAAGTCTGATAACTTTAAGTGTCTGACAGAGTTTCTCAAATGTATACAGATTGAGTTCAATACTCACATTGCCCTGATCAGAAGTGATCATGGGACAGAGTTTGATTCTCTTCTTATGCAAGAGTTCTGTCAGAGTGAAGGGATCAGGCATACTTTCTCAGCTCCTAGAACTACTCAACAAAATGTGGTAGCTGAAAGGAAAAATAGAACCCTTATTGAATCTGCCACTACATTGTTGTCAGATGCTCATCTACCTCTATCCTTTTGGGCAGAGGCAGTGAACACCTCCAACTATGTGCTGAATAGAAGTTTGATACATAAACTAAAGGGAAAGACTCCCTATGAATTACTCAAAGGGAAGAAACCTAAAGTTGATTATTTTAGAGTCTTTGGTTGTATTTGCTACATACATAATAATGACAAGAAATATTTAGCAAAATTTCAGGCTAAAGCTGATGAAGGAGTGTTTCTGGGATACTCCATGATCAGCAAGGCTTATAGGATTTATAATAAATCATCTTTAAAAATTGAGGAATCTGTTCATATATCATTTGATGAATCTAACATGTCTTTCAAGGAGAAGATCTCTTCTACCATAGAACCCATGCAGGAACATTCTCTAGTTGAAGACTTGAACAAGTTACAGGTTACCCAAAGGGATGAAAGCAGTGAAGATGAAGAAAGTGCTCAACATATTGAAGAACAACTTGAAGCGCCAGTTGTTGTACCACAAGAGGAAACAACAACATAGGTTGGTGAACAATCAACACCCCCTGTTGATTTAGTAACATCAAGAGACCATCCAATTTCTCAAATAATTGGAGACATCTCAGCTAGTGTGCAAACCAGAAATCAGGTCAACCAAAACCTGTTGCACACCTGCTTCCTATCTCAAATTGAACCTCAGTGCATTCAAGATGCAGAGCAAGATCCACACTGGATCATTGCAATGCAAGAGGAGTTGCATCAATTTGAAAGAAACAAAGTATGAGAACTAGTGCCAAAGCCTAAGGATCACTCCATTGTTGGAACAAAGTGGGTATTCAGAAACAAACTGAATGATCAAGGAGTAATTGTAAGGAACAAGGCAAGGCTAGTTGCTCAGGGATATTCTCAAGAAGAAGGGATAGACTACGACCAGACCTTTGCACCAGTTGCAAGATTGGAAGCCATCAGAATATTTTTAGCTTATGCAGCACATAAAGGCTTCAAAGTACATTAGATGGATGTCAAAAGTGCATTTCTAAATGGAGACATCAAAGAGGAAGTATATGTCAGACAACCTCCAGGTTTTATCTCTCCAAGTTATCCTGATTATGTTTTTAGATTGAACAAAGCATTATATGGTCTCAAGCAAGCTCCTAGAGCATGGTATGAGACCCTAGCATGCTTTCTCTTGGAAAATGGATTTATAAGGGGTAGAGTAGACCAAACTCTTTTCATTAGAACCCATAAGTCTCATACCCTACTAGTACAGATTTATGTAGACGATATTATTTTTGGTTATACTGACTCCAAATTGTACAGAAGGTTTTCCAACCTAATGCATTCTAAATTTGAGATGAGCAGCATGGGTGAGCTATCCTTCTCCCTAGGATTGCAAGTCAAGCAACATGCTGAAGGCATCTTTATTTCTCAAACCAAATATGCAAATGAATTGGTTAAGAAATTTGGTATGTCTGAAGCATCTTGTATGAAAACACCCATGCCTACTAATGCTGTATTGGATGCAGATGAACATGGGAAACCTGTTGATCAGACAACATATAGAGCAATGATTGGCTCTTTACTGTACCTTACAGCTAGTAGACCAGATATAATGTTTGCTACATGTATATGTGCTAGGTTCCAAGTAAGCCCTAGAGAGTCACACCTAACACTAGTAAAGAGGATTCTCAGGTATGTTAAAAGTTGTCCAAATCTAGGTCTCTGGTATCCAAAAGATTCAGCATTTAATTTAACTGGATTTTCTGATGCTGATTATGCTGGATGCAGAATTGACAGGAAAAGCACCAGTGGAACTTGTCAGTTCCTTGGTGACAGACTTGTCTCTTGGTTTTGTAAGAAACAAACTTCTGTGTCAACTTCAACTGCCGAAGCTGAATATATGGCTGCAGGCAGTTGTTGTTCACAAATCTTGTGGATTCAAAACCAACTCCTAGACTATGGCTACAACTTAGAGAAGTCTAAAATCTTTTGTGATAACACCAGTGCTATTTCTATAGCTCAAAATCCAGTCCTCCATAGTAGGACAAAACACATAGAGATTAGGCATCATTTCTTAAGGGATAATGTTGAAAAGAATAAAATTGAACTACAATATATCCCAACTGATTTACAAAGGGGAGATATTTTCACCAAGCCCTTGGATGAAAAGAAACACACCTTCTTCCTAAATCAGTTAGGAATGTTAGATGGAGGAAGTCTTAAATAATATCCAAGATTTTGAAAGCTTAAAAATTGACCAAGACTAGGCAAACTTCTTGATTTTCTCTTAGTGTCTAGAGTTTTTATGATCTCTGAACTGCGCTCGACGATTTTCCCCCAGATCGTCGAACGGAGATCGACGATTTCCGAAATCGTCGACCTGAGTTCAGCGTTTCTCAGATAGTATGAACTATCTCTTCCGGTCAACGATCGTCGAACGGCGCTCGACGATTTTGTTCTTTGAACGATCATCGAACAGAGCTCGACGCTCTCCAATATCGTCGAACGGAGATCGACGATGTTGAAGACTCTTCAGATTCCTTTAGAAGCCTCGATCGTCGAACTGAGTTCAACGATCTTTCCAATTCTGCGTCGAACCCTAATATAAAATTCATTTTTTGTCGTCGTTCTCCTTTGCGCTTTCGATTTCTCTGCAAGAACTTTCTTTCCCTCCAAATAATTCTCCACTTGGTCGTTTTGTTTGTTGAATTTTTGCAGGTACCCATGGCTGTGTCTATTGCTGTTCTCGCCGCCATGAAGTTTGATGATGGCTTCGACATAGACATGTACTCCTTCAGCACAACCGACCAGGTCTTTCAGGATATTTTGGGGTTATTCAAAGAGCAGAACCTGACAGCAATCATGACCACAAGGATCAAGCTTGCATCTGATGAGATTAAGGAATGGGTCTACACTGCCCACAATCAAGACAACTCCACCATTGTTGGATCAATATCTGGAACTCAGGCAGCACCTTCTGCAGTGTTCCTTGATCCAGCCATGTCTGAATCTAGGCAGGGGGAGATGCCCTATGAAGTGAGTCTGCCTATTGCTGCTGTTGCTGCTGTTTCTGTGATCCTGTCTGCTGCTGCTGCTATTGCTGCTTCTTCAGCTTCTGTTCTTGCTATTACTGCTGTGTCTCAAGAACAAATTCCTCCTGCTGCAGTCTTTGCAATAGACCTCAGGTCTTTGCTTTCAAACTTTGATCAGTTATATTTCAGCTGTCTGCCAGAGATAATTACTGTCCAGCCCACAGAGGAGCTGTCCAAGGCCCTTGTACCATTCTCCTGTTGTGACCCCAGCATCATCACCTCTTTTGTCCACTCAGTATATGCTGCTGCTTCTTCTGATGAAAGCATTGCTGTTGTTTCTGATGTTGCTGCCCCTCCTACTGCTGAAAGTTATGTTGATAATATTGCTGATACTGCTGATGATCCAACTTCTAAGGAGATCCTTATGACAGAGGCACCTGAGTTTGAGCCTTCTGCATTTTCTGATGATGTTTCTACTGTTGATGTTGCTGTTAGTGAAACTATTGCTGCTGCTGCTGTTGTCACTTCTCCAGAACCTGTTGCTGCTGCTGTTGTTACTGCTTCTACTTCAATTGCAACAACTTCTGTATCTGTTGCTGCCCCTACTGCTACTGCTTCAACCTCTACTGCTACACCCTCTGCTGCCTCATCTGTTTCCATACAGCTCAAGAAAGATCTGATGAAGAAAATTGATGCCCTTTATGATGATCAGAGTTCTGAAAGTGATGAGTACAGAACAGACTTTGATGATTCTTCTGCTACCATTGCCAGGAAAAGAAAGGCAAGGAGCAAAGCCATGAAGAGAGTACCTCCTGCCAAGGTCAAAGATAACAATGATATTCCATACTACATTCTTCATGATTGCCCTATCATTGAGCACTGGATGCAGTACTCTAAGAATCAACTGAAAGCAATGAAAAAGAAGAGGAAATATGAAAAGGGTTCTTCACAATTCCAACACTCTCATCCTCCTCCACCGCCTCCTCCTGATGCAGGTGCAGGTGGAAGTTCTGCTGCTCAACCCCCTGCTAGAAGTTAGGCCCCCTATCAGCCTCATGCTAGATCTTACCACATGGGAAGCCAATCCAGGGGTTCTCAATCCAGGAGAGGAGGATACAGAGGCAATTAAAGAGATCTCCAGGTCTACTCCAAAGGATACTCAAGGCAACATCCATACTCCAGGGAAGGACAAATTTCATCTGATACCACATCTGGTCCTTTTCCCTATAAATTAAAGGAAATTATTTCATCCAGGCCCCCTCAAGACAATCCTTCTAACAGATATGAGCCACCAGTACCTTTTGAGGACCCTGAGAATAATCCAGCTGCTTGGACTACAAGGATGAAAGAACTTGCTGCACTGGATCAGATCAAAAATCGCTAAAGAGTAAGGAAGAGAATTCTCCAACATCTCCACAATGTCTGAACAGAGAAAGAAAGAGCTAGAAAGATATGCATCAAGCAAATTTTTTGATTATGATAGGTATATGCAACTGCATCCTGAAGTTGTAGTTCCCAGGCCTAAACATCAAACATCTTTAGGTGCAGCAGATGATACCAGATCACAGAAGGAAGCCCTCAATCCCAACAGAGAAATCAAACTTGTTAAGGGCAAGGAAAGGAAATGACAATGTAAGGTGACAATCTCATTATTATATGGGATGATATATATATATATCTCTGTGGTTCTGCTGTCCAGCTTTTCTTTTTGTTTTTCTGTATTGCTGCTTGTATGTTATTTAATTTTTCCAAAGTCTGTAAATAGTAATCCTAACCCAAATAGGGGGAGATTGTTGGAACACCCTATTACTAATTTGGGTCAGGATCTCTATGTCTCTAGGAAACCAATGTTTAACCTCATGTATAGTCCTAAAGGTCAATTATATTTGAGTCTAAAGGTTAGAATTCTAAGTTTGGAAGCTGCCCTGAAGACCAAGACTTTTTCAGTTTGAGACTAAGTCATATCGTCGAGCTCAGCACGACGATTCGTCGAACTCCGATCGACGATCGTCTAGCTCAACTTCGACAGATCGTCGAACTCCATTCGACGATCGCTGAGCTCAACTTCTTCATATCGTCGAACTCCATTCGACGATCAGTGAGCTCAGTTCGACGATCTTGACTCAGTATTGGATTTCTATCTCTGAGCTCAGTTCGACGATCTTTGAGCTCAGATCGACGATGTTCTGCTGCTGTATAAATCCATATCGCTGAGCTCAGTCCGATGATAGCAGAGCTCAGTTCGACGTTTTTAGATAACTTCAAGGATGTTTCTAGATTCAAATTCAAATCAGTTAAGGAGTTATTCTGCAATTAATTCAGAAGATTTTCTAGCCGTTTTTATTTATTTCTGGACCATGTTTCAAGGGATTTGCAAGGAATATTTCTGTGGACTTTCCTCTAGAAGAGATTTTGCAATTAAGGATGCAATTAATGCAGGCCAACGACTATTCTTGACAGAGAATGTTTTTCCATTCTGTACCAGAGAATAAAAGAGAAGAATTTTTGAATCTCACAGAGACACAAAGATTACAGATACTCAGACACACACAGACAGACATCAGTAATCTTCAGAACAAGAACAAAATATTCTGTCTAAAAGAATTCTCAAGAACACACATCCAAGGAGATCAATCTTCAGATCTCTCTAGTTTTCAAGTGTTCAAGGCCAACATCTTTCAAGACTCCAGACATCCAACATTTCAGTTATTGCTGAAATCATCTATTGCTGGAGTTCAACTTTTGAAGGCCTATCACCCTACAGCAAAACTTCTTTTCCTGAAGATCTCAAGGACTCAGGGGGAGCTTTGACACCATCAATCCACATAGTCCTCTTAGTTGTTTGAGAAAGAGAAGACTTCCATCACTCTCTCACCCCCATCTCTGTAAAGGGTTTCTCAAACTCCCTTCAAAAGTTTGAACTTGGTTTTTGAGCACCTTGTCAAAAGCTCATTGGTGGCAAGACACCTGATCAAAAAATTTGATTTGGTTTTTGAGCACCTTATCAAAAGCTCATTGGTGCCCAGGACACCTGATCAACTCATCCTGCAGTGGATTCCTACCTAGGGTGGTAGAAGAGTGGATGTACCCAAGTTTAGGGAAACCACTATATTTCCTTGTGTCATATGGTTTTGCTTGTCTTTATTTTTGTTTCTGGCCTTGATTATTCTGTGATTAGCATTTGATTAGTTTAGTTCTGTGATTAGATTTATTACTGCTTCCCTGCTCACTCATATTACAACAATTGTTGTAAAAAGTTTTTAAGCACCATATACTCTATTCACCCCTCTCTAGAGTATATCAGATCTAGCTGCACTTTCAGAGTACATCACAATGAACTCAACAAAAATAAGGGAGACAGAGGGGAAGCAAATGTATTATTTTTATTTATAAGTATTTTTACATGTGGAGGCTCGCCCCAGCGAGGTTACAAAAGGGGTGAGGAAGAGAATTACAACAAAAAAGAAGAAAACAAAAAGCTAGAGGTGCGAGTCAGCTCTCGCCCTCCCCTCCTGACTGATGTCCCTCGCCTTCCCCTCTGGATGTGTGGTCGTCCTTGTTGCCCTTTGTAAGACACCCCGTTTTTTCCTTTTTAAACACTAGGGTCTTAGGCCCAGAACCGCCACTTTGCGGTGGCACCTTCACGCCCTGAAGGGTCATCACCGCGAAATACCAATTCTGTCGGCTGATTAGATCACAGAAAAGCAACAAAAGCAGAGTATACACAAGTGAGGTAAAAACTCTAACCAAAAGTCCACAATAAAAATCTCATCAAAGTAATAATATCTCCACGAAGGGAGAGTCCACAAAATATAAATGTACTGAAAATAAGGGCTTAAGCCCGATACATCAAATCCTCACTACATAGTCACTCAAGCGGAAGCAAAGTAAAACACTACTAAGGTCAGGGGCTCATTGTCCCAGATGTCTGAACTCCTGAGCTAGACTGCCCCATCTCCAAACGGGCCGACCTCCGGGGCAGCTCCTCCATGATGGGCTCCACAATCCCCTAAATGATGTGGTCCGAAAACCGTTAGTCTATAAGACTAAGTCCTATCATCCACCACCCCTTCCCCCATGGCCCCTAGGAACCGAGCGGAGAGGAAGAAAGGGGAGGACTTGAAGGTGGAGAGTAATCAAGAAACAGATGGCAGCAGACTTATACTAGCAATTTTATAGTACATGTGGCAGTAACGTAAAGTATGAAAACTAACCTTAACTTATACGAAAACATATAAGCAAGGGATCTTCTACAGGGCTCCCATCGTATAAAGAGTCCCATACCAATTTATACGTTGCGGTGTCGGTTATTAACAACAATATATATATAAAGAATTTAACATTAATTTATAAACTTGCCCACACAAGCTTATAGACCAAGGGGTCATTTTGCAGGGCCTATTGTATAAGCATCCCATACCACTTATATAATAGGTGACAGGGGTTTTATGATATGATTATGCTACGACATGCAAGTGGGTTATTATGAGATCATGCAAGTGCAACTCACCCACCCGACTCTGTGCACACAGAGCTTTAGTTCCCGCTTTCTGGAGCCGAACCTCCCAGGATACCTCCGTAGTGGCAGACGGAAGCGGTGGGTTGGGCCTCGCCCACCTCTAAACCAGTAAAGCACTACCGGTCAAACCTATCTGTTGGAATACCTATTACTGATTTGGGGAAGGATCACTATGTCCCTTTAGGAAATTTATTTTGACCTCCTTGTATAGATCTAAAGGTCAATTAGAACTGAGTCTAAGGGTTAGTATTTAGGTTTGGAAGCTGCCTTTAAAGACCCTTAAGACCAGATATGTCAGTTCAGGAGACTAAGTCATTTCGTCGAGATCAGGACGACGAATCGTCGAACTCCATTAGACGATCTCTGAGCTCACTTCAACGAATCGTCGAACTCCATTCGACAATCTCTGAGCTCAACTTCAATGAGTCGTCGAACTCCATTCGACGATCTTTGAGCTCAGATCGACATTCCTGTCTCTGATCTCAGTTCAACGATAGTTGAGCTCAGATCGACGCTTTCTGCTTCAGTCTAAGTCCAGTCTCAGAGCTCAGTTCAACGATAGTTGAGCTCAGGTCGACGTTTTTCTGGAGAGATCGACGTTTTTCAAGATTCAAATTCAGATAGTTATGAAATTATTCTCAGCATTTATGTCAAGGATCTTGTAGCCATTTTCAATTAATCTGGAGCAAGTTTCAAGGGATTTTCAAAGGAATGTTTCATTG
This sequence comes from Platanthera guangdongensis, assembly GCA_039583875.1. Classification (NCBI taxonomy): domain Eukaryota; kingdom Viridiplantae; phylum Streptophyta; class Magnoliopsida; order Asparagales; family Orchidaceae; genus Platanthera; species Platanthera guangdongensis. Next base: position 62,293,196 of record CM077166.1, on the reverse strand, counting down.
GACTTTCCTCCAGAAGACTAAATGCAGTTAAGGAAATCATTTATGACAGGCTAACAGCTATCTTGGATAGAGAATCTTTCTATTCAGATCTAAGGAATGAAAGATTAATTGATTCTCTGCTGGTGAATAACAACATCTAACACAACAACAGAAAGAGAAAGAGTTGCAGATATTCACAAACAGAATTCATACAAGAACACACATCACAAAAGGAGATCAATATACTGAAATTTTTAGATCCCTCTTGATTCCAGTGTTCAAAGGCCATCATCATTCAAGACTCCAGACACCACACATTTCAGATGCTGCTGGAATCATCTTTTGCTGGAGATCAAATCTTCTGAAGGCCTATCACCCTACTGCAAAGCTTCACTTCCTGAACAACTATAGATCTCAGGGGGAGCTTTGAAAACATTCACTATCTTCTCTCTGATTGTTGACAGAGAAGATCATCTCATCCCCCCCTCTCTCTCTCTACTATAAAGGGTTTATCAAACTCCCTTCAAAAGTTTGTGCTGGTTTCTGAGACCTTATCAAAACTCAGTGGTGGCAAGACACCTGATCAAAAAATCTGGTTTGGTTTTTGAGTACCTTATCAAAAGCTCATTGGTGCCCAGGACACCTGATCAACTCATCCTGCAGTGGATTCCTACCTAGGGTGGTAGAAGAGAGGATGTACCCAGATTGGTTGGGGAACCACTATAGCTCCTTGTGTCATCTGGTTGCTTATTTTCTTTTGTTTTCTGGCTGTGGTTTGTGATTGTTCTGTGATTGCTTTGTATTTAGTTAGTTGTTGTGTTTACTTTATTTCATTTGCTTCCCTGTTCACTTAGGAATACAACAATAGTTGTAAAACATTTTTAGCAAGCACCATACTTTATTCACCCCCCCCCTCTAGAGTATACCAGATCTAACCTGCACTTTCAATTGGTATCAGAGCCAGGTTGGTTAAAAATACCACACCTTAGTGGTTGCACAGGCTAACACCTGAACCCAAAGATCCTTCCAGTTAGATCTGTTTGCTTAAGTTTTTTGTTAGATTTATTTCTTCACAGAACATGGACCAAAACAAAGATTATGCTAGCACCAGACCTCCAGTGTGCAATCTATCTAAGTTTGCACTTTGGAAGGCAAGGATTAGATTGTACATGAACTCTATTGATGAAGACATTTTCAATTCTGTTTTGACAGTGTGTCCAAGACCCCCAGAAAATAAAAGTACAAGTGATGCTCCACCTCCTTCAGGAACAGATGCAGAAATAAAGAAATGGAAATTAGCTGAAGCAAAAGCTATGAACATTCTAGCCCAGACTATGTCTGATGAAATATTCCAAAAGGTAGCTGAATGCAACTCAGCAAAAGACATCTGGGACAAGCTATCTGAGATTGTCTCAGGATCTGCTGATGAGAGAAAAGATAGAAGATCTCATCTCATAACCCAATATGAGAATTTCAAGAAAGGAAAAGCTGAGTCAGTAGCAGATATGTATAATAGACTCAGTCTCATAGTCAATGAGCTGAAATCATTGGACAAAGAGATCTCATTGACTGAGCTCAATGATAAACTCCTAATGTGCTTCCCAAGCACCTGGGACTCAAGGATCTGGCCAATCAAGGATGCCAGAAGCCTAAATGAGATCACAACTGAAGCTCTCTTGGGCAAGCTCAAGTCTTATGAGCTGCTCATCAAGAATAGAGAAGAAGAGCAGAAGGCTGCCTCACCAGCTACAAGAAAAGAAAAATCAATAGCTTTCAAAGCCATTGAAGATCAGCCTGAAGACAAGGTCACAGGCAATGAAGAGCTGCTAAGCCTACTGGCCAAAAGGTTTTACAAAATGTCCAGGAAGGATTTCAGGAAAATATCACACAGAGAACATGACAAGCCAAGGTATGACAAATCAAATAACAAAGAGATTATTTGTTTTGGTTGCAGGAAACCAGGCCACATTGTGCCTGACTGTCCAGAAAATAAAAACAAGGACAAGAAGGACAGTAAAGAAAGGAGAAAAGAAAAGGACTTCAAGAAGAGTAGCAATGGCAAACCCTCCTCCAGCAAGAACAAACATACAAGGAAGGGGTTTGTTGCTGAAACTTGGAGTGAGACAGAAGAAGAATCTGAAGCTTCATCCAGCTCAAGTAATGATGAAGATGATGCTAAAGAAAAAGAATTCTGCATGATGGTTATCAATGCCTCACAATAAAGTTCTGATGCAGAAGAGTCAGAGTCAGAATCAGAGACTCATTCTGAAGAGGACCAGGTAATAAGTTCTTTTGATTTTAATTCTGAGGACTTCAAGTGTGAGTTTAAAGCACTATGTTTGGATTTATTAAAATCTGAGAATGAAATCATTTCTCTCAGAAATCAGTTATCTGAACACAGTACTTTAAAATCAGAAAACCTCAAACTCTCTGAGGAGTTGGAATGTTGTAGGGAGCAGATAGCCTCACTGAAAAGTGAACTACCAGAGGCCAAGAAGTTTGAAGAATCACTCAATGGAATAAGTATCAAGCTAATGGACATCACAAGCACAGTGAACTCAAGATTCAAAGGTATACTGGGCTTGGGTGCTTCATCCAACCAACCTATAGTATTAACAACCCCAATCAAGTTTATCTCTGATAAAGGTAAGGGAGTTGTAGAGGTAGCTAGGAAGAATTCTGACTTACCTAAGAAAATAAGAGTTCAACAGAAATCGTCGAACGAAGCTAGACGATCGTCGAATGCAGATCAACGATCTCAGGTTAAATCTTTGAACTCAGGTCGACGATCTCTGAACCCTGAACTCTGCCACATTCGATCTTCGAACGGAGATCGACGATCTGACCCAAGATCATCGAACTCAGCTCAGCGATCGTCGAGCAGAGATCAGAGTTTTGAAATTTTTTTCAAAGGTAAATCAAATTTCAAACCTAGGGGTCCTTCATCCCAAAGATTTAACCCTTATACTGAATGGATAATACCTCCAAGGAGATATCATCCTGAAGGCTATAAGTGTCAACCAGGGATGTCTTTTATTTCTGAATTCAAAGGTTATCAACCTAGGCCCAAGGTAAACTGGGTCAAAAACAAGTAAATTGTTTTATGTGCAGGTGAAGACCTATCCAACATCAAACCTGCAATGGTATCTAGATAGTTGGTGCTCAAAGCACATGACAGGAAACAAGGACAATTTCACATCCTTCAAAGCCAAGCTTGGACCCAAAGTAATATTTGGTGATTCAAACTTTGGACTAACAAAAGGATATGGTGCAGTCCAAATTGTCACAGTCACATTCAAGAAAGTAGCCTTTGTGGAAGGACTAAAGCACAACTTAATCAGTATCAGTCGTTTGTGTGATGAAGGCTACCAAGTGACTTTCAGCAAATCCTTATGCAGGATCAAATCAGAGGACAACACAACTATGTTGACAGGTAAAAGGAAAGGTAACATCTATCTTGTAGATTTTCTTTCAACCAAGCTAGATATTTGCTTGTTTAACTCTATTTGTAGACCTAAGGAATTATGACATAAGAGACTAGGGCATATAAACCTTAGAACCATTGCTAGGCTATCCAAGGACAACCTTGTTAGAGGACTACCTTCTGGCCCCTACAAGAAGTAAGGACTCTGTAGGGCTTGTCAATTAGGCAAGCAAACCAAAAATAGTTTCAAGTCACTTAACAAGAGTGATTCACCTAGGATTTTGTATCTGTTACACATGGATCTTTTTGGACCCATTACAGTACAAAGCTTAGGAGGGAAATCTTATACTTTAGTTGTTGTAGATGACTTCTCTAGATTCACATGAGTGTTCTTTTTGAGGAAGAAGTCTGATAACTTTAAATGTTTGACAGAGTTTCTCAAATGCATACAGAGTGAGTTCAATACTCATATTGCCCTGATCAGAAGTGATCATGGGACAGAGTTTGATTCTCTTCTTATGCAAGAATTCTGTCAGAGTGAAGGGATCAGACACACTTTCTCAGCTCCTAGAACTCCTCAACAAAATGGGGTAGCTGAAAGGAAAAATAGAACCCTTATTGAATCTGCTACTACATTGTTATCAGATGCTCACCTTCCTCTATCTTTTTGGGCAGAGGCAGTCAACACCTCCAACTATGTGTTGAATAGAAGTTTAATACATAAACTGAAGGGCAAGACTGCCTATGAATTACTCAAATGGAAGAAACCTAAAGTAGATTACTTTAAAATTTGTGGTTGTATTTGTTACATTCATAATAATGATAAGAAATACTTAGCAAAATTTCAAGCTAAAGCTGATGAAGGAGTGTTTCTAGGATACTTCATGATCAGTAAAGCTTATAGGGTATATAATAAATCTACTCTCAAAATTGAAGAATCTGTTCATATATCTTTTGATGAGTCTAACATGTCTTTCAAGGAGAAGAATACTTCTACCATAGAACTTTTGCAGGTACACACTCTTGCAGAAGATTTGGACAGACTACAAATTATTCAAAAAGATGAAAGCAATGAAGATGAAGAAGACATTCAACATCTTGAAGAGAAACTTCTTGAAGAGCCAGTTGTTGTACGACCAGAGGAAACAACAATACAGGTTGGTGAACAATCAACATCTCCTGTTGATTTAGTAACATCAAGAGACCATCCAATCTCCCAAGTGATTGGAGACATCTCAGCTGGTGTGCAAACTAGAAATCAGGTCAACCAAAACATGATGCACACTTGCTTTCTTTCTCAAATTGAACCTCAATCCATTCAAGATGCAGAGCAAGATCCACACTGGATCATTACAATGCAAGAGGAGTTGCATTAATTTGAAAGAAACAAAGTTTGGAAACTAGTACCAAGGCCAAAGGATCACTCCATTGTTGGAACAAAGTGGGTGTTCAGAAATAAATTGGATGATCAAGGAGTCATTGTAAGGAACAAGGCAAGGCTAGTTGCTCAAGGGTACTCTCAAGAAGAAGGGATAGATTATGACCAGACCTTTACACCAGTTGCAAGGTTAGAGGCCATAAGAATCTTCTTAGCATATGCAGCACACAAAGGATTCAAAGTATACCAGATGGATGTAAAGAGTGCTTTTCTCAATGGAGATATCAAAGAAGAAGTCTACGTCAGACAACCCCCAGGTTTTATCTCTTCAACTTATCCTGATTATGTTTTCAAATTGCATAAAACATTATATGGTCTAAAGCAAGCTCCTAGAGCATGGTATGAGACCCTAGCATGCTTTCTTCTAAAAATGAGTTTATAAGGGGTAGAGCAGACCAAACTCTTTTTATTAGAACCCATAAGTCCCATACCCTACTAGTACAAATCTATGTAGATGATATTATATTTGGTTCTACTAATTCAAATTTGTGCAGAAGGTTTTCCAATCCAATGCATTCTAAATTTGAAATGAGTAGCATGGGTGAGCTATCCTTCTTTCTAGGATTGCAAATCAAACAACATGCTGAAGGCATATTTATTTCTCAAACCAAGTATGCAAAAGAATTGGTTAATAAATTTGGTATGTCTGAAGCATCATGTATGAAAACACCCATGCCTACTAATGTTGTATTAGATGTTGATGAACATGGGAAACCTGTTGATCAGACAACATATAGAGCAATGATTGGCTCTTTATTGTACCTTACAGCTAGTAGACCTGACATAATGTTTGCTACATGCATATGTGCTAGATTCCAAGTGAGCCATAGAGAGTCACACTTAACCTTAGTAAAAAGGACTCTTAGGTACGTAAAACGTTATCCAAATCTAGGTCTCTGGTATCCAAAAGATTCAACATTTGACTTAACTGGATTTTCAGATGCTGATTATGCTGGATACAGAATAGACAGGAAAAGCACCAGTGGAACTTGTGAGTTTCTTGGTGACAGACTTGTCTGCTGGTTTTGCAAGAAACAAACATCTGTGTCAACTTCAACTGCTGAAGCTGAATATATGGCTGCAGGTAGTTATTGTTCACAAATCTTGTGGATTCAAAATCAGCTCCTAGACTATGGCTACAACTTAGAGAAGTCAAAAATATTTTGTGATAATACCAGTGCTATTTCTATAGCACAAAATCTAGTCCTCCATAGTAGGACAAAATACATAGAAATTATGCATCATTTTCTAAGGGATAATGTTGAGAAAAATAAAATTGAGCTTCAATATATCCCAACTGATTTGCAAAGGGGAGATATTTTCACCAAACCCTTGGATGAAAAGAAACATACATTCTTCTTGAATCAGTTAGGAATGTTAGATGGAGGAAGTCTAAAATAAGATCCAAGATTTTAAACCTCTAAAATTGACCAAGACTAGGCAAACATTTTGTTTTTTCTAGTGTCTAGAGTATGTTTCTGGTCTCTGAATTGCGCTCGACGATTTTCCGCAAGATCGTCGAACGGAGATCGTCGATGTCCGAAATCATCGACCTGAGTTCAGCGCTTCTCAGATAGTGCTAAACTATCTTTCTTCAGGTCAGCGATCGTCATACGGAGCTCGATGCTCTCCAATATTGTCGAACGGAGATCGACGATGTTGACGACCTTTCAGTTTCCTTTAGAAGCCCAGATCGTCGAACAGAGTTCAACGATCTTTCCTTTTCTGCGTCAAACCCTAAAATAAAACTCATTTTTCAGCCGTCGTTCTCCCTTTGTGCTTTCATACTCTCTGCAAAATTTTCTCTTTCCCTCCAAACTCTTCTACACTTGGTCGTTTGTTTGTTCATTTTTGCAGGAATCAATGGCAGTTTCAGTCGCAATATTGGCTACAATGAAGTTTGACGCAGGCTTTGATATCGACATGGATTCTTTCAACAACAGCGATCAAATCTTCAAGGACATTCTGGAACTTTTCAAGAACCAACAACTAGTTACCATAATGACAGCAAGGATCAAATTGGCTGCAGATGTGATAATGGAATGAGTGTATACTGCCCATAATCTGAATCAGAACACAGCGGTTGGAACCATATCAGGAACTCAGGTATCTCTAACACCTGCTGCTTTGACAGAGGTTTTTCAATTAAATTCTAGAGAAGATTCTGTTGAGCTTTCTGGAGAGGAATTTTCAAATATGCTTCAAAGGATGAGACACTCAGAAGAAAACCCTAGCAAATTGCTTAAGAAAAATCTGTCTGTTGAGTACAGATTTCTTGCTGATGTTGTTGGAAAAGTGTTGTTGGACAAACACTCAGCTCATGATACCATATCTAGGTATCAGCTCTGTTTGATGGGTGCCCTGGTGGACAAGAAACAACTGAACTGGGGAGAAGTCTTCTTTGACTTAATCAAGAAGAAAATCAACAAGAACTTTGTTAACTTTGGGAGGATTTTAGGGCTGTTTCTTCATAATAGATGCCCTGCACTGCTTGTTTCCAGTGGGATGCACATCAATGCCTCCAAGAGGCTTACCTGTGCCCTATTTGGGAAATGGGACAGGCAGATTGTCAAGCCCAGCAGGCCCTCTGCAATCTCTACTTCAGGCAAAGGAACTGCTTCAGTCTATTTCCCTCAGGTTTCTGCCCCTGCAGAAGACTTGCCTGCTTCATCTCCTCCTCCTCCACCTCTTGTTTCATCTACAATAGTCCCCATCATAATTTCATCCCCCATTTCCATCCCTTCTCCAACTCCAACATTCAATGAAGAAATCTTCCATCCCATACATCCCTACCCTCACCTAGACATTGATTCATCATCTCATATTTCATCTTTCACTCTTATAGATGATTCCTATATGGATGATTCTCCTTCATCCCCTCCTGAGCCACCATCTTCATCCACTTCTTATCAACAACTCCTTTAGGACATCATTGCTCAACCATCATTCACACGATCCATTTCCATTCCATTATCTTCCATCTCCACAATTCCAATATCTCAACCATCACTTCCACCATCCACAGGTTCTCCAACAACATCTCCTGCTTCTCCAACTTCCATCCCTACCTCTACTCAGGTCCCTCTTGAGCAAGTAGACATTCCAGATCTTGCAGACAGGCTATATGAGCTGATAGCTCCAAGGCTATCACTATTGCTGGAGACCTCTTTGGCTCAACTTCTAAAAATAGTTCAGGAGCTGTCTGCCAGGCTATCCTCTTTTCTTCCTCCTCAGGCAATCCCTTCTTTTGGGTGCCTTGATACAGTTCTCACTGAATCTAGGCATGAGGAGATGCCTTATGAAGCTGAGAGATTGCCTGCTGAAGTAACTTCAGACCTAGCTCCAGTAGCTCCAGTTACAGTCATTACAGTGGACCTCAGGTCACTGTTGTCAGTTTTTGACTCTGTATACTTCAACTGCCTTCCAGCCCAGCAAACTGAAGATCATACTAAGGCCATTGTGCCTATTTACAGCTGTGACCCCAGCTTAATCAGTTCTTATATCAATTTCTTAGTTGCTATTGTTGATGTTTCAGCCAGCTCTGTTACTGCTGTTTCAGTATCTGAGGATGTGCATATGACAGAGGCATTTGATTTTGAGCCTGCTGTTTTATCTTTGAATCTGTTGCTACAGTTACCTCTGAGCTTGCTGTTTCTATTTCTGAAGTTGTTTTTCCAGTTTCATCTGCTTCTACTGCTTCCATTACTGCTGTCGTTGCTCCTGTTTCTGAAATTATTGTATCTGAACCTGCTGCCATAGCTCCTTCTACCAGTGTTGCTTCTACTCCACTTCCTGCTGTTGCTGCTGCTACTGTTGTTGCTGCTACTGTTGCTGTTTCTGCTGTCTCTTCTGCTCAGTCTCAACAACAGAAAGATTACCTCAAAAGGATTGATGCAGTGTATGATAATCCACAAAGCTCAGACAGTGATCAGTTTAGGGCTGACTCTGATGATTCCTCTACAACAATTGCAAGGAAAAGGAAAGCCAGAAGCAAAGCCATGAAGAGAGTTCTTCCAGATAAAGTGAAAGATACAAATGATATTCCATACTACATACTGCATGATTGCCCTATCACAGAACCATGGATGCAATACTCCAGGAATCAACTGAAAGCCATGAAGAAGAAAAGAAAGTATGACAAAGGATCATCTCATTTCAATCCTCCTCCTCCTCCTCCTTCACCTGATATAGGTGCAGGTGGAAGTTCTGCCTTCCAATCTACTGCCAGAAGCCAAACTTCATATCAACCTCAAGGAAGATCCCAGTACAGAGGAAATCTGCCTGGAGGTTACCAGTCCAGAAGAGGACAGTACAGAGAAAATCAAAGAGGACTCAGAGTGTATTCCAGGCAACATCCTTATCAAAGGGAAGGACAAGGTCCCTCTGACACTACTTCTGGTCCCTTCCCCTATAAGCTTAAAGATCTAGTCTCTTCCAGAGCTCCTCTTGATAATTCTTCAAACAGATATGAGCCTCCTGTTCCATTTGAAGACCCAAAAAATAATCCCACCTCATGGACAACAAGAATGAAAGAATTGGCTGCTCTATACCAAATCAAGAAAGTTAGAGAACAAGGAAAAGATACTTCAAATATCACTACTCTATCAGATCAAAGAAAGAAAGAACTTGAGAGATACTCCTCCAGAAAATTCTTTGATTCAGAAAGTTATATGAAGCTGCATCTAGAAGCTGTAGTCCCCAGGCCAAAACATCAAACTTCTCTAGGTGTAGTTGATGACAGAAGATCCAAGAAGGAAGCTCCCAACCCCAACAGAGAAATAGTTCTCATAAAGAACAAGGAAAAGGAATGATTCTGTAAGATGACAGTATTTTTGTTTTCTGAACTATCTGTGATAATGTCTGTATTTCTGCAATGTTCTGTTTGTTATATTTTTGCTTCGTATGTTTTTATTTTTTCCAATATCTGTAAATAGTAATCCTAACCCAAATAGGGGGAGATTGTTGGAACACCCTATTACTGATTTGGGCAAGGATCACTATGTCCCTTTAGGAAATTTGTTTTGACCTCCTTGTATAGATCTAAAGGTCAATTAGAACTGAGTGTAAGGGTTAATATTTAGGTTTGGAAGCTGCCTTCAAAGACCCTCAAGACCCGATATGTCAGTTCAGGAGACTAAGTCATTTCGTCGAGCTCAGGACGACGAATCGTCGAACTCCATTCGACGATCTCTGAGCTCACTTCGACGAATCGTCGAACTCCATTCGACGATCTCTGAGCTCAACTTCAACGAGTCGTCGAACTCCATTCAACGATCTTTGAGCTCAGATCGACGTTCCTGTCTCCAGTTTGTTTCCCTATCTCTGAGCTCAGTTCGACGATAGTTGAGCTCAGATCGACGCTTTTTGCTTCAGTCTAAGTCCAGTCTCTGAGCTCAGTTCAACGATAGTTGAGCTCAGGTTGACGTTTTTCTGGAGAGATCGACGTTTTTCAAGATTCAAATTCAGACAGTTATGGAATTATTCTCAGCATTTATGTCAAGGATCTTGTAGCCGTTTTCAATTAATCTGGTGCAAGTTTCAAGGGATTTTCAAAGGAATGTTTTATTGGACTTTCCTCCAGAAGACTAAATGCAGTTAAGGAAGTCATTTATGATAGGCTAACGGCTATCTTGGACAGAGAATCTTTCTATTCAGATATAAGGAATGTAAGATTGATTCATTCTCTGCTGGTGAATAACAACATCTAACACAACAACAGAAAGAGAAAGAGTTGCAGATATTCACAAACATAATTCATAAAAGAACACACATCACAAAAGGAGATCAATATACTGAAATTTTCAGATCCCTCTTGATTCCAGTGTTCAAAGGCCATCATCATTCAAGACTCCAGACACCACACATTTCAGCTGGTGCTGGAATCATCTTTTGCTGGAGATCAAATCTTCTGAAGGCCTATCACCCTACAGCAAAGCTTCACTTCCTGAACAACTATAGATCTTAGGGAGAGCTTTGACAACATCCACTATCTTCTCTCTGATTGTTGACAGAGAAGATCATCTCATCCCTCTCTCTCTCTCTCTCTCTCTGCTGTAAAGGGTTTATCAAACTCCCATCAAAAGTTTGTGCTGGTTTCTGAGACCTTATCAAAACTCAGTGGTGGCAAGACACCTGATCAAAAAATCTGGTTTGGTTTTTGAGTACCTTATCAAAAGCTCATTGGTGCCCAGGACACCTGATCAACTCATCATGTAGTGGATTCCTACCTAGGGTGGTAGAAGTGTGGATGTACCCAGATTGGTTGAGGAACCACTATAGCTCCTTGTGTCATATGGTTGCTTATTTTCTTTTGTTTTCTGGCTGTGGTTTGTGATTGTTCTGTGATTGCTCTGTGTTTAGTTAGTTGCTGTGTTTACTTTATTTCATTTGCTTCCCTGTTCACTTAGGAATACAACAAGAGTTGTAAAACGTTTTTAGCAAGCACCATACTCTATTCACCCCCCTCTAGAGTATATGAGATCTAACCTGCACTTTCACTATCGTATGCCTCAACGTTGGTGCACAAAGCGGAGCTCCTTCGTACTCTTGCCGGCAGGCGCACCGGATTTCTATTGGAGATGTGCTAGCCACACTTGCCGAGTCAACGTATTGGCGTCGGTGCATCGACACTCCAATACCGAAGACCGACCACCTTTACATTATACGCATGCAACCTTATGTATCAGTACCGAGCTAAAGCTCCCTGGACCATCCCGTCCGTCACAAACATCAATCGAGCCAAAGCTCGCCGGGCCATCCCGCCCCTTACAAATATCAACCGAGCCTACTGCCCGAACATCCTAGTCAAACCAACTTCTAGAGACACCGGGGTGTATGAAAGTGAACCCCTAATTATTCTAGTTGCTCTTTAAGATTTATCACTCCTACAGTTTGCGTTAGCCCAGGACTGCCCAAGGTATACCCCGTGAAGGGCTCTCGAAGGCACTAGGATCTAAGATGGGATTATGCTCGAAGCTCTCTTTCACAAGGCACTTACTATTATTGGTTGCTACCCGATTTCCCAACCCTGAATTAATTTTGCAGAATCTAGCCCTAGTGCATTTAACACTTCCTCCCTACGGGAAGGACGATCTTTCGCCGATCCCGAGCACCACCTAACACTAGTCAACCTCTCACTCTACTAATCCCTCCTTCCAATGATGAACTCCTTTATTTACCCAAACCAACAACCTACTAAGGATTCAACTTTTCAAAATTCATTACCCACTCTAGTTCAGTTTTCGTAGTTACTATGTGCAGACCACCCTATACTATATGAGATGTATAAAGGAGATACTCCGGATTGTTTTCCAAATCTCCTATAAAATTTACCAGAGTTCTATCATAATAGATTTAGTCTAAAATCAGAGATTCATAATTTTTCTAATTAATTTGATATTTATTGAATTTTCCCAAATGTTTGGCCATTGACAATTTTGAACATGAACTATATGATCTACTCAAGTAATGATCACCCAAAAATTTTGATCACTAAATAACAGAGATATATTACAAGAGACTAATTTCCATAATTTTTCTGAAAATATTTGACCTCTAATTAATTTATCCAAAATAATTCCCTTAATCATATGTAGAGAAGGAAGTACCAAAATTATTAATCAAAAAATTATATAAAATATACAGAATCTTAATATTGTACAAAAAGGGTCATTGTGCAAAAATCATAATTTTTCAGGCTTGCTAGACACCAAACTAAATTTAATTAAGTTTTCATGGGAAACCATATTTAATGAAGCAACCCTTATAAGTAGTCTTCCAACAATCCCATAAAATTTATAGAGCTTTAAAACATAATAAAAAGTCCTCTGGCTAAATTTCATCAATTTCCAGCAAGTGGTTTTTTCATAATAAATTTCTATGTAAACAATACAAATTACTAAATTATTAATGAAGTATCCAAAATAATAATCCTAAATTCATAATAAAATCTCCATATCTTGTACTATCTTTAAAAACTACTCAACACAAATCTCATCACTTTTCAATGTGTTTTAGTGACATTTTCCTTCACTACAAGGTTTGTGCCCTAAGCTAGGGTTAGAGTTTTGACGGGGTTTAATGCTTCCAAATTCCCTAAAATTTTAACCAGAGGACCACACTAATCCTTTGGTCCTATCCACAAAGTTTTAAGTCATTCCAAGGTAATTTGACCCCATGACCTTCAAACCCTAAAAATCCCCATTAAGGGACCTACCCTAGGGCTCTAGGGATACCCTACTCTTAACCACCCCAAATTCCATTGGAGGGTGAGTCATACTATAGAGAGTCAGTGGCCAAAATATTAGCCTCTGATGAGGTGATTTGACTACTCAAAACCCAAAGGGGGTGCTTGACCTAGTTAACCTTAAAAGGGTCAACCTAGGGTTGGATCAATACCTAACCCAAACATCTCCAAATGAGATAAAAATTGTACCAGAGCCCTAACATGCCCTCTAAGAACACCCACCCAAATTTGGGGTAGTTTTGAGATGTTTAGGACACCTAATTAATTTATTCATGGATTATTAAATTTTTCTAAAAACTATAGAGAAATTTTTTCCAAAAATTCTGATTTTTGGATGTGTCTTAGATATAGTTGAGAGTAGTCCAATACACAAATTTCAGATCATTTGGATGTCTGGTTTGGAGTATGTATCCATTTTATGTTCTGGACAGCCCTAGGGATCTACCTCACCAAAATGAGTGACCTGGTCAAACCAGGGAGCCAAAGTGTTCCAAATAAATTTAAACATAAACTAGACCCTTCGGCCTACAAATTTTATGTTGACCACTTTTTATGAAACAACACTTAGGTATTTTTAACAATTAAAACCATTAAATACAAAATCTGTGACAGAAATTTAATTAATCAGAATGCATTTCCTATAGTTTAAGATCATCCCTGGCACGAATCTTGTCGCGCCCTGGACGGAATCCCTTCATCTTCAACCTTGAGCTGACGGCCAGGTTTCAATTTTCCTGGGCCAACTTCAAGCGCCTATCGCCGACCATCCAGCCGCTGCCCCAGTCGGCCACCGCCACCCTCACCTCCATTGAGGTGGTGGCTGTCGTCAGGCAGCGGCACAGCCGCCGAAGGGCCATTTTCCGGTGGTTCTACCAGGTTCAATTATCGGCCCGAAGCCATGGAAATACAAAATTGGTTCGGGCTCAATTGAGCCCGAACCTTGAACCTAGACGTTGCTACGATCTAACCATGAGATATGGGGAGGAGGAGGACCTTGCAGGCGGCTTGAAGTGGAGAAGATCGCCGGGAAACCATCTTTGAAGGTGGAGCCGCTCGGTTTCTGCAACTGCACTGTGGGGAGGCTCAGTTTATTCAGGTAGGGATTTGGAAATCCTCCTCTCGGCCCACTGAAGGTGTTTAAAGCCTCAGATGGGGAGAGGAGAGGAGAGGCTGGATCATCAATGGCCATTAATGGCCTTGAAAGCCACCTCTCGTCCTTGGTGGTTCAGTGCATCCAGCCAGTGGAAGAGCCTGGAAAGCCTCCTAATCTTCTCAGGGCTGTTAGGGGAGATGAAACAAGCAAAGAAGAATGGCCCTTAGCTTCCCCATTGCATGAATGGCCTTTACTCCATTTTCTCTCTCCTCCATTAAAGGAAAGTTTGAGTTTTCTCTATCCAGCCCCTCATGGCCGAATTTGTTCATCACTCTAGCCTATTTGCAGCCCATAAAATCATTATTATTAATTAAAATAAAGTTAGCCCAAGTGGGGGAAAATGGGCTTGAGCTTGGGTTAGCCCATTTGGGTTAATTTGACTTAACCTTAAGGTAGATTTGACCTTGGTCAACATGACCATTTGGGTTGACCCCAATGAGTCCTTGGTGACTCATTAGCCTCCCCTAAGGTCTATGTAGGGTTAGGTAGGGTTGACTTGGCACCTTGGAGGTCACTTGACCCTTGGTAAGGGCACTTTGACCACTTTGGGGCTTGAGTTGACTTGGGTCAACTTGGTCTCTAGGACTGCACCCAATGTGTCCTTAGTGACCCATTGACCTCACTTTAGGTCTAGGAAGACCTGGACAAGGTTGGTTGGGCACATTAGAGGCCAACTCCCCTTTTTTAGGGCACCTTGCCCTATTTAGGCCTATGGTGGTCATAGGTCAAATTGGCCACTTTGGGTTGACTCCAACTGACCCTTAAGGCTCTAGTGGACCCTCTAATGGGTTAGTGATGTTGTGGTGGGGTCATGGAGTCATGGTGAAGCCCTAAGGCCAAACCCTAAGTTTGGTGATGAGGTTGTGCCATAGGCAGACCAAGGTGATTCTCATCTTGGCCTTCTATCACTTGGCCCTTTTTAGCTTCCTAGGGTTTTGTCATGACCTAGTCATGGCCAAAACCACTCTTAGGGGTCTAGTTGGAAAGGGGATGTTACACCCTTGACATCCTCGAACAGGGAATCGAAGCTTTCCTCCTTGCTGGGAGGGGCAACCGACGGGAACTGGCTCGGCACTAAGTCCCTCGCCGTGATCTACTTGCATCCCTCCACCAACACCTCCATGTATTTCATCACCTAGAGTGTATAGTCAGCGGTGCTGATAGAGTTGACCCGTAGCTGCTCTGTGATCGTATCCTCGCCATACACCTTCGGCCACTTGGGAGGGATGCCCGGATCACCACCGTCCTGGGGGAAGAAGATGTCCTTCAGGAGGATGAGGTCGCACTGGAGCCCATAATTCTCCCCCCTCAGTTTCTGATTCTCCTTCTCAAGCTCGGTGGCGCGAGCCTCCTGCTCGGCAGCGCGATCCTCAAGGTCTTCGGCTCGAGATCGCAGCTTATCCGCGGCTTCTCCATCCTGAGGAGAAGGGCAGGTAAGATCAGTATGCTAAAAAATCCTAATGGAAAATGGGAATGGGTAACCGAAGCTTACCATCCCGCCGGCCGCTTTTGCGAGCAGATTCTCGGTGACCTTTAGTCACCCCGCCAGGTCGGCCGCATCATCCTTAGTGAGGACCTGCTTCTGCTCGGCCTTTAGCAGGAGGTTGTTGAAAGTCCACCTAGTGTCAGCTATGTGCACCTATGGGGGGGGGGAATAGGTGACGTGTGGTTCTTTTGCGGAATTTACGGATGTACCTGCACAATAAAAACAACAAGCACAGCACACAGAATACACAGCAAATTTATAGTGGTTCCCCGACTTGGGTACATCCACTTTCCCCCTTCGACCTATCTCCCCAACAAGGGACGACTCGGTCACTTCTCCAACGGGATTGAAATCCAATCCCTTCACTAACGGAAGGAGCCCTTCCACACGTGAGAGTCAACACTCCCACAAAACGGGTTGCACCCAACCCTTACAACACGGAAGAAAAGTTCCTTTACAACAAAAGTAAATATGGAATGTATATGAGATACAAACTTCTTTCAGAGACTACGGTGTTCCTCTTCGTTCGACGACGTGTTCTCGAGGTCGATGAAGAGTCTACGACCTTGGTCTCACTTGGAGAGGATCTCCCGGAACCGGCGGCGGCAATCCGAGCGGCGGCTTGGTTCGGAGTCGGCTGCCACGAAGGTGCGCTGCTGCAGTGCTTTGAGATCCAAACTTCTTTGCGAAGCAAACTAGGTCTACCAACGGTCACTCTAGGATCGGTCGTCTCGATCGATTCGGACGGGGGAGTTTTTCCCGGTCAACAAATCGAGAGACAAGAGATCTCTGGATAGACACGTGAGACGCAAGCTTTGCTAAGCTTCTGTCGCCGGAGATCGGGAAGAAGAACGATCAGCGGCGGCGACTTACTAGCCCGAGCGCGACGGCGGCGGAGAAGAGAAATCGCGATATTAGGGTTTCGTGCTCGACTTCTTTCTGTGTCCGTATTCTGTTCAAAATACCTGTATATAAATACTGTAGAGGTTTTCCAATATGACCGTTTGTGGGACCCACAAAAGAGATCCCCAAATCCCGGTCCAGAAACTTAACAGCGGCAGATCCGGTTCAGGAAGTTCCAGAAAAATGCCAAGTCAAAATCGGTGAGAATCGAAAGTGATTCTCGCCGAGTCGCCGAGAATCAAAGGTGATTCTCGACGATTCGGCGAGAATCAAAGATGATTCTCGTCTAATTTGCCTTGGTTGCACACACTGCTTTAAGCTAGGTCGAGACGGCGAGAATCAACCAGTGATTCTCGTCGATTCGAAGAGAATCACTAGTGATTCTCGCCGAATCGGCGAGAATCACTAAGTGATTCTCGTCGATTCTTACTTAGACGCAGAGGTGCTAGCTTAGAAGTTGCTGGATCGAGTTCGGCGAGAATCAACTTCTGATTCTCGACGAATCGACGAGAATCCCAAGTGATTCTCGCCGAATCGGCGAGAATCACTTGGTGATTCTCGTCGATTCTAACTTAGACGAATTTTCGTCTTTCCACCTATGAGATGCTCCTTGACCCATCCTTGCTCCTTGTCTGCTCCTGCATATTTACAGCCCTGTGCTTGAAAATAAGTGCACTCCAATAGAGAGAGTACACGTAGGCCAACACACTGATCTGCTCAACGAGGGATTACGTCGTGCAGACCCATGTATATTGACCTACTGCACCCTGACAGTGGTGTGCACTTAGCATGGAAAAACTGCAAGCACAACTAGAAGGATTTTATCAAATACATAGTCTATTGACCTTAGCTTGTCCAGGGGCTTCTTCAAATCAGGTACATTGTGGATACAATACCCAACAATCTCCCCCTATTTGAAGAAGCCTAAACCCTACAAGCTAAGGTGAATAGAACAAATGAGAATGAAAACCATAAACTGAAAAGAGAGTTAAGTGAGTTATCCATTACCAATACCAATTTCTTGGGAGTAAGCTTGGAGCCACCTTAGCCTTAGCCGAGAGGGTAATCTCCCCCTTTTCGGCTTCTACAAATCAGGGTCTGTAGCATTTTACCCTTTGCTCCCCCTCAGTTCTTGCACGGGCCTGGAGCCTCTGTAGTCTTCAGTCCTCATAATTGAGCATCCCTAATTCAGTCTTGAAAAGATTGAACTTGGCCTCGTCTAGGGGCTTTGTGAATATATCAGCAATCTGCTTGTCCGTGGGGACATAACAGAGAGAGATATCTTTGTTCTCCACGTGCTCCCGAATGAAGTGGTAGCGTACTTCGATATGCTTCATTCTGCTGTGCGACACCGGATTGTTGGCAATGGCAATTGCACTTGAGGAGTCGCAGTACATGGGTACTTCCTTGAACTGAAGGTCGTAGTCGGCTAGCTGGTTTCTGATCCATAGAAGTTGTGCGCAACAGCTTCCTGCCGAGATGTACTCTGACTCTGCTGTGGAGGTTGCAACACAATTCTGTTTCTTGCTGTTCCACGAAATAAGCCTCCTGCCGAGGAATTGACACGTCCCGGAGGTGCTTTTCCTGTCATCCCTGCTCCCTGCAAAATCAGCATCTGAAAAGCCTATTAGCTCGACATCATTGTTTCTCGGGTACCACAAGCCAAGATTAGGAGTACCTTTAAGATATCTCAGAATTCGCTTTGCAGCGACATAGTGAGATTCCTTAGTGTTCACCTGATAGCGGGCACAGACACATGTGGAGAACATAATATCCGGTCGACTGGCAGTAAGGTAGAGCAGGGATCCAATGATGCTTCTGTATTTGGTTTCATCGAAAGGTTTACCTTTCTCATCCTTATCCAGAGACATGGTGGATCCCATTGGAGTCCTCATAGAGGTTGCACTCTCCATTCCGAATTTCTTAAGGAGTTCATTTGTGAACTTCGTCTGAGAGATGAAGATTCCATCCTCAGACTGTTTCACTTGAAGGCCTAAGAAATACTTAAGCTCTCCCATACTGCTCATTTCAAACTTTCCTTGCATAAGTTTAGAAAACTTTTTGCAAAGATTGTTGTCCGTTGAGCCGAATATTATGTCATCGACATAGATTTGCACCAGCAAAATCTTGCCTTTGACTTCCCTGAGAAACAATGTTTTATCTATTTTACCTCTGGAGAACTTGTTCTCAAGAAGAAAACTAGATAAAGTCTCATACCAAGCTCGTGGAGCTTGTTTCAACCCATATAAGGCCTTATTAAGAAAATAAACGTGATTGGGATAAGTAGGATCGACAAAACCTGGGGGTTGAGCGACGTAAACTTCCTCTTTCAGGTCTCCGTTCAGGAATGCCGATTTCACATCCATTTGATAGACTGTGAATCCTTTGTGTGAGGCATACGCCAGGAACAACCTGATTGCCTCGAGCCTTGCTACTGGTGCGAAGGTCTGGTCGAAGTCAATCCCTTCCTCCTGTCTGTAACCTTGAGCCACCAGCCTGGCCTTGTTCTTAACGATGACACCATGTTCATCCAGCTTGTTTCTGAAGATCCACTTTGTGCCAATCACATTTTGCTTGTATGGTCTGGGAACCAGAGTCCAAACTTTGCACCGCTCGAATTGATGTAGTTCCTCTTGCATGGCTAGAATCCATGCCGCATCCTTGTTCGCCTCGTCGAACTTCTTTGGCTCGACCTGTGACAGGAAGCTAAGATGCAATACCTCGTTAATTGTACCTCTTCGAGTTCTGACCCCGACACGAGGATCCCCGATGATCTGATCTCTAGGATGATCCCTCACGTGCCGGAGCTCTAGTAGTCGGGAGTCAGGAGCTTCAACTACTTCTTGGGCTTCTCTTTCCTCTAAGAGATTTGTTCTATCTTGATCTTCAACACTTTCAGATGACGTGGAGGTGGAGACTTTGACGTACTTAGGAGCGTCAACTTTAGCGGTCTCATCCAGACTCAGCTGTTCCAGTCGTGCACCTGCATCTTCAAGAATACTACTGGAAGAGTTGCTGTTAAGCAAACTTCCTTCATCAAATACAACATTTATTGATTCTTCTACCACTAGGGTTTTCTTATTGAAGACCCTATATGCCCGAATATGGGAGCTATAGCCCATGAATATGCCTTCGAAGCATTTTTCACCGAATTTAGTACGCGGGTACTTCCGATTATTCAGTACATAGCATCGGCAACCAAAAATCCTCAAGTAGGACATGGTTGGTTTCCTGCCTTTCAGTAGCTCGTAGGGCGTCTTACGATGATGCGTGTTGATCAATGCTCGGTTTTGTACATGACATGCCGTATTGACACCCTCTGCCCAGAAGTATTCCGGGAGAGAAGCATCTTTCAACATAGTCGTGCAGGCTTCAATGAGAGTTCTATTTCTCCTCTCCGCAACTCCATTTTGCTGAGGAGTGCGCGGGGAGGAAAACTCATGAAAGATACCTTGTTCTTCACAAAATTCTGTCATTGCACCAGATTCGAATTCTGTACCATGGTCACTTCTGATTTTGACCACGGAGCAGTTAAATTCGTTCTGAACCTGCTTGACAAAATTAGTGAAGATGTCAAACGTATCTGACTTTCGTTTTAAAAAGAACACCCAAGTAAACCGAGAATGATCGTCAACTATCACTAGTGTATAGGACTTACCTCCCAAGCTATGAACTTGCATTGGACCAAACAAGTCCATATGCAAAAGGTAAAGACATCGGGAGGAGTCTTTGTCAGCGATGCTCTTAAAGGTAGCCCGAGTCTGTTTGCCCATCTGGCATGCAGGACATGGGCTATCTTTGATGCACTTGATACTGGGAGCATCCCTTACCAAGTCCTTAGAAAATAGCATACTAATTGTCTTGAAATTAATATGTGCCAATCTCTTGTGCCATTGTTCACAAAGAGATGCACTGCCAGTTGCCACAAGGCATACGGGGGTAGATGAATCTAAACTGAGAAAATCTAAACAAAAGATATTTCTGCTCCTAATACCTGATAATACCGTTTCAGAAAAGGTACGTGAAATTATCAGACATTTATCCTTGCAGAACTTAACGTCATAACCTTTATCACATAACTGACTTACACTGATTAGGTTATGGTTTAACCCTTCAACATAAGCCACGTCGGTGATAGAGATTATACTGTTGGAAATCATACCATAACCTCTGGTGACTCCTCGATCTGACCCTCCAAAGATGACTTTGGGTCCATTCTCGACTGGAGCGTAATCACGCAGCAGGCTTCTTGTCCCGGTCATATGCCGGGAGCATCCACTGTCCAAATACCAGATCGGCGTTTTGGTGGCCTTTGGACATTCCTGCAAAACAAAATTAATTTGCCTTAGGAACCCAATCGAACTTAGGTCCTAGATTCCTGGTTAGCACACTCCCCCTCGGTTGGTTAACCCTACGAGTGGTCGGTCTCGTATTGCTAACATGGGGAGTCTCGTAGTTTCTTGGATTAAACCAACAATCCACGGCAAAGTGACCGACTTTGCCACAGCACCAACAGTCAAATCTGTTGTACCTCTTCCTAGGCTCCTGCCTTACCCTGGGAACGGTGGGTACTGCTGGGGCCTTGGATCTGGAGGTGGAGGCCTCATGGTGACAACATTCGCATGACTTTGTCACCTTCTGTATAACAGGCTTGGCTGTTGGTGCCTGCTTTCCATTATGGCCGCTAGAGAACGGACCATAATTTCCTATGTGGATTTCCTCATAAGGTGCCTAGAAGGCACTCTCACCGAAGTTCCGGGGAAAGTTCCAACCGTCATACCGGCTCTTTGGCTTTGCAACCGAGGGCCGGAAATGATGCCCAAATGTTGACTCAAAGTCGTGTTGGTTGCAAGGAAAGCCAGGCTTTCTGAACGCAACAGGACTAAGAGGAGCCTTACCCTTTTCATCAGCAGAGGCCTTCTTGGCGGCCTTATTCTTCCTCTGGTTCTTGTTTCTCCGAGATGAAGAACCAGGTACCCCTATATGCCCCAAGCCAGCTCCTTTGGCCTGAGCAGAGAAGGTATCAACGACTGGAAGAACTGTTTTTGGCATGGAGAAGCTCTTGACGATCTTCCTTTCTGCCGCAAGTAGTTCTTCCAACTTGTTGACTTCCTCCTGCTTTAGATCAAGGAGCTTCAAAGACTCTGAATGCTTGGAAGTCAGGTCAAGGTGTTCCTGTCGGAGAGAAATCAAGCTAGTGACCTCTTCCCTTAGGGATACACACTCACCCTTAAGGAATTTTACTTCCTTCTTCTCAGCCTTCAGTCTCTTTCGGCACTCATCGAAAGTGTTGAGCAGAAGCTCATACTTCTCGAGGAGCTCAGCTTCACGGGCTGAAGGGCCATCCTCAGGTTCATCATCCTGAGATTCAGGATCAGAGTCGGAGTCGGAGAGAGGGGTGTGAGATTTTACCTTCCCAGTAAATGGGGGGCATTCCCCTTCTGAGTCCGAGCGACCCACCAGCCCGAAGTAGTCTTCCTCGTCATCACTGGAGTCTGAGGAATCAGACTCACTTAGTGTCTTTGGCCTTCTTGCGATGTAGCTCCGCTCCTTCTTCTTATCTCTGGAGGATTTGAGCTCCTCTCCTTTCCCTTTTTCTCTTTTGTTTTGATGGCAGTCGGCCACGACGTGTCCTGGCTTATTGCATCCAAAGCAGATAATATCAGAAGAATGATGTTTGTTAGGTTTAGATGCATACCTGTCAGAAGAATAATTTTTCTTCTGATGCCTGGAGGAGGAGCTGTCTTTCATTCTTTGATTCCTCATCTTGAGGAACTTCTTGAACTCTCGGGTGATGAGGGAGAAATCCTCCTCCGACAGTTCTGAGCCGGAGGAGCATGGTTCAGAGTCCTCCTCCTCTTCCTTACTCCTCGCACGGTATGACATCGCACCCTTGCCCTTTCTGGAGTAACTGGCTTTTAGGGCCACAGTCTTTTCTTTTGCAGCAGCCTTCTCTGCTTCTTCCTCTGCCTTCCTGGTGTTCAGCTGAAGTTCATAGGACATCAGCTTACCAAACAGGATCTGTGGATCAGTTTCTGCTAGTCTGCCAAATTCTCTGATGGCGCAGATCTTTGTGTCCCATTCCTTAGTAAGGGACCTAAGGAATTTGTCATTGAGTTCACCATTGGTGAACACTCTTCCGTAGCCCTTGAGGGCGTTGACAATCTTCAGGAAGTTCTCGTATGTGACTCCGATCTCTTCCTTAGGCCCTTGCCTGAAGGCCTCGTATTTTTGGTTCAGGAGGGATCTCCGATCATCCCTCACTTCATCCGTGCCCTCCATGAGGATGATCAGGCATTGCCAGATCTCCTGAGCAGTCCTGCAGTTGCTGAAATTTTGCATCATGGAATCATCAACTGCGCTCACCAGAATGTTTCGTGCCTTCTTGTCCAGTCCCACGAGTACCATCTCGTCTTTGTCCATTTCAGAAAGTGTCTTCGGCACTTTCTTGGTGGGATCGATGGCGGAGGCCTTAGTGGGTACATAAGGTCCCTCCTCCACAATCATGAAGAGTCGAGGATCGACTGCTTCCATGTAAAACCTGATTCTTTCCTTCCAGATCGGAAAGTTGAGTCTGTTGCACACTGGGATCTTGCCGGAGTACTTGAGCCCGTCCATAGTAGATATTTGTCTTCTTCTTTTGACACTAGGGGCAGGATTCAACTCAAGGTGTTAACCTTATTGATGAGTAACCTCCCTCTGATACCACTTGAAAGTCCACCTAGTGTCAGCTATGTGCACCTATGGGGGGGGGGGGAATAGGTGACGTGTGGTTCTTTTGCGGAATTTACGGATGTACCTGCACAATAAAAACAACAAGCACAGCACACAGAATACACAGCAAAGTTATAGTGGTTCCCCGACTTGGGTACATCCACTTTCCCCCTTCGACCTATCTCCCCAACAAGGGACGACTCGGTCACTTCTCCAACGGGATTGAAATCCAATCCCTTCACTAACGGAAGGAGCCCTTCCACACGTGAGAGTCAACACTCCCACAAAACGGGTTGCACCCAACCCTTACAACACGGAACAAAAGTTCCTTTACAACAAAAGTAAATATGGAATGTATATGAGATACAAACTTCTTTCGGAGACTACGGTGTTCCTCTTCGTTCGACGACGTGTTCTCGAGGTCGATGAAGAGTCTACGACCTTGGTCTCACTTGGAGAGGATCTCCCGGAACCGGCGGCGGCAATCCGAGCGGCGGCTTGGTTCGGAGTCGGCTGCCACGAAGGTGCGCTGCTGCAGTGCTTTGAGATCCAAACTTCTTTGCGAAGCAAACTAGGTCTACCAACGGTCACTCTAGGATCGGTCGTCTCGATCGATTCGGACGGGGGAGTTTTTCCCGGTCAACAAATCGAGAGACAAGAGATCTCTGGATAGACACGTGAGACGCAAGCTTTGCTAAGCTTCTGTCGCCGGAGATCGGGAAGAAGAACGATCAGCGGCGGCGACTTACTAGCCCGAGCGCGACGGCGGCGGAGAAGAGAAATCGCGATATTAGGGTTTCGTGCTCGGCTTCTTTCTGTGTCCGTATTCTGTTCAAAATACCTGTATATAAATACTGTAGAGGTTTTCCAATATGACCGTTTGTGGGACCCACAAAAGAGATCCCCAAATCCCGGTCCAGAAACTTAACAGCGGCAGATCCGGTTCAGGAAGTTCCAGAAAAATGCCAAGTCAAAATCGGTGAGAATCGAAAGTGATTCTCGCCGAGTCGCCGAGAATCAAAGGTGATTCTCGACGATTCGGCGAGAATCAAAGATGATTCTCGTCGAATTTGCCTTGGTTGCACACACTGCTTTAAGCCAGGTCGAGACGGCGAGAATCAACCAGTGATTCTCGTCGATTCGACGAGAATCACTAGTGATTCTCGCCGAATCGGCGAGAATCACTAAGTGATTCTCGTCGATTCTTACTTAGACGCAGAGGTGCTAGCTTAGAAGTTGCTGGATCGAGTTCGGCGAGAATCAACTTCTTATTCTCGACGAATCGGCGAGAATCCCAAGTGATTCTCGCCGAATCGGCGAGAATCACTTGGTGATTCTCGTCGATTCTAACTTAGACGAATTTTCGTCTTTCCACCTATGAGATGCTCCTTGACCCATCCTTGCTCCTTGTCTGCTCCTGCATATTTACAGCCCTGTGCTTGAAAATAAGTGCACTCCAATAGAGAGAGTACACGTAGGCCAACACACTGATCTGCTCAACGAGGGATTACGTCGTGCAGACCCGTGTATATTGACCTACTGCACCCTGACAGTGGTGTGCACTTAGCATGGAAAAACTGCAAGCACAACTAGAAGGATTTTATCAAATACATAGTCTATTGACCTTAGCTTGTCCAGGGGCTTCTTCAAATCAGGTACATTGTGGATACAATACCCAACAGTTGTTGAGGTTGAAGCCTTAGCGGACCATCATATGGTGCATCTCCAGGGCCCACATTTGGTCCTGCATGCCATCGTGGCCAAGCTGGCGTAGGGTCATGCCATGGTAGGCTTCGGCATCCTTGCGGCCATATAGGCTGAAACCAAGCGCGTAGGCATGACCCAAGGGTG
Organism: Platanthera guangdongensis; assembly: GCA_039583875.1. Classification (NCBI taxonomy): domain Eukaryota; kingdom Viridiplantae; phylum Streptophyta; class Magnoliopsida; order Asparagales; family Orchidaceae; genus Platanthera; species Platanthera guangdongensis. The sequence goes on along the minus strand of CM077166.1, from coordinate 62,268,003 downwards.
GTTGTAGACTTGGCCAAGAGGGATGGAGGGAGGACATGGAGATCCTATGTGCCTCCTCATCCCAATGGACCATCGGCTCGTCGGCCGAGTCCTTTTGCTTCCACCCAAAGCCGAAGAGGGGATTGCTGTTCGACAGGCCCGACTCGTGGGCCGTAGACTCCACTGTACCAGGAGAAGAGGGCTCTCCACCCTCCCGGTCCTTCTATGGAGAGCCCTTCAGCGATCTCACCGGCGATCCTTTGGGGGTGGTCTCCAACGAGTTCATGAAGATATGTTCTTGTTGTTGCTATCTTCCCCGAACTTGTTGTTGTTGTAGTCCCCCTGGGAGACCACCGTCACCTTCATCTTCTTTGGAGGAGGGTGGCAGAGAGTTGAGCTGGAACCTTCGAGGCCAGGTCGTTTCCGGCTGGAGGAGGGTCCACCTGACTCCAGCTCGCCTCGGCAGGCCGCCGCTGCTGCCCGCTCACGAGCGAGTGGGTTTGGGTTGAGTCCCGAGTCCGTGTGTGGCAGATGCTTGGGAATTGATCGCTCCACTACAGGGAATGTGTTAAGAAATTTGATTATTGTAAGCAAGCTGGTAAGAAGACAGGGAAGGGGTATACCTTCACCAGGCACTGTAACGCCCCCGATTTTTCTGCGATTATTTAATTCTCGTTTGACGTTACGTTGACGCGTTTCCGGCTTGTGCCGTTTGTTATAGCATGGTCTTATCTCTTTTGGTTCCTTGTGTGGTTGTTGGTAGACTTTTTGGCAAGATCCCCTAGCAAACTGAGTCTGTTTTGGTGACCGGTGAGGCCTCTCGGGGGATGCTTGTGTTTTGGCTTCGGGTAGTGATAACCCGAGATTTGTTCATCGAGAGTTGGTTTCGACTTCGTCGTTGCGTTCGTAGCATAGGTAATTAGCTACAGTGTGAATTTCGTCGGATTCCGAGGTGGTTCGGTTTTCGCGTCGTTTTGATGTGTTAATAATAATGGATGCAAATAATTAATTAATAAAGCTTGAAATGAATCCAATGGCTTTTAGGTGGCAGTTAAGGCTGATAAGACGTGTCTATGCATATATATAGACTTAAGAGAAAAAAACGATACTATTCATCATCTCCTTCCGTGAGAGAATAACCGCTGTCCTGTTCATGAGTGGAAGAAAACCGGAGGACAGCCTTGCCTTCCACCGCCGATTCCCAGAGTTCTAGCAGTCGGATTTTCGTTCTGAGGGACCCTAGATCTTCATTTCAACGTTTTGCTCGGTTAGGTGTTGACTGCCAGATCTGTGGGGAAGCAGAAAAGTCGGTCGAGACCTTCCAGAAATCAAGGCAAGTGGTGCTCTTTGCCCTTGCCAAGTAGGAACTTCTTCAGTTGTTTTTTTTGGTTCCTTGTTGTCAAATATTGATTCCAGATCTTGCAAATGCTTAGTTTTTCCTTCATCATGTCAAGCAATCGTTAAGCCTACTGAACTTTTCTTCCTGTCCAGATATTTGATTTAACTTCAGGTTGAGATTTTTGTTTAAATTTCTGCTCTTAGAACCTAGGAATGCTGCCTAGCCTTGTCAGGTCTCTCAATTACTGAAATTTTAGGCCTACTGTCAGTTGCTGTAGTGTTTTAATGTTGAGTTCTTCATGGGTAGGCTCAGTTTTGGAGTAAATTTGGCTTGACAGTTGGGGTAGCAGTAGCAGAAATTTCTTTTCCTTTCCATTGTCTTGAGGATTAGAGTGTTTCTGGGCTAGTAGAAGTGGTCTGGTATGATAGGTGGAGCATAGGAATTAAGTTAGCATTTATCTGCACTCAACGCTCCCAGTTCGACAAAGATCGTCAATCTCAATTCGACGATTTTCGTCGAACTCAGATCGACAATCTCCGGTCGCCTGTGATTGGCGAAGGTCATCGATCTGGGTTCGACGATAATCGTCGAACTGAGATCGACGATTTTTCCTGTGATCTGAGTTCGACGATAATCGTCAAACTGAGTTCGACGATTTCCTGTGGCCTGCATTCGACGAAAAATCATCGAACTGAGTACGACAATTTCCCGTGACCTGTGTTCGACAAAAGAAAATTGCCGAACGGAGTTCGACGATTTCCCGTGACCTGTGTTCGACGAAAATCATCGAACGGAGTTCGACGATTTCCCATCACCTGTGTTCGACAAAAGAAAATCGTCGAACGGAGTTCGACGATTTCCCGTGACCTGTGTTCGACGAAAATCGTCGAACGGAGTTCGACGATTTCCCGTGACATGTGTTCGACGAAAATCGTCGAACGGGGTTCGACGATTTCCTATAGCTGGAGATCGACGATTTCCAATAAGCTGAGGTCGACGTTTAATTCTTTTGCCTTAACCGAATTTTTCGTGCAATTTCTTTCCTTCCCGAGTGATTACCTCCTAGGTCAGGATGTCTTGCTGTTCATTCGTTCCTTCTTTTTTTAAGGTCGAATCGTGGGTTATGGCAGGTAGTGGTATTTTGACGCTCTAAAGGAGTGAGATGTTTTGTCTGCGAGCCGTGGCCTCCACCTTTTAGTCCCAGGTACGGGCTGGGATTAGCCGTTGCCGCCACTTTTTAATCCCAGGTACGGGCTGGGTATGTGGTGGCCTTGTGCTAATACAATGAATTTTTAGTTGGAACTGTTTTGTTTGGGGGACTGTTTTTGGTCACCAACTCAGGTCCATGTTGTTTACTACTGCCATTAACTCAAAAATTAGGATTGTTAGGTGTTTCTTCCTTGTAGAATGCAGCTTTTTGTGGCAAGTTCTCTTTTCTTTCTCCTTGTAGCCTCTGTAGGATTTGAGCAGGGCTTGTTGTTGTTTCCTTGTACTTGGTGTACTTTGGCTTACTTTGGACAGCATTTGCTCTTACTGTCATGTTTACTTACTCTCTTTCATTCCATTTTGATATAATTCTTTTATTCAGATTCTCTTGTTTTACTTGTTGAGGTATTCTTTTCTTCTCTGAATGCCTCAGGTTCTGATTAGTAGCCGAGTAGGCGGCTAGTTTTGATGTGTTGTTGCTGGTGATCTCTTGTACTGCAGAGATCAGTTTCATGGTCTTGTGAGGTAGTTTTCTATTTTTCTTACAGAAATACATGCTCGCCAGTGGGTTCGTGTCAGGTTGTTGACGCCCGCTGGTGGTTTTTACTTATGATACTAGATATGTTTCTTTTTCTGCTACTTTTCTGGAGAGAGTCTATTTGCTCTTGGGAAGATTTATGCTAGGTTGCTAGTTACTTTTAAACTTAAAAAACACTATTATAAGTATATCTCATGATCAACATGTTTTATTAAACTCATACGCTACTTTCCAAGTAACGTAAAAAGATCGTTTTCCAACTTATAATATAAAATAAATCTAAAGTCTTGCATAGTGTAAGTGGACCTCGGGGGACACTTACGCACTCTCTTAGGATGTCAAATGTGAATAAAGTATTTTCCGCTGCATATAAGTATAGTTTTTTAACCATGTACTAGATGATCCACCGAGTCGAGGGATACGACCTTTAAAAATATAACTGATTTTTCTAATCATTAAACTTGTGAATTTTCATAGTCTAGTTAGATGGTGTTTGCCTGAGCGTCGACAGTTATCCCCTGCTCGACGTGGCATCACAATGCGTGTTTTCTCCTACTCTGATACTTCTTAATTTCGGAGAAAATGCGGGTTGTGACAGTTGGTATCCGAGGGATTTTGCTTGACAATTTGTCGGGCAACCTTTCCTTGTAGGTATTAGATGTTTAGCATCATATCATACACATACCTATATGTCATCAGCACGTCTTGGCTGAAGCACGAACACTACACTCATAGCATAACATGAAGTATACGGGACATATTATGTAGTATGGGATGCATAATATGTGTCTGTATATGGATCCACCATAGGGGCAACATGTGAGGGTTATGTAGTATGTGATGCATAACCTCACCACATGAATGCGACTAGCACGTTTCTTTTTTGTTGCATGAGAATGTTATGTAGTATGTGATGCATAACATTTTCATGCGTACACCACTCATGACATGCATTCGGGCCTTTTTAGAATGCATATCACAATCATGTATAGCATAACATTGCATAAACACAATGTGCCAAGCTAAAGATTTGTAGGATGACATATGTACACACATGGTTTTAAATAAAAAAAGAATATAAATTCATGCATTCCCGATCTAGGCACAAGAGTTAGTTGATGGTCGTTAACCATCCTAGGTTAAGCATAGCATCACTTTTGTAAAAAATAAAATAAAATCTCAGAGCAAGTATAGCAGTTAAAGGTTCATATTTATGTATGTATTGTCTGTACTGGTAGTTTATTTTAACTATTGTACTAGGTTCCGACCTCAGTTTTTATGGTTTTAGGATGGTGAGACGTCCTTCGACTAGGTCGACTCCCCTGTTTGAGGGTGACTATTCAGGAGCGCAGAGTAATGTGGTGATCGAGAGCCTGCAACGAAGCAACGATTCCTTGACCAAGCAGATGGTGGAGATGCAGTCCCAGATCTAGTCTCTGGTGGCAGTGGTGGCAGGACAAACTCAGGGGGTGCAAGCCCCTGCAGGGGGGTCAGCTGCTCCTCCCCCTCCTGCTCCCCTGAGACCTCCAGCGGTGGTGCCAGCAGAGATGGCCTTTATTTCTCAGTTTCAGCGACTTAGCCCTCCTACATACGATGGGAAGGTAGATTTCATGGTCATAGATGATTGGCTGATCTCCATGGATGAGATGTTCTCGTACTCCGGTATTTCAGATGATCAGAGAGTGATGATAGCCGCCTATCAGCTAAAGGGTTTGGCTAAGAGTTGCTGTCTTAGGGAAAAGGAGAGCTTGGTGGCTGGTTGCTCTTGGGGATTATTCAAGGAGATGCTGTTGAGGAAGTTCTTGCTTTCGGTCGAGCGTGACCGACTAATGAACGACTTCCTTCACCTGAAGTAGAGGTAACTCACGGTCAGTGAGTATGAGATATAGTTCAGTAAGTTGAGCCGGTTTTCCCCTGGGTTGGTGAGTGTTGAAGCAGATCGAGTCAAGAGGTTCCTTGGTGGCTTGAGGAGCGAGGTTCAGCAGTTGGCCAGTGCTTATGGATCAGAGACTTATACAGGGGTAGTGGAGGCTGCTCTGAAAGTGGAGGCAATTGAGACCGTAAAGAACATAGGCCAGTAAATGATTTAGGACAAGAGGAAGTCTGCTGAAGTGAAGAACCCCCAGGTACTCGATGCTGCTTCGGGAAAGAAGAGCAAGGTAGTGTGTAGCTTCTGTGGCCGGTCAGGCCACCCTATTGAGAGGTGTTTCAAGAAGGCAGGAGCGCAGAAGAAGGAGCAAGTTCATGCTATTCAAGGTGCTCCTAGGAAGGATGTTTCATGTTCTGTTTGCAAGCGACCCAGGCATGATGCTGCCCAGTGCTGGTCAGAGGATAAAGTCTGCTATCAGTGTGGACAGAAGGGCCATATCAAGACTAGGTGTCCTCATGTCCAGCCTGTTCTTCAAGCAGTTCCACTTCAGGCTTTACCTCTGCCTCAGCGTGTGGACAAGGGCAAAGTAAAGCTGAACGTGATCTCTTCCGAGGAGGCTCAAAATTCGACTCCGGTCATCTCAGGTTAGTCGTTTTCCTATCCTGAAAGTTTTATTTGCTAGAATGGTTATAGTTTTGTTTTGGTAGTTCCTTAGTTGCTTATATATATACTCCTATAGGGAAATTTAAGGTGAAGAACCGCTGGGCGCGTGTTCTGTTCGACTCCGGCGCTACCCACTCGTTTGTGGCTAGAGCTTTTGTAGAGCATTATCGGTTGATTCTAGATCAAGTTCGTGATACTTTCCGCATCAAGTTTCCTTCTCGTGAATCAGTGTTATCAGATTTGGGCATTTTGGATTGCCCTGTTTTGTTGGGGGACTTTCTTGCGAAGGCAGACTTGAAGATGATTGATCTAGAGGACTTCGATGTTATTCTGGACATAGACTGGTTGTCTAAGTATGATGCGGTTATTCAGTGCAAAGGGAAGCTGTTGGACTTCATCAAGGACAACGGTCAGCCTATAAGTGTGTATGTTGATCCGTGCCAGGATTCCCCTGTCGTTTCTGCGGTATGTGCTCAGAAGCTATTTCGTTCTTATTATTTTGCTTGTTTAGTCTCGGTGGTTGGGATTGCTGTTAGTGTACAATGCTTGGAGGAGATTCCTGTTGTACGTGGTATCTCCGATGTTTTTCCTGATGACCTTCCTGGTCTTCCCCCCGAGCGGGATGTTGAGTTTGTGATTGATTTGGAACTGGGTACGCGTCCTATTGCTAAGGCGTCGTATCAAATGGCCCCTCGTGAGTTGGAGGAGTTGCGAGTCCAGTTGGACGAGTTGTTGGCAACAGGCTTTATCAGGCTGAGTTCGTCGCCTTAGGGTGCTCCTGTTCTATTTGTGAAGAAGAAGGATGGGTCGATGAGGCTGTGCATCGATTATAGGGAGCTGAACAAAGTCACCATTAAGAACAGGTACCCTCTACCGAGGATCGATGACTTATTTGATCAGTTGCATGGTAGCACGGTGTTTTCCAAGATCGATCTTCGTTCTGGCTATCATCAGCTCAGGATCCGTGAGGCAGATATTCCACGGACTGCGTTAAGATCGAGGCATGGACACTTCGAGTTTCTAGTGATGTCGTTTGGTTTGACCAACACACTATCAGCTTTCATGGATATGATGAACCGGGTGTTCAAGGACTTTCTAGACAAGTTCGTGGTGGTATTCATCGATGATGTGTTGATCTACTCTCGTAGTGCTGAGGAGCATGAGCAGCATCTGTGCTTGGTTCTATCGGAGTTGAGGAACCACAAGTTATTCACCAAGCTGAGCAAGTGCGAATTTTGGTTGCCTCAGGTCTCGTTTCTGGGCCACGTGGTGAATAAGGATGGGATCTCGGTCGACCCGAAAAAGATCGCAGCAGTGATGGATTGGAGAAGGCCGGGCACGCCCAAGGAGATTAGAAGCTTCCTAGGGTTGGCCGTCTACTACATAAGGTTTGTGGAGGGTTTCTCTACCATAGCTGCACCTTTGACAAGATTGACTCATAAGAACACGGTCTTTGTTTGGAGCGAGAAGTGCGAAGAAGCCTTTACTGGAACTAAAGAACAAATTGTGCACTGCTCCAGTTCTGACCCTACCTATTGAGAACGTAGAGTATGATGTGTACGTGGATGCTTCACATGTTGGTCTGGGTTGCGTTTTGATGCAGGCTGGAAAAGTGATTGCGTATGGGTCAAGGCAATTAAAGACTCTTGAGAGAAATTACCCTACGCATGACCTTGAGTTTGCAGCGGTGATTTATGCGCCAAAGCTGTGGAGGCATCTACTTTATGGTGCTCAGTGCAAGATCTTCACAGATCATAAAATTCTAAAGTACGTGTTCACTCAGAAGGAGTTGAATCTGCGGTAACGGCGGTGGCTAGAGTATGTGGCTGATTATGATGTGGAGATGCAGTATCATCCGGGAAAGGCAAATGTGGTGGCCGACGCCCTGAGCTGTAAGACGAGGAAGATCTTTAATCTCACCGCTGATTGTTTAGTGGAAGAGTTCCTCCTGATGGATATTTCCGTGGGACGCTGTGACATGCAGAGCAGTTTGGCAGTGGCATAGCCGTCTTGGATTTCACTTACCATGTTGCACCAGAAGGATGATCCGGATCTTCTGCACTTTTACCTCAGGACTGAGAGAGGGGAGTTGTCGGATTTCTCTATCGATGATGCAGGTACTTTGAAGTACCGCGGCAGGTTTTGCATCCCCGCTGTTGGAGACATCAGGGTTATGTTATGAAGAGAGGCTCATGGATCCAGTGTTGCCTACCATCCAGGATCTACAAAGATGTACCATGAATTGAAGCAAATTGCCTGGTGGTATAGGATGAAGGGTGATATAGCCCGATTTGTTGATGACTGCCACACTTGCAAGCGTGTGAAGGCCGATCATGGAAGGCCTGGTGGCAAGTTGACTCTGTTGGAGATCCCGAATTGGAAGTGGGAGAGTATTTCTATGGACTTCATCACGGGCTTACCGAGATATCCAAGGGGATTTGGTTCAGTTTGGGTGATCGTGGACCGATTGACGAAGTGTGCGCACTTCGTACCCTATAAGATAGATTACCGATGAAGAAGATAATGGAGCTGTACTTGAACGAGATCATCAGATTACACAGTGTGCCAGTTAGCATCATTTCAGATCGAGACTCCCATTTTACATCTCTCTTCTGGAGGAGTCTGCAAGAGGGTTTGGGTACAGATTTGAGGTATTCTACAGCTTACCACCCTCAGACCAATGGTCAGACTGAGCGGGTGAACCAGATAGTTGAGGATATGATCAGGTGCTACATCTTGGACTACGATGGAGCGTGTGATGAGCATTTGCGGCTTATGGAATTTGCATACAATAACAGTTACCAGGAGAGCTTGCAAATGGCTCCGTTTGAAGCTTTGTATGGGAGGCGCTGCAGAACTCCCTTATTTTGGACCGAGGTCGGTGAAAGGCCTGTGCTGGGTCCGTATGCGCTCGAGGAAATGTAAATCATAGTGAAGCTTATTCGAGAAAAGCTTCGTATAGCTCAGGAGATATATGAGAAGAACGCCAACCAGCGTAGGTCTGACTTGGAGTTTTCTGTAGGGGACCTTGTGTTTCTTAAGGTTTCCCTGATGTTTGGTGTTAAGAGGTTTGGTAAGAACCGGAAATTGGATCCGAGGTATGTGGGACCGTTTAAGATTGTTGGACGGATTGGCGTGTCAGCATATAGATTGGATTTGCCAGCAAATTTCACAGATGTTCGTAATGTGTTTCATGTATGCCAATTACGGAAGTGTGTGCGAAGTAGTGGGCAAGTCTTGGATGTTGTGCCCCAGTTGGAGCCTAATCTTTCATATGTTGAGGTGCCGGTCCGCATCTTGGATACTCAAGATTGGGTGCTGCGGACAAAGTCTATCCCGATTGTGAAAGTTCTATGGAAGAATCAGGATTTGGAAAGTGCGACTTGGGAGCTAGAGTCGGCTATGAGGGAGGCTCACCCTCATCTGTTCCCTTGATTTGATTGGTACGTTTCTTTCTACTAGTTCTTGTTTTGTTACTTTCCTTCTATGGTAGAAGTAGCGTATATAAAGTTTCGGGACAAAGCTTTCTTTTAGGGGGAGTGACTGTAACGCCCCCGACTTTTCTGCGATTATTTAATTCTCGTTTGGCGTTACGTTGATGTGTTTCCGGCTTGTGTCGTTTGTTAGAGCGTGGTCTTAGCTCTTTTGATTCCTTGTGTGGTTGTTGGTATCCTTTTTGGCAAGATCCCCTAGCAAGCCGAGTGTGTTTTGGTGACCGGTGAGGCCTCTCGGGGGATGCTTGTGTTTTGGCTTCGGGTAGTGATAACCAGAGATTTGTTCGACGAGAGTTGGTTTCGACTTCGCCGTTGCGTTCGTAGCATAGTTAATTAGCTACGGTGTGAATTTCGTCGGATTCCGAGGTGGTTCAATTTTCGCGTCGTTTTGATGTGTTAATAATAATGGATGCAAATAATTAATTAATAATGCTTGAAATGAATCCAGTGGCTTTTAGGTGGCAGTTAAGGGTGATAAGACGTGTCTATGCATATATATAGCCCTAAGACAAAAAAACGAGACTATTCATCGTCTCCTTCCGTGAGAGAATAACCCCTGTCCTGTTCATGAGTGGAAGAAAACCAGCGGACAGCCTTGCCTTCCACCGCCGATTCCCGGAGTTCTAGCGGTCGGATTTTCGTTAAGAGGGTAGATCTGGACTGCTCTCCTCTAGATATTCATTTTGACATTTTGCTCGGTTAGGTGCTGACTGCCAGATCCGTGGGGAAGCAGAAAAGTCGGTCGGGACCTTCAGGAAATCAATGCAAGTGGTGCTCTTTGCCCTTGCCAAGTAGGAACTTCTTCATTTGTTTTTTTTGGTTCCTAGTTGTTTACTACTGCCATTAACTCTCAAATTAGGATTGTTAGGTGTTTCTTCCTTATAGAATGCAGCTTTTTGTGGCAAGTTCTCTTTTCTTTTACCTTGTAGCCTCTGCAGGATTTGAGCAGGGCTTGTTGTTGTTTTCTTGTACTTGGTGTACTTTAGCTTACTTTGGACAACATTTGCTCTTACTATCATGTTTACTTACTCTCTTTCATTCCATTTTGATATAATGCTTTTATTCAGATTCTCTTGTTTTACTTGTTGAGATATTCTTTTCTTCTCTGAATACCTCAGGTTATGATTAGTAGCCGAGTAGGCGGCTAGTTTTGCTGTGTTGTTGCTGGTGATCTCTTATACTATAGAGATCAGTTTCTTGGTCTTGTGAGGTAGTTTTCTGTTTTTCTTACAGACATACATTCTCGATAGTGGGTTCGTGTCAGGTTATTGATGACCGCTGGTGGTTTTTACTTATGATACTAGATATGTTTCTTTTTCTGTTACCTTTCTGGAGATAGTCTATTTTCTCTTGGGAAGATTTATGTTAAGTTGCTAGTTACTTTTAAATCTAAAAAAACACTATTATAAGTATATCTCATGATCAACATATTTTATTAAACTCATACACTACTTTCCAAGTAACATAAAAAGATCGATTTCCTACTTATAATATAAAATAAATCTAGAGTCTTGCATAGTGTAAGTGGACCTCGGGTGACACTTACGCACTCTCTTAGGATGTCAAATGTGAATAAAGTATTTTCCGCTGCGTATAAGTATAGTTTTTTAACCATGGACTAGATGATCCACCAAGCCGAGGGATACGACCTTTAAAAATATAACAGATTTTTCTAATCATTAAACTTGTGAATTTTTATAGTCTAGTTAGATGGTGTTCTCCTAAACGTCGACAGTTATCCCCTGCTCGACATGGCATCACAATGCGTGTTTTCTCCTACTCTGATACTTCTTAATTTCGGAGAAAATACGGGTTGTGACAGGCAGTACCAGGAGGAGCGAGTCGAGGCCCCTTCTGAGGTGGGCGACCTCAAAGAACTTCCCAACGAACAACTTGTGCAACTCGGCATCATCGCCGGATAGTGTCGCAGGCTCGTATACCTCCTCGATCTTCTGATGGGGGAGAAAAGTATGTTGCCAAAGTCTCCCATGATGAAGATGATCTTGGATACCCAGTTGTGGTTTTTGTTCGCGGTCTCGCGAAACTTTATCTGCGAGCCCATTAGATAGGAGACCCCATCGTTGGTCGCGTAGTAGGTGAAGATTTTGCAGAAGACGACGACGTTGAATTCGATCCGCTCAGTGAAGAGATGGCAGGAGAACGTGACCATTATGTCGATCGCGTTCGGGTTTAGCTGCGCGGGCACCATGCTGAAGTACTTCAAGATCTGGTGGATTTCAGGCCAGAGGGGTAAGCGCAGCCCCACATGAAAGTATGAGGTGGGGATGGCGAGCCCGTCCAGGAAAAAAGGTGTTTATGGTCTCGCCTACTGCCGACCGCCGCCCCTCATAACCGGGGGGGCATGTATTCTTTCTTGAAGGTGGTGAGCTTGCACTCAGTGGTGTTTCTATCAAAGAATAGGTACTCGGCAAATTGCCAAGCACACTTTGAGCACCCGTAGGCATCAGGTCGTACTTTGCCCATGCTCTTGAAATGGGTTGGTGTGCGAGAACTAGTAGAGAGAAGGGCAGCAAGGAGGGGTGTGAAAGCAATAAAGGTTATGGACCAGGGGTTGGTGAGGTGGCCTATTAATAGAAAATAGAATTTATGGCTAAGCTGACCGGTCAGTCCAGCTCGCCGGCCCCCGCTCGTCAACCTTAGATCACCAGCCCAAGCTCTCCATTCTGGCGACCTGACCCATCCTAGTGCGAGGGGAGGTTTAGTTGGCACATCATATTATTTCTAAACATACAGAATTTTAAAAAATTGTTAAAGTTATTACAGACAGGGGTTATCGCAACCCCAAAAATAGAAATGTTCATAGCGAGCAGAAGATGTTTGGTTAGCCCACACGACCAGGGGAGCTAGGGGGCGAGGGCCGGTAGGTTCAGTTGGGAGCCATTTCCATCTATCACAGCTTCGCGCCCCCATCCCTAGAAGTCAGCGCGGGGTGAGGAACTCGTGGAATAGGACCAGGTCATGGCAGAAGGCCTGCAGGTTCTCATGGATCATCGTCATACCTGTGGTGGGGGACATCATCTCAGCCACCGAGCCATGCTGCACCTTATCCACGAGTAGCACATAGTCCCATTCTAGCGCCTATAGCCTATGCTCATGATAGGTGCCATCTGCTTGAAGTTGATGTAGGGCAGCGTTTGGCTTCTTCACCATCTCTATCATTCGCCGCCTCATCTCGGTAGGATCCAGCGATTCATCTAGGAAACCTTCCATCCCAAGCTCAGGGGGTGGCGAGTGGTGAGCCTGTTTCGAAGATTCCTTGATCTCAGATGGAGTGGGGAGACCTACAAAAAATGACCAACTCTCGTAGGGAGGGGGTCCGAGCACAACAAAGAAGCCAAGGAGAGATGTTTTAACAAGTAGGGCTTACACGATGAGCTCGATAGTTCCTGGAGAGTATGTGAAGGCGTCAAGGCCAAGTTATTATTGTGGCCATGAGGATGGTCCCCCGATGAGATGAGGTTGAAGCTGGGAACCGGGATGTCCTCGGCCATCTCCCCCGTGAGCGTAGGAGCAGGTGCATGCTGTTGAGAAGGAATGCGGGATGGCACGTTTGACTTCAGCGAGTCTAGCCCTGTGGTCTCGAAGGGAGGTGATTTGTTCTAAAGGCAAGCATCGGGGGAGTCTGAGGCCGTGAGTCATCGCGTGGGGTGTGGACTCACGGAGTGGAGCTCTCGGTGTCGGTCTGGCGGCATTCAGGGTCGGGGGGAATGTCGATGACCATCTTCCCCTTGTGGTCATTAGCTGGTTAGGAGGAGGCGAGCCTGTGGGACAGGGTGGACTCCAGGTCGTGGTAGATGGACTCGAAATCCTTGGGGATGGACTTCATCTTCTTGGCAGGATTTGACTTGGATTGCTCGCGCAGTGCAGCACAGGGAGGCATGATGAAAAGCATGTCGACGCCAGTGGCATTGAGCTCGCGGGCGCGAATAAGCTTCTCTTGGAGCTATTTGGAGAGAGGAATCTTATCAAAACTCAATTAAGGGGAATGGTGTAGGCCGTCCAGGTATGCGGGCATGTATTTATAACCGCTAGTGGAGCCCACCAAAAGATTCTCTAGTCCCTATCGCACTAGCCACATATCGTTGGGTTATATGTTTCTTTGTGTGCTTGGACCAACCTCGTAAAGAGCGGTGATTGTGTACAACCCCATATCCGACAAGTAGTGGGTGACAGGAACCAGACCAGCCAGGAACAGTATTCTAGCTCGTCCAAGTGGGGTGAACTGTTTGAGGGGCGAGTGGAGTAGGTTGACTCGCACTCACCCTAGGGCCTCGACGAGCAGCAGACAAGTGGAGCGGGCTGGCTCGCAGTCGTCCCAGGGGCGAGTGGGGTGGACGGGCCCGTGCTTTCCCATGGGAGATAAAGGCGGCAAGCGCCAGCTCCATCGAGCGCTCTCCGCCCCCGGTGAATGGTGTCTCTAAAGGGCCACTCGTCTAGTTTCTTGTGATGTGTTTTTACCATTTTACCCCCGTTCTCCTATTTGTAGCCTGGTGGAACAGAGGAGTTACATTTTTGGCAGACCCAGTTGTGCTGCACATAGTTACCCATGACAGTAGAGGTTAGCTATTTGTAGGCCATTTTCAGAAATCTATAAATAGACCCAAGGGGGTACCTCAGAAGGCATACTCTCTTGTGCCCCGATCTTCTTGCGCATTTTGAGGTATCCTTAGCTTGACATTTTGCTAGGGTGTGGGGGGGGGGAAGCGCTCTAAGATCTTCCGGGTGTGTGGTGGGACCTCCAGGCCAAGCCCTTAGGTCTGTCCCTTGTTCTTTTTTGCTTAGTCATTCGGCTCGTGACAGAGAAGTAAGTGTTTGATCTCCCCTTGCCCAAGGGTGAACTCCACGGAGACCAAGTTTTTGGTTTCAACAGTCGCGATAAAGTCCCATCTTCAAGCTTGCGGAAACGATTGTCCCAATTAACAATCTCTCTGTAGCGGGGATCAACAACCACATCAACAACGTCATCATGAACAAGTGGCCGGACTTTGTCGCCAATAATCAAACGGTCACGAGCATTACAAGAACATGGCGGGACATCGTCTACATCAATCCTCCCCCACTCAAAATCACTCATCACCGATGAGTGGCCTACGAGAGAGCGATGGAATAAGGCAACCTCCAAATATAGAACAACGAGATTCCAAGTAACAACCGAGAGTAACCTGTGAGGCATCACCGAAACAACCAAGGTTTCCAAGAAAATAGACAAAAATGTGACAGGAAGAAAATTGACTTTTGTCTTACTAACCGGTGCAAGTACCATGGAATCCCAGTGGAAGTTAGATACGACAATAACCTCACTCTCCAACCCACCAGAACAGGTAGTGGGAGGAAGAAACAGCAGGGAATGCGACTTTGGAGGATGCGAAACATACGACGTAAAATTCGTGATGTTGAAAATGGGTGAAACACTCCAATCATTAATAAAATACAAAAAATCATAATGTCTCCATTTTCGATATAAATCAGGTACGGGTGAGCTCTCCTATATGTTATGTTCAAGATGGTGCCGGTAAGAAACTGGTCGAGAGATGAATGCATTAAAATTATACTGTCAACTTGTAAGTAGGGTACTCTCGGGAGTATGGCGGCATGCAAATGACACAACTTACATTGGATAGCAATGACCACAAGATTGGGTGCATAGATATCGTGACATGGTTGAGAATAAGGCGGTGCTAATTGATTTAATCGATTTAATTTATATTTTGAGTTTAGTGGACTCAAACCAAGAAGCACAATAATAATTTGTAAATATTCATATTTTTACGTACTTTATTTAGGTTGTTTTAATTTATTTTCATTGTTTTTGTTACTTTTGTTCAATAAAATGTTCTTTTTTTGTATATACTCTTCTAACTTTGCTTTATTTTGTTTTCTGAAATTTTTGCAGAAATTGGTGAATTTTCAAAGTACACGCCCTTGTCAATTGAATTACGCTCGTGACTGGGCCGTGTCACTTTGACGCTAGTGAAAAATTGTTGTCGCTGTGAATCTGAGATATCGGGCTAGAACACGCATGTGTCCCCTCCGACATGCTCGTGTCACACCAGTCAACACAAAATTCCAGCAGACTTGACACTCAACCCCTCTTGCAGACTCGACCCTCAAAGCCAGGAACATGCCTATGACCTTCCCGACATGCCCATGTTTGGTCAGCGAGTTTTCAATCCCAAGAAAAATTAAATTCTGTCAAAATCAAATAGCAGCGAGATGTCCAGTCACGATCGTGTGGTTCGGCGCATGCCCGTGTCAATCATGTTCTATTGGTTGCCGCCTCGTGACAAGACGATGCTAGCAAGGCAAGGACTCGACTCCTCTAGCACGCCTTTGCTAGTCACGTCGTCCAAACACGCCCGTGACCATCTAACACGCCTGTTACCCCCACGTTGAACTTCTAGAAGAAGCCCCAAAATCAACCACCAATAACTATTCAGCTTATCCATCCACCGGACCCGACACGCCCCCCGGTCACGGCCGTGAGCAGGGCGTGTAATCTGAAATTTTTTGCTTATAAATAAAAGTTTTTTGTATGAGCTACGAGTTCAAAATTTTGGAACCATTTTGCTGCTAGTGTGTTGCTTGGGTGCGATTTGAGCTATGTAAGGAGATTTTCTCCCTCACTTTTCTATTTGCTTTTGCTTTTTGTGACTCTACTTTTGTCTTAATAAAATATGCTAGTTTCTCTCTCCTTATGTTATATTGGAATGCATCTGAGTCCCCCACTTTCAGCGATCTTTTGTATCTTTGTTTTTCTTTTTAATATGGGTGTGTGTGTGTGTATGAGTAAGATTTGGTGTTTTTATGTTATCAACTTATTATTTTGCTTAGATTAGTTTTAGATTTTCTCAAACTTATTAGTTGTTATGATAGCTTTTCTTATCTTGTCCCTTAGCTTTATTTAGGTTTAGGATTTTTGTGTTTTTCATTCATGCTTATGGATTTAAAAAAATGGTTTTAAAGTGGTTTTTATCCTTTTTTTACTTAGGTTTTTTTAGCTTGTAAAACTTTTGGTTCTTTTAAACTTTCTTCCACTTTTTAAGCATTTTTATAAAATTATAAGAATGGATTAGTTGTTATTTTAATTTTTAAAACACTTTGATTTTTGCTTTTATTTTGAAAATCTTTTCCTTCTATAATTTCTATTCCTCCTTTTTATGCAATTTTAGCAAGTTCTAACGGTAGAAATGTAAACGTTTTAATTTTTCGACCACTTTATTTTTCTCTTTTGGTTATGTGTGTGAGTGTATGAGTTAGTTTGTTTTAGCTTTGTTTATTGCTTTCTTTCCTTAAAGTAGAGTGTGTGAGTATATGAGATAACATTTACTGCTTTCATTTCCCGCCTACTCGTTTGAGTAGGACTTAACATTTCCTGCCTACTCTCTTGAGTAGGACTTGCAATTTACTGCATTTATTTCCCGCCTACTCATTTGAGTAGGTCTTGTCATTTCTCGGCTACTCGTTTTAGGACTTGCAATTTACTACTTTCATTTCCCGCCAACTCATTTTAGTAGGACTTGCAATTTACTGCTTTCATTTCCCGTCTACTCGTTTGAGTAGGACTTGTTATTTTATGCCTACTCGTTTAAGTAGGACTTGTTATTTCCCGCTACTCCTTTGAGTATGACTTGTCATTTTCCGGCGACTCATTTGAGTAGGACTTGTCATTTCCCGCCTACTCGTTCGAGTAGGACTTGTAATTCCAATTATGTAATTTTCTTTTTTGTAACATAGCTTTATCTTTTTACTATGATCTTGGTTGAGTGTGTGCCTTCTTTTTATTAGTAAACTCTTCCCTTTCTAATGTTAGGTTATTTTATGTCTTTTTCTTTACAACCCTATAGAATTTAGTTTTGAACTCACGCCTCACCAAACTCATAATCCGTCCTCATCCCGATGAGTGGCTAATCGCTCTTAGCCCTCAGTATCGAAGAGCATTGAGACAACAATAATCTTCTTAAATAATTAAATGTCTTCCTTTTCAGTTTAATTAAAGAACTTAATGTTTACCCCAGGTATAAGACGCGTCAAACCACATATCGATGTGTGGGCTCAATTTCCATTATCCATATGCTAGCTAGCCGAGAGGTCGTGCGTATGGACTGTTCACCCACAGATAAAAAGAATTTTCTTACTAAACATCAAGAGAGGAGTGGAATTTTTCCGGAGTGGGTTCCCCCCAATAGAGGGGTTCTTAGTGTAAAGCGGGCATTAAGAGAAATCCTTCGCCGAACGAGAGCTCGGTCGAATAGTATTAATGTTCAGGTGAGCGATATACCTAGAGATAGGTGAGCTCATGCTTGTGGAAGCTCCATGGCCCAGTTGCATTTAATCAATTTGAAATTTTAGTTCTCTAGTTATATAAAAATTATTTTATTGTTAATCGATTCGATACTGAGCGTTATTTCTTCATCGATCTTATTCAATCTATTTTCAGCTTTTTCTTATAAACCACCTTAGTTAGTTAATCCGACACATTTACTTTTCGGTAAGATAATAGTTCCTCTAGGAGGAGCAGAAATAATCAACCGCCCGGGAAATATATGACCTCGATATTCCCCCCGAATATCTTGTATTACTTGCGATAGGAGCACTTGCCTTTCCATTTTGCTCCCTCCGCGAAACTAGACCCCCGCATCACTAACTAAAAAAACAAAGATCGGGCGCCATGGACCCCCACATCAATTGACTCTTCGTGTTGTTATTTTGAATTTCGGAGTCTATTACTTTTACCTATTTTTCTAAAAAAATTTAAAAAAAACAAAACTTAAAAACTCATCTTAAAATCCAAAAAACATTAATTATTTATTATATATTTTAGGGTGTATGACCCGTGGACAACCTTTGAAGTCTGAAAGTTTTGATTTGGACCCTGAAGAATCCGTCAGAGAACGCTCTGCCACTGTTATGGTCGACCTTATCCCAAACGCGGCGGCAGTGCATACAATGTCTTACTATGCCCAACCGAATTTGGATGTTACTGGGTCCAATATTGTTCGCCCGATGGTGGAGAACAATAATTTTGAAATAAAACCTAGCATTATTCAAAAGATCCAAAATGGTGTGCAGCTCGATGGACTGACGGATGAGGACCCGAACGTCCATTTATCTAGTTTTTTGGAAATCTGCGACACTTTTAAATTTAATGGCGTCACTGATGACGGCGCTCTCTTGCGCCTTTTTTCATTTTACTTAAAATCCAAACCTAAAGCGTGGTTGAATTTCCTCCCACGAGGATGTAACAACACTTGTGCCGAGCTTGTAGAATGGTTCTTAACGAAGTATTTTCCGACAGCCAAAACTGCAAAGTTGCGAGCAGACATTTCTTCGTTTGTGTAGAACAATTCCGAGTCTATATTTGAGACTTTGGAGAGGTTTAAAGAATTCCTCCACAGTTGTCAGAACCACACGATGCCAGCGTGGTTGCAGGTCCAAATTTTTTACAACGAGCTTAACTATCGGATGCGTCAAATGATTGATACGGTTGTCGGGGGTACTTTGAATTACAAGACCCCCGAGGTTGCCCAAGCTCTTATAGAAGAGAAGACCATGAACCCCTATGAGTGGAACATCCCTTGGGGATATCCCAAGCAAGCGGTCGGCCTCTTCAAAGTCGATACCTCTACTCACTTAGCCCATCAAGTTGAAAGGTTGACGAAGCAGATGGCAGAGATGTTTGCTGCCTCCTCCACTCCACCTTGGGTGATTCCCTCTAACTTCAGCGTAGTCGAAGTGTTCGTAGACTACGTGGGAAATTCGGGACAGCCTTCCATCAACCCCAACAACAACCCTTATAGTAACCACTATATTCCAGGTTGGAGGAGCCACGCCAACATCTCATGGAGAAATACAAACGATGTGCAGCGCCCACCCAATTCTTTTGAGCCCGGATTTCCGCTGCCTCCCCCTCTTCCAAAACCCTCTCCAATGGAGGAAAATTTTTCTAGATACATCGCGTCCAATGAGTCAAATATCCGGAACATCTCCGGATCACTAAAAACATAGAACTCCTGGTTGGATAGCTGGCACAAATGATGTCCGAGCGTCGCTCGGGGCACTTCCGAGAACGCGAAGCCCAATCGTCGTGAGAATATCAATACTATAACCATCAGTAGTGGAAAGGAGGTGGTCGACCCAAAACGGATTGATCCTCAGGTACACATTTCTCCTCCGACGCCACTTCCCCCTTCTTCAGTTACGTCACCTTGACCAATTTTAAACGAAAAAGTTATTTTAAAAACGCACTTGTCGTATACACATAAGATAAATAGTGAGCGTAAGGACGAGTAGTACAAAAAATTTATTTTATTATTAAAACAAATTCATATTAATGTTCCCTTCTACGAGGTAATCTTGCAGATGCCTAAGTATGCAAAATATTTAAAAGAACTTCTTTCTAATAAATAAAAATTAGAAAATATTTCTCATATCTCTCTCAACACAGACTGCTCGACTACTCTTACTAATAGATTGCCACTAAAAAAATGATTCAGGACGGTTTTCCATCCCATGCCTTTTTGGCAATATACTACTAAAATACGCTCTAGCAGATTTAGGCGCAAGCATTAATTTAATGTCGTTCTTGCTCTTTCAAAAAATAGGTTTGGGCGCTCCGAGCCCTACTAAAATGCGTATCCAACTAGCAGATCGCTTGGTTAAGTTTCCTGTCGGGGTAGTGGAGGACGTTCTTGTCCAAGTTGATAAGTTTATTTTTTCGGTAGACTTTGTCATCTTAGACATTGAGGAGGACACCGATGTACCAATTATACTCGGTCGCCCTTTTCTCGCCACCTCCCACGAATTAATTGATGTGAGTAACGGTCATCTCCTCCTTCGTGTAGTAGATGATGAGGTTACTTTCTATATTAATCACTCAATAAGAGATTCGTCATCGAACGATGACTTTTGTTATAATTTAGATACCTATTTCAGAGATTGTTCTTCCCCTGTTCTCGAGTCTACTGTTTTAAATGACGATATTTTTGCACTCGAAAACTTTAATTACGAAGAGGATGACTCTGCAAAATTATCTTTTGAACCATTTGGATCGAAAGACATTAAAAATTAGAACCTCGTTAGAAGAACCGCCCTACATAGAGCTCAAACCTTTACCCGAATCTCTCAAATACGCATTTTTGGGAAAAGAAGATACCCTTCCCGTTATCATTTCTTCTCATTTGAGTGATTCAGAGACTTCCGATTTATTGGAAGTTTTTCTTAAACATCGCCACGCATTTGCGTGGCAAATTTCTGATTTAAAGGAGATTAACCCCTCTTTCTGCACTCATAAGATTTTCCTTACCGATAATTTCTGCAAAACTTTTCAGCCGCAATGACGACTTAATCCAAACATAAAAGACATCATCAAAGCTGAAATTATAAAAATATTAGATGCGGGGATTATTTATCCTATATCAAATAGTGCATGGGTTAGTCCCGTTCATGTCGTGCCTAAGAAGGGCGGTCATACCATAGTGGAAAACGAGCATAATGAACTCGTTCCAACTCGTACTGTTACGGTTGGCGGGCGTGCATCGATTATAAAAAACTAAATGATGTCACCCGTAAGGACCATTTCCCACTACCATTTTTAGACCAAATTCTAGAGCGTTTATCCGGTCATCCGTACTTTTGTTTTCTCGATGGTTTATCGGGGTTTTTCCAAATCCCCATTTCCCCCGATGAGCAAGAGAAAACAACTTTTACCTGCCCGTTTGGCACCTTCGCATGCCAAAGAATGTCAGTTGGCCTCTGTAATGCGCCGACTACATTCCAAAGATGTATGCTGGCGATCTTTGGCGAGCTGGTAGGAGACATTATGGAAGTCTTTATGGATGACATCTTTGTTTTTTGATGCTCATTCCCGACCTGTCTTCATAATTTATATCGTGTCCTTCAGCGATGCAAGGACACACATCTCATTTTAAATTGGGAAAGTGTAACTTTATGGTTCGAGAAGCTTTGGTTCTCGACCATAAGATTTCATTTAAGGGGATGGAGGTCGATAAGGCCAAGGTAGAAATTATCGAAAAGCTTCCCCCGCCTTTTAACGTAAAATCTATTAGAGTTTCTTTGGCCACGCGGGCTTTTATAGACATTTTATTCAATACTTTTCCTAAATAATAAAGCCGCTTACTCGCCAACTGGAAAAGGAATCAAATTTTGTCTTTAGTTGCGAATGCGAGCTCGCTTTTAATTTTATAAAAAAAAACTTATCAATTCACATATTTTAGTGGCGCCCGATTGGACCCTTCCGTTCGAAATTATGTGCGACGCTAGTGATATTGCCGTAGGTGTCGTTCTTGGCCAACACATAAACAAATATTTTCATCCTATTTATTACTCTAGCAAGATGCTCACTTCCGCACGAGGTAATTACACGACAACAGAAAAGGAACTTTTAGCCGTCGTTTTTGCATTCCATAAGTTTCGCTCGTATATAATGCTATCTAAAGTTATTGTATTTACCGACCACTCCACCTTAAAATATTTTTTTTATTTAAAATAGACGTGAAGCCTCTCCTTCTTCGATGGATCCTCCTCCTATAAGAGTTTGATTTGGAGATCTGGGATAAGAAGGGCGCAAAAAATTTAGCGGTTGAACAGCTCTTCTGTTTAGAAAATCCGGGAGTGGAAGCGCTATTCGAATCTAACATAAATGACAGATTTCCCGAGGAACGCCTCCTAGCCAGAAATACTTTTTCATCTTCCCGCCTTATTTCGCAGATTTCGCGAACTATAGAGTAGCGTCGGTGCTCCGAAAAGACTTTTCAAGCCAGCAAAAGAAGAAATTCTTTTCTGACTTGAAAAATTTCTTTTGGGTGGACCTTTTTCTTTTTCATATATGTGCAGACCAGGCAGTCGGAAGACGCGTCGAGTGTGTGGAGTGCACGAAAATACTTAGGCACTTCCACGAGGGTCCGACAGGTGGGCATTATCAAGCTAATCAAACCGCATAGAAGATGCTGGAGGCGTGCTTCTTTTGGCCCACTCTATTCATAGACGCTCATAATTTTGTGCGCTCCTGCGATAGCGGCCAGCGTTCCGGTAAAATCTCTCATCGGATGAGATGCAACAAATTTATTTTTAGAGTGCGAAGTATTCGATTTGTGGGGCATCGATTTTGTTTGCCCCCTACCTCAGTCTTTTAAAAATAATTTTATTTTAGTGGCGGTCGACTACGTATCGAGGTGGGCGGAAGCACAAGCTCTCCCCACACACAATGCGCAAGTCATCGTTACCTTTCTTAAAAAACTATTTTCTCTCTTCGGTACGCCTCGCGCTATTGTGAGCGATAGAGGAACACATTTCTGTAACGCCCAAATGGCTAAGACGTTAGCTAAACACGGAGTCACACACAAACTTGCCCCCTACCACCCCCAAACAAGTGGCCAAGTTGAGGTAGTAAATCGAGAGATTAAGCTTATATTAGAGAAAACCGTTTCGCTTAATAAGAAAGATTGGTCCGGCAAACTTAACGATGTGTTGTGGGCGTATCGTACGGCATACAAAATCGCAATTGGTTTTTCGCTGTATCGATTAGTCTATGACAAAGCATGCCATCTCCCCGTAGAACTAGAACACCGTGGTCTTTGGGATTTAAAACTCCTAAATCTCGACGCTAACTTAACTGCCCAAAATAGAATACTGCAACTAAACGAGCTCAATTAATGACATACAAACTCTTACGAGAGAAATAAGTTCTATTAGGAGCATTCTAAGTTTTATCACGATCGAAAAATCAAGTACCCAAAATTTTTTTCTCTGGGCGATCTTCTCCTTGTTTATAATTCACGTCTTAGGCTTTTTTCCGGTAAACTAAAACACAATGGTCCGACCCCTCCAAAGTTGAAGAGCTTTGGCCATATGGGACCGTACTCATCTCCCACCCGGAAAAAGGCTCGTTTAAAGTAAACAGTCATCGTTTAAAATTATATATAGTGGGCCATTCTGTGGGTGGTAATATCGAAACCATAACCCTCCTCAAAATATAAACCCGTCAAAATAGTCAAGCTACACGACTTTAAACAATGCGCTCTTGGGAGACACCCCATGTTTATCTTTTCCGCTATTTCTTCACTTTTCATTGTTGTTTTGTTCTTAACAATGCAGGGTTCATAATTGGGCCTCCCCGAGGACGTTTCAGAGAGGTTTTCTACCCTCACTCTTTACTTTTTGTATATATTGCATTTTATTTCTTTTTTGTTTCACATACTTATCTTGCAACACTGGGGACATTGTTGGAATTAAGTATGAGGGTGTTTTCGTACTTTCTTTTCTGCACTTCTATTTTCTACACTCCTAAAATTTTTAAAAAATATAAAAAAAATATGAAAACAAAACAAAAAAAAATTATAAAATGAAAACTCCAAAAATAATTTTTGTTTTATTATCAAAAATCTCAAAATTACAAATCAAAAATTACAAAAATTATTTAGTTTTTCTTTGTAAATATTCTTTGTAAATATTTTCTGTAAATAGTTTTGTAAATATCTTTCTCTCTTTCCCCATTCCATTCTTTCTCCTCTTTGTAAATAACTTTTTTCTCTTTCCTCCCTTGTAAATAATTGCTTATAAATCTTAAAAATACAAAAAAAATTAGAAAACAAAAAAAAATTTAGTTCAAAAAAATATTCCTTTTTCGCATTTTTTTGTAAATGAAATAACTTCAAAATCCAAAAAATAATAACTCTAAAAATTCCAAAAAAGAGAGAAATAAACAAAAAAATTCCAAAAAGATAATAAATCAAAAATACAAAAGAAAAGGATGATAACTCTAAAAATCTCAAACGAAAAAATTATTATGAAACAAACAAATTGAATATATCATTCTTAACTCTTTTTGCTCTCCAAAAATCTTGTTGCGAGTTTATTTATAATCAAATTTTATTAATTCTTTATTTACAATTCATTTATTAATTGAAGAATGATAGATTTAAATATCCGGTGTTAAGTTTGAAAGAATATCTTATGCTTTTTTCTTAAGATAGGGTACTTATTTTAGGCACTACTTCTAATTTATCTAAAATAGAAGCATGTGTATTATGTTAGAAAAACAACTATAAACTTCAAATATTTTTACTTCAAGCTATTAGAAACACAGGAACGTTCAATTTATCAAAGTTGCTCTCAAAAAGTTTTCTATTAAAATTTAGTTTTTTTTTTGAAAAAAACCTTCCTCCCCATATTTATCATGTCCTACTTAACATGATAAAATTTTTACCCTTAAAAGAATCTATGTCAATGGAAATAAGATTTCATTTCGTAAACATAGACATCCAATATTTTAAAAAGATTATATGCTACAGAGTAAGAGGATAAAATTCATTACTCTTATACATATGCATTGGGTTATTTGAAGTTGTTCAAACAATTATTTACATGTTATGGAAAATAAGATTTTATTTTCCTAAACATCTACATTCAAACAAAAAATTTCATTAGAGATTTGAGAAAAAAATTCCTCACCTATAAAACCAAAGCCCTCTCCATAAACCAAAACAACCCCCTTAGCCATATTCAAAGATTCTAGGCTTAATATAAAATCTTTTTGAGAGCATAATTTTTAAATTGCATTATTTCCTTTAAACTCTTATAAGCTAAAGTTTCTATAATTCCAATCTATCTTTGTTAGCTAACGATTACAATTTTGCTTGCTATTTGGTTACTTTAAGAATTCTTTTTGGCCAAAACATTTCCACTATTTAAATCATTTTCATGATTTAGGACTTAACAATTATACTCCTGAAGTTTATGTTGGTCTCTTTTTCTATTAATTCAAGTGGTAGATAAATTTAGAATTTCTTTTAATTCCTTATAAGTATATCTCCAACTTTTGCTCTGGAATAAGAAAAACTTAATATAAGAGTATTTAATAAGTTGTAAATATTCGTATTTTTTACGTACTTTATTTCGGTCATTTTAGTCTATTTTCTTTGTTTTCAGATACTTTTGTTTAATAAATGTTCCTTTTTTGAATATACTCTTGTAACTTAGCTTTATTTTGTTTTCTAAAATTTTTGCAGGAATTGATGAATTTTCAAAATACACACCCGTGTTCATTGGGCATGCCCGTTACTGAGCCGTGTCACTTTGACGCCAGTGAAAAATTAAAGCAACTATGAAACCGAGAAATCGGGGTGTAACACGCCCGTGTCCCCTCCGACATGCCCGTGTCCCCTTTGACAGGCCCGTGTCACACCTTTCGACACTCAACGCCAATAGACTTGATAGTCAACGCCTCCAGCATACTCGACACTCAAAGCCAGGAACATGCCCGTGACCTTCCAGATACGTCGGTGTTCGTTCAGCGAGTTTTTAATCCCGTGAAAGATCAAATTCTGTCGAAATAAAATAGCTGCCAGATGTCCAATCATGCCCGTGTCATTCGGCGCACGACTGTGTCAATCGTGTTCTATTGGTTCCCGCCCCTAACAAGATGTCGCCAATAAGGTAATGACCCGATGCCTTCATCATGCCTTCTCCAGTCACGTCCTTCAAAAAAATATAATTTTTTCGCATTTTTTTGTTTTATAAATAACTTAAAAATCCAAAAAATAATAACTCTAAAAATTCCAAAAAAACAGATAAATAAAGAAAAAAATTCCAAAAAAGATAATAAATCAAAAATACAAAAAAAGTATGATAACTCTAAAAATCTCAAAAACATTATTATGAAACAAATAAATTGAATATACCATTCATAACCCTTTTTGATCTCCGAAAATCTTGTTATGAGTTTATTTATAAGCGAATTTTATTAATTTTTTGTTTACTATTCGTTTATTAGTTGGATTTTGATAGATTTAAATATCCAGAGTTAAGTTTTAAAGAATATCTTATTTTTTTTCTTAAGATGGGGGAATTATTTTAGGCACTATTTCTAATTTATCTAAAATAGAGGCATGTATATTATGTTAGAAAAAACAACTATAGACTTTAATTATTTTTATTTCAAGCTTTTAGAAACACAAAAATGTTCAATTTATCAAAGTTGCTATCAAAAATTTTTCTATTAAAAATCTTGTTTTCTTTTTGAAAAAAAACCTTTCTCCCCATATTTATCTGTCTTACTTGACATGATAAAATTTTTATCATTAAAAGAATCTATGTCAATGTGAATAAGATTTCGTTTCGTTAATATAGGCATCCAATATTTTAAAAAGATTACATGTGATGGAGTAAGAGGATAAAATTCATTACTCCTATACATATACATTGAGTTATATATAGTTGTTAAAATGTTTTTTACATGTTATGAAAAATAAGATTTTGTTTTCCTAAACATCTACATTCAAACAAAAAATTTCATTAGAGGTTTGAGAAAAAAATTCCTTACCTCTAAAACCAAAGCCCTCTTCATAAACCAAAAAAACACCATAGCCATATTCAAAGATTCTAGACTTAATATAAAATCTTTTTGATAGCATAATTTTAAAATTGCATTATTTCCTTTAAACTCTTATAAGCTAAATTTTCTATAATTTCAATCTATCTTTGTTAGCCAACGATTACAATTCTTGTTTGCTGTTTGGTTACTTCAAGAAATCTTTTAGGCTAAATCTTTTCCTATATTTAAATCATTTTCATGCTTTAGGACTTAACTTTTATACCCCTGATGTTTATTTTGATCTCTCTTTCATTTAATTCAAGCATTAGATAAATTTAGAATTTCTTTTAATTCCTTATAAGTATATCTCCAACTTTTGCTCCGAAATAGAAAAAACTTAAGTGTGGGGGTATTTGATAATTTTTAAATATTTGTATTTTTTGGTACATTATTTAGGTCATTTTAGTTTATTTTTGTTGTTTTCAGTTACTTTTGTTCAATAAAATGTTCCTTTTTTATATATACTCTTCTAACTTATCTTTTTTTTATTTTCTGAAATTTTTGCACAAATTGGTGAGTTTTCAAAGTACATGATGAAGAATTTTATAGTTTTAAAATAAATCCAAACTAAAATCCCAAATAAGCAAGTGTACATATTAAAATATATTATAGGAAATATCGTATTAGACTCGGGGCCTATTGAGTACTTCTACTCATGAAAATTAATATTATTTTATCGAAATATAAATTGAAGGTAAATTAAAACTAAAGCTAGAAAATAAAATAAAAGATAGCACTTGATCTAGAATCCCCTTGGATTAAAATGAACCTTTATGAACATAAAGTACACAAGGCTCTTAAATTGCTCACTCGACCATGGAGGTTCCTAGTGTACAAAAGCGTCTCTCTCGATCTCATGCTTTTGACGAACCTTAGGATGATCGATTAGGACCTTTCGGCCATTCGAAACCCCTAAGCTTTCTTTAGGCGGTGAACCCCTCTATTGGATTTGACTCCAATCTAAAAGATTCATGTCATCCTCTCTCAAGGAGTGCAATCAACTCCTTTTATCTTTGATTGATCTACTGGTATCCGCAACCTCTCGGTCATTTAGAATACAGATCTTTGATCGAAGAACATATCCGCGTAATATGAATTTAATACGAGAAAAATCAAAGATAAATTATTAGTGAGTAAAGTAAAGAACTTGACATTTTTTGAAAAATTATTTTATTCCAAGGTTAATCATGATCAAGTGCTAAAAAAGTTTAGATACTAAGTATGATGAAGAAATTACATAATAAGAATGGCGAGAACATGATTACTAATAAGAGAGTAATTGAATTAATGACAATGAAAGCTAAATTAAACTATGAAGTTGAAAATTACTTAAAGAAAACGCCGCAAAACAGGGAAATAAATGCCCGTAACTAAAACTACTACTAGATGCCTCCCTAGCTCCTTAGCTCCTGGCTTTCTCTGGAATTTTTTTTAAATTTTTTTAAGGTCACGCCCTAGGTCATGCCCGTGACCTAGGGCGTGTAAGGCTCGAAACCGTCGTCTTAAAAGCCCGAGAATATTGGGAGAAAATCGCCAAAATTCATCGTTTTGCTGGTAATGCCCCTCGGTCACACCCGTGACCTATGGCATGTCAAGTCTATCACAGGAAATGACGGGAACTATAAATGGCGGGAATTAACTCTGGCGGTTATAGGATGGGTCACGCCCATAGGTCACGCCCGTTACATGGGGCGTGTACTGACCGTGTCAGCAAATGTCTAGAAACGGTGCAATCTGGCATCAATTTGGCAGTATGGGGTAGGTCACGATCGTGACATGGGGGCGTGTACTTAGAAAAAGTTTCAGAATTGTCCACGGAAGCTGCCTGCAAAAAAGTGTATTTTTGCCCGAGACAAGCCCCCTTATCATGCCCTAATAGTGGGTGACTTTGGGGCGTGTACCTATGAAAATCTCTCGATTTGTAGAGAACGCCGTGCTCTTTTTGTTGACTGGTGGCACATCCCGTAACTCTTCCTGGTTTAAAAGTTATGATAATTTGAAGTTCAGCTATCCGTGGCCAAAAATGTTAATTTTCCCTAAATTGCCTCCAAAACATGGGCATGGACTTAAAATTTATATTTAAAGCCCAATTATACCTAAAATTAGAAAAGAACGTAATTTAGAAAAATATTAATCCAAACTAAATAAAAATTGATTCTTTATTGAATAAAAACTATATAAAAATAACTATAAATATTGACTGATCAAATACCACAATACTTAAGCTTTTGCTATTCCAGAAAAAAATTATGAGAAGTACTTATAAGAAATTATTATAATTTTTAATTAAACTAAAAATTTATTGAATCAAAAGAAAGTTAAAAATACACTTTAGGGATTCAAAATTTTAAGTCCTAAAATATGAAAGTAAAATGTGAAGAACTAAATATATTTATCATAATTTTCTCAAATTAATTAATTAGAATTCAAAATTAAGTAATTAGAAAACAAAATTAGATTAACAATTATTAACACTTTTAACTAAAAAGAAACATAAAGGAAAATTTAAACTACTAATTATGCTCTCCTAGAATTTTAATTTAATTCTAAAGCAATTATATTGGGTATATGGTTTTGCGAATAAGGAATTTGAAGAGATTTTGGATCTGGGGTGATGAATATTATCCTCTCACCCCACACATTTTTTTGTTTGATATTTTCATATGTTTACCAAGAAAATGATGAATTTTATTCTCTCATTTTCCATGTCATATGAAAAAATATTTTTTTCTCTCTTCAAAAAAAAATGGGAGTAATAAATTTTATTCTCTTACTCCATCTTTTATTTAGGTATTGCATATGTGTACCCATGAATTGTTAATTCCCATGACATATGATATAACAAAATAAAAAAAAATTACATATGTGCAGCAAAGGATGATGAATTTTATTCTCTTATCCCTATGACATATGAGCTAACAAGAAAATAAAAAGAACAAGTGAAAGGCTAGCGAAAATTTTTAGATTAAATTAAAATAATTAGGGAGCACCTATAGTAAATTAAAATTTACTAAGAATCTTAAAGCTTAAGTGAATATAATTAAAATCTAAAAATTGTTTAGCAAATCACTACAAAATTGAAACTAATTGGAATTAAAAGAGAAAAGGAGCTAAATAGTTTACTCTAAAAAATTTTAATTCATAAAATATTTCTTAAAACCAAATCTCCTAAAAAATAAATTTAACTAACTATGATAAAATAAAAGATTAGAAAATCAAGAATTATAAAAATTCTTATAAATAAACTAAAAATAAATTTCCAAAAATCACAAAAAGATTAAGTAGGGGTTTATTATATTTTTTTGTATTTTCTCTTTCTTTCAATTTTTTTGTAATTTTTTTGATAATGAAAAGAAAACAATTTTTTTCTATTTTTTAATGATATTTTCATTTTTTTTGGATTTTTAAATAAAAAAAATAAATGAGAATCCACCCACATACTTAAAAATAAACATTGTCCCCAATGTTTATATGCCAAGTAAGGGGGAAAAATAAAAATTTTATTTTATTTTAAAATAAAATGCAAGGATAAGAAAGGGGTGTCTCCCAAGAGCGCTTTTGTTTTTCCCGTCATTAAGCTAGACGGTTTGTGTTACGAAATAGGGGAATAAAATTTTAAATGTACGGGCACCTCTCTTAATTCGCGCTTGGGTGAATACCCCCAAGTCACTCGCCCGTCTCCTCCGCTTTCTTTTTGATTCTCCTTCTTGCAATTGACTTGATAACGTAGATTCAAATCACCTATCCATCCCTGAGGTGATTTGAATCTTTGTAGATGAGCGGCAAATGGATCAGGGACAATATTTGATTGCAATGACTCATCTTCAAACTGAAAGTTGTTAGTATCGAAAAAAAAAAATAAATGTGTCAGAAAAATCTTCGCAAGGAGGAGGCTCTTGCGAAGTTATATGATTAAGCTCCGGTTGTTTATTTTCTAAATTAAAATAATTATCTAAAAATTCATTAAAAGAAATATTATCGGGCACCTCATTTTTATGAATTTGAAATTCTAAATAATAAGAAGTGACGCTTGAAAATTCATGAAAATAAGAATCGGGTGTAGTAGGAGAAGAAACAAGTTCTTCTTCTAATTCACCCGGTGGGCCCATAATATTAATAAATTTTTGATTTAACAATTCTTCTTTCTCTTCCAAAGAAGACACTAAGGGAGCACATGAAGAGTCATGTTCCTCCATAGGTGAAATATTCGTACAAGGGGATGAATTATTAGAAAAATTGTTAATAAATTCCTGATATGATAATTCCTCCACCTCTTTGGAATAAACCACTAAGGGGGCACATGAGGAGTCATGTTCCGTCGTACATGATATTCGAAGAGGGGGAAGAATCATTAGAACAAAAAATATTTTCTTCTAAATTTTAGGGAGGATCAACTATGAATTGCGTAAAATCCTCAAAATTAGAAAAAGAAGGTTGCTCGGTGATAAAAGAAGAATAAAATTCGGATCTAAATAATTATTCTCATAACTCGGGGAAATTTCCGGTTGATCTTGTGAACAAAGAAAATTAATATCCGAGGTGGAAGAAAGATTATTTAAATTTGACAAAGTATTCTTGTTAAGACTTGAAAAGGTATTTTCATGAATATTAGGTAAATCAGAAAAATTATTTTCATGAAAATATGAAGAAGAATTAACATCAAAGTGAGAATAATTGTTAATTGTAAAATTATTTTCATAACAAACTTTTTGAAAATAATAATTATAACAATTATCACTTTGATGAGGAGCACCACAATAATAACAAGAAATTTTGCGTTGTCTTGCGGCTTGCAAAAGATTAATTTTATGTGTAAGCTCGGCAACCTTAGCGACCAATTGAGATAACTTTTTTTTGTAAAAAGAAAAATAAAACAAACGGTACTTAATAAAAATGAATTTGAAAAAGAAAATGAAAACATGAAGAGGGGTAGAGAAAGAGAATGATAAAATTAATACAATTCGCGCTTTCAAAATATCAACAAAAATATCCCCGGTAACGGTGCCAAAAACTTGATGAAGAATTTTATAGTTTTAAAATAAATCCAAACTAAAATCCCAAATAGGCAAGTGTACCAATCGAAACATATTATATGAAATGTCGCATTAGACTCGGGGCCTGTTGAGTACTTCTACTCATACAAATTAATATTATTTTATCGAAATATAAATTGAAGGTACATTAAAACTAAAGCTAAAAAACAAAATAAAAGATAGCACTTGATCTAGAATCCCCTTGGATTAAAATGAACCTTTATGAACATAAAGTACATAAGACTCTTAAATTGCTCACTCGACCGTGGAGGTTCCTATAGTACAAAAGCATCTCTCTCGAGCTCATGATTTTGACTAACCTTAGGTTGATGATTAAGACCTCTCGGTCAGTCGAAACCGCTAAGCTTGCTTTAGGCGGTGAACCCCTTTGTTGGATTTGACTCCAATTCAAAATATTTATGTCGTCCTCTCTCGAGCAGTGCAATCAACTCCTTTTATCTTTGAGTGATCTCCTCGTATCCGCAACCTCTCGGTCATTTAGGATACTGATCGTAGATCGAAGAACATATCCACACAATATGAATTCGATATGATAAAAATCAAAGATAAATCGTTAGTGAGTAAAGTAAAGAACTTGACATTTTTTTAAAAACTTATTTTATTCCAAGGTTCATCATGATCAAGTGCTAAAAGAAGTTTAGCTACTATGCATGATGAAGAAATTACATAATAAGAAGTGTGAGAACATGATTACTAACAAGAGATTAATTGAATTAAACACAATGAAAGCTAAACTAAATTATGAAGCTAAAAATTAGGTAAAGAAAATGCAGCAAAACAGGGAAATTAATGACTAAAACTCTACTAGATGCCTCCATAGCTCCTCAGCTCCTGACTTTCTCTGGAATTTATCGTAAAATTTCTGGAAGGTCACGCCATAGGTCACGCCCGTGACCTAGGGCGTGTAAGGCTCGGAACCGCCATCTTAAAAGCCCAGGAATGTTGGGAGAAAACCGCCAAAATTCATCATTTTGCGGATCACGCCCCTCGGTCACGCCCGTGACCTAGGGCGTGTTAAGTCTGTCACAGGAAACGGCGGGAACTGTAAACGGCAGAATTAACTCTGGCAATTGCAGGATGGGTCATGCCTATAGGGCATGCCCGTAACATGGGGGCGTGTACTAAGATCACGCCCTAGGTCACGCCCGTGATATGGGGGCGTGAACTTAGAAAAAGTCCCAGAATTGTCCACGGAAGTTGTCTGCAGAAAACTATGCTTTTGCGTGAGATATGAACCCTTGTCATGCCATAATAGGGCATGACTTTGGGGCGTGTAACTATAAAACTCTCCAGATTTATAGAGGACATCGTCCTGTTTCCGTTGACTGGTTGCACGTCCCGTAACTCTTCCTGGTTTGAAAGTTATGACTATTTGAAGTTCAGCTATCCATGGCCAAAAATATTAATTTTCTCCAAATTGCCTCCAAAAAATGGGCATGGACTTAAAATTGATATTTAAAGCCCAAGTATACCTAAAATTAGAAAAGAAAGTAATTTAGAAAAATATTAATCTAAACTAAATAAAATTTTATTCTTTATTGAATAAAAACTATATAAAAATAACTATAAATATTGACTTATCAGTACAATCCCGTGTCCATTGGGTCACGCCCGTGACTAGTCCATGTCACTTTGACGCCAGTGAAAAATTATTGCCGCTGTGAATCCGAGAAATCGGGGTGGAACACTCCTATGTCCCCTCCGACACGCCCGTATCTCACCAGTCGACACTCAACGCAAGTAGACTCGACACTCAACACCTCCAGCAGACTAGACACTCAAAGACATGAACATGCCTGTAACCTCCCTGACATGCCCGTGTTCAGTCAGTGAGTATTCAATCCCGTGAAAAATCAAATTTTGTTGAAATCAAATAGCTGTCAGATGTCCAGTCATGCCCGTGTCATTCGGCGCAAGCCCTTGTCAATCCTATTCTATTGGTTGTTGCCCCCTAACAAGACGCCGCCAGCAAGGCAAGGGCTCGACGCCTCCATCATGCCTTCATTAGTCACGCCCCTCCATACATGCCTGTGACTACCGAACATGCCCGTGATCGCCATGTGGAACTTCCAGAAGAAGCCCCGAAGTCAACCGCTAATAACTATTCATCTTATCCATCCGCCGGACCCGACACCCCCTAGTCATGCTAGTGACC
This sequence comes from Platanthera guangdongensis, assembly GCA_039583875.1. NCBI lineage: Eukaryota > Viridiplantae > Streptophyta > Magnoliopsida > Asparagales > Orchidaceae > Platanthera > Platanthera guangdongensis. The sequence goes on along the minus strand of CM077166.1, from coordinate 62,234,295 downwards.
AGGGCATGTAATCTAAAATTTTTTGTTTATAAATAGAAGTTTTTTGTATGAGCTAAGGGTTGAAAATTTTGGAACCATTTTGCTGCTAGTGTGCTGCTTGTGTGCCTTTTGAGCTATATAAGGAGATTTTCTCCCTCTCTTTATTGTTTGCTTTAGCTTTTTGTAACTCTACTTTTGTCTTAATATAATATGCTAGTTTTTCTCTCCTTATTTTATTTTGGAATGCATCTGAGTCCCCCACTTTTAACAATCTTTTGTATCTTTTTTTCTTTTTGATATGGTGTGTGTGTGTATGAGTTACATTTGGTGTCTTTATGTTATCAAGTTATAATTTTTCTTAGTTAAGTTTTAGATTTTCTCAAACTTATTAGTTGTTATGATAGTTTTTCTTTTCATGTCCCTTAGCTTTGTTTAGGTTTAGGATTTTTGTGTTTTTCATTCATTCTTATGAATTTATAAAAATGGTTATAAAGTGGTTTTTATCCTTTTTTACTTAGGTTTTTTAGCTTGTAAAACTTTTGGTTCTTTTAAATTTTCTTCCACTTTTTAAGCATTTTTATAAAATTATAAGAATGGATCAGTTTTTATTTTAATTTTTGAAACACTTTGATTTTTACTTTTATTTTGAAAATATTTTCCTTCTTTAATTTCTATTTCTCTTTTTTATGCTTTTTTAGCAAGTTCTAACAGTAGAAATGTAATCGTTTTAATTTTTCAATCACTTTGTTTTTCTCTTTTGTTTGTGTGTGTGAGTGTATGAGTTACTTTGTTTGAGCTTTCTTTATCGCTTTCTTTCCTTCAAGTACAGTGTGTGCATATATGAGATAGCATTTACTGCTTTCATTTCCCGCTTACTCATTTGAGTAGGACTTGTCATTTCCCGCCTACTCATTTGAGTAGGACTTGTAATTTACTGCTTTCATTTCTCGCATACTCATTTGAGTTGGACTTGTCATTTCTTGCCTACTCATTTGAGTAGGACTTGCAATTTTCTGCTTTCATTTCCCAACAACTCGTTTGAGTAGGACTTGCAATTTACTACTTTCATTTTCGGCCTACTCATTTTAGTAGGACTTAACATTTCCCGCCTACTCGTTTGAGTAGGACTTGTCATTTCCCGCCTACACATTTGAGTAGGACTTGTAATTAACTGCCTACTCGTTTGAGTAGGACTTGTCATTTCACGCCCACTTGTTTCAGTAGGACTTGTAATTTCAATTATGTAATTTTCTTTTTTGTAACTTAGCTTTATCTTTTTACTATGGTTTTAGTTGAGTGCATGCATTATTTTTATTACTAAGCTCTTCCCTTTCTAATGTTAGGTTATTTTATATCTTTTTCTTTGTAACCCTTCAGCGTTTAGTTTTGAACTCACACCTCACAAAACTCATAAGCCGTCCCCATCTCGATGAGTGGCTAATCGCTCTTAGCCCTCGGTATCGAAGAGCATTGGGACAATAAAAATCTTTTTAAATAATTAAAGTCTTCCTTTTCACTTTAATTAAAGAACTTAAGGTTAACCCCGGGTATACGATGCGTAGAACCACATATCGATGTGTGTGCTCTATTTCTATTATCCATATGATAGCTAGCCGAGAGGCCGTGCGTATGGACTGATCACCCTCAGGTAAAAAGAATTTTTGCACTAAACCTCGGGAGAGGAGTGGAATTCTTCCGGATTGGGTTCCCCCCAAAAGCGAGGTTCTTAGTGTAAAGTAGGCATTAAGAGGAATCCTTCGCCAAACGAGAGCTCGGTCGAATAGACTTAATGTTCATGTGAGAAGTAGCCCTAGAGATAGGTGAGCTCTTGATTGTGGAACCTCCACGGCCAAGTTGCCTTTAATCAATTTAAAATTTTGGATCTCTAGTTATATAAAAATTATTTTATTCTTAATTGATTCGATACCGAGCGTTATTTCTTCATCGATCTTTTTAAATCTATTTTCAGCTTTTTATTATAAACCACCTTAATTAGTTAATCAGACACCTTTAATTTTTGGTAAGATAATAGTCCCTCTGGGACGAGTAGAAATAATCAACCGCCACGAGAAATATACGACCTCGATATTCCCACTGAATATCCGGTATTACTTGTAATAGGTGCACTTGCATTTCCATTTTGCTCCCTCCGCGACACTCGACTCCTGCATCACTAACTAAAAAAACAAAGCTCGGGCACTGCGGAGGGATATCACACACCCGTCATGAAATCAGAAGTGGGAACAATAGAAGACCTCATCGTAGACGTATAATCAGAGAATTGATCAATCATAAGATATTTGGAAGATACATAACTACAAACAGTTATGACAAGACCGAACACAAATTCTAACAACTCACCAATAGATATCCTACGAGACATGTCCAAAGGAGTTGCTACTAACGTAAGCAACCCAAAATGGCTCTGACTAGTTATAACAAATCCATATCCTACAAAGTCATCTAGTCGAGTTACAAGATCAGGAAGGATGATCGGAGAAGTTAGATCTGGAGGAAGATCAAAGTCATATTAACTATCAGACAATGGATTTATCATCAATAAAAAAATTCATCCAGATTAATACCACTCAAATCTTTCAAGAATATCCTTCCCTCGCTAGGTAATTCTCCCAACTCACTAGATTTATCATCTAACACAAAATCATCTGGATATTCCTCAACTACTAAAGGTGATGGATCTAGAATAAGGGTGATGGTTATGTGTAAAGGCCCGACCCCTGCCCCGAAGGGACTTACCAGGACACCATGGCACCGCCACACATATCGGCCCGGCCCCTGCCCCAAAAGGACTTACCAGGACACCATGGCACCGATAGCGGGATGCAGCCCAAGCACCCCAACCCCTCTCCCTCCACAGGTGGGTTGTTGGTGGCCACAACCTCCCTTTGATGAGTGAAATTCTCTCGTTAAGCGGACAGCATGGGGATTTCCCAGGAGGTCACCCATCCCAAGACTTCTCCAACCCGAGCACGCTTAACTATGGAGTTCATTCAACTCTCATCACTAATTGGTGGCAATGCTTGGGGAGTCAAGTTAAACCCGGCTTACTGCACCACAGGGGTGGGTCGATCAGAAATAGGTGAGGGGTCGATTGGTGATAATGCCTGGGGAGCACGAAAAACCCAGCTTGCTACACCACTTGGGTGGGTCGATCTACTTTGGTTGTTTGTGGATGCTGTGAGGTAGTACCTCTGAGTGGTATGGACAGAATGTCCCCATCCTACGGGATTGGTGGACTAGGATGGAACCGGCCAACGAACAAGTGAAGAACCTTTGATCGGCAGTGTACGACTGGGATACCCGGTACACCAATAAGGTGCCCTGAGTGAATGGAGCGTCTGGTGAATACCAGTGTTTGTGATATGGTTGTGATTGGTAGATTGATAGAGATTGTTATGGCAATGCATACAGGGAAGGAACCATTGCCCCGCTTAAGGGGTAGGGTCGTTATAATTGGTCAGCTAATGCTGACCATTACTTTGTTTGTTGCTCTTGGTAGGATATCGAATTGCAGGCATTGATGCTGGAATTGACTTGAGCGGAAATGGCAGATTGCTGTTTAAGGCCCTTGAAGGTCGTGCAAAGCGTGGTTGGATTTCATATGTGGCCGGCCTGCTTGCCGATGTATGAACCTGTTCATATGTGTAAAGAGAAACTTGTAAGGCCATTAGGCCATGGGTGTGTGTGTTGTATACATTCCTGATTTTATTATGTCAATGTGGAGTTTGTATATTAGTGGACATTCATTGAGCTGAGTTCATTCAAATTAAAATGCTGCGCTAGAATGTTTTGAGTTAGGGTACGAGTAGATTTTGATTTCCACACGTAATTCCACCGCTTGTTTGTGAAATATGGCGTGGGGCCCCGGCCGGACCCACTGTTATATTCCATGTTCGGAGTACTAACCTCAATTCATCCCGCAGTCCCTCATAAAATCGATTTGTCTTTCGCGCTTCCTCTGCGAAGGTAGACCCCGTATAACGTCCTAGTCTGGTAAACTCATGCAGGTAAGTATCAATATCCGTCTCACCCTGCACCAGACGTTAAAACTCGTTCTCCATCGCAATCTGCTGCAACACTGGAAAATACTTGCCTAAAAACAATCTGGAGAATTCATCAATTAAGACCACCGTTAATCCTCGACCTGCCAAGTGATGCACTTCCATATCATCCCACCACAATCTCGCATCTCCTACCAGCAGAAAAGTGGCTAAGTTCACTTTCTACTCCTCCGCAGTCCTGATTGCCGTCAGGATCATCTTCACTCTAGCAAGACAATCTTTCGTCTGCGTTGGGGAAGTCGCTCCACCAAACGTAGGTCGATGAAACTCCATAAAGTGCTTCAATGACTCATCCGTTGCTTGCTCGTCCACCACAACTACAACACGCTCTTGCCTTGCACCAGGCCGTACTGGCAACCCGGCAGGCCCTGCCTGCCCAGTAGGCTGTGCATGTAACACTGCAAGCACCGTCTCCATTACCATCCGGATGGTCTCCGCCAAAGGAGGCGTAGATGCTTCAACGGGTGCTGCACTCTCATCGGACCGTTGGCGCTCAGACTGCCCAGCACCACTCCTCGCCACATAGCAATATCCAAAACACCATTTATCATTATACATTGACTACACACTCACACACTTTATGTGCATGAAATACAATCCTAGTGGACATTCGTGAGTTCAAATATGTCCTTCCGCCCAAATAATCTAAACCTGGCTCTGATACTACTTTGTAATGCACCCACTCATCACATGGAATATAACAGTGGGTCTGGTCCGGGCCCCATACCATATTTCACAGACAAGCGGTGGAATTACGTATGAAAATTAAAATCTACTCGTACCCTAACTCAAAACATTCTAGCGCAGCATTTTAAGTTGGATGAACTCAGCTCAATGAATGTCCACTAATATACAAACTCCACATCGACATAACAAAATCAGGAATGTGTACAACACACACACCTATGGCCTTATGGACTTACAAGTTTCTCTTTACACATATGAACAGGTTCATACATCGGCATGCAGGCCGGCCACACATGAAATCCAACCCTGCTTTGCACGACCTTCAAGGGCCTTAAACAGCAATCGTCCATTTTCGCTCAAGTCAATTACAACATCAACACCTACAATTCGATATCCAACCAAGAGCGGTAAACAAAGTAACGGTCATCATTAGCTTACCAATTATAACGACCCTACCCCTTACCGGGGGCAGTGGTTCCTTCCCTGTATGCATTGCCATAACAATCTCTATCAATCTACTAATCACAACCATATCATAAACGCCAGTATCCACCAGACGCTTCGTACACTCAAGGCACCTTAATGGTGTACAGAGTATCCCAGTCGTACACTGCCGATCAGAGGTTCTTCACTTGTTGGTTGGTCGGTTCCATCCTAGTCCGCCAATCCCGCAGGCTGGCGACATTCCGTCCATACCACTCAGAGGTACTACCTCACAACATCCACAAACAACCAGAGTAGATCGACCCACCCAAGTGGTGTAGCAAGTCGGGTTTATCGTGCTCCCCAGGCATTACCACCAATCGACCCCTCACCTATTTCCGATCGACCGACCCCTGTGGTGCAGTAAGTCGGGTTTAACTCGGCTCCCCAAGAATTGCTACCAATCGATCCCTCATCTATCCAGATCAACCCACCCTAGTGGTGTAGTAGGTCGGGTTTATCCGCTCTCCCCAGTCGTGCTACCAATTGATCTCTCACCATAACCAGGAGATTACTCAAAGCCTCCATACATTCATAAGCACATCCATACATTCATACATCCATCCAACAAAGTATACACCTTTCATATCATCAAATTCACGGAGTCTTCTCCGGTTTACCCATAATCATCACCAATTCAGACTACCCATCCAGATGGGCTTCACACAGCATTCCTATACCGTACTCCACTCTTCCGGCTCTAGATGCATACTCAACCAAGGAATCACTCCCGATATCCAAGGATTCCATGTATATGCATAAAGAAAGGACTTTGGTGTCCAAGAAGGAGATCGTTAACCTTGAAGATCGCTTCGGCCCCATGAAGTAGCCGGATGGAAGTCACCGCCTCGACTTTGCCTTCACGAATCCTATCTCGGATCTTCGCTCCACACTCCGCAGCTCCTCCAACAGCTAATTTCTCCTTCCTCCTTTCCATCCCTAGCTCTCCCTCATTCTTTCTATCTCTTGGAAAGTGAGAAGAAGAAGAAGAATGAAAATGAGGGAATAACTCCTCATTCTCGGCCTTAAATCCACAGGGAAGCTGCTTGGACACTTGGCTCCAGGATAGGGAAACGAATGGCTCAGATTTTCGCAAGAATAGGCTGAACACGGCCTGACATGCCCGGTGACACACCCATGTCACAGGCCGTGTCACTTAAGCGATAGATAACCGACTCAAATCCAACCAGTACACGGCCGTGTGACACCCCCGTGTCCCACCCTACATGCCCATGTCATGCTCGACATGCCCGTGTCCAGTAGCCGTGTAATTCACATAGCACAATATCCACTTCACCCGAGAGGGACACGGCCATGGGACACGCCAATGTGCCAGGCCGTGTACACTATGACACACCCGTGTCCACTAGTACACGCATTCCCGCCTGAAACCCGCAAGGGACACACCCTGTGATACGCCCGTGTCACAGGCCGTGTCCCTGCACTCGACAATCGTCGACCAAAATTCGTCGACCACACACTCAACCACTCAACCCGAGCACGACACGCCCTGGGACAAGACAGTGTCCCAGGCCGTGTCACCCAACTTGAAACCCAAATTGGGTTTTGGGGTGTTACATGATGCGCATAAATGGAGAGTGGAGAAGGTTCTCACTGGCACCAGCAGCAAACGAGTGTGTTTGGTCTCACAAGCGAGATGAGGTGAAGAGGTTGATTGAGGAATGAGGTTGCGGGGATAACAGAGAGGTTGTTGATGATGCAAGGAAAAGCTTCGGAGTGCTCAAGAGTGGATCAAGTGCTTGATCAAGGGTTGCTGGGATAGAGGAGATGAAAGAAGGTTATTGATACTAGTGCGGAGATGGATGGGAAGGTTGATTAGGAACTGTCAAGCAGATGGTAACTTTGACGGATGGATTTGCAGGCTGATGCCGAGAGAGGTGGGTTGAGAAGAAGCGGGTGCCGCTAGCTGCGACAACAATAGAGTTCACCCTCTGCGGATTAAATGCCCCCTTTGATACAAGCTTTCCTTTGATTAATAATCAGTGTTACAACTTGAGTTGCACCTTTACATGGAAAGCAAATAAAGGGTACAAAGGGGGAAGCTAGCGGCTAAGGAAAGAAATTGCCAGAGGAGGCCGCGTAGACTGAGCTCTGAGGTCGGCAGACCGCGAAGTTAACGGAACATGCAGCTCGCTGGAGGAAGCCGAGCAGATTACGTGATCAGGCAGACTAGAAAGGGGAGGTCGCGCAGACTGAGAGAATGGAGTACGCTAGGTCTGATGCTTGACCTCGCCGGAGGTTGCCCTCGTGTCCGTGTGTCCACTCGAATGAGAGGTATGTGGGGCATTTATAGGCCCGGGGAGGTAACAACTTTTGGTAATGTCACCCCCGATGAGTCAGTGATTTGTGCGAGTAGAATTTGGAGTACGCAGAGCCCGTGCTAGGTGGCGCGGTATGGGATGTCTTCTGGAGCTGGTCTGTCATTGGCGGACTGGGACAAGTCCACCTCTATTGTACTGAGCGAGCCCGCACCAATATATGCGGGATAAGGAGTGATGCCGCAGCCTCGCCACCACTACTTGATGATGATCCGGTTGCCGAGGCGTTACAACATAAAGACTTTCGTAGCCATGATGATGCTAACAGAAGACAGCCTTATAACCTCCGCCCGCGGTGTGCTAAGCCCACTTGAAGGCTTACTTTAATTTATGCGCTTATGTTATTTTATTTACCTTTTATATTTGCGAATATAAAATTATTCCATGCTTGGGTAATAATTTTATATTCATGAGAGGACCTTTTATTTTGTTATTTCCTGCATTTAAAAATTTTGGTGTGTATTTAGCCTTCCGGATGGATGAGATTTCATCTCCATTTTGGATGGTTAAATGTGTGTTTGTAACTCCTATGTGTTTGTAACTCCTATATAAGGAGACCTCTTTATGAGAATTAATAGAGAAGAAGAAGAATTTGAATCCAAAGAAACTCCCTAGGAGAAATTCGGCCAAGGAGAGACTCCAAGCCACCGGCCTTGTGGTGTGAAGCCGCTCCCCTTGCTTCCTTCCTCCCCTCTTCGGTGTGACGCCGACGTGGCTTCCTTCGGTGCGACTCCAAGGAAGAAGGATTGCAGCCCCATTTGGTGTGACGCCGGTGGTTCCGTGGAGATAGTGAATCTCCCACCTATCTTGTGTGATTGATGTTCTTGGTGGGGTAATCTCTTCATCTTTAGTGATTCTTGCTTTGAGTTTGTGGAGGCTTTTGCGAACAGCCTTTTCCATGATTTTAAAATACATTGCTTGCAAAATCTGATCTGGCTTCGTTGTTTTTGAATCTCTTGTATTCCAGATTGGGAAGATCCGTTGTGGGAGAGAGACTTGACCTAGCCTTGACTTGCTCTCCAAGATTGGTACACTTTGTGTCAACAAGGGAATTAATATCAACTAGAACTCGACCGTCATTTGAAGTTTGCCGCTGTTCCGAAATAAATTATTGCTGCGTTTGAAATGGCTCAAGTTGGTATAATAGATGCTTGTGTAGGTGCGGTGAGTTGTGTGCTTGTTGGAGAGGTAGGTCTTAAGGACGTTGTATCGAGTCCGGCTGGAATCTTCTATATTGATTTTATCATTCGGATTTGGTAGCCAACCCGACCCCCTTTTCGTTCGCTTTTGGTTGGAGCCATCCTATCTTACTTTTATGCTTTGTGACGATAGTTTCCGTTAGTGTAGTCGAGCACGTATCACGGTCTCCCCTACACCAATTTTGTATCAGAGGCGATTGTTTTAACTCCCACGTTGCAAACATCCTCGCTGCATTCCTGGTTGGTCAATCTAATCTTTAGAAAAACAAAAAATTATTTTCGGTGGTCTGCCAATAGCGGGCTAAAATCTTTATTTTCCAGCGAAATTCCAAAAAAAAATAATTTTAACGATCCACGTGTTCCTCACATCGGGAATCTATAAACATATCCTATTTCCAATATAGCTACAGCCCTAGGAAAAATCATCTTCCCAAGATTTTTCTAAACCTGAATGCGCACTAGGATAGAATCGGAATACACGACACCGTCTACGTCTAGGATGGCTGCGAGTGAGCCTGGGGATCCCAACACCGAGACCATAGCAGGGCTACGTAACGAAATGACGGATCTTAGGAACATGTTAGCAAAGATCCTACAAAATCAAGCAAGGCCACCCCCGCCACCCATTAATATTGAGCAGCCCAACCGGCGCCAACAAACTTCTGATTCGGATTCCGATGAGGAATCTCCCCAAGTGCCCCCTCGAGAACACTGCCACGATCATGCTTTCGATATTACCAAGGCCATTAAGATCGACGCCCACACTTATGATGGCATGGGAGATCCCCAGATCTTCCTTACTTGGGTGGTGGATATGGAGTGCTACTTCAATTGGCACACCCTTACGGACCATCAAAAGGTTTAAGTTGCCAGGATGAAGCTAACGGGACTCACCAAAACTTATTGGCTGAATGAAGATCATAGGCTAAGAACCGGGAACGGTGTCCCTCTTATTGGATGGGCCGTGATGAAGAACCTGTTGACTGATCAGTACATTCCTGCGTACCATCGGACACAGATGTTCGACGAGCTTGCCACTCTACGACAGGGCTCAAACTCGGTAGATGAGTATATGGGAGAACTGAAAGACCGTATGGTGCGTTGTGATCTGAGGGATATCCCCAAGATCACCCTATCCAGATTTCATAAGGGGCTTCATCCCGATATTCAGCAGAAGCTCTTACGATATGGTCATACGGATCTGAACACGATGTTCAATGCTGCCCTCGACATCAAAAAACACTTACCCTCTAAGGCTCACTCCCGTTATTCCCATGTGAAGGGAAAGTCCACAGCTGGAGCCTCTTCCTCCACATATCCGGACAAAGGGAAGTTTCGGTCGACCGAGTCTAAGTCTGTCATGATCACTGCTAGGAACACTAAGAACCCTGCAAGTGAGTGTATCCCCATCGAGAAAGTTAGCAAGTATAACGCTACATGTTAATCATGCGGCATTCAAGGCCACTACGCTTTTGAATGCCCAACGAAGACCAAAGCCATAGCCCTATTAGAGACGACTACCGACCTTGCTGATTACGTATATGAGGCTGCTGAGGACAGTGACCCAGAAGGGGTCCCAAGTGATCTAGAGGACGATCACCCCCTTATAGTGACGCATATAAAAGGTATGCTGCAAGTACCTGAAGGGAACTTGAAAATACCTGCTAATATCTGCAAAAAAAGGAAGAGTGCGCAGCAAATATAAAATAAAAATAGGTTGCAAGTACCTGGATGGAACTTGCAAATATCTGTCGATATTTGCAAAGAAGGAAGAGTGAGTAGCAGATATAAAAGAAAAAAGGTTGCAAGTACTTGGATGGAACTTGCAAATATCTGTTGATCTCTGTAAAAGAGAAGTTAGTAGCTGATATGAAAGTTAAGCTAAGCTGCAAGTACCTGGATGAAACATGCAAATACCTACTAATCTCTACAAGAAAAGAGTTAGAAGAAGATATGATATATGAAATTATGCTGCAAGTACCTGAAGAGAACTTATGAGTATCTGCTGAACTCTGCAAGAAAAGAGTTAGAAGCAGATGTGATAGAAAAGCTGAGCTGCAAGTACTTGGAGGTAACTTTCAAATGTAATCTGCTGATATGATAAGATAGATATGATCAGATAGCATAAGAAATGTCTGAAGATTTCTGCTGATAACTGTATTAAGATCAAACCGCAATAGTGATGATCTCTTTAATATGAAGTCCAGATTAATAAGAAAAAGTCATCTTAATTAGGCTCTAATAGCATGGCTTGTCAATCATGGAGAACCAGATACTTTGATCAATGATTGGTGTCATTATTATTTGATAAGAGTAATAGAGAGCTTGTAAATTATCATCTTGATAAAGCTTTGTGCAATCAATGCATATAAGATGAGCATAAAAGAAAAGAATGTTGTGAATCATTTTGATTGGTCAGATTTAACCTGTTAACCTGTAAAAGAAGCAGTTGATAAAAAGATGTCTGTACTCGGGGATGACCTGGAAAGGACGGATGCTGCCACAGTTGTTCCCCGTGGGCCTTATGCATCGCTTGCCCGAGAAAGCTCATTACGAGTGTAGACTTATTTAGAGCGGGCTGGCCTTACATCCTTTAGAAGGGTATAAGAGAGAAATGAAAGTTATTTAACTGAAGGTTAGATAATCACCTAGAGGGGGGGGGGTGAATATGTCTTTGAAGTTTTCTTAATTCTTTTGCTATTTTCAATTAAACTATCTAGAGCTTGCCCTTAGATATTGCAATAAAAAGGAAAACAAGCAACATAGCAAACAAAAATATTTATAGTGGTTCCCCAATTGGGTAAATCCACTTTCCCTCCCACATATCCAACTGATTTGTTGGACCAGGCACAAACTACACCAAAATGCTCCTCAGAGATTACAGCTCTGGCCCTCAGCCTATTACACAGAATCTTCACAGAATCCAACTCAGAACCACAAGGGTTCCTACCTTAGAGTCCTGCAGGACTCCTACAGCTCAGTGATCCGCTGATCATCTACCTCAGCCTTATTTCTAAGGCCTACAACTCAGGCTCTTCAGACCTACAGCTTCAGGCACACAACCCTAATGTAAGACTGCTGCAGCACTCCTATAACTAAATATCCTTCCAGGTACCTACAGCTCAGCCTCCTCCAAGGCCTACAACTCAGTGACACACTTGTCACCTATAGATTAGTGAATCTCTAGTCACATACCTAAGGCACAAGGCCCTACACTCAGGCTGGGAGGACAACACTACCTCAGATCCACACTTGGATCCTACCTTAGAGAGCAGCACTCTCCTATCTCGGGCAATTAAGCTCTACAGCTCAGATCCACACTTGGATCCTACCTCAGTACCCCAACATGGCACCTACCTCAGTGACTAATTAGTCACCTACCTCAGGCACAAAGTGCCCTGTTGGGTCCGGCGTTCCTTCACTTGACCCGTGGCGCTCTTCTACTTATTTAAGAAATTAAGTAGCACCCTTTACAACAGTCCGGGCTTTTGGTGCAGTTGGGTATGCGCTTGATCCTTCAATTGGTATCAGAGCAGGTCACGGGTTCAAGACCGGGGGAGCGCTATTAAATCCTGATTTTTCCCATCTACCTGTGTGGGACCGGTGTGTCAGGCAACCGTGGACATGTGGTAACCCCACCTCTGAGCCGTGCAACCATGGACATGTGGTAACCCCACCTCTGAGCCATGTGGGCCATGTGGTAACCCCACCTCTGAGCCATGTGGGCCATGTGGTAACTCCACCTCTGAGCCGACGGGTTGTGCTGGACGCCGGGGGGGGGGGATTGTTGGGTCCGGCGTTCCTTCAGTTGACCCGTGGCGCTCTTCTACTTATTTAAGAAATTAAGTAGCACCCTTTCCACAGTCAGGGCTTTTGGTGCAGATGGGTATGCGCTTGATCCTTCATGCCCTACCCTCAAATTCAGATAAACTGAATCCTAGAAGAAAAGAGTACCAAATGATTTAAGAAAAATAAAAAAAATGACTCAAAGATAAATCTCTGAGTCTACCTTGTTGGACTGAGCAGATATCAGTTCAGCACACTTGCTGTAGAAGGAATTAGTCCTCTTCTACAGCTAACCCTTTTCTGCTGCATAGAAGAGTAGCAACCAGCTTGCTTGAAAGATGCGATTAGACCTGATTTACTCTAGTGGGGGGTGAATACAGTAATCTAAAATCTTTTTGTTGTTTAAAATATTATCAGAGTAATGAAAATAAATGTGATACTAATATTAACTGAGAAGAGATAATCTTAGCTAAACTAATCTAACACAGCACTGCTAGCCTAATCTATCATAGCCACAGCAAGAACAACAAGAAAAGGGGCAACCAGACAACAGAAGAAATTTTATAGTGGTTCCCCAACCTGGGTACATCCACTCTTCTACCACCCTGGTAGGAATCCACTAGCAAGTTTTGATCAGGTGATTGCCACCAATGAGCTTTTGATCAAGTGTCCAAAAACCAAATAAATATTTGAAGGGAGTTAATAAACCTTTTATATAGGAGGGGGGAGAGATTGATGATGTCTTCTCTTTCTCAAACAACTGAGAAGACAAGTGGATTGTTTTTATCAAGGCTTCTCCAGAAATCACTTGAAGCCTTGCACAGGGTGTAGTAGGTCTTCTTCCTTGACTTGTGAAAAATCTGGAAACTCCTAACTGATTTGAATATGTTGTCCTTGAGAGCTTATGGAGTTGAAGATTGATGAAGTCTCTTGATTTGTATTTGTTGTTCTTCTTCTTCTTCATTGAGGTCAATGAGAAAACAGAATGTTTTCTATACAGAGAAGCAGATGATCTTGAGTGTTTCTGTGAATCTTCTCTGTGTATGGAGAGCTCTGTATTCTCTGTAAATTCTCTATATCCTCTTTTTGTTTGAAAAGAAAATCCCTTTTATATATCTCTGTAGAATTCTCCTTTGAATTTTGAATTATCTGCATTAATTGCTGACGACCTAGAGAATGAAAATCAGTTGGAGAGAATATTTGCATTAATGAATTTCCCCAACTGTCCCAGTTAATTAAGCAAGTATTTAACCTGATGAAGACCATAAGCAATGATGCCACTAATGGCTATATTCAGAGAATATATGCATTAATTACTCAGGAAAATATTGCTAGATAATATGGAATAAGGACAGAAATTAAGGGAAATACTAAGTTTGGAACTTCACAAAAATCACCGACCAGAGAACAGATTTCGTCGACCTGAGATCAAAGTTCGTCGAGTTGAGAAATCATGTTCATCGACCAGAGAAAGTTTGTTCATCGACCTGAGAACCATGTTCGTTGACCTGAGATCCAATATCGTCGACCAGAGCTCAACTGACTGCTTTCTGTAAATAACTTGTCAATTCTGTGGTCACACTTAGTTGAGCTTAAAATTGGACTTCGTCGACCTGAGTTCAGAGAGTATTTTGGATAGAATGTTTTGAAGTTGAACTTCCAGATTTCGTCGACCTGAGCTCGAATATCGTCGACCTCAACTCAGAGAATTTACTCTGAGTTCGTCGAGCAGAGCACGACTATCGTCGAGCTGAGTTCGACGAACATCGAACTAACTTTCTGAACTAGATTTTCTTCTATGTCTTGAGTCTTCTACTGTCTTCTGTTGGATGGTCCATGTAAGGTTGAATCTAAGGACTTAGCCTAAACTGTAGGTCACAAACATGACCCTGGCTATACATGGTGGGTCAATCATCCTAGTTAGTGAACCTAGCCCAAATCCAACTAGGGGTCCAACATTACTGAATGGAAGAATCAGCTTCTCTATTCTTGAAAGAACTATCTTACTGAGCTTGAAGAGCTCAACTAACTTCCTTTTCCTTGGGGGCTATCCCTCCTGGACTTTAGCTTTCAAGCTTGGTGGAGAAGATGATGTCCAGCCTCCTCTTATTTTCTTTTTCTGTTCGATCTCTTTTGTTTTCTATTCATTTTTCATTGCCCTAATCCATTTTATTTTTCATTTTTATATGCGTTGATTTGAATCAACGACACACTTGTATGTGGGCCCTAGCTAAAGTTTGGTGAGCCCCACCTTCTTTAGAAAAGGACAAGGTAGCTTTTGGCGCCATTGTAGCTTTCCCGCAACGGCTACATGTAAGTTGACTTTGATGACTTCGACAAAGGTCATCGCCATCTTGACATAGAAAATATTCCAGAAATCCATGAAGCGTTGAGTGATCCCACCATCTTGACTTAGTAAGAGCCAGGCAGCGGGTATACCCGGGGCTGTAGGCATGCCTGGGGGAAATGGTTGGTTCTAGGAGAGTTTTTGCAGGACCCCGAGTGATGCTCGGCCCCAGGTAGACCCGCTGCCTGGCTCCTACTAGCTGGCAGGTCCGTAGGCTCGCCTGGGGGGTAAGGGACCCCGAGTGCTACTCGGCCCCGGGTTGACTCGCTGTCAGGCTCTCACTAGCTGGCAGGGCTGTAGGCACACCTGGGGGGAAAGGATTTAGCTCCGCGTGTGCAAGAGGATACAAAATATATGACTTTGTTGTTTCACGATATCACGAGAAATTATATGCTTGTTGTAAGTAATGGTATAAGGGCAACCCAATAGCAGAGAGCATTACATGTATCGAGTGGTCCAAAAGATCAAAAGGACATGGGGAGATTGATGTTCCAAGTGCAAATTTCAGTTTCTCTCAAAATTATTTTTGGGTCGGCCCCCACTCGCCGGATACGTAGGGTTGGATGATTCTTTCCGAGCTTGCACCAACCTCGAAAAGAGCGGGGATTGTGTACAACCCCATAGCCGGGCGAGTGGGGCCCTCCCCAAATATCAGCCTAGGGGAGTGTTTTGGGCGACGAGTTGGTGCGACCCCGTTCGAAGACGTGTGGGTCCTCGTGCGTGCGTGCAGAGATCTTATGTTCCTAGACTTAGAATTTATATATATATATATTATATATTATATATATTATATTATATAATATATATTATATTATATATATAGATTATATGTATATGATAGAAAGGAGAGGCAGGGGGGTTGGGGAAAAACGGGTGGGGCTCGGGTACAGCAGCAAGGAGGAAAAAAATAAAAGCAGGGGAGAAATCGGGGGGAAAGCCCTAGCCCGGTCGATCCGGAGCCCAGCCGCCGCCTCCCCCTTCCCTGCTCTCTCGTCGGCCCGGAGCAACATCCCGCCTCCCACCTCCTCTCTCTCGCCGCCGCCGCCTGCAATGGCAACCCGAGCCGCGCCTCCCTCTCTCTCCCATGGGACTGGAGTACCAGCCGCCCGCTTCTCCCTCTCTCTCACCGCCGCCGCCTACAGTGGCAACCCGAGCTGTGCCTCCCTCTCTCTCCCGTCGGCCTAGAGTAGCAGCCACCGGCCTCTCCCTCTCTCTCATCGCCGCCGCCTGCAGCGGCAACCCGAGCCGTGCCTCCCTCTCTCTCCCGTCAGCCTGGAGTAGCAACCGCCCGCCTCTCCCTTTCTCTCGGCCTGGAGCGAGGCTCGGCCTGGAGCGAGGCTTGGCCTGGAGCGAGGCTCGGCCTGCAGCGAGGCTCGCCCTGGAGCGAGGCTCGGCCTAGAGAGAGGCTCGACCTGGAGCGAGGCTCGGCCTGGGGCAAGGCTCGGCCTAGAGTGGAGATCGACCACCGACGCGACCACATGTAGTAGGATCGACCCGGAGCTCCTCTCCCGGCCCCGCCGCCAAGCACGCGACAAGGGTAACGATGTTTCTACTTGGGTAGGTGAAGCCCTCAGTTTACATACTTGCATGGAAGCCCCTCTCCACCAACAGGTGGGGGGAAGGCAGATTTCCGACGGGTTGACGTGTACGTCCCCGCAGTTAATTGCATTAGTACCCGGAAGCGTGAGTACGGGTTTAGGCATGCTGTGTGAAGCCTATCCGGACGTGTGGCAAGATTGGTGATGTTCTGGTGTTCCCGGAGAAGACTCCGAGGAAGTTGTTTATTAGCCGCTTGCAGGGAATGTGCTCCGTAACCCCCAGAAAGGGGGTGTGCGCAATATGTTTGGCCCGCTTATGTTAGCCGACTGATGCCTAGTTGGCCGCCGCTCGCCGAGACGTTGGCATACAGGTGTTGCAGTACCAAGCGGGGAATAGCGGGCTTATTCCCGAGCTCGTGCCGGCCCTCGAAGGCCTTTTTTTGTTTATATTGTTGGCCTGCGTGCTGAGTATGGAATTTATATTCCTGTAATAGTTTTTCATATCTGTGATGCTCTATGAATATGTAGTTTACTCCTGTCTAGGGCGAGCGGCGTGTTCGTGAACCGCTCCCCCCGTGTGGGCCCTGAGGAATAGATGCCGGGAATCCCCTGATGACATGTTGTCATCCTTTCAGAATAGCGGAGTTCCACTGTTAGCGGCCCAATTGGGGGTGCGTAGAGTAGGGCTGCTGGGCGGTTTTGCGCCAATAGTAAGACGGGCGGGGAACATTTTACATAGACCCGAGGTGGCACCTCTAGTTAAGGAGTGGATCTTGAGATCCTCCTCAGATGTTCCGGTCGGCCAAGTGAGCCCTCCGAAGGTGCCTTAGCTCAGCCCTTGGCTTGGGAGGGGAAGAGTTTGTTAGTCTTCCGGGTATGCGGCGGGTCCTCCACGCTAAGACCTTGGGTCTGTCCCTTGTGTTCCTAGTCTTGTGCGTAGATTGTTCGCTTGAGGGTCGTAGGTGCGCGCTCACCCCTTCCCCAAGGGTCGAACTCCACAGGAGGCCGAGAAATCGGTTTCAACAGTTAAGTCACTCAACTCCTTCTGTCTTGTCTCACAACGCTTCTGGACTTGTGAATTTTATCTGGATTTGTCTCAGCAGTCTCAGTGGTTTCTTCTTAATAGCTGTGACAGGCCTTTGTATTAATGCTTTCTTCTCATTAGCTAAGATAAGTCTCTGTCTCAGCGGTTCTGTCTCAGCGGTCTTTGCTTCTCACATGAGACTATCTTTTATCGCAGCGGATTTCCTCTTAACTGTCTAAGCACTTTCTTCTTCATTAGAAGCATTGAGTGAACCTACTTCACTCATCGCTTCTGCACTTAGGAAATTTCAGCCAGTTTTGTTTCAGCTATCTTAGCGCTCTCAATGCCTTCTTTTCAGCTAACTCAGCTATCTCAGCGGTCTCAACTCCTTCTTCGCGGCTATCTCAGCGATCTCAGCGCTTTTTGCTTTAGTCAGTTTCTTTGGATTTAGCTGCGTACGACGATCTATGGGCTGAGCTCGACGAACTCTGATCTTCTCAGTGGTCTCAGCGCTTTTTTCCTTAGTTGATTTTTTTGGCTTTAGCTTAACAAGTGTTGAGCTGAGTTCGATGATTTGTACGCTGAGCTCGACGAATTGCAACCTAAGCTCGACCAACATCAAGTTGAGCGCGATAAAAGTTGAAACCTGAGCTCTTGTGCTTATCCCACGGAATGTTGAGCTGAGTTCGATGACCAGCGAGCTGAGCTCGACGAACTTCGAGCTGATCTTGAAAAAATTTAGGTGTACTATCAAACTCTTTTTTCACCTGTCCAATCATGGATTACCTGCATGCATGAACTAAATCACACATCAAATACATTATTTGTGAATGTCATTTACCCGTTTTACTTCTTGCAAATCTGGGATATTGGGATCAAAAAACCCAACAATCTCCCCCTATTTGAAGAAGTCAAAACAATACTGGTCTTTGATAAGACAACATATTCATCATAGACAAAATTTAACATTAGTAGAGTGTGGAAATATTACTATATTTCTCCAGTCTGTGGAGAATTACTTACACCCCCTGGCATGCTATCATCTTTACTGTTCCACTTGTCTGTTCTTCTCAACCCTTGACTTCTATCCTCCCCCTTTTTGACTTTTGCAATATGGAGCATATTAAGGGGTTTTTTTCTCCCCCTATCTGTCTGGAGTAGATATTCTCACAGTGACTGAATCTAGTTCAGTTGTTGGCCTGGCTCTCCCTTAATAGTTGCACACTATCTTCATAATCTGGAGGAAGAGTATGTTCGTCCTGCAAAATAAATAATGAAACATATGGTAGAAGAGAGAATTGAAGCTACATAAGATTCAACATACCCAATTCAAATTTAATGGTGTTGAACTTTGCTTCATATAGTCGCTTAGTGAAGATATTAGCCACTTGCTTGTCTGTGGAGACAAATTCAAGGGAGATTTCTTCCCTTTTCAAATGTTCTCTAATGAAATGATACCTAATTTCTATATGCTTAGTTCTGCTATAGGAGACAGGATTCCTAGCTATAGAAATTGTACTAGTAGAATCACAAAAGATTGGAGTTCTACTTATCTGAATATTGTAGTCCTGAAGTTGATGCTGAATCCAGAGCAACTGAGCACAGCAGCTTCCAGCTGAAATATACTCTGACTCTGTTGTTGATATTGAAACACTTGTTTTTTTCTTGCCGCTCCAAGAGACAAGCCTTCCACCTAGAAACTGACAGGAGCCTGAAGTTCTCTTTCTGTCCTCATTGCAACCTACAAAATCTGCATCTGAATGGCCTGTTAGTTCAAATTCCTCATTCCTGGGTACCATAGTTCAAATCTCTTAACTATCTTTGTCTCATTTAGTACGTGATCTTCGCCCCTATTTATAAATCCAGCCAATCTCATAGAATTCTCAAAAGGGATTAAGCTTTCATATTTTATGGTTTATGTTGACCTTGTTCTTATTCTTATAAGTCGTATTTATATGTTTTTGTAATTTTACATGTCCCATTTTGTTTGTGGATTTTTGTATTGACCCCTAAAGTAAGACCTAGCACAGACACATGTTGCATACATAATGTCAAGCCTACTTGTAGTGAGGTAGAGAAGGGAACCAACTATACCTCTATACAGAGTTTGATCAACAGACTTCCCTGGATCATCTTTGCCTATAGGGATACTTGAGCTCATTGGAGTTTTTATGGTGGAAGCATTCTCCATGGCATATTTCTTAATTATCTCCCTGGTGAACTTTGACTGGGATATGGATAGACCATCATCAGTCTGTTTTACTTGGAGTCCCAAGAAAAATTTCAGTTCACCCAAACTACTCATCTCAAACTTCCCCTGCATAAGTTTAGCAAACTTCCTGCAGAGGTTGTCATCAGTAGAGCCAAATATTATGTCATCAACATAAATCTGGACTAGGATGATCTTGCCCTTAGATTCCCTTTAGAATAAGGTCTTGCTTATCTTCACCCTTGAGAATTTGTTATCAATGAGGAAGGTAGATAATGTCTCATACCATGATCTTGGGGCTTGCTTGAGCCCATAAAGAGCTTTCCTAAGTCTATATATAACAGTAAGAGAGTTAGAATATACAAAACCTAGAGGCTGCTCTACATAAACCTCTTCCTTCAAGTCTCCATTCAGGAAGGCAGATTTGACATCCATCTAGAATACTTTGAATCCCTAGAAGGCTGCAAATACAAGGAACAGTCTGATTGCTTCCAACCTTACAACTGGGGCAAATGTCTGGTCATAATCAATCCCCTCTTCCTGTCTATAACGTTTGGCCACCAGTGTAGCTTTATTCCTTATTACAATTCCATTTTCATCATGTTTATTTCTGAAAATCCACTTGACTCCAATGACATTGTGTCCATCTGTTCTGGGAACCAGCTTCCAGACCTTGCACCTTTAGAACTAGTTCAGTTCTTCTTGCATTGCACCAATCTAGAATTGGTCTTGATTTGCTTTTTCAAATTTCTTGTGCTCTTCTTGTGACAGGAAGCTGGAATATAGGGCTATGTTGATACTCATGCTTCTGGTCTGTACACCCTGTATAACTGATGTAGGGATGTCAGATCGGAGATCTCCACGAAGCTAACGCTCTATCTCCGCTCTACACGTCGTAGATCTACCGCACCTACACAGCACCTATCGCTCACAATAGTTTCTCGTCACAAGAATACAGCACAAACAACAAAGGAGGAATGGTCGACTCGAAAACGATGATCGGGAATTTGAGTCGGAATATTCCCCAAGAAAACACAAAGGTTGTCACTCCTTTTTGAGAACAAGACCAAGGCTATAGGCCAAGATCCGCTCAGGCAAATAGGATCCACCCGATCCGGAAATAAAAAAACCTTACAACGGCGATTTCAATTCAAAACTTGCAGTGATTAAATTAACGATCCGGAGAAAATGATTTGCGAAAACCACCACATCTAAAGAGGAGAAATCACACAAGGAGGGGGAAGAGATTACCCAACCGGAAAGGTTTCACACAAGATAACTGTCGGAGAATCACTCTCTCCACGGATCCACCGGCGTCACACCGAATGGTTTGCAACCTTCTTCCAAGGAGTCGCACCGAAGGAAGCCGCGCCGGAGTCGCACCGAACGGATGGAGGTAGGAAGGGGGGGGGGGGGTGCGGCGGCTTCACACCACACAAGGGGGCGGCGGCTTGGAGAACACTCCTCTTGGCCGAAATTTCACAAGGAGGAAATTAGGTTTTCAATCTTCTCTAATGATCTCATAAGAAAGCCTCCTCATATAGGAATTACAAACAAGCCTTAACCCTTCATGATGGAGATGTAATCTCATCCATCCGAATGGCTAATTGCACACCAATACTAAAAATAGTTCAAAATTAAAACATGCAATGAATATAAAATTATCACTTAAACATAGGGTAATTTTATATTCCAAATATAAAATAGAGTGCAAGAAAGGAAATAAATAAGGCTAATGCTTTGCAGTGGCGGTAGCACGCCGCGGGCGGAGGTTGTAGCGTAGCCTTCCGTTAGCATCATCGTGCTGCCTCACATCCTTGAGTTGTATTGCCTTATCCACCGGATCATCATCATCGTCGTCAATATCGTCTTCAAATGGTGGAGGAGGGGGCACGCCATCAATCCTCCCCCGCTCAAATGCACGCATCTCCGTTGCGTGGTCCGAGCGATAGCGGTGAAGGAGAGCGGCATCCAAACTCTGCAGCTCCGTCTCGAGTACCCAAGAGTCATCCGAAGGGGGCCTATCACGCCAACGGATGAGAAAGCGGTGGGTGTCACCATCAGCAGTGGTAATAGGCTTAGCATCAAGTATCATCTCTGGAGTGGAAAACGTCCGTGGAAACCTGGGGAACATATTAGCAGTAGGCAGGAAAGAAGACAACTTACCATCCGATGATATACCTGTGGGGACCGAAAGAGAGATCATTCGTACTACCACTCCCCAACCTATGAGAATTTAGAGTGGGAGAAGAAGACGACAAAGAAATCAACTCTTGTGGTGGTGACACAAACATCGTTAAATCCGAAACATTAAAAATGGGGGAGATACCCCAATCAGCAGGCAAGTCCAAAACGAAAGCGTTGTCACCTAACTTCTTAATAATCCGAAAAGGGCCGGCGCGCTTTGGTGCTAACTTTTTAACGGTGCCAGTTGGCAAGCGTTCGGGAACCAAACAGACTAAAACTAGATCGCCAATTTTGAAGTCTGATACTCTCCTATGTAAATTAGTGTGCGCTTGATATGAGTCGTATTGCGTAGTCAAGGTGGCCCGTATACGTGCGTGTAAATCATGGATGTGCTGGGCGAAGGATTGTGCAAACTGACTTGCCTTGTACGTTGGGGGCAACGACACCAAGTCAAGCGGCACAGGAGCCTTATACCCGTGGACAATCTCATTTGGAGACAGACCCGTAGACCGGTTCTTGGAAGTATTGTAGGCTAATTGGGCATGGGGAAGGAGAAGATCCCAAGTGCTCTTGTGATCACTCACAAGGCATCGTAACAAATTTCCTAAGCTCCGATTAACCACTTCCGTCTGCCCATCGGTTTGGGGATGATAGGCGGAGGAAAACAATAACTTTATTCCCATTGATATCCAAAGATTCTTCCAAAAATAACTAGTGAATTTTACGTCCCTATCCGATACTATGGTCTTTGGCACTCCACGGTGACTAACGACTTCTTTAAAATATAGTTTAGCGACGTGAGATGCATTGTTTGTCCTACTGCATGGGATGAAATAAGCCATCTTTGAAAACCTATCCACAACTACAAAAATTGAGTCGTGACGGCGTAGAGTAATGGGGAGGCCTAAAACAAAATCCATACTAACGTTTACCCAAGGCATGGAGGGAATAGGCAAGGGTGTATATAATCCGACGTTGGTCTTACTACCCTTGGACACCTGACCTGTGCGGCAGCTACTCACTACCTGTCCCACCATAACCTTAAGTTTTGGCCAATAGAATTTGTCCTCGACTAACGTAATGGTCTTATCTCTACCAAAGTGGCCACTCAACCCTCCGCTATGCAACTCCCATATGATATGTAGACGTAACGATGACTGCGGAATACATAGCTTCCCGTTCCAAAATAGGTAACCGTACTTGATGATGTATGCAGATATCATCGTGGGGGAGCTATCCTGGGCAGATAGATAGAAGTCCTGGAAGTCAGGACACGTGGCATACTCATCCTTAATCCGCTCAAATCCTACAACATGTACTTCCATAGAGGTGAGTAAAAGAGTAAGACAGCTAAGGGTGTCCACGACTCGGTTATCAGTTCCCTTAAGGTGCTTGAGATTAAACATGTAACCTTGTAAGAAAGCTACCCACTTAGCGTGTCGTGGGCTGATCTTATGCTGGCCGTTGATGAAATGTAAAGCCTCATGATCGGAGAGGATCACAAACTCCTTGGAGAGGAGATAGTGTCTCCAATGGTGTAGACATCGGACTACAACATAAAATTCCCTATTGTAATTGGAATAGTTCAGCTTAGGGCCGGACAACTTCTCGCTAAAATAACTAACGGGATGGCCCTCCTGGCTCAAGACACATCCAATCCCTACCCCAGACGCATCGCATGTGAGCTCAAAGACTTTAGCAAAGTCAGGTAGACGAAAGACAGGTTCCTCAGTCATAAGCTCCTTGATTCGTTCAAAAGCATGGGTGGCGGACTTCGTCCACGTAAACTCTCCCTTCTTCATACAGTTTGTGATAGGCGCCATAATACTACTGAAGTCTCGTATGAACCGACGATAAAACATGGATAACCCATGGAAACTACGTACCTCACGTAGGGTGGTTTGGCATGGGCCAGTCCTTAATGACCTGAACCTTGCTCGGATCAACTCAAATTCCCTTAGAGCTGACTATATAGCCTAAGAACTCTACCTCCAAGACATAGAGAGTGCATTTCTTAAGATTGAGAAATAAGGTCTCCTTTCGCATGGTGGAAAGGATCACTCTCATGTGGGAGATGTGCTCGGTAGTAGAGGTGGTATAAATGAGAATATCGTCAAAGTAGACGACAACGAACTTCCCCATGAATGGCTGAAAGACATGTGTCATCATCCGGGAGAAGGTACTAGGGGCATTGGACAACCCAAAGGGCATCACAAGCCATTCGTATAGACCATCCTTCGACTTAAACGCCGTCTTCCACTCATCGCCCTCTCGTATCCTAATCTGGTGATAACCACTCCGAAGATCTAATTTGGAGAATATGGTGGCTCCAGACAAGACATCCAACAAATCATCTAGGCGGGGAATGGGGAGCCTATACTTGATGGTGATTTTGTTGATAGCCCGGCTATCAACGCACATCCGCCATGTACCATCCTTCTTGGGGGCAAGTAGGGCTGGTACAGCACATGGACTCATACTAGTCCGAATAAAACCTTTCGCTAGCAAACCCTCTATCTGGGACTGCAACTCCAGGTGAGCTGCGGGGTGGAGTCAATAATGGGGCTGATTTGGCAAGGAAGACCCCAGGATGAGATCTATCGCATGCTGGATATTCCTAAGCGGGGGTAACGTGGGCGGCAACTCATCCGGGTACACGTCCCTATATTCCTCCAACAGTACTCGTAACTCACTAGGTAACTCATCCAATATGCTAGAATCGGGCTTCACACTTAGGAGGACTAGCGCATACATAATTCCATCAAAGAACGGATCTCTCTCAAACTCTTTCCTACCAACTAGATTCAACGGTTTCCGTTCTACCGGAATAGTGGTGTCCTTAGCCAAGACTACGAGCTCCTTTGGGATGGTCGGCTTCAAAGTGATGGTTTTGCCATTGAATTTGAACTCATAAGTGTTGGTTCTACCAAAATGTGTAACATCACGGTCGTATAGCCAAGGGCGGCCTAACAACACATGACAAGCGTCCATCGGAAGGACATCACACCACACCTCATCAATGTAGGATTTGATTGAGAGTGGGACCAGGCAGCGCTTGGTAACAGGTACAGAGATCTTGTTGATCCAAGCGACTTGATATGGGGTCGGGTGTGGTTTCGTGTTCAAGGACTTACATGCAACGGCGTTCTCAGACACGACATTCACACAACTACCACTATCAATAATCAACTTGCAAAGTTTCTCGCCACTCTTAAAAATCAGGGAAAATATGCTCGTCCTCTTCCAATCATCTAATGGACGAGTAGTGGTCAAGATATAACGCATCACCATAAGGGGGTGATCGTCCTCTAAGTCACTAGGGACTCCTTCGGGGTCACTCTCCTCTGCGGCCTCGTATACATAATCGTCAGGGTCGGTAGTTGGCTCTAACAAGGCTAGTGTTTTTGTCTTTTTTGGTCATTCGTAGGCATAGTGGCCTTGAATGTCGCACGAGTAACAAGTGGTGTTAGCCTTGCTAACCTTCCCTATAGGGACACGCTCACTCGCAGGGTTCTTGGTGTTCCTAGCGGTGATCACGATTGACTTCGACTCGGTGGATTTGAACTTTCCCTTATCAGGGTATGTGGAAGAAGATGCCCTAGTGGTGGACTTGTTCTTCGCATGAGCGTAATGGGAGTGAGCCTTAGAGGCTAGGTGTTTTTCAATGTCCAAGGCGGCATTGAAAGTCGTGTTCAAGTCCGTATGCCCATATCGCAAGAGCTTCCTTTGGATATCGGGGTTAAGGCCCTTTCGAAATCTAGATAAAGTGACTTCTGGGATCTCCCTAAGGTCACATCGCACCATTCGGTTCTTAAGTTCACCCATATTTTCAGCTACCGAGCTTGAGCCCTGCCACAGAGTGGCACGCTCATCGAACATTTGTGTCCGATGGTATGCATGAACGTACTGATCGGTCAACAGGTTCTTCATTACTGGCCAACCTATAAGGGGGGCTCCGTGTCCGGTTCCTAATCTTCGCTCCTCATTCAACCAGAATGTCTTTGCACGACCTGTTAACTTCATCCGGGCAACTTGGACCTTTTGGGGATCCGTCAGGTTGTGCCACTCGAAGTAACACTCCATATCCACAGTCTAGTTAAGGAAGATTTGGGGGTCTCCCATGCCATCATAAGTGGGGGCATTTATCTTAATGGCCCTGGTAATGTCAAAGTCTCGCTCGGGGCGGTGTCCTCTAGGGTGCACCTGCGGAGAGTCCCCATCAGAATCCGAATCAGAGTTATGTTGGTGCCGGTCGGGCCGGTCAACATTAACGGGTGGCGGGGGTGGCCTAGCTTGGTTTTGTAGGATCTGTGTTAACATGTCTCTAAGTTCCGTTATTTCATTTCGCAGACCTGCTATGGCCTCGGTGTTGGGATCCCCATGCTCATTCGCAGCCATCCTAGACGTAGACGGAGTCGAATATTATGATCCGAGCCTAATGCGCATTCAGGTTTAGTAAAAGTTTGGAAAGATGATTTTCCCTAGGGCTGTAGCTATGTTGAAAATAAGATATTTTTATATATTCCAAATGTGAATAACACGTAGATCATTAATTTTTTTTTAAAATTTTGCTGAAAAATAAAGATTTCAGCCCGCTATTGGCAGACCACAAAAAATAATTTTTTTGATTTTCTAGAGATCCGATCAACCAACAAGGAATGCAGGGAGGATGTTTGCAACGTGAAAGTTGAAACGACCGCCTCTGATACCAAATTGATGTAGGGATGTCGGATCGGAGATCTCCGCGAAGCTAACGCTCTATCTCCGCTCAACACGTCGTAGATCAACCGCACCTACACAGCACCTATCGCTCACAATAGTTTCTCGTCACAAGAACGCATCACAAATAACAAAGGAGGAATGGTCGACTCGAAAACGACGATCGGGAATTTGAGTCGGAATATTCCCCTAGAAAACACAAAGGTTGTCACTCCTTTTTGAGAACAAGACCAAGGCTATAGGCCAAGATCCGCTCACGCAAATAGGATCCACCCGATCCGGAAATAAAAAAGCCTTGCAACGGAGATTTCGATTCAAAACTTGCAGCGATTAAATTAACGATCCGGAGAAAACGATTAGCGAAAACCACCACAGCTAAAGAGGAGAAATCACACAAGGAGGGGGAAGAGATTACCAAACCGCAAAGCTTTCACACAAGATAACTGTGGGAGAATCACTCTCTCCACGGATCCACCGGCGTCACACCGAATGGTTTGCAACCTTCTTCCAAGTAGTCGCAAAGAAGGAAGCCGCGCCGGAGTCGTACCGATGGGATGGAGGGAGCACGGGGGGGGGGGGGGGGGGGGGGGGGGGCTTCACACCACACAAGGGGGCGGCGGCTTGGAGAACACTCCTGTTGGCCGAAATTTCACAAGGAGGAAATTAGGTTTTCAATCTTCTCTAATGATCTCATAAGAAAGCCTCCTTATATAGGAGTTACAAACAAGCCTTAACTCTTCATGATGGAGATGTAATCTCATCCATCCGAATGGCTAATAGCACACCAATACTAAAAATAGTTCGAAATTAAAACATGCAATGAATATAAAATTATCACTTAAACATAGGATAATTTTATATTCCAAATATAAAATAGAGTGAAAGAAAGGAAATAAATAAGGCTAATGCTTTGCAGTGGCGGTAGCATGCCGCGGGCGGAGGTTGTAGCGTAGCCTTCCGTTAGCATCATCGTGCCGCCTCACATCCTTGAGTTGTATTGCCTTATCAACCGGATCATCATCAACATCGTCAGCATCGTCTTCAAATGGTGGAGGAGGGGGAACGCCATCAATAGCCTCACCTATTATCGGATCTGGAGGATGATCTCTCAGATATCTGACTGTAGGGGGCAGCCTGATAGCTTCCTGCTGATTATTATTTTCTTCAGCTAGTCGGTCTTCATTTCTAGCTTGACTGGCCTGTGCTTCCTCTGGACAACATCCTTATTCACATTCTTCCTGCATAGCTCGGTCTTTATCTTTGATGGAGAGCTTTTCCATCATGACTTCTGTACCTGCATAGCAAGGCAAAGAGCTTGACAGCTCACTGTCAATCATGCATGAATCCTCAAACACTGCATGGATATATTCTTCTACAACTTGATTTGTCAAGTTATAGACTCTATATACCCTACTATTATTGTTGTACCAAACAAAGATCCCCTTATGGGATTTGGCTGCAAACTTAGTCAATTTTGACTTACCATTGTTCAGGATGAAACACTTGCAACCAAAGATCATGAAATAGAATATCTTTGGTTTTCTGGCCTTCAAGATATCATAGGGAGTCTTCTTGTGTCCTTCGGTGATAGAAGCCCTATTGAGCACATGACATGAAACATTAACTGCCACAGCCCAAAAATATTCAGGGAGAGAAGTGTCACACAATAATGTTCTCCTAGCTTCTATGAGAGTCCTATTTTTCCTCTCAACTAAGCCATTTTGCTGGGGTGTTCTTGTAGAGGAGAATTCTTGATGAATCCATTGATCTTCATAGAATGTAGTCATAGCAGCAGACTGAAACTCAGTTCCATGGTCACCTCTCATTTTGATCACAAAGCATGCAAGCTCATTCTGAATTTTTCTGACAAAATTCATGAAGATTTCAGGGGTTTCATCCTTTCTTCTAAGGAAGAACACCCAAGTAAACATAGAATAGTCATCAACCACCACAAGGGTGTAGACCTTCCTACGTGTACTATGAACATGTATAGGACCAAACAAGTCCATATGCAGGAGATACAAGCATCTCACTGAGTCCTTGACCCCAATTCTCTTGAAAGAGGTCTTAGTCTCCGTTTGGAGGGGCTTATTTTCACCGGTCAAGCGGTCACGACTACATCAACCGGACCTTAATTATGGTCCGGTTCATGCGGTCATGACCGCTTGATCGGTGAAAATAAACCCTCCCAAACAGAGCCTTAGTCTGCTTACCCTTTTGGCAAGCTTCACAGATACTCTCCTTGGAGCATTTTATTTTGGGACCATTCCTAACAAGCTCATCACTGAAGAGCTGACCAATGGTGTTATAGTTCGAATGTGCCGTTCTCTTGTGCCATTGGACATAATATGAGACTTTGTCATTTGCAACTATTCATATAGGGGAACTATTATTTAAGCAAGATAAATTTAAGCAATAGACATTCCCACTCTTAGTGCCTATTAAGATGACACGTTGGTCACTTAACCTCTTTATGTGGCACTTATCCTTGTGGAAGGAAATGTCATAACCAAGATCATATAGTTGGATTATGCTTATGAGGTTGTGTTGCAATCCTTCCACATAAGCTACCATTATGATTGTGATTATGCCATTTGAGATATTACCATAGACTCTATTTATCCCCTTGTCATAGCCTCCAAAGATGACCATGGGTCCATTCTTTATTGAAGTGAACTCCTTCAATAGCTCCTTTGTTCCAGTCATGTACCTGGAACATCCACTGTCCAAGTATCATTTAGGGGAACTGAACCTGAACTAACCTGAAATGAACACAAATAACCTTACCTTAGGACCTCAATTTCTGTTGGGTCCTAGGTTCATATTAGTTTGAAAATAACCATGTCTTCCTACAAAATTCTTGGCGGGTTGGCAACTTCTGGACAAAGAAGGATTGTGCCAGCAATCTACAACATTGTGGCCCACTTTTCCACAACACAAACACTCACAGATATTGCATCTCCTTTTCAGCTTAGGACCAGCATTAGGTTGTACTACTTCCTGAATAGTAAGGAGATGTGCTGCTCTATACTTCTGTCTTCTTTCAACAGCCGTTTGACTAAAAGATAGTTTTTCAGCAGGTTGTTTTGGACTTTTCTGAGGACCACCAGCTGCATGTCTCTTTTCAGCTAGCATGCATCTAATAGCATCTGAGATTGCCATACCAGCCATGCCATAAGACTCTCCTTGAGTCACTACTTTTATTGGACTATTTAGATTCACAACAGCAGCATCATCTTTGAGTTTTGGGGCTGGGGCATCAAAAACAAATGGTCCAGGAAGGGCCATTTGAATTTCCTCATTGGGAGTCTTAAAGGCTCTCACACGGCTGTATCTTCCACCTTGGCTGTGGCTACATTAGTCCATACCTATGGATTTTCCATTCTCCCAATGACCATAACAACTTTCATGGTCATTCTTGTTAGAAGGCAACAACACTCTCTGAAAAGGTATATGAGGCAATGAGGCTAGAGGCACAACTGGTGCCTTCCCTTTTCCCTCTCCTTTTGGATTGGATGGTCTAGCAGGTCCCTTAAATCCCAACCCTTTCTTACCAGCTTGGGTAAGGTGGGTATCAATTAAGCGCAGCACAGTGTTTGGCTTAGAAAATTTGCTCACTAGCAATTTCTCATTTAAGAGATCATTTTCAAGTTTCTGGATGACTTTCTAATTTGTGACTCTTACCACAGACTCACTATCAATGATCTCCTTGAGCTGAGCTGCTTGAGCAGCTTTGTCAGTGAGGGACTTTTCTTTGTCTTCACACTTGATTTTAAGACTTAGAAGCTCTTTTGCTTATCTCTTAGCAAGTAGCTTGCATTTCTTAAATTCCTCAAGAAGTTCTCCACACTTGGTAATTATGGAGTTAAAATCATCCTCAGAGTCTGAATCCCCTTCATCTCTTGATGATTGTGCTTCAGAGTCTGAGCCAGCCTCGTGACTTGTAATAAAAGATTTTGATTTAGCATTTACCTGAGTCTAACCAGGCAGATCCTGGCTGCTTTCTTCATCTATCGTTGCCATCAATCCAAGGAATTGAGCATCTTCTTCTTCATCTTAATCCACCTCTGAGTCACTATCTGAGTGAGATAGAGGGGCCCTGATCTCTATTCTACCAGCAGGGTATTCTTCAGGTTCTTCTTCAGCAACATCCACAATCCCAATATAGGCTTCTTATTCTTCACTGTCTGACCCAATGGAAGAGTTAGTTCAGGTCTTTTCCTTCTTATCCACAAGGGACTTCTCTTTCTTCTTTCCCTCGTGGTGCTTTTTCACTCCTTCTTCTTTCTTCTTCACTGGGCAGTCAGTAAGAACATGCCCAAGTTTGTTGCACCAGAAACAAATATTATTAGAAGAAGATTGTTTATTGGAGTTTGGAGGATACCTGTCCTCCTTAGAGGACTTCCTTCTGTGCTATGATGAGGAAGATGGCCTTCTGTTCTTCCAATGCCCCTTCTTCATAAATTTCTGAAACTTCCTGGAGAAGGCAGCAAGGTCCTCATCAGATGTATGGTTGTCAGAGGAGCTGGACCTTGAGCTCTCAGATTCTTACTCAACAGTTGTCCTGACTGGAGAGGTCTTCCTTCTACTCCTGGTTGAAGAATCAGCTCTGAAGGCCACAGATTTCTCCTTGCACTGTGACTTACTGCTCTTCTCTTCTTCTTCATTCCTTGCTGCAAGCTCCATCTCATAGGACAGTAGCTTTTCAAATAGGGTTGGAGGTGGTGTGTTAGCTAGCTTGAAAATATCCCTGATGGCACAGATCCTTTTGTCCCATTACTTTGTGAGGGACCTGAGAAATTTGTCATTCAGCTCACAGGTGCTGAAGACCCTTCCATATATTCTCAGTTCATTAACAGTTCTGAAGAATCTTTCAAAACTTTAACCAATGCCCTCAGACTTTCCTTGTCTGAAGGCCTCATACTCCTGGTTGAGCATGGATTTTCTATCATCCATCACCTCTTCTTAGCCCTCCATGAACACAACTAAGGTGTCCCACATCTCCTTGGAGGTCTTGCAGTGCACCAGATTCCGGAATGTTGAATCATCTACTGCACTGGCAATAATATTTTGAGATCTCTTGTCCATGGAGGCAAGAAGGAGCTCATCTTTGTTCATTTCTTCACAAGACTTTGGTGTGTGGATGTTGGCATACAGAACTGTGACTTTCATGGGGATGAAAGGTCACTCTTTGAATGTAATGTATATTGTAGGGTCAGCAGCTTTCATGAATAGCTTGACACTTTCCTTCCAGAGCCTAAACCCTTCCTTTCTGCAGATTGGTAACTTCATGGCTCCCAATTCCTTGTAGTTTACACCAGAAACCATTATTTATTTTATAGCTAACGTTGGAGGTATACTCAGATTGTTAAATCCTTTTTGAGCAACCTCTGATACCACTTGAAAGTTATTTAATAGAATGTTAGCTAATCACCTAGAGGGGGGGAGGTGAATATGTCTTTGAAGTTTTCTTAATTCTTTTGTTGTTTTCAATTAAACAATGTAGAGATTATCCTTAGATCCTGCAATAAAAAGGAAAGCAAGGAACACAGCAAACAAAAAGATTTATAGTGGTTTCACAATTGGGTATATCCACTTTCCATCCCACCTATCCAACTGATTTGTTGGACTAGGCACAAACTCCACCAAAATGCTCCTCAGAGCTTACACTCAGGCCCTCAGCCTATTACATAGATTCTTCACAGAGTCCAACTCAGAACCACAAGGGTTCCAACCTCAGAGCCCTGCAAGACTCATACAGCTTAGTGATCCACAGATCACCTACCTCAGCCTTATTTTTTAGGCCTACAACTCAGTCTCTTCAGCCCTATAACTTCAGGCACACAACCCTACTCTCAGAGTGTTGCAACACTCTTACAACTCAATACCCTTCCAAGTACCTAAAACTCAGCCTCCTCCAAGGCCTACATCTCAGTGACACACTTGTCACATACAGCTCAGCGACTCTCTAATCACCTACCTCATGCACAAGTCCCTACACTCAGGCTGGGAGGACAGCCCAACCTCAGATCCACACTTGGATCGTACCTCAGAGAGCAGCACTCTCCTACCTCAGGCAATTAAACCCTACAACTCAGATCCACACTTGGATCCTACCTCAATACCCTAACAGGGCACCTACCTCAGTGACTAATTAGTCACCTACCTCAGGCACAAAGTGCCCTACCCTCAGATTCAGATAAACTGAATCCTACAAGAAAAGAGTACAGAATGATTTAAGAAAAATAAACAATTAACTCAGATATAAATCTATGAGTCCACCTTGCTGGACTGAGCAAATATCAGTCCAGCACACTTGTTGTAGAAGCAATTAGTCCTCTTCTATAGCTAACCCTTTTCTGCTGCACAGAAGAGCAACAACCAGCTTGCTGAATGGAAGAATCAGCTTCTCTATTCTTGAAAGAATTATCTTGCTGATAATGAAGAGCTCAGCTAACTTCCTTTGCCTTGCCGGCTATCCCTGCTCGACTTTAGCTTTCAAGCTTGGTCGAGAAGATGATGTCCAGCCGCCTCTTTTTTTCCATTCGATCTCTTTTGTTTTCTGTTCATTTTTCATTGCCCTAATCCTATTTCTTTTTTCCTTTTTATATGCATTGATTTGAATCAACGTCACACTTATATGTTGGACCCAGCTAAAGTTTAGTGAGCCCCACCTTCTTTAGAAAAGGACAAGGTAGCTTTCGGCGCCATTGCAGCTTTCCCGCAACGGCTACATGTAATTTGACTTTGATGACGTCAGCAAAGGTCATCACCAACTGGACTTAGAAAATATTCTAGAAATCCATGAAGCGTTGAGTGATGTTAAGTCCTCAACGCATTCTTTCTTGGCTCTCAGCAATTCTAGACTTGTGAATTTTCTCTGGATATGTCTCAGCGGTTCTGTCTCAGTGGTCTCAGCGGTTTATTCTTAATAGATATGACATGCCTTTATCTCAACTCTTTCTTCTTATTAGATGATACAAGTCTCTGTCTCAGCGGTCCTGTCTCTGCTGTCTTTGCTTCTTCGCCGAGACTATCTTCTGTCTCACCGGATTTCATCTTAACTGTCTCAGCGCTTCCTTCTTCATTAGAAGCATTGAGTGAATCTGCTTCACTCAACGCTTCTTTACTTAGAGAATTTCATCTAGATCTGTCTCAACTATCTCAGTACTCTCAATGCCTTCCTCTCAGCTAACTCAGCTGTCTCAGCGGCCTCAATGCCTTCTTCTCGGCTATCTCAGCAGTCTCAGCGCCTTTTGCCTTAGTCAGTTTCTCTAGCTTTCACTGTGTTCGACGATATGTGGGCTGAGCTCGATGAACTTTGATCTTCTCAGCGGTCTCAGCGTATTTTGCCTTAGTTGAATTTTCTGGCTTTAGCTTAACAAGTGTTGAGCCGAGTTCCACGATTTGTAAGCTGAGCTCGATGAATTGCAACCTGAGCTCGACGAACTTAAAGCTTAGATCGATGAAATTTGAAACCTAATCACTTGTCCTTATCCCATGGAATGTTGAAGTGAGCTCGACGACCAGCAAGCTGAGCTTGACAAAATTCGAGCTGAGCTCGACGAAATTTGAGTTTACTACCAAACACATTTTCTTCACCTGCCCAATCTTAAACTACCTGAATGCATGAACTAAAGCACAGATCAAATACATTATGTGTGTATGTCATTGACCCGTTTGACTTCTTACAAATCTGGATATTGGGATCAATTGACCCAACAAGAAAATCATAGGAAATCCTGAGAAAGATCGTTAGATACACTGCTCTCATGCCTCTGCTTACAACATCGCTATTAAGTCAGGCCAAGTGCGCCAAGTGGTCAATAGCATTGCTCGCCTGTGGAAAGATCAGCGGATTTGTGAGCCCCGCAAAAGAACGGATTGAGAGTACCATATAGTATTTGACCATCACATTCTTGAGATGATCGAAGAGACAAGGCTACGCTTGATCGCCATTGCTTGTCAGGCAAAGATCATCGTAACTGTAATGTATACTTTGCGAAGCACAACAAAGCTAACACATGGGACCTCCCTTGATGCACGCTTTGTGTTAGATGCCGGCCAGGATTTGAAGTCCCATAATCCACCGCACGAGTTTTAGACGGCTCCCACTACACATATGCGAACACTCCTCGCGATATGTGGTCATTATGGTGTTACGCCGGAGTCCAACCTCGAGGGGGCCCTTAGCAAGACTCGGCGATGTCTCGGTGGTTCAGTGATCTCTTTGGTAAAGAGAAAATAGAGGAGGAAGCGCTCCAAAAAGGGAAATGTGTAAGTATAGGATCTCTGACGTAAACTTTATTGAAATGGAAGAAACAACACTTAGAAGTGTTTTAGAGAGATAGTGTTTAAAGCGTAAAGTAGAAATAACCGGTCATGATTATGAGGAGCTTCTGGAACTGTGTCACAACCCGCATTTCCTCAATGAGTATATCGTATCAGAGTAAGAGGAACTACGTGTTATGATGCCACGTCGTGTAGGGGATAACGGCACACGCTCAGCCAAATGCTCGACACTTCCTTTAGTAGTTGAAAACCATCAGTTGTATGCAAGAAAACTGTTTAGTTTGATGGTCGTATCCCTCGGCCTTATGGATCAAAACGTGTGTTTGTACGCGGCGGAAAATACTTTAGTTTACGTATGACGATCTCCTCTATGCATCCTAGATTTATAATCATATAAGAAATCATCCTTTTTACGTTGTTTGGAAAATACGTCTTAATTTATCAGAACATGTATGCATGATATAGGATAATAGGTTTGTTTTATCTTGAAAATATCTAATGCAACCTAGCATAAATCCTTCCCAAGAGCAAAGAGACATCATCTCATCCAAATGAATCACATTGGCAGTCTAGCATTCATATATCACAAGTAAAGAAAGCCACCAATGGGCGCCAACAAGCTGACATGAACCCATTGGGGCACATGTATGTTTGTACAACAAAGTAAAGAACTACCTCGCTAAGTAAGCTCGGCTAGCTCCAAAGAAACTCTACCCAAGCACTAGTCGCTCAACCGGCTACAACCTGCACCTGAGGCATTCAAGAAAGAACACCTCAGCAATCTTCAAAGCTACACAATAGAGTATGAAGTTCATGTAAAATGAGTGAAAAGAACAGGTGGAAAACAAGTGTTAAACACTGTCAACCCAAAGTGTAAAACGCACCAAGTGCGTGCAATTCTTATCAAGTCCTGCTCAACCCGCAGGAGCAAAAAGGCAATATACATGCCCATTCCATCATTTTTGTATAACAAGAACCACTATACTAGTGAAACATAAGCAGCGATTAAGTTTGATTCCGCAAGGGTCTTTTGGTGGCGGCCCTCAAGTGGAACGCACCAATAAAAGCCAGCACAAATCGGGGCCAAAATGGTACTCTATACCATAAAATAAAACCCGGTGGCCACCAAGGCTGAAACCACAATAACCCTTATAGAATCCTCACACACGCTCCTGCCATGGTTCACAATTCGCCTCGCAAAACTCACCATAACCCAAGCTAAACACGGTTCATTTCATCATCCTCACTCATGACCACACATTACCCATGTTATGTCAAACTTATTCCGCAAAGGACAATGCTAACCAAATCAACAAGCGTATTCTAACATGATTATGACATGAACAAGAAAGAATCACATGAACAAGAAAGGCTACATGAATCAAATGAGCATAAGAATTAATTGAGCATAGGGAAAATTTGATAATTAGGCGGTAAGTATGTAAGAATTGAAGGAACAAGATGATTCATGTTTGTGAGTACTAAACAAAAACAAGAGTAACAAGACTAATAAAATTGAACAAGCTAGTAAAATTGATAGAGGAAAGCTAGCTAAACTTGCACAATCAAAGAACAAGAAAACAAGATTGACAAGGGTGAAGAACACCGCTTGCCTGAACCGAGACGACACCGCGACGGCTGCTCCTCTCTTTCCTTGCCTTGCTTTAGCTTTTCTCCCTTGCTTTCTCTTTGAGAATGAAGAAGAAGATGGAGAAAGGGATAAGTGAGGAGAAAGAATCTCTTTCTCGGCCTTATTCCCTCCAGAACAGAGCTGGACAGTTAGATCCAGAATCAAAGAAATGAACAGCACAAAAAAACTGGAGAAAATTGATTTTCGGCCCTGTCACGCCCTGTGACATGCCCGTGTCACAGGGCGTGTACCTTAAGCGGCGCAGACGCCAACAATTTCCAGCTTATCCACAAGGTACACGGCCTGGTACACGCCCATGTCGGGTCGGTCATGCCCGTGACCTAGGGCGTGTAACCCGTGTCTCGACATCTCATCGACCAAAAGTGTCGACACTTCGACAAAACTTGACACGCCCTGTGACACGCCCGTGTCACAGGCCGTGTCCCCTCTCTCGACACCCGACATTCTACACTCGACACTCGACACTCGACATAGTGGGACATGGCCCGTGACACGCTCGTGTCACGGGGCGTGTACCCCATTTGTCGAGCTCAACTCGACGCCAGAAAATTCGTCGAGTCAAGGAGGTCACGCCCAGGTCACGCCCTGGGTCACGCCCCGACACGCCTATGTCGGGGGGCGTGTTCCTCCCGCAACTTCGTCGAACGAAGTTCGACGACCACAAAGCCAAACCGCATCCCGAGCTGGACACGCCCTGGGACACGCCCATGTCCCAGGCCGTGTCACTAAAAACAGTGACCATATTTCACTGTTTTGAAAAGTGTTTCTTTCTCGTCCTAGACCATTTTTTCCTTAAGGACTTTTTACACCTTTTTATTTTCTGTACACATCTTCCATACAATCAACCCGTTTTGAGCAATCTTACCCGGGCTCGAAAAAGTGCAAGCATTCCCTAAGAGGCCTCACCGAATCCCCAAATTGGACTCCGGCTTGCTGGGGAATCGTGCAACTCGGCTACCAAAACAGCCACTCGCAAGCCCGTGGGAAAACCATGCTCGAACAACGGTCAAAGCCAACGTAACGCACATCAAGCGTATGCAATCATTCAATGAAAAATTACGGGGCGTTACAGTCACTCCCCCTAACAAAAAGTTTCGCCTCGAAACTTTTCAATCATTTTGATATAAATCAAATGAGTAATCAAACAAAAACACCAATTCAACAAAACCACCAATTCACATACCAGCTTATTTACG
This sequence comes from Platanthera guangdongensis, assembly GCA_039583875.1. Taxonomy (NCBI): domain Eukaryota; kingdom Viridiplantae; phylum Streptophyta; class Magnoliopsida; order Asparagales; family Orchidaceae; genus Platanthera; species Platanthera guangdongensis. Next base: position 62,196,577 of record CM077166.1, on the reverse strand, counting down.
GGAACAAATGAGGGTGAGCCGCCCTCATCGTTGACTCGAGCTCCCATGTCGCGCTTTCCACATTCTAATTTTTCCATAACACCTTGACCATAGGGATCTTCTTTTTCCGCAACACGCGATCTTGGGAGTCCAAAATACGGATGGGCATCTCTACATAAGAAAGGTTTGGCGTCAAATGCGGCACAAAGTCCAAAACTTGCGTGTCATTTCGCACACACCTTCGCAGTTGGCTGACATGAAACATGTCGTGAACACCAGGAAAGTTCACGGGTAACTCGACTTTGTAAGCGGATGCGCCAACCTGCGCAAGAATCTTGAAGTGACCCACAAGTCTTGGGTATAATTTGCGCTCTTTTCCAAACCTTTTAATTCCAACCATTGGGGAGACTTTCAGGAAGAAAAAATCCACCACAACAAACTCTAACTCCGACCTTCGTCGGTTGGCATACTTTTCATATCGCTATTGGGCAATCCGGAGCTTCTTCTGAATAAGTCGTATGGCAACTTCCATGTCCTCGAGCGCCTCTGGGCCCAACAAAGGCCGCTCGCCAACCTCAGCCCAAAATAGGGGAGTCCAACATCGTCGCCCATATAAAGCTTCGAACCGAGCCATTTGCAAGCTTTCTTGATAGTTGTTATTATATGCGAATTCCATAAGCCGCAAACGTTCATCCCATGCTCCGCCATACTCAAGAATATAGCATCGAATCATATCTTCCACGATTTGATTTACTCGTTCCGTTTGGCCATTCGTTTGAGGGTGGTAAGCAGTGGAATATCTCAAATCCGTCCCCAAACCCTCTTGTAGACTCTTCCAAAAATGAGAAGTAAATTGAGAATCCCGGTCTGAAATGATATTGACTGGCACACCATGCAGTCGGATGATCTCCTTCAAATATAGCTCCGCTATTGTCTTCATCGGGTAGTTGACCTTAAATGGTATGAAGTGAGCACACTTGGTCATCCTATCCACGATTACCCATACAGAGTCATGTCCTCGTAGAGATCTTGGTAAGCCTGTAATAAAATCCATTGAAATGCTTTCTCACTTCCATGTTGGAATCTCCAATGGTGTCAACTTGCCACCAGGCCTCCCATGATCAGCTTTCACCTGCTTGCAGGTATAACATTCCGATACAAATTGCGCTATATCTCTTTTCATTCCATACCACCAGACAATTTGTTTCAAATCACGGTACATTTTTGTTGAGCCTAGATGGTAGGTCATACTTGAGCCATGTGCTTCCCTACATACCATATCGCGGATGTCTCCAACTGCGGGGATACAAAATCGACCGCGATACTTTAACGTGCCCCCATCATCGATAGCAAAACTCGGTAAGTCACCCTTTTCAGTCGGAAGAACTAAATGTAAAAGATCAGGATCATCCCTTTGATGTTGTCTTGCAAGCATCATCCATGAAGGTTCTTCTACGGCCAAATGACTTTGTGGTTCATATCTTCCCACGACAATATCCATCAATAGAAATTCCTCGACTAGACGGTCGGCTGAAAGATGAAATAATTTACCTGTTTTCCGACTCAAAGCATCGGCCACAACATTAGCTTTCCTGGGATGATACTGAATTTCCACATCATAATCAGCTACATATTCAAGCCATCGCCATTGGCGCAGATTCAGTTCCTTTTGCTTGAAGACGTACTTCAAACTTTTATGATCCGTAAAGATTTTACACTGCGCGCCGTAAAATAAGTGTCTCCACAACTTCAATGCAAATATTACCACTGCGAACTCCAAATCATGCATCGGGTAGTTCTTTTCATGACTTTTCAACTGCCGAGACCCATACACAATGACTTTTTGGTCTTGCATTAATACACATCCGAGTCCAACGTACGATGCATCCACAAAAACTTCATAATCTATCCCTTCTGTCGGTAATATCAACACAGGAGCGATACATAACATGTTCTTGAGTTCAAGAAATGATGCCTCACACTTGTCATTCCAATCAAACGCAACATTATTCTGGGTTAAGCGAGTCAACGGTGCAGCCAACGTAGCAAAACCTTCTACAAATCTGCGATAATAGCCGGCCAAGCCCAAGAAGCTCTGAATCTCCTTGGGTGTCTCCGGTCTCCTCCACTCCATGACTGCAGCAATCTTTTCGGGATCCACGGAAATTCCATGTTGATTAATAACATGACCCAGGAATGCAACCTGCGGCAACCAAAACTCACATTTGCTTAACTTGGCGAACAACTTTTGGCCTCGCAAGGTGGCCAATACCAATCGCAGATGTTGTTCATGCTCCGCAGCACTGCGGGAGTAGACGAGAACGTCATCAATAAAAACCACCACAAACCTATCCAAGTAGTCCTTGAACACCCGGTTCATCATATCCATGAAGGCTGATGGTGCATTGGTCAAACCAAACGACATCACAAGAAATTCAAAATGGCCATGTCTCGATTGAAGCGCAGTCTGCAGAATATCAGACTCCCGAACCTTAAGCTGATGATAGCCCGAGCGGAGATCAATCTTTGAAAATACTGAACTGCCATGCAGTTGATCAAATAAATCATCAATTCTTGGCAGTGAGTACTTGTTCTTAATCGTCACCTTGTTCAACTCCCGGTAATCGATGCAAAGTCGCATCGACCCATCTTTCTTCTTCACAAATAACACCGGTGCACCCCAAGGTGATGAACTTGGCCCGATAAACCCCTTTGCCAATAAGTCATCCAGCTGGGTACACAACTCTGCTAGCTCACGCGGGGCCATTCTGTACGGCGCTTTCGCAATAGGCCGCGTAGCCGGCTCCAAATCAATGACAAACTCGACATCAAGATCAGGGGGAAGACCAGGAAGATCAGTAGGAAAAACATCGGGAAATTCACGCACAACAGGAATCTCCTCCAAACACGACAAAATGGCACTAGTCCCCACAACTGAGACTAGACAAGCAAAATAGTCGAAAACAAACAACGTCTGAACACATACCGCCGAAATCCCTGGAGAATCCTGGCATGAATCACCATAAACACTTCCCGGCTGACCATTGTCCTTGATAAAATCCAAGCGCTTTCCTTTGCACTAGATGACGGCGTCATAGCAGGATAACCAGTTCATGCCCAGAATGACGTCAAAATCTTCCAAATCGATTACCTTGAAATCAGCCTTTGCTAAGAAATCCCCCAACAAAATGGGACAATCAAGAAGACCGCAGTCTGCTACCACAGAAGCACCGGAAGGAAACCGTACCAAAAAGGCATTCCCCATTTTATCTGGTGTCAAATGATACCAATCCAGAAAGGTTCGAGCCACAAATGAATGGGTCGCGCCAGAATCAAAGAGAATACGCGCCCAACGGTTATTTACCTTAAAGTTTCCTATAATATGCCCCATATACTTCTGTTCATGCCATGAGTGTAGTGTTCGTGCTTCGGCCAAGAGGTACTGATGACACCTCGGTGTGTGTATGAGATGATGATTAATAATGTTGACTACAAGGAATGTTTGCCCGACCAATTGTCAAGCAAACCTCCCTCTGATACCAACTGTCACAACCCGCATTTCCTCAACGAGTATATCGTATCAGAGTAAGAGGAACTACGTGTTATGATGCCACATCGTGCAGGAGATAACTGCACACGCTCAGGAAAACGCTTGACACTTCCTTTAGTAGTTGAAAACCATCAGTTGTATGCAAGAAAACTGTTTAGTTTGATGGCTGTATCCCTCGGCCTTATGGATCAAAACGTGTGTTTGTACGCGGCAGAAAATACTTTAGTTTACGTATGATGATCTCCTCTATTCTTCCTAGATTTATAATCATATAAGAAATCATCCTTTTTACGTTGTTTGGAAAATACGTCTTAGTTTATCAGAACATGTATGCATGATATAGGATAATCGGTTTGTTTTATCTTGAAAATATCTAATGCAACCTAGCATAAATCCTTCCCAAGAGCAAGGAGACATCATCTCATCCAAATGAGTCACATTGGCAGTCTAGCATTCATATATCACAAGTAAAGAAAGCCACCAATGGGCGCCAACAAGCTGACACGAACCCATTGGGGCACATGTATGTTTGTACAACAAAATAAAGAACTACCTCGCTAAGTAAGCTCGGCTAGCTCCAAAGAAACTCTACCCAAGCACTAGACGCTCAACCGGCTATAACCTGTACCTGAGGCATTCAAGAAAGAACACCTCAGCAATCATCAAAGCTACACAATAGAGTATGAAGTTCATGTAAAACGAGTGAAAAGGACAGGTGGAAAACAAGTGTTAAACACTGTCAACCCAATGTGTAAAACGCACCAAGTGCGTGCAATTCTCATCAAGTCCTACTCAACCCGCGGGAGCAAAAAGGCAATATACATGCCCATTCCATCATTTTTGTATAACAAGAACCACTATACTAGTGAAACATAAGCAGCGATTAAGTTTGATTCCGCAAGGGTCTTTTGGTGGCGGCCCTCAAGTGGAACGCACCAATAAAAGCCAGCCCAAATCGTGGCCAAAATGGTACTCTATACCATAAAACAAAACTCGGTGGCCACCAAGGCTGAAACCACACCACCCCTTACAGAATCCTCACACACGCTCCTGCCATGATTCACAATTCGCCTCGCAAAACTCACCATAACCCAAGCTAAACACGTTTCATTTCATCGTCCTCACTCATAACCACATATTACCCATGTTATGTCAAACTTATTCCACAAAGGACAACGCTAACCAAACCAACAAGCGTATTCTAACATGATTATGACATGAACAAGAAAGAATCACATGAACAAGAAAGGCTACATGAATCAAATGAGCATAAGAATTAATTGAGCATAGGGAAAATTCGATAATTAGGCGGTAAGTATGTAAGACTTGAAGGAACAAGATGATTCATGTTTGTGAGTACTAAACAAAAACAAGAGTAACAAGACTAATAAAATTGAACAAGCTAGTAAAATTGAAAGAGGAAAGCTAGCTAAACTTGCACAATCAAAGAACAAGAAAACAAGATTGGCAAGGGTGAAGAACACCGCTTGCCTGAACTGAGACGACACCGCGACGGCTGTTCCCCTCTTTCCTTGCCTTGCTTTAGCTTTTCTCCCTTGCTTTCTCTTTGAGAATGAAGAAGAAGATGGAGAAAGGGATAAGTGAGGAGAAAGAATCTCTTTCTCGGCCTTATTCCCTCCAGAACAGAGCTGGACCGTTAGATCCAGAATCAAAGAAATGAACGGCACAAAAAAACTGGAGAAAATTGATTTTAGGCCCTGTCACGCCCTGTGACACGCCCGTGTCACAGGGCGTGTACCTTAAGCGGTGCAGACGCCAACAATTTTCAGCTTATCCACAAGGTACACGGCCTGGTACACGCCCGTGTCGGGTCGGTCATGCCCGTGACCTAGGGCGTGTAACCAGTGTCTCGACATCTCGTCGACCAAAAGTGTCGACACTTCAACAAAGCTTGACATGCTCTGTGACACGCCCGTATCATAGGACGTGCCCCCTCTCTCGACACCCGACACTCGACACTCGACACTCGACATAGCGGGACACGGCCCGTGACACGCCCGTGTCATGGGGCGTGTACCCCATTCGTCGAGCTCAACTCGACCCAAGAAAATTCGTCGAGTCAAGGAGGTCATGACCCAGGTCACGCCCTGGGTCACGCCCCGACACGCCCGTGTCTGGGGGGGTGTTCCTCCCGCAACTTCATCGAACGAAGTTCGATGACCACAAAGCCAAACCGCATCCCGAGCTGGACACGCCCTGGGACACGCCCGTGTCCCAGGCCGTGTCACTAAAAAAATGACCATTTTTCACTGTTTTGAAAAGTGTTTCTTTCTCTTCCTAGATCATTTTTTCCTTAAGGACTTTTTACCCCTTTTTGTTTTCTGTACACATCTTCCATACAATCAACCCGTTTTGAGCAATCTTACCCGGGCTCGAAAAAGTGCAAGCATTCCCTAAGAGGCTTCACCGAGTCCCCAAATTGGACTCCGGCTTGCTGGGGAATTGTGCAACTCAACTACCAAAACAGCCACTCGCAAGCCCGCGGGAAAACGATGCTCGAACAACGGTCAAAGCCAACGTAACGCCCATCAAGTGTATGCAATCATTCAACGAAAAATTACGGGGCGTTACAAACTGTGATGTCCTTTTCACTTCAGAATAGTCTTCCAAGCTTGCCCTCATCAATGACATCAAAGGTATATTTAATAACGAGGTCAGGGTAGTTAATTTGGCACACCCCCTATGAGCAGCAAAGAGTGTCTGCTGCTTCTTTGCCTTTTGAAGTTGATGGATCAGGGTGGTCATCTTTCGAGAATAGATCACATATCTTCCCCTACCACAGCATCCTTTGTACTAGTTGACGAAGTGCTTGGCAGTTTTTAGATGAGTGCCCTTGATCTTTATGGAATTCGCAGTGCGGCTCCAAATCTTTAGATCTTTGATCAGTCGTCTGGTATGGTCTTTTGAAATTAGCCCTACTTTTCATGACTTGGCTTACTTCCTGCATGGCCTCATCTAGTTCGGTCTCTTACAACTCATCAACTTACTGTTGATGAATCAAAGTTATTTGCATAGCTAGGGCTGGTAGTAATAACAATTGATCTTGAGTACGATCATGATTCGGGAAGGGGTGTCGATGACGTTGAAATCTTCTTCCCTTCCTTGAGTGGGATGGAAAATCTTTCCGAGGAAACCTAGAAGGCTGCTTGTAAGAAGGAGAATCCTTCTCTGCTATAAGCCTGGAGATGAAGCTGGAGTTGCTCTTCTCACCTCAAATGTATGAGTTGGCTAAGATAATCAACTCTTGATATGTTCTTGGTGCTCAGACATTATCTTCAAGCTTGAGTGGCCCTTCACGCAGACCATGTATTAGAGCCACCTGATACATTTCTTGATCAACGATCTCAATGTCCATGATTTCCTTCAGAAATCGATCTACAAACTGAGACCAAGTCTCATTCTCTCGTTGCATGATCTCAAAGAGGGCTTCTGTACCTCCCTTTCCTTTTGTTGAAGTAGAAAACCTGAGCAAGTACTCCCTTTGCAGATCAGCGAAGGAAGTGATGGTATGAGGGCGCAGACCATAGAACCAATCACTCACTTGTCCATCAAAGGTTGTTACAAGGAGCTTATACTTGGTATCATCTGAGAGAGTCTTGAGTGCTACGGCTGATTCAAAAGCTTGAAGATGCGTCATTGGATCAGTCTCGCCAGTGTAAGTTGGTAACCGCGACTCTCTGAAATTAGCTGGAGTTGGTTCATGTCGAACATTTTCTAAAAATGGTGACGACTCTTCCTGCTCTCGTACAACATAAGGAAAGAAGGGAGCATAAGTTGTCGCTGCAAAAGGAGCAGGAGGATAGAAGGGAAAATCTACTGCAGGAGGAGCAAAGGCAGTAGCTGATGGGTAAGGATGACTTCCCTGAAAGTTTAGGAATCTTGCTGGGCTTCCACGGGCAGCTTCCCGGAAGAAGTTTTGACGAGTTGAAAACTCAAAATTTTGAGGTCGCAATGGGGCAGCAGGCCCTTGCGGAAAGGTTGGTGTGTAAGGAGGAGGATAGGCCGGAGGATAAGATAGAGGATAAGCTTTTTGATTCTCCAGTATTGGTGTTGGATTGACTGGAGGAATTGGAGCTGTAGCAGATTGTATCTCTAATCGCTGCGTGATTGCAGCTAAAGTTCGGTTGATTGCCTGAAACTGTTGGATAGTTTCACGGCATGATTGCTCGAAGGCTTCCCAAAGTGAGCCCTCACCAGGACTTAGAGCAAAGTTCTCGGCTGATTGATGATCTGACAAGGATAATTATTGGCTTTCACCGTCTGTTCGATATCTGAAGGTCACGTGTTAATTGTTGATGCGTGGAAACGGAGAGAGGAGAAGGTTGTCGTGGTCACCAGTAGCTATCGGTTGTGTTCGGTCTCACAAGCAAGATGCGGTGAAGAGGTTGATTGAGGAATTAGGTTGTGGGGATAACGAAGAGGTTGTTGAGGATGCAAGGAAAAGCTTATGAATGCTCGAGAGTGGAGCAAGCGCTTGATCAAGGGTTACGCGGATAGAGGAGAGGAAAGGAGGTTGTTGATCCTAGTGCAGAGATGGTTGGGAAGGTTGATATGGAACTATCGAGCAGCCGATTACATTTACCGTTGGATTTGCAGGCTGATGTCGAGAGAGGTGTGTTGAGAAGAAGAGGGGGCAGCTAGCAATGACAACAACAGATTTCGCACGCCACGGCTTAAATGCCACTCTTGCGATGAGCTTTCCTTTGATTAATATTCAGTATTACAGCTTGAGTTGCACCTTTACATGGAAAGTAAATAAAGGGTACAAAGATAGAAGCTGGCGGCTAAGGAAAAAAATTGCCAGAGGAGGCCGCGCGGACTGAGCTGTGAGGTCGGCAGACCGCGTGGTTAACTGATCCCGTAGCTCGCTAGAGGAAGCCGAGCGGACTGCGCGATCAGGAAGAGTAGACGGGGGAGGTCGCGCTGACTGAGAGAATGGAGTCTGTTAGGTTTGATGCTTTACCTCGCAGGAGGTTGCCCTCGTGTCCGTGTGTCCTCTCGAATGAGAGGTATGGGGAGCAATTTATTCGCTCGAGGAGGTAACGGCTTTTGGTAACGACACCCCGAATGAGTCGGTGATTTGTGCGAGTAGAACTTGGAGTACGCAGAGCACACGCCAGGTCGCACGGTCAGGGGACGTCTTCTGGATCTTTTCTGCTGTTGGAGGACTGGGACGAGTCCGCCTCTGCTGTGCTGAGCGATCCCGCGCCAAGGTATGCAGGCTGAGGAGTAGTCCGCCTCTTATCGGAAAGAGGAGGTTGGAAAGCTGATTGGCAGACTGCGCAGTGAGTCCACCTCTACTGCAGGGAACCGTGTTGGTGGAAGGCTGGAGGGCTTACTGGCTGACTGGGAGAGTCCGTCGAGACCACGGAGGATGAGACGAGTCCGCCTCTGCTGGAGGCCTATCAGTAGGTCAGAGGTTGGCGACCTGAATAGAGCAAGTCGCCTTTGCTGTTGGGGGAGTCCGTCTGCTGCAGGAAGACAGAAGGGTTGAGCGGCATAACGACTCCGCCTAGCCTGCGGCAGACGGGATGGATCCGCTGAATGTTTTGCATCTTGGTGGAGAGTTGGACCAAGTCCTGGAACTGTAGGCAGGCGAGCTGGCTGTCTGGGAGACCTTGCAGACTGAAGAAGACTCCGCAGCATGTTTGTGGATTGACAGAGAGTTGGTGCAAGTCCACGGTCCTTGGGAGGACTGAGCTATAGTCCGTGAACTATACATTGTCGAGCTGGCCGTCTGGCTGACATGGCGGACAGAAGAAGCAGGTCGCCACCTTTGCTGAAGTCTGCCTCTCTGTTGGAACGGCCACCCTTACTGCCCATACTGGGCGGCCTAGAGGTTGTCACCCTCTGGTGGGCGACCTTGAGAGTTGTCGCGTTGTTGGGCGACCTAGAGGTAGGTCGCCTGGCGTTGAGTGACCTGAAGGCAGGTCGCCTAGAGAAGTAGCAGTCTGGGCGGATAAGAGTCCGAGTCCGCTAAGTAGTTGGGTGGCCCGCACCTATCAGAAATGGAGAATAATGGTGCAGATATCTAATCAAATCGCGCGGCCTCCAGCGATGGACTGATGAAGCAGTCCGCACCCCCTGCAGAACAGGCGGCTGCTACACGACCTCGGAGGTCAGACTAGGGAGACCGCCCTAGCTGCGCGGCCTAGGCTGACAGAGAAGTCTGTCCGCCCACCATTAGACTGGTCGCGACCTACAGGGAGAACCTGGATTAGACCGCTACTAGCAAGCTGGATACCTGGGGAGGGATCACTAATTTCTGGGTTAACAGGTGAGGGTAGATTGAGTAATCCCATGGGGTGGCACTCCAGAGCGGAGTTCCTCTTCCATGTCACTAGGAGTATCAAACTCCTCATCTTCACTAAGCTCTTCATCAATGAGGATATTTCCCTCAGTAGGGGGCTCAATCAACGATACTAACTCATTTTCAATAGAGGGTTCATAAATGGGCTCATTAGGTTCAAGGGGAGACTCAGACAGGACCATAGTCATAGGCGGAATGAGGTGCTCAACTGCATCAGGACTAGTAACTCCACCAGCATCGCAGGTAATATTCGTCTAACACCTCATACTTACAGGAATACTCTCACCACGAGAGCTCATGGCATCCTTAGTCGTAACACCTTTCGAGTATGGAATATATGACCAATATGGTATGGTTTCCCTAAAGGTGGTAGTAGGCACACTATGGGCAGGCCGACCTTTGGGGGAGATGATCTAGCTTTAGGCATATAATCATTCCTATAGGAAGGTATGAGACTATTGCCATAACGATAATCACTCACAGGATTGGTGCCAGCAGTGCGAAGGTTGGCAAGATCAAATTGATCCGAGAGTAGGCTACGCATGCGCGGTCAAGCATATTAAAACAAACCTACACGACACTCTTCGTTTAACCAAAACACGCGGGCTTGACCAACTAATTTTTCACAGGCAACGACAACCTTTCGGAGGTCATCCGAGGGGTACCATGCAAAATAATATTCCATCGCTTTAAGCCATTATCAAAAAATTTGTGGATTCCCGTAACCGTTATAAGTGGGTGCCTCAATTCTAGTGTGAGGAAGAGTGTGGGGATGGTTGGGGTTCCTAAGGCAAGTGGGCAATGTTCATGTGTTGTTAGCCATAACTTTAGACCACAAATATTCTACTCGGGAATCAAAAACATCATGGGCCATATTCAGTGAAGACGGAAGAGAATAATCTACCCGGATCTTGTGTGCATAATCTAAAAAAACAGTTTTGTAGGCAAAACTTGTCTAGACTAGGATAAATTTTAAAACCTAATAATTTTTTTAAAAAAATAATAACTTAAGAAAATAAAATATATTTTTTTAATTTCTCATTGAGAATATTAAGGAGATTTTCCAGAAATTCTTTATTTTTGGATTTCAAAAAAAATGAGAATTTTAGGCCGTTATTGGCAAACCAGAAAAAATATTTTTTTTGTAAATTTGAAAAACGAAATGTGCTAGAGAAGTTCGTGTCGACTTCCCAAGAAAAGGAGGATGGTGTCAATTAGGTAATTGACACGAACCTCTCTCTGATACCAAATTGATGCAGACTATGTCACCCGACGAACCGCAACGGATAAACGACACTGAATTCCTCTCTCTCGTTCATATTCAATGTTCACATGATCAAATGATATTGTTCTCGACGGAAGTTATTAAAACACAAGGGATTAATTTTAGCACTTGTAGCCTTGTTAAACAACCAACACCACAACATTCACAACACTTAAAATTATGAAACCTAGCCGCTAAAATATTTATCGTTCATTACGCAACATTCACAACCACAATCCGAAAAGAATTTGACTAAAAGTATGATCCAAAATTAGGCTTGCTCGCTCCAAAAATTTGAATATAACATCAAGGATCGCCAATACTTTAGAGATATAATATGGGCTATTTGCAATATTTGGATCATGCGAAAAGGATCCACCCGATCCAGATTCAATTAAAGAAATTGAAGAACATATACAACAAAATCATATTTTAGAAATGACAGATTCAAAAGCCACAGATAAAAGTCCATGTCTCAAAATCTCCAATTAATTAAGAAGGGAATCACATAAGAGTAGAGATTTTCGTTACCAAATCCCTAGCAATAGATCTTCAAATTCGTCCACAAGGATGGGTGGAGGAAACACAAAACGAATGTCACAACCCACAACGAAGGTGGAAGGATCCACTTCCACGAAATTCCACGGAGCCGCACTGGAAGGAGAAGATGCATGCTGCTTTCTTCAGATTAACCGGAGGAGATCCACGAAAGAGATACGAGAGAGTTCCTTGGTTTTCTTCAAGAGGGAGGGAAGAGGAAGGGAGTGAAGGGATGTGGCCAAACCAAAAGGGGAAGAGGAGGGAGAGGGGGTGGCCGAATGGTGCCCAAGAGGAATGGAAGGGAGGGGGAGGCCGAACTAGCCAAGGACGAGGGGAGAGGAGGGTGCGACCGAACCAACCAAGAGGGAGGGGAGGGGGCCGGCGGCCACAAGAGAGAGGCGGGGGGATTCACAAGTAGAATTAGGTTTTCTTTTTCTCATTCCGTCTAAATTTTCAATACAAAAGCAAGACTATATATAGGATACACCACTCCATCTCCACCATTCAATAATAAATAAAAACTAGATGGTTATAAGCAACCCATCTCAAACATAAAAATTGAAAAAATAATTGAAATAACAATAACATGAAATAAAATACTAAGAAATAAAAATGCTTAAAAATATATAATTATAAATATATAAATTAAAATCATATATTTTTATATGAGGGTAACGGTGGACAACGTGCATAACATGTAGCGGAGATTTGGCAAGGCATTGGCGATGGATGTCGCGGTAAAATCCCATCTTCAAGCTTGCGGCAATGAACGTCTCAATCAACAAACACACTGTGGCGGGGATCAACGACAACATCTGCAACGTCAACATGAACAAGTGGTAGTACTTCACCGCCAATAATCAAACGGTCACGAGCATCACGAGCACATGGCGGGAACTCATCGCCATCACCCAGTTTGGGTGGGTGATGCCCTCAGGCCCACATTCGTAGAGAGAGAGCGTTCACTGTAGGTAAAAATTGGCGTTCATGTAGTCGAGCGACAAAAATTGGGGGCAACACGAGTACTTCCAAGGAGGTCACACATCCTAGTACCACTCTCGCCCAAGCACGCTTAACTGCGAAGTGTTGATGGTATCTGATGCTCTAGTGCTGGTATGGTCGCACACGTAGGAGTAGTCCGACACATTTTATTTAAACCAGGCTCCCCAATGCCCCGATGTTTCGGATTGCGGGCTCCGTTTCCATTCAGACTGTGTAATTTCGGTGGCTCAAATTTTTATGCACGGCAACGGCCATGTTTCCATGCCGCCGCCTCTACGCGGGATCTCCGTAATGGGGAAGTGGCTGCGATTTCCCCGATGAGCGTGCAGTTATGTCGCAGCCATTATTGCATCCTGGAAGTGTTTCCCGAAGCCTTCAGCGACACACCTACTATGACAAAATTGACGAAAGGAAAATGTCGGGAAGACCTTTTGAAAGCCTTTGATTGTAAGGGTAGCTAACCACCTAGAGGGGGGGTGAATAGGTTTTTAGGACTTTTTTAAGATTTTCTTTGCCTTTGTGTGTTTTAGGGTCTAATGTGATTAAATTAGTTCTGCTTTCAAAAAGATTATACACAGTACACACAATATTTATAGTGGTTCCCCAGATTCTGGGTACTTCCACTGTCCCTTACCTTTCTAAGAGTTTGTTATACAAGTCCCCTTCTCCAAAACTCCGCTCTCAAGGACTTACAACATGATCCTGCAGGACCACTCAGTCTCCTCCCAGACCTACAGCTCAGGCACAAAGCCCTACAACTCAATGATAAAAATATCACCTACCTCAGACTGAAAGTCCCTACCACTCAGGCTAGGAGGATAGCCCTACCTAAGATCCAAAGGATCCTACCACTCAGGCACAAGTGCCCTACAACTCAGGGCAAAGCCCTACTCTCAGATTCTTAACAAAATCCTACCACTCAGATCTATAAAAGATCATACACTCAACATTAATAAATAAGCTTACAACTCAGATCTAGAAAGATCTTACAGAAAAGTAGATTTGTTGATGTAGAATAAACAACAGAAAAATGATCTCTGTGTCTTCCTCCTTCTGTCCTGAGAAAACTCAATCAAGATTCCTTCTTCACAGCTCCAAAAAATTGTCTACGGGATAAGCTCTGCTTGGGCTTTGAAGTAACAGCAGTAGGGGTAAGCCTTGGCTGCTTTTTTCTCAGAGAAAAGACTCCGATCTTGATGTTGCCAGGGTTGATCGCAACATCTAACTTGATGAGCTTTTGGGTTCCATCAATTTTTATCTCCACTTCAAGCTTGACAACAATGGAGAGGAAGAAGAAGAAGTCTTGCCGCTTTTCAAAAAGACAAACCCTAAAGGTTATCTTATCCATCACCGATCTCAATCCTTTTATCATCTGTCGTCCAACGGCTCTTTTGACCCGTATGCCCCACTTTAATTGCATATATATATATATCCTTCCTTTTACAGAAAAGTCTTACAGCTGGCCGGCGACGCCATTAGTAGTGAATTCCAGCTTTCCTAAAATGAATTTCAATTCCGTTGACAGAGGTTGACTTTTGCTGATGTCAGTATCTATGGACTTAGCCAAATTTTCAAATTCAATACAGGTGTTGAGTGCGTTGAGTGAACTGGCTTCACTCGGCACATCTGGACTGAGCCAATTTCCTTTCACCATCATGCATTGAGTGCGTTGAGTGAACTGGCTTCACTCAACGAAATTGGACTTAGCCAATTTCTCTGCATCTCAAGCATTGATAGCGTTGAGTGAATGACCTTCACTCAACACTTTTTGACTTGGCCAAACTTTATGCGCTACCAGGCATTGGGTGCATTGAGTGAGCCTTCATCAATCAACGCCCCTAGACTTAGCCACTTGATTGACTTCTTATCTTCATGTTGAGGCATTGAGTGAACTGGCTTCACTCAACACTTCTGTACTTATCCGCAACTATGAAATCTGCCAGCTTGCTGAGGCGTTGAGTATGTTGAGTGCTGATGCAATCTCGGCAAGTGCACCGATTGTTGTCATGTAATAAACTGGGGGAGTTATCCTCTGAGTATCGAATTTCTCAAGGAGTGCAAATTGGAAGTGTGACCTTTCTAATTGCAAAGTTGTTGCAAACACAACAAAGGTTGGGGGTGTTTTAGAACAACTAAAAGTAATTACGCGGTTCTCCTTGGCCGCTTCGCAAGGGTGGAATACTCTGATGAGTATTAAGGAATGTGGTCATAGCCATTGAGGGTGGAAAACACCTCTTCGCCAAGCCTGCCCCTAACACACGTTAGTGCGGCATACTACCAAGCAACAACCCAAATTTAGCTAAGGAAGAAAAGCCAAACTATTAACTACAACAACAATGTCAATAATATACCATCAAGAACATCATTAAGAGTTCCTAGCAAGTTTAGCAAACATCCAAATCAGAGTAAAGAGGAGATTTACAACCCAATGCATGAAGGCTTGCCATGATTCTCGGCCGGAGTCGAAGGTTGTTGGTCTTCGTCTGGGGTTGGTCGGTGGTTGACTTCCGAGAAAGCTTGATGCACTATCACCTACTTCAATGGCCTTTTCCCCATCTTCTTCACATTCCGTGAAGGCTGGAAGTCGCATGAGAACTCTTCAATAGTGGCGAGAAAGAGCTCCAAATGCTCCTCTTGAGACGGAGAAGTGAAAAACAACAGAAGATCTTCGCTTGCGGTGAAGTTTGGAGGAAGAACACTGGCCGAATGAGCTTTTCAAGGAGGAGAGAGGAAAATACGGCTGGGGTAAGGATTTCACAGTCAGAGGAGCAAAAATGGAGGACTGTACTCTGCTCCAGTCAACTCCTGAACATAAATACGAGTAGGTCAAAAAATGGTCACGCACGGCTTGGCGCACGACCATGCATTAATCGCGCGATATTAACTTACAGGCCAAGATTGCGAAAGAAGATACGTTGACCCGTGTATTTTACTCGCGCACAGACTCTTCTGCCTGTGCGTGAAGGAAAACACACGGGTAACCACAGAGCGATGAAATTCATGACAAGCAGGTGGAACCTTACATTTTACTCATTCACGGGCACTTCTGCCCATGCGTGAACAACTCGCACGATTAACCACAGAGAGAAATGAACCTGCATGCATAAAACGCACATGCATAAGTAAAAACCAAAGCATGCTCTAAAGAATCACACTACCGTGTGTTTTCCACATGTCAGAATGCCTACTTTGGGGGAAAACTGATCACCTTCACAACAAAAAGAAAGCTGGAGCAACAACACCCAACACCAATATACACATAAAAGAACTAAATCTGTACATGGAGTACCCCAGTACTTACCCCTGACATCACTGTGCAATTCACAAACCAAGATGGTCCAAAATAGTGCACAATGTCTAAGTGAAGCCCTGATCAAATATATATGACATTTCCTACTAAAATAGTTGTGTATATGCATGATAATAAGTCAGATGAGTCTGAAAAACCCTATATAAATTAGACTCATCAAGTGCTTTGAGTGAACTGTCTTTACCCAATGCCTCTGTGCTAAGACAGATTTTTTATCTAACTTCATTAATCTTAGAGTGACCATAGATCTATCGACGCTTTCCTCTTTAGGCGTTGAGTGAGTTTACCTCACTCAGTCTTCTGGACTTAGTTAATTTTTTGTCTCTTACTTCTTTGTCTTTGATAGAATTAGCATGGTGTTGAGTGAACTGGCTTCACTCAACGCTTCTGGACTTAGCCAAATTTCTTTGACAGATTCTCTGTGGCTTTGACTGAAGTATCTTGATTCAAAGCTTCTGGATATATGGAGTTGAGTGAGTTGACATCAATCAATGCCTGTGGAGCTAGCTATTTTTCTATCTTCCTTCTTCTTAAGCTTTGACTGCATAGTCTTTCCTCGGTGTTTTTTGTTGTATGGCGTTGAGTGAACTAGCTTCACTCAATGCCTGTGGACTTAGCCACTTTTATTCACTATCAAGGAAAAAAGGCTTTGACTAACTAATCTTTACTCGACAATTCTGCTCATCTGGCATTGAGTGAGTTGTCCTCACTTAACGCCCTAGACTTAATCTATTAATCTTCTTGCCAATGTTAAGGCTTTGATAGACACAACTTTACTCAATGCTTATTGTTGTATTACATTGAGTGAACTGCCTTCACTCAATTTTTGTAGAATTAGCTACAGAATTACTTTGCAGACTGCTGGGCTTTGACTGTCCACACCTTACTCAGCGCTTTTTGGTATCTGACATCGAGTGAACTGGCTTCGCTCAATTCCTGTGGACTTAGGTGATTTTTAGCCTTTCCAACATTCTTCTTTGACATCTGGCATTGAGAGAACTGGCTTCACTTGACTCCTGTGGACTTAGATAGATTTTTGTCTCTCCACTCCTCTACCTTGTGTCCACCTGTCACAACCACTTGTAATACCTGTCCAACTTGCATGCATGAACTTAAACATACATAAAATACAACTATGTGTATACCATTAACTTGTTTTAGTTTTACAAATCTGGCACATTGTGAGCAATGAACCCAACAATCTCCCCCTATTTTAAGAAGTCAAAACCCTCAAATAGAATTCTTAGTCAATGATATACACTAACATATGCAACAGATAAAATAGTAAATTGGCAAACTTAACATCATATAACATGATTGTCAAGGTATAGGTTACCACACTTCCTTTATCTGCAAGTTGATGATGATCACTTGCAGCTCCCCATATTTTTGTGCCTGATGCTTAACCACTTCCTTCTTCCCAACAATCTCCCCATTTACCTTGCCTGCAGGGTGATCAATACTACTCCCTTCTTTCCTTATCATGTTGAATAGCCTTGATCATTTCCTTGATCTCTTCCTTTCCTTCTCCCCATTTTTGACATCTATAAAATAGTCAGGGGGGTGCTAGCCTCTGATTATCTTCTCTCCCTTTTTGATTTCAGATAATCAACTGTTGCATCTTCTTCTTCTCTACAGGAAGGTAAACTTGCTCCCCCTCAACTGGAGCGTCTTCTATCATCCTTTCTGATAGACTCTAGAACCACTTAGAGAGCTTGATACCACTGAATGTATTTTCAACCTGCAAGAGGTTGTACAACATGCAACAATAACAACATGAGGATCATCTGAAGCTAGACCAAGTTCAACATACCCAACTCAAACTTGCAGGTGTTGAACATTGCATCATCTAGTTGCTTAGTGAAGATGTCGGCCACTTGCTTGTTTGTAGGGACAAACTCAAGACTGATATCTTCACATTCCACATGCTCTCTAATAAAGTGATACCTAATCTTTATGTGCTTAGTCCTACTGTGTGAGACAGGATTCCTAATTATAGAGATTGCACTATTAGAATCACAAAATAAAGACTTCTACTTATCTTGAGGTTATAGTCCTGGAGCTGATGCTGGATCCACAACAACTGTGCATAATAGCTCCTAGCAGCTATATATTCTAACTCTACAGTTGAAATTGCAACACTTGTTTGCTTCTTGCTGCTCCATGACACTAGTCTTCCTCCCAAGAATAGATAGGTGCCTAAAGTGCTTTTCTTGTCCTCTTCGCAGCCTACAAAATCTACAATTGAATAGCTAGTTAGTTCAAAATCCCTAATTCTCGATACCATAGGCCAAGATCTTGTGTCCCCTTAAGATACCTCAAAATCATCTTATCACCATAATAATGATATTCTTTAGGGTAGACCTGATACCTAGCACAAACACATGTAGCATACATGATGTCTGGCCTACTTGTAGTAAGGTATAGAAGGGAGCTAATTATCCATTTATACAAAGTTTCATCGATAGGATTCCTTGCCTTATCTTTGTCTATAAGCATACTTGACCCCATGGGAGATTTCATAGGGAGTCTTCTTGTGGCTCTTGGTTATAGAGGCTCTGTTAAGGACATGACATGGATTATTCACTGCCTCAGCCCAGAAATATTCTGGGAGAGATGTTTCACTCAACACGGTCCTTCCAGCATCTATGAGAGTTCTATTCTTCCTCTCAGCAATTGCATTTTGCTGGGGTGTTCTAGGAGAGGAAAATTCATGGTGAATTCTTTGCTCTTCACAGAACCTTGTCATGCTATAAGACTAAAATTTAGTCCCACGGTCACTTCTGATTTTGAATACAGTACTCTCCAATTCATTCTAAATTTGCTTGACAAATGTCTTGAAGACATCAAGGGTTTCAGACTTTTTCTTCAAAAAGAAAACACATGCAAATCTTGAAAAGTAATCAACAACCACAAGGGTGTAGACTTTCCTACCTACACTATGAACTGGCATAGGACCAAACAAGTCCATATGCAAGAGGTATAAACACCTCACAGGCTCCTTGATCTCAATTCTCTTGAAAGAAGCTTTGGTTTGCTTGCCATTTTGGCATGCATAGAAAATGCCTTCCTTAGTGCATTTCATTTTAGGACCATTCCTAACTAGCTCTTTACTAAAGAGCATGTCAATTGTCTTATAGTTCAAATGAGCTAGTTGTTGAAACTGAAATTCGGCTTCTTTTGGAGCTCGATCCCTTGGGGAAGGGGTGATCACACACTTACTTCTACTCACAAGATCAAATGACCAAAAATTTAGAACCAAAAACGGACCATAGGCTTAATGACGGAGATCCCACCACACACCTAAAAGATCTTAGAGCGCTTCCCCTACTTAGCCAAGTGATGAACTAAGGATACCTTAGAATGCGCTATAAGACCAGAGAATAAGTAAGCATCCATTCTGAGGTACCCCTTGGGTCTATTTATAGTTTTTTAGAAGTTGGTCTGCCTACAACGTAACTATGCTATTTGGAACAGCTATATGCAGTCCAGGTTGGATTGTCAACATCGTAACTCCGCTCTTCTGAAATGCTATATGCAGTCCAACGGGGGTTGAATGGTAAAAATACAATATACATAACTAGGTGAGTGGCCCTTGAAAACCTTCACTCACATGGGGTGGGGAGTGCTCGATGGGGATGACACACGCCGCCTCCTAGGGCCCTAGGCGAGCGCAGGCCCGTCCTGCCCCACGCGTCTGCTACAGCC
The DNA here is from genome assembly GCA_039583875.1 of Platanthera guangdongensis. NCBI lineage: Eukaryota > Viridiplantae > Streptophyta > Magnoliopsida > Asparagales > Orchidaceae > Platanthera > Platanthera guangdongensis. The sequence continues at coordinate 62,176,893 of CM077166.1, read as the reverse complement.
GAGAGTTAGGGGCGATTGCGAGCCCACTTACTCCACTCTCCCCACTTCCACCCCACCCCACCTCAGTGATTCGACGAGCATTCCAATCGCTCACCTCCCTCTCGACTCGCCTAGGACTAGACCACCTGGCTTGGCGAACTCGGCTCACGATGACCCCAATCGCCTACTCGACTCCTTAGGCGAAAGGCACCGACAGAACTTGCCTCACTCAATGCCAAAGGAGAAAGGCGTCGAGTGATCTCGCTACACTCAATCCTAAAGGCGGAAGGTATTGAGTAATCTTCCCTCACTCAACGCCAAATGCGGAAGGCATCAAGTGAAGTCGCCTCACTCGACAACAATGGGGGAAGGCATCTAGTGAACTCGCCTCACTCGACACTAAGGCCCTGGCTCGCGCGGTGAGATCAAAAAATACATGGGGGTGGGGGTAGGGGGGGGGGGGGGGGCTCGCTGCTTGAGTGACTTCTCTCATTGAATACGAGGTTGTACACAATCCCCGCTCTTTGCAAGCTTCCGCGAAGTTTGGAAAGAAACATCCAACCCCAAGTATTTGATGAGGGCTACGCGAGAGGGAGAGAATATTTTGGTGGGGTCCACAAGCCACAATAAATATATACCCGTCTGCATGTGCGACCCTTGCCATTCCCCTTACTCTAACTCTGTTGAGATACCTCTCTCCAAGGAGCTCCAAGAGAGGCATAGCCGTGCCTGGGAGCTCAATGCTACTCACGCTGCCGAGATGGTCTCCTTGCCGTCTAGACCTGCACTACGCGAGTTGTCAAAACATCAGCCCGCCAAGAAGGCCAAACCTGGCCCAGAAGCTGTCGAGTTGATCTACCGTAATCTGGCCTAAACCCCAGATCATGACCTTGCCTCTTCCTAAAAGCCAGCCGCCGAACCGAAAGGAAAAGAAATCATCGACCCTCCAATAATTCCAGACACTCATCAAAGGGTATTGAAACTACTGTGCCACGAGTAGATTCTCCTCCCGGCAACTCGCACCCTCGATCATCTCCTGAAGGCCACATGAGAAATCCACCGCCTCCCTTTTGCTCTACAGTGTTGGGCTTGCTGCTACTGAAGCCACCAGCTCGCGACTCGTATCGGGTTCCTACCCCAGATCATGTACTAGCAAGGGGGGGTGCTCGAGACTTCCCCATCCGTAGCTTAAATCTGATCCCCCCAATCTCTCGAGTCCCGGGTTGCGGCAAGGCCCTTTAGCCTCCTCTCGCTCATCCATTCTAGGGTCAGCCAAGTTCTTCTCGCCAGCTCCACCTCGGCGGGATCATCTCGTGAAGTTATTCTTATCATTTGTTATTTCTGTAAACCTCAGCTCATCTTGAAATGTTGTTCTTACAGGCCTTCCTGACCACTCTGAAGCCAAAGAATCTTCTGAGCCAGCTCACCACTCGCAACCTCCTTCGCCCAATGCACTAGAGGAGTTCCCGGATGCCTCACTGGACCTTGTCGAGCTGAGGAGACTAACTGTGGAGGTCCTCAAGAAGCAGGGACTCGCACTACGCCAGATCCAGGAGGAGAATGCTCTCAGAGATCAGAGGCTGCAAGCATTGGCACGAGACTGTGTGTTGTTGGTAGAGTAGGTGGGGCGCTGCTCAGCGAGTGGGATGACTTCTCCCACCCCGCTCATTGATTGAATCAATGAGAACATGCGATTCATCCAATAAGACCTGGAGCGGGTCTGCGAGTTCAACATCCCGCGACGACCTCCAGGTATGGGGACGCGAGGTCATGGTAGATGTAAATGGATCACTAGCTGAGCCTATCAGCACTCGCCCCTAGACCCCCGACTCGCATATTTTAATAATTCCATTAAACTGATTGCTTTATATTTGTGTGTAATAAGTGTAACTATTTGTTTTTTCTATATTTAATTTCTAATGTTTGTGATTCGTAAATTATGTTGCGCTTTAAACTCGGCTTGCGCTAGGATAAAGCAGGTTGTAGGGTTTGGCGAGTTGGGGCCAGCGAGCAGGACTAACCATTCGCCTCGACAATTAATTCGTTTTTCTATAAATAGGCCCCCTAACGTACCACCCCGACCATCGCCTTTATTGCAGAATCATAACCCCCTGCTCCTACTCTTCTCGCTAACTGCACTCGCGACAAGACTTTTGGGAAAGATTGGCATGGCTCGACCTGATGCTGATGGATGGTCCATGTGTACTAGGCAGTTTGCTGAGTATACCTTTTGCGAAGGGAATACTAACGAGTCGGAGCTTACAGACTTCATCGACGACGATGTTCCTTCGGGTTTCACCATGCGCCGACCCGGGAGGGGAGAGGCGATCAATACGTTTTTTGCCATTGAGCTCGCCTTCCATATCTCATACATTGAGGTGGGGTTTAGCCTTCCGATCTGGCCGGAGATACGCCAAAATTTGAAGTATTACAGGGCAGTTCCCGCGCAACTGAACCCGAATGCGATTTTCATAATGGTGGCATTCGCCTGCTTCCCCTGGCAAGAGCAGATAGAGTTCGACCTCAACTCCTTCCACAAGCTATTCATATACCGCACAACCAATGATGGGGTCGCCTTCATTGTCAGCTCACAGATCAGGTTCGCGAGATGGCCAACAAGAACCACAATTGGTTCTCGACGTTTGTCTTCATCAATGGAGATCTCAACAACATTACCTTATTGCCTCAGCAGCGGAGCAAGGAGGTATACATATCGCCCACCATGATGGGCAACGATGTCGAGCTGCATAAGTTCTTCCTCGGCAAGGACTTTGAGGTCTCCTTACTTCGAAGTGGCCTTGACTCGATCCATCTGGTTCATCCCGGCAAAGGTATAAATTTCCTCCTTTTCTTTTAATGGGCTCTCCAATATCACTAATTTTCTGACAATCGTTTTTCCTGCCGGGGAGCGACTGATTACCGAGCAACCAACTTTGGCAGACTTGGGACTCTACCCCGACACACTCGCAACCAAGCCGGCAACCACGGTGGCCTGCCTGATGGAATTTGAGTCGATCGGGCCTTCCTCCCGCAATAGCCCACCCGACCCCACGAGCTCCGTGTAACACCCCAAAATCCAGAAGTGGAAAAAATATAAGTGACACAGCCTTGGATATGGGTGTGTCCCAGGGCATGTCCTTCCTAGGTAAATAGTCGACGAATGGTCGACAGAACATTCGCTCGACGATGGTCGAGTGCTCGGACATGGCCTGTGATACGGGCGTGTCACAGGGTGTGTCAGCTAGGTCGACGAACTCAACATTTGATCTGGAGCGTGTCTAGTGCCATATATGGGCACACAGACTGAGACACGGGCGTGTCACAAGGCTGTGTGACTCTCGGGTTGATTTCAGTTTTGTGCAGCCTGATGAACACTGCTACAAACATGGCCGTGTTGGTTGGCGTGTCGGGGGACACGGCCCATGACACGGGCATGTCACATGGGCGTGTACTGGTTTTGATGAGTTGGTTGTGCACCGCTTAGGGAACACGGCCCTGGACACGGGAGTGCCATAGGCCGTATTAAGCAAAATTTATGATTTTTGGTGAAATCGTGGCCATCCATTCCCTCAGCTTGGATCCAAGGGCTGAGAGGCCTCCCTATCTTTGTAAGGCCGAGAATGAGCATGAAAAGCTCATTTGGATTTTGGCTTCCTCTTTCTACATTTCTAGAGAGAAAGAGAGAGGAAGAAGTGGGAGGAGGACAGGGGGGCTGATCACCGGTGGTGCTGCGGTTTGCAGAAGAGAGATCTGAGGCCGACGTTGCAGAGGAAAAGCTCTTGCGAGTCTTTCGAGCCAGCTTGGAGCTCATGGCACAGAAGCGGTCGTCGAGGGTAACGACTTTCCTTCATAGCCATGTGAAGGCTCCCTTTTTGCATATGCATATGATTCCCCCACCAGAGGGTGGTCGGTTCTGGGAATCCTTGGGTTGATTCATGTAATCCCCAAGTGGTTAGCATATAGATCCGGAAATATAAGTACGGAATAGGCATGATGCGTGAAGCCCATCTGGATAGGTTGGTCTGGATTGGTGATGTTGCATATGACCCGGAGAAGACTCCGTGTTAAACGTATAGTTTAGGAGTCGACGGATTGGACCTGTGAAGGAAGTAGCAGGAAGTACTGGAGTGGTAGTCCAGGAAATATCTGTGTCATGCTTGTGCTATTGGGTCATACCTCTGAAGAAAATAGCAGGAAATACCGGATTGGATGTCCGGGAAAGGCCTTTTGTGATGCTTGATGTTTAGGTGCTACCTGTGAAGAGAGTAACATGAAGTACTGACATGATATGCCAGGAAAGACTCCTGACATTTGTGATATGCAAGGTGTGGTACCTGTAGAAGCAGGAAGTACTGGTGTGCCCAGGAAAGACCCGCCGACGTGTGTTCTTTGTGGTGTGGTACCTGTTAAGGTAGGACGTACTGGTGTGCCCAGGAACGACCCAGCAATGTTGTGCTATAAATGGGTGTATGAACATACCCAGGCTTTGATGCTGCGCCTTTTATTTAGCCGCGAATATGTGGTACTCGGTGATGGCAATGGCGATTTGAGCAACGGGTGGTGGAGGATCTGACCTGTGCTATGTCCGTCTGACGCGAGACATGAAAGTGTGGTCTGTTAGAGCGCATAGTAAGAGTCTTAGGCCTTCGTGCCATAACACAATGGGGTGCTACGGGCCATCCCAGTGCGTTAAGACTAGAACTCCGGCTGCACGCCATGGAGTAAATGCTCAAGTGATTTGCCGTTGGGTTGCGACCCTAATACGGTGGTGGGAAACTGGTTCGCCGGTACACCAAGAATGTGCCCTGAGTGCACGGATCGTTGGGCCGTATGGCTAACGATTGTGATGAAATGTATGTGCGTAAGTGCACATTGAATGAGCTATATATATATATATGCTTGTGAAATGCCTCTTTTGATGTGGCCGGCCTGCGCGCCATTGTTTATGGCCACTTCTATGAAAGCCCTGTAAGTCCATAGGGCCAACTATTTGTATTGTACGTATTGTAAGACATTCCTATGAGATATATAAAATATGAGGTTTTTATATGTTGTACATTCAGGTGTGGAGTTCAAGTATAGTGTGTAGGCTTCCGAAAGAATGCAATGTGTTAGGGTGCGATGCGCTACTTTGATATCCTACCATGACTTCACCGCTCATTTTGTGGTATATGCTGTGGGGCCCCAGCCGGACCTTCTAGTATATACGATATGAATGGATGGGGTTGTTACATTTTTGGTATCAGCTGTCTCGGTCTTTTCCTCTCGAAGTCGTGGTCGACTTCTTTTGTGGGGTGGCGAGCACGTGTCTATGCAAACCAAATTAACACGATTGAACTCCTGAATGTCCATTATAGAAATGCAAATACATGTGTTTGGGAACCTGTGCGCTCCTAGTATAGCTTTTGGGCACTATGCTTGTTGCTTACTTGTGTATTTTTACGACTGTAGGCGACGAGTACGACTGCGTGGCAGCAGGAACCACAACACTCGATGGGAAGCATGACATCCACTATGGCACCAACATCTCCTCCATCGTTAGAGATGGCTCGACTGATTTCTGATGTGGTTTTTGCAATGCTCAAGGCTTATCAGGAGGGACAGGTTCAACACTCTGATCCGGTATTGCGTCCTATGCCGGGTAGTGAAATTGAGCAGTTAGCAAGGGGAAGCGCATCGGCTTCGTCGGTGAGTTTGTGCTTGAGCCAAGGCGAGGACACAGTTGAGGACTATTTTCATGCATTTGTTGCAATGAGACAATAACCCGAGTTTGTGTTTGAAACCGAGGAATGAAGATTAATCGGTTTTACGACGGGCTACGTCAGGAACTTCATTTCTTGTTGATGGGTCCAAAGTTATTGGGATTCCAACCATTGGTGGAGTCGGCTAGATTATTGGAGATGGACTTGACAAGAGCCATCAAATGACTGTGACCAAGAAAGTAAGAACTCCAAGGGTTAGAAAGTCTGAGCCCCGCAAGAGGCAAAGAATCGAGAAGCGTACTTGTTATACTTGTGGCCAGGTAGGACACATTGCTCAAGACTGTTGGGATGGTGTTCAACAACCAAAGAAGAGCTACAAGTGATATTCGTGCGGTCAAGCAGGACATAAAGCCCGAGATTGCCACGTAGGCTCTTAGAGGGCAATGAATGCGAAGGACATGTCGACTTGATGATGTACATAAATAAATGGGCTACTGATGTAATGTGGACTATGCATGTGTTGTGTGTATAGTAACCAGTTTGGAATGGCAGTTTTATTGTTGTGTTTGTGCTATATGATTACAATACATGTCTATTGGGGATTAACGTGTTTTCCTGGTTAACTCGTTGATGTGTTCTTCTATGGGGATACTTTCACTCATTAATATGAGAAGCGAGCGACATCTGGTTAAGCAGAAGATAGGAGCGTCTTATGTGGAGATGGGAAAAGCAGTGGTGGAATCCGCTGCGTCCCAGACGCACTCCTACGTGTTACCAGTGCGCGATAATTGTATTGATTGCATATTAATTGCACACTGTGTATGTATCTTGGGTGTGTTATGTGTACCACATGCTTTGCAATAATTCAAAACACGCTGATGCAAGCACTGTTTGATACGGATGCTTCGTCTTAATTTCTGTCTAAAGATTTCCCAGTGTGGTTTGGGTAGACAGAGAGCGTCAGGGTGGTGTTGCCGACTGTTGTCTGATGCTTGTTGGTGCGGTTTACGATGTGGTAGTATTATGAGGAAGTTGGGATTCTGTTTGATTGCATCTGTATGGCCGTGCAGATATGTGTCCCAAGAATCTCCCTGGGCTACCACCCCAGCGAGAGATTGACTTCATGCTAGAGCTAGTGCCAGGTGCAAAACCTATGGCCCACTCGCCATATCGCGTTGCACCAAAGCAGATGGTAGATTTGCACGTCCAACTGCAAGAGTTGCTGGAGCAGGGGAATATACGCCCAAGCATGTCACCTTGGAGCGCCCCTGTGCTTGTGTGAAAAAGAAAGATGGGAGCTTGCGGTTATGTATCGGTTACTGCGAACGGACTAAGCTCACAGAGACGAATACATGTCCGAGTCCACAGATTGATGATGCGTTGTTCAATCAGCTAGTGGGATCGACCGTCTACTCCAAGTTGGACTTGAAATCTGGTTACTACCAGTTGAGAATCCGGGAAGGTGACATTCCCAAAACCGTATTTGGAACCTGTGATGGGCACTATCAGTTCACAGGGGTGCCTTTTGGACTGTGTAATGCGCCCTCAGTGTTTGTGGGATTGATGCACCGTATATTCCGAGAGTACCTATATATGTTTGTGATAGTGTTCATCGATGACATCATGGTGTACTCGACGTCAAAAGTTGAGCATGAGAACCACTTGCAGTTAGTATTGAATACATTGAGGCAGGGCAAGCTCTATGCCAAGTTCTCGAAGTACGAGTTTTGGCTATCGTCGGCGACGGTTCTAGGCCATGTGGTGAGTGGAGCGGACATAGCAGTGGATCCTGCAAAGATAAGGGCCATAAAGGAGTGGCCAGTGTTGTCTTCAGTGGCCGAGGTCAGGAGCTTCCTTGGACTTATGGGCTACTGCCAAATATTTGTTGAGAATTTCTCGTGGATCGCTTTGTTGCTAACCACACTGACGAGAAAAGATCAGACGGTTGTTTCAAGCCAGAGGGCGCACGAGCTTTTGAAGAGTTGAAGGTTCGGTTAACCACGACGCCGGTGTTGTCTTCGCCATGTGGTATCGATGGAATTGTAATCTATAGTGATGCTTCAGGGAGCGGCTTAGGCTGCGTTCTTCTGCAGAATGGAAAGGTGATTGCTTATGGCTCATGCCAGCTGAAGGTGAATGAGTGAAATTATCCCATCCATGACTTAGAATTGGCGGCGGTAATTTTTGCACTAAAGCTGTGGCGACACTATCTTTATGGAGTGACGGTTGAGATCTATACAGATCACAAGAGCCTAAAGTACCTATTGAAATAGAAGGACATAAACATGCAACAACGAAGGTGGTTGGAGTTCCTTGGGGACTACACTTTCGAGATTCACTATACTCCCGGGAAGGGAAACATCGTCGCGGATGCATTGAGTTGGAGAGCTCCGGCAAGGTCGAGTTGGTTGCAAATACATGATGAACATCTCATCCATGAGTTAAAGGCGTTAGAGGTTTCCTGTGTTGATAAAAACTCCACTGCCAATGCATGTCTGAATTGGACGGAGGTGCAATGGACCATGCAGACCGGATTCGATGAGCAACAGAGTTGGATGAAGAGCTCTTACGCTATGCTAACGATGACCCAGAGGGCAAGTTATCCTGGGCTGACGGTCTTTTGCGAAAAGAGGGTATGAAGCGCATTATACAAAGTATTCCATTCATCCCAGGAGCACGAAGATGTTCAATGATATGAAAAAGATATTCTGGTGGCCAGGGCTAAAGAAAGATGTTGCTATTTATGTGGCCAAATGCCAAACATGTGCGATGGTAAAGGCGGCATGCCAGAAACCGGGTGGTTATTTGAAGTCGCTGCCGATTCCAGAGTAGAAGTTTGATGATATTTCCATGGATTTCGTGCACGGGTTGCCGAGATCTTAGCGAGGGAATGATTCCATCTCGGCGATTGTCGACCGATTAACGAATGTAGCACATTTCCTTCCGAACAGGCGGGATGATTCGGTTGAAAGTTTGGCAAAACTATATGTTGACCAGATTGTGCGGCTTCACGGTGTTCCTCGGAGCATCGTAAGTGATCGAGATGGGCGGTTCACGTCAAATGATTGGAGGTTGTTGGGAACGAAGTTGACATTTAGTACGGCCTTTCATCCCCAAACAGATGGCCAAACTAAAAGGACCAACAGAACCATGGAGGACATGCTCAGGATGTGCGCCCTAGATTTCGGAAAGAGATGGGAAGATCATCTCTACATGGTGGAGTTTGCCTACAATAGCAGCTACCGGGCGAGGATCGGTATGGCACCATATGAGGCTCTGTATGGATGGAAGTGTCATACGCCTTTAGCTTGGATAGAGGCAGGCGAAGCTAGAGTGTATAACAGAAATGAAATCGATGAAGCGAATTCAACGATTCATATCGTTCGGGAACAGCTATTGATCGCTCAAGATCGGCAAGAGAAATACTACAACGCCAAACACCGGAACGTGGAGTTCGAGGTCGGTGACTGGGTATACTTGAAAATCAAACCCTTCAAAGGCGTCTGCAGGATTTGACGGTTGTAAAAGTTGAGTCCAAGATACCTTGGTCCGTTTGAAGTAGCCGAGCGAGTTGGGGAAGCTGCATATCAGATAGCTCTATCGGCAGACTTGGGTGGCTTACACGATGTGTTTCCTATCTTCGTGCTGCAGAAAGTTGTTAAGGATCCAGCCCAAGTGATCACGGATGATCAGGTGCCGGTGGAGTATGGGCTAATGACAAAAGTGATGCCCATTCAGATCAAGGATCGAGCCGAGAAACAGTTACAGAACAAGACGGTCGGGATGGTGAAAGTCCGGTGGGACAACTGCGGCCTTGAAGAGCTTACATGGGAGCGAGAGCAGACCATGCGAGCTGAATTTCCTGAACTGTTTGTGTAATAGTTACGCAGTGTGTATCGACTTATATTGTGGAATGAAAATCATTCTGTTTGAGTTCCTTACTTAGTGCAAATTTCGGGGACAAAATTTTTGTAAGGAGGGGAGGGTTGTAACACCCCAAAATACAGAAGTGGGAAAAATATGAGTGACACGGCCTGGGACACGGGCATGTCCCGAGGCGTTTCCTTCCAGGGTAAACAGTCGAAGAATGGTCGATAGAATATTCGCTCGACGATGGTCGAGTTCTTGGACACGGCCTGTGACACGGGCATGTCACATGGCGTGTCTGCGAGGTCGATGAACTCAACATTTGAGCTGGGGCGTGTCTGGTGCCGTGTATGGGCACACAGCCTGAGATACGGGCATGTCATAAGGCCGTGTGACTCTCGGGTTGATTTCAATTTTGTGCAGCCTGATGAACACGGCTACAGACACGACCGTGTTGGTAGGCGTGTCAGGGGATACGGCCCATGATACGGGTGTGTCACATGGGCGTGTACTGGTTTTGATGAGTCGATTGAGCACCGCTTAGGGAATACGGCCCTGGACACGGGCGTGTCACAGGCCGTGTCAAGCAAAATTTATGATTTTTGGTGAAATTGTGGCCATCCATTCCCTCAGCTTGGATCCAAGGGCTGAGAGGCCTCCCTATCTTCTTAAGGCCGAGAATGAGCATGAAAAGCTCATTTGGCTTTTGGATTCCTCTTTCTACATTTCTAGAGAGAGAAAGAGAGAGGAAGAAGTGGGAGGAGTACAGGGGGGCTGATCAACAGTGGTGCTGCGGTTTGCCGATGAGAGATCTGAGGCCGACGTTGCGGAGGAAAAGCTCTTGCGAGTCTTTCGAGCCATCTTGGAGCTCTTGGCACCGAAGCGGTCATCGAGAGTAATGACTTTTATTCATAGCCATGTGAAGGCTCCCTTTTTGCATATGCATATGATTCCCCCACCAGAGGGTGGTCGGTTTTGGGAATCCTTGGGTTGATTCATGGAATCCCCAAGTGGATAACATATAGATCCGGAAATGAAAGTACGGAATAGACATGCTGTGTGAAGCCCGTCTGGACAGGTTGGTCTGGACTGGTGATGTTGCATACGACCCGGAGAAGACTCCGTGATAAACGTGTAGTTTTGGAGTTGACGGATTGGACCTGTGAAGGAAGTATCAGGAAGTACTGGAGTTGTAGTCCAGGAAATATCTGTGTCTTGCTTGTGCTATTGGGTCATACCTATGAATAAAATAGCAGGAAGTACCAGATTGGATGTCCGGTAAAGGCCTTTTGTGATGCTTGATGTTTAGGTGGTACCTGTGAAGAGAGTAACAGAAAGTACTGACAAGATAAGCCAGGAAAGACCCCAGACATTTGTGATATACATGGTGTGGTACCTGCAGAAGCAGGAAGTACTGGTGTGCCCAGGAAAGACCCGCCGACGTGTGTTCTTTGTGGTGTGGTACCTGTTAAGGCAGGAAGTACTGGTGTGCCCAGGAAAGACCCTCCAATATTGTGCTATAAATGGGTGTAAGAACATACACAGGCTTTGATGCCAAACAGGATCGGTGAGACCAAACCGCGCCTTTTATTTAGCCGCGAGTATGTTGTACTCGGTGATGGCAAAGGCGATTTGAGCAATGGGGGGGTGGAGGATCCGACCTGCGCTATGTCCGTCTGACGTGAGACCTGAAAGTGTGTTCTATTGGAGCGCATAATGAGAGTCTTAGGCCTTCGTGCCATAACACAATGGGGGGCTACGGGCCATCCCATTGCGTTAAGACTAGAACTCCAGCTGCACTCCATGGAGTAAATGCTCAAGTGATTTGCCGTTGGGTTGTAACCCTAATACGGTGGTGGGCAACTGGTTCACCGGTACACCAAGAATGTGCCCTGAGTGCACGGATCGTTGGGCCGCGTGACTAACGATTGTGATGGAATGTATGTGCGTAAGTGCACATTGAATGAGCTATATATATATATATATATATATATATATATATATATATATATATATATATATATATATATATATATATATGCTTGTGAAATGCTATGCTTGCAGGGAAGAATACCGCTTCCACGAGAGAAGGGGTAGGGTCGTTATAATTTGGTCAGCTGAGTGCTGACCATTGCCTCTATTTGCCACCATTGGGTGGACTCTCCCTGTGCAGGTATTGGTGAGCCAAGCGGGACGCTTAAGGGCTGAAGTCCCTGTTGTTGTTGTTGGTGCCGCCGCTAGCCCTTGAAGGCTAGGAGAAATGGAAAATGTAATGTATTCTTTTGATGTGGCCGGCCTGCGCGCCATTGTTTATGACCACTTGTATGAAAGCCCTGTAAGGCCATAAGGCCAACTATTTGGACTGTACGTATTGTAAGACATTCCTATGAGATATATAAAATATGAGGTTTTTATATGTTATACATTCAGGTGTGGAGGTCAAGTATAGTGTGTAGGCTTCCGCTAATATGTAATCTATTAGGGTGCGCTGCGCTACTCTGATATCCTACCGTGACTTCACCGCTCATTTTGTGGTATATGCTGTGGGGCCCCGGCCGGACCTTCTAGTATATACGATATGAACGGATGGGGTTGTTACACTCCGGCTTGCCTCACCGCCCCCCGCCGCCGAAGAAGATGAAAAAGGCGGTGGCGTACTCTAGGGAGAAGCATATCATCCTCGACTCGTTGGAGAAGGTTCAAGGCCGCGACGATCCTCCAACTTCCCCAGTTGCTGACAAATTCCCGGTCCGCGAGCTGGGCCTGCAAAAATACAATCGAAACTTCGGCCTTGGCGGGAAGGCGAAGGACCACCTCGGTGAGCCGATGATATAATGGGATGAGCAGACTCACTAAGTCTCTATCTTATCCATCCTTGCCTCCTGGTCCGAGCGCCACCATTCCACCGAGCTCACCTACACCCTTGGGTTTGGGCTATATGTCCGCGAGCACATCGAGGCCTACACTGACATGATACTCCAACGACTCGCCCATGAGAGCTCGAGAGCTCAGATGCATGCACTGGAGCTCATGCACATGTCGACTTACCGCAGCTTCCACCTGAGCCAGAACTTGGTGAAGGTCGAGCAGGAATGAGATGTCGCCAAGGACTATGCTGTCAACCGGGCGAGGTGGCTGGGAATTGCCGAGGACAACCTTAGCAAAAGTGCCGGTGGGGTGGTAAGTGTTAGCTAACCCATCTTGAATTTACTTGCTACTTTCATGATGTTGGATCCCTAGTTGGATTTGGGCTAGGTTCAATAAACTAGGATGTTTGACCCAACCTGTATAGCAAGGGTCATGTCTGTGTCCTATAGTATAGGCCATGTCCTTAGAGTCAACACTACATGGATCAGCCAACAACAGACTGTAGAAGACTCAAGGCTTAGAGAAATTTCAAAGACTCAGGAAATGAGTTCGACGCTCGTCGAACTCAGCTCGACGAAAGTCGGGCTCAGCTCGACGAACTCAGAGATAATTCTGTGAGTTGAGCTCGACGAACTTAGTTCTCATATCGACGATTTCTGGATGCTCTAATTCAACATGCTAAGTCCAGAATCATTTCTCTGATCTCCAATCGACGAATTCATGTTCTCAGCTTGACAAACTTAGACCACAGTCTTGACAAGTTTTATCAAGTAGTAGTTAGCAGTGCTTAGGTCGACGAACTTAGTTCTCAGGTCGACGATTTCTGGATACTCTACTTCAACGTTCTAGTCCAGAAACATCTCGATATTCTAAGTCCAGAAATATTTCACTGAACTCCAGTCGACAAAGTTAGATTCTCAGCTAGACGATCTTGATGCACAGAATTGGCAAGGTTCTAGAGAAAGCAGTTAACTATTCTTAGGTCAACGATCTTGGATCTCAGGTCGACGAACAACAATTATCTGGTCGACGAACATAACTTCTCAGCTCGACGAACTCGGGACCCAGGTCGGCGAATTCTGTTCTTTGCTCGATGATTTCTGTGCAGTTCCAGACATGGACCTTTGCCTCCTTCTATCCTAATTTTATTGCAGTGATTCCTGAATAATCAATGCTTAATATTCTCTGAATATTACCGTTAGAAGCAGCATTGATTATGACATTCATCAGGATTATTACTTGCCGCTTTTCAATGGGACAGTTGGGGAAATCAATTAATGTGGACATTCTCAAGGCCGTCAGTAATCAATGTAGGAAGTAATTCAAAAATTCAAAGAAAAAATTCATAGAAAACATAAAAGGGATTTTCTTCCTCCTTCTCGGCAGAGAGAGAGCACAGGACTGTAAGAGGCAATACAGAAAGCAATAATATAGTAACAGAGGCAACAAACAAGCATCCCAGACCAGAGAAATAACACAAGATATAGAAGAAGAAGAACACACATTCAAATAAAGAGTCTTCTTCATTCTTCACTCCAGGATTCTTCAAGAACAACAAAACTTTATCAGTCAAAAAGTTCCTGGAGATCTTCTGGTCAAAGCTAAAGATTGAAGACCTACTCACCCTTAAGCAAAGCTCATTCTTCCTGAACAACTCTATAACTCAGGGGGAGCTTTGTTAACATTAAAGATCCACTAAGTCTTCTCAGTTGTATTTGAGAAAGAGAAGACACCATCACTCTCTCATCCCCTCACTATACAAAGGGTTCTTTAACTCCCTTCAAAAGTTATTCCTTGGTTGCAGGTCACCTGATCCAAAGACTTGAGATTGGTTTTTGAGCACCTGATGAAAAGCTCATTGGTTGCAGTCACCTGATCAAAAACCTGAGTGGATTCCTACCAGGCTGGTAGAAGAGTGGATGTACCCAGGTTGGGGAACCACTATAAAACTCTTGTGTTGTCTGGTTGCTCTCTTTCTTTGATTCTTGCTATGCCTGTGCTAGTTTGGTTTGCTGTGCATGTTATAGTTAGTTTAACTTCTGTTGTGTCTGTGGTAGATTAATTTATCTTAGGACTGCTTTTTACTCTCAGCCAAATTCTGGTGTCAAATAGCTTCCCAACTCTGTAGTTTTTATTAATCAGCGAAAAGCATTAAAAGTTTTAAAGATACTCTATTCACCCCCCCTCTCGAGTATTTCAGGTCTAACCCTCACTTTCAATTGGTATCAGAGTATGTTCCTTTAGTTGTACAAGCTAACCCTTGAACCAAAAGATCCGTTGTTAGATATTATTTTTTATTTCTATCGGGATTATATTCACAACATGACACAAAACAAAGATTATGCAAGCACCAGACCTCCAGTGTGCAACTTAAATAAGTTTGCCATCTGGAAGGCAAGAATAAAACTTTATATGAATTCTATTGATGAGGACATCAACAATTCTATCTTCATAGTTCCTCATCAACCATCTACATCTATAACAACCTCAAGCACTCATGCGGTTCCACCACCTGAGTGGATTGATGCTTAGAAGAAAGCCAAGGTTGCTGATGCTAAAGCTATGAACATTCTAGCCCAAACAATGTCTGATGACATCTTCCAGAAAGTTGCTAAATGTACTTCAGCAAAGGCCATTTGGGACTCTCTCAACCAAATGGTGGCTGGCTCTGCTGATGAGAGAAAAGACAGAAGATCAAATCTCATATCCCAGTATGAGAACTTCAAAACGGAGGAAGCAGAATTTGTTGCATACATGTACAACAGACTGAGCTCAATCATCAATGAGCTGAAGACTTTGGATAAGGACATCACCCTTACTGAAGTAAATGACAAAATCCTCATGTGCTTCCCAAGATCATGGGATTCAAGGTTCTGGCCAATCAAGGAGACCAGGAGCATAATTGAGATTTCCACAGAATCTCTACTTGGAAAGCTCAAATCCTATGAGCAACTGATAAAGTCCAGAGAAGCAGCTGAACAAAGGACTCCTCCACCAGCAAGAAAGGAGCACAACTTGGCATTCAAGGCTGCTGAAGAAACAGAAGCTTCAACAGTAAATGAAGAACTGATGAGTCTCTTTGCCAAGAGATTTTACAAAATGGCAAGAAAGAATTTCAGAAGAAAATCATCCAAGTATGGTGATAAGCTAAGGTATGATAAACCACCTACTAAAGAAGTAGTATGTTTTGGATGCAGGAAACCTGAGCACTTTATCTCAAAGTGTCCAGAGAATCAGAAGAAAGAAAGAAGAAAAGAAAAGGACTCCAGAAGATAGCACAGCAGCAGGCCTTCTTCTAGCAAATATAAAAAGAAGGAGAAGGGTTTTGTTGATGATACCTGTAGTGAGACAGAAGATGAATCCACATCTTTCAGTTCCAGTGAAGTGGAAGAAGAGGCAAGGGCTAAGGAAATCTGTCTCATGGCCATCAATGCCTCCAACAGTCAATCAAACAATGAGGACGAATCTGACAATGAAGGAGCTTCAGAGTCAGAAGCTGATCAGGTACTCTCAACTTTTGATTATAGTTCTGATACTTTCAAAAATGAGTTTAAAACCTTGTGTATTGATCTAATTAACTCAAAAAAAGAATTTAAAATACTTAGGGAAAGACTAGCAAATCAAGAAAGTCTAATTTCTGAAAACACCAAATTGAAAGATGAATTTACTCTAGCTAATAAACAAATCATGTATTTAAAAATAGAGCTATGTGAGGCCAAACAACTTGAGAAATCTCTCAATGGGAGAAGCCTTAAGCTGATGGACAACACAAGCATAGTCAATGCCAAACTGAATGGCAAACTGGGTTTGGGTGCATCATCAAGTTTACCCAGCATACTCAAGAAGAACATATTATACACACCAATAAAATTTGTGTCTGAAAAGGGTAAAGAAAAGGCAGATAATAACAATCTCAATCAAACTGAAATTACACACAAAAATAAGAAAAGAAGTCAGGATAAGAAAAATCATAACCAGAACAATGTTCAGCAGATTTCGTCGAACTCAGATCGATGAAATGTGGCCAGTTCGTCGAACTCAAGTCAACGAACTCTGAACGCAAATCTATATAATAATTATTAGTTTTACTGCAATCGACGAACTATGTATGGTTCGTCGAGCAGAGATCAACGAACTTAGGGCACAGAAAATGAATATGTTCATTCTCTGAGTAGAGACCGACGATCTCATCCCATTTCGTCGAACTCTGGTCGATGAACTTACAACTTTTCGTCGAACCCAGACAGACTTAATAAAAATCATAATTTTGACAGAAACCCTAATGAACCTAGAAAATACTTTAATCCACTTGCTGAGTGGATAATTCCTCCCAGAAGATATCACCCCTTAGGATACAAAAGCCAACCTGAATGCTATTATATTTCATGGTTTTCTTATCAACAAAATAAAGGACCCTAGGTATAACGGTGCAGGCCCATCAACATGGGACCCAGCTGGAACCGCCGGCCTACCAGAGTCCAGACCTGGGCCCACTACTGGTAGTCAGCCTATCATATTCAAGCATGTAGGCCGTGCACCCCAACCCCTCTCCGGCCTGTTTATCAGCACGGTAGGTTGTTGCCACTGGGTCTCGAACCCAGAACCTTGATAAGAGAGCTTTCCGCCGCTCCCTCATCACCAATTGAGCTGCAGCTTAGTTGGCGATGAGAGAGTGGCGAAAATCTCTATTATCAAGGTCCTGGGTTCGAGACCCAGTGGCAACACCCTACCGTGCTGATAAATAGGTCGGAGAGGGGTTGGGGTGCATGGCTTGCATGCTAGAATGTGATAGGCTGACTACCAGCAGTGGGCCCGGGTCTGGACTCTGGTAGGCCGGCGGTTCCAGCTGGGTCCCATGTTGATGGGCCTGTACCATTATAAAAAGTGCACTCAGATTGAAGAATTCCTTTATTTTTTTGTGGAATGGAGTTTGTCGATTCATATTCTGAAAAATATTATATCTAGGTTTTTCTTCGACCTCCATCCCACGCTTTCAGTTCCATAGCACTTGATCTATGTTTCTCTCTTGCAGGTGCACTATGGCGATTCCAACGGGCAGTCTTGCAGTAATGAAATTTGATACTAAATTTGATGTAGACATCGAGTAGTTTCAACACTCAGATCCAATCTTCTTGGACATCCTGAAACTTCTTGAAGATCAGCAGTTGAAGAATCTGATGTCCACCAGAATCAAGCTAGCCAGTACAGAGATCAGGGAATGGATCTACACTTCCTCCACAACAGATGAAGACACCATGACAAGCACAATGTCGGGTAATGAAGTCTCTCTTACCCCTACGGTCCTGACTGAAATTTTTGGATTAGCTAATGGTGAAGCAGAGTTGGAGATTGATAATGAGGAATTTGATGAAATGTTAAATAAAATGGGTTATTCTGGAGCAACCCACCAATACGTTGCTAAAGAAACATCTATCTGCTGAGTATAAGTTTCTTGCAGATATTATAGGGAAAGTACTGCTGGGCAAGCACACAGCCCATGATTACATCACCAGGCATCAATTTCTGGTGATCTGTGCTGTGGTAAATAAGAAGCCTGTGAACTGGGCTAAGATTATGTTGAAATGATCAAGAAAAAGAACACTAAGAAGGAGGTGTGTTTTGGAAGGATTCTGGGAATCTTCCTTTAGGAAAAGGCTGCTGAATCCCTGCTCACACCAACCATATTCATTAATGCCACCAAGAGGCTCACCTGTACCCTCTTTGGCAGGTGACAGAGGACCATCACCAAGCCATCCAAGACTTCTTCCTTTTCCTTCAGGCCTTCTGAGAGTACAAGGGCTGATCCAGCCACACCCCACCCTGTTGAGGATATCCCTCCTCCACCTCCACCACCTCCAGTCATCCAAAACCATCCTCAGATGGTACACCAACTCCTAACATCCCATTTCCAACTAGACCCCTAAGAATGGTTTTGGCCATGACTAGGTCATGACAAACCCTAGGAAGCCAGTAATGGGTCAAGAGATAGGGGACAGGAAGGTGGGGGATCACCATGGTCTGCAAATAGTGGAACTCTGAACCATGGTGTAGGATGACCATGGGCTACACCTTGACCCCAAAACCCAACCACAACACCCCTAATGCCTCTGGAGGCCCATTAGAGCCATAAGGAACCATTGGGGTCAAACAAAGAGGCTCAATTGACCAAGGTCAACCCTAGCCCTAAATGGGTCAAACTAGCCTACATAGGGCCAATTGACCTACTCCTAACCTAGAGGACCCCACCTATGCCCTCCTAACCCTAAAGTGAGGTCAATGGGTCTCTAAGGACACATTGGGGTCAGCCCTAGAGGCCAGGTTGACCCAAGTCAACTCAAACTCCTAATCTGGTCAAAGTACCCTTACCAAGGGTATGTGACCTCCAAAGTGCAGGGTAACCCTACATAACCCTTCCTAGACCTTAAGGAGTCCAATAGGTCACCAAGGACCCATGGGGTCAACTCAAATGGTCATGTTGACCAAGGTCAACCCTATGCTAGAGTTAGGTCAAATTAGCCTAAATGAGTCAACCCAGCTCAACCCCTTTTCCTTTTGAGTTAACCACAACATAATGAGATATTATGGGTGGAAGGGCTGCCAATAGGCTGGGGAGTCAGCATGGTCAGTTTTGGTGACTAGGAAAGAGAGAGAAAGCTTCATCCCACACTAATGGAGGAGAGAGAAAAGGGGGAAGAGAGTTGAAGGAGGAGATTGGCCAAGGAAAGGCCAATGGTCCCCATTGATGGCAGCATTCATCTCCTCCAGTGAAGGGGAGGAGTTTCCAGCCATTTTCCTGGCTGTCAAGGGGCAGTTACAGCCTCCACCATCATGGCCGAGACAAGCCTTTAATGGCCATGATGGCCATGGCAGTTTTCTCCCATTCCTCTCCCCTCTGATGATTTAAACACCACCAGTGAGCTTGGGGGAGGATTTCCCAATCCTTAACTGAAGAAATCCGGCGAGTTTACTGGGAGGTTGCAGAAATCCGATCGGCGGCGCCACCACCATGTCAACCCGCAGATCCGCTCGTCTCCAGGCCGCCAACAAGGTCCTCCTCCTCCTCTTTTCTCATGGGTAGATCTTAGGTTCCATTAGGGCTGAGGTTCGGGCTCAATTGAGCCCGATCCAATTCAGGAAATTCATGGCTTTCGGCCGAGAAAATTCTTGGTTGGATCGCCGGAATCCGCCCCTCCGGCGGCTGTGCCGCCGTCTGGCGGTAGCCACCACCTCAACGGAGGTGATGGTGGCGGTGGCCGGCCGGGGAAGGGACTGGGTGGCCGGCGGCAGACGTTTGAAGTCGGCGCAGGAAGGAGCAATCCTGGCCGTTGGCTCATCGGGGACGATGACCAGATGCCGTCGATCTGCGCCAAGATTCGTGCGGCATCAGATTAGATACTATAGGAATTAAATAAGAAACATTTCATTTCTGTCACACTGATTGTATTTAATGTATTTAATTTTTAAAAATACTTAGGGACCCTGAATGGAAATCTGCCCAACATGAAAATTGTAGCTTAGGGTGTCTAGTTTGTAGCAAAAATTGTTTGGACCCTTTTTGGCCACTGGTTAGACCAGGGTACCCTTTTTGGTAGGACCTATACCTAGACCTAAACAGAAATTAATTTTGGTGCCCACACTTCATTCCTTGTCCAAACAAGTTGAAATTTTGGCAGTGAGAAGGTCTTAGGCATATCTAGAACCTGTCCAAAACTTAGAATTTTTGGAGAACATTGTTCTATAGTTTTTAGAAAAATTTAATAAATCATGATTAATTTAATTATGTGACCTAATTAATTTAAAACTTCCCAAATTTTGGTGGGTGGCCTTAGATGTCATGATAGGTATAGGGTTAAAACTCTAGCTCATTTGGAGATGTTTAGGATAGGTAATCTACCCACCCTATATATGACCCTATAAGGGTATTTTGGTCAAAAACCACTATTTGATGGTTGAGTGGCCAAATTCCCTCATCAGAGGCTGAAATTTTGGCCACTGATATACTTTGACTTGTTACACTCACTTATGAAGTTTGGAGTGGTTTGGACTAGGGTAGCCCTAGAATTTTAGGGTAGGCCCTTTAGGGTAAATTTCTAGGGTTTGAAGAAATTGGGGTCAAAAGATCTTGGATGGACTTGAAACTTGGGAATGATGTCCATAGGGTTACTATGGTCCTGTGGTTAAAATTTTAGGGCATTTGGAAGACTTAAGACCCCTTAAATCCATAACCCTAGTTTAGGGCACTAGCTTTGAAACCATAAGAACTAATACCAAAACTATCTGAAAAGGGCTGAGATTTTGAATAGGTAGTTGCTTAGGGCATACATGTCTCTGGAAATTTTATAATAAATTTTGGATGAATATTTTTGGTACTTTATTCACAAAGTTATATTTTATAATTTCCACTTAAGAATTTTTGCAGAGAACTATACTTGTTTAAACTTGATAAAACTTAGCAAAAGGGCTTATAATCATGATACCCATCTCTGTAAATTTTTATGAAATTTTTGAAGAATGATATTTAGTAGTTGCTTCTTTAATTATTTAATTCCATGGAACCTTGGGAAATTTAATAATGACTTTTAGATTGTCTGAAAAATTCTAATTTCTTGATCATGATGTTTTTAGTTCCTTATGAAGCCCTAGTAATTTTTACATAATTATTGGAGACATAAATGTGGCACTTCCTTCATTATATTTGATTTTAGGAATTATTTTAATAAATCCTTTAGAGGTCAAGAATTATCTGGAAAATTATGAAAATTGGCAACCAATGATTTTTCTCTGTTATTTAGTGAATACAAATTTTAGGAGGCCATTACCTGAGAAAATCTTATGGTTCATGTTCAAATTGACTATGGCCTAGCTGTTGAGGAAAATTCAATAAATAGTAGATTAATTAGGAAAAATATAATTTTCTGAATTTAGACTATATTTATCATAATAGACCTCTGGTAAAATTTGTAGAGTTATTGGAGGAGAATTTAGAGTATCACCTATTGAGTACATCATGTAGCTTAAGTGGTCTGCATATAGCAAAACTGCAGGATTTCATTTGGATGTGGATTAGGGCACGTATGATGGGTCTTGATGGTTTGCTGCAAGAACAAGTGGAATGGGCTGCATCTTTGGAAGATGAGTGAGTAGGGAGTGGTTTTGTCTAGGGTTTAAAGGCGTTCGGGTCCGACGAAAGATCGTCCTACCCAAGGAGAGTTGGAGTCAAATCACCCTAGGATTAGCATATCGAAACATGAGAAAATAATGGGTAAGGGAATCAACCAATAATAAAATAAGTACCTTGCGAAAGGGAACGCTGGGCGTAATCCCAACACAGTTCCTAGTGCCCCTTGAGAGCCCTTCACAGGGAATACCGGGGGCAGTCCTGGGTTAACGTAAATTGTTTAACAAGCTGAAAAGAGTAACTTAGTAATTAGGGTTGCACATTTCACAGACACTGATGGCACGGGATGTTGGTCCGGGGAGCTTCGGCTCGATTGTTTGTGACGGACGTGTTGGTCCGGGGAGATTCGGCTCGGGTTTTGATTACGCTAAACTTGCATGTGCATAAAAGGAATGATATTAAGGTGGTGGGTCTCCGGTATTGGAGGATCTTAGCACAGACACCAATCCGTTGACTCGGCAAGTGTTGTGATAGCACTTCGCCAACAGAAGTCCGGTGCGCCAGCCGGCAAGAGTACGCAGGAGTCCGCTTGTGCACCAGCGTTGAGGCGTACGATAGGTCTGACCAGTAGTGCTATACTGGTTTAGAGGTGGGCGAGGCCCAACCCACCGCTTCCGTCTGCCACTACGGAGGTATCCTGGGAGGTGAGGCTCCAGAAAGGGGGAACTAAAGGTCTGTGTGCACAGAGTCGGGTGTGTGTGTTGCACTTGCTTGATCCATCATACCCACTTGCATGTCATAGCATAAGCGATTCATTTAACCTTCGACACCTAAAATATAAGTGGTATGGGACACTTATACATTAGGCCCTGCAAAACGACCCCTTGGTCTATAAGCTTGTGTGGGCAAGTTTATAAATTAAGGTTAATTTTCTTTACATATATATATATTGCTGTTAATAACCGACACCCCAACGTATAAATTGGTATGGGACTCTTTATACGATGGGAGCCTTGCAAAAGACCCCTTGCTTATATGTACCCATATAAGTTAAGGTCACTTTACTTTACTTGTTTACATATATGATTAGTTACTATATAAATTGCTAGATTTAAGTCCACCGTCACCTGCATTTGATATACTCTCCACTTTCAAGTCCTCCCTTTCTTCCTCTCCGCTCGGTGTCTAGGAGCCACGGGGGAAGGGGTGGGGGATGATAGGACTTAGTCTTTTAGACTAACGGTTTTCGAACCACATCATTTAGGGGATCGCGGAGCCCAGACTGGAGGAGCAGCCCCAGAGGTTGACACGCTTGGAGATAGGGCAGTCTAGCACAGGAGTTCAGACAGCTGGGACCGTGAGGCCCTTACTCTAGTAGTTTTTACTTTATTTCCTCATGAGAGATCTTGTAGTGAGGAATTGATGTATCGGGCATAAGCCCTTATTTACAGTGCTTGGTTTTGTGGACTCTCCCATCGTGGAGATATTTTTACT
This sequence comes from Platanthera guangdongensis, assembly GCA_039583875.1. Lineage (NCBI taxonomy): Eukaryota > Viridiplantae > Streptophyta > Magnoliopsida > Asparagales > Orchidaceae > Platanthera > Platanthera guangdongensis. The sequence continues at coordinate 62,153,865 of CM077166.1, read as the reverse complement.
TGATGTGATATTTCTGTGGACTTTTACTTAGAGTTGTGCTGCGCATGATGTTACTCTAATTTTGTTACTATGCTGCGATCGAATTGGCCGGCAGAAACGGCGTTTTGTGGTGATGTCGCTTCAAGGCGTGAAGGGTCACCGCAAAGCGGCGGTTCTGGGCATAAGACCCCGGTGGCGAGAAAGAAAAAAAAATGGGGTCTTACAAGTGGTATCAAAGCAAACCTCGATCGACAAGTAACAGTCCACAACCCCTGGTCCACCCCCGCGCGAGCTTAGTTTGCGGACAAACTAGCAGCGGAAGCAGTGGTGAGACCCTAAGGAGGAATCACTGGTAAAATAGTCCACTTTGCATATAATTGAGCTGATTACCCACTAATATAGTTTGTTTCGCAGCCTCCAGCTCAGCCCACACCACAAGGCGGGGCCCAGCGGACTCCGGACGTTGCACCACCTCCCCCGGTCCCTACTCCTTTCCTACAGTCGGAGGTGGGACAGACGTTGACAGCCATTTTGGATGCTTTCAGGGCTCAACCGGTTCTGGCTCCGCAGCCAAACCCGAGCGTCAACTGGCTGAGTATCTTTCGAGGACTCGCTCCCCCATCCTACTGTGGGACTGAGTCTGCCGTCCGGACAGAGGAGTGGCTAGATATCATGTACGAGATGTTGACTGGAATCAAGTGCCCGTGGGAGGAAAGGGTGCCCTTGGTCGTGTCTTGCTTGGAATCTCATGCTAAGAGGTGGTGGAAGACTTCCCTAGATACGATTTTTGCTGACAGGACGGCTGCGGAGATAGCTTGGGAGGAATTCAAGGGCGCTCTATTGGAGCACTTTGTTCCGCAATCAGCCAGAGATGAGCTGGAGGACAGGTTTTTGCAGTTGAGGCAAGGGAGCAAGACGGTGGTGGAGTACCACCGAGAGTTTGATCATTTAGCCCGGTTTGCAGACTCATATCAGTTGGACGAAGCTGGGTATACGAAGAGGTTCTACAAGGGCCTGCGGGAGGAGCTGAGGGAGTCCTTACTATTTGTATCTGACGGGCCCATCTCCCGGATTTTGGAGATGGCAAAAAGAATCGAGGCGGATTGGCTTACTACTCGGGGCCGGAAGCGGCCAAATGAAGACCAGAGCCGGGGAGCCCGAAATGATCAGCGGCGGGGCCGCATCACAGATGGAAGAAGGGTAGAAGACCAGCCTCATCAGGAGGCGAGACAGGAGATAGGAAGACCAGTGTTGATGGCTCCACCACCAGTTCAGAGGCGGGACGAACAGAGACCCGGGGGAATGGCGTATCAACCGCCAGTGTGCTTCGATTGTCACCAGGTGGGGCACATTAGGAGGAACTGTCCCATGGGGAGGGCACCCCCACCAGCACCACAGACTGCCCCACCAGCGCCATACTTCGGAGGCCGGGGTCGTGGCCGAGGACGTGGATACCCAGGTGGCGATCGTAGACCGGAAAGGGAGCAGGCGTATGCCTTGGATCTGGCACAGCCTCGAAACCCGGAGCAAGTCATAACAGGTACGACAAGAGTTTTTTTTTTTAAAAAATCATTTAAATAAAAAAAAAAAAAATTCCATTATCTCTGCCGTAAATTTCTAGAACTTTTCAAAAAAAAAATGATTAAATAGGAAGAAACTAGTTACAGAATCCTAAGACGTTTAACCGATCCAGGTATAGTCTTCGTCAGCGGCAAACCCGCCTACACATTGTTCGACACGGGTGCTTCGCACTCGTTCGTATCAGAGGCTTTCGTGGAAGGGCTAGAAGGCGTAGAACGGTTCACAGGCCTGACGAGGAGGGTGCGCTTACCTGATGGATCGGAACTATTCACCTCTGCCCACTGCAACATGGAGGCGGAGATTGGCGGGAAGCCATTCGAAGTGGCGGCAACGATTCTTAGAATGCCAATCTTCGAGTTGATCCTGGGCATGACATGGTTGCACTGGAACCATGCCCAGATTGATTGCCAAGCAAAGAAGATCACAGTGAGGCATGGAGACTCGTTTATTGTCATCGAAGGTATAAGATCCACCTCTTGTGTGCTTTTATCTTCAGTACAGGCCGTTAAGGCCCACCTACAGGGGGAGGAGGTTTACCAGATTCTGTTTGAGATAGAGGAGGCCAAGGGGGCCATGACAGACATCCCAGTGGTGCGGGACTTCGTCGACGTCTTCCCAGAGAAATTGCCAGGACTACCTCCGTGTCGAGAGCAGGATTTTCAGATAGAGTTAGTGCCCGGAGCCAGGCCGGCGTCTAGGGCCCCTTACCGGATGGCCCCGAAGGAGTTGGCGGAGTTCCGGAGTCAGCTGCAGGAACTTGTAGAGGCAGGGTTCGTCCGGCCAAGTTCTTCACCGTGGGGAGCCCCGGTTCTGTTTGTCAAGAAGAAGGACGGAAGTCTCCGCCTATGCATAGACTATCGAGCGCTGAATAGACTCACGGTTCGGAATACCTACCCACTCCCACGAATCGATGAGTTGTTCGATCAGCTGGAGGGAGCACATTTCTTCTCGAAACTTGACTTAAGGTCAGGCTATTATCAGCTGCGGATCCGAGAAGAGGACATTCCGAAGACCGCTTTCAGTAGCCGATACGGACTGTTCGAGTTCACAGTGATGCCGTTCGGGCTCACGAATGCACCATCAGCATTTACGAGCCTTATGAACAGGGTGTTCAAGGAATATTTGGACGTATTCGTCATCATCTTTATTGACGACATCCTTGTCTACTCAAAGACGGAAGGGGAGCACGCACGACACCTGACCTTGACATTGGAGAGGTTACGGGAACATCAGCTGTACGCAAAATTCAGCAAATGCCAGTTTTGGCTAAAGGAGGTGGCCTTCTTGGGCCATATCGTCAGTGGGGCTGGATTGGCGGTAGACCCGGCCAAGATTCGGGCCGTTCAGGATTGGCCACCATTGAAGACGGCGACAGATGTACGGAGCTTCTTGGGACTTGCCGGGTACTACCGGAAGTTTGTAGAGGGATTCTCCCGGATCGCGCTCCCTCTTACGACTCTGACGAAGAAGGAATCCCCTTTTGTTTGGACACCACAGTGCGAGGCAGCCTTCGTGGAGCTGAAGAGTCGGCTCACTTCGGCTCCCATCCTCGCTATTCCGTCAGGAAGGGAGGGATTCCAGGTGTATACCGACGCCTCCTACCAAGGGATGGGTGCCGTTCTGATGCAGAACGGGCATGTGATAGCTTATGCCTCTCGACAGTTGAAGATCCACGAGAAAAATTACCCGGTCCACGATCTGGAGATGGGCGCAGTAATCTTCGCCTTGAAGATTTGGCGGCACTATCTGTACGGGGTTCATTGCGACATCTTCTCCGACCACCAGAACCTGAGATACGTGGACACGCAAAAAGACCTCAACATCAGACAAAGGCGTTGGGTGGAGTTCCTGACAGATTATGAGTATACTATGCACTACCACCCCGGGAAGGCGAACGTGGTGGCAGATGCGTTGAGCCGGAGAGGAAATGCTTCAGGGAAGGGACCTCAGCTTATGTCTATGGAGCTGGTCCGGTCTTTCAGGGACATGCAGATATCCCTAGTATCCGAGGACGATCCAGAATTATACATGGAGTATCTGGCGTCGATGATCGCTATTGATGATATCCGGGACCGCATCAGGGAAGGGCAGAAGACAGACCCACGGACGGAACCGATATTTCGAACCTTGGAGGAGGGTTCGACAGGGGATTATACTCTGAAGGATGGGCTATTGTACTTCAGAGGGAGGATTTATATACCCGCAGGAGGTCAGATCCGGGAGGATATCATGGCGGAAGCACATTGCAGTAGGTATTCGATACACCCGGGAATCACCAAGATGATGGCCGATCTGAAGAGGATGATGTTCTGGCCAGGAATGAAGAGGGATATTACGCACTTCGTGACCCATTGCGAAGCCTGCCAGTTGGTGAAGGCGGAATGCAGAAACCCCGCGGGATTGTTGCAACCTCTTCCAGTGCCAGAATGGAAGCTTGAGGATATTGCGATGGATTTTATTCATGGTCTCCCCCGATCACGAGCGGGAAATGATTCGATATGGGTCATCGTAGATCGATTGACGAAGGTGGCTAGATTTATACCAGTCAGGAAGGACGATTCAGTGGGGGTTCTGGTTCGGAAGTTTGTGGAGCAGTACATCCGCTATCATGGAGTACCCAGGACGATCGTGTCAGATCGGGACGGTCGGTTTACATCCAGGGAATGGCGGTCGGTTCAGGCATACTTGGGCACTCGACTGACTTTTAGCACCGCCTTCCACCCTCAGACGGATGGGCAGACAGAGCGCACAAACCGGACACTGGAAGACCTGCTACGTCTATGCATCCTAGACCGAGGAGAGCCTTGGGAAAAGATGTTACCGATGGTGGAATTCTCGTACAACAACAGTCATCAGGCCAGCATAGGCATGGCCCCCTACGAGGCTCTATATGGACGGAAATGTAGAACCCCACTCTCTTGGATTCAGGACGAGGACCCGAAGGCTTTGGGATCGGATTTTGTTGAAGACACCGAGGCTCAGGTGAGGTTGATCAGGGACAGGATGTTAGAGGCACAGAGCAGGCAGGCCAAGTATTATGACGCCCGCCATCGTCAGGTGGAATTTCAGGTCGGGGACCGAGTGTTTTTGAAGATCCGGCCTATGCATGGAGTTTCTCGGATGCGTGGCCGAAGGAAGAAGCTCAGCCCCAGGTACATGGGCCCTTACAGGATCCTGGAGCGGGTAGGGGTCCTGGCTTACAGGCTGGAGTTGCCACCAGAGCTGGCAGCTCTGCATGATGTTTTCCACATATCCTCGCTGAGAAGGGCTCTACTACGCCCGGAGCAGCGGATTACGACCACCGAAGGGCCGGTAGCTTCGGACCGATCTGTTCACTTGGAGCCGATGCGGATCGATGATAAAGGGGTACGGATCCTGCGACGCAAAAAGATTCCCTTAGTCAAGGTTCTGTGGAGGAACCATGGCCAAGAGGAGCATACTTGGGAGCCGCAGGATCTGATGCAACAGAAATATCCAGAGCTATTCAGTCAGGTATACCTCTCAGACCCCTCAAGATGTTAATTTATTCTCCTGCTTTAATTTACTAAGGGCTGCTCTAGGCAGATAGAGGCTTAACTTTTGTTTATTGGGGGCTTATCCTTGTTTATTGGGATCTTGGTCTGCCGACTGGGCGAAATGGACATAGATCTAGGTTTCCCTTTAAACCAATTTTAGCAAACAAGCCGCCATGCTGGGATGTTACAAGGTTCTTTTCTTCGGTAGTAGGTCCCGTAGACTCAACTTTGATTTCGGGGACGAAATCTTTGTTTTGTTTATTGGGATTTGTAACATCCCATTTCCAACTAGACCCCTAAGAATGGTTTTGGCCATGACTAGGTCATGACAAACCCTAGGAAGCCAGTAATGGGTCAAGAGATAGGGGACAGGAAGGTGGGGGATCACCATGGTCTGCAAATAGTGGAACTCTGAACCATGGTGTAGGATGACCATGGGCTACACCTTGACCCCAAAACCCAACCACAACACCCCTAATGCCTCTGGAGGCCCATTAGAGCCATAAGGACCCATTGGGGTCAAACAAAGAGGCTCAATTGACCAAGGTCAACCCTAGCCCTAAATGGGTCAAACTAGCCTACATAGGGCCAATTGACCTACTCCTAACCTAGAGGACCCCACCTATGCCCTCCTAACCCTAAAGTGAGGTCAATGGGTCTCTAAGGACACATTGGGGTCAGCCCTAGAGGCCAGGTTGACCCAAGTCAACTCAAACTCCTAATCTGGTCAAAGTACCCTTACCAAGGGTATGTGACCTCCAAAGTGCAGGGTAACCCTACATAACCCTTCCTAGACCTTAAGGGAGTCCAATAGGTCACCAAGGACCCATTGGGGTCAACTCAAATGGTCATGTTGACCAAGGTCAACCCTATGCTAGAGTTAGGTCAAATTAGCCTAAATGAGTCAACCCAAGCTCAACCCCTTTTCCTTTTGAGTTAACCACAACATAATGAAATATTATGGGTGGAAAGGGCTGCCAATAGGCTGGGGAGTCAGCATGGTCAGTTTTGGTGACTAGGAAAGAGAGAGAAAGCTTCATCCCACACTAATGGAGGAGAGAGAAAAGGGGAAGAGAGTTGAAGGAGGAGATTGGCCAAGGAAAGGCCAATGGTCCCCATTGATGGCAGCATTCATCTCCTCCAGTGAAGGGGAGGAGTTTCCAGCCGTTTTCCTGGCTGTCAAGGGGCAGTTACAGCCTCCACCATCATGGCCGAGACAAGCCTTTAATGGCCATGATGGCCATGGCAGTTTTCTCCCATTCCTCTCCCCTCTGATGATTTAAACACCACCAGTGAGCTTGGGGGAGGATTTCCCAATCCTTAACTGAAGAAATCCGGCGAGTTTACTGGGAGGTTGCAGAAATCCGATCGGCGGCGCCACCACCATGTCAACCCGCAGATCCGCTCGTCTCCAGGCCGCCAACAAGGTCCTCCTCCTCCTCTTTTCTCATGGGTAGATCTTAGGTTCCATTAGGGCTGAGGTTCGGGCTCAATTGAGCCCGATCCAATTCAGGAAATTCATGGCTTTCGGCCGAGAAAATTCTTGGTTGGATCGCCGGAATCCGCCCCTCCGGCGGCTGTGCCGCCGTCTGGCGGTAGCCACCACCTCAACGGAGGTGATGGTGGCGGTGGCCGGCCGGGGAAGGGACTGGGTGGCCGGCGGCAGACGTTTGAAGTCGGCGCAGGAAGGAGCAATCCTGGCCGTTGGCTCATCGGGGACGATGACCAGATGCCGTCGATCTGCGCCAAGATTCGTGCGGCATCAGATTAGATACTATAGGAATTAAATAAGAAACATTTCATTTCTGTCACACTGATTGTATTTAATGTATTTAATTTTTAAAAATACTTAGGGACCCTGAATGGAAATCTGCCCAACATGAAAATTGTAGCTTAGGGTGTCTAGTTTGTAGCAAAAATTGTTTGGACCCTTTTTGGCCACTGGTTAGACCAGGGTACCCTTTTTGGTAGGACCTATACCTAGACCTAAACAGAAATTAATTTTGGTGCCCACACTTCATTCCTTGTCCAAACAAGTTGAAATTTTGGCAGTGAGAAGGTCTTAGGCATATCTAGAACCTGTCCAAAATTTAGAATTTTTGGAGAACATTTTTCTATAGTTTTTAGAAAAATTTAATAAATCATGATTAATTTAATTATGTGACCTAATTAATTTAAAACTCCCCAAATTTTGGTGGGTGGCCTTAGATGTCATGATAGGTATAGGGTTAAAACTCTAGCTCATTTGGAGATGTTTAGGATAGGTAATCTACCCACCCTATATATGACCCTATAAGGGTATTTTGGTCAAAAACCACTATTTGATGGTTGAGTGGCCAAATTCCCTCATCAGAGGCTGAAATTTTGGCCACTGATATACTTTGACTTGTTACACTCACTTATGAAGTTTGGAGTGGTTTGGACTAGGGTAGCCCTAGAATTTTAGGGTAGGCCCTTTAGGGTAAATTTCTAGGGTTTGAAGAAATTTGGGGTCAAAAGATCTTGGATGGACTTGAAACTTGGGAATGATGTCCATAGGGTTACTATGGTCCTGTGGTTAAAATTTTAGGGCATTTGGAAGACTTAAGACCCCTTAAATCCATAACCCTAGTTTAGGGCACTAGCTTTGAAACCATAAGAACTAATACCAAAACTATCTGAAAAGGGCTGAGATTTTGAATAGGTAGTTGCTTAGGGCATACATGTCTCTGGAAATTTTATAATAAATTTTGGATGAATATTTTTGGTACTTTATTCACAAAGTTATATTTTATAATTTCCACTTAAGAATTTTTGCAGAGAACTATACTTGTTTAAACTTGATAAAACTTAGCAAAAGGGCTTATAATCATGATACCCATCTCTGTAAATTTTTATGAAATTTTTGAAGAATGATATTTAGTAGTTGCTTCTTTAATTATTTAATTCCATGGAACCTTGGGAAATTTAATAATGACTTTTAGATTGTCTGAAAAATTCTAATTTCTTGATCATGATGTTTTTAGTTCCTTATGAAGCCCTAGTAATTTTTACATAATTATTGGAGACATAAATGTGGCACTTCCTTCATTATATTTGATTTTAGGAATTATTTTAATAAATCCTTTAGAGGTCAAGAATTATCTGGAAAATTATGAAAATTGGCAACCAATGATTTCTCTGTTATTTAGTGAATACAAATTTTAGGAGGCCATTACCTGAGAAAATCTTATGGTTCATGTTCAAATTGACTATGGCCTAGCTGTTGAGGAAAATTCAATAAATAGTAGATTAATTAGGAAAAATATAATTTTCTGAATTTAGACTATATTTATCATAATAGACCTCTGGTAAAATTTGTAGAGTTATTGGAGGAGATTTAGAGTATCACCTATTGAGTACATCATGTAGCTTAAGTGGTCTGCATATAGCAAAACTGCAGGATTTCATTTGGATGTGGATTAGGGCACGTATGATGGGTCTTGATGGTTTGCTGCAAGAACAAGTGGAATGGGCTGCATCTTTGGAAGATGAGTGAGTAGGGAGTGGTTTTGTCTAGGGTTTAAAGGCGTTCGGGTCCGACGAAAGATCGTCCTACCCAAGGAGAGTTGGAGTCAAATCACCCTAGGATTAGCATATCGAAACATGAGAAAATAATGGGTAAGGGAATCAACCAATAATAAAATAAGTACCTTGCGAAAGGGAACGCTGGGCGTAATCCCAACACAGTTCCTAGTGCCCCTTGAGAGCCCTTCACAGGGAATACCGGGGGCAGTCCTGGGTTAACGTAAATTGTTTAACAAGCTGAAAAGAGTAACTTAGTAATTAGGGTTGCACATTTCACAGACACTGATGGCACGGGATGTTGGTCCGGGGAGCTTCGGCTCGATTGTTTGTGACGGACGTGTTGGTCCGGGGAGATTCGGCTCGGGTTTTGATTACGCTAAACTTGCATGTGCATAAAAGGAATGATATTAAGGTGGTGGGTCTCCGGTATTGGAGGATCTTAGCACAGACACCAATCCGTTGACTCGGCAAGTGTTGTGATAGCACTTCGCCAACAGAAGTCCGGTGCGCCAGCCGACAAGAGTAGGCAGGAGTCCGCTTGTGCACCAGCGTTGAGGCGTACGATAGGTCTGACCAGTAGTGCTATACTGGTTTAGAGGTGGGCGAGGCCCAACCCACCGCTTCCGTCTGCCACTACGGAGGTATCCTGGGAGGTGAGGCTCCAGAAAGGGGGAACTAAAGGTCTGTGTGCACAGAGTCGGGTGTGTGTGTTGCACTTGCTTGATCCATCATACCCACTTGCATGTCATAGCATAAGCGATTCATTTAACCTTCGACACCTAAAATATAAGTGGTATGGGATACTTATACATTAGGCCCTGCAAAACGACCCCTTGGTCTATAAGCTTGTGTGGGCAAGTTTATAAATTAAGGTTAATTTTCTTTACATATATATATATTGCTGTTAATAACCGACACCCCAACGTATAAATTGGTATGGGACTCTTTATACGATGGGAGCCTTGCAAAAGACCCCTTGCTTATATGTACCCATATAAGTTAAGGTCACTTTACTTTACTTGTTTACATATATGATTAGTTACTATATAAATTGCTAGATTTAAGTCCACCGTCACCTGCATTTGATATACTCTCCACTTTCAAGTCCTCCCTTTCTTCCTCTCCGCTCGGTGTCTAGGAGCCACGGGGGAAGGGGTGGGGGATGATAGGACTTAGTCTTTTAGACTAACGGTTTTCGAACCACATCATTTAGGGGATCGCGGAGCCCAGACTGGAGGAGCAGCCCCAGAGGTTGACACGCTTGGAGATAGGGCAGTCTAGCACAGGAGTTCAGACAGCTGGGACCGTGAGGCCCTTACTCTAGTAGTTTTTACTTTATTTCCTCATGAGAGATCTTGTAGTGAGGAATTGATGTATCGGGCATAAGCCCTTATTTACAGTGCTTGGTTTGTGGACTCTCCCATCGTGGAGATATTTTTACTTGATGTGATATTTCTGTGGACTTTTACTTAGAGTTGTGCTGCGCATGATGTTACTCTAATTTTGTTACTATGCTGCGATCGAATTGGCCGGCAGAAACGGCGTTTTGTGGTGATGTCGCTTCAAGGCGTGAAGGGTCACCGCAAAGCGGCGGTTCTGGGCATAAGACCCCGGTGGCGAGAAAGAAAAAAAAAATGGGGTCTTACACCAACTCTCCTCACCAGTTCATTCCCAGTCCAAACTATAGTCCACACTCCTACACCTCCATCCTCTTCAATACATCCATCACAAACTCATATTCACTTTCATACCTCACCTCCATCACAACATGGTACCCCAATTCCATCCCACACTCATACTCACTCTCATTCTCCATCCCCCAAGGTACACCAACTACATCACCACCCTCATCTCCCTTACCCCACCATCTGGACAACATCCCCTCTTCAATCTGCTTACACCCCCCCCCCCCTTCATACTTCTTTCCCAGATGAACCAATGTAAGATTCTTTACCTCCTCCTCCACTGTAAGACCCCCCCCTTTTTGTTTTTAAACACCGGGGTCTTAGGCCCAGAACTGCAGCTTTGCATTGGCACCTTCACGCCCTGAAGGGTCATCACCGCGAAAAGCTGATTTTACCTGCCGATTCGATCACAGAAAAGCAACAAAAGTAGAGTATACACATGTAAGGTAAAAACTCTAACCAAAAGTCCATAATAAAAATCACATCAGAGTAATAATATCTCCACGAAGGGAGAGTCCACAAAATATAAATTTACTGAAAATAAGTGCTTAAGCCCGATACATCAAATGCTCGCTACATAGTCACTCAAGCGGAAGCAAAGTAAAAAAAACACTACTAAGGTCAGGGGCTCACAGTCCCCGCCGTCTAAACTCTGGTGGTAGACTGCCCCATCTCCATGCGGGCCGACCTCTGGGGCTGCTCCCCAATGCTAGGCTCCACGATCCCCTAAATGATGTGGTCTGAAAACCGTTAGTCTATAAGACTAAGTCCTATCATCCCCCACCCCTTCCCCCATGGACCCTAGGCACCGAGCGGAGAGGAAGAAAGGGGAGGACTTGAAGGTGGAGAGTAATCAAGAAACAGATGGCAGCGGACCTATAATAGAAATTTTATAGTACATGTGGCAGTAAGTAAAATTTAAAAAGTAACCTTATACGGAAACATATAAGTAATGGATCTTTTATAGGGCTCCCATCGTATCCATAATAATTTATACGTTGGGGTGTCAGTTATTAACAACAATATATATATATATAAAGAATTTAATATTAATTTATAAACTTGCCCACACAAGCTTATAGACCAAGGGTCGTTTTGCAGGGCCTATTGTATAAGCGTCCCATACCACTTATACAATAGGTGACAGGGGTTTTATGTTATGATTATGCTACGACATGCAAGTTGGTTATGATGTGATCATGCAAGTGCAACTCACCCACCTGACTCTGTGCACACAGACCATTAGTTCCCCCTTTCTGGAGCCGAACCTCCTAGGATACCTCCGTAGTGGCAGAAGGAAGCGGTGGGTTGGGCCTCGCCCACCTCTAAACCAGTAAAGCACTACTGGTCAGACCTATTGTACGCCGCAATGCTGGTGCACAAAGCGGAGCTCCTGCGTACTCTTGCCAGCTGGCGCATCGAACTTCTGTTGGTGAAGAGCTAGCCACACTTGCCGAGTCAAAGTATTGGCGTCGGTTCATCGACACTCCAATACCGAAGACCCACCACATTTACATTATGCACATGCAACCTTATGTATCAGTACTGAGCCAAAGCTCCCCGGACCATCCCGTCCGTCACAAACATCAACCGAGCCAAAGCTCGTCGTGCCATCCTGCCCCTCACAAATATCAACCGAGCCTACCGCCCGAACATCCTAGTCAAACAACCTTTCCGAGACACCGGGGTGTGTGAAAATGAACCCCTAATTATTCTAGTGGCTCTTTAAGATTTATCACTCCTACAGTTTACGTTAGCCCAGGACTGCCCAAGGTATACCCCGTGAAGGGCTCTCGAAGGCACTAGGAGCTATGATGGGATTACGCCCAAAGCTCCCTTTCACAAGGCACTTACTATTATTGGTTGCTACCAGATTTCCTAACCCTGAATTAATTTTGCAGAATCTAGCCCTAGTGCATTTAACACTTCCTCCCTACGGGAAGGACGAAACTTCGCCGATCCCGAGCACCATCTAACACTAGTCAACCTCTCACTCTACTAATCCTGTTTTCTAATGATGAACTCCTTTATTTACCCAAACCAGCAACCTACTGAGGATCAACTCTTCAAAATTCATTACACACTCTAGTTAAGTTTCCGCACATACTATATGCAGACCACCCTATACTATATGAGATGTAAAAAGGAGGTAGTCCAGATTGTTTTCCTAATCTCCTATAAAATTTATCAGAGGTCTATCATAACAAATTTAGTCTAAAATTAGAGATTCATAATTTTTCTAATTAATTTGATATTTATTGAATCTTCCCAAATGTTTGGCCATGGGCAATTTTGAACATGAACTATATTATCTACTCAAGTAATGGCCACCCAAAAATTTTGATCACTAAATAACAGAGATATATTACTAGAGACTAATTTTCATAATTGTTCAGAAAATATTTGACCTCTAATTAATTTAACCAAAATAATTCCCTTAATCATATGTAAAGAAGAAGTACCAAAATTATTCATCAGAAAATTATATAAAATTTACAGAATCTTAATATTGTACAGAAAGGGTGATTGTGCAAAAGAATAATTTTTCAGGCTTTCTAGACACCAAAATAAATTTAATTAAGTTTTCATGGGAAACCATACTTAATGAAGCAACCCTTAAAAATAATCTTCCAAAAATCCCATAAAAATTTAGAGAGCTTTAAAACATAATAAAAAGACCTCTGGCTAAATTTCATCAATTTCCAACAAGTAGTTTCTTCATAATAAATTTCTATGTAAATAATACAAATTACTAAATTGTTAATGAAGTAGCCAAAATAATAATCCTAAATTCATAATAAAATCTCCAAATCTTGTACTATCTTTAAAAACTACTCAACCCAAATCTCATCACTTTTCAATGAGTTTTAGTGACATTTTACTTCACTACAAGGTTTGTGCCCTAAGTTAGGGTTAGGGTTTTGAGGGGGTTTAAGGCTTCCAAATTCCCTAACATTTTAACTAGAGGACCATACTAATCCTATGGTCCTCTCCACAAATTTTCAAGTCATTCCAAGGTCATTTGACCCCATGACCTTCAAACCCTAAAAATCCCCATTAAGGGAACTACCCTAGGGATCTAGGGCTACCCTACTCTTAACCACCCCAAATTCCATTGGAGGGTGAGTCATACTATAGAGAGTAATTGCCCAAAATATCAGCCTTTGTTGAGGTGATTTGATCAATCAAAACCAAAGGGGGTGCTTGACCTAGTTAACCTTAAAAGGGTCAACCTAGGGTTGGATCACTACCTAAACAAAACATCTCCAAATGAGATGAAAATTTTTCCAAAGCCCTAACATGCTCTCTAAGACCACCCACCCAAATTTGGGGGGATTTTGAGGTGTTTATGACTCCTAATTAATTTATTCATGGATTATTAAATTTTTCTAAACACTATAGAACCATTTTCTCCAAAAATTGCCATTTTTAGACAGGCCCTAGGTATAGCTAGGGTAGACACGCTGCCCAAATCTTAGATCATTTGGACAAGGTATGAAGGGTGGGCATCCATTTGAATCTCAGGATAGCCCTAGGTATAGGTCCCACCAAAATGGGTGTCATGGTCAAACCAGGCACCCAAATTGTTCCAAATAAATTTTATCATAAACTAGACTCTCCAGGCTACAAATTTTATGTTGACCACATTTTATAAAACAGCACCTAGGTATTTTTAAAAATTAAAACCATTAAATACCAAAAAGTGTGACATAATTTGATAATAAGAAATTTATATCCTATAGTTTGAGATCATCCCTGACACGAATCTTGACGCGCACTGGACGGAATACCTTCATCTTCAACCTTGAGCCGACGGCCAGGATACAATTTTCTAGGGCCACCTTCAAGCGCCTGCAACTGGCCATCCAGCAGCTCCCCTGGCCGGCCACCGCCGCCCTCACCTCCGTTGAGGTGGTGGCTGTCGTCAGGCGGCGGCACAACCGCCGGACGGCCGTTTTTCGGCGGTTCTACCAGGTTCAATTATCGGCCCGAATCCATGGAAACACAAAATTGGTTCGGGCTCAATTGAGCCCGAACCTTGAACCTAGACGTTGCTATGATCTAACCATGAGATTAGGGGAGGAGGAGGACCTTGCCGGTGGCCTGAAGTCGAGAAGATCACCGGGAAACCATCGTTGAAGGTGGCGCCGCTCGGTTTCTGCAATTGCACTGTGGGGAGGCTCAGTTTCTTCAGGTAAGGATTGAGAAATCCTCCTCTCGGCCCACTGAAGGTGTTTAAAGCCTCAAATGGGGAGAGGAGAGGCTGGATCATCAATGACCATTAATGGCCTTGATATCCACCTCTGGGCCTTGGTGGTTCAGTGCATCCAACCAGTGGAAGAGCCTGGAAAGCCTCCTAATGTTCTCAGGGATGTTAAGGGAGATGAACCAAGCAAAGAAGAATGGCCCTTGGCTTCCCCATGGCATGAATGGCCTTTACTCCATTTTCTCTCTCCTCCATTAAAGGGAAATTGGAGCTTTCTCTCTCCTACCCCTCATGGCCGAATTTGTTCATCACTCTAGCCTATTGGCAGGCCATAAAATCATTATTATTAATTAAAATAAAGTTAGCCCAAGTGGGGGGAAATGGGCTTGAGCTTGGGTTAGCCCATTTGTGTTAATTTGACTTAACCTTAAGGTAGAGTTGACCTTGGTCAACATGACCATTTGGGTTGACCCAAATGGGTCCCTGGTGACCCATTGGACTCCCTTAAGGTCTGTGTAGGGTTGGGTAGGGTTGACTTGGCACCTTGGAGGTCACTTGACCCTTGGTAAGGGCACTTTGACCATTTTGGGGCTTGAGTTGACTTGGGTCAACTTGGTCTCTAGGACTACACCCAAAGTGTCCATAGTGACCCATTGACCTCACTTTAGGTCAAGGAATACCTGAGCAAGGTTGGTTGGGCACATTAGAGGCCAACTCCCCTTTGTTAGGGCACCTTGCCCAATATAGGCCTATGGTGGTCCTAGGTCAAATTGGCCACTTTGGGTTGACTCCAATGGACCCTTAAGGCTCTAGTGGACCCTCTAATGGGTTAGTTATGTTGTGGTGGGGTAATGGAGTCATGGTGAAGCCCTAACGCCAAACACTAGGTTTGGTGATGAGGTTGTGCCATAGGAAGACCAAGGTGATTCTCACCTTGGCCTTCTATCACTTGACCCATTTTAGCTTCCAAGGGTTTTGTCATGACCTAGGCATGGCAAAAACCACTCTTAAGGGTCTAGTTGGAAATGGGATGTTACAAATCCCAATAAACAAAACAAAGATTTCGTCCCCGAAATCAAGGTTAAGCCTACAGGAATTTCTATCGAAGAAAAGGAAACTTGTAACATCCCATAAGAAGTGAAAGATTATATCTCGATGCCATGTTTGCTAAGTGGTGTTTAAAGGGAAACCTAAATCTATGACCAATTCGCCCAATTGGAAAACCCAAGATCCCAATAAACAAAAGATTAGCCTCTACTCTTCCTAGAGCAGCCTTACTAGTTTAAAACAGGAAAGTAAATTGAACATCTTGAGAGGTTGTGAGGTATACCTGACTGAACAGCTCTGGATACTTTTATCACATCAGGTCCTGCGGTTCCCAGGTATGCTCGTCCTGGCCATGGTTTCTCCACAGAACTTTGACTAACGGAACCTTCTTGCAACACAAGATCCGTACTCCTCTGTCATCGATCCGAACTGGTTCTAAGTGAACTGACCGGTCTGAAGCTACCGGTCCATCTGTGGTCGAAATCTGCTTCTCCGGGCGTATTAGAGCCCTTCTAAGCGAAGATATATGGAACACGTTGTGTAAACCTGCCAGTTCCGGTGGCCACTCCAGCGTGTAAGCTAGGGGTACGATCCGCTCCAGGATCCTGTAAGGGCCCATATACCAAGGGCTGAGCTTATTCTTCCAACCGCGCACTCGTGAAACTCCATGCATGGTCCAAATATTCAAGATAACCCAGTCTCCCACCTGAAACTCTACCTGACGGTGTCGGACGTCGTAATACTTAGCCTGTCGGCTCTATGCTTCCAGCATTCTGTCCTGTATCAATCTCACCTGAGCCTCGGTGTCTTTGACAAAATCCGATCCCAACGCCTTCGGATCCTCGTCCTGAATCCATGAAAGTGGAGACCTACATCTCCTTCCGTAAAAGTCTTCATAAGGAGCCATCCCTATGCTGGACTGGTATCTGTTGTTATAGGAGAACTCGACCAGTGGTGAAAGCTTCTCCCAAGGTTCGTTTCAATCCAGAATGCATAGCCTTAGGAGGTCCTCCAATGTCCTGTTGGTGCGTTCTGTCTGCCCATCCGTATGGGGATGAAATCTGTGCTGAAGGTCAGCCGTGTGCCTAAGTAACTCTGCACGGATCTCCACTCCCTGGATGTGAACCGACCATCCCGATCCGACACGATCGTGCTGGGCACCCCGTAGTAATGAATGAACTGCTCTACGAATCTCCGCACTAGTACCCCAACAGAGTCATCTTTTCTGATCGGAATGAATCTGGCCACCTTCATCAGCCGATCGACGATGACCCAAATCGAATCGTTTCCCGTCCGTGATCGGGGAAGGCCATGAATGAAATCCATCGCAATGTCCTCAAATTTCCACTCCGGCACCAGAAGTGGTTGTAGAAATCCTACGGGGTTTCTGTACTCCGCCTTCACCAGCTGGCATGCCTCGCAATGAGTCACGAAGTATGTAATGTCCTTCTTCATCCCCGACCAGAACATCGTCTTCTTCAAGTCTGTTGTCATCTTGGTGATCCCTGGGTGTATAAAAAATCTGCTATAATGTACTTCCGCCATGGTGTCCTCCCGAATTTGACCTCCTGCGGGTATATTGACACTGCCTCTGAAATATAGCAATCCATATCTAAGTGAATAATCTCCCATCGAACCCTCCTCCAAGGCTTAGAATATCGGCTCTGCCCATGCATCTGTCTTCTTTCTGTCCCGGATGCGATCCCGAATATCATCTATGGCAACCATCGATGCTAGATACTTCATGTACAGCTCTGGATCATTCTCGGACACTAGGGATATCTGCATATCTCAGAACGATCGGACTAGCCCCATGGACATCAGTTGTGGTCCCTTCCCTGAGGTATCTCCTCTCCGGCTCAGAGCATCTGCCACCACGTTCGCCTTCCCGGGATGGTAGTGCATGGTGTACTGGTAATACGACAGGAACTCCACCCAACGTCTCTGTCTGATGTTGAGTTCCTTCTGTGTGTCCATGTATTTCAAATTCTTGTGATCTGAGAAGATGTCACAGTGAACCCTGTAGAGGTAGTGTCACCAAATCTTCAGAGCAAAGATCATTGCACCCATCTCCAAATCATGCACTGGATAGTTCTTCTCATGTATCTTCAGCTGTCGGGAGGCATAGGCTATTCCGTGACCATTATGCATCAGAACGACACCCATCCCATGGTAGGAGGCGTCCGTGTACACCTGGAATCCCTCCCTTCCCGACGGAAGAGCGAGAATGGGAGCCGAGGTAAGCCGACCTTTCAACTCCACAAAGGCCGCCTCGTACTGTGGCGTCAAAACAAAAGGGGATTCCTTCTTCGTCAGGGATGTAAGAGGTAGTGCAATCCGGGAGAATCCTTCGACGAACTTCCGGTAATATCCGGCAAGTCCCAGGAAGCTCCGTACATCCGTGGCTATCTTCAACGGTGGCCAATCCTGAACTGCCCGAATCATGGCCGGGTCTACTGCCAACCCAGTACCGCTGATGATATGACCTAAGAAGGCCACCTCCTTTAGCCAAAATTGGCATTTGCCGAACTTCGCATATAGCTGGTGTTCCCGTAGCCTCTCTAGAGTCAAAGTCAGGTGTCATGTATGCTCCTCCTTCGTCCTTGAGTTGATGAGAATGCCGTCAATAAATACGATGATGAATACATCCAAATACTCCTCGAATACCATGTTCATGAGGCTTGTAAATGCTGACGGCGCATTTGTGAGCCCGAAGAACATCACTGTAAACTCAAACAGTCCGTACCTACTACTGAAGGCGGTCTTCGGAATGTCCTCCTCTCGAATCCGTAGCTGGTAGTAACCTGACCTCAAGTCAAGTTTCGAGAAGAAATACGCTCCTTCCAGTTGATCGAACAACTCGTCAATCCATGGCAGCGGGTATGTATTCCGGACCGTCAGCCTGTTCAGCGCTCGATAATCAATACACAAGCGGAGACTTCCGTCCTTCTTCTTGACGAATAGCACCGGGGCTCCCCACGGTGAAGAGCTTGGCCGGACAAACCCTGCCTCTACTAGTTCCTGCAACTGACTTCGGAACTCTGTCAACACTTTCGGGGCCATCCGGTAAGGGGCCCTAGATGCCGGCTTGGCCCCCAACACAAGTTGTATCTGGAAGTCCTGCTTTCGGTGCGGAGTTAGTCCTCGCAGTTTCTCTGGAAAGACGTCAGCAAAATCTCGCACCACTGGGATGTCTGTCACAGACTCCTTGGCCTCCGCCATCTCAAATAGAATCTGATAAAGCTCCTCTCCCTGCAGATGGGCCATAACGGCCTGTACTGAAGATAAGAGTATACGAGAGGCAGGTCTTATACCTTCGATGACAATGAAGAGTCCCCGTGCCTCACGGTGATCCTCTTTGCTTGGCAAAAAATCTGGGCATGGTTCCAGTGCAACCATGTCATGCCCAGGATCAGCTCGAAGACTGGCATCCTTAGGATCATTGCCGGTACTTCGAATGACTTTCCGCCAATCTCCGCCTCCATGTTGTAGTGGGCAGAGGTGAATAGCTCCGATCCGTCGGGTAGACGCACCCTCCTCATTAGGCCTGTGAACCGCTCCACACCTTCCAGCCCTTCCACGAAGGCTTCCGATACGAATGAGTGCAAAGCACCCGTGTCGAACAGTGTATAGGTGGGCTTGCCGCTGATGAAGACTATACCTGAGGCGATTAAATGTCTTAGGATTCTATAACGAGTTTTCTTTCCTATTTATTCGATCTAGTGCAGTTCTATAAATTTGAAAACTGAGAAAGGGAATTTTATTTAAACAATTAAACATCTTGGCGTACCTGCTATGACCTGCTCTGTGTTCCAAGGCCGCGCCAGGTCCAAAGCACACACCTGCTCCCTTTCTTGTCTTCGATCCACACCGTGGTATCCACGTCCTCGGCCACGACCTCGGCCTCCAAGATACTGCGCTGGCTGGGCAGCCGGTGGTGCTGGTGGGGGTGCCCCCCTCATGGGGCAATTTCGGCGAATGTGCCCAACCTGATGACAGTGGAAGCACTCTGGCGGGGGATATGCCATTCCCCCGGGTCTCTGCCCCTCCCATGTCTGAAGAGGTGGTGGAGCCACCACCACTGGCTCCCTTGTATCCTGTCTTGCCTCCTGACGAGGCTCGTCCTCGACCCTCCTCCCATCTGTGATATGGGCTCGCCTCTGATCGTTCCTTGCTCCTCGACCCTGATCCTCCGCTGGCCGTTTCCGGCCCCGAGTAGCTTGCCAATCAGCCTCTATTATTTTTGTCATCTCTAGTATCCGGTAAATGGGACTATCAGATACAAACAGTAGAGTCTCCCTCAGCTCCTCTCCCAGCCCCTTGTAGAATCTTTTGGTATATCCTGCCTCATCTAACTGATAAGAGTCCGCATACTGGGCTAGATGGTTAAACTCTCGGTGGTACTCCACCACCGTCTTGTTCCCCTGTCTCAACTGCAAAAATCTATCCTCCAACTCGCCCCTGGCTGACTGTGGAACAAAGTGTTCCAACAGCATGCCCCTGAACTCCTCCCAAGAAATCTCCGCAACCTCCCTGTCAGCAAACGTCGTATCCAGCGAAGTCTTCCACCATCTCTTGGCATGGGACTCCAAGCAAGAGATAACCAACGACACCCTCTCCTCCCACTGGCACCGGATCCCGGTTAGCATCTCATACATAATGTCCAGCCACTCCTCCATTCGAACGGCCGACTCAGTCCCCAAGTAGTATGGGGGAGCAAGTCCTCGAAAAATGCTCAGCCAGTTGGTCCCCGGGTTTGGCTGCGGAGCCGGAACCTGTTGAGCCCTAAAAGCTTCGAAGATGGCTGTCAGAGTCTATCCCATCTCTGACTATAGGAATGGAGTGGGGACCGGGGGAGGTGGTGTAGCGCCCGGAGTCTGCTGGGCTCCGGCTTGTTGCGTGGGCTGAGCTGGGGGCTACGAAACAAACTACATTAGTAGGTAATAGACTCAATACCTAATAAAAAGTGGACAATCTACATGTGATCCCCCATATGGGCACACCACTGCTTCTGCTGCTTAGTTTGTCCCCAAACTAAACTCCCGCGAGGGTGACCCAGGGGTTGCGGACTGTTACTTTTCAATCAAGGTTCGCTTTGATACCACTTGTAAGACAACCCCTTTTTTTATTTTTGAAACACCGGGGTCTTAGGCCCAGATCCGCCGCTTTGCGGTGACACCTTCACGCCCTGAAGGGTCATCACCACGAAACACCGATTCTACCGGCCGATTCGTTCACAGAAAAGCAACAAAAGTAGAGTAAACACAAGAGTGGTAAAACTCTAACCAAAAGTCCATAATAAAATCTCTTCAGAGTAATATAATCTCCACGAATGGAGAGTCCACAAAATATAATGCACTGAAAATAAGGGCTTAAGCCCGATACATCAAATCCTCACTACATAGTCACTCAAGCGGAAGCAAAATAAAACACTACTAAGGTCAGGGGCTCACAGTCCCAGCTGTTTGAACTCCTGAGCTAGACTGCCCTATCTCCAAACGGGCCGACCTCCGGGGCTGCTCCTCCATGCTGGGCTCCACGATCCCCTAAATGTTGTGGTCCGAAAACCGTTAGTCTATAAGACTAAGTCCTATCATCCCCCACCTCTTCACCCATTGCCCCTAGGCACCGAGCGAAGAGGAAGAAACAGGAGGACTTGAGGTGGAGAGTAATCAAGAAATAGATGGCAGCGGACCTATACTTGCAATTTTATACTACATGTGGCAGTAAAGTAAAGTCTGAAAAGTAACCTTAATATATACGAAAACATATAAGTAAGGGATCTTCTACAGGGCTCCCATCGTATAAAGAGTCCCATACCAATTTATACGTTGGGGTGTCGGTTATTAATAGCAATATATATATAAAAAATTTAACCTTTATTTATAAACTTGCCCACACAAGCTTATAGACCAAGGTGTCGTTTTGCAGGGCCTATTGTATAAGCGTCCCATACCACTTATATAATGGGTGACAGGGGTTTTATGCTCTGATTATGCTATAACATGCAAGTGGGTTATGATGCTATCATGCAAGTGCAACTCACCCACCTGACTCTGTGCACACAGACCTTTAGTTCCCCCTTTCTGGAGCCTCACCTCCCAGGATACCTCCGTAGTGGCAGACGGAAGCGGTGGGTTGGGCCTCGCCCACCTCTAAACCAGTAAAGCACTACCGATCAGATCTATCGTACGGCTCAATGCTGGTGCACTAAGCGGACTCCTGCGTACTCTTGTCGGCTGGCGCACCAGACTTTTGTTGGCGAAGTGTTAACCATATTTGTTGAGTCAACGTATTGGCGTCGGTGCATCGACACTCCAATACCGAAGACCCACCACCTTTACATTATGCACATGCAACCTTATGTATCAGTGCCGAGCCAAATCTCCCCAAACCATCCCGTCCGTCACAAACATCACCCGAGCCAAGGCTCGCCGAGCCTTCCTGCCCATTTCCACAACCACCGAGCCTACTGCTCGGACATCCTAGTCAAACTATCTTCCCGTGACACCGGGGTGTGTGAAGGTGAACCCCTAATTATTCTAGTTGCTCTTTAAGATTTATCACTCCTACAGTTTACGTTAGCCCAGGACTGCCCAAGGTATACCCCGTGAAGGGCTCTCGAAGGCACTAGGAACTACGATGGGATTACGCCCAAAGCTCCCTTTCGTAAGGTACTTACTATTATTGGTTGCTACCCAATTTCCCAACCCTTAATTAATTTTACTGAATCTAGCCCTAGTGCATTAAACACTTCCTCCCTACGGGAAGGATGATCTTTCGGCGATCCCGAGCACCACCTAACACTAGTCAACCTCACACTCTACTAATCCTGTCTTCCAATGATGAACTCCTTTATTTACCCAAACCAGCAACCTACTGAGGACTCAACTCTTCAAAATTCAATACCCACTCTAGTTCAGTTTCCGCAGTTACTATATGCAGACCACCCTATACTCTATGAGATGTATAAAGGAGGTACTCCAAATTGTCTTCCAAATCTCCTATAAATTTACCAGAGGTCTATCATAACAAATTTTGTCTAAAATCAGAGATTCATAATTTTTCTAATTAATTTGATATTTATTGAATTTCCCCAATTGTTTGGCCATGGACAATTTTGAACATGAATTATATGATCTACTCAAGTAATGGCCACCCAAAACTTTTGATCACTAAATAACAGAGATATATTACTAGAGACTAATTTCCATAATTTTTTAGAAACTATTTGACCTCTAATTAATTTATCCAAAATAATTCTCTTAATCATATGTAAAGAAGGAAGTACCAAAATTATTCATCAGAAAAATAAATAAAAATTACAAAATCTTAATATGGTATAGAGAGGGTCATTGTGCAAAAATCATAATTTTACAGGCTTGCTAGACTCCAAAATAAATTTAATTAAGTTTTCATGGGAAACAATACTTAATGAAGCAACCCTTAGAATTAATCTCCCAAAAATTCCATAAAAATTCACAAAGCTTTAAAACATAATAGAAAAAAGTCCTCTGACTAAAATTCATCAATTTCCAGCAAGTAGTTACTTCATAATAAATTTCTAAGTAAATAATACAAATTACCAAATTGTTAATGAAGTATCCAAAATAATAATCCTAATTTCATGATAAAATCTCGAGAGCTTGTACTAACTTTAAAAACTACTCAACCCAAATCTCATCACTTTTCAATGAGTTTTAGTGATATTTTCCTTCACTACAAGGTTTGTTCCCTAAGCTAGGGTTAGGGTTTTGAGGGGGTTTAAGGCTTCCAAATTCCATAAAATTTTAACCAAAGGACCATACTAATCCTATTGTCCTCTCCATAAATTTTCAAGTCATTCCAAGGTCATTTGACCCCATGACCTTCAAACCCTAAAAATCCCCATTAAGGGACCTACCCTAGGGCTCTAGGGCTACCCTACTCTTAACCACCACAAATTCCATTAGAGGGTGAGTTATACTATAGAGAGTCATTGGTCAAAATATCAGCCTCTGTTGAGGTGATTTGACCACTCAAAACCCAAAGGTGGTGCTTGACCTAGTTAACCCTAAAAGGGTCAACCTATGGTTGGATCAATACCTAACCAAAACATCTCCAAATGAGATGAAAGTTTTACCAGAGGCCTAACATGCTCTCTAAGACCACCCACCCAAATTCAGGTGGATTTTGAGGTGTTTATGACTACTAACTAATTTATTCATGGATTATTAAATTTTTCTAAACACTATTGAAAAATGTTTTCCAAAAATTCTGATTTTTGGATGTGTCCTAGATATAGTTAAGAGTAGCCCATTCCCCAAATTTCAGATCATTTGGATGTCTGGTTTGGAGTGGGCATCCAATTAATGCTCTGAACAGCCCTAGGGATAGACCTCACCAAAATGAGTGTTGTGGTCTACCCATGACTCCAAATTGTGTGAAATCAATTTTAAATTAAACTAGACATCAACTGCTAAATTTTCTATGTTGACCACGTTTTCTGATCTAGCTTCTAAGTATTTTTAATAAATAGAAACATGAAAAGCAAAACCTGTGACAAAAATGAAATAGCATGGAAATATATCCTATAGTTTAAGATTTGATATAGAACGAATCTTGGCGCGCCTTGGATGGTATCCCGTCATCGTCTAGATCCAGCCGATGGCCTGGATTCATTCCGCCTGGCTCCTTGGATTCATCCAGCCCCTGCCCAAGCCGGCCACCGCCACCATCACCTCCGTTGAGGTGGTGGTTGTCGCCAGGTGGCGGCACAGCCGCCGGAGAGGCATATTCCGGACGTTCTACCAAGTTAATTCTCGGCACGAAACCATGGAAATATGAAATTGGTTCGGGCTCAATTGAGCCCGAACCTTGAACCTAGATGTTGCTACGATCTAACCATGAGATAAGGGAAGGAGGAGGACCTTGTCGGCGGCCTGAAGTCGAGAAGATTGCCGGGAAACCATCCTTGAAGGCGGCGCCGCTCGGTTTCTGCAACTACATAGTGGGCTAGATCGATTTCTTCTGGTAAGGATTGTGAAATCCTCCTCTCGTCCCACTGAAGGTGTTTAAAGCCTCAGATGGGGAGAGGAGAGGCTGGATCATCAATGGCCATTAATGGCCTTGAAAGCTACCTCTCGGCCTTGGTGGTGTAGTGCATCCAGCCAGTGGAAGAGCCTAGAAAGCCTCCTGATCTTCTCAGGGCTGTTAGGGGAGGTGAACCAAGCAAAGAAGAATGGTCCTTGGCTTCCCCATGGCATGAATGGCCTTTACTCCATTTTATCTCTCCTCCATTAAAGGGAAATTGGAGCTTTCTCTCTCCTAGTCATCATGAACGAATTTGTTCATCTCCCTAGCCTATTGGCAGCACATAAAATCATTATTATTAATTGAAATAAAGTTAGCCCAAGTGGGGGGAAATGGGCTTGAGCTTGGGTTATCCCATTTGGGCTAATTTGACTTAACCTTAAGGTAGAGTTGACCTTGGTCAACATGACCATTTGGGTTGACCCCAATGGGTCCTTGGTGACCTCATTGGCCTCACTTAATGTCTATGTAGGGTTGGGTAGGGTTGACTTCGCACCTTGGAGGTCACTTGACCCTTGGTAAGGGCACTTTGACCACTTTGGGGCTAGAGTTGACTTGGGTCAACTTGGCCTCTAGGACTGAACCCAATGTGTCCTTGGTGACCCATTGACACCACTTTAGGTATAGGAAGACCTGGGCAAGGTTGGTTGGGCACATTAGTGGCCAACTGCCCTTTGTTAGGGCACCTTGACCAATTTAGGCCTATGGTGGTCCTAGGTCAAATTGGCCACTTTGGGTTGACTCTAATGGACCATTAAGGCTCTAGTGGACCCTCTAATAGGTTAGTGATGTTGTGGTGGGGTCATGGAGTCATGGTGAAGCCCTAAGGCCAAACCCTAGGTTTGGTGATGAGGTTGTGCCATAGGCAGACCAAGGTGATTCTCACCTTGGCCTTCTATCACTTGGCCCTTTTTAGCTTCCTAGGGTTTTATCAGGACCTAGTCATGGCCAAAACTACTCTTAGGGGTATAGTTGGAAATGGGATGTTACATCGATGATCTTGGATCTAAGGTCGACGAACAATAATTATCTGGTATGAACATAACTTCTCAGCTCGACGAACTCTGGACCCAGGTCGACGAATTCTGTTCTTTGCTCGAAGATTTCTGTGCAGTTCCAGACATGGACTTTTCCCTCCTTCTGTCCTTATTTTATTGCAGTGATTCATGAATAATCAATGCTCAATATTATCTGAATATTACCGTTAGAAGTAACATTGATTATGACATTCATTAGGATTATTACTTGCCGCTTTTCAATGGGACAGTTGGAGAAATCAATTAATGCAGACATTCTCAAGGCCGTCAGTAATCAATGCAGGAAGGAATTCAAAAATTCAAAGAAAAATTTCATAGAAAACATAAAAGGGATTTTCTTCCTCCTTCTCGGCAGAGATGGAGCACGGCGCTGTAAGAGGCAATACAGAAAGCAATAATACAGTAACAAAGGAAACAAACAAGCATCCCGGACCAGAGAAATAACACAAAATACAGAAGAAGAAGAAGAACACACATTCAAATCAAGAGACTTCTCATTCTTCACTCCAGGATTCTTCAAGGACAATAAAACTTTATCAGTCAAGAAGTTCCTGGAGATCTTCTGGTCAAAGCTAAAGATTGAAGACCTACTCACCCTGAAGCAAAGCTCAATCTTCCTGAACAACTCTGTAACTCAGGGGGAGCTTTGTTAACATCAAAGATCCACTAAGTCTTCTCAGTTGTATTTGAGAAAGAGAAGACACCATCACTCTCTCATCCCCTCACTATACAAAGGGTTCTTTAACTCCCTTCAAAAGTTATTCCTTGGTTGCAAGTTAGCTGATCAAAAGACTTGGGATTGGTATTTGAGCACCTAATCAAAAGCTCATTGGTGGCAGTAATCTGATCAAAAACCTGAGTGGATTCCTACCAGGGTGGTAGAAGTGTGGATGTACCCAGGTTGGGGAACCGCTATAAAACTTTGTGTTGTCTGGTTGCTGTATTTCTTTTGTTCTTGTTGTGCTTGTGCTAGTTAGGTTTGTTGTGCATGTTATAGTTAGTTTAACTTCTACTGTGCCTGTGGTAGATTAATTTATCTTAAGACTGCTTTTTACTCTCAGCCAAATTCTGGTGTCAAATAGCTTCCCAACTCTGTAGTTTTTATTAATCAGCAAAAAGCATTAAAAGTTTTAAAGATACTCTATTCACCCCCCCTAAAGTATTCAGGTCTAACCCTCACTTTCACATGCCTTCTTCTCTTACCTTTCTCTCCTTGTAGGATGCCAAGACCGCGAACTGCATGCGCGCTTGAGTTGCCGAGCTGGAGGAAAAGAATAAGAAGTTGGAGGCGCAGAATAAGGGTCACCAGGGAAAGCTCACTCGCTTTATGGACATCTTCCTTCCCCCACTAGCAGAGAGCCGGGCATCCTAGCTAAGAGGCCGAAGGTGTTCAGCGAGGCGGAGGTCACCGAGAAGTTGCGAGTTAACTCTATCAGCACTGCTGACTACACCCTACAAGTTATGCGAGATGTGCAGGTATTGACGGTGGGTTGTGAGGAGATGACCGCTACGGACCTGGTGCCGGATCTGTTCCCTCCTACTCTCCCCCTCTCCCCCAGGACGAGGAGGAAAACTTCGGCTCGCTCTTCAAAGATGTCCCGGACTATCAGGATGGCCACTCTGGAGGGGAGGGCGAGAACTAGCTCACACATTTTTCTTTTTATTTTACTTGTAATGATCTCCTCCCCCTATTTTGTAACCTCGCTGAGGCGAGCTGATAACTCTAATGTTATCCATATTTTTATATATTTTTTATTTAATAATTAATTAATTTATAAATATATTTTATGAATATATTATCTAATTTCCTTAATTTCTTATTTTAGGTTCAATCTAGGCTGCCAATTTCAATATGGAGTTTACAGGATTGATCAGGAGACAAAGCTGGAAAAAACTAAAAAATGCAAACTACACGCCCCGGACATGGGCATGGCCACCAGGTCACGGGCGTGACAATTAGGCGTGACCCTGACACATGCTCCAGAGTACATTGCCACAACAATTAAAATTGCATGCATACTGTTCACGGGCGTGACCATGCTACCACGGGCATGACGACAAGGCATAACCTGTAGATGACGTTCCATGCCTCGAGTCCACGTCAGATTAAAGTTACACGCCCCTGTCACGGGCGTGACCTATTGGTCACGGGCTTGACTTTAGGGCCAGACATCCAGGTGTGCCACGTTTAATGAAGCAGTTTCTGATCCTGACGGTTTTTGCCTTACACGCTCTAGGTCACGGGCGTGACAATGGGGCGTGACCCTTCCAACAACGGCCAGAGTAACTCCCGCCATTTCTGCTTCCTTCCATTTCAAGCAACTGACAAGACACGCACTAGGTCCCGAGCGTGACCTAGGGGCGTGACCCTCCACTTAACGATTTTTGGAGGTTTCTCTCAAACGTTCCCTAGACTTGAAGATGATGGTTCCGGACCTTACATGCCCTAGGTCACGGGCGTGACCTAGGGGTGTGACCATCCAGCAAACTTGCCTATAAATTCCAGACAATTCCAGAAGCTGGGGTGAGATATTTTTTGGGGAGTTAGAGTTCTGTATTTTTTGCTTTATTTCTTGCATTTTTCCATTTCCTAGTCTAGATCTTTAGCTTTGTAAGCTTTAACTTAAGTAGTTTTTCATTTAATCATGTCTCTCTCTTCCCTATTGTGTAATTCTCCCATCATGATGAGTAGCTAAACTTCTTTTAGCACTTGATCTTGATGAACCTTGGAATAAAATAAGCATTTCAACTTTATAAAAAAATGTCTAAGTTCTTTACTTTACAACCTAATGATTTATCTTTGATTTTTAATGTGTCGAATTCATATTTTGCGGATATGTTCTTCGATCTAAGATTCGTATCCTAAATGACTGAGAGGTTGCGAATACGAGGATATCACTCAAAGATAAAATAAGTTGATTGCACTCCTCGAGAGAGGAAGACAAATATTCTGGATTGGATTCAAATCCAATAGAGGGGTTCACCGCCTAAAGCAAACTTAGGGGTTTCGACTGGCTGAGTGGTCTTAAATGATCAACCTAAGGTTAGTCAAAAGCACAAGCTCGGGGGAGACGCTTTTGTACTTTAGGAACCTCCACGGTCGAGTGAGTAATTTAAGAGTCTTGTGTACTTTATGTTCATGAAGATTTATTTTAATCCAAGGGGATTCTAGATCAAGTTCTAGATTTCCCATCATCGAATTTTCCCTTGGTAGTTTAACATTATTTTTTTCCGAAATCGTAAAACAAACTTTTGTCCGATAAGTTCATAGCTCTTCCTTGTGAGTACGAGTACTCAACGGTCCCCGAGTGAAAATACAACATTTTTTATATTATATCGCGATAGGTACACTGGCTTATTTTGGATTATAGTTTGGATTATTTTCAAAACTATAAAAATCACCATAAAGTTTTTGGTGCCATTGTCGGGGATCGAACCCGGGTCACCCGTGTGTCTCCTAGTCGAAAACCTTGATGGTGATTTTTATAGTTTTACAAACAATCCAAACTATAATCCAAAAGATGCAAGTGTACCTATCGAGATATAGTATAAAAACGTCATATTTAAACTCGGGGACCGTTGAGTACTCGTACTCACAAGGAAGAGCTATTATCTTATCGGACAAAAGTTTGTTTTGCGATTTCGGAAAAGAAAATGTTAAACTACTAAGGGAAAATTCGATAATGGGAAAGCTAGCACTTGATCTAGAATCCCCTTCGATTAAAATAAACCTTCATGCACATAAAGTACGCAAGACTCTTAAATTACTCACTCGACCGTGGAGGTTCTTAAATTACAAAAGCGTATCTCTCGAGCTCAAGCTTTTGACTAAGCTTAGGTTGATCCATTAAGACATTTCGGCTAGTCGAAAACTCTAAGCTTAGTCAAAAGCATGATCTCGAGAGAGATGCTTTTGTCCTTTAGGAACCTCCACGGTCGAGTGAGTAATTTAAGAGCCTTGCGTATTTTTTGTTCATGAAGTTTTATTTTAATCCAAGGGGATTCTAGATCAAGTGCTAGCTTTCCCATCATCGAATTTTTCCTTAGTAGTTTAACATTTTCTTTTCCGAAATCGCAAAACTAACTTTTGTTCGATAAGATAATAGCTCTTCCTTGTGAGTACGAGTACTCAACGGTCCCCGAGTCTAAATACGATATTTTCTATACTATATCTCGATAGATACACTTGACTACTTTGGATTATATTTTGGATTATATTTAAAACTATAAAAATGACCATCAAGTTTTTGGCGCCGTTGTCGGGGAACTTTTCTTTGGGAATATTTTGAAAGCAAGGATCTATTAATTTTATCATTTTCGCTTTGTTTTAAAAAATCAGAATCAACATTTTTTTGTTTTTATTTTGTTTTTATCTTGGTGTATGACTAGAGGGAATCCGTCAAATCTACTTGATTTGGATCCGGAGATCGAGCAAAGCTTACATCGACGCCTAAGACTCCGCAATCTCAATTCTCCAGACTTGGTTGAGGAATATATAGGTGGCATTTCTTCTTCTGGTTCTTCTTCTTCCTCCTCCTCCTCTTCTTCTTCTTCTTCTTCTTCTACTTCTTCATCTTTTCAATTTTGTTCTATTTTGGGTAACCCAAATCCAAATATGGCCGATCAATGGATGATGTCCTATTATGCCCGACCAAATTTGGATGAGTCGCAATCAAGTATTGTTCGACCCGCTATTGCGAACAATAACTTTGAATTGAAGCCAAACAACATTCAAATGGTACAACAATCTATATAATTTTACGGGCTTCAAGATACGGACCCAAACGCGTATATTTCTAACTTTTTTGAAATATGCGATACTTTTAAAATAAACGAGGTTTCCGATGATCTCATTCGGCTATGGCTTTTTCCTTTTTGTTTGCGCACCAAAGCCAATCAGTCGTTGGCTTCTCTACCAAGAGGCTCTATCACTACTTGGGCCGAGGTGACGGAAAAATTTCTTACGAAATATTTTTCGCTCGCTAAAATGGCCAAGTTGCGAAATGATATTACTAATTTCTCCCAAGTTGTTACGGAAACATTATATGATACTTGGAAGCGATTTAAGGAATTGCTTAGCCGTTGTCCGCGTCATGTAATCCCCAATTGATTTCAAGTGCAAACCTTTTATAATTGCCTGAATCAACAAATGAGGCAACATATTGATGCCGCCATTGTGGAACGTTAAACAACAAAACACCGACAAACGCCCAAGAACTTATAGAAGGTATGGCCATGAATACGTATCAGTGGAGTACACCGCGGTCTCGTCCACCTAAACTGGCCAGGATCTACGAAATTGATATGGTTTCAATTTTATCTCTGCAGGTTGAGAAACTACAAAAACAAATGGATGAGATGACTACTTCCTCGTCAACACCTACCTGCGAACCCCAATATTGGGAACCTTCCACTATTGCCGAACATGTGGATTACATGGGTAATCTGAATCGACCACCTTTCAATTCGGGCAATAATTTTGGTAACACTTATCACCCAGGTTTAAGGAATCACCACAAATTCTCTTGGAGTAATTCAGGGAATGCGGCTCGCCCTCCAAACAAAATTCCACCCGAATACTTTCCACCACAAGCTCTGAAACCTCCCACTCTCGAGGAGGCTTTCCACAAATATGTGGCTACCAATGATGAAAATATCTGGAATCTTACCGGATCTATCTGCAATTTGGAGAATCAAATTGGGCAAATAGCAAAGATGTTGTCCAATCGACAATAAGGAGCATTAACGGGCAATATGGAGCCCAATCCAAAGGAGCAAGCTAAAGCTATCACTCTATGGAGCCGGAAGGAGGTAACTACTTCTTCAAATCCGGATAATACGGAGGTACCAATTTCTTTACCTTCTCCTCCTCCTAAGCCTTCTAATGATAATAAATCAAAGGCCTATCAACCGCCTCTTTCCTATCTGTCTAGAATGCACAAAGACCGGTTGGATGAGCATCACAGTAATTTTTTTAAATATGTTTTAATAAATTCAAACAAATTTACTGTTTTGCGAATTAATAGCGCAAATGTCGAGGTCTGCCAAGTACCTCAAGGATCTTTTAACAAATAAAAAGAAACATGAGGATATCTACACGGTTCAGTTGAACGCCGGAGTGTTCGGTGGTTTTACTTAATAAATTGCCTAAGAAACTAATTGATCCGGGTAGTTTCTCTATTACTTGTCTATTTGGCAATTTATCAGTAAACATGTGTTGGCTGATCTAGGCGCATCTATTAATTTGATGCCTTATTCATTATTTAAAAAGATGGGATTAGGAGAGACTAATCCGACAAAAATGAGCATCCAATTGGCGAATCGGTCTATAAAATACCCTATGGGTATTATTGAGGATGTGCTTGTCCAAGTTGACAAATTTATCTTTCCGGTAGATTTTGTCATCCTTGACGTAGAAGAGGACATCGAGGTTCCGCTTATTCTTGGTCGCCCTTTTCTCGCCACCTCAAGGGTCATTATAGATGTTAGTAATGATAAACTTCTCCTTAGAGTCGGAGATGAAGAAGTTACCTTGACTATCGGATCATCTATGAAAAATACGCTTGTTAATGATGACTCATGTTTCTTTTTGGAGACTTCTCCCGATGAGGACTCTGTTTTATTTTCTGAA
Source organism: Platanthera guangdongensis (assembly GCA_039583875.1). NCBI lineage: Eukaryota > Viridiplantae > Streptophyta > Magnoliopsida > Asparagales > Orchidaceae > Platanthera > Platanthera guangdongensis. The sequence continues at coordinate 62,121,565 of CM077166.1, read as the reverse complement.
AATTTTTATTCACCTAATTTTCATGACGAAAATTTTGAAAGTTTAAATTTAATTTCTCATGAAATAAGTAATAACAATTTGGTCACACGCGCACCTATTGTAGAAACTCTAGACTTAGGTAGTGACTGTTTCAGAACTTTGTGTGAGGAAACTCCAAGTTTAAAACATAGACAACTGCCAGATCATATACAATATTTATCTCTAGCAGAGGGTTCCAAACTTATCGTATTTGTGTCTGCTTATCTATCCGAAAAGCCCATAACGTAGTAAGCACACACCACAAAGGTCGAGCTCAACGACCATAAACAAAGCGCTTGTGGGAGGCACCCTATGGTTATCCTTAATTTTTATTTTAGTTTTATATTTGGGTTTTTGCAGGTTTGAAGAATCATTGCAGCATGACGATCGATTGGGTTCGAACGTTAAATTCATTTGATTCCTTCATGTCGGTAATTTTTATATAGTTTATTTTATTTCTGTCAGAAAACAACACATGAAATATGAAAAAAAGCCCGAAAAAAGAGAATTTTTTAACATTTCTGTTCGTACACGCCCAAGTCACGGCCATGACCTATGGGTCACAGGCATGGTAGAGGCGTGTTTGGTTCGTCTTGGGAAACCCGAGACTGGTTTCATCGACCGTAGTTTTTCTGTTCGTCTTCTGTTGAAGTCAGGGGCGTGATCTTTATTGGTCACGGGTGTGATAGAGGCCGCGATTGTTTTCGTCGAACACAGTTTGTCCAGATCGACTTAGGTTAATGTCACGGGCGTGACCTTTATTGGTTATGGGTGTGACAGGCGCGGAATCCCGTTCGACGAAAAATTTTAGGAAAAGAATGGAAATCTTCTATTTTCCCAGTCACACCCATAACATTTTACGTCACGCCCGTGACACAGGAAAGTCACAACCGTGACTTTCCCGGGAAACCCCCAACCAAAAAAGTACAAAACTTTTCATTGTATTCTGTTACACACCCCAGGTTCACAGGCGTGACCCTGGGCCATGTCAACCGAATCCGAGGCAATGACCTAGGTCAATGCCGCAAATTCCTCCTTTTATCAGTATTCTATATGACACGCCCCAGAGTCACGAGCATGACTATGGGGCGTGACCTGCAAATCTGAGGTATGGAGCCTCAGATTTCATGTGCCTTTTATTTTTTATTATTACACCCTGTCACGGCCGCGACAGGGGGGCGTGACCGACCCGAAAAATCTTATAAGTAGGATTTCTCTCCCTTTGTTTCCTCCACACCATCCAGCCCTCCTCCTTCCATTAGCTAACCCAAAAATTTATTTACTTTTCTCCCACAATGCCTCACCACCACCCTCATTGCACCTCTTCCTCCTACAAGCACGCCGTGGATCCCGCCATGGCTGAAGCTATTCTCCATTTTGAAAACTCCACCCAGCAGGACCGGAGCGATCGCTTATGCGCCAAACCCTTTGGCATATTTTGGATCTTGGATTGGGCGATCATAACGACATTTGGAGATGCATATTTGGTTAAGGAATTTCTATCCACCCCTGGATGGAGTTCCCTCTTCTCCATTTCGGAACCCGCTTTCCTTGAGCTCACCGTCGAGTTCTTGGCATCCTTTGAGTTCCGTTGGGCAACGAATGACGATTTCATTGTCTTTCTCGTGGGTGCAGTTACGCATCAGCTCACCATCCACCAACTCAATGTCGCCATGGGCTTTTGCTCAGAGGTCTTTTCCCATTCTCCCTCCTATCTTGATTTCCTTACTGATTTCCCTCCCGATTTCAACCTTCTAACCTTAAGGGTGGAACTCAGTAATGACTCCACACCCTACACCCCAAAGAAATCTAAAGGCAGCCACCTCATTTCCCCCGCTTTGTGCATTCTCCACAACCTCCTCACCTTTACTCTTTCTGTTCGCGGCGATAGCCATGGAGTGGTGACTTGGGCAGATTTACTATATTTATATAGTATATTTTACCGGGTCCCACTCAACCTTGGTTATATACTCGCAATTTTCTTTCGGCACAAGGACAAAAATGCGAGATTGGGACCGGTGCATGGCGGGAACTTCATAACATATCTCGCCAAGCAGATCGGTCTTTGGATACTCTACCGCGACTGAACTGTGTTCAGACGCCGCAAGTCATTCAGTTCCAAAACCTTCAGGCCCTCGGCCTAGCGCGGATATGTGATTGCGAGTTTGAGGCTATCCCCCAGCGGTCGGTGGCAGGGATCTTGATTTCGGTGCCTGTCCCATTGGTGCTCTTCACTCTCCCCAGATTCCGCCACCGCTGCTGCACTCTACCCTAACGCCCGGTCCTCAAAGCTATTGGGATCATCAATTTGGGTTGATTCACACTCGCCTAGAGTAGATGCAAACAATTTTTGACCGCCGTTTTACTCATTTTGATGCACTTTTTGTCACGCTGGAGAAGTGTCATGCTTCTTCCGTGGCGCATATTACACGTGAGTTCACGGATCTGCGAACTCATTATCCGCCATGGGGGGGGGGGGGGGGTGGGTTGCTAGCGATGAGGAGTAGTTCATTTCTTTGGAGTTGTAGTCGGTCGCCTATTTCTGTATCTTTTCTTTTCAGTTTCTATGTATCTTTTGTTTTTATTCAAAAATATATCAAAATTATGTTTTGCTTCAGTCATGTCTTACATGTACACCTTGGTGCAGATTTGACCTCTTCAGGAAAGTCTCCTTTTCTTTTCTTTACTTATTTTTCCATTGGGGACAACGTATTATTTAAGTATGAGGGTGGGATATTTCTCAAGCAAAACATACAAAAATTGTAAAAAATTTATAAATTTAAAATTTTATTTTTACTTATTCTTCACAAAAATACAAAAAATTTGAAAACAAAGAGAACAAAAATATTTTAAATTTCTTTAAAAAGTTAGAAAACTGAAATTAAATTTCTTAGAAAGGGACGTTTGAGATATCACCCCATCTTACCTCCTAGTACCGGTGAGAGCCCTTCATAAGGTATACCTCGTGAAGTTTAAGAAGTAACAAAAAAATTAGGATTAATTTTTAATTAGAGAAATCTTTATTTCTATATTTATTCATATGTGAAATCCATAGTATTCAACTTTTACATAGTGTTTAGAAGATTTTGATGCCTTAATTAAATTTTGAATTTTGGAGTAGAACTGTTAGTCATGCTGTGTTTCTAGTTAAGTGCACATGTAAGTAGAATTTATGTAGAATTAAAAATTCATCATATAATTTGAGTTTTTGTCTTTCTAAATGTGTAGAAACAATTTATTTTACTTTTACTTTGAAACCGGTAAAATCTAAAAATAATTTAGGAGAGTGTGTAGAAGTTTACTAGAGCGCAATTTCGCGGATCAAGAAAGAGGCATTCTTTCTCAATATCTAGAGCTTACCCTCTAGCTATTCTCAACACTTTGCTTATGTTAAACTCATTAGCATAAATATGATTTAGGTACTTCTTTTGGCAAGTTTGAGCTTTTGCACCAATACCCAAATGTTTTATCTTTGCTAAGCCAATTTGAGCATATACCCTATCTTTTGTTATAGCTCCACATAACACTTTACCAAAGCCTAAAAACATCCTAAATACACACCTAAGATCAAGCTTGAAATATATATACAAAAAAGTTTATGAGTGATTAGGAGCCATTTTATTTTGGGGGCTAATTGAGAAAAAAGAGATGTTTTATTTTTCCTTCTTCCTCAAAAAAATTAAAGATAAAAAAATAATAAAAAATAAATAAAGGAAGTAGAAAAATCTTCAAAATGTTAAGGAAAATTAACAAATGGATTTAGGAATTGGGGACGCTTTTTAAGCCCTGATAATTTATTTCTTTTGTACAAGCTCTCTTTAGATTTTGGTGTGTCTAGCCATCGTTTTTATCTTTGATTTTCCAAACCCAAAAAATCTAGGCCTATGTATCAACCTAGTTAAGTCCTATTGATTTGTGCTTATTAGTTAAACTAGTATCGTGGCGAGTGTGTGAAAGGGCAAGCTTATGGGCATCGACATTGATGGATTTCTTTGGATGGTATCTCGATCTTCGATTTATGTAATGTTATCTTAGTAAGCATGCTACTTTCTCCCTAAATGTGATTTTAAGATTTATCAAGTTTTCATTTTCGAAGTAAAAATAATAAGTGAAAACACATTTTAGATAAGTAAAAACTAATTTGTATGCTGAGTAGGTTTTTCTACAAAAATAACTGCACGTATAGGCATAAGACTTCGCATTCTACTTCTTAGGTTCAATTTTTTTTCTAGCGTTAAAACTTTTCTACTCCCTATGGAAAGTTATTTGCTCGGGATGAGCAAACAAGTAAGTATGGGGGTATTTAATAACTCTAATATTATCCATATTTTTATGTATTTTTATTTAATAATTAATTAATTTATAAATATATTTTATGAATTTATTATCTAATTTCTTTATTTTCTTATTTTAGGTTCAATAGGAATGCCAATTTCAATATGGAGTTTACAGGATTGATCAGGAGACAAAGCTGGACAAAACTCAAAAAATGCAAACTACACTCCCCGGACACGAGCGTGGTCGTCAGGTCACGGGTGTAACGCCTTTTTTTCGATGATTTTATTGGATTTGTATCGTCATATTTATGACGTCTTGGCATTACTTTTAACGTCGAGTTGATGACGCAATGCCATTAAGGCATTTTCGCATCTATCCAGTCAAGTCGGCCGATTTCTTGAATTTCTATTATAATCATCAATTTTTGCATTTGAGATTTAAGTTGAGTAATTTTGGACTTGCACGTCAAGTTTCATCGCAATCCGAGCATTTTTGGAGTCTCGGCGCGCGATTGAAGTTTTGATTAATTTATGCTCATCGCATACTTGGAAAAATTATATCTCGGGAATGGCTCGTCGGATTTAGGTTTTTGCTTCGCCGTTGGAATCGTAGTGCCAGTTTTTACATATGTTGTGAGTTTCGTTTAATTCGGCGTGTGTATGGGCCACCGTTTTGAACTCGTGTCCCTTTGTTCAAAAAATTTCATTGTAAGAATTTGCGCCTTGTTATCTCGAGTGCCCTTCCTTTGATTTTTATCGAGTCCGGTTGATTTTCTCGAGTTCTATACTTATTTTGTCGAGTTCCAATGATCTTCTCGAGATCTGAATGGATTTATCTCGAGTTCTGTCTTCCATCTCGAGTGCCCAAAGTCTACCACTCGAGTAGATAAATTCCACTCGAGAGTTTCTGTTCAGTCGGCGTTCGGGCACCTTTTCGAGGGTCAAATCGGTGTCGTACGAAAACATGATCAACATGAAATTTGTTTGTCTCGACGAGATCTACAACTTGCATGTTGGGCACTTTTTGATTTGAAGCAAACTTAGACCCCTATTTTCGATTTTCCCGTAGCAGCTCCTGAAAAGTTTGAGTAGACTTGATCCACTCGTGTTCTAAGGCTTCTATCTCGAGAAGAATGTATCCACTCGAGATCTATACCTATCCACTCGAGTTCCAGATGGTTAACTCGAGTTCCCAAGCCTCTATCTCGAGAAGAATGGATCCACTCGAGATCTATACCTATCCACTCGAGTTCCAGATGATTAACTCGAGTTCCCAAGCCTCTATCTCGAGAAGATCCATCCCTCTCGAGTCCCTATCTCTAGAAGACCTCTCCCTCTCGAGTAGACATATTCCTCTCGAGAGGTTCTATCCAGTCCGAGTTCGGGCACTATTTTGAAGGTCAAAATGATGTCGTACAAAAATATGGTCAACATGAAATTTGTTTATCTCGACGAGATCTACAACGCTCGTTTTGGGCACTTTTCGATTTGAAGCCATTTTAAACCTCTATTTTCAGTTTTCCCGTAGCCACTAATAAATCACACGTTTTCTTGTATTTCGACCAAAAAATTTACAAGTACTTTTACATATCTTTATTATATAAAATAAAACATCATCTTTCAAGCACACCATCCTTTTAATATTAGCCGCATGATCATTCATTAATCAACGGCTATAGATCGTCCAAGTATGCAATAGCCCACAGATCCTTCTTCCTCTGCTCCACTACGCCTCCCGTGCCCAAGCAAAATCCCGTGGCCCAGCAAAATCCAGCAAAATCCCATGCCTTTCGTTTCTAGCTCGCCCGCTCATCTCCTCTACTCTTCTTTCACGCACGTCTTGCTCACCTGCCTCTACCTGGTCCCCTCGCTGCAGCTGCCTGCTCCTCCGCATCTCCTTTACTCTACCCAAGAAAAATACCGTGGCCCATCCTTGCTGGTGTCCACTGATGAAGCCAATAATAACGCCGGCAACAGGCACAGCCACACAGTGACCTCTATTCTCTGCTCTTCTTTCTCTATTCTGCCAGCATCGACCCGTCCCTCTCCCCCAACAGGACACTCAGGCGTGGTCGCCGGGAAAAGACACAACGACGCCGGCGCCCAAAGCAAAACACCCGCCTTTTATGAAAAGTCATCACTTTTCCCAGCCATATATGTTCACATTTCCTTCCATTCATCAATGGCCACTTCGGCTCTCCCCCGATGGCTTTCAAACCCCAGCAGCAACACCGGCAAGAACCCGGTTCTAACCCTCACCCTCTCTCCCTCCACCGCCAGCTCTCAGAATATTGAAGAAGAAGCTCGGCCTCTGTTCGACGTCCTACTCGCCGACTACTGTCGGGAGATGGAACAGGGGCACAGCTCCTGGGCCGCTCACAGGAAGGAGGCGGTGTGGCGGCTCCAGCGAGTGGAGCTGTAGGTGGAGGCCAAGAGGGCCTGCAGGAGGAGACAAAAAGTGGAGGAGATCGAGGCGAAGGTAATAGCGCTGAGGGAGGAACAAGCCGCCGCTTTGGAGCGGATCGATGCAGAGTTTAAGGAGCAGCTTCGGCTTCTGCAGAGGGATGACATTGCTAAGGAGCTCAAGCTTCAGGAACAGTGGGCCGTCAAGCACGCTAGGCTTAGCAGAGGGCTGGAGCAGCTCGGCTCTCGCTGCCGCCGTTGAGGAATATGCCGTCGTCATAGGCGGCGACGGAGGAGTAGGAGGAGATGAGAGTACGATCGAGCTTCTCTGTTTGGTTATCAGCCTCTCTAATTTTTTTATTAATTAATTAGTTGGCTTTCGATTGGTCTGCTTCTAGCATGGAAGTGTTGTTTTAGCATTGGTTTTGGCCTTTTGGGTGGCTTATTTGCGATTTTTTGTGCAGCACTTATTAATAGGTGCGAGAAAGACAGATCCGGCCGTAGGATTTGCCTTTTATCATGATTTCAATGGCAGATCTGACCGTAGTTATGCATAAATACTTGGGACTCTTTGTAGGTAGGTGGGTTTGATGGATAAATTTCATTGTGCATTAAATGATGATTTTGGATTCAGGATCTGTTGAAAATGGTGGATTGCATCTGCTACAGAAAGTGAATGTGTGGGAAAAAATGTCTCTTTTATATTTCTTTATCAGTTATTACAAAAAATGTGTTCTTCTTACAATAGTGGCAGTGATATTGCCTTTGTGTTAGGTATGGAATTGCCAGAATATGTCCTGGGCTTCAATTACACATCCATGGAGTTTAAAGCTAAATAGAATTTGATGTTCGTACTTCCATGCATCTTATCACATCATAATTAATTCAATCTCTTATTTTAGTCATAAAATTAGCCCACCGATTTATTCGTAAAATGTTACACAATAATTGCGGGTGTAGACTACAGAAAATGTATAAAAAACATATTCCAGGTAAAAGAGACCTTGAATAATATGTTATCCCTCAAGATCTTTTGAATGAAATTAAGTCAATTAAAACTTGACATTTGTGTTGTCGACTAGCCTTTTATCCCATCTTTTATTTCAGGGGAGAAATGCATGAGAATACCGTTCAGGGGGAGAATTATTCTATTGTTTTTCATTTCAGGGGAGCGAATGAAATCCCAACAGAGAAGCCCTATGCGTCCTTGAGCCAGCTTTGAAGGATGTTTCACTCAAAAGCATTTCGTGAGTTTACCTTTCACTTCTCGACTTCTTCCTTCTAAGCATCGTCACATGGATTCTATTGTTTAATTTCTACTACCTATCAAACTTATATCCATGAAGTAGTGACTCCGCAGGAATTGTCTTTGTAGATGCAGCAAGGCAACCAAACATGGCATCACAAAATCCAAAAATGTTGAAACTGAGTTCTATTCCGGATGTTCGAAGATTCCCCCCACAATAAGTATCAAGGAAGTCCATATGCGCCATTCAAAGTATTTTCCCCATATTAACCAATGCAAAAATGACTGCACGAGACACCCAAAATTCAGAGGTAATTTACATTAGTATGAGATCTTCCTAACAATGAAACTATCTTAACACTAATATTGCAAGAAAACGGGAGTTAAAACAACATGTGGTTGCCTGTGTCAATAATTTTATTGTCTGCATGAAAGAAGCTGGAATATATCGCAAGCTCACATTCCCCAGTATAATGTTGATGCAACACACAAATGACATAGGAAATATCCTCTTCCATCAATCTTCAAGGTCAACTTCAATAAGTGACTTGATCTTAAGAACTTGGTAGTAATATATGCACCAATAGCATAGCAAATGAAGTGAATGCATGACACTGTCAGAGGAAATTTGAGGTCCAGGTTCTGCAATATGTGAAGTCATGCAACTTACATGCTGGTGTTATAAGTGCATCATGCTTGCTTCAAGTAATCAATAACAAGTTTACATACTTTATATTACACATATACTTTCTTTTCATTATAAACATCCACATGTTTATAATATTTCGGTTGAGAACTATTTTTTTTCTCTACGCTTCATTAGAGGTTCTACCCCTGAATTGTCCATGAGTAGACCATTGATGATCAACAGTTGGGTACTTACGAATTAAGTCAACTTTACACATAATAAAATGTAATGAGCTGGTCCATATAATGCATGTTTGTGCCATTATAAACTGCAAGAATTGCAGTTAGTAATTGCAAAACTGCAGCAGTTTTTAGCAGCAGTTTATGCTAGCAGGCATCATTTTTTGCAAACTTCTACTGCAGTTGGCAAAAACTGCTGCAAAAGGGAGCCCATTTTTTGTCACTGCCCCCGAAGTAAGTCGCCGCCTACGAACAATGTCGATGCATACAAACAATGTCGCCGCCCACGAACAATGTTGATGCCTACGAACAAGGTCTCCGCCCACGAACAATGTCGCCGTCCACGAAAAATATCGCCGCCCACGACAAATATCGCCCCTCATGACCAATGTCGCCGCCCACGATCAATGTCGTCGTCATGTCCAATATCGCCGCCCACGACAAATGTTTCCGCGCACGACCAATGTCGTTGGTTTGCGGGCAAAACCCCCATGAATGCGAGCGCAACCTGCAACACCGCATCCAGAACGGACACTCCCGACGAATTTCGCCGCCCCCAAACAATGTCGTCGCCACCGAACAATGTCGCTTCCTCCGAACATTGTCGCCGCCCCTGAACAATGACGCCGCCCATAAACAATGTTTACGCCCACAAATAATGTCACCGACCTGAACCATATTGCCGTCCCCGACCAATATCGCCGCCGAAAACACATGTTACTGCCCACAAGCAATGTCGTTGCCAAGCGGGCGAAGCCCGCTTGATTGCCGGCGTAGCCCGCAGCGCCGCATCGAGAACGGGCGAAGCCCGTTCGAAGATGCTAGTATATATATATTCTTAGACTTAGGTTTGAATAGAACTTCTTCTCTGATTCCTTTTCTGCCAAACCAGAACAGCAAGGGAGAGAAAGTGATTTCTTTTCGTGAATCTTCTGGTGGTCGCCGACAGAGCTCCGGTGCTCGAAATCTTCAACCGGACATAGATCCGGAAAGCTCTCGCTGAGAGCTACTCTATCGTGGTAATTTCTTCCCCATTCATTGAGTTTTTTCTATAGGGTTTTTCAGCCCTAACCCCCTTTCCTCCATTTTTGTCTAGATCTCAACTTCTCCCGTGTTCTTTTGCACCGATCTAGGATGCAGAGCGATTCAGAGAACTTTTCTGGTACATCCAAGGCAAGTGGTGGTTTTCCTTCGTTGTTCCTTGTCCGGTTTGATGGTAACTGTTATGCCTTTGTTCCTTAATTTTCTTGCCTTTTGTGTTGTCTTTCCAAACTATGGTTATGTTTAATCCTTCTTGAAGATCACTAAGTACACCCAGTCGTGAATGTCCAACATATAACACAACCCAATGTTGTATATCTCTTACATAGGAATGTCTTACAAGAGTATACACGTTGGCCTTATGGCCTTACATGGCTTTCAAATAGTGGCCTCAAAGATTGGCGTGCAGGCCGGCCACAATAAAAGAAAAACATAACAAGCATTGAAAGCCTTTGAGGGCTAGTAGCAGCAGCAGCAACAGCAGCAGGGACATCAACCTTTATTCGTTCCGCTTGGCTCTCCAGCACCTGTACAGGGACAATCCACCCAACGGTGGCAAACAAAGGCAACGGTCAGCGTTCAGCTGGCCCAATTATAACGACCCTACCCCTTTCTCGGGGCAGCGGTAAACTTCCCTGCTGGCATATCATATCACAAGCATGGCAATATATCTCATAAAATGTGCTTTCACGCACACATGCCATCATAACCGTTCGCCACTCGACCCAACGGTCCGTGCACTCAGGGCACATTCTTGGTGTTCTGGCAAAGCTCTTGCCCACCATTGTATCAGGGTCACAACCCAACGGTAAATCTCTTGAGCATTTACTCCATGCCGTGCAGCCGGAGTTTTATAGTCTTAGTGAACCAGGATTGGCCCTTAGCCCCCCATGGTCTCACAGTGCGCAGGCCTAAGACTCTTGCTATGCGCTCCAAAAGACCGCACTTTCTGGTCTCACGTCGGACGGACATAACGCAGGTCTGATCCTCCACCCCCCATTGCTCAAATCGCCTTGCCTTCTCCGAGTACAGCGTACTCATGACTATGTAAAGGCACGGGTCGGTCTCACCAATCCTGTTCTTGGCACACATCCTGGGTATTTCTCTTACACCCATTTTCTTATCATAACAGCGGGTCTTTCCTGGGCACCCCAGTACTTCCTGTTACTCTCTTTTCACAGGTGGACACCGCAAATATCACAAATGTCAGGGGTCTTTCCTGGCTACCATGCCAGTACTTCATGTTACTCGCTTCACAGGTGGATACCCTACGACATCAAGCATCACAAAGGGCCTTTCCTGGTCACACCAGTACTTCCTGTGCCTCATGCACAGGTATGACCCAAAAGCATAACACAGATATTTTCCTGGACTACCACTCTAGTACTTCCTGCTACTCCTCTTCACAGACATAACCCGTTGACTCCTTAAACTACACGTTTATCACAGAGTCTTCTCCGGTTCGTATGCAACATCACCAATCTGGACCAACCTGTCTAGATGGGCTTCACACAACATGCCTATTCCGTACTCCATTTCCGGATCTATATGCCAACAAAGGGGATTTCATAAATCACCCAAAAGACTCCCAAAATCAGCCACCTCTTGGTGGGGGAATCACAAACATATTCCAAAAGGAAGCCTTCACATTGCTAGGAAGAAACGTCGTTACCCTTGAAACCCTCTTTGGTGCCATGAGCTCCAAGCTAGCTTGAACGAATCACAAGAAATTTTCCTCCGCAATGTCGGCCTCAGAATGTAGCTTGATACTCTCAAGCTCCACCAGCACAGCCCTTTTTCTTCTTCCTTCCTCTTCCTCTCCCTTTCTCTCTCTAACTTGTAGAAAGATGAAGGCACTAATCACAATGAGAATATGTTCTCAGTTTTCGGCCTTTAGGAAAAATAGGAAATAAGCTCAGCCCTTGGATCCAGGCTGAAGGAATGGACGGCCACAATTTTGCCAGAAAAGCTGATTTTTGCCTAACACGGCCTGTGACACGCCCGTGTCCCAGGCCGTGTGCCTCAAGCGGTGGTCAACCGACTTATCCAAACCAGTGACACGCCCATGGGACATGCCCGTGTCATGGGTCGTGTCACCCAACACGCCTTCAGACACGCCCGTGTCTGTGGCCGTGTTCATGGGCGAAAATAATCCCAAAATCGCCCGACTCACACGGCCTGTGACACGCCCGTGTCCCAGGTCGTGTGCCCATACACGGCACTAAGACACGCCCTAGTGCAAAATTCGTCAGGCTGAGTTCGGCGACCCGAAGGGACACGCCCTGTGACACGCCCATGTCACAGGCCGTGTTCACCCACTTCTCGACACTCGACGACCGTATCTCGACACTCGACGATCGTCGAGCAAAATTTGTCGAGCACACGACACGGCCTTGGACACGCTTGTGTCCTGGGACGCGTGCCTTCTCTCGATACACCGTCGAGCGAAAAACGTTGACTCCCAGGCCGATCATCGACACGGCCTCGACATGCCCTGAGACACGCCCGTGTCTCAGGCCATGTTTGCTGTTCGATGATTGTCAACTCCAAATTTCGTCGACCTCGTGGCCAAATCGTCGACCCCAACTTGACACTCCCTGGGAGACGCCCGTGTCCCAGGCTGTGTCACCCGAAAATTAGCCTGCTTTGAAAATTGGGCTGTTACAACCCTCCCCTCCTACAAGAAATTTCGTCCTCGAAATTCAGACACAGGAAGGCAACAAGCAATCAGCAACCAAAAAGTTATAACATTCAATATTTGTATGTTACAACACAATATGCTCCCCACGGACTACAGAAACAGCTCGGGAAACTCTTCTCGCATGGTTTGCTCTCGCTCCGATGTATGTTCTTCACGACCGCAGTTGTCCCACCGGACTTTAACCATGCTGACCGTCTTGTTCCGCAACTGAATGGGATTAACTCTCGTTGTTAGCCCATACTCCACCGGCACACGATCATTTGCTATCACTTGAGCTGTGTCTTTCATGGCCTTCCGAAGCACTGAGATGTGAAATACATCATGTAATCCACCCAAGTCTGCCGATAGAGCTAGCCGGTAAGCCGCTTCACCAACTGGCTCAACGACTTCAAAAGGACCCAAATATCTTGGACTCAACTTTTTCAAACGTCGAATCCTGGAGGCACCTTTGAATGGTTTGATCTTCAAGTAGATCCAATCGCCAACCGCAAATTCCACGTTTCGGTGTTTGGCGTTATAGTACTTAGCTTGTCGAACTTGAACAATAAGTAGCCTTTCTCGAATAGTCTGTATGGTTGAGTTTTCTTCATCAACCTCATTTGGTTTAAAAACTCGAGCTTCGCCCGCTTCTACCCAAGCTAAGGGAGTAAGACACTTCCTTCCATATAGTGCTTCATATGGTGCCATTCCAATGCTCGCCTGGTAGCTGTTATTATATGCAAACTCTACCATATAGAGATGATCTTCCCATCTCTTTCCGAAGTCAAGGGCGCACATTCGGAGCATGTCCTCCATTGTTCTGTTGGTACATTCACTTTGGCCATCCGTTTGGGGATGAAAGCCCGTACTGAAAGTCAATTTCGTGCCCAACAGTCTGTGAACTATCCTCCAATCATTTGACGTGAATCGCCCATCTTGATCACTTACGATGCTCCGAGGAACACCGTGAAGCCGTACAATCTGGTCAACATACAATTTTGCCAAACTTTTGACTGAATCTTCCCGCCTGTTCGGGAGAAAATGTGCCACTTTCATTAGCCGGTCAACAATCACCCAAATGGAATCATTTCCTCGCTGCGATCTCGGCAACCCGTGCACAAAATCCATGGAAATATCATCAAATTTCCACTCTGGGATCGACAGTGACTTCAAATAATCGCTCGGCTTTTGGCATTCCGCATTCACCATCGCACATGTTTGCCATTTGGATACATAAAGGGCAACATATCTCTTGGGCCTGGCCACCAGAATAGCTTTTTCATATCGTTGAACATCTTTGTGCTCCCGGGGAGAATGGAATACTTTGTATAATGCGCTTCATACATCATTTCTTCCCTCAATTTCCACACATTTGGGACGCACAAACGGCCCTCTTTTCGCAAAAGACCGTCATTCTAGGAGAATTTTCCTTCTGGCCCTTCGTTAACATAGCGTAAGAGATCTTCATCCAACTCAGTTGCCCGTCGAACTCGGTCTGCAAGGTCACATTGCACCTCGGTCCAGTTCAAACATGCAGTGGCAGTGGAATTCTTGTCAACACAATAAATCTCCAACGCCTCCAGCTCCTGGATAAGACGTTCATCATGCCTTTGTAACCAATTTGCTCTATCCGGAACCCTCCGACTCAAGGCATCCGCGACAACATTCCCCTTCCCGGGCGTATAGTGAATCTCAAAAGTGTAGTCCCCAAGGAACTCCAACCACCTTCGTTGTCGCATATTCAAATCTTTCTGCTCCAATAGGTACTTTAGGCTCTTATGATCTGTATAGATCTCCACCTTCACTCCATAAAGGTAGTGCCGCCACAACTTTAGTGCAAAAATCACCGCCGCTAACTCCAAGTCATGGACGGGATAATTTCGCTCGTGCACCTTCAGTTGGCGTGAGCCATAAGCAATTACTTTTCCACTCTGCAGAAGAACGCAGCCTAAGCCGCTCCCTGAGGCATCACTATAGATAACAAATCTATCAGTCCCACTTGGCGAAGACAACACCGGTGCCGTGGTCATCCGAATCTTCAGCTCCTCAAAAGCTCGTGGGCACTCTGGCGTCCAAACGAACTTCTGATCTTTTCACGTCAGCGTGGTTAGCGGCAAAGCGATCCACGAGAAGTTTTCCACAAATCTTCGATAGTAGCCCGCAAGTCCAAGGAAACTCTTTACCTCGGCCACAGAAGACAACATTGGCCACTCTTGTATGGCCCTTATCTTTGCTGGATCCACTACAATGCCCACTCCACTCACCACATGGCCTAAGAACGCCACTGACAATAGCCAAAACTCGCACTTCGAGAACTTGGCATAGAGCTGATTTTGCCTCACCGTATTCAACACCAACCGCAAGTGAGTCCCATGCTCAGCTTTTAACTTTGAGTACACCAGGATGTCATAATTGAACACTATCACAAATAGATCCAGGTATGCTCGGAATGTGCGGTGCATCAAATCCATAAACATCGAGGGTGCATTGCACAATCCAAATGGCATGACTGAGAACTCATAGTGCCCATAACGCGTTCCAAATGCGGTTTTGGGAAAGTCACCTTCCCGAACTATCAACTAGTAATAACCAGACTTCAGGTCCAACTTCAAATAGACGGTCGAGCCCACCAGCTAATCGAATAACTCATCAATCCGGGGTATCGGGTACTTATTCTTCTCGGTCAGCTTATTCAGTTCACGATAATCAATACACAACCGCAACCCACCATCTTTCTTCTTTACAAAAAGCACAGGCGCGCTCCAAGGTGACATACTTGGGCAGATATAACCTTGCTCTAGCATTTCTTGTAGTTGAACCTTCAACTTAGCCATCTCTTTTGGCGCAACGCGATATGGCGAGCGGGCCACAGGTTTCGCACCTGGCACCAACTCAATCGTGAAGTCAATCTCCCGCTGGGGTGGTAGCCCAGGGAGATCCGTGGGAAACACATCTGTAAATTCCGACACAATCGGAACCTCGCACACACTGGCCTTAGGCTCAACAGCCTGAATCAGTGTAAAGTAACACTCCGCACCCTTCCGAACAGCCTTGACTGCCTGGAGTGCAGACATCAACGTCCCGCCCACTCCTCGCATACCCGCGAACTTTGTCTCCTGTTCGGTATTCTGGCCGAACGTGATTTCTTTGGACTGGCAATCAATCATGGCATGCTGCTCCGCAAGCCAATCCATCCCAAAAATCACGTTGAATTCCGATATCGGCAATATAGAAGCAGCCAAACTGAAATCCCGACTTCCTATTTGGACCTCCACATCGCAAGCTTGATCCGCGAGCATCCAATAGCCATTCAGCAACACCACTCTGATGCTATCTATCTTTGCACGACAAGGTATCCCAAGCCGTGCTATAAACTCACCAGACAGAAAAGAATGTGATGCACCCGTATCAAACAGTGCTCGCACCAGCGTGTCCCGAATCATCACAAAGCCTGTGATAATCATGTCACACACACCAACCGCAAACATAGATGTACTAAGCAAAGCATACAAACAATAGCATATGCAAAACTAAACTCATACCTGTGACGATGTCACTCTGCTTGATGGCCTCCTGCAGGCCAAGATTGTAGACCCGGGGTTGCGCCTGCGAGTCAGAGGAATCCACCACCGCCTTTCCTTTTTCCGCATAAGATGCTCCCGCCTTCTTTTCACTCTTTGGCGGCATCCGACAATCTCCCGCAATATGCCCCACCCGGCCACAATTATAGCAGATACGAGTATCCGACTTTGAGGTAGCCCCCGACGTTGCTCCCGATGCAACTGATGAAGGAGCATATCCACTTGTCTTGGACTTCTTGCCCCATCTCTTCTTATAAAATGGTTTCGCAGATCGGGGAACCTTCCACTCCGGTTGCGTCATAGCCAAAGCTCTCTTCCACTGCACCCTCTTCATATCCTTTTCCAGCGCGCTTGCAGTGTCAACCAACGTCTGGAAGCCTTTGTTCACAGAACTAAACACCAGGAACCTCATCTCGTCCCTCAATCCTTCATAGAACCGATTGGTCTTCCTCTGCTCATCGGCAAAAATCGAACCCGCATAGCGCCCCAAGAGAGTAAACTCATGCAGGTACGTGTGTTGGGTACATTGGTTAAATGTACCTGATTTGAAGAAGCCTCACCCAACTCAATGATATACATCATAATGTATTTGATGTATGTTGAGTTTACTTGTGCAGGTTAAGTAATTACTGGACTGAAGCAAAAAGTTTCTAAGTCCATGTGTCGACACCCAGAGGGAAAGTGTCGACACTCAAGAAAGCTTGTGTCGACACCCAGACAAGCAGTGTCGACACTTGGAGTCATTGTGTCGACACCTGGGATGCAGAGTCGACACCAGACAGAAAGTGTCGACACTTGGAGCTGTGTCGACACTCAGTGAAGAAAAGTGCAGACAGAAAGTGTCGACACAAGGAGCTGTATCGACACCCAGTGAAGCTGAGTCTACACCAGATAGTGTCGACACTTGGAGCTGTGTCGACACTCAGCAAAAGACTGCAGAAACTAAGTTAAAGTGTCGACACCAAGAACAATGTGTCGACACACAACAAGAAGAGTCAGCACTTGAAGAAAGTGTCGACACCAAGAACAAAGTGTCGACACTCATCAGAAGAGTCAACATTTGAAGTAAGTGTCGACACCCAGAACAATGTGTCGACACTCAGCTAAAGACTCTACACTTGAAGTAAGTGTCGACACATAAAGCTGTGTCGACACTTAGCAAAGAACCGAATTATCAACAAAATATTCTAAGTACAAGTGTCGACACTAAGGGAATGTGTCGACACTCAGCTGAAGTCTCAACAGAAGAATCAAGTGTCGACACAAGGAGCTGTGTCGACACTCAGCAAGTATCAACATAGAAGACTATGTGTCGACACCAAGAAGCAGTGTCGACACTTAACAGATTCAACACAAGAAGTTGTGTCGACACAAAGGTGATGTGTCGACACTTAGAAGAATTCAGCTAAAGATAGAAGATCAAGTACTTGTGTCGACACTCAATTTCAGTGTGGACACCTGAAGAAGAATCTGTGTCGAGACATATAAGGAGTTGTGTCAACACCTTGTAGACTTGTGTCGACACTTACACAGCATGTGTCGACACTTGAACTATAAGTGTCGACACTTAAAGACAGAAAGTCTCGACACTTTCAGACAGTTAGAGATTTTCAAGAAATGACTGGATGACTTGACAGCTGCCGTTCCAGCCGGTCTACAGCACCTGTCAGAGATGTCAGAAGACAGTTATGAACCGGACCAGCCGGTTACCATGAAGAAGGCCTATAAATAGGTACATACAGTTTACAGAAACTGTTGTTCAGATTGTTGAAAAACAAGTTATTAAAGTGGTACACAGAGTATCAACACAAGAAGATCTTGCAGTCCAAGTGCAGATCTAAGAAGTTGGAGAGAGAGGGCTCCATCCAAGAAATCAGCCTCTGGAACTAGGATGAGAAGAAGGGTTCAGATTCATTCTGAATTCTAAGTGGCAGAGGTCAAGGATCAACTGCAGAAGAAGACAATCTTATTTAGTTCTATTTTCAAGAAGCTTTGAAGAAAGCTAAGTCAGATTGTATCCAGCCGAGTTCTTCCAAGAACTCATCAAGAAACTCTCAACTCCCCTCTCTTGTTTCAGAGTTATAGAGTTATTATTTCTATAATCATTTTTATCTTGTAGGATCCTTTGGATCTGAGTGAATTGTAAGCCTATAATTATAAAGGCTGAGGGTAGGGTCTTTGGCCTGAGTGTAGGAGATTGTTATCTCTGAGTGTAGGCCTTGATTGGCTGAGTGTAGGCCTGGGTGGCTGAGTGTAGGCCTTTGTGGCTGAGTGTAGGCTTTGGGATAAAGCTGAGTTGTAAGGCCTTGGGCCTGAGGTGTAGGAACCAATTTGGGTTCTGAGACAGTGGAGAAGTTTGGCTGAATCTAGTACACTGCTAGATAGGCGAAGGGGGAAAGTGGATGTACCCATATCTTGGGGAACCACTATAAAACACTGTGTCTGCTGTGCTGTGTTGTGATTGTTGCTGTGTATGCTGTGTGTTTGCTGTGATAGAATAGTTAGAAATCTGTGATATTAACTGTCTGCTGCCATTAAAGTTCAAAAAGGATTAGGTCACATATTTACCCCCCCTCTAGGTGTTTAGGTACCATATCTTTCAAGTGGTATCAAAGCGAGGTTCCTCAAAAAGGGACTAACAGTCTGAGGAGATCCTATTTAGCAGATTCAGTGTAAGGCAAAATACAGATTCAAGAAATTCAAGAAAATCAAGAAACATGGGTTCCTCTGAAAATCACAAGGAATTGGGTTCCATGAAATTGCCCATATGCAGAAAGGAAATCTTTGGGATCTGGAAGGAAAGGGTAAGGCTGTTTATGGAGGCCTCAGACCCTAGAATCTACATCACAGTAAAGGAAGGGCCTTATGTGCCCATGAAGATATCTGTTCTAGATGCAAATCAGAGAACTCCAAAGGATTTCTCTGAAATGACTAAGGATGAGATTGTCCTAGCCACCATGGACAAGAGGGCACAAAACATAATAGTGAGTGCCATTGATGATGCAACTTTTCAGAATCTTATACACTGCAAGACAGCCAAAGAGATGTGGGACACTCTTATTGTGTATATGGAGGGATCTGAAGAAGTTAGACAAGATAGAAAATCCTTGCTAAATCAGGAGTATGAGAGTTTTAGATAAGGAAAAGGTGATAGCATAACTGAGTGCTACAAGAAGTTCTACAGAATAGTGAATGAACTCATGTCTTATGGAAGAGAGTTCAGTAACTATGAACTAAATGACAAGTTCCTAAGGTCCCTAACCAAAGATTGGGACACCAAGATCTGTGCCATAAGAGAAATGGCTAAGTTGGGGGAAATTCCTCCTCCTACACTGTTTGGCAAGTTATTGTCATATGAGATGCAGTTGACAGTGAGAAAAGAGGAGGAGAAATCAACAAGAATTGAACACAAGGAAAGAACAATAGCCTTCAAGACAGAAGCCTCCAGGAAGTGCAGGAATAAGTCATCAACTCCACCTCCAGAGGTAGCTGAATTAGAGTCAGATGAGTCAGTCAGCACCAAGTCTGAAAGCAGTGAAAGTGATGAAGACTTTGCTGCTTTCACTAGACACTTTCAGAAATTCTTGAAGAAGAAACAGTGGAGGTCAAGACCTTCTACTTCAAAGGGAAAGGAAATCTTGTATCAGGAGAAAAAGCCTTCAAAGAGAGACAGGAAGAGGACAAAGTCAAGTAAGGCAACTAGTTCAAAGATAGTGTGTTATTGCTGCAATAGACAGGGCCATGTTATTGCAGATTGTCCAGAGAAGAAAAAGGAATCTGGTGACAGGAAAAAGCCTCTCTTCAAAGGCAAGAAAGAGAAGTCTTTTGTTGCCAAGAAGGAGAAGACTCTATCAGATATCTCTTCTTCAGAAACTGAGTCTGAGGCTGAGGCCTACATAGGGCTGTTTGCTGAAGAAGAAGAAGAAGAATTCATGCAGATCATGGAGTCTATTTATGAACAAGAAGACAGTCATTGCCAAGGGCTAATGGCTTTGACAGAGAGTGCTAAAGTCCTGGAGCAGCCAGGACCCAGTAAGGTACAAGGTTCAAGTTCAAGTTCAGTTTCTTGTTCTAGTTCAGATTCAGATTCTTCTTCATCAAGTGATGAGAATGTATCTGAGTCTGAGGATGATATTCATCAGCTTATAGATGAATATAAAGTGCTGTTGCAAGCTTACAAGAAAAGCAAGTCCCTTGCCAAAAGTCAGGCAAAGGAAATTGCTGATCTTAAAGCTGCTGCAACAGATTCTGAGAAGCAATTTGATCAAAAGCTTAATGAAATAGCCAGGCTGAAACACATAACAGTGATTCAGATGGGCACTATCACCTTTAAGAATGATCAAATCAAGAGTCTGGAGATAAATCTTCAGAAAGAGAGAGATCTTGTTGCTAGGTTTTCTAAACCTAAGTCAGTGCTACCTTTAATTGATGAATTTGTTCATCATAAAGGCAAGGCTGGACTGGGCTTTATTAGATCTGCAGGGACTGAGCAGTCCAAGTCTAAGTCCAAGGGCAAAGCCCCAACATTCAACAAGCCTGCTGTAGACAAGACAGCCAAGGCAGTACCTAAGCAAAGGTACAATAAGTTTGAATGTTGGTGCTGTGGCAAAGTTGGCCATTTTACAGTGGACTGTTGGCACAATGCTAGTGCCAAAGTGAGTACCAAACTACCTGTTGGAAAGCCAGTGGGTAGCTTTGTCAGATTGCAGACTAACAAGTACCAAAGACCCAAGAATTCTTTGGGTTCTAAGGTTCATTAATCTGTTTTGCAGGTGAGTTCAAGTGGCCATACCCCAACATGGTACTTGGACAGTGGATGTTCCAGACATATGACTGGAACTAGAGGACTACTAAAGGACTACATTCCAATAAAAGATGGTCCAAAAGTCACCTTTGGTGGTTCTGAAAAAGGAATCATCAAAGGGTTTGGTAACATTTCTAGCAACTTAGTTACCATTACTCAAGTGGCTTATGTTAAAGGGTTGAAACACAACCTAATAAGTATAAGTCAACTAAGTGATGTAGGGTATGACATCTCATTTGTTAAAAATGGTTGTCATATCAAGAGGTCAAGTGATCAAGAGATCATTTTGACTGGTTATAGGAAGAGGAATGTCTACTGCCTAGACATTATGGTTGAGAACAATGGTTCTCCAGTTTGCCTTGTAGCTGATGAGACAGTCTCTCATTGTGTCAAATGGCACAAGAGGCTTGCCCATCTTAACTACAAGACTATTAGCAAACTCTTTAGCAAAGAGTTAGTGAGGAATGGTCCTCAAGTTAAGTGTGTTAAAGATGGTATTTGCTCAGCTTGTCAAAAGGGCAAGCAGACTAAATCCACCTTTAGAAGCATAGAAAACAAAGATGCTGTGAGGTGTTTATACCTCTTGCATATGGATCTTTTTGGTCCAATGCCAGTTCACAGCTTAGGTAGGAAGGTCTATACCTTTGTAGTTGTAGATGACTACTCAAGGTTTTCCTGGGTGTTCTTCTTAAGACAGAAATCTGAAACACCTAGTGTCTTCCATAACTTTATCAAACAAATTCAGAATGAACTAAACAGTACAGTGGTCAAGATTAGAAGTGACCATGGTACTGAATTTCAGTCAGATAGCATGACAAAACTATGTGAAGACTTTGGGATATTTCAAGAATTCTCTTCACCTAGAACACCTCAGCAAAATGGCATTGCTGAGAGGAAAAATAGGACCTTGATAGAGGCTGGTAGGACCCTATTAAGTGATACATCACTGCCAGAGTATTTCTGGGCTGAAGCAGTTAACACTGCATGCCATGTTATAAATAGGGCTACCATCACTAAAGGGCTAAACAAGACCCCCTATGAAGTTGTGAAAAGCAGGAAACCAAACCTATCCTACTTCAGGATCTTTGGTTGCAAATGTTTCATACTTAACAATGGGAAGTCTTACTTAACTAAGTTTGCTGCCAAGTCCCAAGAGGGAATTTTTGTTGGGTACAGCAATAATAGTAAGGCTTATAGAGTCTACAACTTGACTATACAAGTTGTAGAAGAATCTGTGCATGTAGTTTTTGATGAGACTAAACTTATTAACAATGAGTTGTCTAGTAGTGTATGCAGCCCCACAGGTTTAACAAAGAAAATGGACAAGCTAACTATAGAAGAAGTACCTGCTGCAAGACAGCAAGTAGAAGACAGTAGCTGTTGTCCAGGGAGAGAACTACATGTGCCAATTGCTGAAGAAATACAAGGAGTACAGCATGATGTAGATGCTGAAGAGGTTCAACCAGAAGTTACGATGCCTCCAGCCAACAGGCATCTAAGAGATCATCCAGTAGAGCAGATTATTGGAGATCCAAGACAAGGAGTACAAACCAGGAGCAGATACATGAATACAGCAATCTACTCCAGTTTCCTGTCTCAAGTTGAACCTAAGAAATTTGAAGAAGCAATACAAGATCCACAATGGACTGAAGCAATGCAAGAAGAGCTTAATCAGTTCAAGAGGTGCAAGGTCTGAGAACTTGTTCCTAAACCTAAAGACCACAATGTAATAGGAACTAAGTGGATCTACAGGAATAAGATGGACGAACAAGGGGTCATCATTAAGAATAAGGCTAGACTGGTTGCTAAAGGATATAGGCAAGAAGAAGGTATTGACTTTGATCAAACCTTTGCTCCAGTAGCCAGACTGGAAGCCATAAGGATGTTCTTGGCCTATGCAACCTATCAAGGATTCAAGGTTTACCAGATGGATGTCAAGTCAGCATTCCTAAATGGTAATCTTAAGGAAGAAGTCTATGTGGAACAGCCTTTAGGTTTTGTTGATCCAACTCTACCTCATCATGTCTATAGACTTAGGAAAGCTTTATATGGGTTAAAGCAAGCCCCTAGGGCTTGGTATGAAACCCTATCTAGTTTCCTCATTGAGAACAAGTTCTCAAGGGGGAAAATAGATAAGACTCTATTCCTTAGGGAATCTAGAGGCAAAGTCATACTAGTCCAATTATATGTAGATGACATTATATTTGGGTCTACTGAAAGCCGCCTTTGCAAAAAGTTTGCAAAACTGATGCAAGGTCAGTTTGAGATGAGTAGTATGGGAGAGCTGAAGTTTTTCTTGGGTCTCCAAGTTAAACAGACTGAAAGTGGTTTATCCATATGTCAGTCCAAGTTCACCCTAGAACTCATAAGGAAGTATGGTATGGATTCATCCAGTACCATGAAGACTTCTATGGGGTCAAGTATGTCTCTTAGCAAGGATGATGCAGGGAAACCTGTAGATGAAACCTTGTATAGAGGGATAGTTGGCTCCCTATTATACTTGACTGCTAGTAGACCTGACATCATGTATGTTACATGTGTTTGTGCCAGGTATCAAGCCTGCCCTAAAGAGTCTCATTTGACAGCAATCAAAAGAATATTGAGATATCTAAAGGGCACTCCCTATCTAGGCCTCTGGTACCCTAGGAATGGAGATTTTGATCTAACAGGTTATTCAGATGCAGACTTTGTAGGATGCAAAGAGGATAGAAAGAGCACTACTGGAACCTGTCAATTCCTAGGTGGGAGACTAATTTCATGGAGTAGCAAAAAGCAAACCAGTGTGGCTATCTCCACTGCAGAGTCAGAGTATGTAGCTGCAGGAAGTTGCTGTGCTCAACTTCTGTGGATACAACATCAGCTAGAGGACTATGGATTTCAGGTAAGTAGAACTCCACTTTTCTGTGATTCTACAAGTGCTATTTCAATAGCTAATAACCCTGTATCTCATAGCAGAACTAAATATATTGAAATTAAATATCATTTTCTTAGGGAGCATGTAGAAAGAGAAGATATTTTATTAGAATATGTTAAAACTGATAATCAAATAGCTGATATGTTTACTAAGCCCCTAGAAGAAGCTAAGTTCAATAGATTCAAAATTGACCTAGGAATGATAAACTTAGAATAAGTTTACAGAATTAAAATTGGCTAAGTAAAAAGGTGTCGACACATAGACAAGTCTATGTCGACACAGAATAGTGGTGTCGACACTTCAGGAAAAAGGTGTCGACACATCTAGGATGTTGGTGTCGACACTTCAGAATGTTAGTGTCGACACATGTCCAGTAGGTGTCGACACATCCAAAGTGGTGTCGACACTTATGTTTTACTCAGAATTTTCTAAGTAAAGTCTCGACAATGTGTCGAGTTATGTTGTGTCGACACATAACCAAGTGTCAACACATAAAATCTGTTGACTAAACTTGTGTCGACACATATGTGTCGAGACATTATAAGTCAGTGTCGACACTTATTTCCAGTGTCGACACATTTTAAGTTAGCTGTCCCGCATGTTCATCTTCAAAATTAGAAAGGTATATATAGGGTTCTGTCTTTGTTTGTCGACACGCTTTCAAAGTTTCGAGACCAAAACTACTGTGTCGACACCTCTCTCTTCTCACAAGACAAATTCTACAAACCCTAATGGCGCCTAAGCTAGAGGAGAACGTTAACGAAGGATATGAGCTGGTGCGCGGCGCGTTTGAAGAAGCAGATCAAGAAATCCAGGCGGTAGTAACCCTAGTCGCCGATTCTGGATTAGAATACTTAGTTTCTGAACCTACAAAGATTTGGAAGAAAGAGGTTCTTGAATTCCTAAATGGAGCTCAGATAGATGAATCTGGATACAAAATCAAATCCAGAGTTCATGGTGCAAGGGTTAAGGTATCCCCTAAAAATCTGAGGAAGGTGCTCCAGCTACCAAAAACTCAAGATGAAGAAGAAGTTACTGCATCCAAGACCAGGGAAGCTCTAACCTGGTGTGGACTGGATCCTAAAATGAAGATTGGTTCTGTCTTTAACAGGAAAGGCATGAACAGCCAAGGAAAATTCCTGTCTGAGATTGTTGGTAAGGTCTTACTCAGCAAGCCTGGAGGGCATGACAGAGTGTCTGCCTGTATGTTTGGAATCATGACAAGGATAATCTTCACTCTGAAAACAGACTGGTCTATAGTGGTTTATGAGAAGATTAAGGAGAGCTTGAAGAAGCCCAATCTGGGCAGAATCATTAGTCTATACCTAGCTGGTGTGATACCAGAGGTAATGAGTACTGCTGCAGGAAGCAAGATAAATCATATGAGGAAGATGGATCTAAGGATCTTTTCAAGATGGGACAGGGTGTTGTCCAAGGAAATGCCAACCCCAGAGAAGACAGTTACTAAGAAAGTCACTCCTCCCAAAAAGAAAAGGAAGACAGCTCCTGTGGAACAAGTGTCCACAAGTAGTTCTAAAAGTGAAGAACAGGTTGTTTTCACTCCTGATGACCAAGAGCAAGAGCCTATAGTGAAGACTCCTGCTCCTCAAGAGATTGCTGAGATCCAGGGGGAGCTACCACAAGCTAGCCCCATCCACAGGGATCAAAGAAAGGGGGAGCCTCCAGTTGTAGAAGAACCATCTACACTGGAAAGTGAACAAGCCACCAACACCATACTAGAGGTACTCACTGACCTAAATACTTTAGAATTTCTTATAGAAGATGCTGATTTGTCTGATGTACATCAGACTCAGCTGGATAGTCAAGAACCAGATGCTATTAGAGAAGACACATCTGGTGTACAAGAAGTGGTTCCTGATCCAGTGGTTGAAGAGCAAAGACTGTCTCCAGCTCCTTCACCACAAGAATACACAATGGAAGACTTGTTCCTAAATCTAGACCAACAAGATTTTGACATGGACAAGGATGCTGCAGAAAAAGATAATACTGCTGTTGAGGGGGAGAAGGTACAAGTTCAGGAAGAGCCAGTGAGGCAAGAAAATGAGAAGGCACCTGATGTGCAAGCAGCAAAGCCTCCAAGCCCTAAGGATAGGGTTGACATAGCCAGCTCCTCAGAGTCTGAAGATGAGGAGGCAGCACGGGCTAAACAAAAGAAACTCTATGTATTCAAGAGGAGAAGCCAGAGTTATAAAAAGGCTTTACAATCAATTGCACCACAGCCTATAGTTCAGCAAGCTCCAACTGCTGATTATAGTGCTTTAATGGTTGCACTACAGATAAAGTTAGATGAGCAAAGACAGGCAATAGAAAATATGTAGATGAAGGGCAAAAGTCATTACAATTTGATCTGGCCCAAGATATAAAGTCTATAAGGTTTGAGATGAACCTTAACAAGAAAGAAATGACTGAATGCTTCCACAAAGGTGGAAATGCAGTGGTGTACATGGCAACACACCAGGAGAAGATCAAAGCCCAAGTGGATGATATAGCATTGAAACAAGGATATGTTCTTGAAAATCAACTAAGGATGAATGACAACTTCACTGCTTCTCATAATACTATAGTCACTGAGTTGAAGAACAAGGCTGCTGATCCTTCTACATCATCTGCTACTATCAAAGCTGAATTTGACAAAGCCTTTCAAGAAGAAATTACTGCTGTAAAGACTGCTATCCAAGCCTCCCAGAAAGCTATATCTGATCAACTTCAAAAGCTCAAACCATTCTTTAAAGATGGAGTCAGATACTTGGATAGTCAAATCAGATTTCAAAAGGATGATGTCAGAGATCATATGGCTCGAGAAGTCATAAAGGGGGAGAGAGTTTTAGTCAAAGCTAGCTCTGATCATGCCAAATGGATATCTAATTCCATCAGAGCTACACTGGGCTATCCTCCACTCTGTGATGATGACAATGTTGCTGAATCTGGGATTCAAACTGCATATCTTGGAGGTGAGCAACCAGAGGTAGCTCAAGTGATATATCCTCCACCAGATTTTGACATGGTGCAAGCTGATATTCATCATATGTATAGCCCAATTGAAGGGAAGTCTAATGTTATTCTGGATAAAGTGGTTCAACCTATTACTGAAGCCATGCAAGAGGCATTACAGAAGGAGGAAGAGACAAGATTGTCTAAGAAGAGGTTTAGGGAACAAGCAGAACAAAGGCCAGACTTTGAACAGTGGAGCCCTACCTCTAGGAATATAATATTAACTGCCTGGAAAGCTGCCAAGGACAATACTCATGACAGGAACAAATGGTTTTCTGAAGCTGAATGGAGGAAACATGAGATCAGACAAGAAGCCATTGTTCAATACAGAAGGAAGGCAAAGATGGGAAAGCTACCTCCTACTGCAGTGGAGCCTAGCAAGTACTTTCCTAAGCCATATCACTATTTTGAGAGGCAGAAGATCAAAGCTGAAGAGCTCAAAAAGAAAGATCTAAAAGGCAAGAAGCCTGCTGATGTTGAAACTGTTGATGTCCCTATCAAAGCTCAAGTCCAACCTGGCAAGGGAATAGTTATCAAGGAACCAGAACAGAAATAGATTAAGAATTTACTTGAAGATTATTTTGTAATCTTTTGAATGTAAAACATTTTTGTGAACTACTGAGAATGTATAAGACAAATGTTAGAACAATATATGATCAATATATTTCATGTTTGTTCTGTAAATATGTCTATTTCTTATTTGTTCTGTGTTGATGTTTGTGTATACATATGAAATTGATACATGTTATGTTTATCCTGCTTACATAATCCTGCTTTACATCATTTTGTAATTTTTATTATGAATGGTGTATATCATTGACTAAGGGTTATGACTTCTCCAAATAGGGGGAGATTGTTGGGTACATTGGTTAAATGTACCTGATTTGAAGAAGCCTCACCCAACTCAATGATATACATCATAATGTATTTGATGTATGTTGAGTTTACTTGTGCAGGTTAAGTAATTACTGGACTGAAGCAAAAAGTTTCTAAGTCCATGTGTCGACACCCAGAGGGAAAGTGTCGACACTCAAGAAAGCTTGTGTCGACACCCAAACAAGCAGTGTCGACACTTGGAGTCATTGTGTCGACACCTGGGATGCAGAGTCGACACCAGACAGAAAGTGTCGACACTTGGAGCTGTGTCGACACTCAGTGAAGAAAAGTGCAGATAGAAAGTGTCGACACAAGGAGCTGTGTCGACACCCAGTGAAGCTGAGTCTACACCAGATAGTGTCGACACTTGGAGCTGTGTCGACACTCAGCAAAAGACTGCAGAAACTAAGTTAAAGTGTCGACACCAAGAACAATGTGTCGACACACAACAAGAAGAGTCAGCACTTAAAGAAAGTGTCGACACCAAGAACAAAGTGTCGACACTCATCAGAAGAGTCAACATTTGAAGTAAGTGTCGACACCCAGAACAATGTGTCGACACTCAGCTAAACACTCTACACTTGAAGTATGTGTCGACACATGGAGCTGTGTCGACACTTAGCAAAGAACAGAATTATCAACAAAATATTCTAAGTACAAGTGTCGACACTAAGGGAATGTGTCGACACTCAGCTGAAGTCTCAATAGAAGAATCAAGTGTCGACACAAGGAGCTGTGTCGACACTCAGCAAGTATCAACATAGAAGACTATGTGTCGACACCAAGAAGCAGTGTCGACACTTAACAGATTCAACACAAGAAGTTGTGTCGACACAAAGGTGATGTGTCGACACTTAGAAGAATTCAGCTAAAGATAGAAGATCAAGTACTTGTGTCGACACTCAATTTCAGTGTCGACACCTGAAGAAGAATCTGTGTCGAGACATACAAGGAGTTGTGCCGACACCTTGTAGACTTGTGTCGACACTTACACAGCATGTGTCGACACTTGAACTATAAGTGTCGACACTTAAAGACAGAAAGTCTCGACACTTTCAGACAGTTAGAGATTTTCAAGAAATGACTGGATGACTTGACAGCTGCCATTCCAGCCGGTCTACAGCACCTGTCAGAGATGTCAAAAGACAGTTATGAACCGGACCAGCCGGTTACCATGAAGAAGGCCTATAAATAGGCACATACAGTTTACAGAAACTGTTGTTCAGATTGTTGAAAAACAAGTTATTAAAGTGGTACACAGAGTATCAACACAAGAAGATCTTGCAGTCCAAGTGCAGATCTAAGAAGTTGGAGAGAGAGTGCTCCATCCAAGAAATCAGCCTCTGGAACTAGGCTGAGAAGAAGGGTTCAGATTCATTCTGAATTCTAAGTGGCAGAGGTCAAGAATCAACTGCAGAAGGAGACAATCTTATTCAGTTCTATTTTCAAGAAGCTTTGAAGAAAGCTAAGTCAGATTGTATCCAACCGAGTTCTTCCAAGAACTCATCAAGAAACTCTCAACTCCCCTCTCTTGTTTCAGAGTTATAGAGTTATTATTTCTATAATCATTTTTATATTGTAGGATCCTTTGGATCTGAGTGAATTGTAAGCCTATAATTATAAAGGCTGAGGGTAGGGTCTTTGACCTGAGTGTAGGAGATTGTTATCTCTGAGTGTAGGCCTTGATTGGCTGAGTGTAGGCCTGGGTGGCTGAGTGTAGGCCTTTGTGGCTGAGTGTAGGCTTTGGGATAAAGCTGAGTTGTAAGGCCTTGGGCCTGAGGTGTAGGAACCAATTTGGGTTCTGAGACAGTGGAGAAGTTTGGCCGAAACTAGTACACTGCTAGATAGGCGAAGGGGAAAGTGGATGTACCCATATCTTGGGGAACCACTATAAAATACTGTGTCTGGTGTGCTGTGCTGTGATTGTTGCTGTGTATGCTGTGTGTTTGCTGTGATAGAATAGTTAGAAATCTGTGATATTAACTGTCTGCTGCCATTAAAGTTCAAAAAGGATTAGTTCACCTATTCACCCCCCCCCCTCTAGGTGTTTAGGTACCATATCTTTCAACGTGTCAACACTACCATCACCTTGGGTCAACCTTTGGAATTCATTTTCCATGGCTATCCGTTGAGCCGCAGGAAGGTGCTTTGCTAGGAAGAGTCGGGAGAATTCTTCCATCGATACTTGGGTAAAAGGACGGCCTGCCAAGTGATGCAACTCCAACTCACCCCACCACAATCTAGCTTCTCCTTCAAGCAAGAAGGTAGCTAAGGTGACTTTCTGATGCTCCTCCGTTCCAATCGTCGTCATGACTCGCTTGACGCGCGATAGCCAATCCTAAGCCTGCGTCGGAGTTCCCGCTCCCGAGAACGTAGGCGCATGGAAACTCATAAACCGCGTTCGCTGCTTCTCAGCCGCTCGAGGAGCCACATCCACTACAGGTTCAGGCCTTGCCGCCACTTGTTCTGGCCTCACAGCCGGTTGCTCCTGCCTCAATGGCTGTCCTTGGATCATGGTAAATAAAGCCTCTGCAACTAAACGCACATGTTCCGCAGACGGTGGAGGTGTAGGCACCGCGGCTGGTATCGTACTTTCATCAGAACGCTGGGGCTCCGACGACCCAGCTCCACTTCGTGTCACCTAAAGGTGGACAAGACACACACATTAGCGGCCTTACACATGCAAACAACACAAAATAGGAACACACAGGTTCCTCAAACACACAAATTTGCATTCCTATCATGGACATTCAGGAGTTCATTCGTAGACTTTGGTTTGCACAAACACGTGCTCGCCACCCCACAAAAGAAGTCGACCACGACTTCGAGAGGGAAAGACCAAAACAACCGATACCAAAAATGTAACAACCCCATCCGTTCATATGGTATATACTAGAAGGTCCGGTCGGGGCCCCACAACATATATCACAAAACAGGCGGTGAAGGTACGGGATGATACCAGAGTAGCGCGGCGCACCTAACACATTGCATTCTAGCGGAAGCCTATACGAACACTTCAACTCCACCTGTGAATGTCCAACATATAACACAACCTCATGTTGTATATCTCTTACATAGGAATGTCTTACAAGAGTACACAAGTTGGCCTTATGGCCTTACATGACTTTCAAACAGTGGCCTCAAAGATTGGGGCGCAGGCCGGCCACAATAAAAGAAAAACATAACAAGCATGAAAAGCCTTCGAGGGCTAGCAGCAGCAGCAACAGCATCAGGGACATCAACCTTTATACGTCCCGCTTGGCTCTCCAGCACCTGTACAGGGACAATCCACCCAACGGTGGCAAACAAAGGCAACGTTCAGCGTTCAGCTGACCCAATTATAACGACCCTACCCCTTTCTCGGGGAAGCGGTAATCTTCCCTGCTGGCATATCATATCACAAGCATGGCAATATATCTCATAGAATGTGCTTTCACGCACACATACTGTAACGCCCCGAAACTCAAAGGAGCAAAGGGGGACGTTTTGGGCCAGTTTTTGTTTCTGGCTGAAGGCACACGGCCTGGGTCACGGGCGTGTCCCAGGGCGTGTCGAGCGTGTGTCGACACTTAGCCGCGAAGTCGTCGAGTTATTCTCGACGATTCGTCGAGAATGGGCACACGGCCTGCGACACGGGCGTGTCGCAGGGCGTGTCGACCCGTGTCGACACTTAGCCGTGAAATCGTCGAGTTATTCTCGACGATTCGTCGAGAATGGGCACACGGCCTGCGACACGGGCGTGTCGCAGGGCGTGTCGACCCGTGTCGACGATCGTCAAGGTGAAATCGTCGAGATTCACTCGACGATCGTCGAGACAAGGCACACGGCCTAGGACACGGGCGTGTCCAAGGCCGTGTCATCGAGTCGTCGTTCTCCCCTCGACGAAATGTCCCATGTACACGGCCTGGGGGCCCAGGCGTGTCAATGTGACACGGGCAAGGACACGGGCGTGTCCTAGAACCCGTGTAGTGCTCGGGTTGAAAACGGGAGAAAATCATGGGGTACACGGCCGGCTACACGGCCGTGTCAGCTGGAACACGGGCGTGTCAGCTCGAACACGGGCGTGGTCGATACCCGTGTGCGTGTTCAGAAGATTCAATTTTGACGGCGAATGCGGCACACGGCCCTGGACACGGGCGTGTGCCAGGCCGTGTTCGGCCCAGATTGGGCATTTCAGCCCCGAATCAAAGCCGTTCGTTTCCTTAGGTTGAGATCCGACGGCTGGGGGATGTTCCTGAAGGGATATACCCGTGAGTTGACTTGGAAAACTTCACTTTTCATGCCTTATCCTCTCTCCAAATCCTTGGAGAAAGTGGAGAGCCATTGGAGGAAGAAGAACTAGATCCCGCCATTGGAGGAGCTTCGGAGCTCCGAATCGCGAGCCGACTCCGGATCCACGGAGGCAACGCAAGTGCGGTGATTAAAATCCGATTACTTTTCGATGGCACCAAAGAGGAACGCAAGGGTAACGATCCTCACTTGTGAGCATGATAGCTCTCTTTCTTAGCATAGGAAGCCCTCTCTCGCGAGTTTGCGAAGAGTTGGAGGCGTTCCTTCGGGTAGATATGTAAAGTCCCCGTTGTTTAGCGTCCGTATGCGAGAACGGACATAGGCATTTTGGTTGAAGCCTACCCGGACATGTTAGCCCGGATCGGTGTTGTTGCATTGCTTAAGGCCGGAGAAGACTCCGTGCTATTGGGTGTTTTCGGGTTTTCTACGCGGTAGATTGCAGCAGGGAGCCTTGGGGACTAACCCAAAGGTGCACCCGGAAAACTGGGCGGATACGAGATCTTGCCAACTTGGTGGCCTGAGAGCCAACTTGAACATAACGGGGTTATGTGTATTGCGGTAGAATGGGACTCGGTGAAAGTTTGACCCGCGCATATGGCTTAAGTTGTCGTTGCAATGTGAGCACGGGTTAGATGGAGCCGTACCCGCTTTATGTCGTTCGGGTTAGAGAGACCTAAAGTTACATGGCACTCGCCGTTGGCATAAATGGGGGTCTTCGGTGGTCGATGGCTTAAATTGACGTGACCAATACCATGAAGACGAATTGCTCATAGGAATGGCCGTCTAAATGACGGTGGTGAGTCCGGAATGTTGATGGCTTTAATTGACGTAACATCGACCGGTTCACCGAGAATGTGCCCTGAGTGCACGGGATCGGGACGCGTGGCCGTGCGAGCCACCGTCTGTGATGAAATGGCTATGGTTATATGCATTGTTCGCTTGTGCTAATGAAATGCAGGGAAGGAGCATCGCCGCCCCGAGTTGTGGGCGGGATCGTTATAATTTGGTCAGCATTGCTGACCGTTGCTTTGTTTGCCACCGTGCGGTGGTTTGTTGCTTGCAGGTGCAGCTGGACCAAGCGGTCAATAGCGGGCTAAAGCCCTTTTTGTGAAGCTGGCCCTCGAAGGCCCAAGTGGAAATGTTTTCTGTTTTACTCATGTATGACCGGCCTGCGTGCCGAGTTTTGTAAATCATGTATTAGTCAAGAAAAACATTCTGTAAGGCCTTAAGGCCGAATATTTGGGTATTTTTGTAATAACATTCCTATGATCTTATTAGTGGACATTCGTGCTCTTATGCTGGGTTCTTGTTTACAACTTATTTAAACTGCTTCCGCTAGAATGCTCTGTGTAGGACGTTGAGATTGGTTGGATGGTTTCCATAAGTAACCACCCGGTCTGTCTGTGGCATATGGCGTCGGGCCCCGGCCGGACCTACTGCTATATGCTATGCGACGGATAGGGGGTGTTGCAATTTGGTATCAGACTACTGGTTTTGGTTGGGCTTGAATTGAATTCGTGGGCGAATTCTTTTTAAGGGGTGGTGAGCACATTGTGTGCGTCATCATTATAACAGTAAAAAGAACCCATGAATGTCCACTTAGGAATGAAAATACTCGTGTTTGAGGAACCTGCGTGTTCCTATAATTGCTGTTTGCAATTTATTTGGTCGCTTAACGGTGTTTTGTACCACTATAGGTGACCCGAAGTGGTGTTGGGCTGTCAGAACGCCGGGTTTCTGAGGCAAGTAGTGCACCGGAAGTTGCTCCCGCAACACCTTTGTCGGCTGAAAATATACGATTGGTGGCTGAAGCGGTGTTGGCCGTGATCAATGCGCAGCCTGGGAGGCAAGCGCAGTAGCCAGCTCCTGTGATGGAGCAAGAACCTCTGCAAGAGGCTGAGCCGAGGAGGGTGGAGCGAGTGGTTGCGGAACCAATAGTGCTAAGGAGGGCAACTGAGAGGCAGTTGAAGCATGTAATGAGCTTTAACCCTCCGTTATTCTCGGGGTTGGGAACCCCATCTCAGGCTGAAGACTGGCTCTCTAGGGTGAAGAGAGTCATGACAGCGACGGAGACGGAGGAGTGGCAGATGACCACCATCGCTACGTTCCTGCTGGACGGTGAAGCGAGGATGTGGTGGGAAGGTTTGGAGCTGCATCATCTGCGAGGTAGACAACTGATAGACGTTCCGATGGAAGAGTTCTCGGAATTGTTCTTGGCAAGATACCTCCCTTCTACTCAGAGGATTTCAATGGAGAATGAATTCCTGAAGTTGGTGCAGGGTGAGAGGAGCGTGGATGAATATCTCCACGAGTTTACGCGGTTGAGTCGTTATGCGAGCTCTACCATCATGGATGAGGAGCGCAAGACTAATCGTTTTTATGAAGGCTTGAGGGATGAGCTGAGACTGTTACTGTCGGGGCCGATGACGCAAGGTTTCTTAACCTTGGTCAATACTGCCCGGTCCTTGGAGAAGGACATGAAGAGTGTGCAAGCGAAGAAAAGCTTGAGTGAAAAGAAATCTGAGTTCAGAGTGCCGACTACTTCAAAGTCAGGCTATCGGAGGACTTTTAAGAAGCATAGGACTTCGGGTCCAGCTCCTTCTGGCGCTTCTGGGGCCGGGCAGTATTGACCAAGCGACGGATAGGGGGTGTTGCAATTTGGTATCAGACTACTGGTTTTGGTTGGGCTTGAATTGAATTCGTGGGCGAATTCTTTTTAAGGGGTGGTGAGCACATTGTGTGCGTCATCGTTATAACAGTAAAAAGAACCCATGAATGTCCACTTAGGAATGAAAATACTCGTGTTTGAGGAACCTGCGTGTTCCTATAATTGCTGTTTGCAATTTATTTGGTCGCTTAACGGTGTTTTGTACCACTATAGGTGACCCGAAGTGGTGTTGGGCCGTCAGAACGCCGAGTTTCTGAGGCAAGTAGTGCACCGGAAGTTGCTCCCGCAACACCTTTGTCGGCTGAAAATATACGATTGGTGGCTGAAGCGGTGTTGGCCGTGATCAATGCGCAGCCTGGGAGGCAAGCGCAGCAGCCAGCTCCTGTGATGGAGCAAGAACCTCTGCAAGAGGCTGAGCCGAGGAGGGTGGAGCGAGTGGTTGCGGAACCAATAGTGCCAAGGAGGGCAACTGAGAGGCAGTTGAAGCATGTAATGAGCTTTAACCCTCCGTTATTCTCGGGGTTGGGAACCCCATCTCAGGCTGAAGACTGGCTCTCTAGGGTGAAGAGAGTCATGACAGCGACGGAGACGGAGGAGTGGCAGATGACCACCATGGCTACGTTCCTACTGGACGGTGAAGCGAGGATGTGGTGGGAAGGTTTGGAGCTGCATCATCTGCGAGGTAGACAACTGATAGACATTCCGATGGAAGAGTTCTCGGAATTGTTCTTGGCAAGATACCTCCCTTCTACTCAGAGGATTTCAATGGAGAATGAATTCCTGAAGTTGGTGCAGGGTGAGAGGAGCGTGGATGAATATCTCCACTAGTTTACGCGGTTGAGTCGTTATGCGAGCTCTACCATCATGGATGAGGAGCGCAAGACTAATCGTTTTTATGAAGGCTTGAGGGATGAGCTGAGACTGTTACTGTCGGGGCCGATGACGCAAGGTTTCTTAACCTTGGTCAATACTGCCCGGTCCTTGGAGAAGGACATGAAGAGTGTGCAAGCGAAGAAAAGCTTGAGTGAAAAGAAATCTGAGTTCAGAGTGCCGACTACTTCAAAGTCAGGCTATCGGAGGACTTTTAAGAAGCATAGGACTTCGGGTCCAGCTCCTTCTGGCGCTTCTGGGGCCGGGCAGTATTGACCAAGCGACGGATAGGGGGTGTTGCAATTTGGTATCAGACTACTGGTTTTGGTTGGGCTTGAATTGAATTCGTGGGCGAATTCTTTTTAAGGGGTGGTGAGCACATTGTGTGCGTCATCGTTATAACAGTAAAAAGAACCCATGAATGTCCACTTAGGAATGAAAATACTCGTGTTTGAGGAACCTGCGTGTTCCTATAATTGCTGTTTGCAATTTATTTGGTCGCTTAACGGTGTTTTGTACCACTATAGGTGACCCGAAGTGGTGTTGGGCCGTCAGAACGCCGAGTTTCTGAGGCAAGTAGTGCACCGGAAGTTGCTCCCGCAACACCTTTGTCGGCTGAAAATATACGATTGGTGGCTGAAGCGGTGTTGGCCGTGATCAATGCGCAGCCTGGGAGGCAAGCGCAGCAGCCAGCTCCTGTGATGGAGCAAGAACCTCTGCAAGAGGCTGAGCCGAGGAGGGTGGAGCGAGTGGTTGCGGAACCAATAGTGCCAAGGAGGGCAACTGAGAGGCAGTTGAAGCATGTAATGAGCTTTAACCCTCCGTTATTCTCGGGGTTGGGAACCCCATCTCAGGCTGAAGACTGGCTCTCTAGGGTGAAGAGAGTCATGACAGCGACGGAGACGGAGGAGTGGCAGATGACCACCATGGCTACGTTCCTACTGGACGGTGAAGCGAGGATGTGGTGGGAAGGTTTGGAGCTGCATCATCTGCGAGGTAGACAACTGATAGACATTCCGATGGAAGAGTTCTCGGAATTGTTCTTGGCAAGATACCTCCCTTCTACTCAGAGGATTTCAATGGAGAATGAATTCCTGAAGTTGGTGCAGGGTGAGAGGAGCGTGGATGAATATCTCCACTAGTTTACGCGGTTGAGTCGTTATGCGAGCTCTACCATCATGGATGAGGAGCGCAAGACTAATCGTTTTTATGAAGGCTTGAGGGATGAGCTAAGACTGTTACTGTCGGGGCCGATGACGCAAGGTTTCTTAACCTTGGTCAATACTGCCCGGTCCTTGGAGAAGGACATGAAGAGTGTGCAAGCGAAGAAAAGCTTGAGTGAAAAGAAATCTGAGTTCAGAGTGCCGACTACTTCAAAGTCAGGCTATCGGAGGACTTTTAAGAAGCATAGGACTTCGGGTCCAGCTCCTTCTGGCGCTTCTGGGGCGACTACGGGTCGGACCCCGGGTGCGTGTTTTACGTGTGGAAAGACGGGGCATTTCGCCCGTGATTGTTGGAGCGGACGTCCTAAGTCCGAGAGGAGGCCAGGAGCTACTTATGAAGAGAAGGGAAAGGCGGTGGAGTCGACCGCATCCCACTATGCTCCGGCCCAACCAAGGGTCTACAATCTTGGCCAACAGGAGGCCATTAAACAAGCTGACGTGGTGACAGGTACGGTTTAATTTATAGCAAGTCAATTCCTTTATATGCTTGTTATGCACATGTTACCTTAACACTGCTTGTTTAGGATTCGTATTGATTTGTGAAAATCCGGCACGAGCACTCATCGATACGGGAGCTTCACACTCCTTCTTGTCCGAAGGATTTATATCACGCATCGGAGTCCCTTCTTCGATGGCGTAGGATAAGTTGGATGTGTTGTTGCCCAATGGGTGTTCGATGCGAGCGGTTAGGATCTGCGATGTTCAGATTCGTATTGGGGAGCAGGAGTTCGACCTGCGGGTGTCTTTACTTCCGTTAGTGGAGTTCGACGTCATATTTGGCATGGACTGGCTCTCGGAGCAGCAGGCCCATATAGATTGCGGTGGCAAGGAAGTCAAGATGGGAGCGAGTCGTGAGACGACTTTTACGGGCTTAAAGGGGTCGAGCAAGACGTTGATGTCTGCTCTTCAGGTGGTGAAGGCGGTTCGTGTCGGAGCAAAACTGTTCTTTACACTAGTGGAGGTTGCAAAACCGAAGCCTGCTTTGGATTGTATTTCAGTGGTATCAGAATACCCTGATGTGTTCCCCGCAGATCTTCCTGGAGCCCCGCCTCAACGGGAGATAGATTTTACGATCGAGCTAGTGCCAGGTGCAAAGCCTGTGTCACGATCTCCGTATCGGCTAGCGCCTAAGGAAATGGCGGAGCTGAAAGTTCAACTGCAAGAGTTGTTGGAGCAAGGGTATGTGCGCCCGAGTTCTTCGCCTTGGAGCGCACCAGTCCTCTTTGTTAAGAAGAAGGACGGAAGCTTGAGATTATGTATTGATTATCGGGAGCTAAACAAGCTGACTGAGAAGAATAAGTACCCGATCCCTAGGATTGATGATCTCTTTGATCAGTTAGTCGGGTCGACGGTGTACTCGAAGTTAGATCTCAAGTCTGGGTACTACCAGCTGCGGAAAAGGGAGAGTGATATCCCGAAGACAGCGTTTAGTACGAGATACGGGCATTATGAGTTTACGGTCATGCCGTTTGGGCTGACTAATGCGCCGTCAGTATTCATGGATTTGATGAACAGGACGTTCAGGGAGTACTTGGACCATTTTGTGATCGTCTTCATCGACGATATTTTGGTGTACTCGCAAAGTGAGGAAGATCACTTCAAGCATCTTCATTTGGTGTTGGAGACGCTAAGGAGAAACCAGTTGTATGCCAAGTTCTCGAAGTGCGAGTTTTGGCTATCCTCAGTGGCGTTCCTCGGGCATATAGTGAGTGGAGAGGGTATTGCTGTGGATCCGGCGAAGATTGTTGCGATACGGGAGTGGCCTGAGCTTGCTACGGTAGCAGAAGTCCGGAGCTTTTTGGGGCTTGCCGGCTATTATAGGCGCTTCGTAGAGAACTTCTCGCGGATAGCGTTACCTCTCACTACTTTGACGAGGAAGGAGCATAAGTTCGTTTGGACGCCGGAGTGCGCGCGAGCTTTTGAGGAATTGAAGTGTCGGTTGACCACGGCGCCTGTGCTGAGTTCGCCGGTGGGGACCGAAGGCTATGAGATATATAGCGACGCTTCAGGCAGCGGTTTGGGTTGCGTGCTATTGCAGCACGGCAGCGTGATAGCTTATGGCTCGAGACAGCTAAAAGTGCACGAGAGGAATTATCCGGTCCATGACTTGGAGTTAGCGGCCGTGATTTTTGCCTTGAAGCTGTGGAGACACTATTTGTACGGTGTGAAGATTGATATCTACACCGATAACAAGAGTCTAAAGTACCTGATTGATCAGAAAGATCTGAATATGCGGCAGCGTAGGTGGATGGAGTTCCTGGGGGACTATACATTCAAGATCCACTACGTGCCTGGCAAGGGGAATGCGGTTGCGGACGCGCTGAGTCGCCGAGCCCCAGCTCAAGCGAATTGGCTATCAGTGCATGATGAGCGGTTGGTGCAGGAGCTGGAGGCGTTGGAGATTGTTTGTGTGGATAGACAATCTAGTGCTGAAGCAGTTCTGAATTGGACTGAAGTCCAATATGACCTAGCTGATCGGATTCGGCAGGCTTTGGATATGGATGCTCATATGAAGCAGTTCATGATAGAGGCTCTGGATGGGTCAAATTCCCAATTCGTCGTGGAGGACGGATTGCTGTGGAAAGACGGTCGTCTGTGCGTCCCAAGCGTGGGCAATTTACGGGTGGAGTTGTTGTACGAGGCACACCATACCAAGTACTCGATTCACCAGGGGAGCACGAAGATGTACCGCGACGTCAAGAAACTGTTTTGGTGGCCGGGTTTGAAAAAGGATGTGGCGCTATACGTAGCGAAGTGCCAAACCTGCGCCTTAGTAAAGGCGGAGTGCCAAAAGCCGGGAGGATTTCTTAAGTCCTTGCCTATTCCGGAGTGGAAATTCGACGACATCTCTATGGACTTTGTGCATGGTTTGCCAAGGTCGCAAAAAGGGAACGACGCCATCTGGGTGGTGGTCGATCGATTAACAAAGGTGTCGCATTTTATTCCGCATAGGAAGGACGATCCGGTGGAGAAGCTGGCGAAGCTTTATGTGGATAATATAGTACGGCTTCATGGTGTGCCCCGCAGCATCGTGAGTGACCGAGATGGGCGGTTCACGTCCAATGATTGGAGGCTGGTGCAGCAAATGTTGGGAACAAAGCTGAAGTTTAGCACAGCCTTCCATCCGCAAACGGATGGGCAGACCGAGAGGGTTAATAGAACCATGGAAGACATGCTTCGCATGTGTGTCTTGGACTTTGGAAAGCAATGGGAGGACCACCTTTATTTGGTGGAGTTCGCATACAACAACAGCTACCAAGCAAGTATTCAGATGGCGCCTTTCGAGGCCCTATATGGTAGAAGATGTCGCACGCCGTTGTCTTGGTTAGAAACGGGCGAGTCAAAGTTGTATAAGCGATCGGAAGTGGAGGATGCTACTTCTTTGGTGAGAACCATTCGGGAGAGGTTGCTCATCGCTCAGGACCGGCAAGCAAAGTACTATAATGCCAAGCACAGGAACGTGGAGTTCGCTGTGGGTGATTATGTGTACCTAAAGATCAAGCTGTTCAAGGGTGTCTCGCGGGTGCGACGGTTGAAAAAGCTAAGCCCGAGGTACCTTGGACCGTTTGAGGTTCTGGAGCGAGTTGGAGAAGCGGCCTATAGGTTGAAGCTTTCGGTGGAGCTAAGTGGTTTACACGATGTGTTCCACATTTCGGTGCTTCGGAAGGCGGTGCAAGAGCCTACGCAAGTGATCGCGGTCGATCAAGTGCCGGTGGATGGTGGGCTAACGACAAAGGTCAAGCCCGTGCGGATTGAGGACTCGGAGGTCAAGCGGCTACGCAATAAAGAGATCAGGATGGTCAAAGTCCGGTGGGACAATTGCGGTCGTGAGGAGCTCTCTTGGGAGCGAGAGCAGACTATGCTTGACGAGTATCCGGAGTTGTTCCGCTCAGGTACAAATGTTGTTTTTATATCTTTCCTTTATGTAATTTCGTGGGCGAAATTCTTTTAAGAGGGGGAGAGTTGTAACGCCCCGAAACTCAAAGGAGCAAAGGGGGACGTTTTGGGCCAGTTTGGTTTCTGGCTGAAGGCACACGGCCTGGGACACGGGCGTGTCCCAGGGCGTGTCGAGCGTGTGTCGACACTTAGCCGCGAAGTCGTCGAGTTATTCTCGACGATTCGTCGAGAATGGGCACA
This sequence comes from Platanthera guangdongensis, assembly GCA_039583875.1. NCBI lineage: Eukaryota > Viridiplantae > Streptophyta > Magnoliopsida > Asparagales > Orchidaceae > Platanthera > Platanthera guangdongensis. The sequence continues at coordinate 62,080,658 of CM077166.1, read as the reverse complement.
CGGCCTGCGACACGGGCGTGTCGCAGGGCGTGTCGACCCGTGTCGACACTTAGCCGTGAAATCGTCGAGTTATTCTCGACGATTCGTCGAGAATGGGCACACGGCCTGCGACACGGGCGTGTCGCAGGGCGTGTCGACCCGTGTCGACGATCGTCAAGGTGAAATCGTCGAGATTCACTCGACGAACGTCGAGACAAGGCACACGGCCTAGGACACGGGCGTGTCCAAGGCCGTGTCATCGAGTCGTCGTTCTCCCCTCGACGAAATGTCCCGTGTACACGGCCTGGGGGCCCAGGCGTGTCAATGTGACACGGGCAAGGACACGGGCGTGTCCTAGAACCCGTGCAGTGCTCGGGTTGAAAACGGGAGAAAATCATGGGGTACACGGCCGGCTACACGGCCGTGTCAGCTGGAACACGGGCGTGTCAGCTCGAACACGGGCGTAGTCGATACCCGTGTGCGTGTTCAGAAGATTCGATTTTGACGGCGAATGCGGCACACGGCCCTGGACACGGGCGTGTGCCAGGCCGTGTTCGGCCCAGATTGGGCATTTCAGCCCCGAATCAAAGCCGTTCGTTTCCTTAGGTTGAGATCCGACGGCTGGGGGATGTTCCTGCAGGGATATACCCGTGAGTTGACTTGGAAAACTTCACTTTTCATGCCTTATCCTCTCTCCAAATCCTTGGAGAAAGTGGAGAGCCATTGGAGGAAGAAGAACTAGATCCCGCCATTGGAGGAGCTTCGGAGCTCCGAATCGCGAGCCGACTCCGGATCCACGGAGGCAACGCAAGTGCGGTGATTTCTATCCGATTACTTTTCGATGGCGCCAAAGAGGAACTCAAGGGTAACGATCCTCACTTGTGAGCATGATAGCTCTCTTTCTTAGCATAGGAAGCCCTCTCTCGTGAGTTTGCGAAGAGTTGGAGGCGTTCCTTCGGGTAGATATGTAAAGTCCCCGTTGTTTAGCGTCCGTATGCGAGAACGGACATAGGCATTTTGGTTGAAGCCTACCCGGACATGTTAGCCCGGATCGGTGTTGTTGCATTGCTTAAGGCCGGAGAAGACTCCGTGCTATTGGGTGTTTTCGGGTTTTCTACGCGGTAGATTGCAGCAGGGAGCCTTGGGGACTAACCCAAAGGTGCACCCGGAAAACTGGGCGGATACGAGATCTTGCCAACTTGGTGGCCTGAGAGCCAACTTGAACATAACGGGGTTATGTGTATTGCGGTAGAATGGGACTCGGTGAAAGTTTGACCCGCGCATATGGCTTAAGTTGTCGTTGCGATGTGAGCACGGGTTAGATGGAGCCGTACCCGCTTTATGTCGTTCGGGTTAGAGAGACCTAAAGTTACATGGCACTCGCCGTTGGCATAAATGGGGGTCTTCGGTGGTCGATGGCTTAAATTGACGTGACCAATACCATGAAGACGAATTGCTCATAGGAATGGCCGTCTAAATGACGGTGGTGAGTCCGGAATGTTGATGGCTTTAATTGACGTAACATCGACCGGTTCACCGAGAATGTGCCCTGAGTGCACGGGATCGGGACGCGTGGCCGTGCGAGCCACCGTCTGTGATGAAATGGCTATGGTTATATGCATTGCTCGCTTGTGCTAATGAAATGCAGGGAAGGAGCATCGCCGCCCCGAGTTGTGGGCGGGATCGTTATAATATTGGTCAGCATTGCTGACCGTTGCTTTGTTTGCCACCGTGCGGTGGTTTGTTGCTTGCAGGTGCAGCTGGACCAAGCAGTCAATAGCGGGCTAAAGCCCTTTTTGCGAAGCTGGCCCTCGAAGGCCCAAGTGGAAATGTTTTCTGTTTTACTCATGTATGACCGGCCTGCGTGCCGAGGTTTGTAAATCATGTATTAGTCAAGAGAAACATTCTGTAAGGCCTTAAGGCCGAATATTTGGGTATTTTTGTAATAACATTCCTATGATCTTGTTAGTGGACATTCGTGCTCTTATGCTGGGTTCTTGTTTACAACTTATTTAAACTGCTTCCGCTAGAATGCTCTGTGTAGGACGTTGAGATTGGTTGGATGGTTTCCATAAGTAACCACCGGTCTGTCTGTGGCATATGGCGTCGGGCCCCGGCCGGACCTACTGCTATATGCTATGCGACGGATAGGGGGTGTTGCAATTTGGTATCAGAGCCAGGTTTCGATCCTGGGACCTGTGGGTTATGGGCCAACCACGCTTCCGCTGCGCATCCCTCAATTCAAGCCTGACTTTGAAGTAGCCGCCCTGGGACACGCCCGTGTCCGGGCAGTACCCAAATATTCGGCCTTAAGGCCTTACAGAATGTTTCTCTTGACTAATACATGATTTACAAACCTCGGCACGCAGGCCGGTCATACATGAGTAAAACAGAAAACATTTCCACTTGGGCCTTCGAGGGCCAGCTTCGCAAAAAGGGCTTTAGCCCGCTATTGACCGCTTGGTCCAGCTGCACCTGCAAGCAACAAACCACCGCACGGTGGCAAACAAAGCAACGGTCAGCAATGCTGACCAAATTATAACGATCCCGCCCACAACTCGGGGCGGCGATGCTCCTTCCCTGCATTTCATTAGCACAAGCGAGCAATGCATATAACCATAGCCATTTCATCACAGACGGTGGCTCGCACGGCCACGCGTCCCGATCTCGTGCACTCAGGGCACATTCTCGGTGAACCGGTCGATGTTACGTCAATTAAAGCCATCAACATTCCGGACTCACCACCGTCATTTAGACGGCCATTCCTATGAGCAATTCGTCTTCATGGTATTGGTCACGTCAATTTAAGCCATCGACCACCGAAGACCCCCATATATGCCAACGGCGAGTGCCATGTAACTTTAGGTCTCTCTAACCCGAACGACATAAAGCGGGTACGGCTCCATCTAACCCGTGCTCACATCGCAACGACAACTTAAGCCATATGCGCGGGTCAAACTTTCACCGAGTCCCATTCTACCGCAATACACATAACCCCGTTATGTTTAAGTTGGCTCTCAGGCCACCAAGTTGGCAAGATCTCGTATCCGCCCAGTTTTCCGGGTGCACCTTTGGGTTAGTCCCCAAGGCTCCCTGCTGCAATCTACCGCGTAGAAAACCCGAAAACACCCAATAGCACGGAGTCTTCTCCGGCCTTAAGCAATGCAACAACACCGATCCGGGCTAACATGTCCGGGTAGGCTTCAACCAAAATGCCTATGTCCGTTCTCGCATACGGACACTAAACAACGGGGACTTTACATATCTACCCGAAGGAACGCCTCCAACTCTTCGCAAACTCGCGAGAGAGGGCTTCCTATGCTAAGAAAGAGAGATATCATGCTCACAAGTGAGGATCGTTACCCTTGCGTTCCTCTTTGGCGCCATCGAAAAGTAATCGGATAGAAATCACCGCACTTGTGTTGCCTCCGTGGATCCGGAGTCGGCTCGCGATTCGGAGCTCCGAAGCTCCTCCAATGGCGGGATCTAGTTCTTCTTCCTCCAATGGCTCTCCACTTTCTCCAAGGATTTGGAGAGAGGATAAGGCATGAAAAGTGAAGTTTTCCAAGTCAACTCACGGGTATATCCCTGCAGGAACATCCCCCAGCCGTCGGATCTCAACCTAAGGAAACGAACGGCTTTGATTCGGGGCTGAAATGCCCAATCTGGGCCGAACACGGCCTTGGACACGCCCGTGTCCCAGCTGACACGGCCGTGTAGTCGGCCGTGTACCCCATGATTTTCTCCCGTTTTCAACCCGAGCACTGCACGGGTTCTAGGACACGCCCGTGTCCTTGCCCGTGTCACATTGACACGCCTGGGCCCCCAGGCCGTGTACACGGGACATTTCGTCGAGGGGAGAACGACGACTCGATGACACGGCCTTGGACACGCCCGTGTCCTAGGCCGTGTGCCTTGTCTCGACGATCGTCGAGTGAATCTCGACGATTTCACCTTGACGATCGTCGACACGGGTCGACACGCCCTGCGACACGCCCGTGTCGCAGGCCGTGTGCCCATTCTCGACGAATCGTCGAGAATAACTCGACGATTTCACGGCTAAGTGTCGACACGGGTCGACACGCCCTGCGACACGCCCGTGTTGCAGGCCGTGTGCCCATTCTCGACGAATCGTCGAGAATAACTCGACGACTTCGCGGCTAAGTGTCGACACACGCTCGACACGCCCTGGGACACGCCCGTGTCCCAGGCCGTGTGCCTTCGGCCAGAAACCAAAACTGGCCCAAAACGTCCCCCTTTGCTCCTTTGAGTTTCGGGGCGTTACAACAGGAAGTCCTAGAATTCGCCTCGACGAAATGTCCTGTGTACACAATTTGGTACCAAGTAGCATCCTCAAACACCATGTGCCCATTCTCGACTACTGGTTTTGGTTGGGCTTGAATTGAATTCGTGGGCGAATTCTTTTTAAGGGGTGGTGAGCACATTGTGTGCGTCATCGTTATAACAGTAAAAAGAACCCATGAATGTCCACTTAGGAATGAAAATACTCGTGTTTGAGGAACCTGCGTGTTCCCATAATTGTTGTTTGCAATTTATTTGGTCGCTTAACGGTTTTTTGTACCACTATAGGTGACCCGAAGTGGTGTTGGACCGTCAGAACGCCGAGTTTCTGAGGCAAGTAGTGCACCGGAAGTTGCTCCCGCAACACCTTTGTCGGCTGAAAATATACGATTGGTGGCTGAAGCGGTGTTGGCCGTGATCAATGCGCAGCCTGGGAGGCAAGCGCAGCAGCCAGCTCCTGTGATGGAGCAAGAACCTCTGCAAGAGGCTGAGCCGAGGAGGGTGGAGCGAGTGGTTGCAGAACCAATAGTGCCAAGGAGGGCAACTGAGAGGCAGTTGAAGCATGTAATGAGCTTTAACCCTCCGTTATTCTCGGGGTTGGGAACCCCATCTCAGGCTGAAGACTGGCTCTCTAGGGTGAAGAGAGTCATGACAGCGACGGAGACGGAGGAGTGGCAGATGACCACCATCGCTACGTTCCTGCTGGACGGTGAAGCGAGGATGTGGTGGGAAGGTTTGGAGCTGCATCATCTGCGAGGTAGACAACTGATAGACGTTCCGATGGAAGAGTTCTCGGAATTGTTCTTGGCAAGATACCTCCCTTCTACTCAGAGGATTTCAATGGAGAATGAATTCCTGAAGTTGGTGCAGGGTGAGAGGAGCGTGGATGAATATCGCCACGAGTTTACGCGGTTGAGTCGTTATGCGAGCTCTACCATCATGGATGAGGAGCGCAAGACTAATCGTTTTTATGAAGGCTTGAGGGATGAGCTGAGACTGTTACTGTCGGGGCCGATGATGCAAGGTTTCTTAACCTTGGTCAATACTGCCTGGTCCTTGGAGAAGGACATGAAGAGTGTGCAAGCGAAGAAAAGCTTGAGTGAAAAGAAATCTGAGTTCAGAGTGCCGACTACTTCAAAGTCAGGCTATCGGAGGACTTTTAAGAAGCATAGGACTTCGGGTCTAGCTCCTTCTGGCGCTTCTGGGGAGACTACGGGTCGGACCCCGGGTGCGTGTTTTACGTGCGGAAAGACGGGGCATTTCGCCCGTGATTGTTGGAGCGGACGTCCTAAGTCCGAGAGGAGGCCAGGAGCTACTTATGAAGAGAAGGGAAAGGCGGTGGAGTCGACCGCATCCCACTATGCTCCGGCCCAACCAAGGGTCTACAATCTTGGCCAACAGGAGGCCATTAAACAAGCTGACGTGGTGACAGGTACGGTTTAATTTATAGCAAGTCAATTCCTTTATATGCTTGTTATGCACATGTTACCTTACCACTGCTTGTTTAGGATTCGTATTGATTTGTGAAAATCCGGCACGAGCACTCTTCGATACGGGAGCTTCACACTCCTTCTTGTCCGAAGGATTTATATCACGCATCGGAGTCCCTTCTTCGATGGCGAAGGATAAGTTGGATGTGTTGTTGCCCAATGGGTGTTCGATGTGAGCGGTTAGGATCTGCGATGTTCAGATTCGTATTGGGGAGCAGGAGTTCGACCTGCGAGCGTCTTTACTTCCGTTAGTTGAGTTCGACGTCATATTTGGCATGGACTGGCTCTCGGAGCAGCAGGCCCATATAGATTGCGGTAGCAAGGAAGTCAAGCTGGGAGCGAGTTGTGAGACGACTTTTACGGGCTTAAAGGGGTCGAGCAAGACGTTGATGTCTGCTCTTCAGGTGGTGAAGGCGGTTCGTGCCGGAGCAGAACTGTTCTTTACACTAGTGGAGGTTGCAAAACCGAAGCCTGCTTTGGATTGTATTTCAGTGGTATCAGAATACCCTGATGTGTTCCCCGCAGATCTTCCTGGAGCCCCGCCTCAACGGGAGATAGATTTTACGATCGAGCTAGTGCCAGGTGCAAAGCCTGTGTCACGATCTCCGTATCGGCTAGCTCCTAAGGAAATGGCGGAGCTGAAAGTTCAACTGCAAGAGTTGTTGGAGCAAGGGTATGTGCGCCCGAGTTCTTCACCTTGGAGCGCACCGGTCCTCTTTGTTAAGAAGAAGGACGGAAGCTTGAGATTATGTATTGATTATCGGGAGCTAAACAAGATGACTGAGAAGAATAAGTACCTGATCCCTAGGATTGATGATCTCTTTGATCAGTTAGTTGGGTCGACGGTGTACTCGAAGTTAGATCTCAAGTCTGGGTACTACCAGCTGCGGATAAGGGAGAGTGATATCCCGAAGACAGCGTTTAGTATGAGATACGGGCATTATGAGTTTACGGTCATGCCGTTTGGGCTGACTAATGCGCCGTCAGTATTCATGGATTTGATGAACAGGACGTTCAGGGAGTACTTGGACCATTTCGTGATCATCTTCATCGACGATATTTTGGTGTACTCGCAAAGTGAGGAAGATCACTTCAAGCATCTTCATTTGGTGTTGGAGACGCTAAGGAGAAACCAGTTGTATGCCAAGTTCTCGAAGTGCGAGTTTTGGCTATCCTCAGTGGCGTTCCTCGGGCATATAGTGAGTGGAGAGGGTATTGCTGTGGATCCGGCGAAGATTGTTGCGATACGGGAGTGGCCTGAGCTTGCTACGGTAGCAGAAGTCCGGAGCTTTTTGGGGCTTGCCGGATATTATAGGCGCTTCGTAGAGAACTTCTCGCGGATAGCGTTACCTCTCACTACTTTGACGAGGAAGGAGCATAAGTTCGTTTGGACGCCGGAGTGCGCGCGAGCTTTTGAGGAATTGAAGTGTCGGTTGACCACGGCGCCTGTGCTGAGTTTGCCGGTGGGGACCGAAGGCTATGAGATATATAGCGACGCTTCAGGCAGCGGTTTGGGTTGCGTGCTATTGCAGCACGACAGCGTGATAGCTTATGGCTCGAGACAGCTAAAAGTGCACGAGAGGAATTATCCGGTCCATGACTTGGAGTTAGCGGCCGTGATTTTTGCCTTGAAGCTGTGGAGACACTATTTGTACGGTGTGAAGATTGATATCTACACCGATCACAAGAGTCTAAAGTACCTAATTGATCAGAAAGATCTGAATATGCGGCAGCATAGGTGGATGGAGTTCCTGGGGGACTATACATTCAAGATCCACTACGTGCCTGGCAAGGGGAATGCGGTTGCGGACGCGCTGAGTCGCCGAGCCCCAGCTCAAGCAAATTGGCTATCAGTGCATGATGAGCGGTTGGTGCAGGAGCTGGAGGCGTTGGAGATTGTTTGTGTGGATAGACAATTTAGTGCTGAAGCAGTTCTGAATTGGACTGAAGTCCAATATGACCTGGCTGATCGGATTCGGCAGGCTTTGGATATGGATGCTCATATGAAGCAGTTCATGATAGAGGCTCTGGATGGGTCAAATTCCCAATTCGTCGTGGAGGACGGATTGCTGTGGAAAGACGGTCGTCTGTGCGTCCCAAGCGTGGGCAATTTACGGGTGGAGTTGTTGTACGAGGCACACCATACCAAGTACTCGATTCACCCGGGGAGCACGAAGATGTACCGCGACGTCAAGAAACTGTTTTGGTGGCCGGGTTTGAAAAAGGATGTGGCGCTATACGTAGCGAAGTGCCAAACCTGCGCCTTAGTAAAGGCGGAGTGCCAAAAGCCGGGAGGATTTCTTAAGTCCTTGCCTATTCCGGAGTGGAAATTCGACGACATCTCTATGGACTTTGTGCATGGTTTGCCAAGGTCGCAAAAAGGGAACGACGCCATCTGGGTGGTGGTCGATCGATTAACAAAGGTGTCGCATTTTATCGGATCTCAACCTAAGGAAACGAACGGCTTTGATTCGGGGCTGAAATGCCCAATCTGGGCCGAACACGGCCTGGCACACGCACGTGTCCAGGGCCGTGTGCCGCATTCACCGTCAAAATCGAATCTTCTGAACACGCACACGGGTATCGACCACGCCCGTGTTCGAGCTGACACGCCCGTGTTCCAGCTGACACGGCCGTGTAGCCGGCCGTGTACCCCATGATTTTCTCCCGTTTTCAACCCGAGCACTGCACGGGTTCTAGGACACGCCCGTGTCCTTGCCCGTGTCACATTGACACGCCTGGGCCCCCAGGCCGTGTACACGGGACATTTCGTCGAGGGGAGAACGATGACTCGATGACACGGCCTTGGACACGCCCGTGTCCTAGGCCGTGTGCCTTGTCTCGACGATCGTCGAGTGAATCTCGACGATTTCACCTTGACGATCGTCGACACGGGTCGACACGCCCTGCGACACGCCCGTGTCGCAGGCCGTGTGCCCATTCTCGACGAATCGTCGAGAATAACTCGACGATTTCACGGCTAAGTGTCGACACGGGTCGACACGCCCTGCGACACGCCCGTGTCGCAGGCCGTGTGCCCATTCTCGACGAATCGTCGAGAATAACTCGACGACTTCGCGGCTAAGTGTCGACACACGCTCGACACGCCCTGGGACACGCCCGTGTCCCAGGCCGTGTGCCTTCAGCCAGAAACCAAAACTGGCCCAAAACGTCCCCCTTTGCTCCTTTGAGTTTCGGGGCGTTACAACTCTCCCCCTCTTAAAAGAATTTCGCCCACGAAATTACATAAAGGAAAGATATAAAAACAACATTTGTACCTGAGCGGAACAACTCCGGATACTCGTCAAGCATAGTCTGCTCTCGCTCCCAAGAGAGCTCCTCACGACCGCAATTGTCCCACCGGACTTTGACCATCCTGATCTCTTTATTGCGTAGCCGCTTGACCTCCGAGTCCTCAATCCGCACGGGCTTGACCTTTGTCGTTAGCCCACCATCCACCGGCACTTGATCGACCGCGATCACTTGCGTAGGCTCTTGCACCGCCTTCCGAAGCACCGAAATATGGAACACATCGTGTAAACCACTTAGCTCCACCGAAAGCTTCAACCTATAGGCCGCTTCTCCAACTCGCTCCAGAACCTCAAACGGTCCAAGGTACCTCGGGCTTAGCTTTTTCAACCGTCGCACCCACGAGACACCCTTGAACGGCTTGATCTTTAGGTACACATAATCACCCACAGCGAACTCCACGTTCCTGTGCTTGGCATTATAGTACTTTGCTTGCCGGTCCTGAGCGATGAGCAACCTCTCCTGAATGGTTCTCACCAAAGAAGTAGCATCCTCCACTTCCGATCGCTTATACAACTTTGACTCGCCCGTTTCTAACCAAGACAACGGCGTGCGACATCTTCTACCATATAGGGCCTCGAAAGGCGCCATCTGAATACTTGCTTGGTAGCTGTTGTTGTATGCGAACTCCACCAAATAAAGGTGGTCCTCCCATTGCTTTCCAAAGTCCAAGACACACATGCGAAGCATGTCTTCCATGGTTCTATTAACCCTCTCGGTCTGCCCATCCGTTTGCGGATGGAAGGCTGTGCTAAACTTCAGCTTTGTTCCCAACATTTGCTGCACCAGCCTCCAATCATTGGACGTGAACCGCCCATCTCGGTCACTCACGATGCTGCGGGGCACACCATGAAGCCGTACTATATTATCCACATAAAGCTTCGCCAGCTTCTCCACCGGATCGTCCTTCCTATGCGGGGCGAATTCTAGCATATAGCAGTGTGAAGCTTCACCATGCGTGTTCCTATCTTGGCCAACAGGAGGCCATTAAACAAGCTGACGTGGTGACAGGTACGGTTTAATTTATAGCAAGTCAATTCCTTTATATGCTTGTTATGCACATGTTACCTTACCACTGCTTGTTTAGGATTCGTATTGATTTGTGAAAATCCGGCACGAGCACTCTTCGATACAGGAGCTTCACACTCCTTCTTGTCCGAAGGATTTATATCACGCATCGGAGTCCCTTCTTCGATGGCGAAGGATAAGTTGGATGTGTTGTTGCCCAATGGGTGTTCGATGCCAGCGGTTAGGATCTGCGATGTTCAGATTCGTATTGGGGAGTAGGAGTTCGACCTGCGGGCGTCTTTACTTCCGTTAGTGGAGTTCGACGTCATATTTGGCATGGACTGGCTCTCGGAGCAGCAGGCCCATATAGATTGCGGTAGCAAGGAAGTCAAGCTGGGAGCGAGTCGTGAGACGACTTTTACGGGCTTAAAGGGGTCGAGCAAGACGTTGATGTCTGCTCTTCAGGTGGTGAAGGCGGTTCGTGTCGGAGCAGAACTGTTCTTTACACTAGTGGAGGTTGCAAAACCGAAGCCTGCTTTGGATTGTATTTCAGTGGTATCAGAATACCCTGATGTGTTCCCCGCAGATCTTCCTGGAGCCCCGCCTCAACGGGAGATAGATTTTACGATCGAGCTAGTGCCAGGTGCAAAGCCTGTGTCACGATCTCCGTATCGGCTAGCGCCTAAGGAAATGGCGGAGCTGAAAGTTCAACTACAAGAGTTGTTGGAGCAAGGGTATGTGCGCCCGAGTTCTTCGCCTTGGAGCGCACCGGTCCTCTTTGTTAAGAAGAAGGACGGAAGCTTGAGATTATGTATTGATTATCGGGAGCTAAACAAGATGACTGAGAAGAATAAGTACCCGATCCCTAGGATTGATGATCTCTTTGATCAGTTAGTCGGGTCGACGGTGTACTCGAAGTTAGATCTCAAGTCTGGGTACTACCAGCTGCGGATAAGGGAGAGTGATATCCCGAAGACAGCGTTTAGTACGAGATACGGGCATTATGAGTTTACGGTCATGCCGTTTGGGCTGACTAATGCGCCGTCAGTATTCATGGATTTGATGAACAGGACGTTCAGGGAGTACTTGGACCATTTCGTGATCGTCTTCATCGATGATATTTTGGTGTACTCGCAAAGTGAGGAAGATCACTTCAAGCATCTTCATTTGGTGTTGGAGACGCTAAGGAGAAACCAGTTGTATGCCAAGTTCTCGAAGTGCGAGTTTTAGCTATCCTCAGTGGCGTTCCTCGGGCATATAGTGAGTGGAGAGGGTATTGCTGTGGATCCGGCGAAGATTGTTGCGATACGGGAGTGGCCTGAGCTTGCTACGGTAGCAGAAGTCCGGAGCTTTTTGGGGCTTGCCGGCTATTATAGGCGCTTCGTAGAGAACTTCTCGCGGATAGCGTTACCTCTCACTACTTTGACGAGGAAGGAGCATAAGTTCGTTTAGACGCCGGAGTGCGCGCGAGCTTTTGAGGAATTGAAGTGTCGGTTGACCACGGCGCCTGTGCTGAGTTCGCCGGTGGGGACCGAAGGCTATGAGATATATAGCGACGCTTCAGGCAGCGGTTTGGGTTGCGTGCTATTGCAGCACGGCAGCGTGATAGCTTATGGCTCGAGACAGCTAAAAGTGCACGAGAGGAATTATCCGGTCCATGACTTGGAGTTAGCGGCCGTGATTTTTGCCTTGAAGCTGTGGAGACACTATTTGTACGGTGTGAAGATTGATATCTACACCGATTACAAGAGTCTAAAGTACCTGATTGATCAGAAAGATCTGAATATGCGGCAGCGTAGGTGGATGGAGTTCCTGGGGGACTATACATTCAAGATCCACTACGTGCCTGGCAAGGGGAATGCGGTTGCGGACGCGCTGAGTCGCCGAGCCCCAGCTCAAGCGAATTGGCTATCAGTGCATGATGAGCGGTTGGTGCAGGAGCTGGAGGCGTTGGAGATTGTTTGTGTGGATAGACAATCTAGTGCTGAAGCAGTTCTGAATTGGACTGAAGTCCAATATGACCTGGCTGATCGGATTCGGCAGGCTTTGGATATGGATGCTCATATGAAGCAGTTCATGATAGAGGCTCTGGATGGGTCAAATTCCCAATTCGTCGTGGAGGACGGATTGCTGTGGAAAGACGGTCGTCTGTGTGTCCCAAGCATGGGCAATTTACGGGTGGAGTTGTTGTACGAGGCACACCATACCAAGTACTCGATTCACCCGGGGAGCACGAAGATGTACCGCGACGTCAAGAAACTATTTTGGTGGCCGGGTTTGAAAAAGGATGTGGCGCTATACGTAGCGAAGTGCCAAACCCGCGCCTTAGTAAAGGCGGAGTGCCAAAAGCCGGGAGGATTTCTTAAGTCCTTGCCTATTCCGGAGTGGAAATTCGACGACATCTCTATGGACTTTGTGCATGGTTTGCCAAGGTCGCAAAAAGGGAACGACGCCATCTGGGTGGTGGTCGATCGATTAACAAAGGTGTCGCATTTTATTCCGCATAGGAAGGACGATCCGGTGGAGAAGCTGGCGAAGCTTTATGTGGATAATATAGTACGGCTTCATGGTGTGCCCCGCAGCATCGTGAGTGACCGAGATGGGCGGTTCACGTCCAATGATTGGAGGCTGGTGCAGCAAATGTTGGGAACAAAGCTGAAGTTTAGCACAGCCTTCCATCCGCAAACGGATGGGCAGACCGAGAGGGTTAATAGAACCATGGAAGACATGCTTCGCATGTGTGTCTTGGACTTTGGAAAGCAATGGGAGGACCACCTTTATTTGGTGGAGTTCGCATACAACAACAGCTACCAAGCAAGTATTCAGATGGCGCCTTTCGAGGCCCTATATGGTAGAAGATGTCGCACGCCGTTGTCTTGGTTAGAAACGGGCGAGTCAAAGTTGTATAAGCGATCGGAAGTGGAGGATGCTACTTCTTTGGTGAGAACCATTCGGGAGAGGTTGCTCATCGCTCAGGACCGGCAAGCAAAGTACTATAATGCCAAGCACAGGAACGTGGAGTTCGCTGTGGGTGATTATGTGTACCTAAAGATCAAGCCGTTCAAGGGTGTCTCGCGGGTGCGACGGTTGAAAAAGCTAAGCCCGAGGTACCTTGGACCGTTTGAGGTTCTGGAGCGAGTTGGAGAAGCGGCCTATAGGTTGAAGCTTTCGGTGGAGCTAAGTGGTTTACACGATGTGTTCCACATTTCGGTGCTTCGGAAGGCGGTGCAAGAGCCTACGCAAGTGATCGCGGTCGATCAAGTGCCGGTGGATGGTGGGCTAACGACAAAGGTCAAGCCCGTGCGGATTGAGGACTCGGAGGTCAAGCGGCTACGCAATAAAGAGATCAGGATGTTCAAAGTCCGGTGGGACAATTGCGGTCGTGAGGAGCTCTCTTGGGAGCGAGAGCAGACTATGCTTGACGAGTATCCGGAGTTGTTCCGCTCAGGTACAAATGTTGTTTTTATATCTTTCCTTTATGTAATTTCGTGGGCGAAATTCTTTTAAGAGGGGGAGAGTTGTAACGCCCCGAAACTCAAAGGAGCAAAGGGGGACGTTTTGGGCCAGTTTTGGTTTCTGGCTGAAGGCACACGGCCTGGGACACGGGCGTGTCCCAGGGCGTGTCGAGCGTGTGTCGACACTTAGCCGCGAAGTCGTCGAGTTATTCTCGACGATTCGTCGAGAATGGGCACACGGCCTGCGACACGGGCGTGTCGCAGGGCGTGTCGACCCGTGTCGACACTTAGCCGTGAAATCGTCGAGTTATTCTCGACGATTCGTCGAGAATGGGCACACGGCCTGCGACACGGGCGTGTCGCAGGGCGTGTCGACCCGTGTCGACGATCGTCAAGGTGAAATTGTCGAGATTCACTCGACGATCGTCGAGACAAGGCACACGGCCTAGGACACGGGCGTGTCCAAGGCCGTGTCATCGAGTCGTCGTTCTCCCTCGACGAAATGTCCCGTGTACACGGCCTGGGGGCCCAGGCGTGTCAATGTGACACGGGCAAGGACACGGGCGTGTCCTAGAACCCGTGCAGTGCTCGGGTTGAAAACGGGAGAAAATCATGGGGTACACGGCCGGCTACACGGCCGTGTCAGCTGGAACACGGGCGTGTCAGCTCGAACACGGGCGTGGTCGATACCCGTGTGCGTGTTCAGAAGATTCGATTTTGACGGCGAATGCGGCACACGGCCCTGGACACGGGCGTGTGCCAGGCCGTGTTCGGCCCAGATTGGGCATTTCAGCCCCGAATCAAAGCCGTTCGTTTCCTTAGGTTGAGATCCGACGGCTGGGGGATGTTCCTGCAGGGATATACCCGTGAGTTGACTTGGAAAACTTCACTTTTCATGCCTTATCCTCTCTCCAAATCCTTGGAGAAAGTGGAGAGCCATTGGAGGAAGAAGAACTAGATCCCGCCATTGGAGGAGCTTCGGAGCTCCGAATCGCGAGCCAACTCCGGATCCACGTAGGCAACGCAAGTGCGGTGATTTCTATCCGATTACTTTTCGATGGCGCCAAAGAGGAACTCAAGGGTAACGATCCTCACTTGTGAGCATGATAGCTCTCTTTCTTAGCATAGGAAGCCCTCTCTCGTGAGTTTGCGAAGAGTTGGAGGCGTTCCTTCGGGTAGATATGTAAAGTCCCCGTTGTTTAGCGTCCGTATGCGAGAACGGACATAGGCATTTTGGTTGAAGCCTACCCGGACATGTTAGCCCGGATCGGTGTTGTTGCATTGCTTAAGGCCGGAGAAGACTCCGTGCTATTGGGTGTTTTCGGGTTTTCTACGCGGTAGATTGCAGCAGGGAGCCTTGGGGACTAACCCAAAGGTGCACCCGGAAAACTGGGCGGATACGAGATCTTGCCAACTTGGTGGCCTGAGAGCCAACTTGAACATAACGGGGTTATGTGTATTGCGGTAGAATGGGACTCGGTGAAAGTTTGACCCGCGCATATGGCTTAAGATGTCGTTGCGATGTGAGCACGGGTTAGATGGAGCCGTACCCGCTTTATGTCGTTCGGGTTAGAGAGACCTAAAGTTACATGGCACTCGCCGTTGGCATAAATGGGGGTCTTCGGTGGTCGATGGCTTAAATTGACGTGACCAATACCATGAAGACGAATTGCTCATAGGAATGGCCGTCTAAATGACGGTGGTGAGTCCGGAATGTTGATGGCTTTAATTGACGTAACATCGACCGGTTCATCGAGAATGTGCCCTGAGTGCACGGGATCGGGACGCGTGGCCGTGCGAGCCACCGTCTGTGATGAAATGGCTATGGTTATATGCATTGCTCGCTTGTGCTAATGAAATGCAGGGAAGGAGCATCGCCGCCCCGAGTTGTGGGCGGGATCGTTATAATTTGGTCAGCATTGCTGACCGTTGCTTTGTTTGCCACCGTGCGGTGGTTTGTTGCTTGCAGGTGCAGCTGGACCAAGCAGTCAATAGCGGGCTAAAGCCCTTTTTGCGAAGCTGGCCCTCGAAGGCCCAAGTGGAAATGTTTTCTGTTTTACTCATGTATGACCGGCCTGCGTGCCGAGGTTTGTAAATCATGTATTAGTCAAGAGAAACATTCTGTAAGGCCTTAAGGCCGAATATTTGGGTATTTTTGTAATAACATTCCTATGATCTTGTTAGTGGACATTCGTGCTCTTATGCTGGGTTCTTGTTTACAACTTATTTAAACTGCTTCCGCTAGAATGCTCTGTGTAGGACGTTGAGATTGGTTGGATGGTTTCCATAAGTAACCACCCGTTCTGTCTGTGGCATATGGCGTCGGGCCCCGGCCGGACCTACTGCTATATGCTATGCGACGGATAGGGGGTGTTGCACATACCATCACAACCGTTCGCCACTAGACTCAACGGTTCGTGCACTCAGGGCACATTCTTGGTGTTCTGGCAAAGCTCTTGCCCACCACCGTATCAGGGTCACAACCCAACGGTAAATCTCTTGAGCATTTACTCCATGGCGTGCAGCCGGAGTTTTATAGTCTTAGTGAACCGGGATTGGCCCTTAGCCCCCCATGGTCTCACGGCGCGCAGGCCTAAGACTCTTGCTATGCGCTCCAACAAACCGCACTATCTGGTCTCACGTCGGACGGACATAACGCAGGTCGGATCCTCCACCCCCGTTGCTCAAATTGCCTTGCCTTCTCCGAGTACAATGTACTCATGGATATATAAAGGTGCGGGTCGGTCTCACCAATCCTGTTCTAGGCACACAGCCTGGGTATTTCTCTTATAAACATTTTCTTATCATAACAGCGGGTCTTTCCTGGGCACTCCAGTACTTCCTATTACTCTCTTTTCACAGGTGGACAATGCAAATATCACAAATGTCAAGGGTATTTCCTGGCTACCATGCCAGTACTTCCTGTTACTCGCTTCACACGTGGACACCCTACGACATCAAGCATCACAAAGGGTCTTTCCTGGTCACACCAGTACTTCCTGTGCCTCATGCACAGGTATGACCCAAAAGCATAACACGGATATTTTCCTGGACTACCACTCAAGTACTTCATGCTACTCCTCTTCACAGGCATAACCCGTTGACTCCTTAAACTATACGTTTATCACGGAGTCTTCTCCGGTTCGTATGCAACATCACCAATCCGGACCAACCTGTCCAGATGGGCTTCACACAGCATGCCTATTCCGTACTCCATTTCCGAATCTATATGCCAACAAAGGGGATTTCATAAATCACCCAAAAGACTCCCAAAATCATCCACCTCTTGGTGTGGGAATCACAAACATATGCTAAAAGGAAGCCTTCACATGGCTAGGAAGAAAAGTCGCTACCCTTGAAGCCCTCTTTGGTGCCATGAGCTCCAAGCTAGCTTGAACGAATCACAAGAACTTTTCCTCCGCAACGTCGGCCTCAGAACGTAGCTTGATACTCTCAAGCTCCACCAGCACAGCCCTTATTCTTCTTCCTTCTTCTTCCTCCCCCTTTCTCTCTCTAACTTGTAGAAAGATGAAGGCACTAATCACAATGAGAATATGTTCTCAATTTTCGGCCTTTAGGAAAAATAGGAAAGAAGCTCAGCCCTTGGATCCAGGCTGAAGGAATGGACGACCACAATTTTACCAGAAAAGCTAATTTTTGCCTAACACGGCCTGTGACACGCCCGTATCCCAGGCCGTGTGCCTCAAGCGGTGGTCAACCGACTTATCCAAACCAGTGAAACGCCCATGGGACACGCCCGTGTCATGGGCCGTGTCACCCAACATGCCTTCAGACACGCCCGTGTCTGTGGCCGTGTTCATCGGCGAAAATAATCCCAAAATCGCCCGAGACTCACACGGCCTGTGACACGCCCGTGTTCCAGGCCGTGTGCCCATACACGGCACTAAGACACGCCCAAGTGCAAAATTCGTCGGGCTGAGTTCGTCGACCCGAAGGGACACGCCCGTATCATAGGCCGTGTTCATCCACTTCTCGACACTCGACGACCACATCTCGACACTCGACAATCGTCGAGCAAAATTCGTCGACCACACGACACGGCTTTGGACACGCCCGTGTCCTTGGCCGTGTGCCTTCTATCGACACACCATCGAGCGAAAAACGTCGACTCCCAGGCCAATCGTCGACACGGCCTCAACACGCCCTGAGACACGCCCGTGTCTCAGGCCGTGTTTGCTTTTCGACGATCGTCGACTCCAAATTTCGTCGACCTCGCGGCCAAATCGTCGACTCCAACTTGACACGCCCTGGGACACGCCTGTGTCCCAGGCCGTGTCACTCGAAAATTGGCCTGCTGAGAAAATTGGGCTGTTACAAACCTAGCCCAAATCAACTAGGGATCCAACAAACTATTGTGTGGGGTTTAGAGGGTAGTTGATTTTGGAGTGCTGGAAGAGATGGCGATATGGGTGGAATGATCTCTTCAGCAGGGTGTGGAGTGGCTCTAACAGCCCTTGTGCTCACAGAAGCTGTGGTGGAAGAGGTTGAAGCATTAGAGGGCTTGGAGATTGTCCTCTCCCACCTGCCAAAAAAGGCACAGGTTAGCCTTTTGCTGGCATTTATGAATATGGTCGGGGAGACCAGTGATTCAGCAGCCTTTTCCTTTAAGAAGATCCCTAGGATCCTTCCAAAACAAACTTCCTTTTTATTGTTCTTTTTCCTGTTTAGATCAAAGATGATCTGAGCCCAAGCCACTTGCTTCTTATTACCCACTGCACACATTACCAGAAACTGATGCATGGTTATATAATCATGTGCAGTATGCTTGCCTAGCAAGACTTTCCCAACAATATCTGCCAGAAACTTATATTCTGCAGATAAGTGCTTCTTCAACAATTTATTAGGGTTATCTCCAGCATAGCCCATCATGCTTAACATCATATCATATTCCTCATTCTCAATTTCCAATTCATCGTCTCCATTACTCAAACCAAATATTTCAGTCAAAACGGCGGGAGATAGAGAGATGGCGTTACCCGCAATTGTTCCAATCATGGTATTCTCCTCTATAGTTGAAGATATGTAGATCCATTCTCTAATCTCAGTTCTAGATATTTTAATCCTTGTTGTCATCAGATTCTTCAGTTGCTGCTCTTCCAGGAGTTCTAGAATATTCAGAAATATCGAGTCCGAATGCTGAAAAGAATCAAGGTCAACATCAAAGCCGGTGTCGAACTTCATCGCAGCCAATGTTCCGGCTGGAATCGCCATGAAGTCACCTGCAAGAGAGAAAAACGGCGTTCAAAGTGCAAGGGAACAGAAAGCGCGGGACGGAGGTCGAAGAAAACCTAGATATAAGGTTTTCCAGAATATGAATCGACATACACCGTTCCACGAAAATTAAAATATTCTTCGATCTGGATTCGACGAAATAATTTGGAGTTAAATGATTCGTCAAGCTCAGTCTGAAGATTTGAATACATTTCGTCGAACTCCGTTCGACAAAAGTGTTCTGAAGTGGATTTGTCGATCTCCGTTCTATGAAAACAACTTCACTCATAGAGAGTTCGTCGACCTCCGTTCGACGAATATCTCCCGAACTTTCCCTAGTTCGTCGAGCTTCGTTCGACGAACTCTGGAAAATTCATCGAGTGTAGACAGAAACTAAACTAAGTCTTCTTCATTGATCATTCCCAGCTGATTTATAAAGAACAGATTGTTTCTTTCATTCAGAGGTTTGGTGAAAATATCAGCTCTTTGTAAATTAGTGTAGATATAGACAAGTTTAATTTTGTTTTTGGCTACACACTCTCTTATGAAATGATGTCTAATGTCTATATGCTTGGTCCTACTGTGATGGACTGGATTTTGTGTTATGGTTATAGCACTTGTGTTATCACAAAGTAGAGTTGAATTATTTAAGTTGAGATCATAGTCTAGTAATTGATTTTGAATCCACAGCATCTGGGAACAACAGCTACCAGCTGCAATATATTCTGCCTCAGCATTGGAGGTAGACACAGATGACTATTTCTTACAAAACCAATACACTAATCCCATACCCAGAAACTGGCAGGTTCCTGAAGTACTTCTCTTGTCCACCCTGCATCCAGCAAAATCAGCATCTGAGTATCCAGTTAACTCAAATTCTGATTCAGTTGGATACCATAGGCCTAGACTTGGACAACTCTTTATATATCTCAAAAATTGTTTAGGAAAATTAGATGAGATTCTTTAGTGTTCGCTTGGAACCAGCACAAAGGCATGTGGCAAACATGATATCAGGTCTGCTAGCTGTAAGATATAATAGGGACCCAACAATGCCCCTATATATTTTTTGTTCAACAGGTTTCTCATGTGGATCAGAGTCCATTACAGCATTTGTAGCCATAGGTGTTTTCTTTGCTGAGGCATCAGCCATCCCAAACTTTTTTATAAGCTCTTTTACATATTTAGCTTGGGAGATGAAGATGCCATCAGGGAGCTGCTTCACTTGGAGACCAAGGAAGTAGGAGAGCTCACCCATGCTACTCATTTCAAATTTGGAATGCATGAGGTCAGAGAACCTCTTGCATAATTTGGAATCAGTAGACCCAAATATAATATCATCCACATATATTTGTACTGACAATGTTTGGTCCTTATGATGTCTAGTGAAAAGTGTCTTATCTACTATGCCTCTAATGAACTTATGCTCTAACAAAAAGCTAGGTAAGGTCTCATACCAAGCTCTTGGAGCTTGCTTTAGACCAAAGAGGGCTTTATGTAATTTAAAAACATAAGAGGGGTGAGTTGGAGAGACAAAACCTGGAGGTTGTTCAACATAAACCTCTTCTTTTCATACTCCATTCAGGAAAGCACTCTTCACATCCATTTGATAGACCTTGAATTTCTTGAAGGCTGCATAGGCAAGGAATATTCTGATTGCCTCTAACCTTGCCACAGGTGCAATGGTTTGGTCATAATCTATTCCTTCCTCTTGTCTATATCCTTGAGCAACAAGCCTAGCCTTTTTTCTCACAATCACTCCCTGGGCATCAAGCTTGTTTCCGTAAACCCATTTGGTTCCAATTACTGGGTAGTTTTGGGGTCTTGAAACCAAATCCCAAACTCTACATCGCTCAAATTGGTTTAATTCCTCCTACATTGCAATGATCTAGTGGGGATCTTGCTCTGCATCATGGATGGATAGAGGTTCAACCTGATAGAGAAAACAAGCATGCATCAAATCTTGGTTGAGTTGATGCCTTGTCTGTACACCTACTGATATGTCTCCAATCACTAGAGATCTGGGCTGATCCCTTAGTGTGACAAGATCAGTGGGTAGAGTTGGTCCTGCAACAGCATTAGGAACTAATTCCTCTTGTGGAATTATGTTTGCTATTGGGGGAAGATCAAGTCCTTCAGTGCCTTCATCTTCACTTTCTTCAATGACTTGTGGAGAAGGATGTGTTGGAACCTCTTGGGTGAGGTTAAGTCCATCCAAACTCTCACACAAGTGAGTACCTGTAAAGTGCTTTTGGTAGAAATCTCTTTCTCCTTGCAAGACATGTTAGCTTCATCAAATGTAACATGAATAGATTCTTCAATTTTTAGTGATGATTTATTAAAAACCCAATAGGCTTTGCTTACTTGGGAATATCCTAGAAAGATTCCCTCTCCAGCCTTAGCCTCAAACTTTCTAATGTATCTTTTATTGTTGTTGTGAATATAACATATACATCCAAATACTTTAAAATAGTTGATTTTAGGTTGCTTCCCTTTAAGTAATTCATAGGGAGTCATGTTCTTTAGTTTATCTATCAGGCTTCTGTTCAGGACATAATTTGCAGTGTTTACAGCCTCTACCCAAAAGGTAAGTGGCATATAAGCATCTGCAAGTATTGTACCTGCAACTTCAATTAGTGTCCTATTTTTCCTTTCAGCTACCCCATTTTATTGGGGAGTTCTAGGAGCTGAGAAGTAGTGCCTGATACCTTCCTTCTCACAAAACTCATGCATAAGAAGAGACTCAAACTCTGTGCCATGATCACTTCTGATCAATACAACATGAGTAGAGAACTCAATCTATATGGTCCTCAGAAAATATGTAAGAACCTTAAAGGTATCTGACTTAGATCTCAGAAAGGACACCCAAGTGAACCTTGAGAAGTCATTCACTATAACTAAGGTGTAGGATTTCCCTCCTAGGCTTTGCACAGCAATGGGTCCAAAGAGATCCATGTGTAGCAAATACAAAATCCTAGGTGAATCACTTTTATTAACAGATTTAAAACTAGATTTAGTTTGCTTGCCTAGTTGACAAGCCATGCAAAGACCTTCCTTCTTATAGGGACCAAAAGGTAAACCTCTAACAAGATTATCTTTTGATAGCCTAGCAATGTTTTTCAAGTTTACATGACCTAGCCTTTTATGCCATAAATCATTCTGATTACTAGTTATATTAAGAAGATATTAGAATTGGCAGATAGAAAATCAACTAAGTATATGTTACCATGTCTATTCCCAATTAAAACAGTTTGTTTTTCTTTATTAGCAATAGTGCAAGAAGATGAGTTAAAGTGTATCTGATAACCTTCATCACATAACTGACTTATGGAAATGAGGTTATGTTTGTGTCCTCTAACATATATCACTTTCTTGAAAGTGACTGCTCCAATCTTCACTTCTCCAAAACCTTCAGACTGGCCACATTTTGAATAACCAAAGATAACCTTTGGTACTAGCTTGGACTTATAGTTGGTTAAGATGTCCTTGCTGCCAGTCATATGTTTGGAGAATCCACTATCTAGGTACCATGTTTGATTATTTACTGGACAGTTCTTCACCTGCAATGAAAAATAATTAATTGTTCTTGACCCGGGTTACCTTGGGTCCTTTGTATTGTTGATATGAAAAAATAGATATAACAGAGAATTCTGGTTGAGATTTATATCCTAGAGGGTGATATCTTCTAGGTGGTATTACCCAATCAGCTACAGCGTTAAATGGTTTTCTAGAATTATTAGAGTTGCAGTTATAATTAACATTCATGTTAAGTATTTCTGGGTTCGACGAATTTCTGTGAGTTCGTCGACCAGAGTTCGACGAATTGGGTTGAGATCGTCGATCTCTGCCCAGAGAATGAACATATCCATTTTCTGTGCCCCACGTTCGTCGACCTCTGCTCAACGAACAATATAGAGTTCGTCGATCGTAGTTAGATGAATAATTATATCTATAGTTTGTGATAAGCGTTCGTCGAGTGGGGTTCGACGAACTGACAACATTTCATCAATCTGAGTTCGACGAATTCTCCTGAACCTTGTTTTTACTTGTGGTTTTCTGATTTTTGTTGTTTTGACCAATTGATTTTGGAATATGTTCTTTGGTTTGTTTATAGTTTATTATTTCTTTCCCTTTTGCAAAAATAATTTAATGGGGGTAGTCAGAATATTTTTCTTGAGGATGGGGGGCAAACATGATGAAGCTTCCAAGCCCAGCTTGTCATTAAACCTGGCATTTACAGTGCTTGTGATGTCCATCAACTTGAGGCTTCTCCCATTGAGAGTTTCCTCAAGTTGTTTAGCCTCATATAACTCAGTTTTTAATAATATGATTTGTTGATTAGCTAGAGTTAATTCATCCTTTAACTTATTATTTTCAGAATTAACATTTTCTAGGTTTCCTAATTTTTCACTAAGAGTCTTGATTTTCTTTTCTGAGTTAATTAAATCTATGCACATGGTTTTGAATTCAGATTTAAATGAATCAGAGCTATAATCAAAAGAGGATAATACCTTGTCAGCTTCGGATTCTGAAGCTTCTTCATTGTCTGAATCTTCTTCTTCTGAATGGCTTCTGGAGGCATCATTGGCCATTAGGCAAACTTCTTTAGCCCTTGCCTCTCCTTCATCTTCACTGGAGCTGGAAGATGTTGATTCATCCTCAGTCTCACTCCAGGATTCAGCCACAAAGCCTTTCTCCTTCTTCTTCTATTTGCTAGAGGAAGGTCTGCTATTGTGATGTCTTCTGGTATCTTTCTCTCTTCTCTTTTCCTTCTTCTGATTCTCTGGACACTCAAAGATGTAGTGTCCAGGTTTCCTGCAACCAAAACACACCACTTCTTTAGTTGGTGTTTTGTCATACCTTGGTTTGCCATCCTACCTTGATGACTTTCTCCTGAAGTCTTTCCTTGCCATTTTGTAGAATCTTTTGGCAAAAAGACTCATCAGCTCTTCATTGTGGTTGAAGTCTCTATCTCCTCAGCAGCTTTGAATGCAATGCTTTGTTATTTTCTTGTTGGAGGTGGTGTTCTTTGCTCAGCTACATCTCTGGATTTTATTAGCTGTTCATAGGACTTCAGCTTTCCTAAAAGAGATTCAGTGGAAATCTCATTTAGGCTTCTGGCCTCCTTGATAGGCCAGATCCTTGAATCTCATGAGCTTGGGAAGCACATAAGGATCTTATCATTCACCTCAGTGAGGGAGATGTCCTTGTCCAAGGTTTTTAGCTCATTGATAATTGAGCTTAACCTATTATACATATCAGCCACTAACTCAGCTTCTTCTTTCTTGAAATTCTGATACAAGGATATGAGATTGGATTTCCTGTCCTTTCTTTCATCTGCTGATCCAGCCACCATTTGATTTAGGCTATACCAAATGGCTTTGGCTGAGGTGCATTCAGCCACTTTTTGAAATATATCATCTAACATTGTTTGTGCCAGTATATTCATTGCCTTGGCATCAGCAATCTTTGCCTTCTTCTGGGCTTCAGTCCACTCAGGTGGTGGAACTACAGTTGTGCTTGAAGATGTTTCAGAAGTAGATGCTTGAGGGGGACCTGTAAAAATGGAGTTGTAGATATCTTCATCAATAGAGTTCATGTACAACCTAATTATTTCCTTCTAGATGGCAAATTTATTCATATTGTATACTGGAGGTTTTGTTCTTGCATAGTCCTTGTTCTGTGACATGCTGTATGAAAATAAATCTGATAGGAATGTAAAGACAGATCTAACTCAGGATCTTTGGTTCAAGGGTTAGCTTGTACAACCAAGGGAATCCTGCTCTGATACTAATTGAAAGTGATGTGTTAGATCTGAAATACTCTAGAGGGGGGGGGGGGTGAATAGAGTATTCTTAAATCCTTAAAATCTTTTACAGCTTTTACTATAATTGTGAAAGTGCATAAACAACTTAATAAAATATAAACACAATAATCCTAGAAAGCACAAACACAGTAAGAACAAAAAGAAGCGGAAACCAGACAACACAAGAAATTTATAGTGGTTCCCCAACCTGGGTACATCCACTCTTCTACCACCCTGGTAGGAATCCACTCAAAATTTTGATCGGGTGCCTGACACCAATGAGCCTTTGATCAGGTGCTCAAAAATCAAACCTCAAGTCTTTTGGTCAGGTGACTTACAACCAAGAATAACTTTTGAAGGGAGTTATAACCCTTTATACAGTGGGGGGTGAGAGATGATATTATCTTCTCTTTCTCAATATACAACTGAGAAGACTTGTGGATATGATTTTAGCAAATGGCTCCCCCTGTGATGTAGAATGGTTCAGGGAAATTTGGAGCTTTGCTTCAAGGTGATAGGTCTTCAATCTTTAAGTCTAGACCAGAAAGATCTTCAGGAACTTCTTGATAGATGGAATAGTTGTTGTCCTTTGAAGTGTCCTGGAGAGTTGAAGAATGAAGACTCTTGATTTTGATTAATTGATATTCTTTTTCAGGTAGCAGATGTTCTTCTGGTCTAGGGCTTCTTGAGTTGCTGTATTAGAGTTCTGAGAGAGAGAGCAGAGAGTTTCTTATTGCAGACTGATTGTGATTTTCTGTCTGTGTATGTATGTTCTATTCTCCTCTGTAGGAAAAGAGAGAAAATCTCATGTATATTTCCTATCAAAATTATCTTTCGAAATTTGAATTCCTGTGCAATCAAATCTAATGGCCTTGAGAATAAATTGCATTGATTTATTTCCCCAACTGTCCCATGGAAAAATGGCAAGCAATAATCCCGTAGAAGACCATAATTAATGCTTTATCTAACGGTTATATTCAGAGAATATTGAAGCATTAATTACTCAGGAATTATTGCATTAGGAAAGGGACAGAAGGGTGGAAATGACTAAGTCTGGATTCGTCGAACAGATAACAGAAATCGTCGAGTTGAGTCCACAGTTCGTCGTGCTGAGAAGTTGTGTTCGTCGACCAGAAAGCTTCTATTCATCGAGCTGAGTTCCAAGATCGTCGAGCTAAAATAGAACTGCACTCTCTAGAAACTTTGCTTATTCTGTGTATAAAGTTCGTCGGGCTGATAACTGGTTTCGTCGACTGAAGTTCAGCAAAGTATTTCTAGACTTAGAATATTTCATATGCTTCTTGAATGAAGTGTTGAAGTGAAGTATCCAGAAATCGTCGACCTGAGAATTTGTTTCGTCGAGCTGAGAACTACTAACTGCTGCTTCATAACTTTTGCCAAAGTGGTCAAAGTTCATCGAGCTGAGAATCTTGAATTCGTTGACTGGAGATGATTCTGGACTTAGATAAATTGAGAAACTTCTGGAATCATAAGTTGAAGTAGAGATCCCAGAAATCGTCGACTAGAGAACTAAGTTCGTCGACCTGAGTCTAGAGAACAAAGTCTGGACTTAGAATGCTGAAGGTAGAGTCCAAAAATCGTCGAAGTGGGAATCAGGTTCGTCGAGCTCAGCTCAGAGAATTTTCTCTGAGATTGTCGAGCTGAGCACGACAATCATCGACCTGAGTTCGACGAACGTCGAACTCATTTTACTGAGTCTTTGAAATCTCTAGGTCTTTGAAGTCTCTGGCAGTCTGATGATGGCTGGTCCATGAAATGTTGAAACTAAGGACTTGGCCTAGACTCTAGGACACAACTATGACCCTGGCTATACATGATGGGTCACAAGATCCTAACTTAGTGAACCTAGCCCAAATCAAACTAGGGATCCAACAGAGAAATGAGGGTTTAACCCTCAACTCCCGGCCTTATACCAACAGGGAGATCTCTGGGCCGTTCGATCCTATTAGAAGGAAATGAACGGCCACGAATCGCCCTGAAAATAACTTTCCTAGGCCGAACATTGCTTGTGACATGCCTGTGTCGCAGGACGTGTCTCATGATCTAAAAATGATCATCAAACACATAACATGACACGGTCTCAGACATGCCCGTGTTACACTTAACACGCCCGTCTCATCCTCCGATACGCCCATGTCAAAGGGCATGTTACTTAAGCGACACATGAAACCATCACGTCCTGACCAGGGAACGGTCATGAGACATGCATGTGTTATGTTTGACACGCATGTGTCAATCAGCACACGCTCGTGTCACAGGGCATGTTCCTCAATCGACACAGGAACCGTAACGTCCCGAACAGGACACGGTTTCTCAACACGCCCGTATCAACTTTTGACATGCCCGTGTAGACCAGTACACGCCTGTGTTCTAGGTCGTGTTCCTCACTCAACATAGCCCGGCTAACACAGAGCAGGACACAGCCCTGGACACGCCCATGTCTCAGGCCATGTGCCCGACCTCCAAGTATCGTCGAGTGCATTTCGGCGATCACATGGAAAATCATTGAACTCGTAGCAGGACACGATCATGGACACGGCCATGTCCCAGGCCGTGTGACCCTTTTCAGGCCCCAAATTATCCTTAAGACGCTACCAGATCATTTCAGAGTTTTGGGGTGTTACACATACCGCGTGGCGCAACCAATTACCTCGTGGAGCTAGCTATTTGAAAGAGAAAGATTCATTTGGAATGTTATTCCAGATTTGGATCACAGCTGGCACAACAAGTGCATGAACCTACTGTCGGGAGCTAGTCTTACCGCTAGCGATATCCTATTTTCATGAAGACATATAAAAATCCACCTTTGTTTCTATGCCTGTACAACAGAGAAAATGAAAGGACAGGATTACGTGCATTCTAGGGTTCGGTCGATCTTTCTTGCGCTCCGTTCCAAAAGTCTCCGTCGAAGAAGAAGACAGTTTTCTCCCTGCCATTCATGAACGAAGAACTCCGGCAATCCAATTCTTCATTGAATATGAGGATCCGACTGATCGCTAGCAAACGAAGATCTCAAGCACCGACCGTGGATTGCTCTACGGAGAAGTCTTCAAGAGGGAGAACATCAACCTTTTAATTTTCTACTCACTTATCTGTAATCTTTTCTTTTTTGAATTTTGTGGTGAGGGAAATCGACCGGAAGGTCGTCAAAATTAGGGAAGGATTTTGTGAGAAATTTACTTGGAGGGTCGTCGAATTCCGAGGAAGATTCCAGGAGAAATCATCCCTGGAAAGGGATGTCTAGATTGCGTGGATCTAGCTATTCTCTAAGACCCTTCCTGGTGTGGAGGTGAAGAGCCGTCTTGAAGACCATTCTCTGAGGGAAAAGGAGAGAGCCAACCTGTCCATGGAGTGGATCGGTATAGAAACCAAAAGAGTTTTTATTCCTTATCGCCTTCGATCTCCGGCGTCATAGAGATCACACTTGTGTAATCATCTAGAACAATTGATAATCTAATTCATGCAATGAAATTTTATTATTCTGAGTTCTTTAATTCTATGATTGTTCTGGTGTTGATAAGTACGTGTCTGTGTTGTGGACTTACAAACGAACACCCATAAGAAAATGAGTTTCGAGACTTACCGCCAAGCGATAGCTACCTAACACCCGCGGTAGCTTCCAGAACTCAATTTTCTGTGTACGAAAATTTTAAATTGCAAATAACGCTCTAAACCTTATTCACCCCACCCCTCTAAGGTTGGCCATGAGATCTAACAAGTGTTATTAGAGGGAGGTTATTCCAAAACAGTTTCAACACCGGGAATAATGGGCAACCATGACCTTGAATCGACCAATGGGGATGAAAATTTATACACTGAAAATTCGTTTGCACCACCTCTATTCATAGGATTGAACTATAACGAATGGAGAACACTAAAGAAGAAATTCCTTATATTATTAGATATAGAAATTTGGAACATGACGCGTGTCAAGCCCCCGAATAACTTAAATAAGCACGAATGCTATTTGAATGCCAAAGCCATGAATAGTATATTTAGTGGGCTGGGTCAAGACATTTTCAAACTTATCTATACGCTTCATGATGCATATGATATATGGAAATTTCTTAAGCTAACGTATAGTTCTCCTTCTATAGATCATGAAACAGATCATCTCCTTATGGATCCAAGTGGAGACTCAAATTAAGATTAACTATCGGAGAAGGGCATCTCAGACACATCAAGCCAAGAGGAAGATGACAAAGGAACCGTGTGTTCAAATCATGTAGTGTCCAAAAACACTGTAAGGAAGTCAAACTCCTCTACTATGTGTATCTCTATCTCTACATTACGGATGTTAGAAAATGCTAAATGTAGACTTAAGAAATTAAATAGTATTAACTTAAAACTATTGTTAGAAGATCACTTGTAAAAACAAATGTTAATGTAGGATCTACTGTCGTCGTGCCAAGCTATCAGGTGTGCTCTTTAGATAACCCTCCTACACCGTGTATAGATGTCAATGTACTGGAAGAAAGATATAAGTCTCTTGAAAAAGAACTCCTCTCTGCATCAGAATGATAAATTATTTCTGGAAAACACATCATTGAAAAGTGACTGTGCTG
The DNA here is from genome assembly GCA_039583875.1 of Platanthera guangdongensis. NCBI lineage: Eukaryota > Viridiplantae > Streptophyta > Magnoliopsida > Asparagales > Orchidaceae > Platanthera > Platanthera guangdongensis. The sequence continues at coordinate 62,051,494 of CM077166.1, read as the reverse complement.
AATGCAAAAATTGTAAAGTTGAAATTGAAGAGATGGACAAGACGTTCGATGAATTTAGAAGTGACTATAAACCTCATATCGAATCTTTAGTCTCCACTCTCAAAAAAACACAGTCGCATTCAATAAAGCTAAACATAACCTCAAACTGATAAATAAAGAGCTAGCTATAAAAATCAACATGCTGAAGGAAATAATGCTCAAAAACTCACAGAATCCAACTCCTACGATGCACATGAAACCTGAAAGCACGTTGAATATGAACCACCGTCCAATGGATGCATTAATCAACGGAAATGAGAAATGTCAAGAATATATACATGTGACTACAAAACAAAAAAATCATATTTACATGTGCAAACCAACTACTCCATTCATAAAATCAAATGAATGCAAGTTTTCTTCAAGTAAGTGTTATGCTATGAGTCATTACACAATGCACATTTATCACAACTCCAACAGCAATCTCAACATTGTTAATCCACAAACGCAATTATGCACAACTAGCGATCATGTAAGGACTCCTAGACAGTTAAGTGGAAACTTGCAACATAAGAATAATAGTAAGCCAAAGTATGAATGGAGGCCCATCATTCAGATGAGCACATCGATTTTGCTCAAAAGTGGTCACTCACCATCATATCCCAAAGGTGTAACACGTTATGTTTGGGTACCCAAAGAAACCACCACTCCTGGTCCCTTTTGGATACCTACATCTCTTATCCATTAGTATCTACGAACTATGTCGAGTAGAAACTAATCAAACCAAAAAAATACTCGATAATCTACATCACGATATGTTCAATATTCATTTTATTCTTCTTATCTTATTTTCTATTATTTTTTTGTTTGTACTTCACTATATGCTCATTGAATATTCTTTATGTAAATATGCTTTAGCCTATCATGCAGTGTATTTTCACTCTGTGGGTGTTTGTTGTGAGTTAGCATGATAAGATGACAACATCAAACAAATTACAACACAATATCAAAAAATCACAATGAGTATAGAGGCGACACAAAACACATCACATGATAGATAATTATTAACTGAGTCTGGAGCCCACCTGTTTATTATATAACAAACTACAATAGATAAAACATGAACAATATATATATAAGTTGCTACTCCTCTGAAGAGGTGGGAGAAATATTGAGCTTGCCCATAATCGTTTTGAGCATCTTTTTCATCCTTTCAACTCCTTCGCTGTCTGTGTGATCTCCCGACCTTGATCCTCCACTAGGTCGTAGATATCCTGGCTAGTCTCCCTAAGGGACCCTATACGGTGTATCGGTGGCTGCGATGGAGGTCCTCGTGCCCATGAGGAAGAAGGAATCACACCTATCTTGTAGACCTGCGGGAAGTTATCTATGAGGTAAGTAGACCAGTCAATGCCCTGTACTTCTCTGTTAGGACCTCTGGATCACACCAACCAAAGGCAGTGTGTTCACCCACTAGTGGTCAGGAGATTTCAGGCAAAAAGTGTAGTGTATCATGGAAAGAATGAGATCTGAGACACTGAAGGACTTCTGGTCCAGGATATAGTACGTCACCATCGACAGCTGGGTCGTGACCTTCCTGGTGTCCCCATCCTTGAACATGAGGGAATGACGTAAGATATACTGGATGATGCGAGCGTCGACAGTGAGAGTGTCTATAGAGGTGAAAAGATTTGAATGCCCCTCCACACTGTGAAGGACCTTGTTTATCTCCCTCCAGTCCCAAGTAGTTCTAAAGGACTCCACGAAGTCGACGACTGGATAGTTGGGGGTCCACACATGTTTATAGTCATGATCTGCAAGGGTTTATTGTCACTATCTTTATGCCAATGCTGGACTAGACACCCCCATTGAGGCGCATCTGAGCGAGATCCTGAAGGTTATTGTAGAATTCTCGAGTGATGGCAGAGGAGAATGGAGAACAGGATGAGATCACTGCAAGCACACCAGATCCTTCCAAGAACTCATAGATGTGAGAATATCGATCATTAATATCTATGATCATCGGAATGCTCACAGTCGCATCATCTATGGCTGGGTAGGTGTAGACCGGCATGCCGGACCTCTTTGAGAAGTTGCGACGTGTAGACTGGGAACTTGACAAAGCCATTTCCTAAAAGTAAACCAAACACAAAAACTGTCTCAGTAGAAAATACACAAAAGCGGGAAAATGAACATTTTTTTTGGTATTCAAGACCGACTACTGTAACCTTTCACGGGGCAATAATGTTTTATTGTCGAGCGATAGCATGACAGACTGTCTTTATCCTCTTCCTCTGAATAGGGTCCAAAACCAAAATTTTTGGCTTAAAATGGGATTTTCAAGATCCAAAACCCCTCCCAAAAGTGATAGAAATCATAGATCCATGCATATGGCGAATATATCGGAGATAGTAAACAAGATCCAAAAAGAAAAACTCACCTAACATGGAGAATCACGAAAAGCTACACTGATGCAAATTAGGCTCCAGATCTTACCAAAAACGAGATTTTTGAGTAAATCGTTCATTCTAAAACACCAAAGACACGAAATCCGAGTCGTCACAAGCTAGATCCATGAAAAACAATGAAGATCCGTGGCAAAAATCAGAAACAAAAGGCACCTTCAACACACAAATAGTCGCGGATCATGCTCAAGAACTCATGAAATCAAAACTTCGATCTAAAATCTAAAACTACAAGGAGTTTGAGAGAGAGAGGGAGAGAGAAAGTACCTTAAAGTAATGAAGAAGAGCTCCATGGGAGAAGAACATCTGTAGTAGTAAATGGAAGTGCGCATTTGTGCAGATCTAGATCTTAATTGAGGCTTATATAGTCCAAAGCTACCGTAGAGCGATAACCTTACCACCAGTGATAACTCTTCCTTTAGTACTATTACTTATCTGCCCTAGTAAATTCTATCATGGTGTCCTAGTATACCTGCGATCATTAATCCATTATTATTGTTTCACAATAGCGGGGGCGTAGGTGTGCGTGCTTTAGAGAAGCTCACCTATAAACTATGTCATGTCCTTAACCAAGAAGGGTTCCAGTAGGTCCTTGTGTGGCGCTGGGGGGGAGAGTTTTAGGTTGAGCGGGTTCTTCTGTATGCACATGGGATTAACATCCCACCCTTGGCATTTGTGCAGCTCCTGATGCCCATCCGTCACTTAGTACTGGGCTAGGGTGAAGACATATGGCTTAGGTATTGGATTATTGGGTATGCTCAGGATTCACATATCTACTACATGAATAATATTTCACTTATCATGTTCATTATATTCATGCACAATATTCTATCATGCTAGCTTATGTTTGCATCATACATCTCTTTGAGCCTTCATGTCTTTAGAAAAACACATGTTATTTTAAACATATATATATATATATATATATATATATATATATATATATATATATATATATATATATATATATATATAACAATGTAACTGAACAAAAGTTTATATATCTCGTTTTATTCATCTTGTTTGTTGATATTTTTTATGTTTCACATTTCCTTTGTGTATTTGCTTTTGTTTAGTAGAGTCATCGTGTCATTTTTTTTAAAAAAAGATAAAAATGAAAAAACTGTGAAGCACTCACTTCCTCGGGCACACATGACCCGAACTTAGTCTATAACAAGTACGCACAATATTTGAGCTAAATTGTTAATCCGTGTGAACATTGTCCCCGGTCGTGGTGTGTCGAATCTATTGGTGCTTAGCTACTGAGTGCAACATTACATGTTAGTGTACATTGATTATGCCTCCAGGTACGGGTGAGGATTTAGATAGGGAAATGATGACACACTATTCACACATCCCTAGACAGAGCAATCATGTAGGAATGTTTGGCTTACATGATATAACTCGTGACATTGTATCTTAACACGCTAGAACTACCTTGACTAATCAATGTCATGATACATATGTACTTCTATAAATATTATAATGTTGGGCCAAATTTCTAGTGCTAAGATCTTATGTATACAAGTTAAACTGTATCTATCTAGGAGGATAGACTTTGATTGACTCGGGACTCATTTGATCTCACAAAAAAATTATATAAAAAATGATAGCTCAAAGCAAACTCCGAAGAAAAATATATAGGATATTAATGGTCTCGTCAAGGACTCCCCCCCCCCCCCGAAGCACTACTCACTCCTCCTGATAAGTCGTTATGAGAATTGTGAGGATGAGCACCTTGGCTCAAAGGGTCATTTCGATATGAATAGCCACTACCTTAAGCTTAGTGCCCTTCATTCTGATCTTGGTATGACATAGATTGGTATGTGACGTGATTGTTCACTCTATTTATTTTGTGTTAAGCATTTTATAGGATCGAGATAAAACATGTAAAATATGATACTTCTACTTAGTGTTTTCTCTCTGTCGATGCTATACATACACACGTCATTACCCTCTCTAACGCTTCCATGAATAAGAATTGGACATAAACTGCACTATATGTTTTTAGCACATATGTAGTAGCACACAATTTATACTTGTTACGTATACAATGTTCTCATGTGATCCACTCTATCACTCTCGTAGCATTGTAGTCTTACCTGTTATGTGCCTAGTTTAATCTGTATTGTCCAATCCATATTCTTTCTGAAACAAAATTGACTTTTTTTTTCTGTGTACTCTACACATTTGTTTTTCACCCATGGGTTACATATTCTCTGATTTGCATTTCTTGGGACACACCTATGATTCTCCCTTTGTGTTGTCCTGTTTATGTGCATTGTTTGTTGTATTTATAATGCTTATCATAATTTTGAGTGTTTCATCCGATATGTGTGGTTGGTCGTGCCCACCCCCTTTGATACTATCAAATGGGGATAAGAGATTGTTTATGGGAATTGTTCATGGGTATTTTCTCATGTAGGGGGAGCTTGTTTCAATGCCTTCAAATAGATAAGGGTAGCGCGTACAACACAAAGATATGGGGAGCATGTAGAACACATAGGTAGGGGGAGTCTATGTGTAAGGGAGCCATATAGGAGACCTGAAACCTGAAAATTACTTTCTTATATATATATTGACTCTACTATCATGTACTGTATTATTTTTCATGAACGGGATTTGATATTATCAAAGGAGGGGAGTTTGTTGGAACCAGTGTTTCACATTCTATATGTTTGATAATATCAAATCCCAGGCTGTATTTGATCACATCTTGTGTTGGTAGAGTGTGCAGGTTGATAGGTTCAATCAAAGAAGAGGAACTCTCCTATGTATGCTAACGCCGAGCGATAATAGTTACCGCTCTGGGCGGTAGCCGTGAATTAATTGGATAGGGCGCTCGGGAAATTACCGCGCCACGCTAGCACTAATGCATGTGCTAGTACAAAGAATTATTTTGGACAACCTCTTGGGAAACTACCGCGGGCGATAGTTCTTACCGCGTCATGCTAGCCTTTCGTTGAATGCCGAAAAGGATTTCTCAAGAAATCAACCTACCTCCAGACGACAGTTCTTACCGCGCCGCAATAACATTACGACGAATGTCGAGAAGGATTGCTCGAGAAATCAACCTACCGCCAGGCGACAGTTCTTACAGTGCTGCGGTATCCATTTCAAGAAGGATTCGTCGTGTTAATGACCTAACGCGTGGCGCTACCTTTTACCGTGTGGCACTAGCGATTTGAAAGAGAAAGATTCGTTTGAAATATTTTTCCATATTTGGATGACAACTGGCACAACAAGCGCGGGAACCTACCGCAGAGCGCTAGACTTATCGTCTACGGTATCCTATTTTCATGAAGATGAATAAAAGGCCGCCTTGGTTTCTGTGCATGTACATCAGAGAAAAAGAAAGGACGGGAGTACGTGCATTCTATGGGTTTGGCCGCTCGTTCTTACGCTACATTCCACAAGTCTCTGTCGAAGAAGAAAACAGTTTTCTCCCTCCCATTCATGAACGAAGAACTCCGGCGATCCAAGACCTACATCGAATACGAAGAGCCGACCAGTCGCTAGCAAACGAAGATCTCAAGCATCAGTCGCGGATTGCTCTACAGAGAAATCTTCAAGAGGGAGAACTTTAACCTTTAAATTTTGTACTCCCTTATCTGTAATCTTTTCTTTTCTGAATTTGGTGGTGAGGGAAATTGACCAGAAGGTCTTCAAAATCCGAAACGGTTTTTGCGATAAATCAACTCAGAGGGTCGTCGAATTCCGAGAAGGATTCCATGAGAAATCGTCCTGGGAAAGGGACGTCAAGATCGGGTGGATCTAGTGGGGCTCTAAGACTTTTCCATATATGGAGGTGAAGATCAGGTTCGAAGACCTTTCTTAGAGGGAAAGTGAGAGAGACAACCGGTTCGTGAAGTGGATCGGTATAAAAACAAAAAGAGTGTTTATTCCTCATCGCCATCGATCTCCGGCGTCATAGAGATCACACATATGTAATCATCTAGAACAATTGATATTCTAATTCATGCAATGAAATTTATGCTTCTGAGTTGTTTAATTCTGTGATTGTTCTGCTGTTGATAAGTACGTGTCTGTGTTGTGGGACTTGCAAATGAACGAGCAGAGGAAAATGAGTTTCGAGACTTACCATAGAGCATTAGCAATCTAACGCCCGCAGTAGCTTCCAGAACTGGATTTACAGGGCCTGAAAATTTTAAATTGCAAATAACGCTCCAAACCTTATTCATCCCCCCCTATGGTTGGCCAAGAGATCCAACATATTCTAAGTCTTTTCTCGAGAAATTCCCTGAAGATTTCTCGAGAAGCAAAGTTTATTTATCGAGAAAGGAAGCTAGTTCTCGAGAAATCAAAAGTGTTTCTTGAGAAGCCAATTAAATTTCTCGAGACATCAAGTTGTTTCTCGAGAAATAAGTCTTTAAGTTCACAGAATTTTCGTTAAGCAAATTTCTCGAGAAGGTCAGGTCATTTCTCTAGAAATTGATTCTTTTCTCGAGAAATCATATTCGTCTAGATAAATCTGTCTTCAGTTCTAAATTTGTGCTAAGTAATTTTGTCGAGAAATAATATCCTTCTCGCGAAATCAGGTATTTCACTTCAAAGAATTTTCGCCAAGTCTTTTCTCGAGATGCCATGACTTTTCTCGAGAAAGCTAGTCATTTCTCGAGAAATCTATTCCTTCTTGAGAAATGGACTTGCCGATTTTTCGTTCTAAATCTTTTGATGGGATTTCAAATTAATCTAAGTTAATGATGATTGATCCACGTGGATCTTTCCATGATGACTTATGATCGTTAGACGATGATCTATAAATACTCCTTTCATAGGATTTTCTGACCCTAATCACAAGAAGAATTATTATAACAATCAAAAACGCAATTCGTACTTTCCAAAATTTGGGAGAAGCCGCACCTTCGCCATCATCATTCTTCTTTTCTGCTCAACTCTCGATCCAGCAATTAGAAATGAGAAAAGATTCAACATATCCAAGTTTTAAAGATTCTTTAACATCTACTTGATTGTGTCGAATCCAAGGTTTTCCGATCAAGTTTTCTCGGTTTTCTTCCTCAACCTTATACACAGAGTTTTTCAGTTTTAAAAAAAGGAAGATTCTTGATGATTTCAGATCTTGAAGAGTTAAATTTTTAGTGTTGTTTGTAAATATTATTTTAACGTTTGTAGGAGCTTTGTCACAACCCTTGAAAGTGAAGATATAAATCTAACTTTACACTAGAGGGGGGTGAATAGTATATATTAAAACTTTGATTTTATTTTTATAGTAGTTAAAAATTAAGTGATATATATATATATAGACAGATAAAAATCACAGCACATAAATAAAAAGAAAAAAATCACAGACGACACATGGATTTTATAGTAGTTTCCCAAAAAATCTGTGTAGGTCTACTCTTCTACCACCCTGGTAGAAATCCACTACAAGTTTTTGACTCGGTGCCCCATCACCAGAAGATCTATTTTTTAAGGGAGATCTAGCAACCCATTGTGTTTTGATCAGGTACCCAAAAGCAAACCTAAGCCTTTTGATCAGGTGACTTATGAACTAAGAGTTAACTTTTGAAAGGGAGTTATAACCCTGTACACACTTTAAAAGTAAACTATATGAGTTAGATATTGTCTTCACTTTCAAGTATCTCTGAGAAGATTTTAGTGGATGATGTTGTAAAAAGCTCCCCGTGATTTTAATAGAATTTGTGATCAAGGGAGGAGACTTTTCTTTAGAGTGTAGGCCTTCTTGAATGTTGTTCCTCTCTAGCTGATGTTTGAGACAAATATGTATTTTGATGTCTCTTAAGGAGAGTCTGAAGTAGAATTCTATAGATTTCAAAATCTCTCTGTATTCCCCAGAATCCTTATCAAGTATTAATCTTTTATAGCTATATATATCTGCTGTCAGGAAGAATTCAATATTTTGAAATAAAATGATTCTGAAATGGCTGAATCCCATGAGAATTTGTAACTGCCTTGGTAATTAATTAGATTAATAACTCTGTGATAAATCTATATTTAATGCTTCCTTAAACTGCTATATTCATTAGAATAATTAGCATTAAATATTAGAGTTTTAGTTACCAAATCTTTGAAATCATTGTGCCATCTGTTAATATAGAAACCATTGAATTAGTCGAACTCAGCAACGCTTTTGTCGAATAGAACTTGGAATTGTCAAGCTAAGCTTGGATGAACTAAGCATTACTTTTGTTGAGCTGAGCTTAGCCTTCGTCGATCTGATTTTCAACAAACTGAGCTATCACTTTCGTCGAGCTGAGCTCTGCATTCGTTGAACTGAGCTCAGAGTTCATCGAACTAAGCTCAGAGTTTGAGACCTAAGTTAGTCGAGCTGAGTTCAGAGTTCATCGAACTGAGCTTCTCTGTAATTCCTTCTGAAGTAACAATGCTGGAAATAACCTATGGCCCTAGTCTATACAAGTTGGGTCAAAATAAACATGTTAAACGAATAATAGTAATCATAGTCCAAATCAGTAATAAGGAGTTCCAATAATCCCCCCTATTTGGGTTAGGATACTATCAAAAATGAAAAACACAAAGCATAATTTTCTGACAGAATTATAAATTTTCAACATATATAAAAAGTGCTTTGAGAAAGTTTATAAACATAACAACAAAGTTCAAAAAATAAAATTAAAGTTAGGATTTCTTTTGAGAAGCATCAGCTAAAGGATTTGTAGAAGACTTGGTTAAGATCAATTGTCTTGTAGGATCATCAGACTCCCTTTTTCTTAACTTCAGATCATGAGAGCTAATGATCTTCGGAGAAGAGACTGTAGGGACAACTGTTTCTAGATGTAAACTCATATATTCATCAACATTAAACATGTTTTTTTTCTGATATTTTTCTAGTTCATGTTGCCTGTAAAAGTACATTATAGTAAATTAAGAAGTGTCCATACCTTCAGTCCTTACTTTCTTTATCTTAGCAATTGCAACTTGTTCCTTGAACCTGGCCATTCTATAAACAGGGTCTAATTCAGGTTCAATTACTGGAGAAGCTGGCCTTTCTTGGGTAGGATATTGCTGGCTGCTCTATCTTCCATAGATCTCATACCATGCAGGTCTGTATTGCCTTGAGGATCTATCTTACCTGTATGAGTTATTCTAGAAGTATAAGATGTAGGCTTCTGAGAAGAAGTACCTGTAGAACCTGCTACTAGAGGAGGAGGAGTACCACTCCAAGTTTTTGGAGGTGAATGATATTTTTCATTTTCTTCCTCCTTTTCTGCTCATTTTTAGAGTACCTCATGCTATGTGGATGGTTTAGTGTAAGAGTAATACCATGCAGTATATAATAAGGAATATCAGTTGTAGATGAGGGTTGAGGAGCAACCTTGACTGAAGCCTTTTTCCCTGATTTTCTTTTCTTAGAATTAGAATCTTCGGAATCATCAGAGTCTGTAGGATCATCACATTGCTCCTATACATGTTCATATAATTCATCAATTTTTTTAGCTGCCTCATCAATTTTATCTACCTCTTCCATATCTTCTTTGAACAGATCATTAGAATTAGGCATAGGAGATTCATCCCATGCAAAAGTAGGAGGGGAATGAACCTGCTCAGGAATATTCATTATATCATCATTCATAACAGTCTGTAGGACTGAGACATTCTCAAAACTGGTAGAAATAGCTCTGAGACTGGATCTAAGCTGTACTAAAATATGGGGGGTCAAAAGGATCAGTGTAACACACTAATGCTCTAGAGAGATCTTCTTCAAAAATTGGTAGACTAGAAATATAACTGTGTAGTAAATCAAAAAGTGTTAATAAGGAATATAAAATAACTGTGAGATTAATAATGACCTCACCAACAGTAATAAATTCTGGAACTACTGTCAACTCATTCACAACTTAGATGACTTCAGTCACTTATACATCCTGAACATCAACAAAATCTACTGTTGCTGCAACTATAACTAGAGCTTCTACTACTGCTGTAACTAGAGCTTCTATATCAAGCATCTCCCCCTGCCTAGATCCAGGGAGAACTGAATCGAGGCCCCCAGAAGAAGGGACCGAATGTGAAGAGGCTATTTTAGAAGAGAGTTTAGCAATGCTGGACACAACAGGAGCCAAAGCTTCATCCAAGAGCTTCTTGAGAGTAGGAGTGATGAAATCAAGAAGTTGATTAGCAATGGATGAGAAGTCTAAATACATGAACTCAGATGGATTCTGAGTCGTGGCAGAAGATAGAATCTAAAAAGCTTGTGGTATGGTTGAAGGATTGATGATAGGGGGAATGTCATCATGAATTATCTCCTGGATGGGTGAGTGAGGTGAAGATAATTGGGTAGAAGTGAATGTTGTGTAGATGAATGAAGTTGAGAGAAATGAGGTGGAGATGATAGAAATGGAGATGAATGTGGTGACTGATGAATGGGGGAATTTGTATGAAATATTATGGATGGAATTTCTTCAGATAGATTAGGCTGTAGTGGTGACTGAGGAACTAGGGAATCAACATGGAAGGATGTGGATGGAACATTTTCAAATAAAGTTGTTTGTAGAGTAGGTGGTGTGGAAGGAGCAGAGTAATGATGTGGAGATTATGGAGTGGAAGAAACAAGAGGAGAAACTTCTTCTAGAGTTGGGAGAGCAGCTGATACTGCTCTTGTGCTTTCAGAAGCTGCCCTAGAGGGTGCAACCTTGTAAGGCTTTTGAATTACCCCATCCCACTTTCTAAGCAAAGCAGTGGTGATCCTTTTAGATTCATTGATATGCACTGTTTGTGAGACCAAGACCTCTAGGCATTTGGTCCGGAGAGAAATAACCAAGGTCCCTTCCATAACTCACATCTTTCTTATTAATCTTATTTTTGGTATAATCAAATAAAATTGTCCCCCAGTTAATATTTTTCTGGTCAACCAGAGCACCCATAAATAGGAATTGGTGCCAGGTAACATAATCATGGGCTGAATATTTACCCAGAATTACTTTTCCAACCACATCGGCTAAAAAATTTATATTGTATAGAAAAATTCTTTTTCAATTGGTGGTTAGGGTTTCCTTGTTTGTGATCCATTCTATCAAGCATAACATCAAATTCTAAACTAGACAAATCAATATCATATTTGCCATTAACCAAACCAAAAACTTCAGATAAAATTTCAGGTGTAAGAGAAACCTGATGTCCTAAGATTGAACCAGTAATGGTTGATATATCCTGAATCTTAGAAGTATGAATCCATTCCTTAATCTCTTTAACTGGAAGCCTGATTCGGGTAGTTATAAAGGTTTTGAGATGTTGTGCCACAAAGAGTTGTAAGATGTCTCGGAAAATTTGATTTGAATGATAAAAAAATTCCATGTTGATATCAAAACTTGCATCGAACTTCATTGCAGAGAGAATTGCTTGTGACACCGCCATTAGACTGCAAAATAGAAAGATCATGTGCAAGAGAAATGGAGAATTCCTTGGATAGATTTAGATGAAAACCTAAATATAATTTTTCAGAAGTTGAAAAGACGAACTTCGTCCGACGATAAATAATTCATCGAACTCAATTCGACAAAAATTTAACAAAATAAATATGATCTGTCGTTCTCCGTTTGACGGAAGGTTTACGAAAGGATTACAATTCTTCGAGCTACATTCGACAAAATGTTTACAATTCGGCATTCGACGAAAGGTTCACAACTCATCGAACTCCGTTCGATGAAAAAGTCATTATTCGTCGATCTCCGTTCGACAAAAAGTTGAAATTCGTCGATATCTGTTCAAAAATCAATTTAGTGTTTCTCCATCAATAATTCCTAACTGATTTAAAAAGAAAATATGTTCCTTTTCATCTAATGGTTTGGTGAAAATGTCCGCTCTCTGTAAATTAGTAAAAATAAACACTAGGTTAATTTTATTTTTATTAACATTGACCCTAATAAAAAGATGCATTATTTCTATATGTTTAGTCCTACTATGGAGGACTGGATTCTGTGCAATTGAAATTGCACTTGTATTATCACAGTATATTATAGAATTATTTAAGTTGAATCCATAATCAAGAAGTTGATTTTGAACCCACAAAATCTGTGAACAACAACTACCTGCAGCAATATATTCAGCTTCAGCAGTTGAAGTGGAAACAGATGTTTGCTTCTTGCAAAACCAAGACACAAGCCTATCACCACGAAAATGACAAGTTCCTGATGTGTTTTTTGTCAACTTTGCATCGAGCAAAGTCAGCATCGATGAATCAAGTTAATTCAAATACTGACTCAATAGGATATCAGAGTCCTAAATTAGGACAACCCTTTATATATCTTAAAATTCTTTTTACTAAGGTAAGGTGTAATTCTTTATGGTTAACCTGAAACCTAGCAAAAATACAGGTTGCAAACGTAATATCTGGTCTACTCGCTGTTAAATATAATAGAGACCCAATGATTGCTCTATATATTTTCTGATAAACAGGTTTGCCATGTTCATCATTATTAATAACAACATTAGTAGGCATTGGTGTTTTCATAGAGGAGGCATCTGACATACCAAATCTTTTAACCAGCTCTTTAGCAAATTTAGTTTGGGATATGAAGATGTCGCAGTTGTTTGCTTCACATGTAAACCAAGGAAATAAGATAATTCACCCATACTACTCATTTCAAACTTAGAGTACATTAGGTCAAAGAACCTTTTGCAAAGTTTGGAATTAGTAGAACCAAAAATTATATCATCAACATATATTTGACCTAGTAAGATATCAGTTTTATGATTTCTAAAAAATAAAATTTTATCAATCTTGCCTCTACAAATTTTATTTTCTAGTGGGAAATTCGGAAGGGTCTCATACCAAGCTCTTTGAGCTTGTTTAACACCATAAAGAGCTTTATTAAGTTTAAAAACATGAGATGAATGAGTTGATGAGATAAAATATGGAGGTTGTTCCACATATACTTCCCCTTTCATGTCTCCATTCAGGAATTCACTCTTTAAATCCATCTGGTATACTTTGAACTTCTTGAATGCAGCAAAAACAAGAAATATTCTAATAGCTTCTAATCTTGAAACTGGAGAAAATGTTTTGTCATAATCTATTCCTTCCTCCTATGAATAACCTTGTGGAACCAACCTAGCTTTATTTCTCACTATAACTCCTTGAGCATCCAATTTATTTCTGAAAACCCATTTGGTTCCAATTACTGGATAGTCTTTGGGTCTTGGAATGAATTCTCGAACTCTACTTCTCTCAAACTGATTTTGCTCCTCTTGCTTTACAATGATCCAATGTGGATCTTGTTCTGCATCTTTAATTGATTGAGGTTCAATCTGAGATAGAAAACATGTACGCCTCAAATCTTGATTACATTGATGCCTTGTTTGAACACCAGCTGATATATCTCCAATCACTTGAGATCTAGGGTGATCTCTAAGAATGGCATAATCAGCAGGTGGAGTTGGTTCTTCAATGTTTTGTGTTGGTAATTCCACCTATTGAATTTCATTAGTTATAATTTTTTCAGCATAGATTTCTGGATTGTCTTCATCACTCTCTTCAGCATTTTGTTAAGAAGGATATAATGTATCCTCTTGATTAAGGTTTAATTCATCTAACTTCTCACATAGAATTGGTAACTGAAAACAGTCTATGGTATAAGTACTTTTCTCCTTATAAAACATGTTAGTTTCATCAAGTGATACATGTATGGATTCTTTTATTTTAAAGGTTGATTTATTATAAACTCTATAAGCCTTGCTGGCAAGAGAATATCCAAGAAATATTTCTTCTATAGCTTTAGCTTCAAATTTTCGTAAATGTTTCTTATCATTATTATGGATATAACATTTACACCCAAAAATTTTAAAAAAACTTACTTTAGGTTTATTATTTTGAGCAATTCATAGGGAGTCTTACCGTTGAGTTTATGAATCAGACTTCTATTAAGAACATAATTTGTTGTACTTAATACCTCTCCCCAAAAGGATAAGAGTAAGTGAGTACCTGCAAGTAATGTTCCAGCAGATTCTGTTACGGTTCTATTTTTTCTTTCTGCCGCCCCATTTTGTTGAGGAGTTCTAGGAGCAGAGAAACATTGCCAGATTCCTTATTTCCCACCGAATTCTCTCAATAGAAGAGACTCAAAATCAGTACCATGATCAATCACTTTTGATCAATGCAATCTGAGTAGAATACTTAATCTTGGTGTTCCTAAGAAAGTCTGTAAGAACTTTGAAAGTATCTGACTTATTTCTAAGAAAGAACACCCAAGAGAATCTTGAGAAATCATCAACAATAACTAAAGTGTAAGACTTACCTCCCAAACTTTGTATTGAAATAGGTCCAAAAAGGTTCATATGTAGAAAATACAAAATTCTGGGTGAATCGCTCTTAGATATGGATTTAAAATAATTTTTAGTTTGCTTTCCTAATTGACAAGCCCTGCAAAGTCCTTCCTTCTTGTAAGATCTAGAAGGTAGTCCTCTAACAAGGTTATCCTTAGACAATTTAGCAATAGTTTTAAGATTTACATGCCCTAATCTTTTATACGAAAGTTTACTTGTTTTAGTAATCTGATTAAACAAGCATATCTCAGTTTTAGCAGAATTAAAATTGACTAAATAAATGTTATTGTGTCTTACCCTAGTTAAAACAACTTTGTCATAATTAGATATAATAGAGCATAAAGTCTTATTAAATGATACCTAATAACATTCATCACATAGTTGACTGATGGAGATAAGGCTATGCTTAAGGCCTTTCACATAAGCTACCTTTCTGAAGGTAATGCCTCTAACATTGACTTTGCCATAGCCCTCTGTCTGGCCACAGTTGGAGTCTCCATATATGACTTTTGGTCCAAGCTTTGCTTTGAAGTCTTTTTCATTTATTTTTCTACCTGTCATGTGTTATGAGCACACATTGTCCAAATACCAATATTCCTCTGTGTTAGGATAGTTCTTTTCCTGTATTGAGAATAAGTTTGGTGTTCTTGATCCAGATTACCTTGGGTCCTATTTTTTTGACATAATCAGTAGAAATATATGAATATTCAGGTTTATTTTTATAACCAAGTGAATGATATATCCTAGGAGGAATGATCCACTCAGTTAAAGGGTTTATCAACTTTTGTGTTTGATTATTCTTTTGAAAAGAGGTATATTTTCTGTTTGAAAAGTTTGAGCTCGACAAATTATACTGATTTCGTCGAGCTTCGTTTGACAAATAATAGTGAGTTCATCGAGCTCTATTCATAGAATAGTAATATTCGTTTTCGGTGTTCAGCTTTCGTTGATCTCTGTTCGAGGAATAATGGTGATTTCGTTGAACACCATTTCCAGTGTTCAGAGTTCGTCGATCGCCGTTCGACGAATTATACTGATTTCGTCGATCTCGGTTCGACAAATTCTGTTAAACACTGTTTTTCTTAAAATTAAATTCTGTGTTGGAATAGATTTTGATTCAAGAACCTCAGTGTCTTTATCTGTGATTGCTAATATTTTTTTCCTTTAGCTGATATAAATTTGATAAGAGTTGTTAAAACATCTTTCTTAAGTAGTTGAGGTTGAATGGATGAGGCCCCCAAACTAAGTTTGCCATTTAATCTTGCATTGATTGTGCTTGTGATATTCATCAGTTTGATACTTCTCCCATTAAGAGATTTTTCAAACATTTTAGCCTCATATAATTTGTTTACCAAGGAAACTATTTTATTATTAGCAATTTTCAAATCTTATTTAAGTTTAAAATTTTATGAAGATAAGTTGTTCAATTCAGTTAATTTATCTCTAAGAAGTTTTATTTCCCTCTCAGATTTTATCAAATCATTACAGAGCAATTTAAAATCTATCTTGAATTGATATGATGTAAAGTCAAAGGTAGAAATTACCTGGTCCTCTTCTGACTCAGATTCAGAATCTAAATTGTTGTTTGATGCCTTGATTGCCATCAAGCAGACTTCTTTAGCCTTCGATTCTTCTTCCTCTTCACTTGAACTGAATGAAGATTCAGTGTCAATCTCACTCCATGTTTCAGCCACAAATCATTTCCACTTTTGTTTGTGTTTACTGGAAGAGGGATTGATTGAATGTTTCTTGAAGTCTTTCTCCTTCTTCTTATCTTTAATCTGATTTTTAGGACATTCAGGAAGTATGTGTCCTATTTTCCTGCAATCATAACAGATAATCTCTTTAGTGGGTGTTTTGTCATACCTAGGCTTATCCTGATTTCTGGAAAATCTTTTCCTGAAATCTTTTCTGGTCATTTTGTAAAATCTTTTGGCCAAAAGACACATGAGCTCTTCATTCACTTGAATTTGTTCTTCCTCTTCAGTTTCTTGGAAGGTAATACTCTTGTCCTTCTTTACTGAAGATTGGGTTATTTGTTCAGCTTCCCTTGTTTTCATGAGCTGCTAAAGGATTTGAGCTTGTCCAACAATGTTTCTGTTGAAATCTCATTTACACTTCTGGCTTCCCTAATTGGCCAAATTCTTGAATCCTATGTGATAGGGAAACACATGAGAATTTTGTCACTTACTTATGTAAATCTAATATTTTCTCCAAGGTCTTCAACTCATTGATTATGAGACTGAGTCATGTGTACATAACAGGAACAGATTCAATTTCACCCTTTCTGAAATTCTCATGTTGAGAAATCAAATGAGATCTTCTATCTTTTCTCTCATATGTTGATCCAGCTACAATTGTTGTGAGGGAGTCCCAGATATATTTTGTTATGGTGCATTCAGCAACCTTTTGGAAAATCTCATCAGACATTGTTTAGCCTAGTTATTTCATAGCTATAGCATCAGCAATTTTTGCCTTTTTTGAGCTTCTATCCATTCTGGTGGAGGTGTGGCATTGGTGCTTGTTGTTGCCAATGGTAGAGGTGGACCTATCAAAATGGAATTGTATATATCCTCATCAATAGAATTCATATATAATCTAATCCTTACTTTCCATAAAGCAAATTTATTAAGATTACAAATAGGAGGTCTAGTGCTTGCATACTCGTTATTTTGTGCCAAGATAAAATCAAACTCTAAGTTAAATAAGATCTATCAGGATCTGTTGGTTTAGGTATTAGCCTGTAAAATAACCAACCTCCCTCTAATATGAATTGAAAGTTAAGGGATAGATCTAACTTTACACTAGATGGGGGGGTTATAGTGTATATTAAAACTTTGATTTTATTTTTATAACAGTTAAAAATTAAGTGATATATATATAGACAGATAAAAATCACAGCATGCAAATAAAAAAAAATAATCACAAATGACACAAGAATTTTATAGTAGTTCCCCAATAAATCTGGGTGCGTCTGCTCTTCTACCACCCTGGTAGGAACCTACTACATGTTTTTTTATCAGGTGCCCTGTCACCAGAAGATCTATTTTCTAAGGGAGATCTAGCAACCCTTTGGGCTTTTGATCAGGTACCAAAAAAAACATCGTAAGTGTTTTAATCAGGTGACTTATGAACCAAGATTTAATTTTTGAAGAGAGTTATAACCATGTACACAGTTTAAAAATAAACTATAAAAGTAAGATATTGTCTTCTCTTTCAAGTATCTCTAAGAAGACTTTAGTGGATGATATTGCAAAAAGCTCCCCCTAATTTGAATAGAATTTGTGATCAATGGAGGAGACATTTCTTCAGGGTGTAGGACTTCTTCAATGTTGTTCCTCTCCAGCTGATGTTTGAGACAGATTTGTATTTTGATGTCTTGTAAGGAGAGTCTGAAGCAGAATCCTATATATTTCAAAATCTTTGTGTATTCCCCATATTCCTTATCAAACAGTAATCTTCTATTGATATATATATATCTGCTGTCAGGAAGTATTCAATATTTTGAAATAAAATAATTCTGAAATGGCTGAATCCCTTGAGAATTTGTAATTGCCTTGGTAATTAATTAAATTAATAACTCTATGATAAATCCATATTTAATACTGCCTTAAACGGCTATATTTGTTAGAATAATTATCATTAAATATCAGAGTTTCAGTTACAAAATCTTTGAAGTCATTCTGCCATCTGATAATATAGAAACTGTCGAATTCGTCGAACTCAGCAAGGCTTTCGTCGAATAGAACTTGGAATTCGTCGAGCTAAGCTTGGATGACCTGAGCTTTACTATAGTCGAGATGAGCTCTGCGTTCATCGAACTGAGCTTGGCCGTCATCGATATGATTTTCAACAAACTGAGCTATCACTTTCATCGAGCTGAACTCAGGGTTCGTCGAACTGAGCTCAGAGTTCGTCGAACTAAGCTCAGAGTTTGAGACCTGAGTTAGTCGAGCTGAGTTCAGAGTTTGTCGAACTGAGCTTCTCTGGAATTCCTTCTGAAGTAACTACCCAGGAAATAACTTATGACCCCAGTCTATACAAGTTGGGTGAAAATAAACATCCTAAATAAAGAATAGTAATCGTAGCCCAAATCAGTAATAAGTAGTCCCATAACTCGCAATTTCTCCACATTAAAGGGTATATCAGAGTAAGGGAAAATGCGCATCATGATGCCATGTCAGCACGGGATAACTATAGATGCTCGGACCAAACTCCAACTGAACACCTTTACGAAAGATTTATAAGTTATATAATGAAAATCCAGTTTAAGTTAAACGGTTAGCCGTATCCCTCGGCTTTGTGGCTCAACTAGTACACTAGAAAAATATAGTTATACGCTGCGAAAATACTTTGATCAGATTAATTTCATCATCCTACATGAGTATAAACATCCCTGGATGATAACTCATGATATGCAAGACTCTAGATTTATTATAATAGTAAAAGTATCTTTTATGACCGTTTAAATATAGTAATTTAGGATTTCAAATATGACATGTATGATGTAATAATAGTAATTTTATATTTTAAAATATCTAACAGTGCAACCTAACATAAAGCCTTCCTAGAGAGCAAGTATAAATAACCACAAAAAAGGCAAACTTAGCAACTTAGGAAAGTACTTGATAACACAAAGGAAAAACCACCAGTGGGCATCAACAACCTGACAAGAACCCACTGAATGTATCTATGTCTGTACTAACAATGAAACAACCGAGAACTACCTCGTAAGGTTAAGTAAAACCTCTGCAACCAAGCAGTCTGCTAGCTAATTCCCAAACCTAGCCGCTCAATCGGCTACTGCCCTAAACCTGAGGCATTCAAAAGAAGAACATGTCAGCAATAAAATACAACTGGCAAAAGGAGTCAATTGGATAATAATAAAATAAAACAAAGAGGGGTTTACCAAATCCTACTATAAGGAAAAGTTGGCAACCTCAGCTGAATAAGAAATTGATAAGGGTAAAAGCTAACTTACCAACTCCAAAAGTAGGAAAATTTGCACCAAGTGCGATAAAGAACTATGCTTTAAGAAACATGTACATGTGTAAGTACTAGTATCAGGAATAGTCTGCTCATAACTTTATAAGTAAAATCACCGGGGAAATACCATCACCTTCAGTGGTGGGATCCTACCCAACACACCAACAGTCACAAAACCTTCCAAGGATAAAAATAAAGATGGTCTTATACCTCGACACACCTAATACTAGGGAAAACCAACACCTATGGTGGATGGGACGTAACCAACACACCAACAATCACAAACCCACCAGGGTCAAATATCCATTACCAACCATGGCCATATCAAACATCCGTTCAATTCAAAAAAAAACTGCAACCAAACCTCATAAAACCCACATACCAAAATCAAAACACTACCCATGACAAACGGGAAAAAATACCAAAAAATAACCTATGGACCAAACTCGCCGAATCGGACAAAAATGGAGGAAAAATTCTAATCCCGGCAAATTCGGCGAGTATACCCGACGTAATACGTGCATACTCGACGAATATTAATGCGATACTCGGGGAATCCATCTACACTCGGCGAAAATGCATTGCGACAAACGACAATATTCGACGATTTCCTGTCGATACTCGACGAATAGACATGCGATATTCGTCGAACTACCCTAAACTAACCTTTTATTCTGGGCGACTTCAAAGTGATTCACGCCAAAAATGACTTAACCAAAATCGGCGATACTCGCCAAATTTCTACCCAATACCCAATGAAATATACTTAGGCTATAGACCGATACTCGAAAAATATTCCTCACCTAAACCCTACGAATCTAGGGTTCCCTACACCTATACTCAGCGAAAACGGACCTAACGATACTTGATAAGTCCGATTTATATACTGTTTTTCAGACTCATCTAGACTTATCTTACATGTGCACTACTATTTTAGTAGAAAAAGCCATATATTTGATTAGGGCTTCACTTAGCCATTGTTGCACTGCTTCGGTCCATTTTGGTTTGCGAATTGCACCGGGATGTCGGGGGTAAGTACTGGGATACTCTCTGTGCGGCTTTGGTTATTTTATGTTGTATATTGGTGCAGGGAGCTTTTGCTCCAGCTATGGTTTTTGATGTGCAGGTTGTCAGTTTTCCCCCAAATCATGAATTCTGACTTGTGGAAAACGCACGGTCGCGCATTTCCTTAGCGCACACTTTCTACCAAATCATGCATTTTCCGTCGGTTTCTCTAGAGGATTGACCAACCCATGCGATTTCTTCATGTACAGTTTATTTTGAACCATGCGTTAAGGAGATGTACGGTTTTCTTGTAGCTGTCTAGTTTTATAGCACTTTGTGGTTAATCGTGCGATTTTTTCACGCACGGGCAGAAGTATCAGTGCGCGAGTAAAACGCACGGTTCCACCTGCTTGCCGGGAATTTCAGCACTCTATGGTTCAATGTGCATTTTCCTTCAAGCACTGGCAGAAGCGTTCGTGCGCGAGTAAAACATACGGGTCAACTCATCTTCCTCCGCAAGCTTTGTCCTGGAAGTTAATATCACACGGTTAAAGTACGGTCATGCACCAAACCGTGCGTGACCATTTTTTTGAAATGTTTCTATTTAAGCTCAGGAGTTGACTGGAGCCATAGAAGCCCGCCATTTCTGCTCCTCTGAGCTAGAAAACCTTCCTCTAACCGCTTTTTCTGCTCTCCTCCTTGGAGAGCTCGTCTAGCCACCGTTCTTCCTCCAAACTTCACCGCAAGTGAATATTTTCCTTTGTTTTCTTCATCTCCATATCAAGAGGAGCATTTGGAGCTCCTTCTTTCTACCATTGGAGAGCTTTCTGGGGACTACTAGCCTTCACGGATTGTGAAGAAGACGGGTAAAACACCTTTGTAGTAGGTGACAGCACTTCAAGCTTCCTCGGACATCAACCACCGACCGAGCCCCGATGAAGACCGACAACCTTCGACTCCGACCAAGAATCGTGGCTAGCCTTCACGCGTTAGGTTGTAAATCTCCTTTGTACTCTCATTTTAATGTTAGCTAAACTTGTTAGGAACTCTTAACAATGTTCATGGTGTTTTACTATTGCAAATGTTGTTGTAGTTTATAGTTTGGCTTTACTTCCTTTGCTTGCTTTGAGTTGTTGCTTAGTGTTACACCGCACTAACGTGTGTTAGGGGCTAGCTTGGTGAAGAGGTATTTTTGACCCTCAACTTTTACTACCACACGCCCTAATACTCATCAGAGTATTCCACCATTATGAAGCGGTGAGGGCGACCTGCGTAATTAATTTTAGTTGTTCTAAAATAGAAACTCAACCCCCGAACCATTGCTACATTTATAATCATTTTCCTATGAGGAAGATCACACTCCTAATCTGCACTCCTCGAGATATTCGATACTCGGAGGATAACTCCCCCAGTTTATTACTTAACGAAGATCGGTGCACTTGCCGAGATTGCATCAAGCTTTTGGCACTGTTGCCTGGGAGTGCAACAGTTGTGTGTATCTTTTGTTGGAAAAGTTGTTGCAAGTTTTTTTGGTATTTTGATCGGTTTTTGTGTGTTGTATGACAGATCCAAACCCTATGGATAGATATAAATATCTTGGAGTTGATGTTGAAACCGTACGAGCAAGGCGAGCCCGCCGGCATGCTGCTGCTGCTGAAGGAAGAGAAAGAATGGAAGATTTAGGTCAAGGAGGAAATGGCCTCGGTGAATGGGTCAGTGAGGACCAGGAGGTGGTCTGACCCTTCATTAAGATAATGCATGACTTCACGACCCCTACCGCGGGAAGTGTTTCCCTGGTTTTGGCCCGGCCATCGTGTACCACCACTTCGAGATAAAGCCCGCCATCCTCAACATGATCCGCAATAACACGCAGTTCTTGGTCCTGCCAAGTGAGGATTCGTAGCTCCATCTCGCAGAATTCTCAGAGATTTGTGGCACCTTCTACTACACCGGCATTATAGATGATGCGGTGAAGCTAAGGCTGTTTCCATTTTCGCTAAGGGACTAGGCGAAATCGTGGCTCCAGCCTATTGCTCCCAAGACTGCGACTACGTGGGAGGCTTTTTCCTCGAAGTTCTTAGCCAAATTCCACCCGGTGGACGAAATAGTGAATTCCCGAAGGGAGATAGCCACCTTCTGGCAGCTGGACCAGGAAACAGTATCTTAGGCCTGGGAGAGATTTGCTGATCTGCAGCATCGATGCCCCCAGCACATCTTTGAGCCGTGGAATTTAGTTGAAATATTTTATTTTGCTGTTGAGCCTAATTACAGGGCCATGATCGACGTGGCGAATGGAGGCACTATCATGAACCTAACTCCTGATGAGGCTTTATGTCTCCTTTGTGACACCGCTTCTCATAGCTTATATGGGACTGCTGGAAGAAATACACCTAGGAATGCGAGAAATTTGTTCGAGGTAAATGAGGTGCAGCTGCAAGCTGAGGCGAGCCATCCTAATATGGATGGAATGATGTTGCTAACCAGATCGACCTCTCGTCCAGCTCAGGTGATGGCTATTTCATGCCAGGGTTGTGTAAACCCCGGCCATCATACATATGAGTGCCCAATTGGAGAAGCTCTGTTGACGAGAATTTGAACTTTATAAATAATCAGTACTGTGTTGTCCTTATTACAATTCTTATAACCCTAATGCGAGAAATCATATAAATTTCTCCTGGAACCAATATGCTCCCGGTCAAAGGTGGCAAGGAGGCCAGCATCAGTTTGATGCTAAAGCTTCTAATAGCCAGCAGCGACCGCCGCAATCGGGTTATAATCATAATACACAGGGGACGTGAAACAGTGTGTTAGAAGAGATGATGGAGAAATTCGTGGAGATGGCTCAATCCAACATGGCCACTCAGACCGCCTCCATAAGAAACTTGGAGGCGTAGCTAGGTTAACTGGCCCATGTGTTCCCTGAGCGTACTCGGGGAGCCCTCCCCAGCTACACGAAAAAAAATCCGCGTGAGCAAGGGAAGTGTGTTGGGGAGACGGATGAGTGTTTTAAAAATGAAGTGGTCGTGAAGTGTGAAATAAATGAGGTAGAGACAGTGGCCCTATGTGATTCCGGATCTTCATGCAACATTCTTTCTTTGGAAGATGTTGAAAAAATTAATTGAAATATAGAGAATAATGCCCAGAAATCACTCGTGCTATCCGACGGGTTGGTAGTGAAGACCGATGGTGAGATAAAGGAGGTGGAAGTGATATTGAATGGGGCTATGGTGGTCACTGATTTCCAGGTGCTGGGACCAATGGGGAATGCTTCAAAACCATCTTAGGGGTCCCCTTCCTGAAAGCTAGTTGGGAAACATTGCAGTTTAACGTGAGCGGCATCGCCTTGGCATCCAAGGTTGATTCGCCTTTCCCGCCGTCCCTTCCCCCTATGATTCCGAATGATCCCAGAAAACTACAAGATTTGAATGTTGTGTTATCTGACGGTTTGCCTTGTGTTGTTGAAACAGGTGTGCTGCAGAAAGGGGAAGACAGGGCGGTGAAAGTGGCAGAAATTCTGAAGATAGCTGAAGGGGAAACAAAAACAAAGTTGCTTGGAGTGCAGAAAGTTGCGAATAAGAAAGGTAGTGAGCGGAGTGAAAGGCACGTTGTTGAGACTAAGGAGCAGAGCACGGCTATTGAAAGCGTACATGAATTAGAATCAAAAACTTATATTTGGCCAAATGATTTGTGTAAAACTGTAAAACAGGTTACATGGGCTGATCTATCACCCATCGCGGGTGAGGAAAGGATGCCTCCGGATGGAAAAACTAAAGCTAAATCAGAATTGGATGGAGTGGTTGTACCACCATGGCGATCTACATCCGTGGAATTGCTAAAAAAAACTGTGAATGCGCAAGGCGTTGGATGTTTCCCACCGACGCGAGAAGGAAGTGGCGAGGGGCAGGGGAGATTCGTCTTCCCTGGGTCCTAAAGCTTAAGCTTCTCCCTCAACTCGCGTGTCGAGGGGATCTATCACAAGTCAGCGGTTAGCTGAGATGTGAGGCATCTCCGCCCCCTTATTTCTAGTATATTTTTTTATTAATGTTGTGTGTGAAATTTTAGACTTAATCATTGTGTACTACACTTATGCTCTTGAACTATATATAAAACTGCTAATTTAGGTATTTGGGGCACCGTAAGGACGGTAAAGAAAAGTGTCTCCTTGGAGACAACCCATTATTTTATTTTTGTTTTTTTTGCATATCCTTTAATATGAATTGTTGTGCTTGGAGGTATTTTCTCTTGCAGGTGGAGTTCATTAGGGATGTGGACTTTCAACAGAAATTCACGACAATCTTCTGGTATGCTCATTTCTGAGCATTGGGTAACCCCTTCTCCTTACTTGCTCTTTAATTTCACGATCACATTGTGTTGTTAGGATGTTTAGGCTAAGTCTGGTGGGGAGAGTTGTAACACGCCAAATCCCAAAATTGGGTTCAGGATGGGCAACACGGCCTAGGACACGGGCGTGTCCCAAGCCGTGTCCTACTGTGTCCACTCGAATGGGTCTCGAGTGGGTCTCGAGTGGGTCTCGAGTGTGTCTTGAGTGAGGCACATGACCTAGGATACGGTTATGTCCGAGGCCGTGTCGTCCTCTGGGTCGACGAACTCCACTCGATGAAATGCACTTGATGATTCTTGAGAGAAAAGTCGATTTGGGTACACGGCCTATGATACGGGCGTGTCAGAGGTCGTGTCCTTCTCTATTTGTGGCAGGGCTGTGAACACGAGCTGGACACCGGCATGTCTAAAGCCATGTCAGGGTACATGGCCTATGACATGGGCATGTTACATGGTCGTGTCTTAGTCAGGTTGATTCGGTTCCTTTACCGCTTAAGGAACACGGCCTGTGACATGCGCGTGTCACAATCTGTGTCAGCCCAAGAAAATGTTGTTCTGGGAAAATCGTGGCCGTTCGTTTTCTTCAACTTGGATCTAGTGGTTCAGGCCTTTCCATGCTGTTATAAAGCCGAGAATGGAAGGATAAACTTTCATTCATCTTTGGCTTTTCTCTTTCTAAAGAGATGGGGAGAGAGGAGGACAAGGAAGAAAGGAGGAGAAGGAATCCGGCTGCCGGAGGAGCTTCAGCATGCCAAATTAAAAGCCGAGTTCAGATTCGTGGAGGCAAGGCCGTGTCGGTGATTTCCATCCGGCTAGACTTTCATGACTCCAAAGCAATCGTCAAGGGTAAAGATCTCCTTCTTGGACAAGTAAAGTCCTCCTTTATGCATGCGTATGGGATCCTCCACCAAGCGGTGGAAAGCGTAAGTGATTCCAGTGCGTTGATAGTTGATATCACCAGTTGAGTCTGCATCTAGAGCCGGAAATGGGTAATACAACATAAGCATGCTGTGTGAAGCCCATCCAGACGATTGGTATGGATTGGTGATGTTTATGTTGTGAACCAGAGAAGACTCGGTTTATTGTATGGATGCCTATAAATTGTGAATACTTTCATGTCCTTGTATTGTGTGTGCTGAATTGGAAAGCAGCTCTGCGAGAGCTGTGTGCTGATCAGGAAAGGGAAAGCCAACCCGCGTCAAGATTTGCGCTATTGACGAATTGAGCAACGGGAAAGGGCTGACCTGTACCTGTGTTGTGAGAGATCGATTGGTGGTAATGTAAATGGGGGGCTGCGGGCCAGACACGGGTTGCTGCACCACGGTGGTGGGTCGATCTAAATCCCCAAGTTTGCCGTGAGGTTAACACTTCTGAGTTTGATCGGTTCGTGAGACCTCCAGCATGCGTGTTGGGGTAGACTTATTCCCATAACCAACAAGTTAAGAGCCTCTGATCTGTTGTGATTACGATGCGTACAGGGAAGGAACCACAGCCCCGGGTAAGGGGTAGGGTCGTTATAATTGGTCAGCTAATGCTCACCGTTGCTTTGTTTACCACCCTTGGGGTGGATGTCCAACTGCAGGGGCTGACGGGCTGAATTGGATTGAGAGGATTGAAGCCCTTGCTGCTTAAAGGCCCTTGAAGGCTATGCGAAGTCTTATATTTCATGTGTGGTCGGCCTGCATGCCGATGTATGGAACCATATTTGTAAAGAGAAACTTGTAAGACCTTAAGGCCATGAGCGTTTGTATATGTGTATACATTCCTGGTGATATATATAAATGTGTGGTTTATTTATTTAGTGGACGTTCATTATGTTGAGTTCGTGCAACTTAAAATGCTTTCTTTAAAATGCTCTGAGTTAAGATGCGAGTAGAACTTGATTTTGATATTCATACGTGATTCCGCCGTTTGTTTATGAAATATGGAGTGGGTCCCCGGCCAGACCCACCATTATATTTCATATGACGAATGGAGGCGTTACAAGAGTTATGTGGCGTACTCACGCACGTGCATTAAACTATTGTCATACTAGAAGAATATATTCATTTGATGTCTATGATGCCTGGCATTGCATACCACTGCACCACACTTGAGCGCATGCTTGAACAGGAGCACGTCGTGAGTTTTATCGTCACTAGTGTGTGATTTGGAAAATTTTGGCACTAGCCTAGGATTGCGAGGTGGAGTAAAATGTTGCCTCCATGAGTGCTCCTAATCGAGTGCTCACGTCTCATTTAGGATTACGTGTAGAATTAGATTCGTTTTATGCTCATAGCGTATTTTATTTCTATTGGCGTAAATCTTGTTCATTCTACTCGCCTACTTCGAATCTAGTGTGAATCAAATGGTAAGGTCGGGATGTGTATCGACATCGCTAGCCTCATATTACTCGAGTCGGGAGGAAGGATTGTCATTCTTTATGGCTAAGAACTTGCCCCTAGCTACTCTCGAAGCATGGGTACATGGTTAGTCAAGTCCGTGCATGATGTATGCCATGACTATGTTCAAGTTTGAGCCTTGTACCAATCCCGACGTCTATCTGTTGCTATCCCCGTTGAGCCTGTCCCATCCTTTGACACCCCTACACCTCACTACCAAAGCCATTTAGCCTTTCCTACTCGCACAACCGAATGTGGTCACTCGGTATGTTTGTTTTATTGTCATTTTGTATCCATTATGTGTGGTTGTTATGTGGGAGCATTGTGCCTCTTGTGGTGTTGCCGTGTTTTCGGCTCGTTTTGGCTATTTAGTTCAAAAAAAAGAAGAGAAAAAAAATAAATTAAATGAAATGGAAATGAAAATTCCCAATGTGGATTAAAAGAGAAAAAAATTTTGTTGTATTGTGTTCGTGATGGGCGTGCACGTACCGTTAAAAGTCCAAGTATGGTGGTTTGGTGCACGTGTTTGTCGTTGCGTGCAGCTGAGAGTATTTTCGGGTGGTCTCATTTTGGGTGTGCGTATCCATCGTGTTTATCTTTGTATACCACACCTTCGCCTAAGCCTCCATTATACTCCAAGTCCTACGGATTCGCACGTGATTCAAACTAGTACTGTGGAGAGAGTGTGAACGGACGAGCATATGGTCATCGACATTGGTGGATTCCTTTGGAGGTTTTCCCATTCCCTTGCTTGGGCAATGCTCAACTCAGTGTTTGTCTGCTTTCTCCTTGCACGTGACCGAATGATTCCCCTCGATTATACAGTAGAGTAGTAATAATATTTTGATACGCCTTTAGAAATATATAGGATATTAGTGCATAATTAGAAATTCCTTACGTTATTCCTAAGAGCGTGAGCTAGCGATTTCGCTTGGTACTCCGCTGCGCAGTTATAGGCCAGCTACGTTATTTTCTCTCGTCCAAATTAGGGATGATTTGCTCGGGACGAGCAAATATTTAAGTATGGTGGTGTGATGAGCCTGATTTATATTGTGTTTTTCATGCTAAACTTGGCTTATTATCTTGCATGTGCACTACTATTTCAGTGGGAAAAGTCATATATTTTATTAGGGCTTCACTTATCCATTGTTGCACTGTTTTGGCCCATTTTGGTTTGCGAATTACACCGGGATGTTGGGGATAAGTACTGGGGTACTCTTCGTGCGGCTTTGGTTATTTTATGTTGTATATTGGTGTTGGGAGCTTTTGCTCCAGCTATGGTTTTTGCTATGCAGGTCAGTTTTCCGCCAAATCAGGAATTCTGACTTGTGGAAAACGCATGGTCGTGCGTTTCCTTAGCGTGCGCTTTCTACCAAATCTTGCGTTTTCTGTCGGTTTCTCTAGAGGATTGACCAACACGTGTGATTTCTTCATGCATGGTTTCTTCTGAACCGTGCTCGAAGGAGATGCACGGTTTTCCTATAGCTGTCTAGTTTTATAGCGCTCTATAGTTAATCGTGCGATTTGTTCACAAATGGGAGAAAGTGCCCGTACGCGAGTAAAATGCATGGTTCCACCTGCTTGCCGGGAATTTCACCGCTTTGTGGTTACCTTTGCATTTTCCTTCACGCATAGGCAGAAGCATATGTGCATGAGTAAAACGCACGGGTCATCTAATCGTCCTCCGCAAGCTTTGTACTGGAAGTTAATATTGCACTGTTAACGCACGGGCATGCGCCAAACCGTGCGTGGCCATTTTTCTGACCTATTTCTATTTAAGCTCAGGAGTTGACATGAGCCAGAGAAGCCCGCCATTTCCGCTCCTCCGAGTGGTAAAACCTTCCTCCAGCTGCTTTCCCTCTCTCCTCCTTGGAGAGCTCGTCCGGCAACCGTTCTTCCTCCAAATTTCACCGTAAGCGAAGATCTTCCATTGTTTTCATCATCTCCATCTCAAGAGGAGCATTTGGAGCTCCTTCTCGCTGCCATTGGAGAACTTTCCGGTGACTACCAGCCTTCATGGATCGTGAAGAAGATGGGGATAACACCTTTGAAGTAGGTGACAGCACTTCAAGCTTCCTCGGACGTCAACCACCGACCGAGCCCGGACGAAGACTGACAACCTTCGACTCCGGCCGAGAATCGTGGCTAGCCTTCATGCGTTGGGTCGTAAATCTCCTTTGTACTCTCATTGGGATGTTGTTTTTATGCTTTGGATGTTAGCTAAACTTGCTAGGAACTCTTAACAATGTTCATGGTGTTTTACTATTGCAAATGTCGTGGTTGTTCATAGTTTGGCTTTACTTCCTTTGCTTGCTTTGTGTTGTTGCTTGGTGTTACGCCGCACTAACGTGTGATAGGGGCTGGCTTAGCGAACAGGTGTTTTCAACCCTCAACAGTTACGACCAAACGCCCTAATACTCATCAGAGTATTCCACCATTGCGAAGCGGTGATGGAGACCCGCGTAATTAATTTTAGTTGTTCTAAAATAAAAACTCAACCCCCAAACCTTTATTGTGTTTACAATCACTTTCCGACAGGGAAGATCACACTCCCAATCTACACTCCTCGAGAGATTTGATACTCGGAGGATAACTCCACAAGTTTATTACTTGAAGACGATCGGTGCACTTGCTGAGATTGCATCAATACTCGACGAATTCCTTCACGATATACGTTGATTTTTACTTCACCCGATTTCCTAGTTATCCTTGTTTTGGCCGAAATCAAGATCAACCTAGAGGTTCTTCCGTACTCATTCTACACTATCCTATTCTCTAAGGGTGGAGGAAAGAGAGGTAGATAAGGAATAAAAATGGACAAGTAAGGGGAGTGATCCACTTGCCTCGAAATCTCCGAAAGAGGCCCCGCCCGCCCCGCGAAACGGATTGGCCGTTGAAAGGCCCTAGCAACATTTCCTAAAACTTTTGGAGGAGAAAGGAGGTCAAAACCTAAAACCCTAACTCACAAAAATTTGGTAAACGGGAAGATCTTACCACGATCGTGAAGCCCCCGCCAAGAGCTTCCCAAATCTCTACTCAAATGACAGATCTGATCGCCGGATCACCGGAAATCGCCGGCTGAAACAAGCCATGTCCGCCCCTCGTCTTCCGCGAAAAAGGAATCGTTGGGTTGGGTAAGATGACGAACAGTGCAGGTAGGGTTTGATTTGATGCATATTTATAAATATAAATATAATTTAATATTATTAATCTACTTAAATAACATCAAAACGACTCGAAATCCAAATCAACTCGGAATTCTACGAAATTCGCACCGTAGCTAAATACCAATGCTACGATCCAACGGCGAAGTCGGAATCGAGATCTGACAAATCAAACTCGGGCAAACACCGCCAAAGACAAAACACAAGCATTCATAAAAAGGCTCCACCGGGTCACCAAAACAGACACGACTCACAAGGGAATCTTGCAGACATGCTAAACCGAGCCACACTGAAAACCTAAAGAGCAAAAACTATGCTCTAACCACAGCACATGCCAAACATGCGTCAACGTAACGCTCCGATGTCATAAATATGCCAAAAAAGAATTAAACTAAACATCAAAAAATCGATGGAGTTGTAGCCACTCCCGCTAAAAGAATGTTTTGTCCTGAAACTTAATATAAATAGGATCAAATCCCAAACCAAATGAAAGCAATCATAGACTAACAAAGAAAACACTTACAAAAACATCTGGAGAACAGATGAAGATGAGCCTCCCTCATAGTAGACTCCAACTCCCAAGTCGCACTCTCCACGTCTTGGTTCCGCCACAATCTTTTGCCATATGTATTGCCTTTCTTCGCAGTACCCGATCTTGAGTATCCAAAACACGAACAGGCACTTCCACATATGAAAGGTTAGGCTCCAACTGTGGCACAAAATCAAGAACTTGCCTGTCTCTTAGCATACACATCCGCAATTGGCTCAGGTGAAAAAGTCGTGCAAACCAGGAAACTTGTGGCAAATCCAACCTATAAGCTGACACACCAATCTGCTCAACAATTTTAAAAGGTCTCACATACCTCGGGTCCAACTTATGTTCTTACCAAACCTTTTAACTCCAGACATCGGAGAAACTTTAAGAAACAACATATCCCCCATAGCAAACTCCAGATCGGTCCTACGCCGATTGCCATTCTTCTCATATCCCTCTTGATCTATCTAAAGCTTCTCTCGAATATGATTTACATAAACATCCATTTCTTCTAACGCTTCAGGACCCAACAATGGTAACTCAATAACCTCAGCCCAAAACAAGGGAGTCCTACAACGCCTCCAATACAAAGCCTCGAATGGGGCCATCTGCAAACTTTCTTGATAACTGTTATTGTATGCAAACTCCATCAGTCTCAAACCCTCATCCCACGCTCCTTCGGGCTACAAAATATAACATCTTATCATATCTTCGATGATTTGATTTACTCTCTCCTTTTGACCATTAGTCTGCAGATGATAAGCTGTAGAATACCTCAAATCATTAGCCAAACCTTCATGTAGGCTTTTCCAAAAGCGAGACGTAAACCTGTAGTCTCAATCTGATACAATACTAACAGGCACTCCATGTAACCTGATGACCTCATCCAAATATAATTCAACTATTTTCTTCATTGAGTAGTCGATCTTGAACAGCACGAAGTGAGCACACTTCGTCAATCTGTCCACTATAACCCAAACAGAATCGTGTCCTCGGGGAGATCTCAGCAATCCAGTAATAAAATCTATTGAAATTCTCTCCCACTTCCAACTTGGAATCTCTAAGGGCGTTAACTTGCCTCCAAGCCTAGCATGATCAGCCTTCACTCGCTTGCAAGTAAAACATTCTGATACATACTTAGCTATATCGTTATTCATAACATACCACCAAATGATCTGCTTTAAATCCTTTTACATTTTAATAGATCCGGGGTGATAGGCAACACTAGAACCATGCGCCTCTTCACACAACTTAACTCGGATGTCCTCAACTGTGGGAATGCAAAATCTGCCACGGTACTTCAAAGTACCCACATCATCAATCGAAAAGTCTGAAAATTCCACTTTTGTAGTTTTGTTATAATGTTGCAGCAAATCGGGGTCATCCCTTTGATGTAGCCTCATCAGTGAAATCCATGAAGGCTCTAACACTTCCAAACAGATGGGCGAGTCGCTACTCCCCACCAATATTTTCATGAGAATAAATTCTTCCACCAGCGAATCCATAGAAAGATTAAAATTTTTCGCTGACTTCCTACTCAGGGCATCGGCTACAACATTAGCTCAACCCGGATTATATTGGATCTCTACATAATAATCTGCCACATATTCTAACCACCTCCGTTGGCGCAAATTCAATTCCTTTTGAGTGAAGATGTACTTCAAACTCTTATGATCGGTGTAAATTTTGCACAAAGCGACATATAAAAGATGTCTCCATATCTTCAAGGTGTAGATCACAGTTGCGAATTCTAGATCATGTTTAGGGTAATTTCTTGCATCAACACGCACCCAAGTCCAACGTGCGATGCATCCACATATACAGTATAATCTATCCCTTCGGTAGGCAAGGCAAAAATCGGAGCAGTGCACAATCTCCTCTTTAGTTCCTGAAAAGCCTCTTCGCACTTATTGCTGAAAATAAAAGCTGCGTTATTCTGCGTATGCTTAGTCAGCGGCGTAGACAACAAAGAAAAACCTTCCACAGACCTCCTATAATATCCTGTCAACCCTTCGAATCTCCTTATCTCTTTGGGAGTGGCAGGACTATTCCAATCCATAATAACAGCTATCTTCTCAGGGTCCACAGAAATTCCATCCTTATTAAACACATGACCTAGAAAATAAACCTGAGGAAGCCAAAACTCGCACTTACTTAGCTTGTCCTACAACTTATGCTCCCTCAAGGTGGACAAAACTAAACGCAATTGTTGGGCATGATCATCAGCACTGTGGGAGTATACCAGAACATCATATATGAAAATAACCACGAAATGGTCCAGGAAATCCTTAAATACTATGTTCCTCATATCCATAAATGTAGAGGGTGCATTAGTCAATCCAAAAGGCATTACCAAAAACTCAAAATGCCCATGCCGTGAACAAAAAGTAGTCCTTGGAATGTCTGTCTTACTAATCCTCAATTAGTGGTAGCCTGAACGAAGATCAATCTTTGAAAACACAGAGCTACCCTGTAACTGATCAAACATGTCATCAATCCTCAGTAGGGGATATATATTTTTGATGGTCACCATATTCAGCTCTCTATAATTGATGTAAACCCTCATCGATCCATCCTTTTTCTTCACAAACAGCACAGGAGCACCCCACGGAGAAGAACTCGGCCAAATAAAACCATTTTGTAGCAACTCATCCAATTGGGTACGCAGCCCCTCCAGCTCATGTGGGGCCATACGGAACGGCGCCTTAGCAATAGGACGAGTACCCGGCTCGAAATCTATGACGAACTCTACATGTCTCTTGGGTGGAAGACTAGGAAGATTATCAGGAAATACATCTGGAAACTCACGCACAACAGCAATCTCCTCCACACGTGAAAACTACTACCGTTCGCCAACACCGAAACCAAAAAAAGCAAAACATCCAGAATTTACCATCTTTCGTGCATGTACCGCAGAATTAATCGGAGAAACTTGGCTCGAAAAATCAAAAATGCTCCTGGGTTGACCGTTGTCCATCTTGGATTCCAAGCACTTGACCTTGCACTGGATGACCGCATCATACTTGGACAACCAGTCCATGCCCAAAATCACATCAAAATCTTCCAAGTCTATCACCTTTAAATCAGCAACGGCTAGAAAATCTCCTAACTGAATCGGACAACTCTGAATGGCTTGGTCCGATACCACAAATTCACAAGAGGGAAACTTGACACAAAACGCGTCCCCAACAAGATCGAGGGTAAAACCGTGATGCTCTACGAAGTTTCTAGCCACGAGCGAGTGGGTAGCACTGGAATCGAAAAGAATGGGCGCCCAATAATTCTTGACCTTAAATTTTCCTATAAATCATACACACAACTAAGGAAACGTACGCCGAAACTACGACTACAAATTAAAAACTAGAACTATGTTAGGATCTAACCTGATATAACTTGAGAAGATGTTTGAGCTTCCTCCAAAGATATCACATTCAGCTTGCCCTTCCCCTTGTCCAATAGCTGCAGTGGTGGAAAGTACTGAAGTGGAACTGGTTGCAACGGTGGCTTAGCCTACGGCACTTCGACTTGAATTGTTCTTCTTGTCCGCAATGAAAGAAACCTCTTTTCTTTCCCCAACAATGGGGAGTGTCATGCCCCTTTTTATTACATGTAGAACAGACTAAATCACCCTTAGGAGCACTCTGGATTGCATGAACTTACTCCTGCTTCTGGGCTCCCATCCTCTTGAAGCAGTTCTCGAACGCATGGCCTGACCGACAACAAAAACTGCATATCTCCTTACTTCTTTTCCTTGAAGAAACATCGGATTCTTGGGAACTCTTGCCCTCACCGTTCTTCATCTTATCCTTTCTCATGTGTTGACCTCGATTCTTGGCGTTGTCAATCGCCTCAACCTTCAGAGCAGCGTACACAACCTCAACATAGCTTTTAGATCGATAAGCACTAGCTAGCTGCTGGATGTCACTCTTAAGATCACCCAGAAATCGTTTAACTCGATTAGACTTTGTAGACACCATGTTCGGGGCAAAACGACTCAGTTTGCTAAACTCCACCTCGTACTCGGTAACAGTAAGCTGACTTTGCTTAAGGTGTAGAAAAGCATTCATCAGATGTTCTCGCTTGACCGAAGGCAGAAACTTCTTTAGGAGCAACTCTTTGATGGATTACCATGAACACCCATCCTTAAGGTACTCCTTCTCTCTCAGCCACCAACTCTTAGCAACTCCCTTGAGTTGATATGCAACGACCATCACCCACTGGTCCGTTGAAACTCCTGAGTAAGCAAACATCTCATCGATGTCTATTATCTAGTCATCCAAGGCCATAAAATTTGCCCTACCATCAAAAGTAGGGGGTTCTAGTCTCTGGAAATGCGAGATAAACGCCATATCTGGTGGAAACAACATTTGGGGCACCAGAGGAGCAGGGGGAACTGGAATAGGAACAGTCTGACCCATAGCTGGGTACTGCACTCTTGGCAGCTGTCTTGACACAACCAATAACAATGCTTGGATCTACGATTGCATCTCAACCATCTTCCTAGACAAGGTCTCATTACTCTGTCGCAGACTATCGATCACCGCATCATTCTGCACACCTGAAGGCTCACCCTCTGAGTGGGGAGTCGACCTAGTCGCCACATGCTTAGGTGTCATTCTAATAAAACAACGAACACTAATCAAAACCTAGCCCAACCGCTAACACCAACAACATAGTCCAGACAAAACAAACTTAAGTACTTGATCATGCTGCTAACTTGCTCTAGGATTCTAATTATGATGTCATGCATAAACTTAGGATGGTATACCGTCATCCTACTGACTCATGTGCCTAACCATCAATGCATGAATTTCTTATTCTTTTTGACTCAAACCCATGTGTGTACATATGTCATCATGTAAATCTTTAGCTTGGCACGTGTGCTGATGCAATGTTATGTCATGCATGTTGTGCTATGCAATCTAAAAAAGGGGCCTTAATGCATGTTATGAGCGGTGTACACATGAAATGTTATGCATCCCATACTACATAACATCACATGTAACAAAAAAAAAGTGTTATTGGGCACCCATGTGATGGTAGTTATACATCCCATACTACATAACCGTCACATATTGCAACATATAGTAGATCCATATACAAACACATATTATGCATCCCATACTACATAATATGCCCCATATAGTTCTTATCATGCTATGAGTGTAGTGTTCATGCTTCAGCCAAGACCTACTGATGACACATCGATGTGTGTATGAAATGACACTAGACAACCAACACTAACTAGAGATAGTTGTTCGACCAATTATCAAACAACCCATCACTCTGATACCAATTATCACAACCCACATTTTCTCCACATTAAAGGGTATATTAGAGTAAGGGAAAATGTATGTCATGATGCCACGTCATTAGGGGATAACTGCATACGCTCAGGCCAAACTCCAACTGAACACCTTTACGGAAGATTTATAAGTTATTTAATGAAAATCCAGTTTAAGTTAAACGGTTAGCCGTATCCCTCGGCTTAGTGCTCAACTAGTCTATAAGAAAAATATTGTTATACGCTGTAGAAATACTTTGATCAGATTAATTTAATCATCCTACATGAGTATAAACATCGCCTAAGGACAACTAATGATATGGCAGACTCTAGATTTATTATAATAGTAAAAGTAGCTTTTACGACCGTTTAAATATAGTGATTTAGGTTTTCAAATATGACATGTATGAGATAATAATTGTAATTTTATATTTTAAAATACCTAACAGTGCAACCTAACATAAAGCCTTCCCAGAGAGTTAGTATAAACAACAATAGAAAAAGGCAAACTCAGCAGCTTAGAAAACTACTTAATAACACAAAAGAAAAACCACCAGTGGGTGTAAACAACCTGAAACGAACCCATTGAAGGTATCTATGTCTGTATTAACAAGGAAATAACCGAGAACTACCTCACAAGAGTGAGGAAAACCTCTGCAACCAAGAAGTCCGCTAGCCAACTCCCAAACCTAGCCGCTCAACCGGCTACTGCCCCGAACCTGAGGCATTCAAAAGAAGAACACCTCAGCAATAAAATACAAGTGGAAAAAGGAGACAATTGGATAATAATCAAATAAAACAAGGAGGGGTTTACCAAACCCTACTATAAGGAAAAGCTCACAACCTCAGCTGAATAAGAAATTGACAAGGGTAAAGGCTAACTTACCAACTCCAAGAGTAGGAAACTTTGCACCATGCGCGATAAAGAGCTATGCTTTAACAAACATGTACATATGTATGTATAAGTATCAGGAATAGTCTGCTCATAAGATTATAAGCAAAATCCCCAGGGAATTACCGGCACCTGCAGTGGTGGGAACCTACCCAACACACAAAAAGTCAAGAGAACCCATAATCACTAGGTAAAAACCGGCACCTGTAGTGGTGGGAACCTACCCAACACATCAACAGTCACAAAACCCTGCAAGGATCCAAAGAAAGGTGGTATTATACCTCGACACACCCAATACCGGGGAAAACTGGCACCTGTGGTGGAGGGGACCTACCCAATAGACCAACAGTCACAAACCCACCAAGGTCAAATATCCACTGCAACCAAACCTTGTAAAACCCACATACCAAAACCCAAACACTTCCCAAGACAAACGAGGAAAAATACCCAAAAATAACCCCTAAGGACCAAACTCGCCAAATCGGACAAAAATGACTAAAAAATTCTAAGTACCAGCAAATTCGGCGAGTATACCCGACGTAATATGTGCATACTCGACGATTTCTAAGGCGATACTGTTGGAACCCTATTACTTATTTGGACTAGGATCATTATTATTTTTTTAGGATGATTAGTTTGACCCAATATGTATAGTCTAGGGTCATAGGTTTATTTCCAGGGTTGCACATTCAAAAGTATTCAAGAGAAATGCAGTTCAACAATCGCAGAATTCAGTTCGACGAAAGCAGAGCTACGTTCGACGAACGTCGAGCTCAGCTCGATGAACTCAAAGTTCTAACTCTGAGTTTAGCTCGACGAAAGCTGAGTTCCGGTGGACGAACTCTGACCTTAACTCTGCAGCTTAGCTCGTCGATAG
This sequence comes from Platanthera guangdongensis, assembly GCA_039583875.1. NCBI lineage: Eukaryota > Viridiplantae > Streptophyta > Magnoliopsida > Asparagales > Orchidaceae > Platanthera > Platanthera guangdongensis. Next base: position 62,013,303 of record CM077166.1, on the reverse strand, counting down.
CCAAGCTTAGTTTGATGAATTACATATTTAGTTCGACGAACTCCAAGCTCAGGTCGATGAAAGTTTTGCCAAGTTCGACGAATTATTTGTAGTGTTTAGGAAGTTATATTTATTCAGATGCAAAATTATTTCAAGCTTTATTTCAGGCAGTTACACTCTGATAATTAATGGTAAATATTCTTAATGAATATATCCATTCTAGGCAGCATTAATTATGGATTTTTCACGGAGTTTAATTATAATGAATCTCCAAGGTAGTTACAATTCTCAAGGAGTGCTTCAGCCATTTCAGAATTAATGAATTCAAATGTTTGAATTCCTCTCAGGCATTCTATATATATTGACAGAAGTTCTCTGCCTCAGGGTTATAGAGTTATAGGGTTAGAGAGTTACGTAGGTAGATAGTACAGATTTATTATTACAGAGAATAAGATATTTGGCTTCTAGCTTCCTCTAGAAGAACAAATCTTCAATCTGAGATTCAACTTCATATCTCTCAAAAACATATTCTACATAGTGAAGTTTTTCGAGGAGGCCTACACCCTGAAGAAAAGTCTCCCTCTCCTGATCATAATCTCTACACAAATCAGGGGGAGCTTTTTTGCTTACAACATCCACTAGTCTTCTCAGAGAATCTTGACAGATAAGGCATCATCACCTTTTTAGTTTATTTCATAAACTGTGTACCGGGTTTTTAACTCGCTTCAAATGTTATCTTTTGGTTTCTAAGTCTCCTGATAAAAAGACTTAAGCTTGTTTTTTGGGCACCTAATCAAAAGCTCAAAGGTTTGCTAAATCTCGCTTAGAAAATAGATCTTCTGGTGGCAGGACAACTGATCGAAAACCTGTAGTGGATTCCTATCAGGGTGGTAGAAGAGTGGATATACCCAGATTTATTAGGGAACACTATAGAATTCCTTGTGTCATCCGTATTTGATGCTTTTCTTTTTATTTGTGTGATGTGATTCTTAATCTGTCTATCTATATATTAATATATTACTTATTTTCTAAACTACTCTGAAAAACAAATCAATTTTTTTTAATATACACTATTCACCCCCCCCCCCCTCTATTGAAAATAGATCTATCCCTCACGTTCAATTGGTATCAAATGGAGGTTGGTTGTTTTTACAGGCTAACACCTGAACCAACAAAGATCCTGTTATATCTTATTTTACGTAGAGTATGAATTATTTATCATGGCACAGAATAAAGAGTATGCAAACACTAGACCTCTTATATGCAATCTAAATAAGTTTGCATTGTGGAAAGCAAGAATTAGAATTTACATGAATTCTATTGACGAAGATATCTATAATTCTATCTTGACAGGTCCACTTCTACCATTAGCAACAACAAGCACCAATGCAGTACCACCTCCGGAATGGACAGAAGCCCAGAAGAAAGCTAAAATTGCTGATGTCAAGGCTATGAACATTTTAGCCTAGATAATGTCTGATGACATCTTCTAGAAAGTTGCTGAATGTACCTCAGCAAAAGACATCTGGGACTCCCTCACAACAATGATTGTTGTATCAGCTGATGAGAGAAAGGACAGAAGATCCCACTTGATTTCTCAATATGAGAATTTCAAAAAGGGAGAAAGTGAATCAGTAGCTAAGATGTACACAAGACTCAGCCTCATTATTAATGAGCTGAAATCTTTGGAAAATGATATTACATTGACAGAGGTCAATGATAAGATTCTCATGTCTTTCCCAAGAACATGGGATTCAATAATCTGGCCAATCAGAGAAGCCAAAAATGTTAATGAGATATCTATTGAGATTTTGTTGGGAAAGCTCAAATCTTATGAACAGCTCATCAAAACCAGGAAAGCTGAACAAAGAACTACACCTTTATTAAAGAAGGAGAAGAGCAAAGCTTTCCAAGCAATAGAAGAAGTAGAAGTCCTTTCCAGAGGATGAAGATCTTATTGGTCTTTTGGCCAAAATATTCTACAAGATGGATAGAAAAGACTTCAAAAAAAGATTTCCCAGTGGCAAAGAGAAACCAAGATATGATAAAACACCAACTAAAGAAATAGTTTGTTATGGTTGCAGGAAACCAGGACACATTCTTTCAGAGTGTCCTGAAAAACAAAAGACGGACAAGAAGAAGGAGAAGGACTCTAAGAAGTATTCAAACAAACCCTCCTCCAGCAAACACAGAAAGAAGGAGAGAGGATTTGTAGCTGAAACTTGGTGTGAAACAGAATCTGAATCTTCATCCAGCTCAAGTGAGGATGAAGAAGAAGCAAAAGATAAAGAAGTATGCTCGGTGGCAATAAATGCATCATGCAGCAATTCAGATTTTGAATCTGAATTAGAAGAGGATCGGGTAATCTCAACATTTGATTTTACTTCAGATCAATTTAAAACAGATTTAAAATTACTATGTAATGACTTAATAAAATCTGAGGAGATAAAGGCTCTGTTTAGGACAACTTATGTTGATGAATAATCTCTACTCAAAATGCAAAAGTAGTTTTTCAGCTGTTTGTTTGTGCAGCTTATACAAAATCACTTATTTTAAAATTTATGATAAGCTGATTTTTCATAAGCTATTCGGGTCCAGCTTATGAATTTTCATAAGCGCTTATCGCTTAAAATTTGATTTTTTCACATGGGCGTGATTTTTTTACAGGGGTGCGATCTTTTCGCCAGAGCTCGTATTTTTCGCCCAGGGGCGTATTTTTCGCCCGTGCGCGATTTTTTCGACCATGAGCGGATTTTACACTCAGACGCGAATTTTCCGCCCGTGTACGGATTTTTTGACCTGAAGCGAATTTTTCGCCCGGGCGCGTTTTTTCACTTGGGCGCAATTTTTTCGCCCAGACGCGATTTTTTCGCCTGGAAGCAAATATTTCGCCCGGGCGCAGATATTTTTGCCCGGGCGCTATTTTTCGCCCAGGCGCAAATTTTACGCCCGGGCGCGAATTTTTTGTCGGGGAGAGAATTTCTCCGCACGGACGGGATTTTTTCGCCCGGGGGCGATTTTTCCGCACGGGCGCGATTTTTTCGCACGGGATCTATTTTTTCGCCCTGACTTGAATTTTTCGCTCGACAGTTATTTTTTCCCCCGACAACGATTTTTTCCACCCAAGCATAAATATTTCGCCCGCAAGCATTTTTTTCGGCGGGACACGATTTTTTCGGCAGAATGCCTTTTTTCGCTTCTGTGCAAAAATATCGCCTACGATCAAAAATATCACGTCCAGGTAAAAATATCACATGCGGACAAAAAATCACGCTCATGCAAAAATTTCGCTCTCGGGCGAAAAATTCGCGCCCGGGAGAAACATTCGCGTCCGGATGGAAAATTCACACCCGGTCGAAAATTTCACGCCCGTTCGAAACATTCGCGCCCGGGCGAAAACATAGCGCCCCAATATAGCTTCCGAGCAAAAATATCGCATCTAGGAAACAATATCACGTCCGGCTGAAAAATTGGCGCACGAGCGAAAAATTTGCGCCCGGGCGGAAAATTCGCGCCCGGACAGAAAATTCATGCCCGGCCAAAATAAAATGCTTTCGGGCGAAATAACCGCGCCCATGCGAAAAATTTACTCCCGAGCGACAAATTTGATCTCGCACGACAAATTCGCGCACGGGCGAAAAAACCACATCGCTGCGAAAAAACCGCGCACAGGTGAAAATGCCGCTTCCGAAAAAAAACCGCATTCGATCGAAATATTTGCGTTCAGACGAAAAATCGCAGTCGGAAGAAAAATCACGTCATTGTGAAAAATTCGCGTCCATGGAAAAAAATGTGTCTGAGTGAAAATCGTGTCTGGACGGAAAAAACGTGTCCAAATGAACGGACTTTTACGAATGAATGAAACTTTAGATAAGCACTTATGGATAAACTATCCAAACTGTCTAAGACTTATTCATCATTGTTTTTATAAAATCTCTTTCAAAGCATCAATTTTCAATAAGCAGCTTATTGATCATCATAAGTTGTCTCAAACAGAGCCAAAACTTCTCAGAGACAAATTAACTGAAATGAACAACTTGTCTTCTGAAAATATAAATCTTAAAGAAGATTTGAAATATCCTAACGAACAATTAATTTCACTAGAACACAAGTTATGTGAGGCCAAAAAGTTTGAATAATCCCATATTGGGAGAAGTATCAAACTGATGGATATCATAAACACAGTTAATGCCAGATTAAATGACAAACTAGGCTTAGGAGCTTCATGCAGTCAACCTCACCTTCTATAGAAAAACATTCAAACTACACTAAAATTTATTTCTGCCAAAGGAAAAGAAAAATTAGAAGATAAAGTTACATAAGTTTTACAAAAACCAAAACAAAATAAAATTTTTCATAAAACCTATGTTCAACAAAATTGGTCGAACCAAGTTCGATGAAATCAACATTTTTCATCGAACGGAGAACGACGAACTACGAACACAGCAAATGGTGCTCGACAAAAACAATATAATTCGTCGAACTGTGATCGACGAACATGGAACACAGAAAATGAACATTATTTTTCCATGAATGGAGCTCGACGAACTCACTTCCATTTGTCGAACTCAGATCGACGAACTCAATATAATTCGTCGAACCCAAATTTTTCTAACAGAATTTTTGATTCTTTCTACAAGAATAATCAGACATAAGAATTTATAAATCATTTTACTCAGTGGATTATTCTTCACAGGAGATATCATCCATTCGGTTATAAGGACCAACCTGAATACTCTTTCATTTGTACCGATTATGTCAAGGAAATAGGACCCAAGGTAACCTGAGTCAAAACACCTAATTTGTTTAAATGTAGGAAAAGAATTATCCTACCATAGTGGAACAATGGTATTTGGATAGTGGCTGTTCAAAACATATGACAGGAAGAAAGGCTAGCCTGAAAGACTTCAAAGCTAATCTTGGACCTAAAGTCATCTTTGGAGACTCCAACTATGGCCAGACAAAGGGCTATGGGAATGTTGAAGTTGGAAAAGTTACCTTCAGGGAGGTAGCTTATGTGAAAGGTCTCAAGCATATCCTTATTTCCATAAGTCAATTATGTGATGAAGGTTATCCAGTATCTTTTAACAAATCATTATGTTCTATTATATCTCATGATAACAAAATTCTTTTAACTGGACATAGATAGGGTAATATATATTTAGTCAACTTCAACTCTTATAAATCAGAAATTTATCTGTTTAACCAATTTAGTAAAACAAATGAATTATAACATAAAAGGTTAATATACATAAACCTTAGAACTATAGCTAATTTATCCAAAGATAACCTTGTTAGAGGACTTCCTTCTGGTTCTTACAAGAAGGATGGACTTTGCAGGGCTTGTCAGTTATCTAAGCAAACCAAAAATAGTTTTAAATCCATTTCTAAAAGTGATTCACCCAGATATTTGCATTTGCAACACATGGATATTTTGGACCTATTGCAATACAAAGTTTGGGAGGAAAGGCTTATACTTTAGTAATTATTGATGATTTCTCAAGATTCACTTGGGTGTTCTTTCTGAGAAACAAGTCAGATAACTTTAAAGTTCTTGCAGACTTTCTTAGGAACATCAAAATTGAGTACTCTACTCAGATTGCATTGATCAGAAGTGATCATGGCACTAAGTTTGAATCTCTTCTGATGAAAGAATTCTGTGAGAAGGAAGGTATCAGGAATTATTTTTTTGCTCATATAACTCCTCAACAAAATGGTGTAGCTGAAAGGAAAAAATAGAACCCTAATTGAATCTGCTGGAACATTACTTGCAGATGCTCACTTACCTTATCCTTTTAGGCAGAGGTAGTAAGCACAACAAACTATGTTCTTAACAGGAGTTTTATTCATAAACTAAAGGGTAAGACTCCCTATAAATTACTTAAGAATAAGAAACCTAAAGTAAGTTATTTCAAAGTTTTTGGATGTAAATGTTACATACATAACAATGATAAGAAAAATTTAAGGAAATTTGATGCCAAAGCCGCAGAAGGAATATTTCTTGGATATTCTAAAGTTAACAAGGCTTATACGGTCTTTAATAAATCAACCCTTAAGATAGAAGAATCAGTACATGACTCTTTTGATGAAACTAACATGTTTTCAAGGAGAAGAACACTTCTATCATAGATTCTTTTCAAGTACCAAATCTGTGTGAGAAACTCGATGAATTAATCCTAACACAAGAGGATACATCACATCCTTCTCAACAGATTGCTGATGATGTTAATGATGAAGAAGATTCTAAGATTTATGCTAAAAAAGTTGAAACTAATGTAATTCCACAAGATGAATTAGCTCCAATAATTGAAGAACCAACTCCCCCTATTGATTTTGTCACACTTAGAGATCACCCTAGATCACAAGTGATTGGAGACATATCAGCTGGTGTTCAAACAAGGCATCAATTGAATCAAGATTAGATGTATGCTTATTTTATTTCTCAGATTGAACCTCAATCCATAAAATATGTCGAAAAAGAACCTCACTGGATCATTACTATGCAAGAGGAACTCACTTAGTTTGAGAGATGTAGAGTTTGGGATTTAGTTCCAAGACCCAAAAACTATCCAGTCATTGGAACCAAATGGGTCTTCAGGAATAAGTTGGACGCTCAAGGAGTTATTCTAAGAATTAAAGCTAGACTTGTAGCTCAAGGATACTCACAGGAGGAAGGCATAGATTATGATCAGGCTTTTGCTCCTATTGCAAGATTGGAGGATATCAGAATATTTCTTGCATTTGCAACATTCAAAAAGTTCAGAGTATATCAGATGGATGTGAAGAGTGTCTTTTTAAATGGAGAGCTCAAAGAGGAAGTTTATGTTGAATAACCTCTAGGTTTTATCTCTCCAACTCACTCTTCTTATGTTTTTATACTGAACAAAGCCCTTTATGGTCTTAAACAAGATCCAAGAGCTTGGTATGAGACCCTTGCTAGTTTTCTTTTAAAAATTAAATTTTGTAGAGGCATGATTGATAAAACATTATTTGTTAGATATCATAAATCTAAACTTCTACTAGTGCAAATATATGTTGACGATATTGTTTTTGGTTCTACTGATTCCAAACAATGTAAAAAAATCTTTGATCTAATGCATTCCAAGTTTGAAATGAGTAGCATGGGTGAACTACCCTACTTCCTTGGTTTACAAGTGAAGCAAACACCTGATGACATTTGCATACCCTAATATAAGTATGTTAAAGAGCTTATGAAAAGATTTGGGATGTCAGATGCCTCAACTATGAAAACAACTATGCCTACTAATGTTGTCATTGATACTCATGAACATGGTAAGCCTGTTGATTAGAAAACATATAGGGCTATGATTGGATCCTTATTGTATTTAACAACAAGTAGACTAGATATAATGTTTACAACCTGTATTTGTGCAAGGTTCCAAGTAAACCATAAAGAATCACATCTAACTTTTGTAAAATGAATTTTAAGATATATAAAGGGTTGCCCTAATCTAGGACTCTAGTATCCTATTGACTCAGGATTTGAGTTAACTGAATTCTCAGATGCTGACTATGTTGGATGCAGGGTTGACAGAAAAAGCACATCAGGAACTTGTTAGTTTCTTAGTGATAGTCTTGTTTCATGGTTTTGTAAGAAGCAAGCCTGTCTACTTCAACTGATGAGGCTGAATACATTGCAGCTGGTAGTTGTTGTTCATAGATTTTGTGGATTCAAAATCAGCTTCTAGATTATGGTTTTAACTTATCTAATTCTATTATTTTTTATGATAACACAAGTGCAATATCTATTACACAAAATCCAGTACTACATAGTAGAACTAAACATATTGAAATAAGACATCATTTTATAAGAAATAATGTAGACAAGAATAAAATTAAACTAGAATTTATTCACATTGATTTCCAAAAAGCTGATATATTCACTAAACCTTTAGATGAAAAGAAGCACATTATCTTCTTAAATCAGCTAGGAATGCTTGATGGTGAGTCTCTAAATTAACTTTTATTCTGTGATCGATGAATTCCCCACCTTTTGTCGAATGTAGATCGACGAACTGTGAACATTTCGTAGAACGTTCGTCGAATGGAGATCGACGAACTTTCTTTATAAACTTTTTCATCGAATGAAGATCGTCATTTCTGTTTCATGTACCATTCGTCGACCGGAGCTCGACGAAATGTCATTCTATTGCAAAACTTTTGTCGACCAGTGATCGACGAAATGCTTTTCTTGTGTGAAATTTTTCATCGAGCATAGTTCGATGTTTTATCTTGCGTCGGATAGAGTTCGTTTTTTTGTCTTCTGAAAACATTATATTTAGGCTTTCATCGAACTCAATCCCGCTCTTTCTCCATTTCCGTTTCCTTTGCACTTGATCTTTCTGTTTTTGCAAGAACATGACGATTTCTCGGGTGACTTTTTCTATGATGAAATTTGACGCTAGATTTGATATAGACATGGATTCCTTCTGTCATTCTGATCAAGTTTTCAAGGACATTCTGAAATTATTTGAGGATTAGAATCTGAGAAACTTCATGATCACAAGGATCAAACTCTTAGTCATAAATATCAAAGAATGGATTCACAGATCAAAGATTCCTGATCAGTCAACTATTAATGGATCTATCTCTAGAAATCAGGTTTCACATACCCCAACAGTTTTATCTGAAATTTTTGGATTCATTAATGGAGAAGACGACATAGAATTATCTAGTTTAGACATAGATATTATGCTTGGTGTAATGGGACACACACAGGGAAACCGTAACGAACTCCTGAAGAAAAAACTTTTCTATAGACTATAAATTCTTAGTTGATATAATTGGAAATGTCATTCTGGGCAAAGACTTTGCCCGTGATTATGTGACCGGGAACCAATTATTATTGACGTGTGCCTTGGTGGATCAGAAAAATGTTAACTGGAAAACCTTTTTTTATTTAATTAAAAATAAAATTAATAAGAAGGATGTAAGCTTCGGCAGGATTTTAAGCATTTTCCTGCCAGCAAAATGTCCAGAACTCTTGGTCGATCAGACCATTTTCTTCAATGCTTCTAAAAGGCTTACTTCTGCCTTGTTTGGAAGATGGGAGAGGGTAATCCCCAAGCCATCTCGGGCTACCTCTTCTAGAATTACTTTAGAAAGCACAAGGGTTGTTCCAGCCTATCACTCAACCCCAGAAGAGATATCTATTCCTCTAATTTCTTCTCCTCCACCATCTCCACAACAGTCACCTAGGCAGCCATCTTAACCTTCTCATCTGCCTTCATTATCTGAATAAATTCAATTATCAACTCTACATGTTGCTTCACCTATTCCTTAGTCACCACTACACCTCATTGAAGATATTCCATCCACTTCAATCCATCCACATTCCACCATTCATCAGTCACCACCTCAATTTCCACTACATTCATCTCCACCTCATTTCTCTCTACTACATCCATCTCCATCACATTCATCTCCACCTCAAATGTCTCCACCACACTCACCCATCCAGGGAATGCCACTCCTGATGACATTCCTCCTATCTCCAATACTACCTCTATTACTCAAGGTTTCTATATCTATTCAAACTGTAATAACAGTTGCATTCCCTCATCTGCCTCTTCTCAAATTCCATCCTCTACATCTGCTCAGGCTACTCCTGAGTTTATGTATTTGGATTTTTCTTCCATTGCTTCAAACATCATTGAATTCATTACTTCTACTCTAAAGAAACTCATAGATGAAGCAGTGGCTCCTCTAGTTACTACAATTTCTTCCCTCTCTTCTCAACTTGCCTCCTCCAATTTTGTTCCTTCTTCTGGGGGCCTAGATTCAGGTCTCCCTGGATCTAGGCAGGGGGATATGTTTTATGAAGAAGCTCTAGCAGTTCTTGTTGCAGCAGTCACAGAAGCTCTAGACAGTCCAGTAGCAGCAGTTTTTGATGAAAATCAGGATTCAGAAATGCTTGTAGTTGTTTCAGTTGAAGATCAGTTGACAGAAGAGTTGACAGCAGTAATTCTAGAAGTTGTTACTATAGGTGATGCCTCTATTCATCCCACACTCAACTTGCATTCTTTATTATCTTATTTTGATTCTCTGCATAGTTATTTTCTAGTTCTTGAGCTTGATCTTTCTAAAATTATAGTATGCTATACTGCTCCTATTAGTCCTCAGTTTTATAACAACTAAGGACTAGACTTACAGTTGTTTCTTCTATCATTTCTCCAGTCACTCAGCCTTTAATTATTGAGAATTCAATAAATATTAGAGATCAAGTTTCTTCCCCTCCTACTTTTGTATGGGATGAATCTACAATGCCCAATTTTGATGACATTCTTTTTCAAGACATGGAACAAGAAGATGATAGTATACATATACAAGTTATTGTAGATAGTGTTCATACACAGCCATAAGTTCAAGTTCATGATTAGTTTGATTTGCTTAAGTAGTTAGATGATTTATATGATCTCCATGCAGAAGAGTCCAATGATGACTCAGAGTCAGATGACTCAGAAGATTCTAATTCTAAGAAAAGAAAATTCAAGAAAAAGTAGGCTCCAGTAAAGGTTGCTCCTAAACCTTCCTCTACATCTGATATCCCTTATTATATTCTATATGGGATTTCTCTTACACGAGACCATCCAAATTGGATGAGGTACTCTAAAAATGAGAAGAAAAGGAGGAAGAAAATGAAGAGATATCATTCACCTCCAAGGTCTAGTAGAGGACCTCCTCCTCCTCATACTCCAGCAGTAGGAGCAGCATGAAATGTTTCTCAAAGGCCTACTTCTCATCATCATTCTAGACCTTCTCACGATAGAAAAGATAGACCCTCAAGGTCAGATTCTCAAAGCAGTCAACAGCAGCAAACAAAGTAAAGCAGCTAGCAGTCAAGTCAAAGCAGTTCAGAACAATCAGATCAAGAGAGGCCTCCTTCACCAGCATATGATCCAGAGATGGATCCAAATTTCAAAATGGATAGATTCCATGAGCTTATTGCTCTATCATAGATTAAGAAAGCTAAAGCAGAAGGAAAGGACACCTCTCAGTTATCCACAATATCCTCTTATAGATAAAAGGAGCTTGACAGATATCAGGTGAAGAACTTGTTCAATGTGGACAATTACATGAGCTTGCATACAGAGGCAGTGGTGCCAAGGACTACCTCTCTGAAGATCATTTGCCCTCAGGATTTAAAGATGAGTCAAAGAGAAGCAGTAGATCCTAACAGGAAGTTGATCTTTACTAAATCATCTTTTGATTCTCTCTCAAAAGCTCCTAAGAAAGATTCTTAGTTTTTGATTATATCTTTAAACTGTGTTTATGTTTTTGAACTCACAAAGCACTTTCTTTATTTCTGCTGAAATTTGAATAATTCTGGCAGATTATTTTTGCTTTTTGTTCGTATGTTTTTGATAATATCCTAACCCAAATAGGGGGAGATTGTTGGAACCCTATTACTAAAATGGACTAGGATCATTTTTATTTATTTATGATGATTAGTTTGACCTAATATGTATAGTTTAGGGTCATAGGTTTATTTCCAGGGTTGCACCTTCAAACGAATTCCAGAGAAATGCAGTTCAGTGATCACAGAATTCAGTTCGATGAAAGCAGAGCTGCGTTCAACGAACACCGAGCTCAGCTCAATGAACTCAGAGTTCTAACTCTGAGTTTAGTTCGACGAATACTGAGTTCCGGTCGACGAACTCTGACCTCAACTCTGTAACTTGGCTCGATGATAGCCAAGCTCAGTTTGATGAATGAACTATTTAGTTCGACAAACTCCAAGCTCAAGTCGACAAAAGGTTCATTGAGTTCGACGAATTCTTTGTGGTGTTTAGGAAATTATATTTATTCAGAGGCAGAATGATTTCAAGCTTTATTTCAGGCAGTTACACTCTGATAATTAATGCTAAATATTCTTAATGAATATATTCGTTCCAGGCAGAATTAATTATGGATTTATCACATAGTTTAATTCTAATCAATCTCCATGGCAGTTACAATTCTCAAGGAATGCTTCAGCCGTTTTAGAATTAATGAATTCAAATATTTGAATTCCTCTCAGGCATTCTTTATATATTGACAGAAGTTTTCTGCTTCAGGGTTACAAATATATAGGGTTAGAGAGTTACATAGTTAGATAGTACAGATTTTTTTTACAGAGAATAATATATTCGACTTCAAGCTTCCTCCAGAAGAACAAATCTTCAATCTGAGATTCAAATTCATATCTCTCAGAAACATATTCTGGACAGTGAAGTTTTTCAAGAAGGCCTACACCCTGAAGAAAAGTCTCCCTCTCCTGATCATAATCTATACACAAATCAAGGGGAGCTTTTTGCTTACAACATCCACTAGTCTTCTCAGAGAATCTTGACAAAGAAGACATCATCACCTTTTTAGTTTATTTCATAAACTGTGTACGTGGTCTTTAACACCCTTCAAAAGTTATCTTTTGTAAGCCCCCCCCCCCCCCCCCCGCATTGATCCCAAAACAAGGCACGAAGGGGGTCTTATGCCCAAAACAGCCGCCTTGCGGTAGCATTAGCGCACAGGCTAACCTGTACCACAAGACGCCTATTCTGCCGGCTACAACCAATATCAATATATGCCAACCAAACCAAAATATAAACTAGAAGTCAAATCCACACATAAGCATAAAACGTCCAAAGTACACAAAATAAAGAAGCTACAAAAAGCTTCTACAAAGTATTAGAGTACGCTAACATATGCCCAAAAGGGCTACATCAAATCGCTCAACAACACACATCAGTAACCGACGATAGCAACGGCACCGTCCCTTTAGGCCCTGTTGTCCTGGCCTAGCTGTCCTGTTGTAAAGTCTGCGACTCCTCTACCTGTGGGGTGACCTCCTAAAAAGGATAACACAGCAACCGTTAGTCAAAAAGACTAAGTGACTATCATATCCGCTCCCCCGGTGACTCATCGGCACCGGGCGGATAAAAGAACAAGGGTACAATGTATAATAAATAATATAAGCAGGTACAAGTAGGTGGTAATAGTACAACATGATTAACATTATTATAATCTAGCAGTTCTACATTAGCAATAACAAACCATCAGGTATAAGTATCTACAGTAGGAAAGTAACTTAACTTATAAGGATGCCCATATAAGCTTATAAGTTAAGGATCAGTTTAACATAAAGTAACTCATCGTATAGGAGTGCCCATACAAACTTATACGATGAGGATCTTGTTTGTGCAATGTAATGAAATGGTATGTATGTTATGCAATGACTCACCCATGATCACACACATGCAACCGCTATGTCGACACAGACTAGTAGTTCCCACTTTTTGAGCAGGTAGCTAACCTCTCAGGCATCAACCGTCGTGGCCAGGCGGCGAGAGTAGAGCGGGCTTATCTACTACTAAGCAGGAATCCACAGTGCTTCACTTAGGCCTCCGTATGCCTAAACACTAAGAACACAACAGCGGAGCACCCCCTCGCGTACTATGTCCCAACGGCAGTCTCGGGTAGATGTGCACCGAGAACCAAGCCCCGAACTGGCCTTGTGTGACCCGAAAGGAGCCTCAGAAGAAAGTACGAGGACCAAGCCCAACCGTTCACTTGGCACGGAAGGAGCACCGGGACATGAACACCAAGGACCAAGCCCAACTACCCAAAGTCTAACTGTCAACTCCCGTCAGTGTGATGACTGGCGAGCCCGTAGACCTGCCACACTATCCTTAACCCAAGATTACGACATCGTGTGTCGACTCACACCACATGCAATTCCACTTCACCGTAGCATGAAAGGAGCCTCGGACAAAGCACGAGGACCAAGCCCAACCGTATAGTCGACACGGAAGGAGCACCGGGAAATGAGCACCGAGGACCAAGCCCAACCGTTCGATAATGTTGCTCCTCAACATTACCCGAATCATTGCGGTCATTAAGACTATCTACAATCTACGTTCACATAACTATAACATAACAGATTAGCATGCTTTAACCAAGTTCAATCATTTATGTGCACATGAATCAACAATCTAATTAGTAACGATCGTTTGCTCATAACATCACCACCGATCGGGTATTCAAATTCAAATCAATCTTATCATTAATCGACATATAACTGCTATCGTTACGTACTCAATGTTACCCATAATGAAATCGTTCTAATCTCATCAACACATCAAAACGTTAATTCATAATTTCTACCCCAAAAGATTGCTTCACGTACATCTCACTCCTCCATTTGTTTACGTGGGGTTCATACAACAATTTCATCGCTCGATAAATTATGATGATTAAACATAAAGGAATTCTCTAGCCCCTACATCAATTAATTACGATGTCTCTACTGAATTCAAATCTAATGCTACACCCAACCCAGAATTTTGGTTCTGGACACCATCCAGGCAGCACATTCGACCGGAGATTCTTGAGGCTACAGAAATCTGATGAAGGCGCGTAACCCCTCGTTGGAAAGGTATTGATAGTGGCTACAACTTTCGTGTTTAGTCAAAAGCCCATATTTGGAGTGTTTAGTCAAAAGCCCATATCTGGATGTATCACGCTTGAAAAAGGCCACGAAGATCGATGCGCGCAGAACACAGATTTTTGCACGCATCTTGAGGCAGAATGAACAGCATCGGTTCATCTTACTTCTCAAGTCGATCTCCCAAAATCACATCCAGAAATTCCTCCTCCCTTATTTACCCTCATGAGGTCATTACTCTTCATGAAACTGTCCCCCATCTTCATGTAGAAGGTTGGAGAGGTTGAAGACACCACTATCCTTAGAGCACAAGCCCTAGAATGGCCTTTACCTAGGTAAATCATCATCTCGAAAGTCTAGACTCTTTTGAGTAGACATCCCACCTAAATATAACTACAGATCTAGCCCCAAGGGATAGGGGAGGAAGCTCACCTCATTTCCGGTGTTTCCACCATTTCCGGCCAAGGATCTTGTAACTCGTCGTAGTGGCATCTTCTTCTCCTTGGCGGCAGTGGTTCTTCTCCCCTTGGACTTGCTCCAGCACCTTCTCCCTCTCTACAGCAGTTCTCTCAGAAAAAAGGGTTGGAATGAGGAGTGAAAATGGCAAGGGTTTTCACATCCCTTATAAGTGAAAAGTGACACGGGTAGGGACACTCCCATGTCCTTACTCGTGTCCTGCTCGGGCAAAGAGTTATAGGCGGTTACCTGACGTTTCGATATAAAAACACTGGTAGGAACACGCATGTGTCCCTTGTAAGACCCCCCCCCCTTTTTTTATACCACGGGGTCTTAGGCCTAGAACCGCCGTTTTGCGGTGACACCTCCACGTCCGGAAAGGTCATCACTACAAAATGCCAATCTTGCCGGCCAAATCGATCACAACTGTAGCAAATAAAAAAAAAGATACGTCCATAGAAGATCACATATATAGTAAATATAATCTCCACGAAGGGAGTGTTCACAAATATAACAAAAATACTAAGAATCTTGGGCTCATGCCCAGTACATCAATGTCCTCACTACAAATCTCTCATCGTGGAAGCACAACTAATATAACTAGTAGGGGCCAGGACTCACAGTCCCTGCCGTCTGAACACCGATACTAGACTGCCCCATCTCCAAGCACATCGACCTCCAGGGCTGCTCCTCCATGCTGGGCTCCACGATTACCTAAAATAATGTGGTTCGAAAACTGTTAGTTTAAAAGACTAAGTCCTATCATCCCCCGCCCCTTCCCCCCATGGCACCTAGGCACCGAGCGGGGAGGAGGAAAGGAGAGGACAAGAAGGTGGAGAATAGAAAATGATCAGATGGCAGCGGAACTATACTATCAGTCCAATGGTATATAAGGCAGTAATAAAAGCATGAGAAATTAAGCAGGAAAAAATATCTTCACTAATGCGAAAACACATAAGCCGAGGGATCTTTTGCAGGGCTCCTATCGTATAAATAGTCCCATACCTGTTTATACGATAGGGTGTCGGTTCTCTATAAAGCATACATATAAAGATTTCTGAAGTAAACCTTAACTTATAAGCACGCTCACACGAACTTATAAACCAAGGGGTCGTTTTGTAAGGCCTATTGTATAAAGCGTCCCATACCACTTTATACAATAGGTGTCAGGATTGAATGCAATGGTTATGCTATGAAATACAAATATTCCATGCTGTGAACATGCAAGTGCAACACACCCACTCGAATCTGTGTACACAGACCTTTAGTTCCCCCTTTCTGGAGCTGAACCTCCCAGGATACCTCTGTAGTGGCAAACGGAAGTGGTGGGTTGGGCCTCACCCACATCTAAACCGGTAATTGCACAACCAGTCAGACCTATCGTACGCCTCAATGCTGGTGCACTAAGTAGAGCTCCTGTGTACTCTTGCCGGCTGGCGCAACGGACTTTACTTGGCCAAGTGCTAAACCACACTTGTCGAGTCAATATATCGGCGTCGGTGCATCGACTCTCCAAAACCGAAGACCCACCACCTTTATTTTATGCACATGCAACCTTGATGTAAACCACCAAGCTAAAGCTCGCCAGACCAACCCGTCCGTCACCAACTATAACCGAGCCAAAGCTCGTCGTGCCAATTGCCCATCTCCAAATCCACCGGGCCTAGTGCCCGAGTGACTTAACCTAACTCCCACAACTCCGGGGAGTGTGAGTGCAACCCTAGATTACTTCTACTTACTCTTGCATTTCAGTTTCACCTACTGTTTAGGTTAGCCCAAGACTGCCCAAGGTATACCCTGTGAAGGGCTCTCGAAGGCACTAGGAACTACAATGGGATTACGCCCAAAGCACTCTTTCGCAAGACACTTACTATTATTCGTGTCTATCAGATTTTCCCAACCCTTAATTAATTTACTGGATCTAACCCTAGTGCATTAGACACTTCCCCCCTATAGGAAGGACGGTCTTTCGTCGATCCCGAGCACCACCGGACACTAGCCATTCCAATCCCTTACTCATCCCAACTTCCAATGACGAACTCTTTTTCATTCATCCAAATCAACAAACATATAACACCAACTCGTGTGCCCCAATTCTTACTCCAACACAATTTCTGTGATTTTACTAAATGCAGACCAACCTAAGCTATATGAAGTGTATAAAGTGAGGTACACAAAATAATCACCCAGTATCCCTATAATAATTATTGGAGGGCTATAATGACATTTTTAGCCTAAACACAGAAATTCATAATTTTCCTAAATTATTGAATAATTTATTTATTTATTCTAGAAAAACAAAAATCCAAGTTTGAACATGAAGTACCCATTTAATTCAAGCAAATGCTCTACAAAATTTATGATAAATTCAAAATGACTATTCAACTTAAAATCTAGTGTCTCCCAATTTTCAAGTAGGAAATATGCTCTGAATAAAATAAACATCAAATTCCCAAAATTATAGGTTTGTAAAGTATATATTGCAAATAATCATTAAAAATCATGAATTAATTTCTCCAAGTGGATATTGACCTAAGAATTATCAGAGCCCCAATTTCACAATTTTGTAACAAGTAAATAGCCCCAATAATTTATTGACCATAATTGCCCTTTTAAAAACTTTTGAAGTAAATACTAAAGTTTTTCAACTAAAATTTATAACAAAATTCAGGAACAACCATTTTGACTTAAAACATCTCCTGCCCAAGTTTCATGAATCTAGAATGAATAGTGTGATCATAATAAATAAAATATCATTTAGGGCCACATCATGTATAACAAAGGGGGTGCTAGTAATATTACTTCTAAAATTCCAATAAATTCACCAGAGGTCCTAACTAACTTAAAATCAATGCTACCTAAGTTTCACACATTTTTAGTAAGTTTTGGTAGCTTATTCTACACAAAAGGGTGGATATGCCCTAAACTAGGGTTAGGGATTTGAGAGGTTCTTCCATCTACAAATCACCTAGAATTCATACTAGAGGGCTTTGGATACCCTAGCACCATTTCTACCAAGTTGCAGGATCACACAAGGGTATTTGACCCGATGCCCTTCACAACACTCAAAAGCCCCTCCTTAGGGTTTGAGTTTAGATCCTAGGGCAAAGCTACCCTAGAGCAGCCCATAATCCCTTTGAGGGTGTTAAAGGTCATTTCAAGTCAGTGGTCAAAATCTCAGCCTCTATTGAGGTGATTTGACCACTCAACCTCAAGGTGCACTTTTCACTTAAGAACCCCTCATTAAGCGAAAATTAGGGTTAGTTCATTCCCTATCCAAAACACATCCAAATGAGGTGAACATTTATACAGAGACATATCTTGAGGCCAGGGACCACTCACCAAAGTTTGGTAGGGTTTGGAGGTAATTAGACCACTTAATTAAATTACCTTAGTGTTATTAAATAAAAACTAAAACTATAGCCAAAGTATCTCCACAAATACCCATTTTTGGGCAGGCCCTAGGTATAGCTAAGGATGGCCCCCTGCCCAAATTTCAGGTCATTTGGACAAGGGATGAAGAGTGGGAACCCTTTTTAATCTCAGGATAGCCCTAGGTATAAGCCCCACCAAAATGAGTGCCCTGGTCAAACCAAGCAGCCAAATTGGTTCAAATAAATTTTGCTGTACACTAGACTCTCCAGGCTACAATTTTCATGTTGACCCCATTCTATGAAATAACATCTATGTATTTTTAAAAATTAAAAACATTAAACACTAAATGTGTGACATAATTTAAATAACAGAAATTATGTCCTATAGTTTAATATCTCCCCTGCACGAATCTTGGCGCGCCACTTGATGGCATCCCGTCGCCTTCAAGCTCCAGCCGATGACCTGGATTCATCCCTCATGGAGCTCCTTCCAAACTCAGCTGCCGGCGATCCGGCCACTTCCCCGGCCACCGCCACCACCACCTCCGTTGAGGTGGTGGCTGTCTCCAGGCGGCGGCACAGCTGCCGAAGAGGCGGATTCCGGCTGTTCTACCAAGACATTTTTCAGCCCAAAACCATGAAAACCGGGAATTGGTTCGGGCTCCATTGAGCCCGAACCTTGAACCTAAATGTTACTATAATCTATCCATGAGACAAGGAGAGGATGAGGACCTTGTCGGCGGCCTGAAGTCGAGAAGATCGTCGTTAAGCCATTTCTAATGGTGGCGCAGCTCGGTTTCTGGAACTTCACAGTGGGGGGGGCTCGATTTCTTCAGGTAAGGATTGGGAAAGCCTCCTCTCGACCCACTGATGGTGTTTAAAGCCTCAGATGGGGAGAGGAGTGGATGGATCATCAATGGACATTAAGGCCATTAATGTCTAGGCTTGGCCATGGTGGAGGGGACTGAACCAGACCCTTGGTGTCCAGGGAAATGGCTGGAAACATCTCCCCTTCCCTGGGGGAGTTGAATTCAACCATTAAGGGTGGCCTTTGGCCTCGCCTTGGCCGAGCCCCTTCCTTCCCTCCTCTTTCATCATTTCTCTCTCCTCCATTAACATGGAAATGGAGCTCACCCTCTCTCTTAGTCACCAAGTTGACTTGGTCAATCACGAGAGATATTTGCAGCCCACTCATTCATAATTTGATTATATTAAGCCTAGCGCAAAAAGGAAGGAGGGCTTGAACTTGGGTTAGCCCATTTGAACTAGGTTTGACTTAATCTTGACTAGGGTTGAACTAGGTCAAATTGACCTTTTTTGTTACCATCATTGGGTCTTTGGTGACCTATTGGGCTCCCCTAGGGTCTAG
The DNA here is from genome assembly GCA_039583875.1 of Platanthera guangdongensis. Taxonomy (NCBI): domain Eukaryota; kingdom Viridiplantae; phylum Streptophyta; class Magnoliopsida; order Asparagales; family Orchidaceae; genus Platanthera; species Platanthera guangdongensis. The sequence continues at coordinate 61,993,682 of CM077166.1, read as the reverse complement.
ATAGGGATGGGGTAGGGTTGACTTGGTACTTTGGAGGCCACCTGCCCTTAGGAAGGGTACTTTGCCGAAATTAAGGTTAGGGTTGACTTTGGTCAATTTAGCCACTAAGGCTAACCCCAATGGGTCCTTGGTGACCCATGGACCTCACCTTAGGGTTAGGGGGTATAAATGCGGTCCACCTGGCTAGGGGATGGTGAATTGAACTAATATATTTCTGTTTGACCCATTTAGGGCTAGAGTTGACTTTGGTCAACTTAACCACCTTGACTGTCCTCCAAGGGTCCTTAGTGACCCCTTGACCCCATTTTAGGTCTAGGAAGACCCTGGTAGGATTAGTTGGGCTTAACTAGGGCACACTACCTTTAATTAGGGAACCTTGCCCAATTTAGGCCTACAGTGGTCCTAGGTCAACTTGGCCACCCTGAGTCAACTCCAATGGGCCCTTAAGGTTCAGATGAACTTTACAATGGATTTGCGAGGCCATGGTGGGGTCTTGAGGTCTTGGTGAAGCCCCATGATCAGCTTAACTAGGGTCCATAAATCTACTATTTGCAAACCATAGTGGTCTCACCTACATCCCTAGGTCTACTTGGCCTTCTTGGGCTTCCTAGAGTTTTGTCATGACCTAGTCATGACAAAACAACTCCTAGGGGTCTAGTAGTTTGAGGTATGTTACAAATCCCAATATATAACAAAAAAAATTTCGTCCTCGAAAAGCTCTGGGTACCTTTGTTGCATCAAGTCCTGGGGCTCTTATGTGTGCTCCTCTCGCCCGTGATTCCTCCACAGGACCTTGACTAATGGAACCTTCTTGCGGCGCAATACACGTATTCCCCTGTTGTCAATCCGGACCGGTTCCAGGTGAACTGATCGATCAGAGATTACTAGACCATCCATGACTGTAATCTGCTGCTCTGGGCGTAGTAGAGCCCTCCTGAGTGAGGATACATTGAATACGTCATGCACGCTTGCCAGCTCCGATGGCAGCTCCAGCCTGTATGCCAAGGGACCGATCCGCTCTCGGATCCTATAAGGCCCCAAATATCTTGGGCTGAGCTTCTTCTACCGACCGCGCACCCGTGAAACCCCATGCATGGGTCGGATTTTCAAGAAGACCTGGTCCCCCACCTGGAACTCCACCTGACGATGTCGAGCGTCATAATACTTAGCCTGTCAGTTCTGTGCCTATAGCATCATATCTCATATCAATCTCACCTGAGCCTCGGTGTCTTCAACAAACTCCGAACCCAAAACCTTCGGATCCTCGTCCTGTATCCACGACAGTAGAGTCCTACATCTCCGTCCATACAGGGGCTCATAAGGAGCAATCTTTATGCTGGACTGGTAGCTGTTATTATATGAGAACTCGATCAGTGGCAATAGCTTCTCCCAGGGCTCACCGCGATCCAGTATGCAAAGTCGCAGCAGATCTTCCAAGGTCTGATTAGTGTGTTCCATCTGTCCATCAGTCTGGGGATGAAATGCTATACTGAATGTCAGCCGGGTGCCCAAGTATGTCTACACTGATCTCCACTCCCTGGACGTGAACCGTCCATCCCGATCCGATACAATCGACCTGGGTACGTCATTATAACGGATGAACTATTCCACGAACTTCCGAACCAGCACACCAACTGAGTCATCCTTCCTAATCGGAAAAAATCTGGCTACCTTTGTCAACCGGTCGACGATCACCTAGATCGAATCATTTCCCGTCCGCGGTCGGGGAAGCCCATGTATGAATTCCATCGCAACATCATCAAACTTCCACTCCGGCAGTGGGAGTGGCTGCAATAGTCCTGTGAGGTTCTTGCACTCTGCCTTCACCAACTGGCATGCCTCGCAGTGGGTCACGAAGTAGGTTATATCCTTCTTCATGTCTGGCCAATACATGGTCTTCTTCAGGTCCGCAGTCATCTTCGTAACACCCGGATGTACTGAATACCGACTACAATGAGCCTCCGTCATGATATCCTCTCGGTCCTGGCCTCCCTCTGGTATGTACATCCGTCCTCTGAAATACACTAGACCATCCCTCAGTGAGTAATCTCCAGCAGTGCCTGCTTCTAAGGCCTAGAATATCGGCTCAAGCTAGATATCCTGCCTCTGCCCATCTCTGACTCAGTCTCGAATGTCATCTGGGGCAATTAACGATGTCAGGTACTCTCGGTACAGCTCAAGATGATCCTCAGACACAAAGGATATCTGCATCTTTTCGAACATCTGGACCAACTCCAAGGCCATCAACTGCGTTCCTGCTCCAGAGTTCTTGGCCTTCAGGCTCAGCGCATCTGCCACCACATTCGCCTTCTCGGATGGTAGTGCATCTCATACTGGTAATCTGCTAGAAACTCCACGCATCACCTCTGCCTGATATTCAGCTCCTTCTGCGTGTCCACATACCACAAGTTCTTGTGATCGGAGTAAATGTCGCAGTGGAAACCATACAGATAGTGTCGCCAGACTTTCAGCGCAAATATGACCGCTGCCACCTCTAAGTCATGAACTGGGTAGTTCAGCTCATGCTTCTTCAGCTGTCGAGAAGCGTATGCTATCACGTGACCATTCTTCATCAGCACCGCACCCATGCCCTGGTAAGAAGCATCGGTGTAGACCTGGAATCCTTCCTTCCCCGATGGAAGGGCTAGTATAGGAGCTGAGGTGAGTCGATTCTTTAACTCTTGAAAGGCCACCTCGCACTGCGGGGTCCTGTCAAAGGGCACTTCTTTCCTCGTCAGGGATGTGAGGGGAAGGGCAATACAAGAAACACCCTCCACGAACTTCCGGTAGTAACCGGCAAGTCCTAGGAAGCTCCGCATGTCTGAGGCCGACTTCAGCTGCGGCCAATCCCGAACTACCTGAATCTTGGCCGGGTCCACTGCCAACACAGCACCACTGATGATATGGCCTAGGAAAGCAACCTCCTTCAACCAGAACTGGCATTTGCTAAACTTCGCGTTGAGCTGGTGCTCCCGTAGTCTCTAGGGTCAGCATCAGATGTCATGTGTGCTCCTCCTCTGTCCTCGAGTAGATGAGTACGTCGTTAATAAATATAATGACGAACACATCCAGATATTCCTCGAACACCAGATTCATGAGGCTCATGAATGCCGACGGTGCATTCGTGAGCCCGAAGGGCATCACAGTAAACTCGAACAGCCCATATCTGCTACTGAAGGCACTCTTCGGTATGTCCTCCTCCTGAATCCGCGGTTGATAGTAACCCGACCTAAAATCCATCTTTGAAAAGAAATGCGCGCCCTCCAACTGGTCAAATAGCTCATCTATCCTTGGCAGTGGATAGGTGTTCCGGACTGTCAGTCAGTTCAGTGCCCGGTAGTCGATGCACAATCTGAGTATCATGTCCTTCTTTTTGACAAATAACATCGGGGCTCCCCATGTTGAAGTGCTTGGCCGGACAAAATCGGCTTCAACCAGTTCCTGGAGCTGGCTCCGAAACTCTGTCAGCTCCTTCGAGGTCATGCGGTAAGGTGCTCTAGACGCTGGCTTAGCCCCAGTCACCAGCTGTATCCGGAAATCCTGCTCTCGGTGCGGGGGTAGCCCTGGAAGCTTCTCTAGAAATACGTCGGCAAAATCTCGCACCACTGGAATATCCAAGATGGCACCCTTAGCCTCGGCCATCCCGTACAACACTGTATAGACTTCCTCCCCCTGTAAGTAGGCCTTGACGGCCTGCACGGATGTCAGCAAAAGAGGGGGAATAGATCTAATACCTTCGATGACAATGAAGGAATGCCCATGCCTCACAGTAATCGTCTTCGACATGAAGTCGATCTGAGCATGGTTCCAGCGCAACCATGTCATTCCTAGGATCAAATCAAAGAATGGCATCTTCATGATCGTCGCCGGAGCTTCAAATATCTTCCCGCCGATCTCCGCCTCAATGTTACAGAGGGCGGTGGTGAATACATCTGATCCGTCAGGTAGCCATATCCTCATCATCAGGCTGGTGAACCGCTCCACGCCTTCCAGCCCTTCCAGGAAGGCTTCCAACACGAACGAGTGTGAAGCACCCGTATCGAATAGTGTATAGGCGGGCTTACCGCTGATGAAGACTATGCTTGGGCATTTAACTTAAATTCTTAGAAATCTAATTATGGTTTTCTTCCCTAGTCTATCAGTCCTACATTCATAGCTTTAATTATCTAGGAAAGAAAATATTAAAAATCAACCGGCATACCTGTGATCACTCGCTCTGGATTCCGTTGTTGAGTCAGATCCAATGCATATACCTACTCCCTCTCCTGCCTGTGGTCTCTGCCATGGTATCCACGACCTCGGCCATGTCCTCGGCCTCAAAAATACTGAGCTGGCGGGGCAGCCGATGGTGCTGCTGGTGGTGCCCCCTCATGGGGCAATTCCTCCGGATGTGCCCCACATGGTGACAATTGAAGCATTCTGGCGGGGGATATGCCATTCCCTCGGGTCTCTCTACCTCCCACATCTGGGGTGGCTAAGGGGCCACCACTACTGGTTCCCTCTGCTCCTGTCTTGCCTCCTACCGAGGCTGGTCTTCTACTCTTCTCCCATCCGTGATGCAGCCCCGCCACTGATCATTTCGGGCCCCCTGGCCCTGGTCCTCAGCTGGCCGCATCCGGCCTCGGGTGGTATTCCAATCTACCTCAATCCTTTTCGCCATCTCCAATATCTGTAGTATAGGTCCGTCGGACACGAACAACAGAGCCTCCCTTAGATCCTCTCGAAGGCCCTTATAGAACCTCTTGGTGTAACCTGCCTCATCCAACTGGTAAGAATCCGCAAACCAGGCCAGATGGTTGAACTCTCGATGATGCTCCACCACTGTCTTGCTACCCTGTCTCAACTGTAGAAATCTATCCTCCAGCTCGTCTCTGGCCAACTGAGGAACGAAATGCTCTAGTAGTGTGGCCCTAAACCCCCTCCCCCCCAAGCTATCTCAGCAACCTATCTGTCAGCAAATATCGTGTCCAACGAAGTCTTCCACCATCTCTTGGCATGGGATTCCAGGCAAGAGATGACCAAGGACACTCTGTCCTCCCACGGGCACCGGATCCCAGTCAGCATCTCATACATATTGTCCAACTATTCCTCTATCTGAACGGCCGACTTTGTCCCCAAGTAGGATGGGGGAGAAAGTCCTTGGAAAATACTCAACTATTTGGCCCCCGGGTTCGGCTGTGGAACCAGAACTTGTTGTGCCCTAAATCCCTCCAAGATAGCTGTCAGAGTATGCCCCATCTCCGACTGTAGGAACAGAGTGGGAACCGGAGGAGGTTGTGCAACCTTGGGAGTCTGCTGGACTCCGCCTTGTGGTGTAGGCTGTGTTGGGGGCTGCATGACAAAGCCAATTGTAAATAATCGACTCAAACCTTATTAACGGTGGATAATTTACATGTGATCCCCCCATATGGGCACACCACTGCTTCTGATGCTTAGTTTGTCCCCAAACTAAACTCGTGCGGGGGTGACCTAGGGGTTGTGGACTGCAACTTTTCGATTGAGGTCTGCTTTGATACCACTTGTAAGACCCCCTTTTTTTAAACCACGGGGTCTTAGGCCCAGAACCGCCATTTTGCGGTGACACCTCCACGTCCGGAAAGGTCATCACTACAAAATGCCGATCCTGCCAGCCAAATCGATCACAACTGTAGCAAATAATTAAAAAGATAAGTCCACAAAAAATAACATATATAGTAAATATAATCTCCACAAAGGGAGTGTCCACAGATATAACAAAAATACTAAGAATCTTGGGCTCATGCCCAGTACATCAATATACTCACTACAAATCTCTCATCGTAGAAGCATAACTAATATAACTAGTAGGGGCCAGGACTTATAGTCCCTGCCGTCTGAACACCGGTACTAGACTGCCCCATCTCCAAGCGCGTCGACCTCCGGGGATGCTCCTCCATGCTGGGCTCCACTGTTCCCTAAAATGATGTGGTTCGAAAACCGTTAGTCTAAAAGACTAAGTCCTATCATCCTCCGCCCCTTCCCCCCATGGAACCTAGGCACCGAGCGGGGAGGAGGAAAGGAGAGGACAAGAAGGTAGAGAATAACAAATGATCAGATGGCGGCGGAACTAAACTAGCAGTCCAATGGTATATAAGTAATAAAATCATGAGAAATTAAGCAGGAAAAATAACCTTAACTTATGAGAAAACACATAAGCCGAGGGATTTTTTGCAGGGCTCCTATCATATAAAGAGTCCCATACCTATTTATATGATAGGGTGTCGGTTTTCTACAAAGCATACATATAAAGATTTCTAAATTAAACCTTAACTTATAAGCACGCTCTCACAAACTAATAAACCAAGGGGTCGTTTTGCAAGGCCTATTGTATAAAGCGTCCCATAATACTTTATACAATAGGTGTCAGGGTTGAATGCAATGGTTATGCTATGAAATACAAATATGCCATGTAGTGAACATGCAAGTGCAACACACCAACTCGACTCTGTGTACACAGACCTTTAGTTCCCCCTTTCTGGAGCAGAACCTCCCAGGATACCTCCGTAGTGGCAAACGGAAGCGGTGGGTTGGGCCTCGTACACCTCTAAATCAGTAATTGCACTACCAGTCAGACATATCGTACGCCTCAACGTTGGTGCACTAAGCGGAGATCCTGCATACTCTTTTCGGCTGGCGCACCGGACTTTACTTGGCCAAGTGCTAAGCCACACTTGCCGAGTCAACGTATCGGCGTCGGTGCATTGACTCTCCAATACCGAAGACCCACTACCTTTACTTTATGCACATGAAACCTTGATGTAAACCACCGAGCCAAAGCTCGCCGGACCAACCCATCTGTCACCAACTGTAACCGAGCCAAAGCACATTGGGCCAATTGCCCATCTCCAAATCCACCGGGTCTAGTGCCCGAGTGACTTAACCTAACTCCCACAACTCTGGGGAGTGTGAGTGCGACCCTAGATTACTTCTACTTACTCTTGCATTTCAGTTTCACCTACTATTTAGGTTAGCCCAAGACTGCCCAAGGTATTCCCCGTGAAGGGCTCTCGAAGGCACTAGGAACTACGATGGGATTACGCGCAAAGCTCCCTTTCACAAGGCACTTACTATTATTGGTGGCTATCAGATTTTCCCAACCCTTAATTAATTTACTGGATCTAACCCTAGTGCATTAGACACTTCCTCCCTATGGGAAGGACGATATTTCGCCGATCCCGAGCACCACCGGACACTAGCCATTCCAATCCCTTACTCATCCCAACTTCCAATGACGAACTCTTTTTCATTCATCCAAATCAACAAACATATAACCCCAACTCGTGTGCCCCAATTCTTACTCCAACACAATTTCTGCGATTTTACTAAATGCAGACCAACTTAAGCTATATGAAGTGTATAAAGTGAGGTACACAAAATATTCACCTAGTACCCCTATAATAATTATTCGAGGGCTATAATGACATTTTTAGCCTAAACTCAAAAATTCATAATTTTCCTAAATTATCAGATAATTTATTTATTTATTCTAGTAAACCAAAAATCAAAGTTTAAACATGAAGTACCCATTTAATTCAAGCAAATGCTCTACAAAATTTATGATAAATTCCAAATGACTATTCAACTTAAAATCCAGTGTCTTCCAATTATCCATCAGGAAATAAGGTCTGAATAAAATAAACATCAAATCCCCAAAATTATAGGTTTGTAAAGTATATATTGCAAATAATCATATAAAAATCATGAATTAATTTCTCCAAGTGGATATTAACCTAAACATTATCAGAGCCCCAATTTCACAATTTTGCAACAAGTAAATAGCTCCAATAATTTATTGACCATAATTGCCCTTTTAAAAACTTGTGAAGGAAATACTAAAGTTTTTCAACTAAAATTTATAACAAAATTCAGGAATAACCATTTTGACTTAAAACATCTCCTGCCTAAGTTTCATGAATTTAGAATGAATAGTGTGATCATAATAAATAAAATATCAGTTAGGGTCACATCATGTATAATAAAGGGGGTGCTAGTAATATTACTCCTAAATTTCCAATAAATTCACCAGAGGTCCTAACTAACTTAAAATCCATGCTACCTAAGTTTCACACCTTTTTAGTAAGTTTTGGTGGCTTATTCTACACAAAGGGTGGATATGCCCTAAACTAGGGTTAGGAATTTGAGAGGTTCTTCCATCCCCAAATCCCCTAGAATTCATACCAGAGGGCTTTGGATACCCTAGCACCATTTCTACCAAGGTGCAAGATCACACAAGGGTATTTGACCCCATGCCCTTCACAACACTCAAAAGCCCCTCCTTAGTGTTTAAGTTTGGATCCTAGGGCAAAGCCACCCTAGACAACCCCATAATCCCTTTGAGGGTGTTAAAGGTCATTTCAACTCAGTGGTCAAAATCTTAGCCTCTGTTGAGGGTGTTAAAGGTCATTTCAACTCAGTGGTCAAAATCTCAGCCTCTGTTGAGGTGATTTGACCACTCAACCTCAAGCTGCACTTTTTACTTAAGAACCCCTCATTAAGGTAAAATTAGGGTTAGTTCATTCCCTATCCAAAACACATCCAAATGTGGTAAAACTTTTTACAGTGACATATCATGAGGACAGGGACCACTCACCAAAGTTTGGGAGGGTTTGGAGGTAATTAGACCACTTAATTAAATTACCTTGTTGTTATTAAATAAAAACTAAAACTATAGCCAAGGTATATCCAAAAATTCCCATTTTTGGGCAGGCCCTAAGTATAGCTAAGGATGGCCCCCTGCCCAAATTTCAGGTCATTTGGACAAGGGATGAAGAGTGGACACCCTTTTTAATCTCAGGATAGCCCTAGGTATAGGCCCCACCAAAATGAGTGCCCTGGTCAAACCAAGCACCCAAATTGGTTCAAGTAATTTTTTTGTACACTAGACTCTCCAGGTTACAATTTTCATGTTGACCCCATTCTATTAAATAGTTTCTAAATATTTTTAAAAATTAAAACATTAAATACTAAATGTGTGACATAATTTAAATAACAGAAATTATTTCCTATAGTTTAATATCTCCCCTACACGAATCTTGGCGTGCCACTGGATGGCATCCCGTCGTCTTCAAGCTCCAGCCGACGGCCTGGATTCCTCTCGCCTAGAGCTCCTTCCAATCGTTGCCTCCGGTGATCCGGCCACTTCCCCAGCCGGCCACCGCCACCACCACCTCCGTTGAGGTGGTGGTTGCCGCCATGCAGCGGCACAGCCGCCAGAGAGGCGGATTCCGGCAGTTCTACCAAGAAATATTTTGGCCCAAAACCATGAAAATCAGGAATTGGTTCGGGCTCAATTGTGCCCGAACTTTGAACTTAAATGTTGCTATGATCTATCAATGAGTCAAGGAGAGGAGGAGGACCTTGTCGGCCTGAAGTCGAGAAGATCGTCCGAAAGCCATTTCTGATGGTGGCGCCGCTCAGTTTCTGCAACTGCACAGTGGGGGGGTCGATTTTTTCAGGTAAGGATTGGGAAAGCCTCCTCTCGACCCTCTGATGGTGTTTAAAGCCTCAGATGGGGAGAGGAGGGGCTGGATAATCAATGACAATTAAGGCCATTAGTGGCTAGGCTCGACCATGGTGGAAGGGGCTGAACCAGACCCTTGGTGGCCAGGGAAACGGATGGAAACTTCTCCCCTTCCCTGGGAGAGTTCAATTCAACCATTAAGGGTGGCCTTTGGCCTCCCCTTGGCCGAGCCACTTCCTTCCCTCCTCTTTCATCATTTCTCTCTCCTCCATTAACATGGAAATGAAGCTCACCCTCTCTCCTAGTCACCAAGTTGACTTGGTCAATCAGGATAGCTATTTGCAGCCCACTCATTCATAATTTCATGATATTAAGGCTAGCCCAAAAAGGAAGGATGGCTTGAGCTTGGGTTAGCCCATTTGAGCTAGTTTGACTTAATCTTGACTAGGGTTGACCTAGGTCAAATTGACCTTTTCTGTTACCATCATTGGGTCTTTGGTGACCTATTGGGCTCCCCTAGGTTCTAGGTAGGGATGGGTAGGGTTGACTTGGCACTTTGGAGGCCACCTGCCCTTAGGAAGGGTACTTTGCCCAAATTAAGGTTAGGGTTTTCTTTGGTCACTTTAGCCACTAGGGCTGACCCCAATGGGGCCTTGGTGACACATGGACCTCACCTTAGGGTTAGGGGGTATAAATGGGGTCCACCTGGCTAGGGGATGGTCAATTGACCCAGTATAGTTTTGTTTGACACATTTAGGGCTAGAGTTGACTTTGGTCAACTTAACCACCTTGACTATCCTCCAAGGGTCCTTAATGACCGCTTGACCCCATTTTAGGTCTAGGAAGACCCTGGTAGGGTTAGTTGGGCTTAACTAGGGCACAGTGCCCTTAATAAAGGCACCTTGCCCAATTTAGGCCTAGAGTGGTTCTAGGTCAACTTGGCCACCCTGAGTCGACTCCAATGGGCCCTTAAGGTTCAGATGAACTTTACAATGGATTGGTGAGGCCATGGTGGTGTCTTGAGGTCTTGGTGAAGCCCCATGATCAGCTTAATTAGGGTTCATAAATCTAGTATTTGTAGACCATAGTGGTCTCACCTACAACCTTAGGTCTACTTGGCCTTCTTGGGCTTCCTAGTGTTTTATCATGACCTAGTCATGACAAAACCACTCCTAGGGGTCTAGTCATTTGAGGGATGTTACATCCCTACCCGTGTCCACATGACACGTCCGTGTTCTCTGGCCGTATCCTCCTCTAGACACGCCTCATCGAGCTCAACTCGACACACACGGGTAGGGACACGCCCGTGTCTCTACCCGTGTCCTTCTCGGGGTACACTTCGTCGATCTCAACTCGATGCACACGGGTAGTGACCCGCCCGTGTCTCTACCCGTGTCATCTTCACACGGGTAGTGACACGCCTGTGTCACTACCCGTGTCCTTCTCTAGACATACTCGAGTCATCGACTCGAGAGCGGGCCTCTCTCACACAGGTAGAGACACGCCCGTGTCTCTACCCGTGTCCTATTATGTACTAATTTCTCCTCCCAATTACAAGTGCAGCCCCGCTGCTAGAACTTCTCCGAGCCCAAGTCAGCTCTCCTGACTCAAAAACACGCACGAGGGGCCTAGTGCGAATTGCGACGTTACAAATCCTATAAACAAAATAAAAGATTTCATCCCCGAAACCAGGCTAAGGCTATGGGGAGAAAAAGCATAACAGAAAATAAAATATGCTTTTATGAATTACCTTGAGTAAACAACTCTGGGTAGCATTTTTGCATCAAGTCCACTGGCTCCCATGTATACTCCTCCTTCCCATGATTAGACCAAAGCACCTTCATCAAAGGAACACTTTTGCGGCGCAAAATTCTTGTCTCGTTGTCGATGATCCGCCCCGGCTCTAGTCGCACAGAACTATCTGTCGCCACTGCACCATCAGTGGTGGGGATATATTGATTGGGCCGCAACAGCGCCTTTCGAAGCGACGACACATGGAACACGTCGTAGAAATTCTTTAGCTCTGGCGGTAACTCCAACCGATAGGCCAACGGACCAATCCTTTCCATTATAGTATAAGGCCCAACGTACCTTGGGCTGAGCTTTTTCACACCACGTACCCGTGACACTTCATGCATCGGCCGGATTTTCAGAACCGCTTTATCGCCCACTTGAAACTCCACCATCTGGTGTTTTGCATTATAATACTTTGTCTGCCGACTTTGAGCCTCCAACATGCGATCCTATATTAGTCTAACCACCGCATCGGTATCATTCAATATACTAAATTCTCAAAGCCTTTGGGTCTTCATCTTGCACCCAAGACAAGGGGGTTCTACACCTTCCGTAAAGGGCTTCATGGGGCACCACTCGATGCTCGCCTGATGTTTGTTGTTGTAAGAGAATTCTACTAGTGGTATGATCCTTTCCCACGGCTCTCCTCTATCCAACAAACACAACCTCAATAGGTCCTACAATGTTCTGATGGTCCTCTCAGACTGCCCATCCGTCTGAGGATGAAACATGGTGCTAAATGTGAGGCGCGAACCCAAATACGCCTGTACCGCCTTCCATTCCTTAGAGGTGAAACGACCATCCATGTCAGAAACGATTGTCTTTGGAACGTCGTGGTACCAAACAAATTGCTCCACAAAGAGGCATACCAAAACATCCACGTGTGCCTTTTTCTTCATAGGGATGAACGGGCTACATTTGTCATGAGATCAACAATTACCCACAATGAATCAGTCCCTGAGCGTGAACGAGGTAACCCGTGAACGAAGTCCATGGAGATATCCTCAAACTTCCACTCGGGGATGGGCAACGACTGTAATAAACCACCGGGGCTCTTGCATTCCGCCTTCACCCTTTGACAGGCCTCGCATGTGTAACAAAGTATCTGACATCTTTCTTCATTCCCGGCCAACACATGGTCTTCCGCAAGCCGGCGTACATCTTGGAAATACTCGGGTGCACTGAATACTGAGAGCAATGTGCCTCTCTCAAGATATCCTCCCGGATTTTACCGCCCTTGGGAATGTAGAGCCGGCCGCAAAAATAAACGAGGTCGTCTTTTAGTGTGTACTCGTCGGTAGTCCCATCTTCGATTGACTTGATTATCGGGGCCAGAGCTGCATCCCTTCCTTACTTCGCCCGAATTCCGTCCCGGATATCACAATCTATGCTCATGGTTGCCAAGTACTCCGTATACTCCTTCGAAGGAACCTTATATACAAAAGTAATCTCCATCTCCTCTAGTACCCGAGCTAACTCCATGCGCATCAACCGAGACTCTGAGCTCGAGTCTGGTACCTTTCTGCTCAATGCATCAGCCACTGAGTTCGCCTTTCCGGGGTGGTAGTTCAAGGTGAACTCATAATCACACAGAAACTCTAACCACCGTCGTTGTCTCAAGTTCAACTCCTTCTGTGTATGAACGTACTTTAAGTTTTTGTGGTCTGAAAAGATCTAGCAGTGGACGCCATATAGATAGTGCCTCCAAACCTTCAAGGCGAATACCACTGCTCCCAATTACAAATCATGAACCGGGTAATTGATTTCGTGCTTCTTTAACTATCTTGAGGGGTAGGCAATTACATGGTCGTGCTGCATCAGTACGGCTCCCATCCCTTGATAAGATGCATCGGTGTAAACTTGAAATCCTTCCTTCCCAGTCAGAAGTGTTAGGATGGGGGCAGAGGTAAGTCAATCCGTCAGCTCTTGGAACGCAGCTTCACATTGGGGTGTCCACTGAAATGACACACCTTTCTTTGTCAAGGAAGTAAGAGGAAGGGCAATCTTTGAGAATCCTTTTACGAACTTGCGGTAGTACCCGGCAAGTCCAAGGAAGTTCCGCACATCGGCCGTTTACTTCAAGGGTGACCACTCCTTCACGGCACGCACCTTGCCTGGATCCACCGCTCATCCAGCTCCGTTGATCACACGGCCCAAGAAATCAACCTCTTTAAGCCAGAATTCGCACTTGCTGAACTTGGCGAACAAGGCGTGCTCTTTTAGATTCTTCAATACCAAGGTCAGGTGTTCGATGTGCTCCTCCTCCGTATTTTAGTAGACCAGGATGTCGTCGATGAAGACGATGACGAAGATGTCTAAATAAGGCTCAAACACCTTGTTCATCAGGCTCATGAAGGTCGAAGGGGCATTTGTGAGCCCAAACAACATTACTGTGAACTCGTACAGTCCGTATCTTGAGCTAAAGGCCATTTTCTGGATGTCCTCTTGTATCCACAACTAATAATACCCCAAGCGCAAATCCAACTTCGAAAACCAATGCGCTCCTACCAGTTGATTGAACAGCTCGTCGATCTGGGGTAGCGGATAGGTGTTCCGTACCGTTAGCCGATTCAGCTCTCGATAGTCTATGCATAGTCACAAGGTTCCATCTTTCTTCTTGACGAATAATATAGGGGCTCCCCAGGGTGACGAGCTGGGGCAAACAAACCCAGACTCCACTAGTTCTTGTAGTTGAACTCTAAACTCCGCGAGTTCTTTCGGGGCCATTCGGTAAGGGGCCCTGGATACTGGCTTGGCACCCGGTACTAGATTAATTTGAAAATCAACCTCTCTATGCAGGGGTAATCCTGGCAGTTTCTCAGGAAATACCTCAGGGAAGTCCTTCACTACCCGCATATCTTTTATATACAATGCTACCTCCTTCAACTCGAAACAGATCATGAAGACTTCATCCCCCATCATATGGGCTTTTAAAGCCTGAACTGATGATAACAACATACGTGGTGCGAATGTAATACCTTGGAAAATGACATCGGTATCTCCATGCCTCATGTAGATTCGTTTCTCTGCATAGTCAATCCTTGCTAAGTGTCATTCCAACCACACCATGCCTAGAATGAGGTCTAATTTCGGCATTCTCAAGACCGTGGCAAGCGTATCAAAGGCCTTTTCCCCAATAAGTATCTCAAATTCGCACTTGGCGGTTGCGATCATCTCAGAGCCGTCTGGGAGGCGTACTCGTCGGGCTATACCAGTGAAGTATTGTATACCCTCCGCATATTTAATGAAGTCCTCAGACACAAAAGAGTGTGAGGCACTGGTATCGAACAACGCATACGGCGTCTTCCCGCCGACTACGACGGTGCCTAAGTACCAATAACCAAAACTCAACACTAGGTATCTAGTATGTCTTAAGCAACTAAAGTTAAACAATGAAAATATGAAAGCTAACTGCAACATACCTGCAATCACATCCTGGGGATTCCGTTCTTGTGCCATGTGTAGCGTGTACACTTGATCTCAGGCAGGTCCGGGGTTTCCTCCTAGTGGTCCTCGTCCTCAACCACGCATGTGTCCCCGTCCCCGTGGAGCTGTTGGAGGGAGAGCAAGAGGAACATTCTGAAACAACTACGGGCAGTAACGTCGAATGTGGCCCGGTTGGTTGCATTCGAAGCACACCAGCCCATAACGCCCCTATGGTTGCTGAAATTGTTGAAGTTGTGGCGGTGGAGGAATGCGGGCAGCTGCGGAAACGGATGCTCCACTCTATAATTTTGTCGGAAATGTCCGCCACCCCTTTGATGTCCTCTTCCTCCTCTATAGTCATGTCTCCTTCTATTGCTTGGGCTAGCTTCCATCAAGCCGTCCGCGGGCCTCTTAGCACTTCTAAAGCGGTCCGCCTCCAATCTCTTCGCCATGTCGATTATCTCCGCCAAACTAGAGACCGCTATAAACAAAAGGGCCTGTCTTAGGGGATCCCGCAACCCTTTGTAGAAGCTCTTGGCATATCCCCTATCATCCAAATCATATGAGTCTGCGAATCTTGCGAGATGTTGGAACTCTCGCTTATATTACGTAACAAATTTTGATCCTTGCTTCAGTAGTAGAAACCTCTCTTCGAGTTCATCTCGAGCAGCCGAGGGAATGAAGTGCTCTAAGAACACTCCTGAGAACTCGCTCCAGCTTATCTCCATGTAAACTCATCCTTGAAAGGTGGAGCCCGTGAGGGACTTTCACCACCTCTTAGCATGTAGTTCCAAGACGGACATCGCCAAAGTTACAGCCATGTTGGTCGGGCAATGGATCCCCGCCAATAACTCCTACACCATGTCAAGTCATTCCTCTGTGCGTACGGTCCACTCTGTACCGAGGTAGGCGGGAGGGGAGACAGCCCAAAAGGTGCTCAGTTAGTTAGAACCCGGAGCCTGTTATTGCACTGGAGGCTGATGCACCCTAAAGGCATCCAGGATGGCGGTGAGCGTCTGTCCCAACTCGGATTGTTAGAACAGAATAAGTATGGAAGGGGAAGGAGTGCCACCCATCGGCTCATCGAGCACTAGAATCTACACGTAGAATACAAACGTATGGTCAGGTTGGCTAATCTTAAGGTCAAAGTTGGACATACTTAGTGTGAATTACATATGGGCACACCACTGCTTCCGCCAAGTCAGTTTGTCCCCAAACTGACTAATCGAAAGGGGGTGGTAACATTGTTGAATGACTTCTTTAGTTCAGGATCGTGGCAAGCTAATACCATTTGTAAGAGCCCCCTCCCGGATCCCAAAACACGGTACGAAGGGGGTCTTATGCCAAGAACAGCCGCCTTGCTGTAGCATTAGCGCACGGGCTAACCGGTACCACAAGATGCCTATTCTGCCAACTATAACCAATATCAATATATGCCAACCCAACCAAAATATAAAGTAGAAGTCAAATCCACACATAAGCATAAAAAGTCCAAAGTACACAAAATAAAGAAGCTACAACAAGCTTCTACAAAGTATCAGAGTACAGCTAACATATGCCCAAAAGGGCTACATCAAATCGCTAAACAAAACTCACATCAGTAACCTATGGTAGCGATGACACCGTCCCTTCAGGCCCTATTGTCCTGGCCTGGCTGTCCTATTGCAAAGTCTGTGACTCCTCTACCTGCAGGGTGACCTCCTAAAAAGGAAGGCGTAGCAACCGTTAGTCAAAAAGATAAGTGGCTATCACATCCGCTCCCCCGGTGACTGCTTGGCACCGGGCGGAGAAAAGAACAAGGGTACAATGTATAATAAATAATATAAGCAGGTACATGCAGGTGGTAATAATAAAACATGATTAATAGTAATATAATCTAGCAGTTCTACATGAGCAATAACAAACCATCAGGTCTAAGTATCTACAGCAGGAAAGTAACTTAACTTATAAGGATGCCCATACAAGATTATAAGTTAAGGATCGATTTAACATAAAGTAATTCATCGTATAGGAGTGCCCATACAAACTTATACGATGAGGATCTTGTTTGTGCAATGTAATGAAATGGTATGTATGTTATGCAATGACTCACCCATGATCACACACATGAAACCGCTATGTCGACACAGACTAGTAGTTCCCACTTTTTGAGCAGGTAGCTAACCTCTCTGGCATCAACCATCGTAGCCAAGCGGCGACAGTAGAGCGGGCTTCTCTACTACTAAGCTGGCATCCACACTGCTTCACTTAGGCCTCCGTATGCCTCAAATATAAGAACACAACAGCATAGCCCCCCCCCCCACCTCGCGTACTATGGCCCAGCGGGAGTCTCGGGTATATGTGCACCGAGAACCAAGCCCTAACTGGCCTTGTGTGACCCGTAAGGAGCCTCGAAAGAAAGCACAAGGACCAATCCCAACTATTCATTTGGCACGGAAGGAGCCCTGGGACATGAACACCGAGGACCAAGCCCAACCGCCCAAAGTCTAACTGTCAACTCCCGTCGGTGTGACGACTGGCGAGCCCGTAGTTCTGCCACACTATCCTTAACCCAGGATTACGACACCGCGTTTCGACTCACACTGCATGCAATTCCACTTCACCATGGCATAGAAGGATCCTCGGAGAAAGCACGAGGACCAAGCCCAACCGTCCACTCGGCACGGAAGGAGCCCCGGAAAATGAGCACCGAGGACCAAGCCCAACCGTCCGACAATGTTGCTCCTCAACATTAGCCGAATCATTGCGGTCATTAAGGCTATCTACAATCTACGTTCACATAACTCTAACATAACTGATTAGCATGCTTTAACCAAGTTCAATCATTTATGTGCACATGAATCAACAATCTAATTAGTAACGATCGTTTGCTCATAACATTACCACCGATCGGGTATTCAAATTCAAATCAATCTTATCATTAATCGACATATAACTGCTATCGTTACATACTCAATGTTACCCATAATGAAATCATTCTAATCTCATCAACACATCAAAACGTTCATTCATAATTTCTACCCCAAGAGATTGGTTCAAGTACAGCTCACTCCTCCATTTGTTTACGTGGGGTTCATACAACAATTTCATCGCTCGATAAATTATGATGATTAAACATAAAGGAATTCTCCAGCCCCTACATCAACTAATTACAATGTCTCTACCGAATTCAAATCCAATGCTACACCCAACCCAGAATTTTGGTACTGGACACCATCCGGGCAGCACATTCGACCGGATATTCCTGAGGCTACAGAAATCCGATGAAGGCGCGTAATCCCTCGTTGGAAAGGTATTGACAGTGGCTACAACTTTCGTGTTTATTCGAAAGCCCATATCTAGACGTATCATGCTTAAAAATGTCCACGAAGATCGCTGCACACAGAACACAGTTTTCTGCACGCATCTTTAGGCGGAATGAACAACATCAGTTCATCTTCCTTCTCAAGTCGATCTTCCAAAATCACATCCAGAAATTCCTCCTCCCTTATTCACCCTCATGAGGTCATTTCTCTTCATGAAACCGTCCCCCATCTTCATATAGAAGGTTGGAGAGGTTGAAGACACCACTATCCTTAGATCACAAGCCCTAGAATGGCCTTTACCTAGGGAAATCATCATCTCGAAAGTCTAGACTCTTTTGAGTGGACATCTAACCTAGATATAACTACAGATCTAGCCCCAAGGGAGAGGGGAGGAAGCTTACCTCATTTTCGATGTCTCCACCATTTCCAGCTAAGGATTTTGTAACTCGTCGCGGCGGCATCTTCTTCTCCTTGGAGGCGGCGGTTCTTCTCCCCTTGGACTTGCTCCAGCACCATCTCCCTCTCTACAGCAGTTCTCTCAGGAAAAAGGGTTGGAATGAGGAGTGAAAATGGCTAGGGTTTGCACATCCCTTATAAGTGAAAAGTGACACGGGTAGGGACACGCCCGTGTCCTTACCCGTGTCCTGCTCATGCAAAGCGTTACAGGCAGTTACCTGATGTTTCGATACACAAACATGGGTAGGAACACGCCCGTGTCCCTACCCATTTCCACATGGCACGGCCGTGTTCTCTGGTCGTGTCCTCCTCTGTACACGCCTCATCGAGCTCAACTTGACACACATAGGTAGGGACATGCCCGTGTCTCTACCTGTATCGTTCTCGGGGTACACTTCGTCGATCTCCACTCGTTGCACACGGGTAGGGACACTCCCGTGTCTCTACCCATATCATCTTCACACATGTAGTGACACGCCCGTGTCACTACACGTGTCCTTCTCTGGACATACTCGAGTTGTCTACTCGAGAGCTGGCCTCTCTCATAAGGGTAGGGACACACCCGGGTCCTATTCTGTACTGATTTCTCCTCCAAATTAAAAGTGCAGCCCCGCTGCCAACACTTCTCCGAGCCCAAGTCAGCTCTCCTGACTCCAAAATGCGCACGAGGGGCCTAGTGCGAATCAGTACGTTACATCTTTTGGTTTCTAAGTCTCCTGATCAAAAGACATAAGCTTGGTTTTTGGGAACCTGATCAAAAACTCAAAGGGTTGCTAGATCTCCCTTAGAAAATAGATCTTCTAATGGCAGGGCAACTGATCAAAAACCTATAGTGGATTCCTACCAAGGTGGTAGAAGAGTGGATGTAACCAGATTTATTGGGGAACCACTATAAAATTCCTAGTGTCGTATGTGTTTGATGCTTTTCTTTTTATTTGTGTGCTGAGATTCTTAATCTTTCTATCTATATATTAATATATCCCTTATTTTCTAAACTATTCTGAAAAACTAATCAAATTTCTTTAATATACACTATTCACCCCCCCCCCCCGCTTGTGTAAAATAGACCTATCCCTCACTTTCAAATACTCGGTGAATCCCTCTATACTCGGCGAAGATGCCTTGTGATAACCAGTGTTATTCAACGATTTCCTGTCGACACTTGACGAACAGACATGCTATATTTGTCGAACTACAGTAAACTAACATATTATTCTCAGTCACTTCAAAGTGATTCACGCCGAAAATGACTTAACCAAAATCCACGATACTCGCCGAATTTCTACCTGTTACCCACCGAAATATACTTAGGCAACAGATCGATACTCGACAAATATTCCTCACCTAAACCCGACGAATCTTAGGTTCCCTGCACCTATACTCGGCGAAAATGGACCTAATGATACTCGACGAATTCCTTCACGATATACGCCGATTTTTACTTGACCCAAAAAGCTGATTTTCGGGGTTTTTGTCGAAATCAAGATCTAACCTAGAGGTTCTTCCATACTCATTCTACACTACTCCTATTCTCTAAAGGAGGAGGAAATAGAGGTAGATAAGGACTAAAAATGGATAAGCAGGGGGAGAGATCCACTTGCCTCGAAATCTCCAAAAGAAGGACCACCCTCCAGCACCGCGACACGGATTGGCCTTAGAAAGGCCCGAACAAAGTTTCCTGAAACTTTTGGAGGACAAAGGAGGTCAAAACCTCAAACCCTAACTCACAAAATTAAGGAAAATGAGAAGAACGTACCACGATCGTGAAGCCCTCGCCGAGAGCTTCCCAAATCTCTACTCAAATGAGTCCATCCGTTCATATAGCATATACTAGAAGGTCCGGTCGGGGCCCCACAGCATATATCACAAAATAGGCGGCGAAGTAACAGAGGGATACCAGGGTTGCGCATCCTAACTCATTGCATTCTAGCGGAAGCATATAACACGAAGCTGAACTTCAAACATGAATGTCCACCATATAAAGATCCACATTTATATATATCAGGAATGTTCACCAAATACAAATCAGTTGGCCTTATGGCCTTACAAGTTCTTATACACCAGTGGCTTTAAACATTGGTGTGTAGGATGGCCACATAAACAAAACATAGGATGGCCGCATAAACAAAACATAGCATTTTAAGCTTAGCCTTCAAGGGATAGCGGCAGCAGCAGCAACAACAGCAGGGACATCAGCCTCTATCTGTCCCACTCGGCTCTCCAGCACTTGTACAAAGACATTCCACCCAATGGTGGAAAACAAGGCAACGGTCAGCATTCAGCTGACCAATTTTATAATGACCCTACCCCTTTCCCGGGGCAGTGGTATTCCTTTCCTGTAGGCATAGCATTTCACAGGCAGATATAGATATATCATACATTGTGCTCTCACGCACATACATTCCATCACAACCGTCAGCCACACGGCCCAACGGTCCGTGCACTCAGGGCACATTCTTGGTGTACCGGCGAACCAGTTGTCCACCACCGTATCAGGGCAAGAACCCAACGGCAATATTGAGCATTTTACTCCATGGCGCGCAACCGGAGATTTTACTCTTAATGACCCGGGATTGGCCCGTAGCCCCTATTGTATCATGGCATGCAGGCCTAAGACTCTCGCTATGCGTTTCTGCCAAATGCCAATTCATCTAGATACCCATGGCAGACAACCATAACGCGGATACGGTTCAGCCTTTGCCCGTTGCTCAAATCGTTAGTTCCATAACCAGACTAATGCTGGTAGGCATCCCCTTGTCCGTTCAGCAAATAGCCACAGTGTCCTCACAGGACAGGCTTCACAATCACAGGTTAGCAAGGTGTCATGCCCAATAGTAGTGACAGAACTCATTTTCCATCCCTAGCTCTCACCATTTAGGAGTATTTTCCTGGGCTTTCCTACCAGTACTTCCTGCTACTACCCTTCACAGGCACAACCGAGCAAGCAGCACAAGCATCAAGGGTATTTTCCTGCATTACCATGTCAGTACTTCCTGCTACTACCCTTCACAGGTACCACCCATGAACATCAAGCATTACAAGGGTATTTTCTGGACTTCCAATCCAGTACTTCCTGCTACTACCCTTCACAGGTACAACCCATTCAGCAAAAGCATTATATGGGTATTTTCCTGGACTATCACTCCAGTACTTCCTGTTACTGCCCTTCACAGGATTAACCCATCGACTCCTAAACTACACGTTTCATCACGGAGACTTCTCCAGTATGTATATGCAACATCACCAATCCAGACCAACCTGTCCAGATGGGCTTCACACAGCATGCCTATTTCGTACTCCATTTCCGGATCTATATGCCAATTAGTGGGGATTCCAAGAATCAACCTAAGGGAACCCCTCACAAGCCACCCTCTAGCAGGGGAATCCCATGCATATGCGAAAATAGAAGCCTTCACATGGCTAGGAAGAAAGATCGTTACCCTTGATGATCGTTTTGGCGGCATGAGCTCCTAGTCGGCTGGACAGCACCGCAGCGGCCTTGCCTCCATAACGCTAGCCTCAGCTTGTGAATAGGAACTCTACAGCTCCACCGGTGGTCGGATCCTCTTCCTCCTCCTCCTTCTTCCTCTCTCTAGCATTGTAGAAAGATAGTGGCCAAAAGTAAATGAGCTTTCTCATCTCATTTGTCGGCCTTAAGGAAGCAGGGCGGGCTCTCAGCCATTGGATCCCAGCTGAGAAAATGGACAGCCACGATTTTTCCACAAAAGGATAAATTTTTCCTGACATGGCATGTGACATGCCTTTGTCAAAGGCCGTGTACCTTAAGCGGTACACAACCGACTCATCCAGACCAGTACACGCCCATGTGACACGCCCATGTCACGGGCCGTGTCACTTGACACACCTTCAGACACGCCCGTGTCTATGGCCGTGTACTTCAGGCTGCACAAAACCCAATTCAACCAGATCGGGACACGGCCAGTGACACGCCCGTATCACAGGCCGTGTACCCTAAGACACGACCGTGTCCTGCCCATGTTCGCCAGGCCTCAATGCCTTGGGCACATCCAGCAAAGGACACGGCAAGTGACACGCCTGTGTCACCGGGCGTGTGCCCTTAAACGGCAGTAGACACGCCCTAGCTCAACTTCATCGAACTGACTTCATCGAAAAGAGGAGGACACGGCCTCTGACACGCCTGTGTCAGAAGGCGTGTTCCCTCATTTTTTTCCTAGAATAGATTTTTGTCGAACTCTCGCCGGCTGGTCACCCGAGCAGGACACGCCTTGGGATATGCCCGTGTCTCAGGCTGTGTCACCTAACTTTTCCCCAATCCTGGGATTTGGGGTGTTATAGTGTCCGCCGCTCGTCTTCCATGAAAAAGACGTCGTCGGGTTAGGGAAGATGATGAACAGTGCCAGTAGGGTTCGATTTGACGCATATTTATACTTACAAATATAATTTAATGTTATTAATCTACTTAAATAACGTCAAAACGACATGAAATCCAAATCAACTCGAAATTCTATGAAATTCGCACCATAGCTAAATACCAATGCTATTTATAGAAGAAAAAATGAGAGAACAAGGACAAGAGGTAAATAAACCGCAAATTTTATTGCTCCAAAAAGGTAAGTAATACATAGGTATGCTCCCTTATTTATAGAAAACGGGGTAGGTGAGAGAATACAATACACTATGTGGGACTAAATACAAGTCGCGCGGACTGAGCGGTTTGATATATACAAACCGCTCACTACACAGCATAATATTACATCCTCCGAATACAAGAGACGGCTGCTACTATCTGTACATGACCGCCAGACAAGCCGATAAGACGCACCTGCGGATAGCCAATAGACAGCAGTGCGGCTAACCATTAAGCTTTCACTGCTGCAAGACACCAGACCGCATTCTGCGGGTTGTCACCAGATCGCAGAGAAGATAACCATTAGACCACAACTGCGTCTTCAATTAGTCCGCTGCGATCTACACTTAAACCGTTGTAGCGCCCATTGGTCGATACGCTGTGGCTTCCACTAAACCAACAACCCGCTGAGATAAACTACTAGAAGACTGGCAGGATACACCGCGGCAGCTTGTTCGGCTAGCCGCCCAAACTCAGTTACCAACAGCCTGTTGAGATAAAGTGCTAGAGAAACGACAAGACAGACCGCGGCGGCTTGTTCGGCTAACCGCCCGAACTGAGTTCCAACACTCCCCCTCAAGCTGGAGAATATATGTCAACCATGCCCAGCTTGCCACAATCCTCTGTGAACGAAGTAACCAGTTTCATAAAGAAATCTGTCAGCTCTTTATCAGAAGTAACAAATGGAGTGCATATCTGATTCTTCAGAATCTCTTCTCTAATAAAGTGGCAATCAACCACGACATGATTCGTTCTATCATGAAACACCGGATTTTTTAGAATGTATATGGCTGCTTTATTATCACAGAACATCAATAGGGGCGACCATAAAACTCTCCTAGATCAAGTAAGAGAGTTCAAAGCCACTTTAGCTCACAAGCAGTTAGAGCCATGCTTTTATACTCTGCTTCTGCACTTGACCTGACAACTATAACCTGCTTCTTGCTCTTCCAACTGACTAGATTTCCTCCAACAAAGGTGAAAAAACAAGATGTAGACTTCCTGTCGCCCTTATCATCTGTGTAGCTTGCGTCAGAATAAGCCTCTACTTTTAAATGTCCCATTTTCAGGAACAGTAGCCCTTTCCCTGGTGCACCTTTCACATACTCGAGAATCTTCAAAGCTGACCGCATATGACACTCCCTCGGAGCTTGCATGAATAAACTTACTTTGCCAACCACGTAGCAGATGTATGGTCTTGTAACAGTCAAATAGATGAGTTTACCAACTAGACGTCTGTACATGGTGACATCTTCAATGAGAGGAGAAGACTCACTCCAGCATTTGTCATCTCCAACAGCCATAGGGGACCGCGCAGGCTTAGCTCCAAGAAGACATGTCTCTTGTAAAAGATCTAGAGCATACATCCTTTATGAAAGAACAATAGATCCAGGTTTTCGAGATATTTCAATCCCCAGAAAATACTTTGGAGACCCCATATCTTTCATAACAAAATGTCGGAGCAGATGCTGCTTTGTTATATCAATGCCTTTCCTATCATCCCTAGTAAGAAGGATATCATGGACATACACTGCTAGAATAACCAGTCCAGACAAGGTTTTCAGAATAAATAAAGAGTGATCTACAGCACTTTGAACAAAACCAGTAACAGAAATAACCTCGTTAAACTTGTCAAACCAAGCTCTCGGACTCTGTTTAAGACCATAAATGGCTTTTTTTAACTTACACACCTGAGACTCCCCCTGAGCAACATACCCAGGACGTTGCTCCATATAAACTGTCTCATTCAAATCACCATAAAGAAAGGCATTCTTGACATCCAACTGAGACATTTCTCAATCCCGGTTCATAGCCACAGAAAAGAGAACACGGATCGTAGTAATCCGGGCAATAGGAGAGAATGTATCGAAAAAATCAGCACCATAAGTTTGTGTAAATCCTTTGGCCACAAGACGGGCCTTGTAATGATCAACTGTACCATCAGGAAGATACTTGATAAAAAAAGACACAACGATATCCAACTATATCAGCACCAGGAGGAGTAGGAACAAGAGACCAAGTACCCCGATCGTTTAGAGCTTTCATCTCCTCATCCATAGAATCTTTCCAATGTGGAATAACCAGAGCATCACGATAAGAAGTAGGAAGAACATTGGCCGAGAGGGCAAAAGCAAAACTCTGTGCCTGAGAAGACTGTTGGAACACCCTATTACTAATTTGGGTCAGGATCACTATGTCTCTAGTAACCTTTGCTTGACCTCCTGCATAGCTTAAAAGGTCAATTAGAATTGAGTCTAAGGGTTAGAAGTCTAGGTTTGGAAGCTGCCCTGCAGACCAAGTTTTTTTTCTGTCTGGAGACCAAGTCTGATCGTCGAGCTCAGCACGACGATTCGTCGAACTCCGGTCGACGATCGTCTAGCTCAACTTCGACAGATCGTCGATCTCCATTCGAAGATCGCTGAGCTCCACTTCGACAGATCGTCGAACTCCATTCGACGATCGCTGAGCTCAACTTCATAATATCGTCGAACTCCATTCGACGATCGGTGAGCTCAGGTCGACGTTTTTGACTCTGCCTTGTATCTTTATCTTTGAGCTCAGTTCGACGAATCTTTGAGCTCAGATCGACGATATTTTGCTGCTGTGTATTTCCAGATCGCTGAGCTCAGCTCGACGATAGCAGAGCTCAGTTCGACGATTTCAGATAACTTCCAGAATTCAAATTCAAATCAGTTAGGAATTATTCTGCAA
Source organism: Platanthera guangdongensis (assembly GCA_039583875.1). Classification (NCBI taxonomy): domain Eukaryota; kingdom Viridiplantae; phylum Streptophyta; class Magnoliopsida; order Asparagales; family Orchidaceae; genus Platanthera; species Platanthera guangdongensis. Next base: position 61,967,902 of record CM077166.1, on the reverse strand, counting down.
TTAATTCAGAGATTTGCTAGCCGTTTTGATTTAATTCTGGACCAAGTTTCAAGGGATTTTTCAAGGAATAACTCTGTGGACTTTCCTCTAGAAGAGATTATGCAATTAAGGATGCAATCAATGCAGACCAACGGCTATCCTTGACAGAGAATAATATTCTATTCTGTACCAGAGAATAAAAGACAGGATTTTTGAATCTCTCACAACAGAGCACACACAATACAGATTACAGAGACTCTCTCAAAAATCTTCTGTCAAAAAGAATTCTGAAGAACACTCATCAAAGGAGATCAAGCTTTCTCAAAATCCTCAGATCTCTATAGTTTTCAAAGTGTTCAAGGCCAACATATGTCCAAGACTCCAGACATTCAACATTTCAGCTATTGCTGAAATCATCTTTTGCTGGAGCTCAATCTTTGAAGGCCTATCACCCTCAGCAAAGCTTTTCTTCCTGAAGATCTCAAGGATTCAGGGGGAGCTTTGACATCAATCCACATAGTCTTCTTAGTTGTTTGAGAAAGAGAAGACTTCCATCACTCTCTCACCCCCACTCTGTAAAGGGTTTTTCAAACTCCCTTCAAAAGTTTGAACCTGGTTTTTGAGCACCTTGTCAAAAGCTCATTGGTGGCAAGACACCTGATCAAAAAATCTGCTTTGGTTTTTGAGCACCTTATCAAAAGCTCATTGGTGCCCAGGACACCTGATCAACTCATCCTGCAGTGGATTCCTACCTAGGGTGGTAGAAGAGTGGATGTACCCAAGTTTGGGGAACCACTATATTTCCTTGTGTCTTCTGGTTCTGCTTGCTTTCATTTTTGTTTCTGGCCTTGATTTTTCTGTGCTTAGTTTTTGCATTGCTTAGTACTGTGATTAGATTTATTTCTGCTTCCCTGCTCACACATATTACAACAATTGTTGTAAAAGTTTGTAAAAGTTTTTAAAGCACCATATACTCTATTCACCCCCCTCTAAAGTATATCAGATCTAGTTGCACTTTCAATTGGTATCAGAGTGAGGTTGGTTAAACATACCATACCTGATTGGTTGTACAGGCTAACACCTGAACCCAAAGATCCCAAACTAGATCTGTCTTTCTTTTGTATTTTATTATTAGATTTTGTTTGCACAAATCATGGCCCAAAACAAAGATTATGCTAGCACCAGACCTCCAGTGTGCAATCTATCCAAGTTTGCACTTTGGAAGGCAAGGATTAGACTTTACATGAATTCTATTGATGAAGACATCTTTAATTCTGTTTTGACAGTGTGTCCAAGACCCCCAGAGAACACAAGTACAAATGTTGTTCCACCTCCATCAGGAACAGATGCTGACATCAAAAAATGGAAGGTAGCTGATGCTAAGGCTATGAACATCCTAGCCCAGACAATGTCAGATGACATATTTCAAAAGGTAGCTGAATGTAATTCAGCCAAGGAAATTTGGGATAGACTCTTCGAAATAGTCTCAGGCTCAGCTGATGAGAGAAAGGACAGAAGATCCCATCTCATCTCTCAATATGAGAACTTCAAGAAGGGAGAGACTGAGTCAGTGGGAGATATGTACAACAGACTAAGTCTAATTGTCAGTGAGCTAAGGACATTGGACAAAGAGATCTCTCTAACAGAACTTAATGACAAGATCCTAATGTGCTTCCCCAGCACTTGGGATTCAAGAATCTGGCCAATTAAGGATGCCAGAAGTCTAAATGAGATCACCACTGAAGCTTTGCTGGGTAAGCTCAAATCTTATGAGCAGAAGAACAGAAGGCTGCTTCACCAGCCACAAGGAAAGAGAAGACCATAGCCTTTAAGGCAACTGAGGATCTACCTGAAGATAAAGCTATAGGCAATGATGAACTACTCAGCTTGTTGGCCAAAAGATTCTACAAGATGGCCAGAAAGGACTTCAGAAGAAGATCATACAAGGAGCAGGACAAGCCAAGGTATGACAAGTCCATTAACAACAATAAAGACATTATTTGCTTTGGTTGCAGGAAACCAGGGCACATAGTTCCTGACTGTCCAGAGAACAAGAACAAGGACAGAAGGGACAGGAAAGAAAGAAGGAAGGAGAAAGACTCCAAAAGGAATGGAAATGGCAAACCTTCTTCAAGCAAAAATAAGCATACAAGAAAAGGGTTTGTTGCTGAATCCTGGAGTGAGACAGAAGAGGAGTCAGAAGCCTCTTCTAGCTCCAGTGATGATGAGGATGATGCAGAAGAAAAGGAGTTCTGCATGATGGCAATCAATGCCTCACAACACAATTCAGAGGAAGAGGAGTCAGAGTCAGACTCAGAGACCCAACCTGAAGAAGATCAGGTAATTAGTTCTTTTGATTTCAGTTCAGAAGATTTTAAATCTGAATTTAAAGTACTGTGTTTAGACCTGCTAAAGTCTGAGAAAGAGATTATCTCTCTCAAAAATCAATTATCTGAACACAATGTTTTAAAGTCAGAAAACCTCAAACTCTCTCAGGAGTTGGAGAACTGTAGGGAACAGATAGCTACACTGAAAAGTGAGCTCTGATGAATTGTAAATATACCTATTTTTGTGTACAATAATGTACTTGTTTTCATTTATTTTTGTCGTTTTTACATATTTTTGCTTAATAAATTGCTTCTATTTTTGTAAATATTGTACTAACTTGTTCTATTTTATTTTGCAGGAAAAAAATGAAAAATCTGCAAAAAATTGACCTGTCACGCCCGTGACATGTTGGTCACGCCCGTGACCTGGGCGTGACACGTCAAAAACCAAGAAATCTGCAATTTTCGGGAAGAATAGCCTGACACGCCCGGGGTCACGCCCGTGTCACCCGACACGGGGCGTGACCCAAGCCCGTGACACTCCACTCGACGATTTTATCTCGACGATCGTCGAGTGTCGACACTAGCAGTCACGCCTAGAGTCACGCCCGTGACCTAGGGCGTGACACCTCTTTCCGCTCGACGATTTTCAACTCGACACTTTCAGCTCGACATTCGTCGAGTGTCGACACCAGCCGACACGCCCAGAGTCACGCCCGTGACCTGGGGCGTGACCTTTCCAGCTAGCCCGACAAGACCTGCCCGAAGACTTTCGGCGCGCACCGCGCCCAGATCCACCTGCCTGTCACGCCCCCTGTCACGCCCGTGACCAAGGGCGTGACCACTGCGAGACCGACACGTGTCCAGCCAAAGTCAACTTTCCCGTCAAATCGCCGGCCGCCTTCCAAATAGTACTGTCACGCCCCCTGTCACGCCCGTGACCAAGGGCGTGACTCATGAAAATTTTTTCTATAAATTCAGAGGTTCTGCTCTGAATTCCTGTTCCTTTTTTTGAACCATTTTGTATAGGAGTTATGCTGCTCGGATGAGTCCAAATGCTATGTAAGGGAAATTTCTCCCCCTCTCCTTTATTTTCATAGCTTTGTAATCTTCGTTTTTAGCTTAATAAAATTGTAGATTTTCTCTCTTTTTATGGATTTGGACTTCAACTATGTGGCTACTTTTATGCAATCTTATTTATTCCTTGTTTTAACTTAGTTTTTTTTCGTTCTTTTTTATACGTGTGTGTGTGTGTGTATGAGAGTAAAATGTCATTTCTTCTTTTTATTGTTAAGTAGATGTCTTCCTCTTCATAATAGTTATTTAGTTTTTGTTCTAAAACCCGTCCTTATGAAACTATAAAAACGATTTTAAAGTGGTTTTGTCATTTTCATTTCACTTAGACTTTTTAGTTTTGTAGAACTTTTCATCCTTTTATATTTTCTTCCACTTTTTAGGAGTTTTTATAGCATTATAAGAGGGGATATGTTGTTATTTTGCTTTTCCAAACGCTTGTATTTTTCCTTTATTTTCCAAACCTTTTTCCTCTTTTAATTTTTTCGTTCTCTTTTTATGCATTTCTACCGCATTCTAGCGGTAGAAATGTATTCGTTTTATTTTTTCGAGCACTTGCGTTTTCATTTTTATTTGCAAAACTTTCTTCCCGTTTAATTTTTATTTTCGCTTTTTATGCATTTCTACCGCATTCTAGCGGTAGAAACGCAGTTGTTTTAATTTTTCGTCGACTTAGTTTTTCTTAATTTTTTCGCTCATGTGTGTGTGCGCATTTATTTCCGCCTACTCGTTAAGAGTTAAATGGCGCTCGCTTATTTTATTTTCTGTAGAGTGCGTGAGTTTGTAATTTTCCTTTTTTTCCGCCTACTCACTTGAGTTTAATGGCTGGATTTTATTTCGGTAGAGTGTGTGTGTTTTCATTTATGTCGAGAGAGAGTGTGCGTGCGTTGCATTTATTTTGTCCTACTCGTTTGAGTAGGACCCGTATTTATTTTCTCCTACTCATTTGAGTAGGACTTGCGTGTGTGCGTTTTACTGCTTTCTTTCTCCCGCCCACGCATTCGCGCCGGGACTCGCAATTTACTGCTTTCTTTCTCCCGCCCACGCATTCGCGCCGGGACTCGCAATTTACTGCTTTCTTCAGTCCTACTCGTTTGGGTAGGACTTGCAATTTTCTGCTTTCTTCAGTCCTACTCGTTTGGGTAGGACTTGCAATTTACAGCTTTATTTTCCTGCTTTCATTTACTGCTTTCTTTCCTGCTTTCTTTATTGCTTTCCTCGCAAACCGTCCCCATTCCGATGAGTGGCTAATCGTTCTTAGCCCTCGGCATCGAAGAGCATTGGGACAGATAAAATAGCTTAAAATAACTAAAGGTCTAATTTTCCTAATTAATTAAAAGTACTTAAGGTTTGCCCGGGGTTAACGACGCGTAGGACCACATATCGATGTGTGGGCCCTATTTCCGTTTTCCATACGCTCGCCGAGAGGCCGTGCGTATGGACAGATCACCCCTTGGTAAAGAGAGTTCCGCACTAGCCCTCGAGAGAGGAGGCGCGCCAACTCTACCGGATTGGGTTCCCCACCCAATAGCGGGGTTCTTAGCGTAATGCGGGCGTTAAGAGGAATCCTTCGTCGGACGAGAGCCCGGTCGAATAGTCTTAGCGTTCAGGTGAGCGATAGCCCTATAGCTAGGTGAGCTCATTTTAGTGGAACCTCCACGGCCAAGTCTCCGCCTTAATTAATTAGAAATTTAGGAGCTCTTTTTATTTAAAGTCTATTTTAGTTCAATTGTTTTCTCGGTGCCATCGAGCTAAGCTCTTCATCGGCACCACCTTCAAGCTTTCTTTTTATTGCTTTCATTTTCTTTCTGTCATTTTCTGCATTTTATTATATATAAAATATCCCGACAAGATAATTATCGGTAAAATAATAGTCCCCTCCAGGGAAGAGTAGAAATAATCGAACCGGACCCGAGAACAATACGACCTCGATATTCCACCCGGAATATCCTGTACTACTCACGATAGGTGCACTTGCCTCCTTTCGTTAAAACTCAATTTCTAAACCTTTTTTATATCCAAAATGAATAAATAAATACGCGCGCCCCGTTTTCTTAAATAAATTCACTTCCGCCTTTTTTCGCAAATAAAACCGCCGGGTCGCCGCGTGACCGCAAATAATTTTGGAGTTTTAACCTGCATCAAGTTTTTGGCGCCGTTGCCGGGGACATTTTAGGTTCGTTATTTTAAACCCTGGAAATCTATTAATTTTACCTATATATATATATATATAAATATGGCCAATATAATAATAATAATAAAAACTAATATATATATATTTACAAATTTATAAAACCACCAAAAAAAATTGAAAAACTCAAAACAAAAAAAATTTTTATAAAAAACCTTAAAAATTAAAAATTTGAAAAATTTATAAAACTAAAAACAACTAAACTAAAAAAAAAAAAAATCCAAAAAATGAAAAAAAAAACTTAACAAAAAATATTTTTATTTTCATTATTGTTTTTGAACAAAAAAAACAACTCAAAACAAAACAAAACAAAAAAAACAAAAAAAAAATGAAAAATGAAAAACTTAAAAATATATTTTCCTTATGAAAAAAAAAACAAAACAAACAAAAAATTAATAATTTGAATTTAAAAAAAAAAAACAACCCAAAAAAAAACGTAAGTATATATTTTGTTTAATTTAATTTAACTTTTTTTGATTCGGCGCGCTTTTCACTCTTGTGCGCGCTAGGGGATCACCTTTTTTATCACGCAGTGGTCGCTAAGGCCTTAGCTACCTCCGACTCCCCCACGCACACCCCCCCTACCGCCCGCAATCTTTAGGCCGAGTTTATCTTTTTTGTTGTTGTTTTTTCCGTTCTTTTTGCTTTTTTTTTCTTTTCTAAATAATGCAGGGTTTCAACCTGGGCCTCCCGCGCTCGTCTTAGGGAAGCTCCTACCCTCCCTTTTTCTTTCTTGTACTTCTTTTAATTTGTATATTATCTGTTCCGCATACTTAGATTGCAACATTGGGGACAATGTTGGGTTTAAGTATGGGGGTGTTTTCCTATTCTGCACTTTTTATATTCAGTACTTAACAAAAAAATACAAAAAAAAATGCAAAAATCAAAAAATTTCAAAAAATTATTAAAACAAAAAAAAAACAAAAAAAAAAAAACTTCAAAACAAAAAAACAAAATTCTCTCTTCCCCCCTCTTCTTCTTTTTTGTAAAAACTTGCGTCTTGCCTACCCGCGACGGTCGACTCATCGAACCAACCATTCAAATAAGAGTCTGTTCGCGGGGCCGCAATCGAGTTTTTACTTTGCTTTTTTGTAAAAAAATCTCTCTTTCCCCCTATCTTCTTTGTAAATAACTTTTCTTTCTCTCCTCTTTCTTGTAAATAGCTTATCCTCAAAAACTAAAAATCAAAAAATTAGAAAAACCCAAAAACCCTAAAAAGATAAAAATCTAAAAATCTTAAAAAGATAATAATTAAAACACAAAAAAATGATAAAAACTCTAAAAATCAAAAAATATTTTGTTAAAATTATGTAACAAAATAATTCGAATATACCATTTCTTAACCCTTTTTGCTTTCCAAAAATCTAGTTTCGAGTTAATTTATATGCGAATTTTAGTTATTCTTTGCTTACTATTCGTTTATTAATTAAGGTTCGATAGATTTAAGTGTCTGGGGTTAAGATTTAAAGAATTTTTTATGTCTTTTCCTTATAATTGAGAACTTGTTTTTCACCACCACTTCTAATTTTATAAATAGAAGCTCGTTTTTTATGTTAGAAAATAACTTTTATGGATTTCAATTATTTCTACTTCATGCTTTTAGAAATATCGGAACGTTCATTTTAAAAAGGTTGCTCTCAAAACTTTTTTATTAAAATCTAGTTTTCTTTTTGAAATAATAAACCCACTTCCTTTTTTTTCATGTCTTACTTTGACATGATTACCCCTTTATCCCTTAAAAGATCCTATGTCAATGGGAATAAGATTTCGTTCCGTAAACATAGGCACCCAATAATTTAAAAAGATTATATATGGAGTAAGAGGATAAAATTCATTACTCCTACAAATATACATTGGGTTATTTATTTATTATGAAAAAAAAAATTTATTATGTGTTAGGAAAATAAGATTTCGTTTTCCTAACTATCCAAAAAGAAAAAAATTGGAGGTTCGAGAAAAAATTACCTCACCTCAATATTCAAGCCTTCTTCATAAACCACCAAACCACTTAGCCTATTTCAATGATTCTAGACTTAATTTAAAATTTTTTTGAGAGCATAATTTTTAAATTGCATTATTTTCTTTAACTTCTTCTAAGCTAAAGTTTTTTTGTATAAATCCAATCCATCTTTGTTAAACTAACAAAAATAAATTTTTGCTTTCTATTTTATTTTTTTTAGAAGTCTTTTTGAAACTCTTCCTCTATTCATAACATTTCATAAATTACGATTTAATTCTTTAACCCCGGATGTTTATTTTGATCTTCCTTTTAATTAATTCAAGCGGTAGCTAAACTTAGGATCTCTTTTATTCCTTATAAGTTCATCTCCAACTTTTGCTCTGGAATAGCAAAAGCTTAAGTATGGGGGTATTTGATGAATTGTAAATATACCTATTTTTGTGTACAATAATGTACTTGTTTTCATTTATTTTTGTCGTTTTTACATATTTTTGCTTAATAAATTGCTTCTATTTTTGTAAATATTGTACTAACTTGTTCTATTTTATTTTGCAGGAAAAAAATGAAAAATCTGCAAAAAATTGACCTGTCACGCCCGTGACATGTTGGTCACGCCCGTGACCTGGGCGTGACACGTCAAAAACCAAGAAATCTGCAATTTTCGGGAAGAATAGCCTGACACGCCCGGGGTCACGCCCGTGTCACCCGACACGGGGCGTGACCCAAGCCCGTGACACTCCACTCAACGATTTCATCTCGACGATCGTCGAGTGTCGACACTAGCAGTCACGCCTAGAGTCACGCCCGTGACCTAGGGCGTGACACCTCTTTCCGCTCGACGATTTTCAACTCGACACTTTCAGCTCGACATTCGTCGAGTGTCGACACCAGCCGACACGCCCAGAGTCACGCCCGTGACCTGGGGCGTGACCTTTCCAGCTAGCCCGACAAGACCTGCCCGAAGACTTTCGGCGCGCACCGCGCCCAGATCCACCTGCCTGTCACGCCCCCTGTCACGCCCGTGACCAAGGGCGTGACCACTGCGAGACCGACACGTGTCCAGCCAAAGTCAACTTTCACGTCAAATCGCCGGCCGCCTTCCAAATAGTACTGTCACGCCCCCTGTCACGCCCGTGACCAAGGGCGTGACTCATGAAAATTTTTTCTATAAATTCAGAGGTTCTGCTCTGAATTCCTGTTCCTTTTTTTGAACCATTTTGTATAGGAGTTATGCTGCTCGGATGAGTCCAAATGCTATGTAAGGGAAATTTCTCCCCCTCTCCTTTATTTTCATAGCTTTGTAATCTTCGTTTTTAGCTTAATAAAATTGTAGATTTTCTCTCTTTTTATGGATTTGGACTTCAACTATGTGGCTACTTTTATGCAATCTTATTTATTCCTTGTTTTAACTTAGTTTTTTTTCGTTCTTTTTTATACGTGTGTGTGTGTATGAGAGTAAAATGTCATTTCTTCTTTTTATTGTTAAGTAGATGTCTTCCTCTTCATAATAGTTATTTAGTTTTTGTTCTAAAACCCGTCCTTATGAAACTATAAAAACGATTTTAAAGTGGTTTTGTCATTTTCATTTCACTTAGACTTTTTAGTTTTGTAGAACTTTTCATCCTTTTATATTTTCTTCCACTTTTTAGGAGTTTTTATAGAATTATAAGAGGGGATATGTTGTTATTTTGCTTTTCCAAACGCTTGTATTTTTCCTTTATTTTCCAAACCTTTTTCCTCTTTTAATTTTTTCGTTCTCTTTTTATGCATTTCTACCGCATTCTAGCGGTAGAAATGTATTCGTTTTAAATTTTCGAGCGCTTGCGTTTTCATTTTTATTTGCAAAACTTTCTTCCTGTTTAATTTTTATTTTCGCTTTTTATGCATTTCTACCGCATTCTAGCGGTAGAAACGCAGTTGTTTTAATTTTTCGTCGACTTAGTTTTTCTTAATTTTTTCGCTCATGTGTGTGTGCGCATTTATTTCCGGCTACTCGTTAAGAGTTAAATGGCGCTCGCTTATTTTATTTTCTGTAGAGTGCGTGAGTTTGTAATTTTCCTTTTTTTCCGCCTACTCACTTGAGTTTAATGGCTGGATTTTATTTCGGTAGAGTGTGTGTGTTTTCATTTATGTCGAGAGAGAGTGTGCGTGCGTTGCATTTATTTTGTCCTACTCGTTTGAGTAGGACCCGTATTTATTTTCTCCTACTCATTTGAGTAGGACTTGCGTGTGTGCGTTTTACTGCTTTCTTTCTCCCGCCCACGCATTCGCGCCGGGACTCGCAATTTACTGCTTTCTTTCTCCCGCCCACGCATTCTCGTCGGGACTCGCAATTTACTGCTTTCTTCAGTCCTACTCGTTTGGGTAGGACTTGCAATTTTCTGCTTTCTTCAGTCCTACTCGTTTGGGTAGGACTTGCAATTTACAGCTTTATTTTCCTGCTTTCATTTACTGCTTTCTTTCCTGCTTTCTTTATTGCTTTCCTCGCAAACCGTCCCCATTCCGATGAGTGGCTAATCGTTCTTAGCCCTCGGCATCGAAGAGCATTGGGACAGATAAAATAGCTTAAAATAACTAAAGGTCTAATTTTCCTAATTAATTAAAAGTACTTAAGGTTTGCCCGGGGTTAACGACGCGTAGGACCACATATCGATGTGTGGGCCCTATTTCCGTTTTCCATACGCTCGCCGAGAGGCCGTGCGTATGGACAGATCACCCCTTGGTAAAGAGAGTTTCGCACTAGCCCTCGAGAGAGGAGGCGCGCCAACTCTACCGGATTGGGTTCCCCACCCAATAGCGGGGTTCTTAGCGTAATGCGGGCGTTAAGAGGAATCCTTCGTCGGACGAGAGCCCGGTCGAATAGTCTTAGCGTTCAGGTGAGCGATAGCCCTATAGCTAGGTGAGCTCATTTTAGTGGAACCTCCACGGCCAAGTCTCCGCCTTAATTAATTAGAAATTTAGGAGCTCTTTTTATTTAAAGTCTATTTTAGTTCAATTGTTTTCTCGGTGCCATCGAGCTAAGCTCTTCATCGGCACCACCTTCAAGCTTTCTTTTTATTGCTTTCATTTTCTTTCTGTCATTTTCTGCATTTTATTATATATAAAATATCCCGACAAGATAATTATCGGTAAAATAATAGTCCCCTCCAGGGAAGAGTAGAAATAATCGAACCGGACCCGAGAACAATACGACCTCGATATTCCACCCGGAATATCCTGTACTACTCACGATAGGTGCACTTGCCTCCTTTTGTTAAAACTCAATTTCTAAACCTTTTTTATATCCAAAATGAATAAATAAATACGCGCGCCCCGTTTTCTTAAATAAATTCACTTCCGCCTTTTTTCGCAAATAAAACCGCCGGGTCGCCGCGTGACCGCAAATAATTTTGGAGTTTTAACCTGCATCAAGTTTTTGGCGCCGTTGCCGGGGACATTTTAGGTTCGTTATTTTAAACCCTGGAAATCTATTAATTTTACCTATATATATATATAATATGGCCAATATAATAATAATAATAAAAACTAATATATATATATTTACAAATTTATAAAACCACCAAAAAAATTGAAAAACTCAAAACAAAAAATTTTTTTATAAAAAACCTTAAAAATTAAAAATTTGAAAAATTTATAAAACTAAAAACAACTAAACTAAAAAAAAACTAAAAATCCAAAAAATGAAAAAAAAAACTTAACAAAAAATATTTTTATTTTCATTATTGTTTTTGAACAAAAAAAAACAACTCAAAACAAAACAAAACAAAAAAAACAAAAAAAAAATGAAAAATGAAAAACTTAAAAATATATTTTCCTTATGAAAAAAAAAACAAAACAAACAAAAAATTAATAATTTGAATTTTTTTTAAAAAAAAACAACCCAAAAAAAAAAACGTAAGTATATATTTTGTTTAATTTAATTTAACTTTTTTTTGATTCGGCGTGCTTTTCACTCTTGTGCGCGCTAGGGGATCACCTTTTTATCACGCAGTGGTCGCTAAGGCCTTAGCTACCTCCGACTCCCCCACGCACACCCCCCCTACCGCCCGCAATCTTTAGGCCGAGTTTATCTTTTTTGTTGTTGTTTTTTCCGTTCTTTTTGCTTTTTTTTTCTTTTCTAAATAATGCAGGGTTTCAACCTGGGCCTCCCGCGCTCGTCTTAGGGAAGCTCCTACCCTCCCTTTTTCTTTTTTGTACTTCTTTTAATTTGTATATTATCTGTTCCGCATACTTAGATTGCAACATTGGGGACAATGTTGGGTTTAAGTATGGGGGTGTTTTCCTATTCTGCACTTTTTATATTCAGTACTTAACAAAAAAAATACAAAAAAAAATGCAAAAATCAAAAAATTTCAAAAAATTATTAAAAAAAAAAAAAAAAAAAAAAAAAAAAAACTTCAAAACAAAAAAACAAAATTCTCTCTTCCCCCCTCTTCTTCTTTTTTTGTAAAAACTTGCGTCTTGCCTACCCGCGACGGTCGACTCATCGAACCAACCATTCAAATAAGAGTCTGTTCGCGGGGCCGCAATCGAGTTTTTACTTTGCTTTTTTGTAAAAAAATCTCTCTTTCCCCCCTATCTTCTTTGTAAATAACTTTTCTTTCTCTCCTCTTTCTTGTAAATAGCTTATCCTCAAAAACTAAAAATCAAAAAATTAGAAAAACCCAAAAACCCTAAAAAGATAAAAATCTAAAAATCTTAAAAAGATAATAATTAAAACACAAAAAAATGATAAAAACTCTAAAAATCAAAAAATATTTTGTTAAAATTATGTAACAAAATAATTCGAATATACCATTTCTTAACCCTTTTTGCTTTCCAAAAATCTAGTTTCGAGTTAATTTATATGCGAATTTTAGTTATTCTTTGCTTACTATTCGTTTATTAATTAAGGTTCGATAGATTTAAGTGTCTGGGGTTAAGATTTAAAGAATTTTTTATGTCTTTTCCTTATAATTGAGAACTTGTTTTTCACCACCACTTCTAATTTTATAAATAGAAGCTCGTTTTTTATGTTAGAAAATAACTTCTATGGATTTCAATTATTTCTACTTCATGCTTTTAGAAATATCGGAACGTTCATTTTAAAAAGGTTGCTCTCAAAACTTTTTTATTAAAATCTAGTTTTCTTTTTGAAATAATAAACCCACTTCCTTTTTTTTCATGTCTTACTTTGACATGATTACCCCTTTATCCCTTAAAAGATCCTATGTCAATGGGAATAAGATTTCGTTCCGTAAACATAGGCCCCAATAATTTAAAAAGATTATATATGGAGTAAGAGGATAAAATTCATTACTCCTACAAATATACATTGGGTTATTTATTTATTATGAAAAAAAAAATTTATTATGTGTTAGGAAAATAAGATTTCGTTTTCCTAACTATCCAAAAAGAAAAAAATTGGAGGTTCGAGAAAAAATTACCTCACCTCAATATTCAAGCCTTCTTCATAAACCACCAAACCACTTAGCCTATTTCAATGATTCTAGACTTAATTTAAAATTTTTTTGAGAGCATAATTTTTAAATTGCATTATTTTCTTTAACTTCTTCTAAGCTAAAGTTTTTTTGTATAAATCCAATCCATCTTTGTTAAACTAACAAAAATAAATTTTTGCTTTCTATTTTATTTTTTTTAGAAGTCTTTTTGAAACTCTTCCTCTATTCATAACATTTCATAAATTACGATTTAATTCTTTAACCCCGGATGTTTATTTTGATCTTCCTTTTAATTAATTCAAGCGGTAGCTAAACTTAGGATCTCTTTTATTCCTTATAAGTTCATCTCCAACTTTTGCTCTGGAATAGCAAAAGCTTAAGTATGGGGGTATTTGATGAATTGTAAATATACCTATTTTTGTGTACAATAATGTACTTGTTTTCATTTATTTTTGTCGTTTTTACATATTTTTGCTTAATAAATTGCTTCTATTTTTGTAAATATTGTACTAACTTGTTCTATTTTATTTTGCAGGAAAAAAATGAAAAATCTGCAAAAAATTGACCTGTCACGCCCGTGACATGTTGGTCACGCCCGTGACCTGGGCGTGACACGTCAAAAACCAAGAAATCTGCAATTTTCGGGAAGAATAGCCTGACACGCCCGGGGTCACGCCCGTGTCACCCGACACGGGGCGTGACCCAAGCCCGTGACACTCCACTCGACGATTTCATCTCGACGATCGTCGAGTGTCGACACTAGCAGTCACGCCTAGAGTCACGCCCGTGACCTAGGGCGTGACACCTCTTTCCGCTCGACGATTTTCAACTCGACACTTTCAGCTCGACATTCGTCGAGTGTCGACACCAGCCGACACGCCCAGAGTCACGCCCGTGACCTGGGGCGTGACCTTTCCAGCTAGCCCGACAAGACCTGCCCGAAGACTTTCGGCGCGCACCGCGCCCAGATCCACCTGCCTGTCACGCCCCCTGTCACGCCCGTGACCAAGGGCGTGACCACTGCGAGACCGACACGTGTCCAGCCAAAGTCAACTTTCCCGTCAAATCGCCGGCCGCCATCCAAATAGTACTGTCACGCCCCCTGTCACGCCCGTGACCAAGGGCGTGACTCATGAAAATTTTTTCTATAAATTCAGAGGTTCTGCTCTGAATTCCTGTTCCTTTTTTTGAACCATTTTGTATAGGAGTTATGCTGCTCGGATGAGTCCAAATGCTATGTAAGAGAAATTTCTCCCCCTCTCCTTTATTTTCATAGCTTTGTAATCTTCGTTTTTAGCTTAATAAAATTGTAGATTTTCTCTCTTTTTATGGATTTGGACTTCAACTATGTGACTACTTTTATGCAATCTTATTTATTCCTTGTTTTAACTTAGTTTTTTTTCGTTCTTTTTTATACGTGTGTGTGTGTGTGTATGAGAGTAAAATGTCATTTCTTCTTTTTATTGTTAAGTAGATGTCTTCCTCTTCATAATAGTTATTTAGTTTTTGTTCTAAAACCCGTCCTTATGAAACTATAAAAACGATTTTAAAGTGTTTTTTTCATTTTCATTTCACTTAGACTTTTTAGTTTTGTAGAACTTTTCATCCTTTTATATTTTCTTCCACTTTTTAGGAGTTTTTATAGCATTATAAGAGGGGATATGTTGTTATTTTGCTTTTCCAAACGCTTGTATTTTTCCTTTATTTTCCAAACCTTTTTCCTCTTTTAATTTTTTCGTTCTCTTTTTATGCATTTCTACCGCATTCTAGCGGTAGAAATGTATTCGTTTTAATTTTTCGAGCACTTGCGTTTTCATTTTTATTTGCAAAACTTTCTTCCCGTTTAATTTTTATTTTCGCTTTTTATGCATTTCTACCGCATTCTAGCGGTAGAAACGCAGTTGTTTTAATTTTTCGTCGACTTAGTTTTTCTTAATTTTTTCGCTCATGTGTGTGTGCGCATTTATTTCCGCCTACTCGTTAAGAGTTAAATGGCGCTCGCTTATTTTATTTTCTGTAGAGTGCGTGAGTTTGTAATTTTCCTTTTTTTTCGCCTACTCACTTGAGTTTAATGGCTGGATTTTATTTCGGTAGAGTGTGTGTGTTTTCATTTATGTCGAGAGAGAGTGTGCGTGCGTTGCATTTATTTTGTCCTACTCGTTTGAGTAGGACCCGTATTTATTTTCTCCTACTCATTTGAGTAGGACTTGCGTGTGTGCGTTTTACTGCTTTCTTTCTCCCGCCCACGCATTCGCGCCGGGACTCGCAATTTACTGCTTTCTTTCTCCCGCCCATGCATTCGTGCCGGGACTCGCAATTTACTGCTTTCTTCAGTCCTACTCGTTTGGGTAGGACTTGCAATTTTCTGCTTTCTTCAGTCCTACTCGTTTGGGTAGGACTTGCAATTTACAGCTTTATTTTCCTGCTTTCATTTACTGCTTTCTTTCCTGCTTTCTTTATTGCTTTCCTCGCAAGCCGTCCCCATTCCGATGAGTGGCTAATCATTCTTAGCCCTCGGCATCGAAGAGCATTGGGACAGATAAAATAGCTTAAAATAACTAAAGGTCTAATTTTCCTAATTAATTAAAAGTACTTAAGGTTTTCCCGGGGTTAACGACGCGTAGGACCACATATCGATGTGTGGGCCCTATTTCCGTTTTCCATACGCTCGCCGAGAGGCCGTGCGTATGGACAGATCACCCCTTGGTAAAGAGAGTTCCGCACTAGCCCTCGAGAGAGGAGGCGCGCCAACTCTACCGGATTGGGTTCCACACCCAATAGCGGGGTTCTTAGCGTAATGCGGGCGTTAAGAGGAATCCTTCGTCGGACGAGAGCCCGGTCGAATAGTCTTAGCGTTCAGGTGAGCGATAGCCCTATAGCTAGGTGAGCTCATTTTAGTGGAACCTCCACGGCCAAGTCTCCGCCTTAATTAATTAGAAATTTAGGAGCTCTTTTTATTTAAAGTCTATTTTAGTTCAATTGTTTTCTCGGTGCCATCGAGCTAAGCTCTTCATCGACACCACCTTCAAGCTTTCTTTTTATTGCTTTCATTTTCTTTCTGTCATTTTCTGCATTTTATTATATATAAAATATCCCGACAAGATAATTATCGGTAAAATAATAGTCCCCTCCAGGGAAGAGTAGAAATAATCGAACCGGACCCGAGAACAATACGACCTCGATATTCCACCCGGAATATCCTGTACTACTCACGATAGGTGCACTTGCCTCCTTTCGTTAAAACTCGATTTCTAAACCTTTTTTATATCCAAAATGAATAAATAAATACGCGCGCCCCGTTTTCTTAAATAAATTCACTTCCGCCTTTTTTCGCAAATAAAACTGCCGGGTCGCCGCGTGACCGCAAATAATTTTGGAGTTTTAACCTGCATCAAGCTCTCTGAGGCCAAGAAGCTTGAAGAATCCCTTAATGGGAGAAGCATCAAGCTGATGGACATCACAAGCACAGTGAACTCTAGATTTAACAGTACACTGGGCTTGGGTGCCTCATCCAGCCAACCTATTGTTCTAACAACTCCCATCAAGTTTATTTCTGACAAGGGAAAGGGAATTGTAGAGGTTGCTAGGAAAAATTCTGATCTGCCTCAGAAAACTAAGTCCCAGCAGAAATTGTCGAACGTAGATCGACGATCGCCGAATGAAGATCGACGATCGCCGAACGCAGCTCGACGATCTCAGGAAAAAACGTCGAACGCAAATCGACGATCTCAGCCAAAGTCGTCGAACGCAGGTCGACGATCTCATATACCTGACCTCAGCCATAGTCGACCGTCGAACGGAGCTCGACGATCTGACCCAAGATCGTCGAACGCAGCTCCAAGATCGTCGAACAGAGGTCAGAGCTCTGGAAACCTTTTCAAAGGCAAATCAAAATTGAATCCTAAGGGTCCTACATCCCAAATCTATAACCCCTATACTGAATGGATTCTACCTCCAAGGAGATATCATCCTGAAGGATATAAAAGTCAACCTGGGATGTCTTTCATTTCTGAATTTAAAGGTTATCAACCTAGGCCCAAGGTAAACTGGGTCAAAAACAAATAAATTGCCTTATGTGCAGGTGAAGACCTATCCAACATCTAACCAGCAATGGTATTTGGATAGTGGGTGCTCTAAGCACATGACAGGGAACAAGGACAACCTCACATCCTTCAGAGCCAAGCTTGGACCCAAAGTTATCTTTGGTGATTCCAACTTTGGACAAACTAAAGGATATGGTGCAGTCCAGATTGGTTCAGTAACTTTCAAGAAGGTAGCTTATGTGGAAGGACTGAAGCACAACCTAATCAGCATCAGTCAGCTATGTGATGAAGGCTACCAGGTGACCTTCAGGAAAACTTTATGCAAAATCAAGACAGAGGACAACACAATTGTGTTGATAGGTAAAAGGAAAGGTTACAGTTTACTCAAGAGGATGACAGCAGTGAAGATGAAGGAAATGCTCAACATTTTGAAGCACAACCTGAAGAGCCAGTTGTTGTACCACAAGAGGAAACAACAACACAGGTTGGTGAACAATCAACACCCCCTGTTGATTTAGTAACATCAAGAGACCATCCAATTTCCCAAATAATTGGAGAAATCTCAGCTGGTGTGCAAACTAGAAATCAGGTCAACCAAAACCTATTGCACACCTGCTTCCTATCTCAAATTGAACCTCAGTCCATTCAAGATGCAGAGCAAGATCCACACTGGATCATTGCAATGCAAGAGGAGTTGCATCAATTTGAGAGGAACAAAGTATGGGAACTAGTGCCAAAGCCTAAGGATCATTCCATTGTTGGAACAAAATGGGTATTCAGAAACAAACTGGATGATCAAGGAGTAATTATAAGGAACAAGGCAAGGCTAGTTGCTCAAGGATACTCTCAAGAAGAAGGAATCGACCACGACCAGACTTTTGCACCTGTTGCAAGATTAGAAGCCATCAGGATTTTTCTAGCTTATGCAGCTCACAAAGGCTTCAAAGTATATCAGATGGATGTCAAAAGTGCTTTCTTAAATAGAGACATCAAAGAGGAAGTTTATGTCAGACAACCTCCAGGTTTTATCTCTCCAACTTATCCTGATTATGTTTTTAGATTAAATAAAGCATTATATGGTCTCAAGCAAGCTCCTAGAGCATGGTATGAGACCTTAGCATGCTTTCTCTTGGAAAATGGTTTTATAAAGGGTAGAGTAGACCAAACTCTTTTTATTAGAACCCATAAGTCCCATACCCTACTAGTACAAATTTATGTAGACGATATCATTTTTGGTTCTACTGACTCAAAATTGTGCAGAAGGTTCTCTAACCTGATGCATTCTAAATTTGAGATGAGTAGCATGGGTGAGCTATCCTTCTTCCTAGGATTGCAAGTCAAACAGCATGTTGAAGGCATCTTCATTTCTCAAACCAAATATGCAAATGAATTGGTTAAGAAATTTGGTATGTCTGAGGCATCTTGTATGAAAACACCCATGCCTACCAATGTTGTATTGGATGCTGATGAACATGGGAAACCTGTTGATCAGACAACATACAGAGCAATGATTGGCTCTTTACTGTATCTTACAGCTAGTAGACCAGATATCATGTTTGCTACATGTATATGTGCTAGGTTCCAAGTGAGCCCTAGAGAGTCACACCTAACTTTAGTAAAGAGGATTCTCAGGTATGTTAAAAGTTGTCCAAATCTAGGTCTCTGGTATCCAAAAGATTCAGCATTTGAGTTAACTGGATTCTCTGATGCTGATTATGCTGGATGCAGAATTGACAGGAAAAGCACCAGTGGAACTTGTCAGTTCCTTGGTGACAGACTTGTCTCTTGGTTTTGTAAGAAACAAACATCTGTGTCAACTTCAACTGCTGAAGCTGAATATATGGCTGCAGGCAGTTGTTGTTCACAAATATTGTGGATTCAAAACCAACTCCTAGACTATGGTTACAACTTAGAGAAGTCTAAAATCTTTTGTGATAACACAAGTGCTATTTCCATAGCTCAAAATCCAGTCCTCCATAGTAGGACAAAACACATAGAGATTTAGCATCACTTCTTAAGAGATAATGTTGAAAAGAATAAAATTGAATTACAATATATCCCAACTGATTTACAAAGGGGAGATATTTTCACCAAGCCTTTGGATGAAAAGAAACACACCTTCTTCATAAATCAGTTAGGAATGTTAGATGGAGGAAGTCTTAAATAATATCCAAGGTTTTGAAAGCTCAAAATTGACCAAGACTAGGCAAAAATTCTGATTTTTCTTAGTGTCTAGAATTTCTCTGATCTCTGAACTGCGCTCGACGATTTGCCCCAAGATCGTCGAACGGAGATCGACGATTTCCAAATCGTCGAACTGAGTTCAGCGCCTCTCAGATAGTATGAACTATCTCTTCCGGTCAACGATCGTCGAACGGCGCTCGACGATTATGTTCTCTGAACGATCGTCGAACGGAGCTCGACGCTCTCCAAGATCGTCGAACGGAGATCGACGATGTTGAAGACTCTTCAGATTCCTTTAGAAGCCCCGATCGTCGAACTGAGTTCAACGATCTTTCCAATTCTGCGTCGAACCCTAATATAAAACTCATTTTTCGCCGTCGTTCTCTTTTGAGCTTTCGATTTCTCTGCAAGAATTTTCTTTCCCTCCAAACAGTTCTACGCTTGGTCGTTTTGTTTGTTGAGTTTTTGCAGGTACAATGGCTGTGTCAGTTGCTGTCCTAGCTGCAATGAAGTTTGATGCAGGCTTTGACATTGATATAGAATCTTTCAGCACCACTGAACAGATTTTCCAAGACATACTGGGTTTGTTCAAGGATCAGAATCTAACTGCCCTCATGACCACCAGGATCACGCTGGCTTCAGATGAGATCAAGGAGTGGGTCTATACTGCTCATAATCAAGATAACAACACAATAGTTGGGTCTATTGCTGGAAATCAGGTACCCTTGACCCCCACAATTTTAACAGAAGTTTTTGGATTGAGAAATGGAGAAGATATTGCTGAGTTATCAGGAGAAGAATATTCTGAACTACTTGCCAGGATGGGTCATCTAGAGGGAAACCCTAGCAAGCTATTCAAGAGGAATCTGTCTGTTGAATACAGGTTCCTGGCAGATGTGGTAGGGAAAGTGCTGCTGGCAAAGCACTCTGCCCATGATACTGTATCCAGACATCAGCTCTGTCTCATGGGAGCTCTCGTGGATAAGAAAAATCTGAACTGGGGAGAGGTGTTCTTTGACCTCATCAAGAAGAAAATAAACAAGAGTTTTGTAAACTTTGGAAGAATTCTTGGAGTTTTCCTGCAGACCAGGTGCCCTGCCTTGCTGGTCTCCTCTGGAGTTCACATAAATGCCTCCAATAGACTAACCTGTGCCCTCTTTAAAAAGTGGGACAGGCAAATAAGCAAGCCTAGCAGGCCCTCCTCCAGTGCTCCTTCAGGCACAAGGACTCCAAGAGTCACTCTCCCACAGGTCTCTGCTCCTGCAGATGACCTGGCTGCTGCTGTTGCTGCCCCTCCTCCTCCTCCAATTCCATCCCTTCCCTTACCATCCACCATTCCAGCTCCATCCACCATCACCATATCCAGCCCATCTCCAACATCAACTGCATCTCCAGAACCCATTCTACCTCCACCAGAGGACCAATTTCACCGTCTATTCTCCTACCCTCCACCAGATATCACATCATCACCATCCATTCCATCCTTCACCCTTCTGGATGATTCCTTCATGGATGATTCCCCCTCATCTCCTCCTGAATTACCTTCCTCCTCCACTTCATTCCAAGACCTCCTCCACCACATCATAGACCAGCCAACATTCACTCCCTCCATATCCATCCCCTTATCCTCCATATCCACCCTACCAACACCTCAGCCCTCCATTCCCCAATTCTCCAGCCCTTCCCTTCCAGCATCCCCAGCTGCTTCCATTCCATCTACCTCTGCTCCAGCTGTTGATCCAGTAGATCTCTCAGCCCTAGCAGACAGGCTGTATGAGCTGATTGCCCCCAGGCTCTCTCTACTATTGGAGACCTCCTTGGCTCCTCTACACCTGTCAGTGGCAGCTCTTTCTGCCAGGCTCTCCTCCCTCTTCCCTCAGGCAGCACCTACAGCAGTGTGCCTTGATCCAGATGTCTCTGCATCTAGGCAGGGGGAGATGCCACATGAAGAAAGCCTTCTTGCTGTTGCTGCTGCTGTTTCTGCTTCTTCTGCTACTCCTCTTATTGCTGCTGCTGCTGAGCCTCCTACTGCAGTTCTTGCAATAGACCTAAGGTCTTTGCTATCTGCTTTTGATTCTTCCTTCTTTAGTTGTCTGCCAGAGAGTAATGCTGTCCAGCCCCCAGAAGACTTATCCAAGGCACTTGTGCCATTGTCTTGCTGTGACCCTAGCATCCTCACTTCTTTTGTACATTCAGTCATTGCTGCTGCCTCTGAAGAAAGGACTGATCTTGATCTGAGATTGTTGATGCTGCTGCTGCTGAAGATATTCAAACTGCTGCTGAAGTTCCAACTGCTTCTGATGAGCCAATATCCAAGGACATTCTGATGCCAGAGGCCACTGAAATTGAGCCTGCTGCAATTTTTGATGATGCTTCTGCTACTGTCAGTGAAGTTGTTGCTGCTATCAACTCTCCAGTTTCTGTTGTTGAGAGTGAATCTGCTGTTTCTGCTGTAAGTGAGACTGTTACTGCTGTTGTCACCTCTCCTGCTGCTGTTGTTGTTTCTGCTTCACCTCCTCCATCTGCTGCTGTCTCTGCTGCTGTCCCTGCTGCTGCTATCTCAACTTTTGCCTCATCTGCTGTTGTTCAGCTAAAGAAAGATCTTATGAAGAAAATAGATGCTTTATATGATGATCAGAGTTCTGAATCTGATGAGTTTAAAACAGACTCTGATGACTCATCTGCTACCATTGCCAGGAAAAGGAAGGCAAGGAGCAAGGCAATGAAAAGGGTTCCTCCTGCTAAAGTTAAGGATAATAATGATATTCCTTATTATATACTTCATAATTGCCCAATCTCTGAACACTGGATGCAGTATTCCAAGAACTAGCTGAAAGCCATGAAGAAAAAGAGAAAATATGAGAAGGGCTCATCACAATTCCACCACCCTCATCCTCCTCCACCACCTCCTCCTGATGCAGGTGCAGGTGGAAGCTCTGCAAGTCAACCCCCAGCAAGAAGTCAGGCTCCCTATCAACCTCATGTCAGAACCTATCAAAGGGAAAGCCAATCCAGGGGTTCATATTCTAGGAGAGGAGGATATAGGGGCAATCAGAGAGATATTCAAGTTTATTCCAAAGGGTATTCCAGGCAGCACCCATATTCTAGGGGAGGACATGTTTCATCTGATACATCATCAGGTCCTTTCCCCTACAAGCTAAAAGAGACAGTGTCTGCCAGGCCTCCTCAAGACAACCCTTCCAACAGGTATGAGCCACATGTACCTTTTGAGGACCCTGAAAATAACCCAGCTGCTTGGACTGCCAGGTTAAAGGAATTGGCTGCACTGGATCAGATTAAGAAGGCCAGAGATCAAGGATTGGATACCTCCAACATTTCTATAATGTCTGAGCAAAGACAGAAAGAATTAGAAAGATATGCTTCCAGTAAATTCTTTGATGCTGACAGATACATGGAGTTACATCCTGCAGCTGTGGTTCCCAGGCCTACAAAGCAAACTTATTTGGGTACAGCAGATGACACCAGGTCCAACAAAGAAGCCTTAAACCCTAACAGAGAAATTAAAATGGTTAAAGGCAAAGAGAAGAAGTGACATTGTAAGGTGACAGTTTCTGTGAATTCTGATTGTTATCTGGATGATATATATATATATATATATCTCTGTGTTTCTGCTTGTCTAGCTGTTGTTTTTCTGCTTAATACTTGTATGTTGTTATTTAAATTTTTCCAAAGTCTGTAAATAGTAATCCTAACCCAAATCGGGGGAGATTGTTGGAACACCCTATTACTAATTTGGGTCAGGATCACTATGTCTCTAGGAACCTTTGCTTGACCTCCTGTATAGCTTAAAAGGTCAATTAGAATTGAGTCTAAGGGTTAGAAGTCTAGGTTTGGAAGCTGCCCTGCAGACCAAGTTTTTTTTCTGTCTGGAGACCAAGTCTGATCGTCGAGCTCAGCACGACGATTCGTCGAACTCCGGTCGACGATCGTCTAGCTCAACTTCGACAGATCGTCGATCTCCATTCGACGATCGCTGAGCTCCACTTCGACAGATCGTCGAACTCCATTCGACGATCGCTGAGCTCAACTTCATAATATCGTCGAACTCCATTCGACGATCGGTGAGCTCAGGTCGACGTTTTTGACTCTGCCTTGGATCTTTACCTCTGAGCTCAGTTCGACGATCTTTGAGCTCAGATCGACGATATTTTGCTGCTGTGTATTTCCAGATCACTGAGCTCAGCTCGACGATAGCAGAGCTCAGTTTGACGATTTCAGATAACTTCCAGAATTCAAATTCAAATCAGTTAGGAATTATTCTGCAATTAATTCAGAGATTTGATAGCCGTTTTCATTTAATTCTGGACCAAGTTTCAAGGGGTTTTTCAAGGAATAACTCTGTGGACTTTCCTCTAGAAGAGATTATGCAATTAAGGATGCAATCAATGCAGACCAACGGCTATCCTTGACAGAAAATAATATTCTATTCTGTACCAGAGAATAAAAGACAGGATTTTTGAATCTCTCACAACAGAGCACACACAATACAGATTACAGAGACTCTCTCAAAAATCTTCTGTCAAAAAGAATTCTGAAGAACACTCATCAAAGGAGATCAAGCTTTCTCAAAATCCTCAGATCTCTTTAGTTTTCAAAGTGTTCAAGGCCAACATATTTCCAAGACTCCAGACATTCAACATTTCAGCTATTGCTGAAATCATCTTTTGCTGGAGCTCAATCTTTGAAGGCCTATCACCCTCAGCAAAGCTTTTCTTCCTGAAGATCTCAAGGATTCAGGGGGAGCTTTGACATCAATCCACATAGTCTTCTCAGTTGTTTGAGAAAGAGAAGACTTCCATCACTCTCTCACCCCCACTCTGTAAAGGGTTTTTCAAACTCCCTTCAAAAGTTTGAACCTGGTTTTTAAGCACCTTGTCAAAAGCTCATTGGTGGCAAGACACCTGATCAAAAAAATCTGCTTTGGTTTTTGAGCACCTTATCAAAAGCTCATTGGTGCCCAGGACACCTGATCAACTCATCCTGCAGTGGATTCCTACCTAGGGTGATAGAAGAGTGGATGTACCCAAGTTTGGGGAACCACTATATTTCCTTGTGTCTTCTGGTTCTGCTTGCTTTCATTTTTGTTTTTGGCCTTGATTTTTCTGTGCTTAGTTTTTGCATATCTTAGTACTGTGATTAGATTTATTTCTGCTTCCCTGCTCACACATATTACAACAATTGTTGTAAAAGTTTGTAATAGTTTTTAAAGCACCATATACTCTATTCACCCTCCTCTAGAGTATATCAGATCTAGTTGCACTTTCAAAGACAATCTGGTGTAAGAGACCACACCAGCAAGAGGATGCTGAGTGCACGAAAGGACAACTTTCCTGAGAGCAATCGAAAGATCAATTTCAGTCTTATCTAACTGCTCAGGTCCAGCCGAAGGATATGCAGGCAAACTAGGAACCATGGGTAGCGGCTCAACAGAGGAATCAGGTAGAGGAGTGGAGTCCAAAGTAGAAGAAGAAATAATAGGCTCAATACAAGGTGCAGAAATAAGAGGAGAAGGAATGGAATCAGTAGATGTAGGAAGAACAGAGGAAGGGGAAAAGAATGGAACATACTCAAAGAAAGTGTTATCAGCCAAAACATACTGCCGGCGGAGAACAGGATCATAACACTGATAGCCTTTCTGAGTTGGACAATAGCCCAGAAAGTTACATTTAATCGAGCGTGGTGACAGTTTGTCACGACCAGAACGAAAATGAACAAATGCAATGCACCCAAAAACACGAGGAGAAAAAGGAAAAGGGTTCGCATTAGGATGCTGGATAGAAAAGGGAGTCTTCCAAAGGAGAACAGAGGATGGAACACGATTAATGAGAAAATAAGAGAGAAGAACCGCATGACCCTAATAAGAATTGGGAACATGTATATGAGTAAGAAGACTCCGAGCCACATCGAGGAAATGACGATTCTTTCATTCAGCAACACCATTCTGTTGCAATGTATAAGGGCAAGTGGTTTGATGAACAATGCCATGATTCATACCAAATGATTGAAATTGTTGACTAAGATACTCCTTATCATTATAAGATCTAAGGATTTTAAGAGAAGCATCAAACTGTGTATGAATCTCATTGTAAAAGGCAGTGAAAATAGAATACAGTTCAGAACGGCCGCGCAATAAATATAACCATGTACAACGGGAAAATCATCAATAAATATCATAAATATAAACTACCCCGACCAATTGTTTGAACAGGAACAGGCCCCCATATATCAGAATGGACAATTTCAAATGGACGAGAAGAACTACGCCTAGTCCTGGTAGAAAGGTAGAACGATGATGTTTCCCAAACTGACAAGCTTCACAAGAAAGAGAATAATCTCCCCGCGGTAAATCTGGCAGAATCTGATAGAGGATCCGAGAAGGATGATGTCCAAGCCGAAGATGCCACCGAAGTAGAGGAGAGGAGGCAGAAAAGGCAGAAGAAGTATCAAGATAAAACAATCTGCCACTCTCAGTCCCAGTAGCTATCATCTCGTTGGACAGAGGAACGTGAAAAGCACAAGTAGAAGCAGTAAATATCGCTTCACAGCCCAACTGCTTACAAAGAGCAGAAACAGAAAGGAGATTGCATGGAAAGTTGGGGACATAGAGAGTGTCCCGAAGCTGAAGAGAAGAAGTAACAGGCACAGTGCCTGACCTATGAACCGGGGACGGAGAACCATCAACAATAAGAACCAGAGGCAAGTGGTTACTCGTAGTAAGAGAAAAAAGGCAAGAATTCCTTGTCATATGATTGGTTGCACCGGAGTCAATAAGCCACCTACCCGTGGTATCTAACTGAGCCGCACCAGAAGTACCAAGAGAAGTAGTAGACGTTTTGGCAGAATCAGCAGAAGCAGGTCGAAGATGAGGGTGTTTGACCCAGCAACGATCAATCAAGTGGCCAGTTTTTCCACAATGAGAACAGAGAAATTTCAAAGAACCACGGCCGCCAGTACGGCCACCCCGACCACCAGAACTTTCATGGAGAGCAGGATGAGCAACAATATAGGAGATGGAGAGGGAAGCAAAGGATGCTGAAGAAGAGTAGTAACAGCAGATATACGAGCAGCAGTAGCATCTAGAGTCGGAGTAGCCCCCTCACCAAGAATCTGTTGACGAATCATGTCATAGGAGTCAGGGAGATGAAGTAAGTAGCAAACGACAAGGAGCTCCTGAAAATGTTTTTGTTGCTCAGCAAGATTAGCAGAGAAGGGAAGGTGTTGAAGAAGTTCATCCCCAAGAATTTGAACCTTCAGATAAGCAGCAGCAGGAGTCATAGCAGGACGAGCAAAAATGATCGGCATAGAGAGTATAGATGCGCGAAGTCTGAGCCCCCTTGGAATATAGAGCACCAAGATGATTCCAGACAGCTTTGATAGTCTCATCATGTTGGATGACCGGAAGACATTCATCAGACAAACTGTTTGCCAACCAAGTACGGACCAAGGCATCAGATGCATCCCAATCATCAAAAGTAGGTGAGCCAACAGGAGGGGAGTCATCAGTCAAATGGGAGCACTTCTGCTGAGAGCGTAAAAGAAAGATAAAAGAGACACTTCAGTCGGGATAGTTTGGGCCTGTAAGCTTGGACACAGTACCCAAATTACCAGAAGCAGACACAGGAGGAGAAGCAAGAGGGAGAGGAGAGGAGAAGGTAGTAGAAGAAGACGGAGTGTCCATGAAGAGGAAGGAGAAGCCGCACGGGCAAAAAATCAAACTGCGCGAACAAGCAGGAAGCAAACCAGCGAGAACAGTGAAAGAGACTGCCCGGTCTCGGTGTCAACACACCAGCAGCCGAAAAAGGACGGTAACCAAAATGCTGGACAAAAAAGGAGCAGAAACCTCCCGGTCTCGGTGTCAAGACACCAGCAGCGGAAAAATACTGCGACCAAAGGTGGTACCAAAGGAAAGAAACCATACGAACAAACAACGAGGGAAACCGCGCGGGCAGAAAAGAGGCAAACTGCAGGAACACGGACAAAGAGAATGGAGCAAAGTACCGATTTTCCTCTGATACCAAGTGAAACAATGAGAGAAAACAGACAAGAGGTAAATAAACCACATATTTTATTGCTCCAAAAAGGTAAGTAATACATAGGTATGTCCCCTTATTTATAGAAAACGGGGGATGTGAGAGAATACAATACATGATGTGGGACTAAATACAGGTCGCACGGACAGAGTGGTTTGACATATACAAAACGCTCACTACACAACATAATATTACATCCTCCAGATATATGAGACAGCCGCTACTATCTATACAAGACCGCCAGACAAGCCGCTAGGCCGCACCTACGGATAGCCAATAGACCGCAGTGCGGCTAACCATTAAGCTTATGCTGCTGCAAGCCACCAGACCGTATTCTGCAGGTAGCCACCAGACCGCGGAGAAGATAACCATTAGACCATAGCTGCGACTTCAATCAGTCTGCTGTGATCTACACTTAAACCGCTGTAGCGCCGACTGGTCGATACGTTGCGGCTTCCACTGAACTAACAGCCCGCTGAGATAAACTGCGAGAAGACCGGCAGGATAGGCCACGGAGGCTTGATCGGATAGCCGACCAAACTGAGTTACCAATAGCCCGCTGAGATAAACTTCAGGAGGAACGGTAAGACAGACCGCGACTGCTTGTTCGGCTAACCACCCGAACTGAGTTCCAACAGGGAAGATGATGAATAATGTAGGTAGGGTTCGATTTGACGCAAATTTATACTTATAAATATAATTAAATATTATTAATCTACTTAAATAACGTCAAAATGACACGAAATCTAAATCAATTCGGAATTCTATGAAATTCACACCGTAGCTAAATACCAATGCTATGAATCCAATTACGAAGTTGGAATCAAGATCCGACAAACCAAACTCAGGCAAACAACCCCCGAAGACAAAACACAAGCATTCCCAAAAAGGCTCCACCAGGTCACCAAAACAGACCCGGCTCGTAAGGGAATCTTGCAAACAGGCTAAGTCCAGCCACATTTAAAACCTAAAGAACAAAAACCACGCTCTAACCACGGAACATGCCAAACACGAGTCAATGTAACGCCATGATGTCATAAATATGCCAAAAAAGAATTAAACTAAACATCAAAAATCGGGGGCATTACAAGATTTCTCTCCGAGATTGTAGGAAGTTTGTTCTTTCGAGTTTGTAGATTCGTTAGCAGATTGAGTTTGTAGATCCGGTTTGTGGATCGAGTTGTAGATCCAGTTATGGATCGATGTGTAGGAGGGATTGTTCTACGAGGTGTAGGAGCATTGCTCTTAGGTGTAAGATTGTTGATATTCTGAGAAAGGTGAAGTAGCTGAATCTTATCCTTCATGGTAGATAGGCGAGGCGGGACAGTGGACGTACCCAATATGGGGAACCACTATAAAATTCTCTGTGTTTGTGCTTGTCTTTTCGATAATTTTTATTCCGCAAAAAGACACAAACATAACCTTTTCACCCCCCTCTAGGTGATTTAGGTAGACGCTAGATACTTTCAATTGTTATTAGAGGGGCGTTTTGGTCGATAAGGTTAACACCATGATCAAGATCCATGATCTAGCATTCAACGATTCTGCATATTCACCATGGGAAGAAGCAAAGACATGTCATCCTTGGAGCTAAAGGTGTACACCAAGGAAAACTTTCTTATAACACCCCCTCTCTGCCACATAGCATATAGCAGTAGGTCCGGTCGGGGCCCGACGCCATATACCACAGACAGACCGGGTGGTTACTCAATGGAAATCATCCAACCAATATCCAACGTCCTACACATAGTCATTCTAGCAGGAGCAATTTAAAGCTACAAGTTAAAGAACCCAACCAAACTTGAATGTCCACTACACAAAGCAATATTAATGAAGTACAATACACAGTACAATGGCCTTAAAGCCTTACATTTGTTTACTCAAACTACATGTCTTGCAAACCTCGGCACGCAGGCCAGTCACACATGAATAAAGCAAATAAACACTCAATAATTAGGCCTTCGAGGGCCGGCTCAAGAACTTGGGCTTTAGCCCGCTATTTACTGCTTGGTCCTGCAGCACCTGCAAGCAACAATCCACCGCAACGGTGGCAAACAAAAGCAATGGTCAGCTATGTTGACCAAATTATAACGATCCCGCCCCCAAACTCGGGGCGGCGATGCTCCTTCCATGCACTTTATTAGTATAACCAAGCATTAAGTAGTAATAACACTACATCACAGGAATAGGCACGCACGTCCACACACCCCGTGCTCTCAGGGCACATTCTCGGTGAACCCGGTGAAAATCGCGGTCTCACCACCGCCACTTGGACGACATATCTCGTGAGCATTTTAGTCTTTCAGGTAGAAGTCACGTCACTTGAAAACATCGACAGCCTAAGACCCGACCTCAATGCCCTCGGAAGGCACCGAACTGTATAGATCAGGAACGGTTCCACTCAACTCATTGCTCACTTCGCCATGAAACTTAAAGTTATCGGCGCGGGTTAAGTTTCCCTGAAGCCCGAGAATCGAACGCACAATACTATATAACATAGTTATGTACAGGTTGGCTCCAAGGCCACCAAGATGGAAGAATCACGCATCTGCCCAGTTTTTCGGGTGTACCTCGAGGTTAGTCCTCAAGGCCCTCTGTTGCAATCTACCGCATAGAAAACCCGAAAAACAACCAATTGCACGGAGTCTTCTCCGGCCACTTATGCAATGCAACATCACTGATCCAGACCAACTTGTCTGGGTAGGCTTCACACATCATGCATATATCCGTTCTCGATTACGGACTCTACATATACACAACGGGGACAATTCATGTCTACCCGAAGGAACGCCTCAACTAATCGCAAACTCGCGTGAGCGGGCTTCCTATGCAAAGGAAAAGAGAGCTTCACATGCTCAAGTAGAGAATCGTTACCCGAGCATTTTTCCTTGGCGCCATGGAAATCTATGCAAAAGAAAAGCACCGCAATCTCCTCGCCTCCGTAGACTCGAAGTCGGCTCGCGATCCGGAGCTCCGAAACTACGCCGGCAACCGGATTTAGCCTCCTTTCTTCTTCCTTGGTCTCCTCTCTCTCTAGACCTTAAAAAGAGTCTTAAGTGAAAGAAGTGAGGGATTTGAAATCCTATTCCTGGGTATATCCCAGCAGGAACCACCCCCAACCATCAGATCCCAAAGTAAGGAAACAAACGGCCATGATCCGGAGCAGAAATGCAAAACCTGGGTCGAATACGGCCTGTGACACGCCTGTGTCCAGGGCCGTGTCCCCCATTCTCTGTCTAAACCGACGCGTCCCAAAAAGCACACGGGCACACGACATGCCCGTGTTTGACCTGACACGCCCGTGTCATCCCGTACATACTCGTGTTCCCGGACGTGTTCCTCCATCAACACAGGACCATCACCAACCCAAGACTCACACGGGTCTTGGACACGCCCGTGTGCAATTTGGCACGCC
This sequence comes from Platanthera guangdongensis, assembly GCA_039583875.1. Classification (NCBI taxonomy): domain Eukaryota; kingdom Viridiplantae; phylum Streptophyta; class Magnoliopsida; order Asparagales; family Orchidaceae; genus Platanthera; species Platanthera guangdongensis. The sequence goes on along the minus strand of CM077166.1, from coordinate 61,937,237 downwards.
CGTGTCAAACCCGAACACGCTTGGGCTCCAGGCCGTGTTCACTGTCTCGACACTTCATCTAGCACAGTTCGTCGACCACCCGACACAGCCTTGGACATGCCGGTGTCCTAGGTCGTGTTCCCTGTCTCGACATCGTCGAGCGAAAATGTCGACTTCCCTGGCAGATCATCGACACGAGCTCGACACGCCCTGATACATGCCCGTGTCTCAGGCCGTGTTTGCTGCTCGACGATCGTCAACTCCAGAATTCGTCGACCTCGCGGCCAAATTGTCGACCCAAACACGACACACCCTGGGACACGCCCTTGTCCCAGGTCGTGTGCCCCCTGCCAAATTTCAAACTTGGCTCAAAACGCCTCCCGTCGCTCTTTTGAGTTTCGAGGCATTACAACTCTCTCCCACTTAAAAGAATTTCATCCTCGAAATTACATAAAGGAAAGAAACAAAAAACTTAAACGGTACCTGAGTGAAACAACTCCTGGTACTCCTCAAACATGGTCTGCTCTCGCTCCCAAGAGAGCTCTTCCCGACCGCAATTGTCCCAACGGACCTTGACCATCATGATCTCTTTATTGCGTAGCCGCTTGACTTCTGAGTCCTCAATTCGTACAGGCTTGACCTTCATCATCAACCCATTATCCACCGGCACTTGATCCACCATGATCACATGCGAAGCCTCTTGCACTGCCTTCCATAGCACCGATATATGGAATATATCATGATGACCACTAAGCTCCACTGATTGCTTCAAAGGATACGCTGCTTCACCAATCCGCTCCAGAACCTCAAATGGTCCAAGGTACCTCGGGCTTATCTTCTTTAAGCGATGCACCCGCGAGACACACTTGAAAGACTTGATCTTCAAGTATACCCAATCGCCAACACGAACTCCACGTTACTGTGCTTAGCATTATAGTACTTAGCATGGCAGTCCTGAGCGATTAGCAACCTCTCCCGAATGGTTCGCACCAAAGAAGTAGCATCCTCCACCTCTTGTCTCTTGTACAACTTTGACTCGCCCATTTCCAACAAAGACAATGGCGTGCGACATCTTCTACCATAAAGGGCCTCGAAGGGCGCCATTCGTATGCTTGTCCGGTAGCTATTGTTGTATGCGAACTCCAACAAGTATAGGTGGCATTCCCACTATTTTCTAAAATCCAGGACGCACATGCGATGCATGTCTTCCATCATCCTATTGACCCTCTAGGTCTGCCCATCCGTTTGTGGATGAAAGGTTATGCTAAAACTCAGCTTTGTTCCCAACATCTGCTGCACCAGCCTCCAATCATTGGACGTGAACTGCCTATCTTGGTCACTCACGATGCTGCGGGGCACACCATGAAGCCGCACAATATTGTCTACATATAACTTTGCCAATTTCTCAACCGGATCATCCTTCCTATGCGGAAAGAAGTACGACACCTTCGTTAGATGATCTACGACCACCCAAATGGCGTCGTTCCCCTTTTGCGACCTTGGTAACCCGTGTACAAAGTCCATGGTAATGTCGTCAAACTTCCATTACGGAATAGGCAAGGACTTCAAGAATCCTCCCGGCTTTTGGCATTCCGCCTTCACCAAGGCGCACGTCTGGCACTTCGCCACGTACAATGCCACATCCTTCTACAGTCCTGGCCACCAGAACAATTTCTTCACATCGCAGTACATCTTCGTGCTCCCCGGGTGAATCGAGTACTTAGTATGATGCGCCTCGTACAATAATTCCACCCGCAAATTACCCACACTCGGGACGCACAGACGACCATCTTTCCAAAGCAATCCATCCTCAACAATGAATTGGGAATTTGACCCATCTAGTGCCTCAACCATGAGCTGCTTCATGCTGCTATCCACATCCAATGTCTGTCGAATCCGATCAGCCAGGTCATAATGAACTTCCATCTAGTTTAATAGAGCTTCAGCACTCGACAGCTTGTCTACGCAAGATATCTCCAACGCCTCCAACTCCTGAACCAACCGATCGTCATGGACCGACAACCAATTGGCTTGAGTCGGGGCCCGATGACTCAATGCGTCCGCAACTCTATTGTCGTTACCAGGCACGTAGTGGATCTTGAATGTATAGTCCCCTAGGAACTCCATCCATCTACGTTGCCGCATGTTCATATCTTTCTGATCCAATAAATATTTCAGGCTCTTATGGTCGGTATAGATATCAACCCTTACCCCATACAAGTAGTGCCTCCACAGCTTCAAGGCAGAAATCACGGCCGCTAACTCCAAGTCATGGACCGGATAATTCCTCTCGTGTACTTTCAGCTGTCTCGAGTCATACACTATAACGCTTCCATGCTGCAGTAGCACGTAACACAAACTATTGCCCGAAGCATCGCTGTAGATTTCAAAGCCTTCGGTCCCACTCGGCGAACTCAGCACAGGCACCGTGGTCAACCGACACTTCAACTCCTCAAAATCTCGTGCGCACTCCGGCGTCCAAATGAACTTCTGCTCCTTCCTCGTCAAAGTTGTCAGAGGTAATGCTATCCGCGAGAAGTTCTCCACGAAGCGCCTGTAATAGCCGGCAAGCCCCAGAAAACTCCGGACTTCCGCTACCGTAGAAAGCACAGGCCACTCTCGTATCGCAATAATCTTCGTCGGATCCAGCGCAATCCCCTCTCCACTCACTATATGACTGAGGAACGCCACTGAGGACAACCAAAACTCGCATTTTGAGAACTTGTCGTACAATTGATTCCTCCTTAGCGTCTCTAATACCAAGTGCAGATGCCTGAAGTGATCCTCCTCACTCTGCGAGTACACCAAAATGTCATCGATGAAGACGATCACAAAATGGTCCAAGTACTCCCTAAAAGTCCTGTTCATCAAATTCATGAACACTGACGGCGCATTCGTCAGCCCAAACGGCATGACCGTAAACTCATAATGCCTGTATCTCGTACTGAACGCTGTTTTAGGGATATCACTCTCCCTAATTCTTAGTTGATAGTAACCGGACTTAAGATCCAACTTAAAGTACACCATCGACCCGACTAACTGATCAAATAGATCATCAATCCTTGGGATCGGGTACTTGTTCTTCTCCGTCAGCTTGTTCAGTTCTCGGTAATCAATACAGATTCTCAAGCTCCTGTCCTTCTTCTTAATAAAGAGGACCTGCGCACTCCAAGGCGACGAACTTGGATGCACATAACCTTGCTCCAACAACTCTTGAAGTTGCACCTTCAGCTTTGCCATCTCCTTAGGCGCTAGCCTATACGGAGAGCGTGACACAGGTTTTGCACCTGGCACTAGCTCAATTGTGAAATCAATCTCCCGTTGAGGCGGTGCCCCAAGAAGATCACCAGGGAACACATCAGGGTACTCCGATACCACTAAAATACTATCCAATGTAGGTTTAGTCTTTGCAACCTCCACTAGTATAAAGAACAGCTCTGCACCAGCGTGAACCGCCTTCACCACCTGAAGAGCGAAAATCAACGTCTTGCTTGACCCTTTCAAGCCTGTAAAAGTCATCTCACGAGATGTTCCCAACTTGACTTCCTTTCGACCGCAATTAATAAAAGCTTGCTACTGCGAGAGCCAGTCCATGCCAAATATTACTTTGAACTCCACCAGCGGCAGTAACGACGCTAGCAAACGGAACTCTTGACTCCCAATACGAATCAAATGCTACAGATTCTCTCTGCGCGCATCGAACAACCATTCGGTAACAACACATCCAGTTTGTCCTTCGCCATCGAAGAAGGTACTCCGATGCGCGATATGAACCCTTCGGACAAAAAGGAGTTTGAAGCTCCCATATCAAAGAGTTCTCTCGCCAGATACTCGCAAATCAAAACCAATCATAAACAAGCAGTGGTAAGGTAACACGCACATAACAAGTATAAAACAATTTGACTTGCTATAAATTTAAACCATACCTGTCACCACATCCGCTTGTTTAATGGCATCCTATTGGCCAAGATTATAAACTCTTGGTTGAGCCGGAGCATAATGGGACGTGGTTGACTCCACCGCCTTGCCCTTCTCTTCATATGTTGCTCCCGGCTTCAACTCAGACTGTGGACGTCCACCCCGGCACTCACGGGCATAATTCCCCAGCTTCCCACAGTTGTAACATGCACCCAGGGTCCGACCCGTGGTCGCCCCAGAAACACACGCAGAGGGGGCTGGACCCGAAGTCCTAGCTTTCTTGTTCCACTTCCGGAACACAGACTTTGAGGAGTTCGGTACTTTGAACTCCGACCTCTTATCACCAGAGCTTTTCTTCACTTGCACGTTCTTCATATCCTTCTCCAAAGACCGGGCCGTGTTGACCAGGGTCAAGAAGCCCTACGTCATCGGCCCCGAGAGTATTAGCCTCAAGTCATCTCTCAGACCTTCATAGAAATGGTTGGTCTTACGCTCCTCATCCGCGAACGTAGAGCTAGCATATCGACCCAATCGAGTAAACTCATGGAGATACTCATCCACGCTACTCTCTCCCTGTACCAATTTCATGAAATCATTCTCTAAAGTTATCCTCTGCGTTGAAGGGAGGTACCTTGCCAAGAACAGTCTCGAGAACTCCTCCATCGAGACATCTGTCAGTTAACTTCCTCTCAAGAGATACATCTCTAAACCTTCCCACCACAGCCTCGCATCCCTGTCCAACAGGAATGTAGCTATAGTGGTCATCTGCCACCCCTCCGTCTGAGTAGCTGTAAGGACTCTCTTCACTCTGGAGAGCCAGTCTTCAGCTTGCGATGGGGTTCCCAACCCCGAGAACACGGGAGGATCAAAACTCATAACGTGCTTGAGCTGTCTTTCAGTTGCTCGCCTCGGCACCAATGGTTCCACTACAACCTGCTCCACCCTTCTTTGCTCAGCCTCTTGAAGAGGTACCTGCTCCATCGCAGGAGCGGGCTGCTGCATCTGCCTTGCACGCTGCACATTGATCATGGCAAACACTACTTCGGCCACCAATCGTATGGTCTCAGCCGATGGAGGTGTTGCAGGAGCATCATTTGGTGCACTACTAGCCTCAGAAACTCGGCATTCTGACGGCCAGCACCGCTTCTGGTCACCTATAGTTATATAGAACACCATTAACCGACCAAACGAAACTGCAAACAGCAATTATAGGAACACGCAGGTTCCTCAAACACGTGTATTTTCATTCCTAAGTGGACATTCATGGGTTCTTTTGATGTTATAACGATGACGCACACACATGTGCTCACCACCCCTTAAAAAGAATTTGTCCACGAATTCATTATAAGCCTGACTGAAACCAGTTGTCTGATACCAAATTGTAACAGCCCCTATCTGTCACATAGCATATAGCAGTAGGGCCGGCCGGGGCTTGACGCCATATACCACAGACAGACCCGGTGGTTACTCAGTGGAAACCATCCAACCAATATCCAACGTCCTACACAGAGTCATTCTAGCAGAAGCAATTTAAAGTTAAAAGTTAAAGAACCCAACCAAATTTGAATGTCCACTACATAAAGCAATAGTAATGAAGTACAATACACAGTATAATGGCCTTAAGGCCTTACATTTGTTTACTCAAACTACATGTCTTGCAAACCTCGGCACGCAGGCCGGTCATACATGAATAAAGCAAATAAACACTCAATAATTAGGCCTTCGAGGGCCGGCTCAGCAACTTGGGATTTAGCCCACTATTTACCGCTTGGTCCTGTAGTACCTGCAAGCAACAATCCACAGCAACGGTGGCAAACAAAGGCAACGGTCAGCTATGCTGACCAAATTATAACGATCCCGCCCCCAAACTCGGGGCGGTGATGCTCCTTCCCTGCACTTTATTAGTATAACCAAGCATTAAGTAGTAATAACATTATATCATGTTAAATTTTCTCAACGTGGTCAGCAAGATAGCCCAAACGCCAAATTAATATCTTCGGACCTACCCAGTTCGCACGCTGAACCTGCGGAAACCCAAGGACTAGAAGTTGCACCCAACAAAACAATGGAAGCACAAGAAGATCTTATTATGCATTCACTTCATTACAATCCGAGGCATACATAGCGAGACATGATTTCGCTAGTATTACAGCTGTAAACAGAAAGAACCAAAAACAAGCCGGGCGGACAAAACCCGGAGTCCGCCGAGACCGCCGAGGTCGCCGAAGTCGCCGAAGCCGCCCGAACTATGCTGCTGTCCGCCGAATACCACGGAGTCCGCCGAAACCGCGAGGTCGCGCGGACACACTGTTATTCGCCTCCTGCTGAACCCGAACTGAGGAACTCCCCTACCCGCCTGAAGCTGCGGACAGGTTATTGAAGCTGGGAAAGTTGAAACAGAACTGACAAGCCGCAGAGCGACCTCCTGCTGAGTCCGCAGAGACCGCACACTTCCAAGCACTGACCGAAGTCACAGCCAAACTCCTGGCTCCTTGAAGTTATCCGCGCGACCTGCACACAGCAAACCGTCAGCCTGAAACAAACCGCGCGGACTGAAACAACACAGACCGCAGCACTCGCCCAACCCAATTTACTGTTCACTCACGTTACTTCTGGTTTCTGTAGATGTGCCAGGGGGGTCCTATTTATAGGCCAGGTGAGGAGTGTGGTCACCGCCCATGAGATAGCGACACCGCCCCAGCCCGCGCGAATACAACCGACCGTCCGCTCAGTCCGCGAGGACTTAGCCAGTCACCAAGGGAAACCGCCAGGAGCAAAACAACCATTGACGAACCCTCTCCAGTCCGCCCAAGCTAAGCGGACAAGGCACCAGCCCGCAAAGCTCCAACTGCATCAGGACAGCACCTTCTTCAATGGCAGTCCGCACCAACCCGAGGCAGTCCGCAAGACTCACACCTCAATCCGCCACAAGTCCACGACCAAAGGCAAACAGCAACAGTCCGCCCGGTCACAGCGGACTTGGCGGATACGGCGGACACCATGAACTTGACACCAAGTGTGACCAAGTCCAAAACCATCAAGGGCCAGTGCGAGCATGGCGGACACAAAGTCCCGTCCGCCAAACACCCTAGTACAGACCGCAACCAGTCCGCGAGCTCCTCGCACTTGTCCAATGCAGTAGCTTCCTGCCGGACTCCAATCACAGTCCGCCAACCACGATCTCCACAGCAAACACCTGCTGTGCCACCAGAACTTGACAAGGCCTCAGCCAAGCTCTAGGCTCAGTCCGCAACAGCCAGAACCGCGGACACTCCAGTCCGCAAGCTATCCGCGAACTCGAACCATCCCGCCAACAGCGCAAACTTGCACCCGCGACCACTGAGCAAAGCACCAGTCCGCAAGCCTCTCTATCCGCAGATACCAGGCCGCACCAAACCGCGGACACCATGCAACAACCCGCTCAGAACACAGCCGGCTTCCACCAGACTTTTCACCAGGCCGCAACCTCAGTCCGCCCAGTCCGCCCAGTCCGCCAAAGCTGTCCGCACAGGCCGCGCGGCCTGTCCCGTCACCCACTTCCACTTCACAAATTTCAACACTCCCCTTGAAGTGAGAAGTGGTGACCAAGCCCAGCAAGCTGCGCAAGCGTTCAAAAGGCCCCTTCGACAGCGGCTTCGTGAAGATGTCAGCAAGATTATCTTCACTCCGAACATGCCCGACCAGCAGAGACCCCTCCAACACCTTCTCCCTGATGAAGTGGTGATCAATCTCTATATGCTTGGTCCTGGCGTGACACACTGGATTGTTTACCAGTTTGAGAGCACTCTCATTGTCACCCCGGAGTAAAGTAGGCCCTTGCACTTCTTCATGAACATCCTCTATGAGCCTCCTCAACCAAACGGCTTCCCGAGCAGCCAAGGCCGAAGCCTTATACTCCGCCTCCGTGGTTGAAACCGACACCGAGTCCTGCTTCTTGCTACACCACGAGATGCTAGCTGAACCGCAAGTGAACACATAACCTGAAGTAGACCTTCGATCATCCGAATCACCGCCATAGTCAGCATCCGTGTACCCGAGCAATGCAAACTCCGCATCCCTTCCATAGAGGAGTCCCATCTCAGAAGTCACCTTGACATACTTCAGAATTCCCTTCGCCGCCACTAGATGAGATTGCCTTGGTTCAGCCATATACCGACTTACTCGGCCAACAGCATAAGCTATATCCGGCCTTGTAATCGTCAGATAGATCAAGCTCCCAACAAGAGCCCTGAACACCAAGGGATCATTAAGAACCCTTCCCTCATCTCGTCGAAGCTTCAGCCCAGATTCCAGTGGAGTAGAGCACTTCTTCCCTTCGCCCATGCCAAACCGCTTCACAATACGATCAGCATACCCTTTCTGGCTAATGAGAATCCCGCACTCCTTCCTCTCCACTTCCAGACCAAGAAAGTGATGCAACTCTCCCAAGTCTTTCATCTCGAAGCGTATAGCAAGCTCTCCCCTGAGCCTTGCTACTTCCTCCTCCGAGTTTCCTGTGATGATCATATCATCCACATACAGCAGGACCAAGACTCTTAGCTCTCCCTTCTTCTTGACGAACAAGCTAGAATCCGAGTTAGAAGCCAGGTATCCACAGAACTGCAGGTACTCTGCAATCTTCCCATACCACGCTCGAGGAGCTTGCTTCAACCCATAGAGAGCCTTCCTGAGTTTGCAGACATAGTCCGGATGCTTCTCAGAGACGAAACCAAGCGGCTGATCCATGAAGATGTCCTTGTCAATCTCTCCGTAAAGAAAGGCATTCTTCACATCGAGTTGCCACAACCTCCATCCCTTGCTAGCAGCCAAGGCGATCACCACTCTTACAGACGTCATCTTCGCAACTGGACTGAATGTCTCCTCATAGTCTTCTCCATACTGCTGTGAGAATCCTCTAGCGACCAGGCGAGCCTTGAAACGATCAATGCTCCCATCAGCCTTCTTCTTCAACTTATACACCCACTTGCAAGTAACCGGAGTAATGCCATCAACCTTGGGCACAAGGTCCCAGGTTTCATTCTTCTTCAGAGCATCAATCTCTTCCTTCATGGCACCTTCCCACTCCTTCACTCCAGTGGCCTCGTTGAAGTTTGCAGGCTCTCGCTCATCCAGAGGACCTGCAAAGAAGCAGGAGACAAAGCTCACTGCATTCCCATCACAGTACCGAGCCGGTGGCTTAACCACCCTCTTCGATCTCCGAAGACACGGCTCCTTGCTCACGGCTTCCGTTGCTTCTTCAGGCTCCACTCCTACCTGGGGCAAGCATTGAGCAGTGCTCCCCCTGCTTCCTGAGCCAGAAGGCTCAGCCTCGGAGTTCGAAGCAACAGGAGCTGCTGGTGAAACAGCAAGCTCCTCTTCCAAGCCTTCAGCAGCCTCCACCGGTGCTTCCTCAACCTTGCTACTTCCGGTAGGCTCCACCGAGCCACCTCCATATGACGTCAGCTCGTCAAAGACAACGTCTCTTGACACCACGAACTTCTTCGTCACAGGGTCCATGCACTTCCATCCCTTCTTCCGCTCATCATAGCCAACAAAGACAAGTTTCCTTGCCTTCGCATCCAGCTTTGTCCGTGAAGCATCCGGGACATGCACGTAGCAAGTTGAACCGAACACCCGAAGGTGTCCAACACTCGGCTTCTCCTTTAGCAACAGCTCAATGGGCGTCTTCATGTTGATAGGGCTGAGTGGCATCCGGTTGATAACATATGCAGCACAAGACATTCCCTCCGCCCAAAAGGACCTCGGGATATCTTTCGCATGCAGCCAGCATTTGCAGGTTTCCGTCAAATGACGGATCTTCCGCTCCGCTACCCCATTTTGTTGTGGAGTGTGAGCACAAGTAAGCTCCCGTTGGATCCCGTGCTTCCTGCAGAAGTTAGAAAACTCGGAAGAGACAAACTCTCCCCCGTTATCAGTTCGAAACTTCTTAATCCGCAAGCCAAGCCGGCCTTCTACCAACTCCTTGAACTCCACAAACAAACGGAAGGCATCCGACTTCTCCTTTAAGAAGTACACCCAAGTATACCTTGAGTAGTCATCAACCAAGACAAGCATGTATTTGCTTCCACCAAGGCTGGCAGTAACAGTCGGTCCCATCAGGTCGCCATGAATACACTCCAATGGTTTCTTGCTCCTTGTTTGAGATTTATCAAACGGAAGGCGATGTGCCTTACCGTATTGACAGCCCGCACAAACATGCCCATCACCAAAGGAGGACAACATCGGCAACCCCCTCACCAGACTTCTACTCGCCATTGCCTTTAGCTTGTCCATGCCAACATGCCCCAGCCTCTCATGCCAGATAGCCGCACTATCATTGGCCCTCATCCTATCAACATAGGCACTGGTGGAAAGAACAAACAAGTTCTTCACCCTCCTCCCAACATGAGCAACATCAGCCTTTACCGCTGATACGTTGCGAAGGAACCTCACGTCTGTTGGCCCAAACAGAACGTGATACCCAGCGTCCACCGCGTTGGTCACCGAGAAGAGGTTCTTCTTCATGCCCGGCACGTGATACACACTCCTTAACGTGAGTGGCCCCTGATCACTACCCAAAGACACGACCCCCTCCTTCTCTACTGCATAAACAGTATTATCAGCAGTGATAATAGCTTCATTACCTGAGTAAGCCTGCATGGAGGTGAACTTCGACTTGTCTCCGGTGAGGTGATGACCACACCCGGAGTCGATGATCCACTCGCTGTTGAAGTCCTCAGCAGATAAGGCCCGGACACAAGTGCCCGTCATGAAAGCTCCTCCCCATTCTGCTTCTTCACTTCGTGAGCAAGCTTCCTCCTTTCCCGCAGCATGCCCAGGCTGCAGTTTGACCTTGCAGTCCCGCTTGAAGTGCCCACGCTGATGACACCGGTAGCACTTCAGATTCTTCTTCCAGTCCTTAGGAGCATTGCTCCTCTCCGGCGGATATGAAGTTGAAGTCTCCTTCTCAACAGCGGCCTGCACCTTCTTCTTCTTCTTCCCTTCCCATCCCTTCTTCTTGCCTGAGAAGAGAGCCTCGCTGCCTTCCTGATTCAGATTCACTCCAGCCATCTGCCTTGCTAAGCTCTCCTGCGAGGCAAGCAGATTCTCCAGCTCCAGCAGAGACGGCTGAGTAGCCCACCCTTGAACAGACGTAACAAAGGCCACATACTCCTTCCGCAAGCCGCGGAAAATGTGCCTTTTCATCTTTGCCTCAGAGATAGGCTCATCAGGATCCAGCGCCGACAGCTCAGCACACAAGCTCTTCATCTTTAAGAAGTACCTGGAGATGGAAAGGTCTCCCTGAGTTGCCCTGGCCAACTCATTCTCCAGGAATTGAAGCCGCGCCACATTCTTCCTATTGAACAACTCATCAATGGTCGTCCAAATATCAGCAGCCGACTCACATCCAATGATGTGATCAAACAGTTCCGGAGAGACGGCTCTTTTCAGAACGAACTCTGCCTTAGCATTAGTTCTTCTCCAGAGCCTCACCTGTTCAGCAGTACCGAAAGCAGCTGTTACTTCCTGTCTGTCGTCTCCACCGACAACTTCCCACAGCTCCTCGCCCAGAAGATAACTCTTCATGCACGACTTCCACTTTTTATAGTTAGTCGGCGTTAAGAGTTCAATGCCCAGACCTCTTGCTAAGCTTCCTTCCATTGCAATCACCTGTTGGTACCCTTCAGCAGCACCGAGCAACAACACAGGTTGATCACCACTCACTCACTGAGTAACAACACTGGCTGACCTCCGCTCACGCAACTGAACCTCCAACCTCAGTAACCTGGCTCTGATACCATGTTAAATTTTCTCAACGTGGTCAGCAAGATAGCCCAAACGCCAAATTAATATCTTCGGACCTACCCAGTTCGCACGCTGAACCTGCGGAAACCCAAGGACTAGAAGTTGCACCCAACAAAACAATGGAAGCACAAGAAGATCTTATTATGCATTCACTTCATTACAATCCGAGGCATACATAGCGAGACATGATTTCGCTAGTATTACAGCTGTAAACAGAAAGAACCAAAAACAAGCCGGGCGGACAAAACCCGGAGTCCGCCGAGACCGCCGAGGTCGCCGAAGTCGCCGAAGCCGCCCGAACTATGCTGCTGTCCGCCGAATACCACGGAGTCCGCCGAAACCGCGAGGTCGCGCGGACACACTGTTATTCGCCTCCTGCTGAACCCGAACTGAGGAACTCCCCTACCCGCCTGAAGCTGGCGGACAGGTTATTGAAGCTGGGAAAGTTGAAACAGAACTGACAAGCCGCAGAGCGACCTCCTGCTGAGTCCGCAGAGACCGCACACTTCCAAGCACTGACCGAAGTCACAGCCAAACTCCTGGCTCCTTGAAGTTATCCGCGCGACCTGCACACAGCAAACCGTCAGCCTGAAACAAACCGCGCGGACTGAAACAACACAGACCGCAGCACTCGCCCAACCCAATTTACTGTTCACTCACGTTACTTCTGGTTTCTGTAGATGTGCCAGGGGGGTCCTATTTATAGGCCAGGTGAGGAGTGTGGTCACCGCCCATGAGATAGCGACACCGCCCCAGCCCGCGCGAATACAACCGACCGTCCGCTCAGTCCGCGAGGACTTAGCCAGTCACCAAGGGAAACCGCCAGGAGCAAAACAACCATTGACGAACCCTCTCCAGTCCGCCCAAGCTAAGCGGACAAGGCACCAGCCCGCAAAGCTCCAACTGCATCAGGACAGCACCTTCTTCAATGGCAGTCCGCACCAACCCGAGGCAGTCCGCAAGACTCACACCTCAATCCGCCACAAGTCCACGACCAAAGGCAAACAGCAACAGTCCGCCCGGTCACAGCGGACTTGGCGGATACGGCGGACACCATGAACTTGACACCAAGTGTGACCAAGTCCAAAACCATCAAGGGCCAGTGCGAGCATGGCGGACACAAAGTCCCGTCCGCCAAACACCCTAGTACAGACCGCAACCAGTCCGCGAGCTCCTCGCACTTGTCCAATGCAGTAGCTTCCTGCCGGACTCCAATCACAGTCCGCCAACCACGATCTCCACAGCAAACACCTGCTGTGCCACCAGAACTTGACAAGGCCTCAGCCAAGCTCTAGGCTCAGTCCGCAACAGCCAGAACCGCGGACACTCCAGTCCGCAAGCTATCCGCGAACTCGAACCATCCCGCCAACAGCGCAAACTTGCACCCGCGACCACTGAGCAAAGCACCAGTCCGCAAGCCTCTCTATCCGCAGATACCAGGCCGCACCAAACCGCGGACACCATGCAACAACCCGCTCAGAACACAGCCGGCTTCCACCAGACTTTTCACCAGGCCGCAACCTCAGTCCGCCCAGTCCGCCCAGTCCGCCAAAGCTGTCCGCACAGGCCGCGCGGCCTGTCCCGTCACCCACTTCCACTTCACAAATTTCAACATATCATAGGTGTAGGAATGCACGACCACACACCGTGTGCTCTCAGGGCACATTCTCGGTGAACCCGGTCAAAACTGCGGTCTCACCACCGCCACTTGGACGGCACATCTCGTCAGCATTTGAGTCTTTCAGGCAGAAGTCACGTCACTTGAAAACATCGACAGCCTAAGACCAGACCTTTATGCCCTCGGAAGGCAGCGAACTGCATAGAGCAGGAACGGTTCCACTCAACCCGTTGCTCACTTCACCATGACACTTAAAGTTATCGGCGCGGGTTATGCTTCCTCGAAGCCCGCGAATCGAATGCACAATACTACATAACCCAGTTATATACAAGTTGGCTCCCATGCCACTAAGACGGCAGAATCACGCATCTGCCCAGTTTTCCGGGTACACCTCGAGGTTAGTCCCCAAGGCCCCCTGTTGCAATCTACCGCGTAGAATACCTGAAAAACAACCAATTGCACGGAGTCTTCTCCAGCCATTTATGCAATGCAACATCACTAATCCAGACAAACTTGTCCGGGTAGGCTTCACACATCATGCCTATATCAGTTCTCAATTACGGACTCTACATGTACACAATGGGGACTATTCATGTCTACCCAAAGGAACACCTCAACTCATCGCAAACTCGTGTGAGCGGGCTTCCTATGCAAAGGAAAATAGAGCTTCACATGCTCGAGTAGAGAATCGTTACCCTAGCATTTTTCCTTAGCGCCATGGAAATCTATGCAGATGAAAAGCACCACAATCTCCTAGCCTCCGTAGATCAGAAGTCGGCTCGCGATCTGGAGCTCTGAAACTCCGTCGGCAACCGGATTTAGACTCCTTTCTTCTTCCTTGCTCTCCCCTCTCTCTAGACTTTAGAAAGAGACTTAAGTGAAATAAGTGAGGGATTTGAAACCCTATTCACGCGTATATCCCAGCAGGAACAACCCCCAACCATCGGATCCCAAAGTAAGGAAACGAACGGCCACGATCCGGAGCTGAAAAGCAAAACCTGGGCTGAACACGGCCTGTGACACGCCCGTGTCCCCCATTCGCCATCGAAAATGACGCGTCCCAAAAATCATACGGGCACCCGACATGCCCGTGTTTGACCTGACATGTCCGCGTCATCCCGTACACTCCTGTGTTCCCGGGCGTGTTCCTCCATCAACACAGGACCAACACCAACCCGAGACTCACACAGGTCTTGGACACGCCCGTGTCAGATTTGACACGCTCGTGTCAAACCCGAACACGCCTGGGCTCCAGGCCGTGTTCACTGTCTCAACACTTCATCGAGCGCAGTTTGTCGACCACCCGACACGGTCTTGGACACACCCGTGTCCTAGGCCGTGTTCCCTGTCTCGACAGATTATCGAGCGAAAATGTCGACTTCCCTGGCAGATCGTCGACACGAGCTCGACACGCCCTGAGACACGCCCGTGTCTCAGGCCGTGTTCGCTGCTCGACGATCGTCGACTCTAGAATTCGTCGACCTCTCGGCCAAATCGTCGACCCAAACATGACACGCCCTGGGACACGCCCGTGTCCAAGGCCGTGTGCCCCCTGACAAATTCCAAACTTGGACCAAAACGCCTCCCTTCGCTATTTTGAGTTTCGGGGCATTACATTTCCCATGTGGAAAGAACTAGTACGGTTCTACATGGAAGCTGCTGATCCGAGGATTTTTCAAATAGTGGAAGAAGGATAACACATCGCTACACAGGCTTCAATGATAAATCCAGTGATTATGATTTCCAAGAAGATGATGGATCTCATCAAGGATGAGATCGCCTTAGTCTCCCTAGACAAGAAGGCAAAGAATATCATAGTAAGTGCAGTGCACGATTCAATGCTCCAGAACTTATTCCACTACAATCTTTCAAGAGAGGTGGGACTTTCTTTTTGTCCTGATGGAAGGTACTGAAGAAGTGAGAGACGGTCGTAGATTGTTGTTGAACCAGGAGTACGATGCCTTCAAGTAAGGTGCAAATGACTCCATAGATGACAAGTTCGAGAAGTTCTTTAAGATAGTGAACGGTCTCAGGAACTACGACCACATCTTCACTTATGGAGAACTAAACGAAAAATTCCTTAGATCCTTTACAAAGGATTGGGACACAAAAGTTGTTATCATTGGAGAATTCAGGAAGCTGCTAGAGAAAAACCCTCAGAACCTGTTCAGAAAGCTGCTCTCCTATGAGCTTCAAATGAATAAAAGCAAGAAAGAGGAGCAGAACAACAAAATGTCTAGTAGAGAAACGTTTATTTCTCTGAAGGCAAAAGGGTCAAGAAAGTCTAAAGTTGTGTCACCTATAAGGACACGAGCTCCTGACACTCCATAAGACTTTAAGCCAAGCACCTCTGGCTCCGAGCTATCGGATGGAGAATTCTGCCTCATCTCCAAGCAGTTCAAGAAGCTGCTCAGCAAGCCGAGACAAATTAGAAATAGGTCATCCTCTTCAGATTCCCGGAGATCACATCAAGATGGTGATCATACGTAGAAAAGCTACAACAAGGAGGACAAGTATAAATCTAAACTAAACAAATAGTTTTCCTCTGATGTTGTTTCCTACTGCTGCAATAAATCAGGTCATATGATTGTAGAGTGTCCTTACAATAAGAAGGATAGCTCCATGAAGGACGAGAAGAGATCCTTTAAAGGGATAAAGAAAGATGAAAAGAGCTTCGTCGCCAAAAAGTCAAAGACTCTCAATGATAGTGACTCGAGTGAGTCGAGGGCTGAAAATGAAGAAGCTTACTTTGGGATTATGGCTCAATCTGATGAGGAAGTGGGTGACTCTGAATACCATGGTAAGGTAAACTCGCACACTATTGTCTCAAAATCTGAAACGTACACTAATGATCATGAGGCCTTTTCTTCTGATGAGGACGAATCAGAATTGATGTCCTAGCACGAGCACTTATTAAAGGCTTTCAACAAATGTCGTAAGGTAGTATGAAAGCAGGTAAAAGAGATTGCCTCCCTCAAGACTGTGGAAGCAAATCTGAAGGAACAAATTACACAATTACTTCCTCTTAGAGATGAAGTCCACTCCTTGAAAGAGGAACTCAAGGGATCTGCTGAGATAATAAGTTTGAAGGAAAAATGTCTTGATGAGCTGGAAGAAAAGCTCGCAGTGGAGAGAAAACTCGTTGAGAGTTCCTCCAAGCCAAAGACTGTTCTCCCTCTCATTGATGAGTTTTCAACTCAGAAGAATGTTAGTGGTCTTGGCCATATCACTGGAAAGGGTAAGGCTACCAAGAAGGCTAGCACCAAAGAAAAGGGTAAGGCACCCATGGGTCAACCTTCGTTCAGGAAAGTAATTTTCCCGACGAACAAGTTTGACCATGAGTCGTCCTATGGTCATCATGCAAGGCCTAGTCATGTAGAGCTCAGGAATAAATACCAGGGATGGACCCGTCACCGTGACTTTGGTGTCAGTGTGTTCAAAGCACCTTATGAAGAAATTCAGACGAAAATTTATGGTCCATATGTACATGGCCATAACAATAAGAAAGCACTGAAAGCTAAATCTGTTGTGTCTAACGCTAAGGAGATAGAAAACACTTGTGTATGCTACAACCAAGAGGCCTCCACCTCTAAGAATGTTGCCGCTACTAGACCTCACGTTAAAAGGGTAAAGGAGGAGTACAAATGGAGGTACAACAGAATTGACTGTTGGTGCTGCGATAAACTTAGTCGCTTTGGCGCAGATTGTTGGTACAACCCTACCAAATTTGTAACTCCACGAGTTAGCTATGTGAGACCGAACATTCGTAAGGTTAATGTTCCTAGTGGTGTTCAGCTAACCAGGAACCAAGGACCAAAATACATTTGGGTTCCTAAGGTATAATGATCTGTTTTTGCAGGTATGTCCAAAGGCCAATAGAACTCTGATCTGGTATTTGGATAGTGGAAGCTCTCGGCACATGACCGGGACAAGAAGCCTTTTGTGTTACTATACCCCAGTCAAAGACGGAACAAAAGCCATCTTTGGAGGTTCAGACAGGGGAAAAACAAAAGGTTATGGTATGATTTCCAATGACGTAATCTCTTTTACAAACATTGCTTATGTTGAGGGATTACACCATAATCTCGTAAGCATAAGTCAACTATGTGACAAAGGCTACATCGTTGACTTCTGCAAGGACAAGTGTTTGATAAAGTCGTCTGCAAATTTGGAGATAGTCTTAACAGGCACTCAGAGCAGAAATATTTTTTATTTAAATTTCATTTGCTTAGACAATTCTACCCCTATGTGCTTTAAGGCAAAAAGTAGTGAGTCTCTTTGTGACCAATGGCGCAAGAGACTAGCCTATATTAATTTCAAAACCCTAAATATGTTATTTTCTCACAACTTAGTGCGTGATTCCCTAAGCATTAAGTACCTTAAAGAGTGTCCGTGTCACTCCAATCAAATGGGTAAGCAGAGACGGGTTACCTTCAAGGGTATTGCTGAGAAAGATTCTTTACAAAGCTTATACTTGCTGCATATGGAATTATTCGGTCCTATGTCTATTCATAGCTTAGGATGTAAGGTCTATACGATAGTAATTGTGGATTACTACTCGCCTTTTACATGGGTTTGAGTCCATACGTTAGTAATTCTTTCTGAAATACAAGTCAGACACCTTTGATTATTTCACTAATTTTGTCCAGCAAATTCAGAAGGAATTGGACTGCTTAGTGGTCAAAATCAGAAGTGACTAAGGAACAGAGTTTGAGTCTGGTTCCATGACAAAATTCTGTAAAAGTCAAGGTATCTTTCATAGGTTTTCCTCCCCGCACACTCCACAACAAAATGGAGTTGCTGAGAGAAGGAATAGAACCCTAATTGAAACATGTACAACCATGTTAAATGACATTTTGCTTCTGGAGTACTTATGGGCTGAAGCAGTCAACACGGCTTGTCACGTGCAAAACATAGCACTCATAAACAAAAGATATCGTAAGACCGCCTATGAGTTATTGAATGACAGAAAACAGACTGCGTCCTATTTTAGAATCTTTAGAAGTAAATTCTTTGTACTTAATAACAAAGTTTAGTGAAAACTGTTTTTAAGGTATTTTTGTAGGATATAGTAGTCATAGTAAGGCATATCAGATTTTCAACAAGAAAACTTTGGTTGTAGAAGAGTCGATAAATGTTGTATTTGATGAAACTAACTTTCTTCATAACAACTTGTCTAGTGTTATTGGTGCAGATGGAGGTAGCAAGTTTAAGGAGCTAAGCTTGGATGAAGCCGTCAAGGAAGAAGCTCCAAGCTCAGTCATGCTCGTCAATCCAGGCTTGGTGTATGAAGAACCCATAGAGGATAAATTTCTTTAACCTACAGAGGCAGCAACGGATGTTACAGAGAATGCTGGAGGGAGAGTAAGGAACTTAGGGCTCAAACACCTAAGAGATCACCCAGCTGATCATATCATTGGAGAGCCAAGCGACGGTGTTAGAACAAGAAGAGGTACATCTAATGAAAATTTTCATCTCAGCTTTCTGTCTCAGGTTGAACAGAATAAGTTGGAGGAAGCTAACAAAGATGCCTCTTGAATCATGGCAATGCAAGAGGAGCTCAACCAATTTGAACGATGAAATGTCTGGCGGCTGGTGCCCAGGACAAAGGGATAAAATATTATCAGCTCCAAATTGATATTCAGAAACAAGTTGGACGAACACGGAGTAATTATCAAGAATAAAGCAGGCTTATAGCACAAGGTTATATACAAGACGAGGGGATCAACTTCAACCAGGAATTTTCTCCAGTGGCTGCCCTTAAACGCTTCACTGTCTACCAGACGGAGGTGAAGTCCACATTTTTAAATGGAAATCTGAAATAGGATGTATACGTAGAACAACCCCCAGTTTTTGTCAATTCTCAATTCCCTAAACATGTTTATTTTTTAAATAAAGCCATATATGGTTTAAAGCAAGCTCCTCGAGCTTGGTTTCAGATGTTGTCTAGCTTTCTTCTTGAGAACAAGTTAACAAGGGGAAAGATAGACAAGACATTATTTCTTAGGGAAGTTAAAGGCAAGATTTTGCTAGTGCAAATCTATGTCGACGACATCATATTTGGCTCTACAGAAGACAACCCTTGCAAAATATTTTCCAAACTTATGCTAGGGAAGTTTGAAATGAGAAGTATGGGCATGTTGAAGTATTTCTTAGGACTTCAGGTGAAGCAATCTTAAGATGGAATCTTCATCTCTCAGACGAAGTTCACCAAAGAGCTTCTTAAGAAATTTGGAATGGAGAGCGCAACCTCTAAGAGGACTCCAATGGGTTCAACTGTGTCTCTCGACAAGGATGAGAAAGGGAAACCTTTTAATGAAACCAAGTATAGAAGCATAATTTGATCTTTGCTCTACCTGACTGCTAGTAGCCCAGATATAATGTTTTCAACATGTGTCTATGCTAGATATCAGGTGAACACTAAGGAATCTCATTACGTCGCTGCAAAGAGGATTTTAAGATACCTTAAGGGCACACCCAATCTTGGCTGATGGTACACAAGAAATAATGATGCCGAGCTAATTGGCTTTTCAGATGCTAATTTTGCAGGAAGCAGGGACGATAGGAAAAGCACTTCCGGGACGTGACAATTCCTCGGAAGACGACTTATTTCTTAGTGCAGTAAGAAGCAGAATTGTGTGGCAACTTCTACTGCCGAGTCAGAGTATATATCTGTGTGTAGTTGTTGTGCCTAGCTTCTATGGATCAGAAATCAACTCGAAGATTATAATTTGAAGTTCAGAGAAATTCTTATGTATTACGACTCATTTAGTGCAATATCTAGCGCAAATAATTCAATCTCCCATAGCCGGACCAAGCACATCGAGGTGTGCTACCATTTCATCCAGGAGCATGTGGAGAACAAGGACATAGCCCTCAGCTATGTCCCGACGGACAAATAAGTTGCAGATATTTTCACGAAGCCACTGAACGAGGCCAAGTTCTCCTTCTTCAAGACAGGACTTGGTATTCTCAACATGGAATCCTGAAAAGTTCATATTTGAACTCTAGAGAAGATTAAGCATCAACCACTCAGAAGATTTCAAGAGAATTCTTTCTCATAAAAATCTCGAGCTCAGAAAGGGATTTCTCGAAAAACTATTTATTTCTCGAGAACTACTTATAATTCTCGAGAACTACTTGTATTTCACGAAAGCTTCTGAATTTCTCGAGAAACACTTTCTGAATTTCTCGAAACGTTATATATTTCTCGAGAAATGCTTTATATTTCTCGGAAAGTCTAGTGGATTTCTTGAGAAGCCTTACCTTTCTCGAGAAATGCCCAATTCTGCCAGAATAAATTTCTGAATAATTTGAACCGCCATTGCAGGTACGTCTTTCCTTATTCTTCAAAATTTTCAATTTTATATAATTAGGTAAGTCCATAAAATAACCAAATCCACAAATTCGAAAAAACCTTCAAGAGAAAAACGCTTCAGTTCTGTCGAAGTCCTCCGCCGTTCTTCTCGCAAAACCAGTCGATTCTTCTCCGAAAAAGTCAGAAATTTCTCCTCCTCTCTAATCCATGGCTCCTACTACATAGATTGGCATGGGAAGTGAGTTCATTCGATCAGGTATCGAAGAAATTTTGGATGATTTCTGGAATATCATTCTACTTCTTAAATCCGCCAGCCTCACCTTCATCCTTGACCACCCATGCAAAGTCCTGATTCCAGACGTAGAAGAGTTTTTCAAAAATGCTCTAGTTAAGCGGAGAGGGAAGTTGTTGAAAACTTCAGTGATGCAGTGACCCAGAGTCGACCCGCTCTATCGACCAGGCCTCGCACCTGGCCTAGCCAGAGTCCCATGTCCGGCGGCCCACTACCGGGCTGCAGCCCAAGCACCCCACCCATGACCGCACCTATTCTCAGCGCGACGGGATGTTGAGGCATGGTCTCGAACCCAGTCCCCTTGATAAAGAGCTTTCCTAACAGCTCTCATCACCAACTAAGCTGCAGCTTAGTTGGTGATGAGAGCTGTTAGGAAAGCTCTTTATCAAGGGGGGATGGGTTCGAGACCTAGCCTCAACATCCTGCGCGCTGAGAATAGGTGCGGTCATGGGTGGGGTGCTTTGGCTGCAGCCCGATAGTAGGCCGCCGGACATATGCCTCTGGCTAGGCCAGGTGCGAGGCCTGGTCGACAGAGCAGGTCGGCTCTGGGTCACTGCATCAAAAAAGTGCACTTTTTTGATGCAGTGACCCAGAGCTGACCCGCTCTATCGACCAGGACTTGCACCTGGCCTAGCCAGAGGCCCACATCTGGCGGCCCACTATCGGGCTGCAGCCCAAGCACCCCACCCATGACTGCACATATTCTGGGTCACTGCACTTTTTTGATGCAGTGGCCCAGAGCCGACCCGCTCTGTCGACCAGGCCTCGCACCTGGCCTAGCCAGAGGCCCATGTCCGGCGGCCCACTACCGAGCTGCAGCCCAAGCACCCCACCCATGACCGCACCTATTCTCAACGCAGTGGGATGTTGAGGCGAGGTCTCGAACCCAGCCCCCTTGATAAAGAGCTTTCCTAACAGCTCTCATCAAGGGGGCTGGGTTCGAGACCTCGACTCAACATCCCGCCGCGCTGAGAATAGGTGTGGTCATGGGTGGGGTACTTGGGCTGCAGCCCGGTAGTGGGCCGCCGGGCGTGGGCCTCTGGCTAGGACAGGTGAGTGGCCTGGTCTACAGAGCGGGTCGACTCTGGGTTACTGCATCATTCAGTTAGAGATATGAAAATCAAAATCAATCCATCTTCCTTGACAGAGTTTCTAAGATTGCCCTCCATAGATGAAGAAGACTACGTGGAAGAAAAATATTATCCCGCCTTGTCATTTTGTGGCCTCTCCCAATCTACTACCTCCATATGAAGGCAGAAAATGAATGACGAGAGAAATCTTCTAGCAGATGAACTTGGAAAAGTCTTACTCTACAAAATAGGTTTAATTAGTTATATATCTTCTGATTTCTTCTGTATGATGACAGCTGTGGTATGTAGGAAGAAATTCCAAAGGGGACATATGCTTTTTAATAAAATTAAAGAAAGCATAAAGTCACCAAACTTTACAAGGATTATTTCTCTTTATTTGAATCAAGTGCATCGAGAAATCTTTGACTTGTCTAAAGGTCTGTCCATTCACCACCTAAAGAAAGTCACTATCTCATCCATTAGCCAATGGGAAAATAGAATTCCAAGGTAAGGCTAGGCTCCTGCAGTGCCAAGGATCATAGATGATGAGGACAGGACCACATCTCCTCCTCATACTGATATAGTTGGCACATCTGCTACAGCTGTTGAGGGGGAACCTACTCCTTCAGTTCATGAAGAAGATCAGCCAGCTGTGATACCAAAAATAGAGATCCAGTCAGATGTTCCTACATACCAGATTATAGAGGAAGTTATTGTTGATGTTGTGGCAATGGAAGAGGAAAATCAAGCTAAGTTTGATGATGCAAAGTGCACCTCTGCACAAGATGGTGGCTTAGGTATGAATGTTGATTCTCCCTCTAATCGGGAAAATCCTCCTGATGTAATTCCAGAGGATTCTCTGCCCGAGGAAGACATTGAGGGGGAGAATGAGGTTGTACTCTCTGATGATGAAGAAAATATCCCAAAATAAGCAGAACCTCCACTCAAGAATCTAGACTTCTCTCTACAAATTATTCTTGGTGAAGAAGGGGATATGTTGACTTCTGCCCAAAGAGTCAAAAGTTCAGTTGTGATTGAAGAAATTACTGTTTGGACAACTCCAGCTCTACCTCCTCCACATCCTCCAGCTGAAGTTACTCCTGATGATACCCTGTTGGGTAAAATTGAATCTATGTGAACAAAGTAAAGAGAGTACTTTGACAAGTCTCTCAAAGAGGTAACTAAAAAAGTGACTGCTCTAGAGAGAGACGAGCAACGGTTTTGCTGAAATTCAAAATAACATAGATGAATTTAAAAGACTGCTAAATATTAGTGGTGAAGATTTAGACCACACTATCACTAGTGTTGGTGAAGTTATGGAACAATCAGTCACTGTGGCAAACAATCAGATTCAATTGGTGAAGAAAACTGAATAGCAAAACTTCAAAACTTGAAAAGAAGTTGGAAAATTCAAAGAAGATGTCATAGAAACCCTAACTATAGAAGTCAGAAAGGGGGAGGATAAATTAAAAGAAATTCAAGGACAAGAAAGTCCACGAGATGAAAAATCAGTGGGGTGAACAACTGCAAGAGATCAATATAGGGGTAGAAAAGTAGATTAACGGGGCAACATCTATACTTTTGAGACTACTGTGTGGATGCACAACCAAATCTTTCCAAATTTCCAAGTTGATCCCAATGCGCCTCCACCTCCACATCTTGACCCAAATATCTGCAAGCCTACTTCTCTCATAGACCTAAATAGTATGAATTTCCTCCTGAAAGTTATTCTCTGGTATGGACTCATAAGCAACCAGAGATTCCTCAAGAACTACCTCCTAAAGTGCAAGTGCAAAAGAGAAGGAAATATGGTGATGGGGCTTCTGCCAGTAGGTCTATCCACAGTCAAGGTGCTGCTAAGAGGAAAGAACAAGAATTGTTGAAGTTTGGAGTCTAACTTCTAAGTCTCTAATTCTGGACACTCTAAAGTTGGTTGTGGAATATAATGAAAATAAGAATAATCATTATAGTTACCAGGAGTGGGAGCTATATGAAAAATTTTTGATGAAAAGAAGGATTTATGATCGTGAATATGGTCGTAATAATCCTAATCCTCCTCCTCGACCTCCAAAGTACTATCCCAAGTCATTCAGTTATCAGAAGAGACAACAAGAGAAGACGGAAAGACAACACCAACATCAATACTAATGATTTGAGATTATCAGTTTTATAGAATTTTGTGGACGAAGATATTCTTATGGATAAACTCTATCTATATATAAAATTTTGAATTTTGTTGATCTCTTTATCTCCCTTCTGTCATTACATACATTATTTTACTTGTTAGTTAATTCCATAATTATCTTGATATAATTCTCCTTAGTGTAGAGGGTTCTGACTTCTAGAAATAGGGGGAGATTGTTGGGTATTGTATCCACAATAACCTAGATTTGTATGAAGTCACTCGTTAACTAAGATGAATTAAGTATGTATTTAATGCTATTTTTTAGTTGAGTGCTTGCAAGTTTTAATTAAAAGTATCTATCGTCTACCTAAATCACCTAGAGGGGGGTGAATAGGTGATGTTGTGTCTTTTTGCGAAATAAAAATTATCTAAAAATTGAAGCACACAAACACAGAGATTTATAGTAGTTCCCCATATTGGGTACGTCCACTATCCCTCCTCGCCTATCTACCACGAAGGGTAAGATTCGGCTACTTCACCTTTCTCAAATTATCCACATCTTACACCTCAGAGCAACGCTCCTACACCTTGAAGAAGAAACTCTCCATCACCTCGATCCACAACCGGATCTACACCTTAATACATACACTGGATCAACAAACTCGCTCTACTAAAGGATCTACACTTAAAAGTATAAACTTCCTACAATATCGGATACAAAGCTCCTAAAAACGTTGAGACAATTTTTACAACAATAATAAAAAACTTGACTCTTCCATATCTGAAATCTTCAGGAATCTTCCTTCTTCAAAACTGAGAAACTCTGTGAAGATGTTAAGGAAGAAACCCAAGAAAGCTTGATCTGAAAACCTTGGATCCGACACGACCAAATAGATGTTGAAGTATCTTTGAATCTTGGATCTATCGATTCTTTTCTTCTTTTGAATCGCTGGATCGAGAGAGAGCGATAGAGAAGAACGACGATGAAGACGGTGTGGCTTCTCCCGATCTAGAAAAAGCGAAATGTGATTCTTATTGCTGTAATGATTCTACTTGTTATTAGGGTTAGTGATTTGTCTGAAAAGACTATTTATAGATCATCATCTAACGGTCATGAGTTATTAAGGAAAGATCCACATGAATCAATCATCATTAACTTAGATTAAGTTGAAATCCCGTCAGAAGATTAAGAACAAAAAATCTGCAAGTCCATTTCTCAAGAAGAACTAGATTTCTCGAGAAATGATTAGCTTTCTCGAGAAAAAGACACGACTTCTCGAGGAAATACTTGATGAAAATTTCTTTGAAGTAAAATATAGATTTCTCGAGAAGGATATTATTTCTTGAGAAAAGTACTTAGCGCAAATTTAGAACTGTAGACAGATTTGTCAAGAAGAATATGTTTTCTCGAGAAATGAATTGCTTTCTCAAGAAATGGTTTGACCTTCTCTAGAAATTTACTTGACGAAAATTCTGTGAAATGAAGAATGGATTTCTCGAGAAAGAATTGATTTCTTAAGAAAAAGACTTAGCTTCTCGAGAAATGATTTTAACTTCTCGAGAACTGCTTTGCTTTTCCCAGGAACTAACTCGGCTTTCTCGAGAAATCTTCAAGGCATTTCTCGAGAAAAGGACATAAAATATTTCCAGATAATTTCCTGAGAAGTCTTATGGTTTCTCGAGAACAGTTTTGCTTTCTCGAGAAATGCACTTCGACTTCTCGAGAAATACATGTCATTTCTCGAGAAATGGACTTAGTAAATTTTCCAAAAAAAATTCTTTTCTTCTTTGTTGAAACCAGCAACCCTTGCTTTCTTCCATTCCTTTACTACTTGAAAATGAAGTGCATCCCAATAGAGAGGTTACACATGAGTCAACATCATGGATCACATAATGAGGGATTACATGGCATGGTCCTGTGTCTAGTGACTCATTATAAACTGACATTGGTCTACACTTAGCAATAATGACCTGCAAGCACTCAACTAAAGAATAACATCAAATACATAATAATTCATCTTAGTTCAAGGCTGACTTCTCACAAATCTAGGTTATTATGGATACAATATCCAACAATCTCCCCCAATTTGTAGAAGACAGAACCCTAAACACTAAGGTGTATTATTTCAAGATAATTAAAGAATTAACTAACAAGTAAAACATGTATGTAATGACAGGTAAGAAATAAAAAGATCAACAAAATTCAAAAACTTATATATAGAGAGAGTTAGTCTGTAGAATATCTTGGTCCACAAAATTTTATAACACTGATAATCTCAAATCATTTATATTGTTGTTGATGTTATCTTTTCTTCTTCTCTTGCTGTCTCTTTTGATAACTGAATGGCTTGGGATAGTATTGTGGAGGTCGAGGAGGAGAACTATGATTATTACGACCATACTAACGATCATAAATCCTTCTCTTTGTCATTGACTTTTCATAATGCTCTCACTCCTTGTGACTGTAATGATCATCTTATTTTCATTATATTCCACAACCAACTTCAAAGTGTCCAGAATCAGAGATTTTGAAGTTGGACTCCAAACTTCAGCAAATTTTTGTTCTTTCCTTTTAGCAGCACCTTGAATGGGGATATATCTGCTGACAAAAGCACCATCAATATATTTACTTTTCTTTTGCACTTACACTTCCAGAGGTAGTTCTTGAGGAATCTCTAGTTGTTCAGAAGTCCAGACGTGAGCATAACTTTCAGGAGGAAATTCATATCACTCAGGTCGAGAAAAAGTAGGCTGACAGATACTAGGGTCAAGATGAAGAGGTAGAGCTTCATTTGGGTCAACCTGAAAATCTGGAAAGATTTTGTTATGCATCCACACAGCAGTTTCAAAAGTACAGAGATTTACATCCTAATATGCTTTTCTACCCCTGTATTGATCTCTTGCAGTTGTTTATCGCAGTGATTTTTCATTTCTTGAACTTTCCTGTCTAGAATTTCTTTTAGTTTATCATCCCCCTTTCTGACTTCAACAGTTAGGGTTTCTATGGCATCTTCTCTAAATTTTCCAACTTCTTCACAAGTTTTGAAGTTCTGTTCTTTTGTTTTGTTCACTAATTTAATCTGATTGTTTACCACAGTGACTGATTGTTCCATAACTTCACCAACACTCATGATAGTGTGGTGTAATGCTTTGCGAACAATATTTAGCAGTATTTTAAATTCATCTGTATTATTTTGAATTTCAGCAAAACCTCTGCTCATCTCTTTCTCTAGAGGTGTTACTTTTTCAGTTACCTCTTGGAGAGACTTGTCAAAGTACTCTCTTTGCTTTGTCGGTATTGATTCTATCTTACCCAACAGGGTATAATCAGGAGTAACTTCAGCTGGAGGAGGTGGTGGAGGTAGAGCTGGGGCTTTCCAGATTGGAATTTCTTCAATCACCACTGAACTTTTGCCTCTTTGGGCAGAAGTCAACAAATCCCATTTCTCACCAAGAATAATTGGTAGCGAGAAGTCTAGATTCTTGATTGGTGGTTCTGCAGGTTCTGGGATGATTTCTTCTTCATCAGAGACTATAACTTCATTCTTCCCTTCGATTTGTTCCTAGGGTAGAGAATCTTTTGGAATTTTTTCAGCGGGATTTTCTTGATCAAACGGAGAATCAACATTCATACCCGAGCAACCATCATGTGTAGAGGTGCTCTTCTCATCATCAGACTTAGCTATGTTTTCCTTTTCCATTGCCAGAACATCAGCAAAAACTTCCTCTATTAT
Organism: Platanthera guangdongensis; assembly: GCA_039583875.1. NCBI lineage: Eukaryota > Viridiplantae > Streptophyta > Magnoliopsida > Asparagales > Orchidaceae > Platanthera > Platanthera guangdongensis. The sequence goes on along the minus strand of CM077166.1, from coordinate 61,909,398 downwards.
CTGGTTTATAGGAACACTTGATTGAACTTGTGTTTCTTGAACCTCAGCTTGGTGAATTTCTTCAAGAACTAATGGAGCGGGCTTCCCCTCAACAACTACACCATATGTGTCAACTGTATCAGTATGAGGATGAGATGGGTTCCTATCCTCATCATCTATGATCCTTGGCACTGCAGGAGCTTGGCCTGGCCTTAGAATTATTATTTCCCATCTGCTGATGGAAGAGATAGTGACTTTCTTTTGGTGGTGAATGGACACACCTTTGGACAAGTAAAATATTTTGGGATACACTTGATTCAAATAGAGAGAAATAATTCTTGCAAAGTTTTGTGCCTTCATTCTTTCCTTAATTTTGCCAAAAAGCATATGTCCCAATTTGAAATTCTTCCTACATATCACAGGAGTCATCATGTAGAAAAAATCTAAAGAAATATATCCAAGTTTAACTTGTTTTACAGAGTAAGTCCTTTCCAAGTATATCTGCCAGAAGTTTGCTCTCGTCATTCATATTCTATCTTCGAATGGATGTGGTTGATTGAGAGAGGCCACAAAATGATAAGGCCCTGGAATAATTTGGCTCCTCCAAGTAATCTTCTTCACCAATGGAAGGCAATTTCAGAAACTCTAACAGGGAAGATGGCTTGATTTTAATTTTCATATCACTGACTGAATTTTTCAACAACTTCTCGTTCAGCTTAAGTTTAGCATTTTTGAAAAACTCTTCTACTTCTGGAATCAAGACTTTGTACGGGTGCTCAAGGATGAAGGTGAGGCTGGTGGATTCAAGAAGTAGAATGAGATTCCAGAAATCATCTGAAATTTCTTCGATACCTGATCGAACGAGCTCATTACCCATGCCAATCTTTGTTGTAGGAGCCATCGATTAGAGAGTAGGAGAAATTTTTGACTTTTCGGAAAAGAATCGACTAGTTTTGCTAGAAGAACGGCGGAGGCCTTCGGCGGAACTGAAGCTTTTTTCTTGTGAAAGGTTTTTCGAATTTGTGGATTTGGATATTTTATGGACTTACCTAATTATATAAAATTGAAATTTTTGAATAAGAAGGAAATGCGTATCTAGAATGGCGGTTCGAATTCTTCAAAATTTTATTCTAGCAGACTCGGGCATTTCTCGAGAAAGATAAGGCTTCTCGAGAAATCCATTAGACTTTTCGAGAAATGTTAACTGATTTTCCGAGAAATTCAATAAGTTCCCGAGAAATATAAATTGACTTCAGTATCATCTCTTGTCTTCAAACGTGAGCTTTTCAAGACTCCATGTTGAGCATACCATGTTCTGTCTTGAAAAAGGAGAACTTGGCCTCATCCAGTGGCTTCGTGAAAATATCTGCAATTTGCTTGTCCATCGGGACATAGCTGAGGGCTATGTCATTGTTCTCCACATGCTCCCAGATGAAATGGTAGCGCACCTCGATGTGCTTGGTCCGGCTATGGGAAACCGGATTGTTTGCAATTGAAATTGCGTTGTATGAGTCGCAATACATTAGAATTTCTCTGAACTTCAAATTATAGTCTTCGATTTTGATTCCTTATCCAAAGAAGGTGTGCGCAACAACAACCTGCAGAGATATACTCTGACTTGGCAGTAGAAGTTATAACGCCCCGAAACTCAAAGGAGCGACGGGGGACGTTTTGGGCCAGTTTTGGGTTCTGGCTGCAGGCACACGGCCTGGGGCACGGGCGTGTCCCAAGGCGTGTCAAGCTTGTGTCGACACTGAGCCGGGAAGTCGACACTTTGGACTCGACATTGTGTCGAGACTGGGCACACGGCCTGCGACACGGGAGTGTCGCAGGGCGTGTCGACCCGTGTCGACACTTAGCCCGCGAAGTCGACACTCTGCGTTCGACGAAGTGTCGAGACATGGCACACGGCCTGCGATACGGGGGTGTCGCAGGGCATGTCAACCTGTGTCGACACTCATCCCGGGAAGTCGACACTTTGCTCGACGATGTGTCGAGACAAGGCACATGGCCTAGGACACGGGCGTGTCCAAGGCCGTGTCATCAGGTTGACGATCTTCGCTCGACGAAGTGTCGAGTGTCGAGACCGTGTTCACGGCCTGGAGCCCAGGCATGTTGAGGTGACACGGGCAAGGACACGGGCGTGTCCTAGAACCCGTGCAGTGCTCGGGTTGTTTTCGGGGAAAATCGATGGGGGTACACGGCCGGCCACACGGCCGTGTCAGGTGGAACACGGGCGTGTCAGGTCGAACACGGGTGTGTTCGATACCCGTGTGTTGTTCCAGGCGAATCGATTTTTACGGCGAATAAGGCACACGGCTCTGGACACGGGCGTGTGCCAGGCCGTGTTCGGTCCAGATTGGGCATTTAAGTCCCGAATCAAAGCTGTTCATTTCTTTAATTGATGATCCAATGGCTGGGTGTTGTTCCTGAAGGGATATACCCGGGATTGGACTTAGAAACCCTCAATTTTCATAAGTTATTATCTTTCTAAAAGCTTAGAGAGAGAGGAGAGCCAAGGAAGGAAGAAGGAGCTAGATCCGGCCATTGGAGGAGCTTCGAAGCTCCAAATCGCGAGCCGACTCCGGATCCACGGAGGCAAAGCTAGTGCGGTGCTTTTCATCCGCTTACTTTTCCATGGCGCCAAAGAGGAACGCTAGGGTAATGATTCTCTTCTTGAGCATGAGTAGCTCTCCTTCTTTGCATAGGAAGCCCGCTCTCGCGAGTTTGCGGTGAGTTGGAGGCGTTCCTTCGGGTAGATATGTGAAGTCCCCGTTGTTTAGAGTCCGTAAGCGAGAACGGACATAGGCATGATGTGTGAAGCCTACCCGGACATGTTGGTCTGGATTGGTGATGTTGCATTGCATAAATACCGGAGAAGACTCCGCGCGAATTGATTGTTTTTCGGGTTTTCTACGTGGTAGATTGCAACAGGGAGCCTTGGGGATTAACCCAAAGGTGCACCCAGAAAACTGGGCGGATGCGTGATCTTGCCAATTTGTGGGCCTAGGTGCCAACTAGTACATAACTGGGTTATGTAACATTGTACGTTCGAGTCACGGGCTTCAGGGAAACTTAACTCGTGCCGATGATATTTAAGTGTCGTGGCAAGTGAGCAACGGGTTGAGTGGGAACCTTTCCTGCGTTATGTCGAGGGCATAGAGGTCGGGTCTTTCTGTCGATGACATTAAAGTGTCGTGACATAGGCTGTTGATGACATTAAAGTGTCGTAACGTCTGCCTAAAAGACCATTTTGCTCAAAAGTTATTACCGTCCTGGAGATGGTGGTGAGTTAGCGGCTTAGAGATCACCGAGAATGTGCCCTGAGAGCACGGGGTATGTGGCCATGCGTGCCAACGCCTGTGATGCATTGAGTTGTTATATTGCTCGCTTATGCTAATGAAATGCAGGGAAGGAGCATCGCCGCCCCGATCTGGGGCGGGATCGTTATAATTTGGTTATCATGGCTGACCGTTGCCTTGTTTTGCCACCGTGCGGTGGTTTGTTGTTTGCAGGTGCTGCTGGACCAAGCGGTCAATAGCGGGCTAAAGCCCAAGTGCGAAGCCGGCCCTCGAAGGCCTATTTGGAAGTGTTTACTGTTTTATTCATGTATGACCGGCCTGCGTGCCGTGGTTTGTAAATCATGTAATATCAAGTGAAACATTTTGTAAGGCCTTATGGCTTATATTGGTATTTGTATAACATTCCTATTTTGGATTAGTGGACATTCATGCATTAGTGCTGGGTTCTTATTTGCAACTTTTATAAACTGCTTCCGCTAGAATGCTCTGTGTAGGACGTTGTGATTGGTTGGATGGTTTCCATGAGTAACCACTCGGTCTATCTGTGGCATACGGCGTCGGGCCCCGGTCGGACCTACTGTTATATGCTATGCGACGGATAGGGGGTGTTATAATTTGGTATCAGACTACTAGTTTTGGTCGTGCTTAAGATGAATTCGTGGGCGAATTCTTTTTAAGGGGTGGTGAGCACATTGTGTGTGTCATCATTATAATGGTAAAAGAACCCATGAATGTCCACTTAGGAATGAAATACTCGTGTTTGAGGAACCTGCGTGTTCCTATAATTACTGTTTGCAATTTTATTTGGTCGCTTAACGGTGTTTTGTACCACTATAGGTGACCAGAAGTGGTGTTGGGCCATCAGAACGTCGAGTTTCTGAGGCTAGTAGTGCACCGGATGTTGCTCCTACAACACCTCTGTCAGCTGAGAACATACGATTGGTGGCGAAGCGGTGTTGGCCGTGATAAATGTGCAGCCTGCAAGGCAAACGCAGCGGCCCGCTCCTACGATGGAGCAGGAACCTCTTCAAGAGGCTGAGCCGAGGAGAGTGGAGCAAGTGGTTGTGGAACCGGTGGTGCCAAGGAGGGCAACCGAGAGGCAGCTTAAGCATGTTATGAGCTTTAACCCTTCGGTATTCTCGGGGTTGGGAACCCCATCTCAGGCTGAAGACTGGCTCTCCAGGGTGAAGAGAGTCATGACAGCAACGGAGACAGAGGAGTGGCAAATGACCACCATCGCTACGTTCCTTCTGGACGGTGAAGCAAGGATGTGGTGTGAAGGATTGGAGCTGCACTTACTGAGAGGTAGGCAACTTGGTGATGTCTCGATGGAGTTCTCGAGATTGTTCTTGGCTAGATACCTCCCTTCGACGCAGAAGATAGCGTTGGAGAATGAGTTTCTGAAGTTGGTTCAGGGTGAGAGGAGCGTGGATGAATATCTCCACGAGTTTACTCGTCTGAGTCGTTATGCTAGCTCCACCATCGTGGATGAGGAGCGCAAGACTAATCGCTTCTATGAAGGCTTGAGAGATGAGTTGAGGTTACTACTCTCGGGGCCGATGACGCGGGGTTTCTTAACCTTGGTCAACACGGCCCGGTCCTTGGAGAAGGACATGAAGAATGTGCAGGCAAAGAAAAGCTTGGGCGAGAAGAGGTCGGAGTCCAAAGGGCCGAACACCTCAAAATCTATGTTCCGAAAGTGGAACAAGAAAGCTAAGACTTCGGGTCTAGCCCTCTCTAGTGGTGCTTCCGGGGCGACTATGGGTCGGACCCCGGGCGCATGTTACAACTGTGGGAAGTTGGGGCATTATGCCCGTGAGTGCCGGAGAGGACGTCCCAAGTCCGAAAGGAGGCCGGGAGCTACTTATGAAGAGAAGGGAAAGGCGGTGGAGTCGATCGCGTCCCACTATGCTCCGGCCCAACCGAGGGTGTATAATCTTGGCCAACAGGAGGCCATCAAATAAGCTGATGTGGTGACATGTACAGTTTAATTTATAGTAAGTCAATTTCTTTAAATACTTGTTATGCACATGTTACCTTACCACTGCTTGTTTAGGATTTGTATTGATTTGTGAAAATCCGGCACGAGCACTCTTCGATACGGGAGCTTCACACTCCTTCTTGTCCGAATGATTTATATCACGCATCGGAGTCCCTTCTTCGATGGCGAAGGATAAGTTGGATGTGTTGTTGCCCAATGGATGTTCGATGCGAGCGGATAGGATCTGCGATGTTAAGATTCGTATTGGGGATCAGGAGTTTGACATGCGGGCGTCTTTACTTCCGTTGGTGGAGTTCGACGTCATATTTGGCATGGACTGGCTCTCGGAGCAGCAGGCCCATATAGACTGCAGTAGCAAGGAAGTCAAGCTGGGAGCAAGTCGTGAAACGACTTTTACGGGCTTAAAGGGGTCGAGCAAGACGTTGATGTCTGCTCTTCAAGTGGTGAAGGCGGTTCGTGCTGGTACAGAACTGTTCTTTACACTAATGGAGGTTGCAAAGCCGAAGCCCACGTTGGATTGTATTTCAGTGGTATCGGAATACCCAGATGTGTTCCCCGCAGATCTTCCTGGAGCCCCGCCTCAGCAGGAGATAGATTTTACGATTGAGCTAGTGCCAGGTGCAAAGCCTGTGTCACGATCTCCTTATCGGCTAGCGCCTAAGGAAATGGCGGAGCTGAAAGTTCAACTACAAGAGTTGTTGGAGCAAGGGTATGTGCGCCCGAGTTCTTCGCCTTGGAGCGCACCGGTCCTCTTTGTTAAGAAGAATACGGAAGCTTGAGGCTATATATTGATTATCGGGAGATCAACAAGCTGACGGAGAAGAACAAGTACCCGATCCCCCGGATTGATGATCTTTTTGATCAGTTGGTAGGGTCGACGGTGTACTCGAAGTTGGATCTCATGGCTGGGTACTATCAGCTGCGAATAAGGGAGAGTGATATCCCGAAGACAGCGTTTAGTACGAGATACGGGCATTATGAGTTTACGGTCATGCCGTTTGGGCTGACTAATGCGCCGTCAGTGTTCATGGATTTGATGAAAAGGACTTTCAGGGAGTACTTGGACCATTTCGTGATCGTCTTCATCAATGATATTTTGGTGTACTCGCAAAGTGAGTAAGCTCACTTCAAGCATCATCATTTGGTGTTGGAGACGCTAAGGAGAAATCAGTTGTATGCCAAGTTCTCGAAGTGCGAGTTTTGGCTATCCTCAGTGGCGTTCCTCGGTCATATAGTGAGTGGAGAGGGTATTGTTGTGGATCCGGCGAAGATCGTTGCGATACGGGAGTGGCCTGAGATTGTTACGGTAGCGGAAGTCCGGAGTTTTCTGGGGCTTGCCGGCTATTATAGGCGCTTCGTAGAGAACTTCTCGCAGATAGCGTTACCTCTCACTACTTTGACGAGGAAGTAGCATAAGTTCGTTTGGATGTCGGAGTGCGCGCGAGCTTTTGAGGAGTTGAAGTGTCGGTTGACCACGGCGCCTGTGCTGAGTTCGCCATGTGGGACCGAAGGCTTTGAGATTTATATTGATGCTTCGGGCAGCGGTTTGGGTTGCGTGCTACTGCAACACGGAAGTGTAATAGTTTATGGCTCGAGACAGCTAAAAGTGCATGAAAGGAACTATCCGGTCCATGACTTGGAGTTAGTGGCTGTGATTTTTGCCTTGAATCTGTGGAGGCACTATTTGTACGGTGTGAAGATTGATATCTACACCGATCACAAAAGCCTGAAGTATCTTATTGATCAGAAGGATCTGAATATGCGGCAGCGTAGATGGATGGAGTTCCTGGGGGACTATACATTCAATATCCACTACGTGCCTGGTAAAGGGAATGCGGTTGCGGACGCGTTGAGTCGCCGAGCCCCAGCTCAAGCCAATTGGCTATCGGTGCATGATGAGCGGTTGGTGCGGGAGTTGGAGGCATTGGAGATTGTTTGTGTGGACAGGCAATCAAGTGCTGAAGCAGTTCTGAATTGGACTGAAGTCCAATATAACCTGGCTGATCGTATTCGGCAGGCTTTGGATATGGATGCTCATATGAAGCAGGTCATGGTAGAGGCTCTGGATGGGTCAAATTCCCAATTCGTCGTGGAGGACGGATTACTTTGGAAAGACGGTCGTCTGTGCGTCCCAAGTGTGGGCAATTTGTGGGTGGAGTTATTGTACGAGGCACACCATACCAAGTACTCGATTCACCCGGGGAGCACGAAGATGTACCGTGATGTGAAGAAACTGTTTTGGTGGCCGGGTTTGAAGAAGGATGTGGCGCTATACGTAGCAAAGTGCCAAACTTGTGCCTTGGTAAAGGCGGAGTGCTAAAAGCCGGGAGGATTTCTTAAGTCCTTGTCTATTCCGGAGTGGAAATTTGACGACATCTCAATGGACTTTGTGCACGGTTTTCCAAGGTCGCAAAAGGGGAACGATGCCATTTTGGTGGTGGTTGATCGGTTAATGAAGGTGTCGTATTTTATTCCGCATAGGAAGGATGATCCGGTGGAGAAGTTGGCAAAGCTTTATTTGGATAACATAGTACGGCTTCATGGTGTGCCCCGCAGCATCGTGAGTGACCGAGATGGGCGGTTCACGTCCAATGATTGGAGGCTTGTGCAGCAAATGTTGGGAACAAAGCTGAAATTCAGCACAGCCTTCCATCCGCAAACGGATGGGCAGATCGAGAGGGTCAATAGAACCATGGAAGACATGCTCCGCATGTGCGTCTTGGATTTTGGAAAGCAGTGGGAAGATCACCTTTATTTGGTGGAGTTCGCATACAACAATAGTGAAAGAAATTATACCTAATCACCTAGAGGGGGGGTGAATAGGTGACTTTATTTTTTTAAACTTTTAGGCAGATTATATCACAGAATTATAAATAATACTTCACAGCACTTCAGTACAGCAATCACATAATCACATACACAGAGTACACACAGTTTTATAGTGGTTCCCCAAGGTTTGGGTACATCCACTTCCCCCTTCGCCTATCTAGTAGTGTACTAGATTCGGCGAAACTCCTCCACTATTCCTCAGATCCTCAGATCTTACACTCAGAACCTCAACCAGGTTCCTACAGCTCAGAGTGATCCCACTCCTACAACTCAGGCTCAACAGCCCTACCACTCAGTCTTCACAAAGACCTACACTCAGCCACAAGGTCTACACTCAGAGATATGAATCTCCTACACTCAGGCACACAGGACCAACCACTCAGCCTTTATAATTTCAGGCTTACAACTCAGATCCCTAAGGATCCTACAAGAAATTAAGAATACAATGTATATAACCTCAACTCAAATTAAGAGAGAAGAGTTGACAGGTTCTTGATGAGTTATTGAAAGAACTCTGCTGAGATCAACCTCACTTGGCTTTCTTCCAAGCTTCTTGAATGTAGAACATAATAGGGTTGAGTCTCTCTGCAGCTGATCTTCAATCACTGCAACTTAAGTTTCAGATCTCAATCTATAACCTTCTTCACATCCTAGTTCCAACAGCTGTCTTCTTGGAAGGAGCTCTCTCTCTCTCCAACTTCTTAGAACATCACTTGAATTAATTCTTCAATGAATTGCTTGATCTTCTTCTCTTATTGATGTTGATCTTCAATGATCATCTCTTTCTGTTGACAGAATAAGCCTATATATAGGCCTTCTTCATGGTGACCGGCTGATCCGGTTTCTAATGACTTTCTGACAACTCTGACAGTTGTAGTATACCGGCTGGAATGGCAGCTGTCATGTCATCCAGTCACTTCTTGAAATATCTGTAACTGTCTGAAAGTGTCGAGACAATCTATCTTTAAGTGTAGACACTTATAGACCAAGTGTCGACACAAGTTGACTAAGTGTCGACACTAGCCATCAAGGTGTCGACACAACTCCTTGTGTTGTAGAATTTACTTCTCGACGCAGCTTCTTCAACATGTGTCGACACTGATATTGTGTGTCGACACAACTCCTTGTTCTTCAGTAGTTAGTCGAATTCTGCTAAGTGTCGACACACCTTCTTTGTGTCGACACATCTTCTTGTGTTGAACTTGTTCAGTGTCGACACATCTTCTTGGTGTCGACACATGACTTCTATGTTGATACATGCTGAGTGTCGACACAGCTCCTTGTGTCGACACATTCTTCTTGTGTTGAGACTTTGGCTGAGTGTCGTCACATCTCCTTTGTGTCGACACTTGTACTTAGAATTTATTGAACTTTGCTGAGTGTCGACACAGCCTCCTAGTGTCGACACTTTCTTCATGTGTTGAGTCTTCTGCTGAGTGTCGACACATTCTTCATTATGTCGACACTTGTACTTAGAATTTGTTGAACTTTGCTGAGTGTCGACACTTTCTGATGTCGACGATGTTCCTCTGGGTGTCGACACTGCTTCTAAGTGTCGACACAGCTTTACTGGACATTTCTTCATTGAGTGTCGACACAGCCTGTATGTGTCAACACTTTCCTTCTGGTGTCGACTCAGGATCCCTAGTGTCGACACAATTACTCCAAGTGTCGACACTGCTTCTCTGGGTGTCGACACAAGTCTTCTTAAGTGTCGACACTTTCCTTCTGGGTGTCGACACATGTACTTAGAAATTTTTCAGCTTTCCCTGCAAATACTTAACCTGCACAACTAAACTCAAAACACATCAAATACATTTTGATGTATATTATTGAGTAGGGTGCGTCTTCTTCAAATCAGGTACATTTATTCCAATGTAGCCAACAATCTCCCCCTATTTGGAGAAGTCATAACCCTTAGTCAATTATATACACCATACATAACAAAATCACAGTATGATGTAAAATAGGATTATATAACAGGGTAAGTTCATAAATATGTATTAAACAAAACATGTATACACAGATATCTCAGAAAAATAATGTAATAGAATTAGCACATATCACATTGTTCTAATCAACTTTATCATATTCATTATTCAAAAGTTTACAGACAGTTTAAAAATCAAATGATTACAACTGTAAACTAAAGAAAAATTCTATCCTATTGCTACACAGGCTCCTTGATCACTATGCCCTTTCCAGATTGTATCTTTGCTTGTACTGGGGCTTCAGCATCTTCAGCAGCAGCAGGCTTCTTTCCTTTTAGATCCTTCTTTTTCTGCTCTTCATCCTTGATCTTTTGTCTTTCAAAATAATGATAAGGCTTTGGAAAGTACTTGCTAGGATCCTGGGCAGTAGGAGGTAGCTTTCCCATCTTAGCCTTTCTTCTGTATTACACAATGGCTTCTTGCCTGGACTCATGCTTCCTCCACTCCAGTTCAGAATACCACTTATTTCTATCTTGAATATTGTCCTTGGCAGCCTTCCATGCAGTTAAGATAATATTCCTTGAAGTGGGGCTCCATTGTTCAAAGTCAGGCCTCAATTCAGCTTGATCCCTGAATCTCTTCTTAGACAATTGAGTCTCTTGTTCTTTCAGTATAGCCTCAGATACTGGCTGAACCACTTTCTCTATGATGACCTTCTCATTTCCCTCAGGTGGGCTATACATTGATTATATATCTGCATGTATCATATCAAAGTCTGGTGGAGGATAGATCACCTGAGCTACTTCCGCTTGCTCACCTCCAAGATAAGCAGGATTAATACCAGACTCTGCCATATTGTCATCATCACATAATGGAGGATATCCAAGGGTGGCTCTGATGGAATTAGAAATCCATTTTTCATGATCAGAGCCTGCTTTGACTAACACCCTCTCCCCCTTTATGACTTCTCTTTCAATGTGATCTCTTAGATCATCTTTCTGAAATCTGATTTGTGCATTTAGGTAAATTACTCCATCTTTATAGAAAGGTTTCAACCTTTGGAGCTTGTCAGTTATAGCTTTCTGAGAGGCTTCTATAGCAGTTTTAACATCAGTGATGTGCTCTTGGAACTTCTTATCAAACTCTTCCTAGGCAGTAGTCCTTGCTGTAGTTTGAGCAGCAGCCAGATTCTACATCTCAGTGACTATCACATTGTGTGATTCAGTCAAATTGTCATTCATTCTTATCTGATTTTCCAAGACATAGCCTTGCTTTGCTGCCAGGTCTTCAATTTGTTTCTTGATATTTTCTTGATGAGTAGCTAGATAGACTACTGCATTTCCTCCCTTATGAAAGCAGTCAATCATCTCTTTCTTGTTCAGATTCATCTCAAATCTAATGGACTTAATATCTTGTGCAAGATCAAATTATAGAGATTTATTCCCTTCATCTACATACTTTTCCAGAGCTTGCCTTTGCTCATCAAGCTTAATTTGTAAAGCCACCATCAATGAACTGTAATCTGTTGATGGGGCTGGTTGTGGTACAGGCTGTGGTGCTAGTGTTTGTAAAGCCTTCTTATATGTCTGGCTCCTTCTCTTAAAGACTTGAAACTTTCTCTTCTTGACTCTTGCAGCCTCTTCATCTTCTGATGCAGATGTGCTATCAATAGTCACTCTATCCTTAGTACTAGGAGGTAACTCCTTCTCAGTCCTTTGTAGCCCTTCAGTATCTCTTAGAACCTCAGTCTCTTTGCCTGCATGTTCTTCTATATTTTCCACTTGCTCCCCCTCAATGATTACTTTCTCCCCCTCAGCAGCAGCTTTTTCCACTTCAATGTCTGTTTGAAGAAGGTCAGGGAAAAGTTCTTCCAATGTAGACTCTTGTTGAGGATGGGGTGGAGAATCCCTAATCTCATCAAACACTTGATCAGATTCCACTTGATCTGTAACAGATGTGTCCTCCATGACAACATCTTGGGGTTGGCTATGTGTTTGTGTTTGCTGATTAACATTATTTAATGAATCAGACAAAACATTATCCTCAATAGGGAAATCTAAGTTATTAATTTCAGTGAGTACCTCAAGTATTGTGTGGGTAGCTTGTTTACTTTCTAGTGGAGTTGGCTCATCAACCAGTAGAGGCTCCCCTGGATTGAATCCTAGTCAAGTGGGCTAGCCTGTGGTAGCTCCCCCTGCCTCTCTGCATCTTCTTGTTTAGCTGGAGACTTTCCAGCATTTCCAGTTTCTTCATCATCAGGAGTGAACACTACTTGCTCCTCAGAACTGCTTGATGATTCCTGAGCCACTGGGGTTGTCTTCTTCTTCTTGTTTTGTGGTGTTACCTTCTCAGGAGTTGGCATTTCCTTAGCAAGACTCTATCCCATCTAGAGAAGATTCTCATGTCCATCTTCCTCATGTGATTGATCTTTGAACCTGCAGCTTGGCTCATTACTTCTGGTATACTACCAGCTAAGTAAAGACTTAGAATCCTACCCAAATTGGGCTTCTTCATACTCTCCTTTATCTTTTCAAATACAACTGCAGACCAATCAGTTTATAGTTTGAAAATAATTCTTGTCATGAGGCTAAACATATAAGTAGAAACTCTGGCATGCCCTCCAGGCTTGCTCAAGATAACCTTGCCAACAATTTCAGATAGAAATTTGCCTTGTATATTCATTCCTTTTCTGTTGAACACAAAACCTATCTTCAGGTTGGAATCCAGTCCACACCAACTCAGTGCTTCTCTTGTCTTAGATGCAGAAACATCTTCTTCCTCCTTAGTCCTAGGTATTTGAAGTACCTTTCTCAGACTTTTGGGAGAAACTTTCACCTTTGCCCCATGAACTCTAGACTTTATCTTAAGTCCAGTTTCATCTACTGTAGCTCCATTCAGGAATTTCAGGAATTCTTTCTTCCATATCTTGGTTGGTTCGGAAATAAGAAATTCTAACCCTGTCTCTTCTATTAGGGTTATCACGCCTTTGATCTTTGGTTCCCCGTAATCAAACGCATGCCGCACGAGTTCGTATCCTTCATTCACATTCTCTTCTAGCTTCGGCGCCATTAGGGTTTGAAGAAATTTGAATTGAGAGAAGAGAGGTGTCGACACACAAGTTTGGTCTCGAAACTTTGGTGAGCGTGTCGACAAACAATGGCGAAAACCTAATTATACCTTTCTAGAATCGAAGATGAAAGGGCGCGTCAAAATACTTAAATTGTGTCGATACTGTTGAAAAGTGTCGACACAGACTTATAATGTCTCGACAACTTTGTGTCGACACAAGTATAGTCGACAGAATATATGTGTCGACACTTGTTGATGTGTCGATAACACTTAGCTCGACACTTCGTCGAGACTTTACTAGACTAATTCTGTATAAATCTTTAGTGTCGACACCACCTTAGATGTGTCGACACCTACCCTACATGTGTCGACACTAATTATCTAAAGTGTCGACACCAACTTCCTAGATGTGTCGACACCTTTTCTCTGAAGTGTCGACACCAATTCTCTGTCTCGACACATACAACTCTGTGTGTCGACACTATTTTACTTAGCCATTTTTGTAAACTTATTCTAAGTTTATCATACCTAATTCAATTTTGAATCTATTGAATTTGGTTTCTTCTAGGGGCTTAGTATACATGTCAGCTAGTTGATTATCTATATTTACATATTCTAGTGAAATATCTCCTTTTTCTACATGTTCCCTTAGAAAATGGTATTTTTTTTCTATGTGCTTAGTCCTACTATGGGAGATAGGATTGTTTGCAATAGAAATAGCACTAGTAGAATCACAAAATAGAGGTGTTCTACTTACTTATATACCATAGTCTTCTAGCTGATGTTGTATCCATAGAAGTTGAGCACAGCAACTTCCTGCAGCCACATACTCTGATTCTGCTGTGGAGATAGCCACACTTGTTTGTTTCTTGCTACTCCATGAAATCAGTCTTCCACCTAGGAATTGATAGGTACCAGTTGTACTTTTCCTATCTTCTTTGCAGCCTGCAAAATCTGCATCTGAATAACCTGTCAGTTCAAAGTCTCTATTCCTAGGGTACCAAAGGCCTAGATAAGTAGTGCCCTTTAGATATCTCAGAATTCTTTTGACTGCTGTCAAATGAGATTCTTTAGGGCATGCTTGGTACCTAGCACAGACACATGTAGCATACATGATATCTGTTCTACTTGCAGTCAAATATAATAGGGATCCAACTATCCCTCTATACAAAGTCTCATCTACAGGTTTCCCTGCATCATCTTTGCTAAGAGACATACTTGACCCCATCGGAGTTTTCATGGTACTGGATGATTCCATACCATACTTCCTTATTAATTCTAGGGTGAACTTAGACTGGCATATGGATAAACCATTTTCAGTCTGTCTAACTTGGAGACATAAGAAGAACTTAAGTTCCCCCATACTTCTCATTTCAAACTGTCCTTGCATAAGTTTTGCAAACTTTCTGCAAAGACTATTTTCTGTAGACCCAAATATAATGTCATCTACATATATTTGGACTAAGATTATCTTACCTCTGGATTCCCTAAGGAATAGAGTCTTGTCTATTTTCCCCCTTGTGAAATTATTCTCAATGAGGAAACTAGACAGGGTTTCATACCAAGCCCTAGGGGCTTGTTTTAACCCATACAAAGCCTTCTTAAGTTTATAGACGTAATTAGGTTGAGTTGAATCAACAAAACCTGATGGGTGTTCCACATATACTTCTTCCTTCAGATTGCCATTCAAAAAGGCTGACTTAACATCCATTTGGTATACTTTAAACCCTTGATAGGTTGCATAGGCCAAGAACATCCTTATTGCCTCCAGCCTGGCTACAGGAGCAAAGGTTTGATCAAAGACAATACCTTCTTCCTGCCTATATCCCTTAGCAACCAGTCTTGCTTTGTTCTTTATAATGACTCCATGTTCATCCATCTTTTTCCTGAAGATCCACTTAGTTCCAATTATGTTGTGGTCTTTTGGTTTAGGAACAAGCTCCCAGACTTTGCATCTCTTGAACTGATTTAGCTCCTCTTGCATTGCCTCAATCCAATGAGGGTCTAGGATGGCTTCTTCAAATTTCTTTGGCTCAACTTGGGATAGAAAACTGGAGTAGAGTACTGAACTTAGATTTCTGCTTCTTGTTTGTACCCCTTGTCTTAGATCACCAATAATTTGATCTGCTGGATGATCTTTTAGATGCCTAGTAGCTGGAGGCAGCCTGGCTTCAGGTTGAACTCCTTCAGCTTCTTCAACTTGCTGCACTCCTTGGTCTTCTTCTGCATCAGGTGCATCTAGTACTCCCCCTGGACAGCAGCCACTATCATCTACATGCTGACTGGCAGTAGATCCTTCTTCAATAGTGAGCTTGTCCATCTTCTTAGTCACACCTGTGGAGCTGCAAATACTTCTAGACAACTCATTGTTAATAAGTCTAGCTTCATCAAATACTACATGTACTGACTCTTCTACAACTTGAGTAGTCAAGTTGTAGACTCTATAAGCCTTACTATTGTTGATGTACCCAACAAAGATCCCCTCTTGGGATTTGGCAGCAAACTTGGTTAAGTAAGACTTACCATTGTTAAGTATATAGCATTTACAACCAAAGATCCTGAAATAGGATAGATTTGGTTTTCTGCCTTTCACAATCTCATAGGGGGTCTTGTTGTGACTTTTGGTGATAGTAGCCCTATTAATTACATGGCATGCAGTGTTTACTGCCTCAGCCCAGAAATATTCTGGGAGAGATATGTCACTTAATAGGGTTCTACCAGCCTCTATTAAGGTTCTATTTTTCCTCTCAGCAATGCCATTTTGCTGAGGTGTTCTTGGTGAAGAAAATTCCTGAAATATCCCAAACTCTTCACATAGCTTTGTCATACTATCAGACTGGAATTCAGTACCATGGTCACTTCTTACTTTGACCACTGTACTGTCTAACTCATTCTGAATTTGTTTGACAAAATTATAGAAGATACTAGGTGTTTCAGATTTCTGTCTAAGGAAGAACACCCAGGAAAACCTTGAGTAGTCATCTACAACCACAAATGTGTAGACCTTCCTACCTAGGATGTGAATTCGCATAGGACCAAAGAGATCCATATGCAAGACGTATAAGCACCTCACAGCATCTTTGTTCTCAATGCTATTAAAGATGGATCTAGTCTGCTTGCCCATTTGACAAGCTGAACATATCCCATCTTTAATACACTTAACCTGAGGACCATTCCTCACTAACTCTTTGCTATAGAGTTGACCAATTGTCTTGTAGTTGAGATGGGCTAGCCTCTTGTGCCATTTGACACAATGAGAGACTTTCTCATCAACTACAAGACACATTGGAGAACCATTATTCTCACACATAATGTCTAGACAATAGACATTTCTCTTCCTATAACCTGTCAAAATGATCTCTTGATCATTTGACCTCCTGATATGACAACCATCTTTGACAAATGAGATGTCATATCCTAAATCACTCAGTTGACTTATACTAATAAGGTTGTGTTTCAAACCTTTAACATAAGCCACTTGAGTAATTGTAATAAGGTTGCTAGAAATGTTACCAAAACCTTTGATGATTCCTTTTTCAGAACCACCAAAGGTGACTTTAGGACCATCCTTAATTGGTGTGTAGTCCTTTAGCAATCCCCTAGTTCCAGTCATGTGCCTGGAACATCCACTGTCCAAGTATCATATTGGGGCATGGTCACTTGGATTCACCTGCAAAATAGATTAGTTAACCTTAGAACCCAAAGAATTCTTGGGTCCTTGGTGCTGGTTAGTTTGCCTCTTAACAAAGCTACCTGCAGATCTTCCAACAGGCAGTTTGCTACTCACTTTGGCACTAGAATTGTGCTAACAGTCCATGGCAAAGTGGCCCACCTTGCCACAACACCAGCACTCAAATTTGTTGTACCTTTGCTTAGGTACAACCCTAGCTGTTTTATCTACATCAGGCTTGTTGAGTGCTGGGGCTTTGCCCTTAGTCTTGGACTTTACAGTCCTAGCAGGTTGTGTAAACCCTAATCCAGTTTTACCCTTTTGATGTACAAATTCATCTATCAAAGGTAAAACAGACTTTGGTTTAGAAAACCTTGCAACTATGTCTCTCTCTTTCTGAAGACTAATCTCCAGATTTCTGATTTGATCATTCTTGAATGTTACAGTCCCCATCTGAATAACAGTTATGTTCTTCAGTCTGGCTATTTCATTTAATTTTTGATCAATCAACTTATCAAAATCTATTGCAGCAACTTTAAGATTAGCAATCTCCTTAGCCTGACTCTTGGTCAAGGATTTGCTTCTCTTTAAAGCTTGCAACACTACTCTATATTCATCAATCAATTGATGAATATCTCCTTCAGATTCAGATTCACTCTCATCACTTGATGCTGATGAATCTGATTCTGAACTAGCACTAAAAATTGAACTTAAAGAACAATTTTGTACCTGACTAGGTCCAGGCTGCTCCTGGATTTTGTCACCTTCAGATAAGGCCATCAGTCCCTGGCACTGATTGTCCTCATGCTCATATATAGAGTTCATTAGCTGGATGAACTCCTCTTCCTCTTCTTCAGCAAACAGTCCTATGTAAGCTTCAGCTTCTGAACCAGTTTCTGAAGAAGATATATCTGACAGGATTTTGTCCTTCTTGGCAACAAAGGACCTTTCCTTCTTGCCCTTGATTTGAGTCTTCTTCTTATCTGTTGACTCTCTCCTCTTCTCTGGACAGTCAGCTACAAGATGTCCTTGTTTGTTACAACAATAACAAACTATCCTTGAAGATGAAGTTCTATTTGACTTGGGCTTTCTCATGTCATTCTTTGAGGACTTCTGTGAAGTGGATGGCTTAGTCCTCCACTGTTTCTTCTTTAGGAACTTCTGAAAATGTCTTGTGAAGGCTGCAAAGACCTCATCACTCTCACTGCTTTCAGAGTTCCTGCTTTCTGATTCATCTGACCCAGTCTCAGCCACTTTTGGAGGTGGAGATGGAGACTTACTTTTATATTTCTTGGTGGCTTCTGTCTTGAATGCCACAGCTCTTTCTTTATGCTCTATTCTGGTAGTCTTCTCCTCTTCTTTCCTTACCATTAGCTGCATTTCATAAAATAACAGCTTTCCAAACAAAGTTGGAGGAGGAATATCTGCTAACTTGGCCATTTCCCTTATGGAACAAATCTTGGTGTCCCAGTCCTGTGTTAGGGACCTCAAGAACTTATTATTCAGCTCATAATTGCTGAATTCTCTTCCATAGGACATTAACTCATTAACTATCCTATAGAATTTCTTTAAACACTAATTTATGCTATCAGACCTGCCTTGCCTGAAGCTCTCATATTCTTGGTTTAACAAAGACTTTCTGTCATGTCTAACTTCTTCTGAACCCTCCATGTACACTATCAGAGTATCCTACATCTCCTTTGATGCTTTACAGTGTAAAAAGTTCTGAAATGTAGCATCATCTATGGCACTTACAATGATATTCTGAGCCCTTTTGTCCATTGTAGCTAGAATAATCTCATCTTTTGTCATTTCAGAAAAGTCCTTAGGTGTTCTCTGATTTGCATCCAGGACTGATACTTTCATAGGCACATATGGCCCTTCTTTAACTGTGATATAGATTCTAAGGTCAGAGGCTTCCATAAATAACCTAACCCTTTCTTTTCAGATGCCAAAAATCTCCTTTCAACAAATTGACAACTTCATGGAACCAAGTTCTTTATGATTCTCTGTTGAACCCATTTTCTTGATTTTCTTGATTATGCTGAATCTGTCCTTGATTTCACTGAATCTGTCAACAGGATCTACTCAGACAGTTATGTCCCTTTTTTGAGTAACCTCCCTCTGATACCACTTGAAAGAAATTGTACCTAATCACCTAGAGGGGGGGGGGTGAATAGGTGACTTTATCTTTTTAAACTTTTAGGCAGATTATATCACAGAATTATAAATAATACTTCACAGCACTTCAGCACAGCAATCACAGAATCACATACACAGAGTACACATAGTTTTATAGTGGTTCCCCAAGGTTTGGGTACATCCACTTTCCCCCTTCGCCTATCTAGTAGTGTACTAGATTCGGCCAAACTCCTCCACTATTACTCAGATCCTCAGATCTTACACTCAGAACCCCAACCAGGTTCCTACAGCTCAGAGTGATCCCACTCTTACAACTCAGGCTCAACAGCCCTACCACTCAGTCTTCACAAAGACCTACACTCAGCCACAAGGCTTACACTCAGAGATATGAATCTCCTACACTCAGGCACACAGGCCCAACCACTCAGCCTTTATAATTTCAGGCTTACAACTCAGATCCCTAAGGATCCTACAAGAAATTAAGAATACAATGTATATAACCTCAACTCAGATTAAGAGAGAAGAGTTGACAGGTTCTTGATGAGTTCTTGAAAGAACTCTGCTGAGATCAACCTCACTTGGCTTTCTTCAAAGCTTCTTGAATGTAGAAAACAATAGGGTTGAGTCTCTCTGCATCTGATCTTCAATCACTGCAACTTAAGTTTCAGATCTCAATCTGTAACCTTCTTCACAGCCTGGTTCCAATAGTTGTCTTCTTGGAAGGAGCTCTCTCTCTCCAACTTCTTAGATCTTCACTTGAATTAATTCTTCAATGAATTGCTTGATCTTCTTCTCTTATTGATGTTGATCTTCAATGATCATCTCTTTCTGTTGACAGAATAAGCCTATATATAGGCCTTCTTCATGGTGACCGGCTGATCCGGTTTCTAACGACTTTCTGACAACTCTGACAGTTGCAGTAGACCGGCTGGAATGGCAGCTGTCATGTCATCCAGTCACTTCTTGAAATATCTGTAACTGTCTGAAAGTGTCGAGATAATCTGTCTTTAAGTGTCGACACTTATAGACCAAGTGTCGACACAAGTTGACTAAGTGTCGACACTAGCCGTCAAGGTGTCGACACAACTCCTTGTGTTGTAGAATTTACTTCTTGACACAGCTTCTTCAACATGTGTCATCACTGATATTGTGTGTCGACACAACTCCTTGTTCTTCAGTATTTAGTTGAATTCTGCTAAGTGTCGACACACCTTCTTTGTGTCGACACATTTTCTTATGTTGAACTTGTTCAGTGTCGACACATCTTCTTGCTGAGTGTCGACACAGCTCCTTGTGTCGACACATTCTTCTTGTGTTGAGACTTTGGCTGAGTGTCGACACATCTCCTTTTTGTCGACACTTGTACTTAGAATTTATTGAACTTTGCTGAGTGTCAACACATCCTCCTAGTGTCTACACTTTCTTCATGTGTTGATTCTTCTGTTGAGTGTCGACACATTCTTCATTATGTCGACACTTGTACTTATAATTTGTTGAACTTTGCTGAGTGTCGACACAGCCTCCTAGTGTCAACACTTTCTGATGTCGACGATGTTCCTTTAGGTGTCGACACTGCTTCTAAGTGTTGACACAGCTTTACTGGACATTTCTTCATTGAGTGTCGACACAGCCGGTATGTGTCGACACTTTCCTTCTGGTGTCGACTCAGCATCCCTAGTGTCGACACAATTACTCCAAGTGTCGACACTGCTTCTTTGGGTGTCGACAAAAGTCTTCTTAAGTGTCGACACTTTCCTTCTGGGTGTCGACACATGGACTTAGAAATTTTTCAGCTTTCCCCGCAAATACTTAACCTGCACAACTAAACTCAAAACACATCAAATACATTTTGATGTATATCATTGAGTAGGGTGAGGCTTCTTCAAATCAGGTACATTTATTCCAATGTACCCAACAAATAGCTACCAAGCGAGTATTCAGATGGCGCCTTTTGAGGCCCTATATGGTAGAAAATGTCGCACGCCATTGTCTTGGTTAGAAACGGGTGAGTCAAAGTTGTATAAGCGATCTGAAGTGGAGGATGCTACTTCTTTGGTGAGAACCATTCGGGAAAGGTTGCTTATCGCTCAGGACCGACAAGCAAAGTACTATAATGCCAAGTATAGGAACGTGGAGTTCGCTATGGGCGACTATGTGTACTTAAAGATCAAGCCGTTCAAGGGTGTCTCGCGGGTGCGGCGACTGAGAAAGCTAAGCCTGAGGTACCTTGGGCCGTTTGAGTTTCTGGAGTGATTCGGTGAAGCGGCCTATCGGTTGAAGCTTTCAGTGGAGCTTAGTGGTTTATATGATGTATTCCATATTTCGGTACTTTGGAAGGTGGTGCAAGAGCCTACGCAAGTGATCGCGGTCGATCAAGTGCCGGTGGATAGTGGGTTGACGACAAAGGTCAAGCCCGTGCGGATTGAGGACTCGGAGGTCAAGAGGCTACGCAATAAAGAGATCAGGATGGTCAAGGTCCGGTGGGACAATTGCGGTCGTGAGGAGATCTCTTGGGAGCAAGAGCAGACTATGCTTGACGAGTATCCGAAGTTGTTCCGCTCAGGTACAAATTTTGGTTTTGTACATGTCTTTCCTTTATATAATTTCGAGGACGAAATTCTTTTAATAGGGGGAGAGTTGTAACGCCCCGAAACTCAAAGGAGCGACGGGGGACATTTTGGGCCAGTTTTGGGTTCTGGCTGCAGGCACACGGCCTGGGACACGGGCATGTCCCAGGGCGTGTCAAGCTTGTGTCGACACTGAGCCGGGAAGTCGACACTTTGGACTCGACATTATGTCGAGACTGGGCACACGGCCTGCGACACGGGCGTGTCACAGGGCGTGTCGCAGGGCGTGTCGACCCGTGTCCACACTTAGCCCGCGAAGTCGACACTCTGCGTTCGACGAAGTGTCGAGACATGGCACACAGCCTGCGATACGGGCGTGTCGCAGGGCGTGTCAACCCGTGTCGACACTCGTCCCGGGAAGTCGACCCTTTGCTCGACGATGTGTTGAGACAAGGCACACGGCCTAGGATACGGGCGTGTCAAAGGCCGTGTCATCAGGTCGACGATCTTCGCTCGACGAAGTGTCGAGTGTCGAGACCGTGTACACGGCCTGGAGCCCAGGCATGTTGAGGTGACACGGGCAAGGACACGGGCGTGTCCTATTACCCGTGCAGTGCTCGGGTTGTTTTTGGTGAAAATCGATGGGGGTACACGGCCGGCCACACGGCCGTGTCAGGTGGAACACGGGCGTGTCAGGTCGAACACGGGCGTGTTCGATACCCGAGTGTTGTTCCAGGCGAATCGATTTTGACGGCGAATGAGGCACATGGCCCTGGACACGGGCATGTGCTAGGCCGTGTTCGGTCCAGATTGGGCATTTCAGTCCCGAATCAAAGCCGTTCATTTCTTTAATTGATGATCCAAAGGCTGGGGGTTGTTCCTGAAGGGATATACCCGGGATTGGACTTAGAAACCCTCACTTTTCATAAGTTATTATCTTTCTAAAAGCTTAGAGAGAGAGGAGAGCCAAGGAAGGAAGAAGGAGCTAGATCCGGCCATTGGTGGAGCTTCGAAGCTCCAAATCGCGAGCCGACTCCGGATCCACGGAGGCAAAGCTAGTGCGGTGCTTTTCATCCGCTTACTTTTCCATGGCGCCAAAGAGGAATGCTAGGGTAACGATTCTCTTCTTGAGCATGAGTAGCTCTCCTTATTTGCATAGGAAGCCCGCTCTCGCGAGTTTGCGGTGAGTTGGAGGCGTTCCTTCGGGTAGATATGTGAAGTCCCCATTGTTTAGAGTCCGTAAGCGAGAACGGACATAGGCATGATGTGTGAAGCCTACCCGGACATGTTGGTCTGGATCGGTGATGTTGCATTGCATAAATGCCGGAGAAGACTCCGCGCGATTGATTGTTTTTCGGGTTTTCTACGTGGTAGATTGCAACAGGGAGCCTTGGGGATTAACCCAAAGGTGCACCCAAAAAACTGGGCGGATGCGTGATCTTGCCAATTTGTGGGCCTAGGTGCCAACTAGTACATAACTGGGTTATGTAACATTGTACGTTCGAGTCACGGTCTTCGGGGAAACTTAACTCGTGCCGATGATATTTAAGTGTCGTGGCAAGTGAGCAACGGGTTGAGTGGGAACCGTTCCTGCATTATGCCGAGGGCATAGAGGTCGGGTCTTTCTGTCGATGACATTAAAGTGTCGTGACATAGGCTGTTGATGACATTAAAGTGCCGTAACGTCTGCCTAAAAGACCATTTTGCTCACGAGTTATTGTCGTCCTGGAGATGGTGGTGAGTTAGTGGCTTAGACTGCGATCACCGAGAATGTGCCCTGAGAGCACGGGGCATGTGGCCATGCGTGCCAACGCCTGTGATGCATTGAGTTGTTATATTGCTCGCTTATGCTAATGAAATGCAGGGAAGGAGCATCGCTGCCCCGAGCTGGGGGCGAGATCGTTAGAATTTGGTCAGCATTGCTGACCGTTGCCTTGTTTTGCCACCGTGCGGTGGTTTGTTATTTGCAGGTGCTGCTGGACCAAGCGGTCAATAGCGGGCTAAAGAACAAGTGCGAAGCCGACCCTCCAAGGCCTATTTGGAAGTGTTTACTGTTTTATTCATGTATGACCGGCCTGCGTGCCGTGGTTGGTAAATCATGTAATATCAAGTGAAACATTTTGTAAGGCCTTAAGGCTTATGTTGGTATTTGTATAACATTACTATTTTGGATTAGTGGACATTCATGCTTTAGTGCTGGGTTCTTATTTGCAACTTTTATAAACTGCTTCCGCTAGAATTCTCTGTGTAGGACGTTGTGATTGGTTGGATGGTTTCCATGAGTAACCACCCGGTCTGTCTGTGGCATACGGCGTCGGACCCCGGTCGGACCTACTGCTATATGCTATGCGACGGATAGGGGGTATTACAGAAGTTACCACACAATTCTGCTTCTTACTTCTCCATGAAATAAGCCATCTACCGAGGAATTGGCACATCCCGGAAGTGCTTTTTCTATCGTCCCTGCTTCTTGCAAAATCAGCATCTAAAAAGCTAATTAGCTTGACATCATTACTTCTTGGGTACCATAAGCCAAGATTGGGTGCACCCTTAAGGTGTCTTAAAATTCGCTTTGTAGCAACGTAATGAGATTATATCTACTCCTCCCGGAAGGACTATTATCATACTGAAAAATAATGTTGCTAGTGCAAATCTATGATGACGACACATAATGATATTCGGGGGGAATATCGTGGTCGTATAATTCCCAGTGCGGGTTGATTATCTCTACTCCTCCCGGAAGGACTATTATCTTACTGAAAAATAATGTTGTCGGATTATCTAACTAAGGCGGCTATAAGTAAAAGCTTGAATATAGAATTAGAAAAAGTCGATGAAGAAATAACCCTCGGTATTGAATCGATTAAGACAAAAATAATTTTTATATAACTAGAGATCTTAAATTTCAAATTAATTAAAGGCAACTTGGCCATGGAGGTTCCACAAGCATGAGCTCACCTATCTCGAGGGCTATCGCTAACCTAAACATTATGACTATTCGACTGAGCTCTCGTTCTACGAAGGATTCCTCTTAATGACTGCATTACGTTAAGAACCCCGCTATTGGGTGGGACCCAATCTGGTAGAATTCCGCGCCTCCTCTCTCGAGGGTTAGTGTGGAACTCTGTTTACCTAAGGGTGATCGGTCCATATGCATGGCCACTCGGCTAGCTAGCGTATGGACAATGAAAATAGAGACCACACATCGATTTGTGGTTCTACGCATTGTATACCCAGGGTAAATCGTAAGTTCTTTAATTAAAGAGAAAACGAGGACCTTTAATTATTTAAAAAGATTTTATTTGTCCCAATGCTCTTCGATATAGAGGGCTAAGAATGATTAGCCACTCATCGAAATGGGCACATCTTATGAAAAGAATATTAACATAATTGAAATGATAAGTCCTACTCGAATGAGCAGGCAGAAAATGAAAGCGATAAATAGCAAGTACTACTCAAACGAGTAGGCGAGAAATGAAAGCAGTAAATGTGAGTCCTACTCAAATGAGTAGGCGGGAAATAAAAGCAGTAAAGAAAGCAGTAAAATGTGAGTCCTACTCAAACGAGTAGGCGGGAAATGAATGAGGTAAATTGCAAGTCCTACTCAAACGAGTGGGTTTGAAATTAAAGCGGTAAATTACAAGTCCTACTCAAATGAGTAGGTGAGAAATTAAAGCGGTAAATTGCAAGTCCTACTCAAACGAGTAGGCGGGAAATTAATGCGGTAAATTGCAATTCCTACTCAAACGAGTAGGCAGGAAATGAACAGTCCTATTCAAACGAGTAGGCTGGAAATTAAAGCCGAAAAAGCTAACTCATAAACACACACACACAACTTGAAATTAAAGTAGAAAAAAGCTAACTCATACACTCACACACATAACTTGAAGGAAAGCAAGAAAAAGCTAACTCATACACTCACACACACAAGCAAAAAAAGAGAAAAGCATCGAAAAATTAAAATGTTTACATTTTTACCGTTAGAATTTGCTGGAAATGCTTAAAAATGGAAATAAAAATTGTTGGAGCAAAATAGTTATTAAATAAAGACGAAAATCAAAGGGTTTGAAAAATTGAAATAACATCTAATTCATTCGTATAAGTTTGTAAAAAATGATTAAAAAGTGGAAGAAAGTGAAAAAGAAGCAAAAGTTTTGCAAACTAAAAAAAGGAAATACTAAGGTAAAGAGAAATAAAAACCACTTTAAAACCATTTTACAAATCCATAAGGTTGAATAAAAAGCATAAAAATCCCAAATCTAAACCAATCTAAGGAATATGATAAGAAAAAAGGCTATAATAACGACTAGTAAATTTGAGAAAATCTAAAATAAAGCTAAGCGATTTTTTGATTTGAAAGCATAAATTCCATAAAGCTAACTCATACACACACACCCCCATACAAGAAAAACAAAAAAGAAGATACATAAGATTGCTGAAAGAGAGGCACTCAGAGGCATTCCAGTATAATATAAGGATGAAAAACTAACAAATTTTATTAAGAAGAAAGTTTGATTACAAAAGCTAAAACAAACACAAAAAGGAGGGGGGGAATAATCCTTACATAGCACAAAAAGCCTCCTAGAAGCAGCCCAAACAGCAAAATGGCTCTAAAATTTGAACCCATGGCTCGTACAGCAAGGTTCTATTTATAGGAAAAATATCATATTACACGCCCTGGTCTTGGTCGTGTAGGGGGGCGTGTCAGTACTAGCACTGAGGTGAAGCTGAGAATTTATTGTCGATTGAATTTGGGGGAGTTTGGATCTGTATGGTGGAGCTCATATAATGAGCAAAAGGGACTGAAATATTCTAATGCAAAAGCGTTGAGTTAACTCAGCACCTTAGCATAGTCGTCGAACTCAGTTCGATGAATTTGTCCTCTAACACAGATTCGTCGAACTACGTTCGACGAATTGGCCTTTGGCGCCTATTCGTCGAACTTCGTTCGACGAATTGGCCCTTAACGCTTATTCGTCGAACTTCATTCGACGGTTTTGGCCTTTGGCGCAAATTCGCTAAACGTTGTATATGTCCTTTGGCGTTGAGTATGTTGAGTTCACTCAACGCCGTGGTGTAGAGAGGCATTGACGGCGTTGAGTCAATTCAATGCTTTCATCGATTCAAGTGTTGTTTCGGCTGGAGGTTGGCGTTGAATTCATCATATATCTCATAGATATTCGAAGATTCGTCCAGACAAACTGTTGTCTGATCGAAGGTCGTTTGTCTAAGTCCTTGGTCTGTGATAAGAGACAGTCCACTTTGTTTATTCCCTTTGGGTATAAATAGAAAGTTTTATGGTTTGATAGATATGCGATCATTCTTCTGTCTGATCACACGAGCCGTACTGTGTGAAAAGATCGATAACCCTAAAAGCCCGAAGGAAATAGTTCTGTCTTTTTCTTTACCGATCCCGATATAGGCGAGTATCGCCGCCGCCTCTCTTATAATAGATCTAGCAGTCTGTGGAGATGCTAAGTGTCCTCTCCCAATCTAGAACTTATGCGACAAGTTACTACGGGTTCTCCCGATCATGCGGATTACTGTAGAGGCGAGGATATACTTTCAGTGCTTAAGACTCTAGCCGTTGAATATCCGACCCAATTCTTCTGGAGTATCTAGGTTGAGTTGAGACTCAATCCCTCAAAGGTAATTTTTATTACAGCATGCTTTACTTCTTGATTCATGAATATTGTCAGATCCGAACTTGTTTGGGTTTTACTTGTTCTTATTTTTTGCTGCGTGCACAAGTGTTCTGTCATCCATATAAAACCCAATAGTCGTAACTGATGTCCTCTATCGTGCGGCATTAGAGTCCTATTGTGCGAAGGTAGCGATCCCAAAATTACGTGGCCATGTGTTGGCATGTGATTGGAAAGTTTGGGCGGTACCGCGCGGCGGTAGTTAGTTACCGCACGGCAGTAGCTCGGTATATATGCCTATTTGGCCGTTTTCACTTCATTTTCTTTTTATTTTGGAGTTGGCCTGAGTTCCTGGAGGTGGAGCAGCGACTCTGGAGGGTAAATCTTGTCGTCATTGAAGTTTTGAAGTTCTGATTTGCAAGCCGAGTCCGGATCTATTGAGGCAAGGTCGTTGCGGTTGTGTTCATCCGTCTAGATATTTGGCATGGCACTAAAGAGAGTGCAAAGGGTAACGATTCTCAACTTGGACTTGTAAAATCCTCTTCCTTTTGCATAGGAAACCCTCTCCCACGTGCATGCGGTGAGCATGAGGTTTTCCTTCGGGAAGATACGGTATATCCCCGTAGTTTTGCATATAGAGTTCGGAATCGAAGTACGAACATAGGCATGTTATGTGAAGCCCATCTGGACAAGTTGGTCTGGATTGGTGATGTTTTATTATGCTTATATTGGCCGGAGAAGACTTTGTGATGTTTGTTTTTCGGGTTTCTACCCGGTAGATTGCAATAGGGAACCTTGGGGACAACTCCAAGGAGCAACCAGAAAACTAGGCTGAATCATATTTCTACAAGATACCACGCGGTGGTAGTGATACCGCAGTCAGTAGCTCCTTGGGAGCAGTGATTGTGTCATGTGTCATGGAGACACCTGGGGCCAGTGATTATGGCATGTGTCATGGAGACACCTGGGGACAATGATTATGGCCTGTGTCATGGCGACACCTGGAGCCAGTGATTTGTTACTGAGATCTTTGATAGCCCAGCTTAGTGGCTTGAGAGCCTGTAACGTCCCAATTAGCGCTAGGCCCCTCATGCATACTTTTAAGTCAGGAGAGCTAACTGGGGCTTAGGGAGTGCTGGCAGTTAGGTCTGCACTCGACTAAGGGAGAAGAAGTTGGCACAGAGTAGGATATGTGTAGTGACACGGGCGTGTCCCTACCCATGTGTGTGTATTCATCGATCAGAGCTCGACTAACACCGTCGGTCATATTCCTCCCGAGCAGGACATAGGTTGAGACACGGGCGTGTCCCTACCCGTGTGTAGCTCGACGATTCGTCCAACAGAGCTCGACGATTCGTCGACCATGCTCCTCCCGAGCAGGACACGGGTAGAGACACGAGCGTGTCCCTACCCGTGTGTGTGTCCAGGTAGTAGCTTGATGATTCTTCGAGCAGAGTTCGACAAATCGTCGACCCTGTTCCTCCCGAGCAGGACATGGGTAGTGACACGGGCGTGTCCCAACCCGTGTTTATCCAAGCAGCAGCTCGATGAATCTTCGACCACGCTCATCCCAAGCACGACACGGGTAGTGACACGGGCGTGTCCCTTCCTGTGTAGTTCAATTTCAGGTTTTGGGATATTTTTCGGCCATGTCGTTTTGAAGGGGCTCATTTACTAAGTTGATTGGCAGTCCAATGACAGGCCGACACGTAGCTATGTAGTTTCCCAACTTCCCATATGAAAAGGGGAGAAAACCCTAGTTGTTTCTAGTCTTCCTTCCAAGCTGTCGCTGTAGGAAATTGCTAGAGAGGAAAAAGGTGCTGGAGCCAATTTTCTTCCTGTGAAGGATGAACACCAACCAGCGGGAAGAAGATGTCGCCAAGAAGGGTGACAAGATCCATGGCTAGAAATGGTGGAAACGCTGGAAACGAGGTGAGCTTCCTACCCTCTGCCTTGGTGCTAGATCTTTAGTTATTTTTAGGAGAGATATCGACTCAAAATGGTCTTGATTTGTGAGAAGAAGGTTTCTAGAAAAAGGCCATGCTAGGACTTGTGTCCTAGGAATTAGAGACTTCAACCTTTCACTCACTTCGAATGTAGTTTGTAGACTGGTTTCGTGAAGCGAAGTGGCCTTATGAGGGTGAATAATGGAGGATAAATCCTGGAAGTTATTTAAAAAGTTTGGTTGAAGGAAGAAGATGAACTGATGTTGTCTGATCTTCTTTAAGATGCACGCAGTAGCCTTCGAGGCCGTTTTCAGTCATGATGCGGCCAGATCTAGGCTTTCGACTAAACACAAAAGTCACAACCCTTGGAAAAACCTGTCCAACGAGTGGTTAAACTCCTTCACCGGATTCCTGTAGTCTCAGGAATCCCCGTTTGAAGTTGTTGCACAATAATCATTCTTGTACATGTAATTCTTGTGTTTGTTTTGTATTGGTAGAGGGATTATAGTACAGTAATGTTAATGTTTGTGGAATTTAGACTATAAATGATTGGGGTGAAATATGTTAATGACATTTTTGGTTAGTCCCTTAATGAACAAATGGTGTAGTAAGGTGCACTCAACCGAGGTGATTTGGTGGAGGTTAGAGAAAGATTTAAATATGTGAAATATTGAGAACATACTTGACAGTGGTAATGTGTTGAATAATGATGAGCTTGGCTTGAACATGTTATATATAATTGGTAATGACTGTTACGTGCAAATGGTCGTGGTCTTAGATGATGAATGTGTGAAATAGCCTTACACTAATAATGAGCCCATAAGTACCTTGGGGCACAGGGTTGTGAAAGTGTGTAAGTGTGGGGGTTTTGATCGCACTGGTTTGGTAATGTTGAGAAGAGACGTAAGTGGATGGTTGGGCTTCGTCCTCGGTGTTCATTCCCGAGGCTCCTTCCATGCCACGATGATGTGAAATTGCATGCGGTGTGAGTCGACACGCGGTGTCGTAATCCTAGGTTAAGGATAGTGTGGCAGGTCTATGGGCTCTCCAGTAATCACATCGATGGGAGTTGACAGATAAACTTTGGGTGGTTGGGCTTGGTCCTCGGTGCTCATTCTCGGGGCTCCTTCCGTGCCAAGTGGACAGTTGGGCTTGGTCCTCGTGCTTTTTTCGAGGCTCCTTCCGGGTCACAACATGGGCCAGTTCGGGGCTTGGTTCTCGGTGCACATCTACCCGAGACTCCCGCTGATCCGTAGTACGCATGGGAGCTCCGTTGTTATGTTCTTAGTGTTGAGGCGTACGCAGGCCTAGGCTTGGTAGTGTGGATGCCCGCCTAGTAGTGGAGAAGCCTGTTCCACTGTCACCGCCTGGCCACGACGGTTGACGCCTGAGAGGTAAGCTACCTGCTCAAAAGGTGGGAACTACAAGTCTGTGTTGACATAGAAATTGCATGTGCGTGATCATGGGTGAGTCTTTGCATTGCATTCATATCATTACATTACATTGCATACACAAGATCCTTATCGTATAAGTTTGTATGAGCACTCTTATACAATGAGTTACTATACTGCTGAGCCGATCCTCAACTTATATGTCTATATGGGCATTCATATAAGTTAAATTACTTTTTGTTATACCTCTATATTTTTATACTGTTATAGATGGTAGAACTGCTAGAATAGATGGTTTACTCATTTATTGTGATGCTTATATACATTGATATTGTTCACTCTATACCACCTATTTGTACTTCTGCTCTACTTATACATGTTGTACCCTTGTTCCTTTCTCCGCCCGGTGCTGAGAAGTCGCCGGGAGAGCGGATGTGATATCCACTTAGTCTTTGTGACTAACGGTTGCTACGTCTCCTTTTAGGAGGAAACCCCGCAGTCAGAGCAACCGCAGATTTTACAGCAGGAAAGCTAGGCCAGGACGCCAAGGCCTTAATGGATGGTGTCGTCGCTACCCTCAGTCACCGAAGTGAGTTTGAGAGACTCTTTATGTAGCCCTTTGGGCAAGTTGTACTCGTACTATGATATTTTAGAAGCTTGTTGTAGCTTCTTTTCTTGATGTACTCATGGACTATGTTACTTATGTGTGGACTGAATTCTGTTTTATATTCTTGTTGGGTTGACAATGGTTGATATTGGTTATAGCCAGCGGGATAGGCATCTTGTACTACAGGTTAGCCCGTGTGCTAGCGCTACTGCAAGGCGGCTGTTTTGGGAATAAGACTCCCTCGTGCCATGTTTTGTGTTCTGAGAGGGGGGTCTTACAGAGCCACTTGTGTAAAGATTGGAAAAATGGGAATGGGGAGGCCGACCTACGTCGTGACTATTTGCTCGATGATGTAAGCAACAGGAAAGGGCCGACCCTACCGAGTGGCTATGTCGAGCATCCGTGGGTAGTGTTACCTGTCCTGCCATAGTTATGGGTCTTAGGCCATGTGCTGGCCATAAAGACTACCAATATGCTCATGTTGTTGCCTTTTAGAGAATTGTGGTGCGTCCCTGGGTTTTGCCCGGACACCAAGAATATGCCCTGAGTGCATGGGGTGTGTGGTCGTTCGTTCCTACGCCTGCGGTGAGGTGTGCTTAAACTGCACTTTCATTGCTATAGTTTGGTTTTGCTAATACAATGCAGGGAAGGAGCTCCGCCGCCCCGAGCAAGTGGTGGGTTCGTTATAATTTGGTCAGCACTAGCTGACTGTTGCCTTATTTTTCCACCGCTCTGTGGATTGTTCTTGCATGAATAGGTGAACCTAGTGGCAAGTAGAGGACTAAAGCCCTTGATGTTGTGCTGGACCTTGAAGGCCCAATAAAAGTGTTTATGTAACGCCCCCGATTTTCAGATGTTATTATGTGATTTGGTGTCGTCATATTTATGACGTCGGGGCATTACCCCTTCTTACGTTTTGTTGTCGACGCCGCACCGTTTGTGAGTGTTTGCGTCTGTCGGGTCCGTTTGATCCGATTTTGGGGTTTTGATTGAGTTGAATGTCTTCCTTGATTTAGAGGATGAGGTTTTGAGGCTTTGGACTTGTCCAATTTTAGTGTGATCTAAGCATTTTGGAGTCTCGACGTGTGTTTGGACCCTTGTGGTGATTTTTGCTTGTGTACGAATTTGATGTTGAGTCTCAAGTATGGTGCATCGAATTCTAGGGTGGTCTTCGTTGTTAAACTCGTAAATTCGGTGGGCGTTTGGGCCACTGTTTTGAAATGGTATTTTCCTCATTCAAATAATTTACATAAGATCATTATTATTAAATTTCAGCCTTATACCTCTTTTTGATTCTCGAGATGCCCCCTTGTAGGGTCAATTTTCGTCGAACAGAGGCGTCCGACGAATATTTGGGGCGTTCAAGGATCGTCGAACGGTGTTCGACGATTGGTGAGTTGGGCGTTCGACGAAGCGTCAAACGGGTCTGGGTTCGACTATGCCGAATATTTGGGTTTTGTGATTGACGAATTTCGAGCGTAGTTCGTCAAATGGAGATTTCCTTTTGCGTTCGACGAATTTCAAACAGAATTCGTCGAACGGGTCTTGTGTTCGACAGAGCATAGTTCGTCGAATGGAGTTTTCCTTTGCGCTCGATGAATTTCGATCAGAGTTCGTCGAATGGGTTTTGTGTTCGATGAATTTCGACCAGAATTCGTCGAACGGGATCTTTCTTCCTCCTTATTTTCGAGAAGTCTATATCAACTCTCGAGTAATGCTTCCAGTTCTCGGGAGGTCTATTTTTATACCCGAGTAATGCTTTTATCGTTCCCGAGATGTGCAGTCTTGCTCTCGAGAGGTCCCTTTTTCTTCTCGAGAAGGTTATTTTAGTACTTGAGATCTGCTCTTGCTCTCGAGAAGGCTGTTTTGTTCTCGAGAACTGCCCTTCTTGTTCTCGAGAAGATTCGCTTGTACTCGAGAACTGTCCTTGTACTCGAGAACTGTCCTTGTTCTCAAGAAGTTTTGGTTCTGTACTCGAGAGTTGCGTTTGTTGTTCCCGAGTGGTGCTTCCTTCTGTTCTCGAGTAATGCTTTTATACTCGAGAAATAACTTCTCCCTTACTCGAGAAACCTGTTTCTTCTACTCGAGAAAACTTCCTTTTGTTCACGAGAATTTATCTTCTACTCGAGAAATAGCACCATCCACTCGAGAAATCCATATTTCTCAAAAATTCATGTTCAGTTGAACCTCATCCCTTCACTTAAGTATACTAACACTTATATTATATTATTATTATTATATATAAGATAAATTTCTCCTTCTCCTCCTTAGACCGATTCTCTTCCTTCTTCCCAAACCAGAGCATCGTGAGCGAGAGAGAAAGTTTTCCGCGATTCTTTCGGTGGCCGCCGACGGTGCTCCGGTGCTCGAAATCTTCAACCGAATATAGATCCGGAAAGCTCTCATCGAGAGCTACGCCATCGTGGTAAAATCTTCCCCATTCCTTTAGTTTTTCTTGCTAGGGTTCTCGGCCCTAACTCCTAGTTTTTGGCCATTTTTTGTTAGATTTCATTTTTCCCTCGTCTTTCTTGGTCCCGATCTACGATGTGGTGCGATTTGGAGGCCTTCTCCGGTAAAACCAAGGCAAGTGATGGTTTCCCCCTTCTCTTCACTTCTTTATCCCGATTTGCAGAAATTTCTAACTCCTTGTTATCATGATTTTAATAACTTGCTGATTATAGTGTTGTTAGATCTCCTGTCTAATTCTATTTATGATTTTCATGTTCTTATTTTGCTACCTAGCCTTATTAAGTGCTAGATATTTTGATGATGTGGTTAAATCTCACTCTTGTAATCATTCCTCAACGTTTATGTAGGATGTGTTAGAGTTTATTTAGGATTGTAAATTCTTCCTAAAGGTTGACCAAACCGCTTCAACCTAGAATTATATAGAAGAATCCGATGTGTCATTGTTGTCTTGAGATTTATATCATGGTTTTCTTCGTGGTGATGTCGTGGGGCGAGACAAGCCGCCAAGACCTGATTGGGTTGTGGTCTACCCCTGAACTCTAAACCTGGATCGTTACGGGGTGTGACTTCATGATTTTCTTCGTTGCGAGTGTTATTTATGGGTGAATCCTCTGCCATAATGTTTTATCCCTCTTTTAGTACTTTGTGGGACTCTACCGGGTGTTTGGTCATTTGTAGTGTATGGTGGAGTATCCATTCTCCCCCGCAATTATGATGGATTAAATTATATCTGAGGGGGTGTGTCCAGTTGATTTGACCACCCTGCCCATTGTTTTGTTTGGGTGGAGTTGACCACAGGTGGCTAATAGAGTTTTGTCTTCTTCCTGATGTTTTAATCATGACCTTTCCCCCTTATAGTCTTGTGCATTTGGGGTACTTTTGTTGTACGTGACGCTTCATGTATATGATCCCTTTTTTACTTTGGTACCTTACTATTGTACTTAATTTAAGTATCTTTCCTTTGGTCTTGGGTTGGTACCCCTTGACTTTGTTTACTTGTGGCTTACTTTCTGTCATCACTTATACATTCTTGCTGAGGTGTTCTGTTTTTTTTAAATGCCTCAGGTTCAGAGTTGTAGCTGATTTCGGTGCTGGTTTTGTAGTTCCTAAGCAGCTATGTTGGCTGTGGTTTTGCATCGCCATAGCGAGGAAGACTGTTGTTTTAGTTTGCTTTACTAGTTCAGACATACTTTGTTTTATATGGGTTCGTTTCAGTTCGTTGACACCCACAGGATTGTTGATTTTGGATGCTTGCAAGCTGCTTAGTTGTTTTTCTTTCTGTGTATTTGGATTACTTGCTCTCTTGGATGTTTTATGCTAGTATTGCATGATAGGTATTTTCAAGTATAAAAATTACTATTACTACATCATGTATTGCACGTTTTAAAATGTTAAATCACTACATTTAACGACCGTAAAAAATTCTACTTTCATGTATGATGTCTAACATTGTAAAAGAAGTATTTTTCGCAGTGTTTAACTACTTTTCTCATGGACTAGATGAGCCACTAAGACGAGGGATACGGCCAACTACTACACTTAAACTGAATTTGCCTCTAAATAACACAAAGATCTTTCTTCCTGGTCAAGTAGGAGTTTTGCTTGAGCATCCGCAGTTATCCCCTACTGACGTGGCATCATGACACGCATTTTTCCCTTACTCTGATATTCCTTTAATGGCAGTGAAAAATACGGGTTGTGATAGTTGGTATCAGAGGGAGGTTGGTTTGACAACTTGGTCAAACCATCCAATCTCTTATAGTTTGTTTCCCTTCATTCATTTGCATACACATACTGATGTGTCATCAGTACGTCTTAATTGAAGTATAGTCAATACATTCATAGCATGATAGGAAGTATACGGGGCATATTATGTAGTATGTGATGCATAATATCTGTTTATGTTTGGATCCTCCGAAGGAGGAAACATGTGACAATTATGTGGTATGGGATGTATAACCATCATCACATGGGTGTCCATTAGCACGTTTTTTTTTCTCATTGCATGCGATGTTATGTAGTATGGGATGCATAACATTTCATGTGTACTTTGCTCATACATGCATTAAGGCCTTTTTAGAATGCATAGCACTACATACATAGCATATCATCGCATAAGCATGCGTGCTAAGTTAAGGTTTACATGATGACAAATGTACACACATGATTTTAAATAAGAATAAAGAATTCATGCATTCATATCATAGGCACATGAGTAAATAGGATGAGAGGATATCATCCTAAGTAGGACATATCATCATAATCATAAAGCAAGTTTGCAGTAAAAGCAAGTGTCTTTAAAGTATGGTCTGAACTAGTTGTGTGGCCTAGCTGTAATCTAGGATTTTTGATGAGTCATTTGTTACATTTTAGAAATGCCAGCTAGACGTCCTGTGACAAGGTCGACTCTCCAGTCAGAGGGTGAGTCGTCTGGTGTACAAAGTGATGCGGTGTTCGAGAGTTTGCGTCAGAGTAAGGAGGCTCTGTTGAGACAGTTAGTTGTGATGCAATCACAGATTTAGTCCTTGTTGTCTGCCTCTCCCGCGCAGCAACCCTTAGCGCAAGATTCTACTGCGGTTCAAGCCGTGCGTGCTAATCCTACTCCTCTGGTTCCCCCGATAACGTTACCACCAGATATGAACCTTATATCGTATTTCCAGCGATTGATACCTCCCACTTATTACGGGAGTGCGGAATTTATGGTTTTGGATGACTGGATCATCGCTATTGATGAGATGTTCATGTATTCAGGGATTTCTGAAGCCCAGAAGGTAATGATTGCGGCCAACCAACTAAAAGACCTGGCAAAGGCTTGGTGGTTTTTGGAATAGGAAAGTTTGAAGGAAGGATGCTCTTGGGAGTCCTTCAAGATGATGCTGCTTAAGAATTTTCTACCCTCGATCAAGCAGGACCGTCTGATGTATAATTTTCTGCGTTTTAAGCAGAGACAACTCACTGTGAGCGAGTATGAAATTGAGTTCAGTAAGTTGAGCAGATTTTCTCCTGATATGGTAGCTTCGGAGGTAGGAAGAGTGAAGCATTTCCTCGGAGGATTAAGAAGCGAAGTCCAACAGTTGGCATGCGTTTATCTAGCTGAAAGCTATACTGAGGCAGTGGAAGCCGCTCTGAAAGTTGAGGCGATTGAGAATGCCAAGAATCGAGGTGTCGCGGCGAGAAAAGAGAAGAGGAAACACGATGAGGATGGAAGCTCTAGGGCATCTGGCCCTTCTTCAAAGAAAAAAAGTAGAGAAGTATGTAGATTTTGTGTTCGATCAGGCCACCCTTACGAAAGATATTTCAAAAGGACTGCCACCTAGAAGCAGAAACAGGTGCTCACCTTCCAAGTTGTACCCAAAGGAGATCTGGTGTGCACGTATTGTACAAGGAAGGTTCATGACGTGAGTCATTGCTAGTTGAAGGATAAGACTTGCTTCCAGTGCGGGCAGAAGGGGCACATGAAGACTTCATGCCCCCAGGCTCAGACTTCACTGTAGCTAGCCCCGCTTCCAGCTATGCTGCCGCCACCAAACTAGGATAGAGGAAAAGGGAAGCTGAATGTGGTGACCAGGTAGGAAGCTCAGACCTCTACACAAGTGATATTAGGTTACACCCTAGTTTAGTTTATTTTGCTCTCTACCATTGCCCTAGTTTTCATTCTTTTAGTTATGTATGCTATGATTTTAGGGGAGTTTAAGGTGCGGAATAGGTGGGTGCACGTTCTTTTTGATTTGGGTGCTACAAATTCCTTTGTCGCACGGAGTTTCGTAAATAAACCTCAATTGGACGTGCATCAATTAGGAGACTACTTCAACGTCAAGCTTCCCTCTAGTGATTCGATGATATCTAATTAAGGAGTTCTACGATGCCCTATTTATCTAAGAAATTTCCTAGCCTTTGTGTATTTGATGGATTTGGATTTGGCGGATTTTGATGTGATTTTTGGCATGGACTGGCTGTCCAAGTACGATGCGGTCATCCAGTGTAAGACAAAGCGACTAGACTTCAAGATGGACAATGGACAACCCATATGTGTCTATGGTTTTCAGGACATGGTTTCCTCTATTATTTTTGCGGTACGTGCTTGTCATGATATAGAGTCTGGTTGTGAGGCATATTCTGTTTCTATTTCGGTTCTGAAAATAGCTTTTGTTATAGCACGTCTTGAGGATATCTCAGTGGTGCGAGAGTTTCCAGATTTTTTTCCTGATTGTCTTCCAGGACTTCCTCCTGTGAGGGAGATAGAGTTTGTGATAGATCTCGAGCCAGGTACTCATCCAATTGCCAAAGCACCATACCGTATAGCTCCGCGTGAGTTGGATGAGTTGTGCAAGCAACTTGATGAGTTACTGCAGTGTGGTTTTATTAGACTGAGTTCTTCTTCGTGTGGTGCTCTCATATTATTTGTTAAGAAAAAGGATGGATCGATGAGTCTTTGCATCGATTTTAGAGAATTGAATAATGTGACCATTAAGAATAGATATCCCTTGCCAAGGATTGATGATATGTTCGATCAATTGTGTGGTAGCTCAGTATTTTCATTGATCGATCTTCGTTCAGGCTACCACTAGTTGAGGATTCGTGAGGCAGATATTCCACGGACCGCTTTTCGTTCGCGGTAAGTACATTTTGATTTTTTTGGTGATGTCCTTCGGTTTGACCAATGTACCCTCTACCTTCGTGGATTTAATGAATAGAGTGTTCAAGGATTTCTTGGACCGCTTCGTGATCGTATTCATAGATGACGTCCTTGTTTATTCTCTCAGTGTTGAGGAGCATACTCAACATTTGCGATTGGTTTTGTCGACCCTGAGGGAGCATAATTTATATGCAAAGTTGAGCAAGTGTCAGTTCTGGCTACCTCAGGTGTCCTTTCTGGGTCATGTTGTTAGCAAGAATGATATTTTTGTTGACTAGACCAAGATTTCTACTGTGATGAGTGGGAGAGACCTTCTACACCTAAAGAGATTAGGAGCTTCTTAGGTCTGGCTAGCTATTATAGAAGATTCATGGAAGGTTTTTCAGTGTTGTTTGCTCCTCTAACTGGACATACCCAGAAGTATACTGCGTTCATTTGGAGCGATAAGTGTGAAGAAGCTTTCTAGTAGTTGAAGAAGAGATTATATATTGCTCCAGTTTTAACCATGCCTATTGAAGGAGTTGAGTACACTATGTATCTGCATGAATCACACATCGGACTTGGCCGTGTTTTGATACAAAATGTAAAGGTGATTGCGTATGGATCAAGTCAATTGAAGATTCATGAAAGAAACTATCCTACGCATGATTTGGAGTTTCTGTTGTAATTTATGCGCTGAATCTTTGGAGACATTTATTGTATGCCGCGTTGTGCAAGATCTATACAGACCATAAGAGTTTGAAGTACGTCTTCACTCAGAAGGAATTAAATCTGCGCCAGCGTAGGTGGTTAGAATATGTGGTCGATTATGAAGTGGAGATTCTTTATCATCCGGGAAAGGCTAATGTAGTAGCCGATGCTTTGAGTAGAAAGACCGCCAAAAATTTTAATATGTCTATATAGCACTTGTAGAATCATTTTTGTTGATGGACATTGAGGTTGGGAGTAGTACTATGCCTGTTTGTTTAGAAGCAGAAGAGACTTCTTGGATTTCCCTTACTAGAGCACACCAGAAAGATGACCCAGATTTGTTATATCACCGGAATAGAACTGAGAAGAGAGAGCTGCATGATTTCTCTTTGCATGAGTTAGATGCTCTGAAGTATCGAGGTAGATTTTGCATTCCCGATTTTGGTGATATTCGGGCTAAGATTTGTACTGAAGCTCGTGGTTCTAGTGTTGCCTATCATCCTAGTTCCAATAAAATGTATAAAGATCTAAAGCAAATTGTTTGGTGCCATGAATGAAGAATGATATAGCGAAGTTTGTGTCGGAATGTTATATGTGTTCGCATGTTAAATCTGACAATAGACAGCTTAAAGGTAAAATGACACCGCTTGATATTCCTACTTGGAAGTGGGAGAGTATTGTAACATCCTAATTCACGCTAGGCCCCTCATGCGCACTTTTAAGTCAGGAGGGCTGACTAGGGCTCAGGGAGTGCTGGCAGTTAGGCTTGCACTCGATTAAGGGAGGATAAGTTGGTCCAGAGTAGGACATGGGTAGTGATACGGGCGTATCCATACCCGTGTGGTACACTGGTGTCCTTGCGTCTTCTTTGTGAGACTTCCAGAGAAGGATACGGGTAGTGATATGGGCGTTTCCAAACCTGTGTGGTTCTCTGGAAACCCTGCACATTGTCGTGTTCCTCCCGAGAAGGACACGGGTAGTGACACGGGCGTGTCCCTACCCGTGTGTTTCCAAGCAACAGCTCGATGATTCGTCGAGCAGAGCTCGACGAACATCGTCGACCAAAGAACGTGTTCCTCCCGAGCAAGACACGGGTAGTGACACGGGCGTGTCCCTACCCGTGTGTGTCCGTGCAACAGCTCGACGATTCATCGAGCGGATCCCAACGAACATCGTCGACCACGTTCCTCCCGAGCAGGACACGGGTAGTGACACGGGCATGTCCCTACTCGTTTAGTTAAATTTCTGGTTTTGGCGAATTTTTTCGGCCGCGTCGTTTTGAAAGGACTCATTTAATGAGTTGATTGGCGGTCCAATGACAGACCGACACGTGGCTATACAGTTACCCAACTTATCACATGAAAAGGGGAGAAAACCCTAGCTGTTTCTAGTCTTCCTTCCAAGCCGTGCTGTAGGAAATTGCTGGAGAGGAAGAACGTTCTGGAGCCAATCTTCTTCCCGGGAAGAACTAACACCGACCGAGGAGAAGAAGATGCCTCCAAGAAGGGTGACAAGATCCATGGCTGGAAATGCCGGAAATGCCAGAAATGAGGTGAGCTTCCTACCCTCTCCCTTGGTGCTAGATCTTTAGTTATTTCTGGGAGAGATATCGACTCAAAAGCGTCTTGATTTGGGAGAAGAAGGTTTCTAGGAAAAGACCATGCAAGGACTTATGTCCTAGGAATTAGAATCTTCAACGTTTCCCCCACTTCAAATGCAGTTTGTGGACTGTTTTCGTGAAGAGAAGTGGCCTTTTGAGGGTGAATTAGGGAGGACAAATTCTGGATGTTATTAGAAAGTTTGGTTGACGGAAGAAGACGAACCGATGTCGTCCGATCTGCTTTAAGATGCGCGCAGAAATCTATTTTCTACGCGCAGTAACCTTCGAGGCCGTTTTCAGAGACAATGTGGCCGGATCTGGGCTTTTGACTAAACATGAAAGTCGCAGCCCTTAGAAATACCTTTCCAACGTGGGATTAAATGCCTTCAACGGATTCTTGTAGCCTCGGGAATCCCCGTTTGAAATTGTTGTACAGTAATCATTCCTACACATGTAATTCTCGTGTTTGTTTTGTATCGGCTTTGGGTTTGTTAGGGAGATTGTAGTACATTGACGTTAATGTTTTGTTTAAATATAGTCCATAAGTGGTTGTGATAAATCCTGTTAATAACATTTGTTGGATAGATCCCTAATGAACAAATGGTGTAGAAAAG
Organism: Platanthera guangdongensis; assembly: GCA_039583875.1. Lineage (NCBI taxonomy): Eukaryota > Viridiplantae > Streptophyta > Magnoliopsida > Asparagales > Orchidaceae > Platanthera > Platanthera guangdongensis. The sequence goes on along the minus strand of CM077166.1, from coordinate 61,868,312 downwards.
TGTACTTGATCGAGGTGATGTGGTGGAGGTTAGAGAACGAATGGATTGACGAGTTGGCATGGTAGGAATGATTTAAATATGCGAAGTAATGAGGACGTACTTGACAGTGGAACGTGTTGAATAATGATTAGTTTGGCTTGAACATGCTGTATATAATTAATAATGACTGCTACGAACAAATGATTGTGGTCTTTAGATGATGGATTGTAAAGTATCCTTACACTGATAATGAGCCTTAAGTACCTTGGGGCACGGGGTTGTGAAAGGGTGTAAGTAAGGGTGTTTGATTGCACTAGTTTGGTAACACTGAGAAGAGACATAAGTGGACGGTTGGGCTTGGTCCTCGGTCTTCATTCCCGAGGCTCCTTTCATGCCTAGTGGACGGTTGGGCTTGGTCCCCGTGCTTTTTCCGAGGCTCCTTCCATTCCACGATGATGTGAAATTGCATGCGGTGTGAGTCGACATGCGGTGTCGTAATATTGGGTTAAGGATAGTGTGGCAGGTCTATGGGCTCGCCAGTAATCAAACTGACGGGAGCTGACAGATAGACTTTGGGCAGTTGGGCTTGGTCCTCGGTGTTCATTCCTGGGGCTGCTTTCGTGCCAAGTGTACGGTTGGGCTTGGTCGTCGTGATTTTTTCGAGGCTCCTTACGAGTCACAACATGGGCCAGTTCTGGGCTTGGTTCTCGGTGCACATCTACCCGAGACTCCCGCTGAGCTGTAGTACGCATGTGAGCTCCGCTATTGTGTTCTTAGCGTTGAGGCATACGGAGTCCTTGGCTAGGTAGTGTGGATGCCAGCCTAGTAGTGGAGATGCCCTCTCTACTGTCACCGCCTGGCCACAAAGGTTGATGCCTGAGAGGTTAGCTACCTGCTCGAAAAGTAGGAACTTCAAGTCTGTGTCGACATACCAGTTACATGCGCATGATCATGAGTTAGTCATTATATTGCATTCATGTCACTACATTACATTGTATACTCAAGATCCTCATCATATAAGTTTATATGGGCACTCTTATATGATGAGTTACCTTACTGTTGAGCTGACCCTCAACTTATATGTTTGTATAGGCATTCATATAAGTTGAGTTACTTTCTGATGTAGCTTTATGTTTTACATATACTGCCGTAGATGATAGAACTGTTAGAGTAGAATGTTTACTCATTTATTATGTTGCTGATGTATTTGACATTGCTCACTCTATACCACTTGCTTGTACTACTGGTTTATATTTATATATTGTATCCTTATTCTTCTCTCCGCCCGGTGCCGAGGAGCCGTTGGGGGTGCGGATGTGAAGCCACTTAGTCTTTATGACTAACGGTTGCTACGACTTCCTTTTTAGGAGGAAACCCCGCAGACTGGGCAGCAGCAGGACAGCCAGGCTAGGATGACAGGGCCTGAAGGGATGGTGCCTTCGATACCGTCAGTGACCGATGTGAGTGGAGAGACTCATGATGTAGACTTTGGGGCACTCGTACTCTGATACTATAGAAGCTTGATGAAGTTTCTTATATTTGATGTACTTTATTTAGACTTTTCTTGCTTATGTACGAATTTGACTCCTAATTCATGTTGTTGGTAGAGTTGGTATTGGATAATATTGTTTATGGCCAGCAGAATAGGCGTCTTGTGGTCCAGACCAACATGTGCGTTGGTGCCACCACAAGGCGGCTGTTCTGGGCATGAGACTCCCCTCGTGCAGTGTTTTGTGTTCCGGGTGGGGGGTCTTACAAGTATTTTGATGGATTTCGTCACCGGTTTACCAAGATCTCCACGTGGGCACGACTCTGTTTTGGTGATAGTTGATAGATTGACTAAATGTGCTCACTTTGTGACTTTTAAGATTTGGTATTCTATGATGAAGATAGCTGAATTATATCTTGGTGAGGTCATCAGATTACATTGAGTGACTGTCCTCATCGTATCAAATCGAGACTCTAGATTTACGTCTCATTTTTGGAAATGTTTACATGAGGGGTTCGGTACCAATTTGAGATATTCCACCTCCTATCATCCGCAGACGAACGGTCAGATGGAAGGAGTAAATCAGATCGTGGAATATATGATCAGGTGTTATATTTTGGATCACGGTGTTGCTTGGGATGAGCGTCTCAGACTCATAGAGTCTTCTTACAATAATAGTTATCAAGAGAGTCTGCAAATGGCCCCGTTTGAGGCCTATATGGGAGGCATTGTAGGACTCCTTTGTTTTGGGCTGAGGTTGGTGAGAGACCGTTGCTAGGTCCGGAGCCCTTGAAGAAATGGATTATGTTGTGACTCATATTCGAGAAAAGCTCCATATAGCACACGAGTGATATGATAAATATGCTAATCAACAAAGGTTTGATCTGGTGTTCGTTGTTGGGGACTTGATTTTTCTGAAAGTTTCTCTGATGTCTGATGTTAAAAGATTTGGAAGGAATCACAAGTTAGACCCCCGGTATGTGGGACCTTTTTAGGTTCTAGAGCGCATTGGAGTGCAGCTTATAGGCTGGAGTTTTCTGCTACCTTCCCTGGTGTCCATGATGTATTCCGTGTGAGCCAGTTGCGGAAGTATATTCGTAGTGATCGTCAAGTCCTTGACTTGGTGCCCCGGATTCAGCCCAACCTTAAGTACGTGGAAGAACCTATTCGTATTTTAGATTCTCAAGAACGAGTGTTGCGGAGAAAGACCATCCCCATGGTTAAAGTTCTGTGCAAAATCAAGTCGTCGAGAGCGTGACGTTGGAATTGGAGTCGGCGATGAGAGAATGTCATCTACATCTCTTCCCTTAGTTTAGGTATGTCTTCAGGTTCTTGATAATATTTGGTTTTTTCATTTTGATTTGGTCTTAATGTTGTGATAAGTTTCGGGACGAAACTTCTTTTTAGGGGGTGTGACTGTAACGCCCCCGATTTTCCAATGTTATTATGTGATTTGGTGTTGTCATATTTATGACGTCGGGGCGTTCCCCTCTTACGTTTTGTTGTCGGCGCTGCACCGTTTTTGCATTTTTTCGTCTGTCGGGTCCGTTTGATAGGATTTTGGGGTTTTGATTGAGTTGAATGTCTTCCTTGATTTAGAGGATGAGGTTTTGAGGCATTGGACTTGTCCAATTTTATTGCGATCCATGCATTTTGGAGTCTCGGCGTGTGTTTGGACCCTTGTGGTGATTTTTGCTTGTGTAAGCATTTGATGTTGCGTCTCCAGAATGGTGCATAAGATTCTAGGGTGGTCTTCGCTGTTAAACTCGTAAATTTGGTGCGCGTTTGGGCCACTGTTTAGAACTGGTATTTTCCTCATTCAAATAATTTTTATAAGATCATTATTGTTAAATTTCAGCCTCATACCTCTTTTTGATTTTCGAGATGCCCCCCCCCATGTAGGGACGATTTTCGTCGAATAGAGGAGTTCGACGAATATTGGGGTCGTTCGATGATCGTCGAACGACGTTTGACGGTTGGTGAGCTGGGCGTTCGACGAAGCGTCGAATGGGTCTGGGTTTGACTAAGCCAAACATTTGGGTTTTGTGTTCGACAATTTTCATTCGTAGTTCATCGAACGGAGCTTTCCTTTTGCATTCGATGAATTTCGAATAGAATTCATCAAACGGGTCTTGTATTCGACGAATTTCGAGCGTAGTTCGTCGAACGGAGTTTTCCTTTGCACTCGACAAATTTCGATCAGAGTTCGTCGAACGGGTTTTGTGTTCGACAAATTTCGACCAGAATTCGTCCAACGGGATCTTTCTTCCTCCTTATTTTCGAGAAGTCTATATCAGCTCTCAAGTAAAGCTTCTAGTTCTCGGGAGGTCTATTTTTATACCTGAGTAATGCTTTTTTCAATCCGGAGATGTGTAGTCTTGATCTCGAGAAGTCCCTTTTTCTTCTCGAGAAGGTTATTTTAGTACTCGAGACCTGCTCTTGCTCTCGGGAAGGCCATCTTGTTCTCGAGAACTACCCTTCTTGTTCTCGAGAAGATTCGCTTGTTCTCAAGAACTGCCCTTGTTCTCGAGAAGTTTTGGCTCTATACTGGAGAATTGGGTTTGTTCTTCCCGAGTGGTGATTCCTTCTGTTCTCGAGTAATGTTTTTGTACTCGAGAAATAACTTCTCCCTTACTCAAGAAACCTATTTCTTCTACTCGAGAAAACTTCCTTCTGTTCCCGAGAATTTATCTTCTACTTGAGAAATAGCTCCTTCCACTCGAGAAATCCATACCTCTCGAAAATTCCGGTTCAGCTGAACCTCATCCCTTAACTTAAGTATATTAACCCTTATATTATTATTATTATTATTATTATTATTATATATAAGATAAATTTCTCCTTCTCCTCCTTAGACCAATTATCTTCCTTCTTCCTGAACCAGAGGCATGAGCGAGAGAGAGAAAGTTTTCCGTGATTCTTCCGATGGCCGCCGACGGTGCTCCGGTGCTCGAAATCTTCAACCAAATATAGATCCGAAAAGCTCTCATCGAGAGCTACGCCATCGTGGTAAAATCTTCACCATTCCTTTAGTTTTTCTCACTAGGGATCTCGGCCCTAACTACTATTTTTGGCCATTTTTGTTAGATTTCATTTTCCCTCGTATTTCTTGGTCCCGATCTACGCCATGGTGCGATTTGGAGGCCTTCTCCGGTAAAACCAAGCCAAGTGATGGTTTCCCCCTTCTCTTCCCTTCTTTATCCTGATTTGCAGAAATTTCTAACTCCTTGTTATCATGATTTTAATAACTTGCCAATTATAATGTTGTTAGATATCCTGTCTAATTCTATTTATGATTTTCATGTTCTTGATTTTGTTACTTAACCTTGTTATGTGCTAGATGTTTTGATGATGTGGTTAAATCTCCCTCTTGTACCCGTTCCTCAGCATTTATGTAGGACATGTTAGAGTTTATTTAGAATTGTAAATTCTTCCTAAAGGTTGATCAACCGCTTCAACCTAGAATTATCTAGTAGAATTCGATGTGTCAATGTTGTCTTGAGATCTATATCATGGTTTTCTTCGTGGCAATGTCGTGGGGTAGGACAAGCCGCCGAGCCACGATTGGGTTGTGGTGTGTGGTGTATACTAATCACGAAGAGAAAATAAACCAAACTAGCAATCCAACGAGGCAAGTATACCTATCGAAATGTAGCGTGGGGACACAAGTGTCGTATTAAAATCCGGAAACTATTGAGTAATCTTACTCACACGAAAACTATTATCTTATCGAAGGAATGCTTTAGGCTTTAAGAGAAAGCTAATTGCGATTAAGAAAAGAAATATAGCGCTAAAAAGAGAACTACTTACAGTTAAATAGAGAGCTACTAAAAGCGATTACAACGAGGGGTTGAGACGATGAAAAAGAAGAGCACTCGATCGAAACTCACCTCGGCAAAAGCTGATTAAAAATGCGATAATAAACCGTAACTTAATAAGGTAAAAGACCTTGACCGTGGAGGCTTCATAAGCATGAACACGCTTCTCTCAAAGCCGTGAACACCTGAGTTTAGGAAGGTCCAACCGAACTCTTGTCCGAATCAGAGACCTAAAGCTCGCTTTACACTGTGAACCCCTCTATTGGATTTCACTCCAATCCGGGAGATTTAATGTCTGTCTCTCTCGAGGGGTGCGTGCAACTCTATTTACTCGTGAGTGTTCATCTTAAACTACGAGCCTCTCGGCTAGCTAAGAGTGAAAACAAATATGGAAATTATATATCGATGATATAACTCCAAACAAGATTAATCAAGAGTAAATCAAGGCCTAAACCCTAAAAAGAAAAAGTAAACTAGAGTATCATAACTTAATCAACTCGAACCTCGGATCATCAAGATCGAGTACAAGAGGATTAGTTACTCATGGTGAAGTGGAGGAAGAGAGATGAGTAGAAGAGCATGAAAAACAAAAATAGAGACAAGAAAAAGTAAGCACGCTTTATATTAAAATCAAATAATGAGCTTACAACTTGAAATAAAAGATTACAAGTGCTGGAAATGAAAACTATGCTAGCATTAACATTAAGCTACTAAAGCAATTACAAAAGTTATTACAAAAGAGTAAACTAAGCTAGGATTAGAAAGCTTAAAAAGAGAAAGGGGGGAGGAGAAGCATGCAAAACTACTAGAAAACAAAAGTGGAGCACCTCCCCTCTCACTCCAAAACTGGTTTGGACTCTTAGGGGGTCTGAATTTATAAAAACCTTTGCGGGTTGATCACGCCCCCCCCCCCCCCCCCGGTCACGCCCGGGTAGGGCCTATCAGGGGGCGTGTCATGTACGGGAAATTATTGGGAGCTGAATTCTGACGGAAATCATCATTTCTTTTGTACATCAGTGGACACGCCCAAGGTCACACCCGTGTAGGGTGGGCGTGTAGGGCACCTGTCAAGCTTCAATCATTGGTCGGAAATCCGTCAATCGTCGAAAATTGCGGAACACACCCGGGGCCACGCCCGTGTAGGGGGGCGTGTCAGTACTGTTGACGTGTAGCGACGGGAAAGCTTTAAATGCGGCAACGGGTTTTGGGAAGTGGGCGACACGCCCGGTTACATGCCCGGTGACACGCCCATGGAGGGCATGTAAGGGGGCATGCTAGGGGTTTTGCTCAGGATTTGGGCTCAGGCAGTAACCTTCCTCGGGATCAGGTTACACGCCCGGTGAAACTCCCAGGGAGGGCTGTAAGGGGGCGTGTAAGGGCATTTTCGCCAAAATCTTTAGAAAACCTGCAAAAAGAGAAAACATTAGTGTTATTTAAAATATATACAAAATGAGGTCAAAATAACACTTTACAAACATGATTTCTATATTAAAAACTAATAATTACCCTAGTAATTTAAACTACAAAACATACTATCAAACTCTCCCAATCTTAAGCTTTGCTTGTCCCCAAGAAAAGATATAAAAACTAGCTAACATAAAAGTGACTAATCAAGAAAATTATAATTATGCAAACACAAGCACCATATGAAATTCTAAGTAGCGAGAAGGTGAAACGTAAACCGAAAACAATTATTTAAATATGATTTAACAATTTATAAGTTTTACTAACGAAAATAAATCATCCAAAATTTTAACAAAATTCTTTAAATAAATTTAAGCAAAGCAACAAAATGAAAAAACGCATTGAGTTATTACTAGATCCAAGGGACACATTATAACTCTATCAATCAAATAACAAAAATCTTAATTTATATCCAAAATTATACTATTTTAGTTTTCTTCTTTACATATGTAATAAATAAAAATCAAAAACATGAATCAAAAGGACTTATTAGGACTGAAACGTTTGGTTTAGGCATATAATTAGGAATGAAAATCAAAGATAAATATGAAGGATTAAAATCACACTAAACCAAAAAAAAGATTCAAAAAATTTCATCATAAATAAAATATTTTTCTTTCTTTTTTCTTTTTCTTTTCCTTCATTTTTTTCTTTTTCTTTCTGATAATACGGTTTGCAGTCAATTTTATTAGGATATTTTCGGGGTTTTAAAGCAAATCATGTCTTGTAAAGTACTTATTTTGATTCCCCTTTGTATATATTTTTGTCGCTAATGCATTTTTTCTGCTTTTTGCAGGTTTTCACGGCTTTCAGCCGAAGTTTGCTGTGACACGCCCCAAGGTCACGCCATACCAGGGCATGTACCTAGGGCGTGTAACACAGAGGAATGAAGCAATTGGTCTGAAACTGCATTCCGTGGAAACTTAGTTTACACGCCCTCGGTCACGCCCGTGTCACACCCGACACGGGCGTGTACTAGAGGCGTGTCCCCAGGTTCCGAGGAATCGCCGCAGCGCGCTCGTTTTTCCCGCTCCACCGTCGCACCGAAAGTATCACGCCCCAGGGTCACGCCTGACCCAGGCGTGACATATGGGCGTGTACTTCAGCAATTCCGCCCGTCACCTCCAGCATTCAATTTCCGCTCAACAAAGTCACGCCGCAAACAACACGCCCCAGGTACATGCCCTCCCAGGGCGTGACTTGTGGGCGTGTACCGCAACAACTCCGTCAGAATTCAATTCCAGCCCGAAAACGTCGCGCCAAATGTGTCATGCCCCAGGGTCACGCCCGACCAGGGAGTGACAGGGGGGCGTGACCCGACCCGAAAAATTCTATAAATAGAGCCCAACTCTAAGGGTTCAGGGACACCTTTTGCTTTGAGAGGGGAGGTTCTGTCCTTTATATTTCTGAACTTTTTAAGCTTGTCTTTTCATTTTTAGTACGTAGCTCTAGCTTTATGCTTTCCCTGTATTAGTTCCTAGCTTCGTTATGTAGTATAATGTTAATGATAGCGTAGTTTACCTTTCCATGCACTTGTAACCTCTAGTTTTCAATGCTGTAAGATCTCTGTTTCCATTAATAAAAAGTGTTGTTTTCTTTTTCGTTTCTGCTCTGTTTTCATTTTCTTCTTCTACTCATCCCCCCTCTTCCACCTCACCATGATTAACTAATCCTTCATGTACTCGATCTTAATGATCCGAGGTTCGAGTGATTAGGTTATGATGCTTTGAATCTTACCTTTTCTGTTTAGGGTTTAGCTTTGAATTACTCTTGATTTATCACGTGTTGGAGCTATATCATCGATATATACTCTCGACCTTTGCTTTCATTCTGGGCTAGCCGAGAGGCCGAAAGTTTGAAATGAGCACTCAAGAGTAAAGAGAGTTGTTCGCACCCCTCGAGAGAGGCAGACGTTCAAATCTCCCGGATTGGAGTAAAATCCATTAGAGGGGTTCATCGCGTAAAGCGAGTTTTAGGCCTCCGATTTAGGCGAAAGTCGGTCGGACCTTCCTAAACTCAGTTAGGCACGGCCTTCGAGAGAAGCGTGTCAATATTCATGGAACCTCCACGGTCAAGGACCTTTACCCTAATTAGCTCAGGTTTATTTATCGTATTTTTCTAACCACTCTTGCCGAGGTGATTTCTGATCGAGTGCATTTTCCCCTTCATCGTTACTAATCTTAAGTTAATCGCTCTTTTAGCTCTCTTTAACTTTTCATGCAAGTAGCTCTCTTTCATTGCAAGTAGTTCTCTTCCTTTAGCACGTTTAGCTTTCTTCTAAAAAAACTTAATTTTTCCGTCGATAAAATAATAGATTTCGTGTGAGTAAGCTTACTCAACTGTTCCCGGATTTCAATACGACACTTGTTTCCCCTAGCTGCATTTCGATAGGTATACTTGCCTTGATGAATTGTTAGTTTGGTTATTTTCTCCTTGCAGATATCTAAGAGACAATCAAGTTTTTGGCGCCGTTGTCGGGGAAGCAACGCTCGTTGATAAATTGAAAACGTGAATATATTAATTTTATCACTTCTCTTTCTCACCCTCCTTCTTTTATTTTTTCCGCCTACCCACTTGAGTTAATTGGCAGGCTTTATTTCAGCAAGTGTGCGTATTTTTAATTTTTCCGCCTACTCACTTGAGTTAATTGGCTGGATTTATTTCAAGCAAGTGTGCGTATCTTTTATTTTTCCGCCTACTCACTTGAGTTAATTGGCAGGATTTATTTCAGTAGAGTGTGTTTACTTTCTGTAGAGTGGGTGTGTTTCAATTTTCTGTCGAGTGCGTGAGTGTAGCTTTTCTTTTCCGCCTACTTGCTCAGAGTTAAATGGCTGGATTTTAATTACCGTCGACTTAATAGAAACACACATCACAAATTTTTCTACACCACCTAATTCTCTCGAAAAGGGCAAAGTGGCTCTAAATGCCACTATCTTGTCTAGTACCTTGCGAACCCTTCACCGGGTAGCCCTTGGGAAGTTCGGGAGTTAAAACATAAAAAAAAATCTATTTCAAAAAAAAAAAGCGAACTTCATTAGCTCTTTTATTTTCTAGTCTTTCTTCTCCTCTCTTCTTCTAGTGTATGACACGCGAAAGTCCGTCGGTTACTTTGGACCTGGACCACGAAATTGAGCGTACTCTTCGGAGAAGATCGCGATTTCAAGGCCCTACTACCCAAGTGCCGGTTGAGGATTCCGAGTCATTTTCTACCTTAAGAATGGCAGAACCCAACGTGGAGGAAGTCGTGCAAAGGCCTATGTCCTATTATGCACGACCGAATCTCGAGGGTACAGAATCTAGTATAGTTCGCCCTGCAATATCAAATAATAATTTCGAACTGAAGACTAGCATAATTCAAATGGTGCAGCAGTATGTGCAATTTGACGGGCTTCAAGATGAAGATCCGAACGCACACCTAGCCAGCTTTCTTGAGATTTGTGACACCTTCAAGATAAATGGTGTCACAAATGATGCTATTAGGCTAAGATTATTTCCTTTCTCTCTTAGAATTAAGGCTAAGCAGTGGCTGAACACCCTTCCTAAAAATAGCATAACTACTTGGACGCAATTAACTGAAAAATTTTTGGCCAAGTATTTTCCGCCTGCTAAAACTGCAAAACTTAGGAATGACATTTCTGCCTTTGGACAAATAGACTCTGAGACCCTTTAGGAAACCTGGGAAAGATTTAAAGAATTATTAAGATGATGCCCACATCACGCTCTGCCTGTATGGTTGCAGGTGCAGACATTCTATAATGGGCTAAATCAAAGCACGAAGCAAATGATAGACGCAGCTTCTGGCGGTACTTTAAACCATAAGACCCCGGAAGCAGCTCTTGAGCTGTTTGAAGACATGGCCATGAACACTTACCAGTGGAATGTGCCTAGGTCCCGCCCAAACAAACCTGCAGGTCTCTTTGAAGTGGACAATGTCTCCCAACTCGCACTGCAAGTTGAAATATTAAGCAAAAAAATTACGGAGATGACTGCTGCCTCCGCCCCTCAGGTATGGGAATCTGCAACTCCTCCCGCTGAACATTTGGATTATGTAAATAATATGCCTAGAACTGCTTTTAATAATTTTTCTGCTGCGAATTATCATCCTCCTGGTTTTAATTTTTCGAATAGTTATAATCCTGCGTTAAGAAATCATCCGAATTTTTCGTGGAGCAATCCATCGAATGTTGTGCGCCCGCCACCGCAAAGTGAATTTTCTGCTCCACCACCACCTCCTCAAAGTTTTCCAAAACCTCCAAATTTGGACGAAATGTTTTCAAAATACATGAATGCTAATGACGCTACGATTAGAACCTTAACCAGAAGTGTTAAAAATTTAGAAAATCAGGTAGGACAGCTCGCTAAAATGATTTCTGAGCGACCCGTAGGGTCTCTTCCTTCCAATACCGAGCCCAACCCGAGAGAGCAAGCGAAAGCTATAACTCTTCGGAGTGGGAAGAAAGTTCCCGGTACGATAAGTGAAGAGCCCGAGGCAATTTCCGCTTCCGCTTTAAAAAATCAAAGCTCCGTTCCTGTTTTAAAAATTCCACCCTCTGCCGAAGAAATTATCACTCCTATTTTAGAAAAACAACTCACTCCACCACCCACCTTTAAAAATAATCCATCCCCGCCATACCCTTCCGAACTTAATAAACAACGACAGGATGATCAATACACCCGTTTTTTAGAAATGTTCAAACAAATACACATAAATCTGCCTTTCCACGAAGCCATATCCCAGATGCCTAAGTACGCAAAATACCTTAAGGACCTCCTAACCAACAAGAAGAAGTTAGAGAACCTTTCTCATGTCACGTTAAATGTCGAGTGCTCGGCGGTTTTGACAAACAGATTACCGAAGAAAATCAGTGACCCGGGTAATTTCTCTATCCTGTGTATCTTTGGTGATCTCTCTGTCAAACATGCTTTAGCCGACTTAGGTGCGAGTATTAATCTTATGCCCCTATCGTTGTTTAAAAAGTTAGGAATTGGTAGTCTCAACCCCACACGCATGAGTATCCAGCTCGCCGACTAGTCAGTCAAATACCCGTTAGGAATAGTGGAGGACGTCCTAGTCAAAGTTGACAAGTTCATCTTCCCGGTGGACTTTGTCATTTTGGACATCGAAGAAGACGTCGAGGTTCCCCTGATCCTTGGCCGACCCTTCCTTGCCACCTCCCGAGCTATCATTGACGTAAGCAATGGTAAGCTCTTCCTTCGAGTGGGCGACGATGAGGTAACTTTCTCTATCACCCCCTCGATGAAGAACACACTAGCTAATGATGACTCCTGTTTTTTTATGGATACCGTAAGTAAAGAATCCTTCTCTCCCACCTCTGATTTTGAAAAAGAATTTTCTAATTTTTGTTCCTCTCCTACTCTTCCAACTGAATCTCTACACCTAACTGAAGAATCCTCCACCCGCCCCTCTGATTTTGAAAAAGAATTTTTTGATTTCTGTTCCTCTTCTACTTTTCCAACTGAATCGCTGAACGAAGCCTCCATGGCCGCTAGCAACACCCTTTTTAATTTTACATATAAAAAAGAGTACGAGGACATAGTTTTTGAAAAAGAACAAATTTCCAAAACCTCGTATGATGACCCCCCTACCTTGGAACTGAAAGAACTACCAGAGCACCTTCAATACGCTTTCTTAGAAAAGTACTCCAAGCTGCCTGTCATAGTTTCGGCCTACCTCACGGATGCACAAAAGGATAAACTTCTTTCAATTTTACAAAAGCATCGCCAAGCTATTGCTTGGCAGATATCTGATATTAAGGGCATAAGCCCATCTTTCTGCACTCATAAAATCTTAATGGAAGATAATTCACGTAACTCTATACAACCTCAGCGCCGTATAAACCCAAACATGAAAGACGTAGTTAAGGGCGAGGTTATGAAATTGTTAGACGCAGGAATTATCTATCCTATATCCGGCAGTAAGTGGGTTATCCCAGTACAGGTAGTACCAAAGAAGGGAGGGATAACGGTCGTAAGTAATGAAAATAATGAATTAATCCCGACTCGGACGGTGACCGGATGGCGAATGTGTATAGATTACCGTAAGTTGAATGACGCCACCAGCAAGGATCACTTCCCCTTGCCGTTCATTGATCAAATTTTAGAACGACTTTTCGGACATAGCTTTTATTGTTTTCTCGATGGCCTCTCGGGGTATCTTCAAATCCCCATCTCCCCCGAGGACCAGGAGAAAACTACGTTTACTTGTCCCTTCGGCACCTTCGCCTACCGAAGAATGCCGTTTGGATTGTGCAATGCGCCAGCTACATTCCAACGATGTATGCTCGCCATCTTTGACAAGTACGTAGAAAGCATTATGGAAGTTTTCATGGATGATTTCTCCGTGTTCGGGAATTCCTACGATAGTTGCTTAGAGAACCTTGAAAAAGTCTTAGAGCGATGCGAAGAAACTAACCTCGCCCTAAATTGGGAAAAATGTCATTTTATGGTGAGGGAAGGGTTAGTTTTGGGACATAAAATTTTTGAAAGGGGTATTGAAGTAGACGTTGCGAAAATAGAAGTTATCGAGAAGCTGCCGCCACCTACGAACATAAAAGCTATAAGAAGTTTCCTGGGTCATGCGGGTTTCTACCGCCGCTTCATAAAGGACTTTTCCAAAATCACCAAGCCCCTTACCCATCTCTTAGAAAAAGACGCCCCATTCATCTTTGATGACCTCTGTCTAGCTGCCTTCAATTTAATAAAAGAAAAATTAGTTAATGCCCCAATCATGATAGCTCTGGTGTGGGATCTTCCATTTGAGATAATGTGTGATGCGAGTAGTTTTGCAGTGGGAGCCGTACTAGGTCAACGTATTTCCAAAAACTTCCACCCCATTTATTACGCTAGTAAAACACTCACATCTGCACAGGAAAATTACACCACAACCGAGAAGGAGCTATTAGCTGTAGTATTCGCTTTTGACAAATTTCGCCCTTATATTACTCTTTCGAAAATCATTGTTTTTACGGACCACTCGGCCCTCAAATATCTTCTCTCTAAAACGGATGACAAGCCTCGCTTGATTCGCTGGGTCTTACTCCTCCAGGAGTTTGACTTAGAGATCCGTGATAAGCGAGGTGCCGAGAACTTGGCTGCCGACCACCTTTCGCGCCTAGACAACCCGTTTATAGAACAATTAGACGAAAATTCTTTTCATTACTATTTCCCTGATGAGAAGCTGTTCAAAATTAACACATCTACTTCTCCTTGGTTTGCCCGCATCGCCAACTATCTAGTGGACCATGTGCTCCCAAAAGAGTTTTCATCTCAGCAAAAGAAGAAATTCTTTTCTGAGTTGAAGAACTACTTTTGGGAGGACCCGCATCTTTTTAAAGTCTGTGCAGACCAAGTGATCAGGAGGTGTGTTTCCTTTGATGAAGGATTAGATATTATTAAACATTTGCATGAAGGACCGACAGGTGGGCACTATCAAGCTGCTCGCACCGCTCACAAAGTGTTAAGCGCGGGTTTTTACTGGCCCACCCTGTTTAAAGACGCGCATGCCTTTGCGAGTAGGTGTGATAGTTGCCAACGGTCGGGGAATATTTCGAATAAAAATGAAATGCCACAAAATTATTTCCTAGAGTGCGAAGTTTTCGACCTCTGGGGGATTATTTTGTCGGACCTTTTCCTTCTAGCTTCGGGAATAAGTACATTTTAGTTGCCGTTGATTATGTTTCACGTTGGGCCGAAGCCCAAGCTCTTCCTATGAATGACGCCCGAGTCGTAGTTAATTTCCTAAAAAAATTATTTTCTCGATTCGGTACGCCGCGCGCTATCGTTAGTGATAGGGGTTCCCATTTCTGTAACGCACAATTTTCAAAAATTCTAACTAAATATGGCGTTACTCATAAGCTTTCCACTGCCTACCACCCCCAAACTAACGGACAAGTCGAAGTAGTGAATAGAGAAATAAAAAGAATTTTAGAAAAGACTGTTTCAACATCTAGAAAAGACTGGTCAGCCAAATTAGACGATGCTCTATGGGCCTACCGAACAACGTACAAAACCGCCCTCGGATGTACGCCATATCGGTTGGTTTATGGAAAATTGTGTCATTTACCCGTAGAGTTAGAACACCGCGCCTTTTGGGCCTTACGATTTTTAAACTTCGATCCCCACTCTGTCAGCGATTTTAGAAAATTTCAACTTAACGAACTCAACGAGTGGCGCTCTTACGCTTATGAAAATAACAGACTCTATAAAGAGCGGACGAAGCGTTTACACGATCGACATCTTAGGCACCCAAAAATCTTTAAGCTAGGCGACCAAGTGCTTCTTTATAATTCTCGTTTACGTTTATTCCCGGGTAAATTAAAATCACGTTGGTCTGGGCCTTTTACTGTTTTAGAAGTCTTTTCTTATGGTACTGTTTTAATTTTCCACCCTGATAAGGGTACTTTCAAAGTGAATGGTCAGCGTCTTAAACTGTATTTCTGTGATGATGTCAGTCTCAACCCTGTTAACTCTATCTTTCCGGTCCTGACATTTGATTAATCTGAACTTTATTTTTCTCATCAACTTTGAACTTTATTCGAACTTTATTTTTAAACAATATTTGGGACACTCTTATTTTGATGCGTCGAGCTCAAACGACGCTTTAAACAAAGGGCGCTCTTAGGAGGCAACCCAAGTTATATTTTTCTGTTTTCTTTCTTTTCCACTTTTTGCCCAAAATGGCTCTGGCAAGCTGAACCTTCTGCGATCGCCTGCTCCAACGGAACTGCTTCCATGACAAAGTCCACCAGCCGACGTTTCCTGAAGATCCACAGCACAGGCATGGAGGAGCGGCATCACTCAGCTTGCCCTGCAAAATAAAACCGGGGAAGTACCTGTTTTTCAATTCTGTCTTTCCTTTCTGTACTTTACTTTTCTCTCGTTCTCCGGCCTCCTTCTCCATTGACGACAATGTAGATTTTAAGTTTGGGGGATGAGTTCCTCCTTTTTGCTTTTTGTAAATATCCACAAAAAACATTCAAAAAAATTATTATCTATATATAGCTGTATTTTGGTATTTCAATAGTACCCCATTTTTATGTTTTGTTTTTCGCAAACTTCTTTATAAACAACGCAGTTAATTATAATTTTTCTAATCATTTTTTTAATCATATTTCACAAGTAAAATGTTGGCCATGCTGTGTTTCTAATTCACGGTAGCATGTTAAGGTGAAATATTTCTCTAAAACGTGCATTTCTATTATGGTTTTCCAATCTTTATTTTCTTTACTTTCTCTAAAATTTATCATCCACTATTTTCCTTTTCGTCTTTAGATAATTTTTTTAAGAACAAATTTTGAATAACGTAGTAGATATAAACGATCCAAGTCACATATTATTTTTATTTTCAAGATAATTTCATCAATCTTCTTTTATTATCTCGAACTTACTTTTTGAAATTTATCAACTCTATGTTTTAAATAAATTTTAAAAAAAAGCGTGAAAATGATTTAGACCATTTTTGTTTACGTTTGAGCTTTCCTGCCAACCTAAAATCTTTTACCACTAGTTAGCCGCTTTTGAGCCTTTTTTCCAAATTCATTTGATAACTCCACACAGCATTTCATTTTCACCAAAGCCCAAATTCATACCTATCTAATCACGCTAATTTTTTTGATAGGAAATTTTGTGTTATCTTTGGAGAAATAGTTGAAAAAAGTGTACTCAAAAGCAATGTATTGAAAAAAAAGAGAAAAAAATGAATGAAAATAATAAACAAAAAAAAGGATAAATAATTATAAAGAAAAACAAAAAAATAAATTTATTTATACATATTTTGTTTAAAATAAATTTATTTTTTTTTGAAACTCGTTGTTTTGGTTTAGTGTGATTTTTAAGCCTCCATGTTTATATTTGAATTCCACTCCTACTCATATTCCTAAACCAAACGTTTCGGTCCTATTAAGTCCTTTTGATTCACGCTCTTTTTTTTAATTTTATTTAACAACTAAGAAACGAAGAAAAGTAAATTAGTTTTAGTTTTGGATTTAAACTTAGATTTTTGTTATTTAATTGATATAATTATAATGCGTTGCTTGGATCTAGTAATAACTCAATACGTTTTTTTCATTTTCATTGCCTTGCTTAAATCTATTTAAAGAATTTCGTCAAAATTCTGGATGATTTATTTTTATTAAGTAAAGTTTATAAAAGTTAAACCATACCTAAATAATTGTTTTAGATTTACGTTTTACATTCTCCCTGCCAAGAATTTCGCATAGTACTTGTGTGAGTATGATTAAAACTTTTTGAATTAGTCACTTTTATGATTAGCTAGTCTTTATATTTTTGCTTGGGGACAAGCAAAACTTAAGCTTGGGGGAATTTGATAATATGGTTTGCAGTCAATTTTATTAGGATATTTTCGGGGTTTTAAAGCAAATCATGTCTTGTAAAGTACTTATTTTGATTCCCCTTTGTATATATTTTTGTCGCTAATGCATTTTTTCTGCTTTTTGCAGGTTTTCACGGCTTTCAACCGAAGTTTGCTGTGACACGCCCCAAGGTCACGCCCTACCAGGGCGTGTACCTAGCGCGTGTAACCCAGAGGAATGAAGCAATTGGTCCGAAACTGCATTCCGTGGAAACTTAGTGTACACGCCCTCGGTCACGCCCGTGTCACACCCGACACGGGCGTGTACTAGAGGCGTGTCCCCAGGTTCCGAGGAATCGCCGCAGCGCGCTCGTTTTTCCCGCTCCACCGTCGCACCGAAAGTATCACTCCCCAGGGTCACGCCTGACCCAGGCGTGACATATGGGCGTGTACTTCAGCAATTCCGCCCGTCACCTCCAGCATTCAATTTCCGCTCAACAAAGTCACGCCGCAAACAACACGCCCCAGGTACACGCCCTGGGTGCCCTCCCAGGGCATGACTTGTGGGTGCCCTCCCAGGGCGTGACAGGGGGGCGTGACCCGACCCGAAAAATTCTATAAATAGAGCCCAACTCTAAGGGTTCAGGGACACCTTTTGCTTTGAGAGGGGAGGTTCTGTCCTTTATATTTCTGAACTTTTTAAGCATGTCTTTTCATTTTTAGTACGTAGCTCTAGCTTTATGCTTTCCCTGTATTAGTTCCTAGCTTCGTTCTGTAGTATAATGTTAATGATAGCGTAGTTTACCTTTCCATGCACTTGTAACCTCTAGTTTTCAATGCTGTAAGATCTCTGTTTCCATTAATAAAAAGTGTTGTTTTCTTTTTCGTTTCTGCTCTGTTTTCATTTTCTTCTTCTACTCATCCCCCTCTTCCACCTCACCATGATTAACTAATCCTCCATGTACTCGATCTTAATGATCCGAGGTTCGAGTGATTAGGTTATGATGCTTTGAATCTTACCTTTTCTGTTTAGGGTTTAGCTTTGAATTACTCTTGATTTATCACGTGTTGGAGGTATATCATCGATATATACTCTCCACCTTTGCTTTCATTCTGGGCTAGCCGAGAGGCCGAAAGTTTGAAATGAGCACTCAAGAGTAAAAGGAGTTGTTCGCACCCCTCGAGAGAGGCAGACGTTCAAATCTCCTGGATTGGAGTAAAATCCATTAGAGGGGTTCACCGCGTAAAGTGAGTTTTAGGCCTCCGATTTAGGCGAAAGTCGGTCGGACCTTCCTAAACTCAGTTAGGCACGGCCTTCGAGAGAAGCGTGTCAATATTCATGGAACCTCCACGGTCAAGGACCTTTACCCTAATTAGCTCAGGTTTATTTATCGTATTTTTCTAACCACTCTTGCCGAGGTGATTTCTGATCGAGTGTATTTTCCCCTTCATCGTTACTAAGCTTAAGTTAATCGCTCTTTTAGCTCTCTTTAACTTTTCATGCAAGTAGCTCTCTTTCATTGCAAGTAGTTCTCTTCCTTTAGCACGTTTAGCTTTCTTCTAAAAAAAACTTAATTTTTTCGTCGATAAAATAATAGATTTCGTGTGAGTAAGCTTACTCAACTGTTCCCGGATTTCAATACGACACTTGTGTCCCCTAGCTGCATTTCGATAGGTATACTTGCCTTGATGAATTGTTAGTTTGGTTATTTTCTCCTTGCAGATATCTAAGAGACAATCACTTTCTTTCTTCTTTTTTTTCAAAACAAAATAAAGGACATAAATAATTTTTTTTTTTCATTTTGGAATTGGCCAAAAATGAGTAAATACTTATTTTGAGCAAACTTTTTTCAAAAACAATTCTCCAAATATAAATCACAAAACAACCCTATCATAACATGAAAATTTTTGATGAAACTCAAAAAGGCTAGTGCGATTAGATAGGTTAGAATATTTAAGCTTTGGTGAAAATGAAATGATAAGTGGATCTAATCAATTGAAAAAAGAAAAAGGCTCAAAAGCAGCTAACTAGGGATAGATTTTTTAGGTTGGCAAGAAGGCTCAATGAAAACAAAAGCGGCCTAATTCATTTTCATTCTTTAAAAAATATATCTAAATCATTGTTTTGAAAAATTTTAAAAAGCAAGTCCTGGATAATAAAAGAAGACTAATGAAATTATCTTGAAAATAGAAATAATAAGCGACTTCGATCGTTCATATCTACTATGGTAATCAAAAGTTGACATTTCAAAAATTATTCAAAACGAAAAGGAAAATAGTGGATGAAAGATTTTCGAGAAAGTAAAGAAAATATAGAACAAAAACCATAATAAAAATGCGAGTTTTAGAAAAACATTTCACTTCAACATGCTACCATGAATTAGGAACACGTCAAGACCAACATTTTACTTGTGAAACATAATTAAAAAGAACGATTAGAAAAATTATAATTGGCTAAGTTATTTATATGGAATTTTGAGAAAAATAAAAAAAAGCAAGAGGTACTAATGAAATACCAAAATCAGTTTAGGTTAAACAAATAAAATATATATATTTTTATATTTTTTGAAATATTGTCTTTTTTTGGATTTTTAAGATATTCTCATTTTTTGGGATTTTTAAGATATTCTCTTTTTTTTGTATTTTTAAGATATATATAAAAAAATTATTTTTATTTTTTAAAGGAAACAAAATAAAGACAAGAGAAGGTGAAAATCCTCCCCCAAGCTTAAAATAGGCATTGTCCTCAATGGAGAAGGAGGGGTATGAGAGAGAGAAATTAAAATAGAAATGAAAGTACATAATTGAAAAAACAGGTACTTCCCCGAATTTATGCGCCGTGAATGTTGATTGATGTCGCTGCCCCATGCTTGCATTCTGGATCTTCATTAAATGTCTTCTTTGGACTTCGTGATGGATTCAGCAGCATTGGAGCAGGCGATTGCAGAAGCTTCAGCTTGTCGGAGCCGTCCAGTGCAAAAAGTGTAAAATAAAGAAAACAGAAAAATTACTTGGGTTGCCTCCCAAGAGCGCCCTTTATTTAAAAATGTCATTTGAGCTCGACGCAACAAAATAATATTGTCAAAACGATTATTGTCCAAAATAATAATTAAAGTTTTTTAACAAAAATAAATAGTCTTAAGTTAGTTTAAAGTTCGGATCATGCAGAATAAAATTAATACAGTTTGGACTACCATCACCACAGAAATAAAGTTTAAGACGCTGCCCATTCACTTTGAACTCACCATTATCAGGGTGTGAAATTAGAATTGTGTCATACAGAAAAATTTCTTTAACAGTAAATGGTGCAGACCATCGTGATTTTAACTTGCCCGGAAATAAACATAAACGTGAATTAAATAAAGGAACTTGGTCGCCCGGCTTGAAGGTTTTTGGGTGCCTTAAGTGTTTGTCATGAAAATGTTTCGTCCGCTCTTTATAAAATTTGTTATTTTCGCAAGCGTGGGAGCGCCACTCATCGAGTTCGTTGAGTTGAAATTTTCTAAGGTCGCCGACAGAGTGGGGATCGAAATTTAAAAACCTTAAGGCCCAAAAAGTGTGGTGTTCTAATTCTACGGGTAAATGACATGATTTTCCATAGACCAACCGATATGGCATACAACTAATGGCGATTTGTACGTTGTACGGTAGGCCAATAGAGCATCGTCTAATTTGGTTGACCAGTCTTTTTTAGAGGTGGATACAGTCTTTTCTAAAATTCGTTTAAGCTCTCTGTTCACTACTTCAACTTGTCTGTTAGTTTGGAGGTGATAGGCAGTTGAAAGCTTATATGTAACGCCGTATTTAATAATAATTTTTGAAAACTGCGGGTTACAAAAATGTGAACCCCTATCGCTAACAATGGCGCGTGACGTACCGAATCGAGAAAATAATTTTTTCAAAAGGATAATTACGACTAGGGCATCATTAGTAGGAAGAGCTTGGTCATCAGCCCATCGTGAAATATAATCAACAGCAACTAAAATATATTTATTCCCGAAGCTAGAAGGAAGGAGACCAACAAAATAAATTCCCCAGAGGTCGAAAACTTCGCACTCAAGGAAATAATTTTGCGGCATTTCATTTTTATTGGAAATATTTCCCGACCATTGGCAACTATCACAACTACTCACAAAGGCTTGTGCGTCTTTAAACAGGCCAGGCCAGTAAAAACCCGCGCAAAGCAGTTTGTGGGCTGTGCGAGCAGCTTGATAGTGAGCACCTACCGGTCCTTCATGAAAATGTTTTAAAATATCTAATCCTTCTTCAAAAGTGACACATCTCCTTATCACTTGGTCCGCGCAGACTCGGAAAAGATGCGGGTCCTCCCAAAAATAATTCTTCAACTCAGAAAAGAATTTCTTCTTTTGCTGAGAGGAGAACTATTTTGGGGGCACACGAGCCACTAAATAATTGGCAATGTGTGCAAACCAAGGAGAAGGGGATGTGTTAATTAAAATCAGCTTCTCATCGGGGAAGAAATCATTAAAAGATTTTTCATCTAATTTTTCTATATAAGGATTATCTAATCATGGGAGATGGTCGGCGGACAAATTCTCGGCACCCTGCTTATCACGGATTTCTAAGCCAAACTCCCGGAGGAGTAAGACCCAGCGAATCAGGCACAGCTTGGCATCCGTCTTAGCAAGAAGAAATTTGAGGGTAGAGTGGTCCGTAAAAATAATAATTTTGGAAAGCGTGATATATGAACAGAATTTATCAAAAACAAAAATGACAGCTAGATGCTCCTTCTCGGTTGTGGTATAATTCTCTTGTGCCGATGTAAGTGTTTTACTTGCATAATAGATGGGGTGGAAGTGTTTACATATTCATTGTCCTAGTACGGCTCCCACCGCGAAACTACTCACATCGCACATAATTTCAAAGGGAAGGTCCCACACCGGAGCTATCATAATAGGGGCATTAATTAGCTTCTCTTTTATTGTTTCAAAGGCGAATAGACAAAGGTCATCAAAAATAAACGGGACGTCTTTTTCCAGAAGATGAGTAAGGGGTTTGGTGATTTTGGAGAAGTCTTTTATGAAGCGGCGGTAGAAGACAGTGTGTCCTAGGAAACTTCTTATAGCTTTGACGTTCGTAGGCGGCGGTAGCTTCTCGATAACTTCTATCTTAGCTATGTCTACTTCAGTTCCTCTCGCGGAAATTTTATGACCCAAAACTAACCCTTCCCTCACCATAAAATGACATTTTTCCCAATTTAGGGCAAGGTTAGTTTCTTCGCATTTTTCTAAGACTTTTTCGAGGTTTTCTAAACAACTATCAAAGGCATCGCCGAAGACGGAGAAATCATCCATAAATAGCTCCATAATGCTCTCTACGTACTTGTCGAAGATAGCGAGCATACATCATTGGAATGTCGATGGCGCATTGCATAATCCAAACGACATTCTTCGGTAAGCGAAGGTGCCGAAGGGACAAGTAAACGTAGTTTTCTCCTGGTCCTCGGGAGAGATGGGGATTTGAAAGTACCCCGAGATACCATCGAGAAAACAGTAAAAGCTATGGTCGGACAATCATTCTAAAATTTGATCGATGAACGACAATGGAAATGCTCATTGCAGGTGGCGTCATTTAACTTACGATAGTAAATACACATTCACCACCCCATCACCATCTATGTAGGGATCAAGTCATTATTCTCATTACTAACTACAGTTATCCCTCCCTTTTTCGGCACTACCTGGACAGGGCTAACCCACTTACTATTAGAGATAGGATAGATAATTCCTGCGTCTAAGAGTTTCATAACCTCGCCCTTTACGACTTCTTTCATATTTGGATTTATACGGCACTGAGGTTGGATTGAATTATGCGAATTATCTTCCATTAGGATTTTGTGGGTGTAGAAAGATGGGTTTATGCCCTTAATATCAATTATCTGTCAGGCAATAGCTCAGCGATGTTTACGTAACACTAGTAGGAGCTTATCATTTTGCACTTCGGTTAGGTAGGCTGAAACTATTACTGGTAGCTTGGAGTCTTTTTCTAAGAAGGCATACTTAAGATGTTTGGGTAGCTCCTTTAATTCCAGGGTGGGGGGTTCTTCATATTATGTTTTGGAAATTCTTTCTTTTTCAAAAACAATGTCTTCGTAGAGCTTTACTTTATACGAAAAATTGGAATGGGTGGAGTCAGAGGCCATGGTCGTCTCTTGCAGAAATTCATTTGGAAGAGTTGAAGAAAAACAAAAATCAGAAATTTCACTTTTACTTTCAAAAAAGTAGTAGGAAGATTCTCCACCTAAGGCATCTAAGAAAAAATAGGAGTCGTCATTCTCTAGGGTATTCGTAATTGAGGGTGTTATAGAGAAAGTCACTTCATCATCGCCTACTCGTAGGAAGAGCTTGCCATTGCTTACATCAATGATAGCTCGGGAGGTGGCAAGGAAGGGTTGGCCAAGGATCAAGGGAACCACGACGTCTTCTTCGATGTCCAATATAACAAAATCCACTAGGAAGATGAATTTGTCGACTTTAACTAAGACATCCTCCATGATTCCTAACAGGTATTTAATGGATCTATCAGTGAGCTGGATACTCATACGTGTGGGGTTGAGGAAACCAATTCCTAACTTCTTGAATAACGAGAGGGGCATCAGGTTGATACTCACACCTAAGTTGGCCAATGTGTGTTTGACAAAAAGATTACCAAAGACACAAGGAATAGAAAAACTATCTGGATGACTGATCTTCTTTGGTAAACCATTTGTCAAGAACGCAGAGCACTCGACATTTAGTGTGACATACGATAAGTTTTCTAACTTCTTTTTATTAGTCAGGAGGTCCTTAATATACTTAGCGCACTTTGGCATTTGGGAGATTTCTTCGTGGAATGGTAGATTTATGTGGATTTTCTTAAATATTTCTAGGAAGCGGGAGTATTGATCATCCTAACATTGCTTGTTAAGTTTGGAAGGGTATGATGGAGTTGGAATATTTTTAAAGATGGTTGGTGGAGTGAGATTTTTTTATTCAACAGGGAGAGGGGTGATAACTTCTTCTTCAGTAGAGGGTGAAATGATAAAAATTTTCTCGGCGGAGGGTTGATTTTTTAAAATGTTGGCGGAACTTTGATTTTTTAAAATGGAGGCGGAGCATGCCTTGGGCACTTCGCTAACTATACCAGAAACTTGCTTCCCACTCCGAAGAGTTATAGCTTTCGCTTGCTCTGTCAGGTTGGACTCGGTGTTGGCAGGAAGAGACCCCGCGGGTCACTTAGAAATAATTTTTGCGAGTTGACCTACTTGTTTATCTAAACTTTTAACAGTCCCGGTTAAGGTTCTTATAGTAGCATCATTAACATTCATATATTTTGAAAACATCTCCTCCAAACTTGGAGGTTTTGGAAAATTTTGAGGAGGTGGTGGTGGTGCAAAAAAATCATTTTGTGGTGGCAGGCACATTACATTCGAGGGATTACTCCACGAAAAGTTCGTGCAGTTCCGTAAAGCGGGATTATAACTATTCGGAAAAGCGAAACCCGGAGTAGGAAAATTAGAAGCAAAAAAATTATGAAAAGCATTTCAAGGCATATTATTAACATAACCTAATTGTTCGGCAGCAGGAGTTACAGATTCCCATACCTGAGGGGCGGAGGTGTAACGCCCCGAATTTTGTGTGCGAGTCGGTCGCGGAAAAAGAGTTTTTGGTGCCTGTAGGGGTACACGGCCTAGGACACGGGCGTGTCCAAGGCCGTGTCTGGCTGGTGATTTTTTTGGTCGTTTTCAACCCGAGAAGGACACGGCCAGGAACACGGCCAGATGACACGGGCGTGTCATCCGACACGGGCGTGTGTCAACCCGTATCCCTACCCGTGTCCTGATGGGTCGTGTCCGTTGCCGTGGCGGTTATGCGTGACACGCCCACGAACACGGGCGTGTCGAGTAACCCGACACGGGCGTGTCAGGTCAGACACGGGCGTGTCTTGGCCCGTGTGCGTTTCTCAGTTCGACGATCGTGCCTGGATCGAGGCACACGGCCATGGACACGGCCGTGTGCCAAGCCGTGTGCGGCCCAAGTCTGGGGAATTTTGTGCAGATCCGAGCCATTCATTTTCTTTAATTAGGATCCGATGGCCCAGATTTAATCCTGCTCTGTTAAGGCCGGGAATAGGGAGTTATTCCCTCATTTTCTCTCCAAAGTTCTCCCCTTCCAAAGTGAGAGAGGAGAGGAAGAAGAAGGAGGTTTACGGCCGCCGGCGGAGCATCGGAGCACCGTTTCGAAATCGGAGAGCGGATCCGTGGAGGGAAGGTCATTGCGAAGAGTTCTAACCGCGTAGTTTTTCCATGGCGCCAAAACGGACTACAAGGGTAACGATTCTCAACTCGAGCGCTTGAAGCTCTTTCTTTCTGCATAGGGAATCCCGCTCCCGCGAGTATGCGGTGAGTGCGTGGTGTTCCTTGGGGTTGACGGGAATAGTCCCCCTTGTGTTGCATGTAGAGCCCGGAATCGTAAGTACGGGCATAGGCATTGTGTGTGAAGCCTACCCGGACGTGTTTTGTCTGGATCGGTGATGTTGCATTTGATGTGGTTTTGCCGGAGAAGACTCCGTGCTTTGGATTTTTCGGGTTTCCACGCGGTAGATTGCAGCAGGGATCCTTGAAGGTTAGCTTCAAGGCGCACCCGGAAAATTGAGCGGAAACGTGTTCTGCTAACTTGGCGGTCTGGGAACCGGCCTTGATCATAACTGGGTTATGAGATTGTTTTGGAAAATTTGGGACCGAGAGAAGCTTGGCCCGCGCAAAGTTCCTTAAATTGGACATGCAGCGTGAGCAACGGGCAAGTGGAATTGGACCTAGGCTATGTGGTTCGGTGCGAGAGACCCGAAGACGGGGACTGGCCGTTGGCATAGTCGGAGCCTTAGACGGTGGTCAGAAAGGCTAAATGCTCACATGTTGTTGCCATCCTGGGGATGGTGGTGAATGCACTGATGGGTCAGGGTTCACCATGAATGTGCCCTGAGTGCACGGGGTGTTTGGCCGTGCGAGCCTACACCTGTGGCGAATTATAATTGCGCTATATATATATTGTTGGGCTAATGTTATGCAGGGAAAGAGCACCGCCGTCCCGAGTAAGGGGCGGGGTCGTTATAATTTGGTCGGCTTTTAGCTGACCGTTGCTTTATTTGCCACCGTGCGGTGGTATGTGCTTGCAGGTGCTGCGGAGCCGAGCGCCAAATAGCGGGCTGGAGCCCATGTTGCTGTGCTGGCCCTAGAAGGCCGTAGAATAGTTTTATTTATATATTTCATGTATGGCCGGCCTGCGAGCCGATGTATGTAAAACACTATTTATGAAGTGAACATTTGTAAGGCCATAAGGCCATGTACCTGTTTCTGTGTATTTGGGGTTTCATTCATGTTGTTGTAGCTGTGGACATTCATTTTGATGGATTTATTTTTGGGTTCTTTCAACTTTAAAATCTTCCGCTAGAATGCTCTGTGATTAGGACGAGTAGTCTTAATTGGTTGATTTGATTATTCATTTAGTAACCCTTCCGACTGTCTATGGTATATGGCGTCGGGTTCCAGCTGGACCTTCTGTTATATGCCATGCGACGGATGGGGGTGTTACAATTTGGTATCAGACTTCTGGTTACGGTCAAGCTTAAATGAATTCGTGGGCGAATTCTTTTAAGGGGTGGTGAGCACATGTGTGCGTCATCGTTATAACATCAAAAAGAACCCATGAATGTCCACTTAGGAATGAAAAATACACTTGTTTGGTGGAACCTGAGTGTTCCAATGATTGCTTTTAGCAATTTGTTTGTTATCTAATCGTGTGTCTTTGCTAATTTTGGCAGCTGGGAGCGGTGCTGGTCAGTCAGAGCGTCCGCAATCAGCGGAAAGTAGTGCACCAAGGGACGTGCCTGCTACACCTCCTTCAGCGGAAACCATCAGGATGGTGGCTGAAGCCGTGTTCGCAACGATAAATGCCCAACCTGCAGGGCAAATGCATCGCGCACCTCCTGCAAATGAGCAAGAACCGGTTAGGGCGGCAGAGCCGAGAGTGGTGGAATGCGCGGCAGTTGAGTTAGTAGAGCCGAGGAGAACTACGGAGAGGCAGCTAAAGCATGTGATGGGCTTTAATCCTCCGAGGTTTAATGGGGTTGGAACACCAACTCAAGCTGAGGACTGGCTCTCTTCCATAAAGAGGGTGTTGACGGCCACAATGACTGAGGAGTGGCAGAAGACCACCATAGCGACTTTTCTTTTGGAAGGAGAAGCGAGGATGTGGTGGGACGAGTTGGAGTTTCATCTTCTAGTGGGAAGGCAGCTTGCGGATGTGCCGATGGAGGAATTTTCAAGATTGTTCCTAGCCAGATTTGTACCTTCTGCTCAGAGGTTGGATATGGAGAATCATTTTCTTGGGTTGACTCAGGGATCCAGGAGCGTGGACGAATATCTGCATGAGTTCACACGGTTGGGTCGTTATGCTGGTGCTATGTTTTCGGAAGAAGAGAGGAAGACCAACCGATTCTATGAGGGTCTTCGCGGCGATTTACAGTTACTCCTTGCTGGGCCTAAGGCGCAGGGCTTCCTAGCCTTGGTCAATTCAGCCCGATCGTTGGAAAAGGTTGCGAAGAAGGTGCAAGAGAAGAGGGACCCAGGAGAAAGGAAGACCGAGTTCAAGGTGCCAAGTAACAAGACAGGTTTCCGCAGATGGAACAAGAAGCGGAGGACTTCAAACTCAGCCCCTTCGGCTGATGCATCGGGGGCAACTACAAGTCGAGTCCCCGGGGCTTGCTACAACTGCGGGAAGACGGGGCATTTTGCTCGGGAGTGTTGGAGCAGATGTTCAAAGTCCGAGAGGAGACCTGGAGCGACTTATGAGGAGAAGGGGAAGGCGGTGGATTCAACCGCATCCCATCATGCTCCAGCCCAGCCTAGAGTCTACAACCTTGGCCTACAGGAGGCCATTAAGCAAGCAGACGTGGTGATAGGTATGAGTTAAATTACAGTTGTTTAACTTTTATAGTTGTTACCTTCGTATTTGTTAGCTTACGTTTGTTAGTGCTAGGCTTTGTGTTGATCTTTGGGTTTCCGACGAGAGCCCTTTTTGATACGGGGGCATCACATTCCTTCTTGTCTGAAAATTTTATATCGCGCATCGGAGTTCCGTTCTCGATGGCGGAAAACAAGTTGGATGTGTTGTTGCCTAATGGGTGCTCAATGCGTGCGGATAGGATTTGTGTTGTGAAGATTCGGATTGGAGACCGGGAGTTTGATTTGCGGGCGTTGGTTCTACCATTAGTGGAGTTCGACGTAATTTTCGGTATGGATTGGCTCTCGGAGCAGAGTGCATGTATTGATTGCAACCGTAAAGAAGTCAAGTTGGGTCTGGACACTGAACGGGAGACTACTTTTGCGGGCATGAAGGGGTCAGGGAAAGTTCTGATATCGGCCCTTCAGGTGTTCAAGGAAGTTCGGTCTGGGGCAGAACTGTATGTCACTCTAGTGCAGACTGCGACGCCTAAACCTAGTTTGGGCAACATCCCAGTTGTGTCCGAGTATCCTGATGTGTTTCCAGATGATCTCCCAGGAGCCCCTCCTCAGCGGTAGATAGACTTTACTATAGAGCTGGTACCGGGTGCCAAACCGGTGTCACGCTCCCCCTATCGGATAGCCCCAAGAGAAATGGCAGAGTTGAAGGTGCAACTGCAAGAGTTGCTAGAGCAAGGTTATGTGCGTCCAAGTTCGTCGCCTTGGAGCGCACCAGTTCTCTTTGTTAAGAAGAAAGATGGGAGCTTGCGGCTTTGTATCGATTATCGGGAATTGAACAAACTTACGGAGAAGAACAAATATCCAATCCCGAGGATTGACGATCTATTTGATCAGCTGGTTGGATCAACTGTATATTCGAAGTTAGATTTGAAGTCCGGTTACTATCAGTTGAGGATAAGGGAGAGCGACATCCCAAAGACAGCATTTAGTACGCGGTTTGGGCATTACGAGTTCACGGTTATGCCGTTTGGGTTGACGAATGCGCCATCCGTGTTTATGGATCTGATGAATAGGATGTTTAGAGAATACCTGGATCAGTTTGTGATAGTATTTATCGATGATATCCTGGTGTATTCACGGTGCGAGGAGGATCATTACAAGCATTTACACATGGTGTTGGAGACATTGAGGAAAAGTCAGTTGTATGCAAAGTTCTCCAAGTGTGAGTTCTGGTTATCCTCGATAGCGTTCCTTGGTCATGTTGTCAGTGGAGAAGGAATAGCTGTGGATCCGGCGAAGATAGTGGCGATACGGGAGTGGCCTACTTTGACTACGGTAGCAGAGGTCCGGAGTTTTCTGGGGCTTGCTGGCTACTACAGGCGCTTCGTAGAGAACTTCTCGCGGATAGCACTACCACTCACGACGTTGACAAGAAAGGATCAGAAGTTTGTGTGGTCTCCGGAGTGCGATCAGGCTTTTGAAGAATTGAAGAGGCGGTTGACTACGGCACCCATTTTATGTTCGCCAAGTGGAACCGAAGGGTTCGAGATCTATAGTGATGCTTCGGGCAGTGGTTTGGGCTGTGTTCTGCTACAGCATGGGAGAGTGATAGCTTATGGTTCACGACAACTGAAGGTTCATGAGAGGAATTATCCGGTCCATGACTTAGAGTTAGCGGCCGTGATATTTGCTCTTAAGCTTTGGAGGCACTATCTGTACGGTGTGAAGGTCGATATTTACACCGATCATAAGAGTTTGAAGTACCTATTGGACCAAAAAGATTTGAACATGAGGCAGAGGAGGTGGATGGAGTTCTTAGGGGACTACACCTTCAAGATACACTATGTGCCTGGGAAGGGAAATGCAGTGGCGGATGCGTTGAGTCGTAAGATTCCCGCACAAGCCAATTGGTTATCAGTACATGATGAGAGATTGGTCCAAGAGTTGGAGGCATTGGAAATATCTTGCGTCGATAAGCAGTCAAGTGACGAGGCAAAACTGTTTTGGACAGAGGTGCAATGTGACCTAGCGGATAGAGTTCGGCGGGCTTTGGTTCAGGATAGCAGCATGAAGCAAATCTTGGATGAAGCTTTGGATGGGTCAAATTCCCAGTTTGTGGTTGAAGATGGGTTGCTAAGGAAGGATAGTCGTCTATGCGTTCCTAGTGCGGATAATATTCGGGAGGAGTTGATGTATGAGGCTCATCATACCAAGTACTCAATCCACCCGGGAAGCACTAAGATGTATAGAGACATGAAGAAATTATTCTGGTGGCCGGGTTTGAAGAAGGATGTGGCACTTTATGTGGCCAAGTGCCGTACTTGTGCATTGGTGAAGGCGGAATGCCAGAAGCCCGGAGGTTTCTTGAAATCCCTTCCTATCCCAGAATGGAAGTTCGACGATATATCTATGGATTTTGTGCACGGTTTGCCGAAGTCGCAGAAGGGAAATGACGCCATTTGGGTGGTCGTAGATAGATTGACAAAAGTGTCGCACTTTATCCCAATGAGAAAGGAGGATCCAGTGGAAAAGTTAGCCAAACTCTACGTGGATAATATTGTACGATTGCATGGTGTGCCTAGAAGTATTGTTAGTGATCGTGATGGACGCTTCACGTCAAATGACTGGAGGTTGGTGCATGGTATGTTGGGTACTAAGCTAAAGTTCAGCACAGCATTTCACCCGCAGACAGATGGCCAAACCGAGAGAGTCAACAGGACTATGGAGGACATGCTTCGCATGTGCGTCCTAGATTTCGGGAAGCATTGGGAGGATCACCTGTACATGGTGGAGTTTGCTTACAACAACAGCTTTCAGGCAAGCATTGGAATGGCGCCTTTCGAAGCCTTGTATGGAAGGAAGTGTCGTACGCCGTTGTCTTGGTTGGAGGCAGGCGAATCAAAGTTGTATAAACGTCAAGTGGTGGAAGATGCCACTTTAATGATACGGACAATTCAGGAAAGGCTGAAGATTGCTCAGGATAGACAGTCAAAGTATTATAATGCCAAACATAGAAATGTGGAGTTCAACGTTGGCGACATGGTATATTTGAAGATCAAGCCGTTCAAGGGTGTATCTCGGGTTCGACGCTTGAAGAAGCTGAGTCTGAGATACCTTGGACCATTTGAAATCCTGGAGCGTGTTGGCGAGGCGGCGTATAGATTAAAGCTGTCGACGGAGTTGAGTGGGCTGCATGATGTATTCCACGTATCGGTGTTGCGTAAGGCAGTGCAAGAGCCTTCGCAGATCGTTGCGGACAATCAGGTACCGGTTGACTATGAGTTAACAACAAGGGTCAAGCCAGTGCGAATTGAAGATGTTGCAGTCAAACGACTCCGCAACAAGGAGGTCCGAATGGTTAAAGTCCGTTGGGATAATTGCGGACGTGAGGAGCTTTCTTGGGAGCGAGAGCAAGCTATGTTGGAGGAATACCCCGAGTTATTCCACTCAGGTATCATTTAGCTTTTGTGTACCTTTGCTTAATTTCGGGACGAAATTCCTTAAGTGGGGGAGATTTGTAACGCCCCGAATTTTGTGTGCGAGTCGGTCGCGGAAAAAGAGTTTTTGGTGCCTGTAGGGGTACACGGCCTAGGACACGGGCGTGTCCAAGGCCGTGTCTGGCTGGTGATTTTTTTGGTCGTTTTCAACCCGAGAAGGACACGGCCAGGAACACGGCCAGATGACACGGGCGTGTCATCCGACACGGGCGTGTGTCAACCCGTGTCCCTACCCGTGTCCTGATGGGTCGTGTCCGTTGCCGTGGCGGTTATGCGTGACACGCCCACGAACACGGGCGTGTCGAGGAACCCGACACGGGCGTGTCAGGTCAGACACGGGCGTGTCTTGGCCCGTGTGCGTTTCTCAATTCGACGATCGTGCCTGGATCGAGGCACACGGCCATGGACACGGCCGTGTGCCAAGCCGTGTGCGGCCCAGGTCTGGGGAATTTTGTGCAGATCCGAGCCGTTCATTTTCTTTAATTAGGATCCGATGGCCCAGATTTAATCCTGCTCTGTTAAGGCCGGGAATAGGGAGTTATTCCCTCATTTTCTCTCCAAAGTTCTCCCCTTCCAAAGTGAGAGAGGAGAGGAAGAAGAAGGAGGTTTACGGCCGCTGGCGGAGCATCGGAGCACCGTTTCGAAATCGGAGAGCGGATCCGTGGAGGGAAGGTCATTGCGAAGAGTTCTAACCGCGTAGTTTTTCCATGACGCCAAAACGGACTACAAGGGTAACGATTCTCAACTCGAGCGCTTGAAGCTCTTTCTTTCTGCATAGGGAATCCCGCTCCCGCGAGTATGCGGTGAGTGCGTGGTGTTCCTTGGGGTTGACGGGAATAGTCCCCCTTGTGTTGCATGTAGAGCCCGGAATCGTAAGTACGGGCATAGGCATTGTGTGTGAAGCCTACCCGAACGTGTTTTGTCTGGATCGGTGATGTTGCATTTGATGTGGTTTTGCCGGAGAAGACTCCGTGCTTTGGATTTTTCGGGTTTCCACGCGGTAGATTGCAGCAGGGATCCTTGAAGGTTAGCTTCAAGGCCCACCCGGAAAATTGAGCGGAAACGTGTTCTGCTAACTTGGCGGTCTGGGAACCGGCCTTGATCATAACTGGGTTATGAGATTGTTTTGGAAAATTTGGGATCCGAGAGAAGCTTGGCCCGCGCAAAGTTCCTTAAATTGGACATGCGGCGTGAGCAACGGGCAAGTGGAATTGGACCTAGGCTATGTGGTTCGGTGCGAGAGACCCGAAGATGGGGACTGGCCGTTGGCATAGTCGGAGCCTTAGACGGTTGTCAGAAAGGCTAAATGCTCACATGTTGTTGCCATCCTGGGGGTGGTGGTGAATGCACTGATGGGTCAGGGTTCACCAGGAATGTGCCCTGAGTGCACGGGGTGTTTGGCCGTGCGAGCCTACACCTGTGGCGAATTATAATTGCGCTATATATATATATTGTTGGGCTAATGTTATGCAGGGAAAGAGCACCGCTGTCCCGAGTAAGGGGCGGGGTCGTTATAATTTGGTCGGCTTTTAGCTGACCGTTGCTTTATTTGCCACCGTGCCGTGGTATGTGCTTGCAGGTGCTGCGGAGCCGAGCGCCAAATAGCGGGCTGGAGCCCATGTTGCTGTGCTGGCCCTAGAAGGCCGTAGAATAGTTTTATTTATATATTTCATGTGTGGCCGGCCTGCGAGCCGATGTATGTAAAACACTATTTATGAAGTGAACATTTGTAAGGCCATAAGGCCATGTACCTGTTTCTGTGTATTTGGGGTTTCATTCCTGTTGTTGTAGCTGTGGACATTCATTTTGATGGATTTATTTTTGGGTTCTTTCAACTTTAAAATCTTCCGCTAGAATGCTCTGTGATTAGGACGAGTAGTCTTAATTGGTTGATTTGATTATTCATTTAGTAACCCTTCCGACTGTCTGTGGTATATGGCGTCGGGTTCCAGCTGGACCTTCTGTTATATGTCATGCGACGGATGGGGGTGTTACAGGAGGTAGCAGTCATCTCCGTTATCTTTTTATTTAAAATTTCCACTTATAGAGCTAGCTGGGAGACGTTGTCCACTTCAAATATACCTGCAGGTTTGTTTGGAAGGTACCTAGGCACATTCTACTGATATGTGTTCATGGCCATGTCCTCGAAAAGCTCAAGAGCTGCTTCCGGGGTCTTGTGGTTTAAGGTACCACCGGAAGCTGCGTCTATCATTTGCTTTGTACTTTGATTTAGCCCATTATAAAATGTTTGCACCTGCAACCATACAGGTAGCGTGTGATTGGGGCATCATCTTGAGAGTTCTTTAAATCTTTCCCAGATTTCATACAATGTTTCAGAATCTATTTTTCCAAAGGTAGAAATATCGTTCCTAAGTTTTGCAGTTTTAGCTGACGGAAAATACTTCGCTAGAAATTTTTCAGTTAGTTGATCCCAGGTGGTGATGCTGTTTTTTGGTAGAGTGTTCAGCCATTGCTTAGCCTTTGTTCTAAGGGAGAAAGGGAAGAGTCTTAGCCTAATAGCATCATTTGTAACACCATTGATTTTAAAGGTGTCACAAATCTCAAGAACGCTTGCTATATGTGCGTTCGGATCTTCATCTTGAAGTCTATCAAATTGTACATACTGCTGCACCATTTGAATTGTGCTAGGCTTAACTTCAAAATTATTATTAGCTATCACAGGGCGAACTATGCTTGATTATGTACCCTCTAGATTCGGTCGTGCATAATAGGACACAAGCCTATGCACGACTTCCTCTACGTGGGGTTCTTCCATTCTTAAGGTAGAAAATGACTCGGAATCCACAACCGGTATTTGGAGAGTAGTGCCTTGAAATCGCGATCTTCTCCGAAGATTATGCTCAATTTTGTGGTCCAAGTCCAAAATAACTGACGGATTCCCGCGGGTCATACACTAGAAGAAGAGAAGAGGAAGAAAGAGAAATAAAAAGACTAGAACAAGAGTTAAAAAAATTGAAATGGATTTTTTTATATTTTAACTCCCAAACATCCCAAGGGCTACCCGGTAAAGGGTTCACAAGGTACTAGACAAGATAATGGCATTTATAGCCACATTGCCCTTTTCGAGAGAGTTAGGTGGTGTAGAAAAATTGTGATGTGGGTTTCTATTAAGAGCGGTAATATTTTTTTGAATTTTTAATTTTTTTTTAAAGGATGTGGGTGAGAAAGAGAAGTGATAAAAGTAATAGGTTCGTGCTTTCAAATTATCAACAAAAGTTGCTCCCCGACAATGACACCAAAAACTTGGTGTCAACTAATTGCGAAGAGAAAATAATCCAAACTAGCAATCCAATGCGTCATGTATACCTATCGAAATGTACCTATGGGACACAAATGTCGTATTAAAATCCGGGAACTGTTGAGTAATCTTACTCACACGAAAACTATTATCTTATTGAAGGAATGCTTTAAGCTTTAAGAGAAAGCTAATTGCAATTAAGAAAAGAAATATAGCGCTAAAAAGAGAACTAGTTGTAGTTAAATAGAGCGCTACTAAAAGCGATTACAACGAGGGGTTGAGACGATGAAAAAAAAGAGCACTCGATCATAAATTCTAACTTAACAAGGTAAAAGACCTTAACCATGGAGGTTCCATAAGCTTGAACACGCTTCTCTCAAAGCCATACCCACCTCAGTTTAGGAAGCTCCAACCGAACTCTCCTCCGAATCGGAGACCTAAAGCTCTCTTTACGCTTTGAACCCCTCTATTGGATTTCACTCCAATCTAGGAGATTTAACGTCTGCCTCTCTCGAGGGGTGTGTGCAACTCTCTTTACTCTTGAGTGTTCATTTCAAACTACGAGCCTCTCGACTAGCTAAGAGTGAAAACAAATATGGAAATTATTTATCGATGATATAACTCCAAACAAAATTAATCAAGAGTAAATCAAGGCCTAAACCCTAAAAAGAAAAAGTAGACTAGAGCATCATAACTTAATCAACTCGAACTTCAGATCATCAAGATCGAGTACAAGGAGGATTAGTTACTCATGGTGAAGTGGAGGAAGAGAGATGAGTAGAAGTGCATGAAAAACAAAATTAGAGACAAGAAAAACGAAGCACACTTTATATTAAAATCAAACAACGGGTTTACAACTTGAAATAAAAGATTACAAGTGCTGGAAATGAAAACTAGGCTAGCATTAACATTAAACTACTAAAGCAATTACAAAAGTTATTACAAAAGACTAAACTAAGCTTGGATTAGAAAGCTTAAAATGAGAAAGGGGGAGAGGAGAAGCATGGTAAACTACTAGAAAACAAAAGGGCGGCACCTCCCCTCTCACTCCAAAACTGGATTGGGCTCAAGGAGGCGTGTAAGGGCATTTTGGACGAAATCTTTAGAAAACCTGCAGAAAGAGAGAACATTAGTTGTATTTAAAATATATACAAAATGAGGTCAAAATAACGCTTTACAAACATGATTTCTATATTAAAAACTAATAATTACCCAGTAGTTTAAACTACAAAACGTACTATCAGTGTGCCCCTGAACTCTAAACTCGGATCATTATGGGGTGTGACTTCATGATTTTCTTCGTTGCGGGTGTTATTTGTGGGTGAATCCTCCGCCGTAATGTTCGATCCCTCTGTTAGTACTTTGTGAGACTCTACCGGGTGTTTGGGCATTTACGGTGTATGGTGGAGTATCGATTCTCCCCCACAATTATGACGGATT
This sequence comes from Platanthera guangdongensis, assembly GCA_039583875.1. NCBI lineage: Eukaryota > Viridiplantae > Streptophyta > Magnoliopsida > Asparagales > Orchidaceae > Platanthera > Platanthera guangdongensis. The sequence goes on along the minus strand of CM077166.1, from coordinate 61,832,076 downwards.
AAATTATATCTGAGGGGGTGTGTCCTATTGAGTTGACCACCCTTCCCATTGTTTTTTTTGGTGGAGTTCACCACAGGTGGCTAATAGAGTTTTGTATTCTTCCTTATGTTTTAATCATGACCTTTCCCCTCTTATAGTCTTGTGCATTTGGGGTACTTTTGTTGTACTTGACGCTTCATGTAAGTGATCCCTTTTTGACTTTGGTACCTTACTGCTGTACTTTATTCAAGTATCTTTCCTTTGGTCTTGGGTTGGTACCCCTTGACTTTGTTTACTTGTGGCTTACTTTTTGCCATCACTTGTACATTCTTGTTGAGGTGTTCTGTTTTTTTTTTCTGGAATGCATCAGGTTCAGAGTTGTAGCTGATTTCGGAGATTGTTTTGGAGTTCCTTAGCAGCTGTGTTGGCTGTGTTTTTTGCCTCGCCATAGTGAGGTAGACTGTTGTTTTACTTTGCTTTACTAGTTCAGACATACTTTGTTTTATGTGGGTTCATGTCAGTTCGCTGACGCCCACGGGATTATTGATTTTGGATGCTTGCAAACTACTTGGTTTTTTTCTGTGTATTTGGATTACTTGCTCTCTGGGATGTTTTATGCTAGGATTGCATGATAGGTATTTTCAAGTATAAAAACTACTATTACTACTTCATGCATTGCACATTTTAAAATGTTCAATCACTACATTTAATGACCGTAAAAAAATCTACTTGTATTGCTATTATAAACTTAGAACTCGAATACCTTGAGTGTCCTCTAGGAACCTCTAATCTCATGTAGGATATCTAACATTGTAAAAGAAGTATTTTCCGTAGCATTTAAATACCTTTCTCGTTGACTAGATGAGCCACTAAGCCGAGGGATACGAGCAACTGCTACACTTAAACTAATTTTCCTCTAAAAAACTCAAAGATCTTTCTTCTTGGACAAGTAGGAATTTTGCCTGAGCATCCACAGTTATCCCCTGCTAACGTGGCATCATGACACGCATTTTTACCTTACTCTAATATTCCTTTAATGGTAGTGAAAAATGTGGGTTGTGATAGTTTACTTTTACTCTTTTCATATATGGTCGGTCTGTGTGCCGATGTATGTAAAACACTTATTGTTTAAGAAAACATTGTAGGGCCATAAGGCCAAGACTCCTTGTGTATTTTTCTTTCATTCCTGCTGTGAGTTTTATTGTATAATCATGTTCTATGATGGGTTCTTATAACATATTTAAAAGCTTCCGCTAGAATGCTCTGTGTTAGGTTTCATTATGGTATTATAGTGTTTTTGGTATTAATATGTAACTCCGCTGACTATCCATCGAATATGGCGTGGGGCCCCGGCCAGACCTTCTATTATATCCCATGTGATGGATGTGGTTGTTACAATTTGGTATCAGAGGGAGGTTTTGGTCTAGCTTAGGAGAATTCGTGGACGAATTCTTTTTAAGAGGTGGTGAGTACAGTCACGTGCGTCATCGTTATAACATGAAAAGAACCCATGAATGTCCACTCAGGAATGGAAAATACACATGTTTGAGGAACCTCTGTGTTCCTATGCTTCCTTTCTGCAATGTTGTTTGGTGACTTATTGGTGTGTAATGCAATAATAGGTGACCAGGAGTGGTGGTGGACAGTCAGAATATCTGCACTCTACGGAAAGCAGTGCACCTAATGATGCACATGCAACCCCTCCTTCGGGAGAGAAGATAAGACTTATTGCTGAGGTGGTGTTTGCGATGATAAATACCTAGCTAGGGAGGCAAGCACAACCTCCTACCATGTTGTGTAGTGGTGCGGTAAAGCCTAGAGTGGTGGAAAGAGTAGTTGTAGAACCTTTGGTGCCAAGAAGAGCGACATAAATGCAGCTCAGTCTTACCGTTATAAATATACGTATTTTTACATACTTTTTTGTCATTTTAGTTTATTTTCGTTACTTTTAGTTAGTTTTGTTAAATAAAATGTTCCTTTTTTGTATATACTCTTCTAACTTAGCTTAATTTTGTTTTTCTGAAATTTTCAGAACAAACCAAAAAAATCAAAGTACATGCCCGTGTACTTATCGGTCACGCCCGTGACCTGGGCATGTTACTTTGATTCCAATGGAAAGTTGTCTCCAGCTCGATGTTCGGGTTTCGACATTCGTCGAACTGCCCGACACGGCCGTGTCCCGACTCGACACGCCCGTGTCACGCCACTCAACACTCGACGCCTCTACCACTCAACGCTTCCAGACACGCCCGTGCCAATTCTACACTCCCATAACCCGCCACTCAATGCCTCTGCCACTCGACTCCTTTCCCAGTTACACCTTCCATACATGCCCATGACTCTCGCGAATTTTCTGATAAGATGCGCCAGCGTGGCAAGGATTCGACATTTTGGCCAGTCACGCCCATGCTACACGCTCGTGACCGTAGGGACACGCCCGTGACTTCCACGTGGACAGCCCCAAAGTCAAACGACAATAAATGCTCAGCTTCAACTCAGCGCCAGTAGCTACACCCCCCCCCCCCCCAACACGTCCGTGTCCTTAGCGTGTAACCAGAAATTTTTTGTATATAAAGAGATCTCATCTGTAAGGTCTAAGGGTTCGAAATTTTGAACCATTTTGTTGTTTGGGCTGCTTCTAGGAGGCTTTTGTGCTATGTAAGGATTATTTTCCCCCCTCTTTTTTGTGTTTGTTTTAGCTTTTGTAAGCAAACCTTCTTCTTAATAAAATTTATTAGTCTTTCATCCTTATATTCTACTGGAATGCCTCGGAGTGCCTCTCTTTCATCAATCTTATGTATCTTCATTTTTGTTCTTTGTATGGTTGTGTGTGTGTGTGTATGAGTTAGCTTTGTGGAATTTATGCTTTCAAATCATCAAATCTCTTATCTTTATTTTTGGTTTTCTCAAATTTACTAGTCGTTATTATAGCTTTTTTCTTATCATATTCCTTAGATTGGTTTAGATTTAGAATTTTTCTGCTTTTTTATTCATCCTTATGGATTTGTAAAATGGTTTTAAAGTTGATTTTATATATTTTTAACTTAGTATTTCCTTTTTTAGCTTGCAAAACTTTTGCTTCTTTTTCACTTTCTTACACTTTCTAAACATTTTTACAAACTTGTAAGAATGAATTAGATGTTATTTCAATTTTTCAAACCCTTTGATTTTCAGATTTATTTAAAAACACTTTTGCTCCAACAATTTTTATTTCTACATTTTATGCATTTCCAGCAAATTCGAACGATAAAAACATAATCGTTTTAATTTTTCAATCACTTTGATTTTTCTCTTTTTTGCTTGTGTGTGTGAGTGTATGAGTTAGCGTTTTCTTACTTTCCTTCAATTTTTGTGTGTTTCTATGAGTTAGCAATTTACAGCTTTAATTTCCCGCCTACTCATTTGAGTAGGACTTGCAATTTACCGCTTTCATTTCCCGCATACTCATTTGAGTAGGACTTGCAATTTACCGCTTTCATTTCCTGCCTACTCGTTTGAGTAGCACTTGTAATTTACCACTTTCATTTCCCGCTTACTCGTTTGAGTAGGACTTGCAATTTCCCGTCTACTCGTTTGAGTAGGACTTGTCATTTTTCAGCTTTAATTTCCCGCCTACTCGTTTGAGTAGGACTTGTCATTTTCAACTTTAATTTCCCGCCAATTCGTTTGAGTAGGACTTATCATTTCAATTATGCAAATCTTTCTTTTTTGTAACTTAGCCCTTTTTATTTATTATGAGTTTGGTTCAGTGCATGCATTTTCCTCCTTTTTAGTAGTTTTGCTCTTTCTAATATTAAGTTATCTTATTTCTTTTTATTTTTTGTAACCCTTCATCGCCTAGTTTAGAACTCACGCCTAACAAAACTCATAAGCAATCCTCATTCTGATGAGTGACTAATCTCTTTTAGCCCTCGGTATCGAAGAGCATTGGGATATAAAATGTTTTTAAATAATTAAAGGTCTTGTTTTTCTATTTAATTAAGAACCTAAGGTTTACCCTGGGTTTACGATACGTAGAACCACATATCGATGTGTGGGCTCTATTTCCGTTATCCATACGCTAGTTAGCCGAGAGGTCGTGCGTATGGACAGACCATTCTTCGGTAAAGAGAGTTTCACACTAACCCTCGAGAGAGGAGATGCGCAATTCTTTCGAATTGGGTCCCCCCCCCCAATAGCGGGGTTCTTAGCGTAATGCAGACATTAAGAGGAACCTTGGTCGGACAAGAGCCCGGTCGAATAGTCTTAATGTTCAGGAGAGCGATAGTCCTAGAGATAGGTGTGCTCATTCTTTTGGAACCTCCACGGCCAAGTTTCTGCTTTAATTGAATTGAAACCTAGAATCTCTAATTATTTAAATCTATTTTAGTCCTAACGTAATTCGATACCAGGTGTTATTTCTTCATCGACCTTTTTTCTTAAATCTATTTTTCAGCTCTTTTCTTATAATCACTTTAAATCAGTTAAATCTGACAACGTAACTTTTTCGGTAAGATAATAGTCCTTCTGGGAGCAGTAGAGATAATCAACTCATTCCCGGGAAATTTACGATCTCGATATTCCCCCAAATATCCTGTATTACTTGCGATAGGTGCACTTGCCTATAATTTGCCGCTCGAAATCCGAACCCGTCGTGCTCCCTAGTTATCAATTTACATCTTTAATTTCCCGCCTACTCGTTTGAGTAAGACTTGCAATTTACCGCTTCATTTCCCGCCTACTCGTTTGAGTAGGACTTGCAATTTACCGCTTTCATTTCCCGCCTACTCGTTTGAGTAGGACTTGCAATTTCCCGCTGTCATTTCCCGCCTACTCGTTTGAGTAGGACTTGCAATTTCCCGCCAACTCGTTTGAGTAGGACTTGTCATTTTTCAGCTTTAATTTCCCGCCTACTCGTTTGAGTAGGACTTGTCATTTTCAGCTTTAATTTCCCGCCTACTCATTTGAGTAGGACTTGTCATTTCAATTATGCAATCTTTCTTTTTTGTAACCTAGCCCTTTTTTCTTTATTATGAGTTTGGTTCAGTGTGTGCATTTTCCTCCTTTTTATTAATTTTGTTCTATCTAATGTTAGGTTATCTTATTTCTTCTTATTTTTTGTAACCCTTCAGTGCCTAGTTTAGAACTCATGCCTAACCAAACTAATAAGCCATCCCCATTTTGATGAGTGGCTAATCGCTTTTAGCCCTCGGTATCGAAGAGCACTGTGATATAAAATGTTTTTAAATAATTAAAGGTCTTGTTTTTCTATTTAATTCAAAATTTAAGGTTTACCCCTGGTTTATGACACGTAGAACCACATATCGATGTGTGGGCTCTATTTCCGTTATCCATAAGCTAGTTAGCCGAGATGTCGTGCGTATGGACTAATCACCCTTGGGTAAAGAGAGTTTCGCACTAACCCTCGAGAGAGGAGGTGCATAATTCTTCTGGATTGGGTCCCCCCCCCCCAATAGCAGGGTTCTTAGCGTAATGCAGGTATTAAGATGAATCCTTCGTCAGACGAGAGACCGATCAAATAGTCTTAAAGTTCAGGTGAGCGATAGTCCTAGAGATAGGTGAGCCCATTGTTTTGGAACCTTCACGGCCAAGTTTCTGCTTTTATTGAATTGAAACCTAGGATCTCTAATTATTTAAATCTATTTTAGTCCTAACGCAATTCGATACCGGGTGTTATTTCTTCATCGACCTTTTTTCAAAAATCCATTTTCAGCACTTTTCTTATAATCACTTTAAATTAGTTAAATCAGACAACGTAACTTTTTTGGTAAGATAATAGTCCTTACGGGAGTAGTAGAGATAATCAACCCGTTCCTAGGAAATTTACGATCTCCATATTCCCCCGAATATCTTGTATTACTTGTGATAGGTGCACTTGCCTATAATTCGCCGCACGAAATCCAGACCCACCATGCTCCCTAGATAAATCAGAGCCGGTCTTCGTGCGCATCACTCAAACATGTGATAAGCTTCTATCCTCCAGTATTTACGAGGACTGGAACACCAACCCAAGCCGAGGATTGGCTCTCTTATGTTAAGAGAGTCATGGCGGCGACTGAATTGTAGGAATGTCAGAAGTCAACCATAGTCACTTTCTTATTGGATATTGAGGCGCGATTGTGGTGGGAAGAGTTGGAGCTGCATCTCTTGATTGGAAGACAACTCATCGATATTTCTATGGACGAGTTCTCGAGGTTATTCCTGGATAGATACCTCCCCTCTGCATAGAGGATCGACATGGAGAATTAGTTCCAGAGACTGACGTAGGGAGATAGTAGTGTTGATCTTTATCTACACGAGTTCACGAGGTTTGGTCGTTATGCTAGCATTACTTTTATTGACGAAGAGCGTGACACCAACCGGTTTTACGAGGGTCTGCGTGATGACCAAAGGCTATTGCTCTCCAGGCCGAGGATGCAAGGTTTCCTAACTCTGGAAAATACCGCCTGATCTCTGGAAAAGGAGATGAAGAGAGTTCAGGAGAAGAAGGACTCAAGCTCGAAGAAGTCGAAATTCAAGGTTCCGAGCTCGTCAAATTTCGGGTTTCATAAGTGGAACAAGAAGGCTCGAACTTCGGGTCCAACCACACCATCGGGTGTGTTTGGAGTTACAATAGTATGTGGCCTGGTTACTTGCTATAATGGTTGCAAGCATGGACACATTGATTGAGAATGTTGGAGAGGGCGCCGAAGTCAGATAAGAATCCTGGAGCATCTTATGCGGAGAAGGGAAACATGGTGGAATCAACCGCATCCCATTATGCTCCAACCTAGCATAAAGTTTACAACCTTGGTTAGCAGGAGGCCATAAAGCAGGCTGATGTGGTGACAAGTATGATTTCATGAATAGCACATTTAGCTTTACATACTTGTTGCCTTATGCGCGTTAGCATGTGACTTGTTGTGCTAGGCTTTGTTTTGATCTTTAATATCCCGGCGAGAGCACTGTTTGATACGCGAGCTTTGCACTCCTTTTTGTTCGAGGAATTTGTGTCGTGCGTCGGAGTTGAAAAAATTAGTTTCAAGATATCCTAAACACATAGAGGGGGTGAATAGGTTCAATTCCTTTTTGTTGAAACCGAAAATCAGTCTCCTGTGGAGTTCGACCCTTGGGGAAGGGGTGGTCTCGCGCCTACTTCACTCCTGCAAGCAAAACAACAGAGAAAACAAGGAGAACCCGACCCAAGGGGCTCGGCGGGGAGGACCCACCACACACCTGGAAGACTAGAGAATACTTCCCCTCCTTAGCCACAGGCCGAGCTAAGGCTACCTCAGGAAGCACTGCTAAATCCGGGGAGCAAGAGAATATAAGCGCGCCCTGAGGTGCCCCCCTTGGGTTCTATTTATAGTTTTTAGAATCTGAACTGCCAATAACCAAAAGAACTGACCTGAAATTACCAAAAAGCCCTTGGTTGGGTCTGCCAACAGCCAAACTTCGTTGTTTTGAATAGCTATGTACAGTCCAACTTGGTCTGCCTACATCGTAGCTCCGCTGTTCCGAGAAGCTATTCACACCCACGGGGAGGTGAGCTCTCCACCAATCCCTCTCCGCGAGAGGTGGGTGCGACTTGGCTCTAGCGGCTCGCCTGTTCTTCTTGGGCGAGTGCGAGCCGGGCCACCGCGACCCGCCAGTCCTCTGCCAAGGCGGATAGGCGGCCAGGTCGCGAATAGGGAACGGGCTGGCGTCCATTGTGACCATTAGAACGGCTCACAGATCGCGGGTTGTCGAACCCATCCGCGAGTACCGGTTCGACGAATGCCCCCCCCCCCCCCCCCCCGCTCTGGTCGACGATTATCTAAGCGAGCGGGAGGGGTGGGGGAGTCGTCTCGCCTGGCTCGCTCGCTTGAACTGAGCGGGAGCGGACCAGCCTCTTGCCGTATGCCCACTTGTTGCTTGGGTGCGGGCCGTGGAACTTGGTTCGCTCGATTTTCCTGGCGGGGCCCGCTCGACGAACACGGGGTTGTACACAATCCCCGCTCTTTTTGAGCTTGATAAAGCTCAGAAAGAACCATCCAACCGCGTGTTCGGCGAGTACTGTGCTGAGCTGGCATGGAATCTTCTGGTGGGGCCCCACTATTTGGCTATAAATATACCACTGAGCCTAGGGGGTCTCCCTAGGCCATCTTATCTTTTCGGGCAGACTGCACCTTCTTGATGTCCGTCAGCGAAGAGGTGTGAGCCCGTCTGGCGACCGTGGGCCAGAAGACTCGGGAGGAGGACCTCGAGGCCGCCCCCTGGTTAGCGCGTGGGTCTCCCGGCCCTCTCTTTAGACCGGTAAAGGGGAAGATTGTGAGGCGGTGCCCGACGAATAACATCCCGGGTTCCAGTTCAGCGGCCGGTATCGAGGTCGCTTCTGAGGTACGTGATCTCCCTTCCCGGCTTGTTGCTACACTTCTGACCCTTTGTCCTGTAGGTACTATCTCATGAAGACGAGGGTGACGGGGGGAGGATCGCTCCCCTCCCTTGTCGTCGGAGAGGGTTGCTAGTCCCACGGGCCTGGACCGCCGCCCCCGGGTACCCCTCGTTCGCCGGTTCCCCCCAGACTAGGGAAATCTCTTACGGCCTTCGAGGGAGAACCCTTTCAGGGCCTGCCAGGCTCTTCTCGTCCTTCCATCGGTGTGGATGACGTGCCAACCCCCGGTAAGCTCATACTCGGCGCTTGCCTTGTTCTCGTCCGTCCATTCTAAATCTCCTTTTTGCAGGTTACAATGCGATCTCCTCTGAAACTGAGATGAGCGAAGGGTACTCGCCTCCGCCTAACGTGAAGGGCGTTTCGGATTACCTGGGCGATCCGGCTGATGCGGTGGGGATGAAGAGGCAGGTGACACGGTTGTTTCAGAAGCATACTCTGCTGCTTCAGGAGCTCGTCAAGAGGGTCGACCGAGACAAGGCCGAGACCGAGGCTCGGCTCGCGGCTTTGGAGGGGGCTCCACATGCAGCAGAAGGTGGCGAGGTCACTTCACCCGGCATGCACATTACGCGGGCCGAGGAGCACCTGAAGAGTGTCTCGGAACAAGTTGTCCTGGCCCAGCAGGAGTTGGTGGCGGTGCGCGATTATCATTATCCTCGCGTGCCGCCGTAAACCGGAACGCAACGGCGGGGCAGATGGAAGTGGATCCAGTACTGATCCACCCTTTATTCTCCCCGTTCGCGGTATATCGCTGGGTCGGGCCGTGTCTGTGCTTCCAGTCAACTCGCTCAGGGGGGGTACTATTATCTCAAAGACTTATTCTGTATCTGTAACTATTTGCGACTCTCCTCACCCGTCTATGGGTATGGTTTTTGATTTCTGACGCATGTCGTTCTTACCATGTTGCTGCTTTATTCTCCGCAGGGCAGGCTCGAGTGTACCCGCGTCCACCGCTTGCCACCCTCCTTAGGCGAGTGCGGGTCAGAGGACGGACTCGCTCAATCTGCCATCCTGATTTTGGCGGGAGTGGGCCGAGGAGCTTGCCGGCTAAGGGTTTCCCCGACTCGCTCAGAATCCTGGGCGGGTGCGTGCCGTGACTCGCCCGCTTATTCCTCGCGCGGATGTGGACGGGCGAGACCCGCTCCTGAACGGTCTTGGCAGTGTGGTTGCGGGTTGGGAAGTCGAACCGTCAAGCCCGATTTTTGCTACACGCACCTTTCCTGTCAGCGGGAAATTTCCCGCTCTTTCTTTCTTCCTATAAATAGGCCTTGTCGGTTCTTGTCCTCTCACCTCTTCAAAGCACTTTCCCCTCTCCTGCTCTTTGCGAAGCGCGGCTCGCGTTCGCCTTCTGGATCTGTCTCGCTCGATTCAGCGATCGTTTTGTGAAATGGGTGGCGGCGGCGGCGATGCGGACGGGAGGAGTAAATGCGTCTGGACCTTCTCGGAGCATGACTTCCCCCATGCCGTTATCTCAGAGCGCGAGTACTTAGACGCCCTTGGCGATCATGTCCTGCCTGGATTTTCGGCGAGACGGCCCGGGGAAGGGGAGAAGATCAATGATCTGTCCAGGGACGAGCTCGCCATTCCTCTGGCTCACTTTGAGGTGGGTCTTCGGCTTCCTCTGTGGCCGGAGGTGCATCAAGTGTTGAAATACTTCGGGGTCGTCATCGGCCAGATGACCTCGAACTCCGTGGCCGTCATGGTAGGGTTCGCCTGCTTTTTGCGGGAGGAGCGGATCGAATTCAGTCTCGCGGTTTTCCGCAAATTATTCTCCTTCCGCGCGAACCGGGACGGGACCGCCTATTTCTCCAGTTCCCACCTCAAGGTGCGGGAGACCGTTAATAAGAGACACAACTGGCTCAAGAAGTTCTTGTTCGTCAAGGGGGATTTTGACAACGTCCCCTTCTCGTCGGTGCAGCTCAGCGAGGCGAGTTACCGCCCGCCCAGCCTGGGGGGCCATGAGGCCGACCTATGGGGGTTCTTCGCCGGGAAGAACTTCGAGGTCGCGTACTTGCGCCGCAACCTCGATGGCCTAGCTGTTGTCCCGCCTGGGGTAGATTAGTCACTCGCCATCGTTCCACCTCGCTGTTTTCTTCTTTAGTTTCACCCTCTCTCTTCTTGGCAGTCGAGCGAGACGTCCCCCTTCACCCCCCCCCCCCCCCCTACAAGAGCGCTAGGGTCGCCTCCGGGTCCCTCGCCCGAGCTCAGGCCGCTGACGCCGCTCAGCGTGACGTCCCGTCGGTCCCCGCTAAGAAACGGCCGGGCCGCGAGCAGCCTACTCCCCCGCCCAAGATGGCGAAGCCTGCGGGGCAGCAACTCGTCGTGGGTCAGAAAAAAGGCAAGGCCCCGGTGGAGCAATCGGCCGAGGGTCCCCCCCCCCCCGTTGGTCGCTTCGACCAGCGACACTCCCGGTGGGGAGGTGGGCACTTCTGGGCCGCCTGACGGGGCGCATATTGCTGCGAAGCCGGTGCCGAGAGGGCATCGCAATTTTGGCTACGGCGAGAAATACCTAGACGAGCTCGGCGTCCCACTTCTATTATGGGACAAGGAATCAAATCACGCGGTGGTCTCGACTCTGTTACCGAGTTGGTTGGAGCAGGACCCCATCGGCGGGGAGTCCTATAACTTCTCGTTCGGCCTTTACTCGCGAGAGGACTTCGCTATCTACGACAAGGAGGCGACGCGAGTACTGGTGCATGAAAGAGCGGGTGCCCAACTACGTGGCCTAGAGTTGGCCCATATGGTCGGGCGGCGCTGCACCAAGCTGGAGCGGAACGCCACTTCTCTCAAGAAGCTGGCGGACGAAAAGGAGGAGGCCCGGAAACTTGCCGAGGAGGACGCAGATCTCCAGAGGAAGCGGGCCGACGCGGCCGAGGAGATCCTCGCGCAGTACTTGGGAGGGGTGGTACGTGCTTACTCCCAATTACCACTTCCTTCCGCGAACCCACCTTATGACCTTTTCTTTTCTCAGTATACGGCGACGGCCAGCCGGATGGGTGCTGAGATCGCCGCCCTCGGTCAGGACAAGTCGGCATTGGAGGCGTGGGTGCGTGAGCTGGAGGCTGCCGCCGCTGCCCCTCCGCCAGCCAATGGAGGCTGCCCGCTCGAACATCATTCCGACTACGAGTTGGAGGTGTTGATGCAAAAGAATGCCGCCAGTGCCGCGAAGTACACAATGCAGATGCTGCGACGCGCGGACCTCCTCAAGAGCGAGGTCGCGGAACTCTCGTCGGGCGAGGTGGTGCCGGCGCTGTTCCTTCCCGTGCCGGACCCTGGGGATAAATCCTACCAGCCCATCTAGGACTTCCCGCCCAGGATCTCGCATCGCCCTCGCGCCTTTGAAATTCGCTTGTTATATGTATACCTCATGCATTTTTTGGTTGATTGAGATGTAAGCGCGAGCCGTGCCTAGACTTTACGGTTTTCATCTATTTATGTTCTTATAAATGCTTACTCGCCCGCCTCATATGCATGTTTGTTATTATTGTGCGATGTGAATTCTCCCTTTCCGTGCTCGCGGCCGTCCATCTCGCGTTATGTCGACGAGGTCGCACGCCTACGGATTTGGCTTAGGAGTCATAGGAGACCCGATCGGTCGTCCCGCTAGTGGCGACCTGCCTCTGCAGCCCGGCCCCGCTGTGGTGACTACTCGCTCACCAGGAGAGGCGAGATGGCTCATCGCTCGCCTAAGTCATCAGATTTCTTGCGGGTTGACCCTCTTGTAATGTGGCCTGGGTTCTCGCCTCCTTTCGGCCGTCATTTTGGGGGCTGGGTGGTTATGTTAGGCCCCCTTTTCGGTTAACTTCACGACTCCAGTCCACTATCAATACTATCGAGTGGCTTCCTGCCCTGCTAGCTAGGTGAGAGCCTGACAGTGGGATCTGCTCGAGGCCAAGGATGACACCGAGTGACTTACGGCCCTGCCAGCTAGGTGAGAGCCTGACAGCGGGATCTGCTTGGGGTCCAAACACATTCCATCGAGTGACTTTCGGCCCTGTCAGCTAGGTGAGAGCCTGACAGCGGGATCTGCTCGAGGCCAAGGATGACACCGAGTGACTTCCGGCCCTGCCAGCTAGGTGAGAGCCTGGCAGCGGGATCTGCTCGAGGTCCAAACACCTTCCATCGAGTGACTTCCGGCCCTGTTAGCTAGGTGAGAGTCTGACATCGGGATCTGCTCGAGGCCAAGGATGACACCGAGTGACTTCCGGCCCTGCCAGCTGGGTGAGAGCCTGGCAGCGGGATCTGCTCGGGGTCCAAACACATTCCATCGAGTGACTTCCGGCCCTGTTAGCTATGTGAGAGCCTGACAGCGGGATCTGCTCGAGGCCAAGGATGACACTGAGTGACTTCCGGCCCTGCCAGCTGGGTGAGAGCCTGGCAGCGGGATCTGCTCGGGGTCCAAACACATTCCATCGAGTGACTTCCGACCCTGTCAACTAGGTGAGAGCCTGACAGCGGGATCTGCTCGAGGCCAAGGATGACACCGAGTGACTTCCGGCCCTGCCAGCTAGGTGAGAGCCTGGCAGCGGGATCTACTCGGGGTCCAAACACATTCCATCAAGTGACTTCCGGCCCTATCAGCTAGGTGAGAGCCTGACAGCAGGATCTGCTCGAGGCCAAGGATGACATCGAGTGACTTCCAGCCCTGCTAGCTAGGTGAGAACCTGACAGCGGGATCTGCTCGGGGTCCAAACACATTCCATCGAGTGACTTCCGGCCCTGTAAGCTAGGTGAGAGCCTGACAGCCGGATCTGCTCGAGGCCAAGGATGACACCGAGTGACTTCCGGCCCTGCCAGCTAGGTGAGAGCCTGGCAGCGGGATCTGCTTGGTGTCCAAACACATTCTATTTCTCTATGCAGGCTAGCTATGACAATACTGGAGTGTTGAAGAAATTTATTATAATCAAAGTTTCGCTTACATGCTTCAGGTAAAAAACATTTTAAGTCGTCACCACTCCATGTGAGACTCAGGGTCTCGCCCTCTACATTTTGGAGTTGATAGCCTCCTGACTTCAAAGCTTCCTTTACAATAAATGGTCCCTCCCAGCTGGGGTTGAACTTCCCTACGGATGCCGACCTTCCTGCTGCATCCACCTTCTTCAGCACCAAGTCCCCTTCCACGAACTGCTTGACCCTGACATGCCTGTCAAAGTATTTGGCCATTCTTCTTTTCACATCCTTCTATCGGATAGCGGAAAGGTCCCTCAGTTCTTCCACCATGTCAAGGGAGAGCCTCAGCTCCTCCTCGTTCTCTGCCTGCCATTCCTCTCTGCATTCCTTGGCCATGACGATTCGAGGTGTTTGGACGTCAAATTCCACGGGGAGCACTGCCTCGCACCCATGGGAGAGCTTGAAGGGGGTCTCTCCAGTGGCCGTGTTGGGGGTGGTTCTTAGGGCCCAAAGAACCGCGGGGTGCTGCTCAACCCAACTCCCCTTCAAGTTCTCCACCTTTTTCTTGAGGAGGTTGACGATGATCTTGTTCGCGGCCTCCACCTGCCCGTTGCTCCTGGGGTGATGGACTGAGGCGAACCTGAGGTTGATTCCAAGCTGCTCGTAGAAGCTAGTGAACTCGGCGCTGGCGAATTGAGGCCCATTGTCCGTGACAATGGCCTGGGGCAACACATGGCGACAGATGATCTCCCCCCAAACAAAGTTCCTGATTACCTGGGAGGTCACCTTGGCCAGTGCCTTCACTTCCAACCACTTGGAGAAGAAATTGATCATCACTAGGAGGAACCTCCTCTGCCCACTGGCCTGGGGAAACGGCCCGACCAAATCCATTCCCCAAATTGCGAAGGGCCAGGGGGTCGTGATACTCTTGAGTCACTGGGCCGACTGTAGCTGGAGGGGGGCAAACAGCTGGCACTTATCGCACCTCCTTGCGAACTCTTCGGCATCTTGACTTATGGTTGGCCAGAAGTACCCCTGTCGGACTATTCTCCCTTCCAGGGTCTGACTCCCGGAGTGGCTCCCACACTCTTCGGAGTGGACTTCCTCCAAGATCCTCTGTACCTCCTCCTCGGCCACGCAACGGGTCAACATCCCCGAGAGTGTCTTCCTGTACAGCTGCCCGTCCTGGAGGAGGTAATACGCTGACTTGTGCCTTAGCTTCTTCTTATCTTCCCCCTCCGGATACTCACCCGTGGAGAGGAAAGTCACAACTAGGTTCATCCATGAAGTTTGTTGATCAATTTCCATGAGCTCCCCCTCTTCGATGGAGAGGCGGAACAGGTCGGTGATGGTACCCCCCACCTATAGACCATGCTTTGCTAGTTGGTCGACTTGTTCATTTTCTTCCCTGGGCACGTGTCGGATGGAGAAGGTTTGGAAAGCACCTATGACCCCCTTCACTTTGGCTAAGTATAATCGCAGGGTGGGCTCCCTTGCCTCGAACTCTCCATTGATCTGGGAAGCTACCACCATGGAGTCGGTGAGGACCTCCACGTCCAACACCCCCAGCTCCTTGGCCAGGCGTAGCCCTGCTATCACGGCCTCTTACTCGGCCTGATTGTTCGTAATGGGGAAGTGCACCACCACCGTCTGCTCAATTCGAGTCCCTTGAGGGCTTTCCAGGATCACCCCCACTCCTAGGGAATGCCTCCCCGAGGCGCCGTCTACCTTCACCTTCCAAGGAGCCGGACAGGTGAGCTCTTCCTCCGCCACTTCAATCACATAGTCAGCCAAGAAGTTGGCCATCGCTTGAGCCTTGATCGAGAGCCGTGGAACGAATGAGACGTCGAACTCACTCAACTCCACCGACCACTTGGCCAGCCTGCCTGAATGCTCCACCCCTTCAAAGATGTTACGGAGGGGATGGTCAGTCACCACTCGGTTTGAGTGTGCCTGGAAGTAGGGTCGCAGCCTCCGGGCTGAGACGATTAGGGCGAAAGCCAGCTTTTGCAAAATCGGGTACCAGAGCTCGGCCTTCCTCAGGACCCGGCTCACGTAATTGATAGGTTGCTGCTTCTTCTCCTCTTCACGAACTAGGACAGAGCTCAAGGCCTCTGCCATGACCCAGAGGTACAAAAATAGGTCTTCCCCCTCCTTCGGGCCTTGGAGTAGCGGAGCCTGAGTCAACTGCATCTTGAGGGCCTGGAATGCCTCCTCGTACTCCTTGGTCCATTCAAACTTCTAACCACCCCTCGGCATTTTGAATAAGGGGGAGCACTTTTCTCCTGCCCAGGAGGGGAACCTACTCAGCCCTGCTAGCTTCCCCGTCAGCCATTGTACCTCCTTAGCATTCTGTGGTGCCCCCAACTCTAATATAGCCTTGACCTTATCAGGATTCGGCTCGACCCCCGCGGGGGTGAGGAGGTGCCCCAAGAACTTCCCCCTGTGAAAGTGTGAGCTAGATCTGAAATACTCTAGAGGGGGGTGAATAGAGTATGGTGCTTAAAAACTTTTTACAAAAGTTGTCGTAATCTGAGTGAACAGGGAAGCAAATATTAAATTTAATCACAGAACCTATCTAATCACAATCTACAAAAGAAACTAATCACAGATCACAAACCAATCACAGCCAGAAACAAAAATAAAGACAAGCAAGCCAGAAGACACAAGGAGCTATAGTGGTTCCCCTAAACTTGGGTACATCCACTCTTCTACCACCCTAGGTAGGAATCCACTGCAGGATGAGTTGATCAGGTGTCCTGGGCACCAATGAGCTTTTGATAAGGTGCTCAAAAACCAAATCAGATTTTTTGATCAAGTGTCTTGCCACCAATGAGCTTTTGATAAGGTGCTCAAAAACCAAGCACAAACTTTTGAAGGGGGTTTGAAAAACCCTTTACAGAGATGGGGATGAGAGAGTGATGGAAGTCTTCTCTTTCTCAAAACAGTTGAGAAGACTATGTGGATATTTATGTTGTCAAAGCTCCCCCTGAGTTCTTGAGATGTTCAGGAAATGAAGCTTTATTGTAGGGTGATAGGCCTTCAGAAAGTTGATCTCCAACAATTGATGATTTCAGCAACAGCTAAAATGTGAGGTGTCTGGAGTCTTGAATGATGATGGCCTTGAACACTTGAATCAAAAGGGATCTGAAGATTTCAGATTTTGTTGATCTCCTTTTGGTGATGGTGTTCTTGTGAATTCTTTTAGACAGAGAATGTCTACAGCTTTCTTTCTTTTTCTCTTGAGAGATTGTTGTTGAGAAAGATGTTGTTCCAGAGAAAAGTTGTAGCAGAGAATATTTTTCTCTTTTTCTTCTTGTGCACTCTCTGCAGATGCTATCAGAATTCAAAAATCTTATCTTTTATTCCCTTTGTTCTGAATAGAAATGATCCTCTGTCAAGAATAGTCGTTAGCCTGTCATTAATTGACTTCCTTAATTGCAATTGTCTTCTGGGGAAAGTCCAAAGAAACATTCCTTGATAATCCCTTGAAACTTGGTCCAGAATAAATGAAAATGGCTACAAAATCTTCTGAATTAATTGCTGAGAATAACTCCTTAACTGTTCTGAATTTGAATCTTGAAAATCATTTAACTCTTCAGAAAAACGTCGAACTGAGCTCAACTATCGTCGAACTGAGCTCAGTGATTTGGACTTAGACAGCAACAGAGATCGTCGATCTGAGCTCAACTACTGTCGAACTGAGCTCGAAGATCGTCGAATGGAGTTCAACGATTTGTAGAAGTTGAGCTCAGTGATCGTCGAATGGAGTTCGACGATCCGTCGAAGTGAGCTCAACGATCGTCGATTGGAGTTCGACGATTCGTCGTACTGAGCTCGACGAAATGACTTAGTCTCCAAACTGAAAAACCTTGGCCTTGAGGGCAGCTTCCAAACCTAACTATTAACCCTTAGACTCAATTCTAATTGACCTTTAGATCTATACAATGAGGTCAAAAACAGGTTTCTTAAGGACATAGTGATCCTGACCCAAATTAGTAATAGGGTGATCCAACTCCCTGCTAGCCTCGAAGACACATTTTAGGGGATTCAACCGCATCTTGTATTTGCGCATGGTGGCGAAGGTCTCCTCCAGGTCCCAAAGGTGGGAGTCCACATCCTGACTCTTGATCATGAGGTCATCTACATATACCTCCAAATTCCTCCCCTTTTGCTCCTTGAAGACCCTATCCATCATCTTTTGGTAGGTTGGCCCTGCGCTCTTCAGCCCGAAGGGCATCATCTTATAACAGTAGCATCCATCCCCTGTGATGAACGAGACATCCTTGATGTCCGGGGGGTGCATCCTTATTTGATGATAACCTGAAAAAGCATCTAAAAAACTCATTACAGAAAATCTGACGGCTGAGTCAACCAGCGCGTCGATCCGAGGCAAAGGATAACAGTCCTTAGGACAAGCTTTATTAAGTAAAGAAAAATCGATACACATCCTCCACCGGCCGTATCCTTTCTTGACCATGACCACGTTGGAGACCCAGCCGGGGTATTGGATCTCAGACACGTAGCCGGCCTTGAGGAGTTTCGTCACCTCCTCCCTGATAGGCTCCTCTAGCTTGTCCGCAGTGGACCTCTTCTTCTGTTGAACGGGGCGTGTTCCCGTTCCAGGTTGAGGCGGTGGCAGGCCACATCCGCGTCAACCCACGACATCTCCATGGTGTTCCAAGCGAAGATGTCCACGTTCTTCTGGATGCACTCCAGCATCCTGCCTTGGTCCTCCGGAGTCAGCCCCCCGCTGACGCGGATCTTCTCCATCCTGCCTCCACGGGTGAGCACCTCCAACTCCACCACTTCTTCCACAGCCTCTAGCCTGGACTGCTTTCCCCATTCTTCAGCATCCCCTTCCTCCGGGGCGGGGACCTCTACCTCCATCTCTTCCCCTATGGCCATCACTTCGGCCACCTCCTCCAGGTCCCCTCCTGTCGCCTTCTCCTCTACGCGGCTCTTCATCTCCAGCTCCTCCCCTCCTGCTTCCTGCTCAACCTCCTCCATCCTTTGCCCCATCTCCTCGGCTCCCTCCTGGCAGGAGATGGTGTTCACCGCAGTGACATAACACTCCCGCGCCACCTTTGGGTCCCCCCTGACCCTGACCTAGACCCCCTCAGCGTTGAACTTCAAGCACTGATGGAAAGAGGAGGGGACGCAGCAGAAGGCGCTGATAAGTGGCCTCCTGAAGATGGTGTTGTAGCTGCTGGGGGCGTCCACAATGACGAACCTGCAGTTTCTGGATTGCCCCCCCCCCCCCCCCAAGGTAACATGGAGGCCTACTCCTCCCTCCACTTCCTTCCTCTCTCCTGAAAACCCAAACAAGGGTCCATTTGAGTCCAGCACCCTCTTTTCCTCCACCTTCATCGTGTCAAATGCCTTTTTGAAGACGACGTTGATGGAACTCCCATTGTCCACGAGGATCCGAGAGACGGTAAAATTCTCGATGGCTGCCTTGATGACCAGCGCATCACAGAATGGATCCTCGTGATCTGGCATGTCACTCATGGAGAAGGTGATCCTCTCCTCCGGAGGCGGGGTCTGGGAAGTGGAGGCAACGCTCCGGCAGTACATGGTATGGAGACTCGCCTTGCAGGAAGCCTCGACCCCCACTCACCAGTGGATCACTCTGCTCCCCCTCGGGTTCCAACATCCACCCGGTCTTTGCAATGATCCTCCTCCGCCCGAGGCAGGACCTCCTCGATCCTCACTTCTTGTCGCCTTTGCTGCTGCTGCTCCCTATTCCCTCTCATCTCAAGAAATTTCGGGAACGTGGCTGTTGTGTGCCCCTCCTCCTGATGGAAGTCGCAATAGGGCAACTCCACCCTCACTTCTCTCCTCCTCCTCCTCATCATTCCCCTCCTCGCCCCCAAGGCTATGGCCATTGCCTCCTCTTTATCGGGAAGCCGGGGCCTTTGGGCCTGCCTCCAGCTTGGAGGGTGGAACTGATCTTGCCTCCCCTGGTAGTGATCCCTTCCGTGGTATCCCCTCTGTGGCCCCTACCCTTGCCACTCAGGTCACCAACCCAGTCATCGGTCGGGCTCCTTACACCCCCACCTCGGCTGCTGCTGCCACTGGAGTTGTCTTTGCTCCCTCTGCCGAGGCTCTCCTCTTCTTTCCTCCTATCTTCTCCCTCCTCTCATCTCCTTCTCTTCCTTCGTAGCCCACTTGGCCAGCTTCCTTGCAAACTCCGGGTTCGACGCCTCCCCGTCAACTTCTCTTGTCGCCTTCTCCATCAGCTCCTCATAGGAGAGTGGGGGAACTCTCTTCAGCTCCATCCGAAAGAACCCCTGCTGCAGGCCCAGGGTAAAGGCTATCATCAGACTATGGCCCGACATCTCCTGGACCTGAGTAACCTCCTTCGGGAACCGGTCCACGTAGCTCCCCAACATCTCGTTCACCCCCTGCCTGATGTGGAACAGGGACTCGGACTCCTTCTTCCTCTTCTTCGAGGTAGTGAACCTCAGCATGAACCCTCAGCGCAGGTCCTCAAAGCAGTAGATGGAGCTGGCCGGTAGCTGATGGAACCACTCCCTTGCCTTCTCCCTGAGGGTGATAGCGAAGAGTCGGCACTTGAACCCGTCAGAAATCTGTCGGATGGAGACTACGTCCTCAAACCATTGCACATGATGGAACGGGTCTCCCTTCCCGGTGTAGTAGGACATCTCGGGTTCCCTGAACCCATCTGGAACTGGAGCTGAGGCGACCAGCTCGCTGAAAGGACTGCCTCCCCCCACTGGGCGAGCCGGCGAGTCTAGCGAGCCCAGCTCGCCGAACCGGTCTCATCCTGCCGAGCCGTGGAAGAGCTCGCGCCCGGGGAGCTCGCACCCTCGGCCTTCCTCAGCCACTTCGTTCCCAGCTCGCCTGCCGAGAGCATCCTCACCCAAAGAGGGGGCGGCCACGATCTGGACTGCCGGAGTCGAGCACTTGGCCCACGTGCCAAGTGCGAACTTGACGAGGCTCATCACCTCGTTCCTGAAATCTTCCAACATCCCCACCGTGGCGAGAGGCGGGGGGGGAGGGGGGACGGCGAGTTCGGCCTGTCAGATCCCTGTCCTCCTGTCATCGAACTCGCTGAAGCTTTTCTGCACTGACCACTATCCACGCTCACCGCACCAAAATGTTGAAATCGAAAATCGGTCTCCTATGGAGTTCGACCATTGGGGAAGGGGTGGTCTCGCGCCTACTTCACTCCTGCAAGCAAAACAATAGAGAAAACAAGGAGAAATCGACCCAAGGGGCTCGGCGGGGAGGACCCACCACACACCCGGAAGACTAGAGAATACTTCCTCTCCTTAGCTATAGGCCGAGCTAAGGCTACCTCAGGAAGCACTGCTAAATCCGGGGAGCAAGAGAATATGAGCGCGCCCTGAGGTGCCCCCCTTGGGTTCTATTTATAGTTTTTAGAATCTGAACTGCCAATAACCAAAAGAACTGACCTGAAATTACCAAAAAACCCTTGGTTGGGTCTGCCAACAACCAAACTCCGCTGTTTTAAATAGCTATGTGCAGTCCAACTTGGTCTGCCTACAGCGTAGCTCCGCTGTTCCGAGAAGATATTCGCACCCACGGTGAGGTGAGCTCGCCACCAATCCCTCTCCGCGAGAGGCGGGCGCGACCTGGCTCTAGCGGCTCGCCTGTTCTTCTTGGGCGAGTGCGAGCCGGGCCACCGCGACCCGCCAGTCCTCTGCCGAGGCGGATAGGCGGCCAGGTCGCGAATAGGGAACGGGCTGGCGGCCATTGTGACTGTTGGGTACATTGGTTTAAATGTACCTGATTTGAAGAAGCCTCACCCAACTCAATGATATACATCAAAATTGTATTTGATGTGTTTTGAGTTTACTTGTGCAGGCTAAGTATTTACAGGAAAGAAGAAAAAGTTTCTAAGTCCATGTGTCGACACCCAGAGGGAAAGTGTCGACACTTAAGAAGACTTGTGTCGACACCCAGGCAAGCAGTGTCGACACTTAGAGTCATTGTGTCGACACCAGGGATGCAGAGTCGACACCAGAAAGAAAGTGTCGACATAAGGAGCTGTGTCGACACTCAGTGAAGGAAAGTGCAGTGAAGCAGTGTCGACACTTAGCAGTTGTGTCGACACCCAGTGAAACTGTGTCTACATCAGAAAGTGTCGACACTTGGAGGTTGTGTCGACACTTCGCAAAAGTCAGCAAAGACTAAGTATAAGTGTCGACACCCAGAGCAATGTGTCGACACTCAGTAGAAGAGTCAACACTTGAAGAAAGTGTCGACACAATAAAGAATGTGTCGACACTCAGCTGAAGACTCAACACTTGAAGAAAGTGTCCACACAAGGAGCTGTGTCGACACTTAGCAAAGTTCAAGAATATTCTAAGTACAAGTGTCGACACTAATGAGATGTGTCGACACTCAGCCAGAGTCTCAACAGAAGAAGAATGTGTCGACACAAGGAGCTGTGTCGACACTCAGCAAGTATCAACACTGAAGACATGTGTCAACACCAAGAAGCAATGTCGACACTGACAAGTTCAACACATGAAGATGTGTCGACACAAAGGAGTTGTGTCGACACTTACAAGAATTCAGCAATATACTGAAGTACAAGTACTTGTGTCGACACTCAATTTCAGTGTCGACATATGAAGAAGAAGCAGTGTCGAGATATAAAATCTACAACACAAGGAGTTGTGTCGACACCTTGTAGGCTAGTGTCGACACTTAGACAACTTGTGTCGACACTTGGTCTATATGTGTCGACACTTAAAGACAGACAGTCTCGACACTTACAGACAGTTACAGTATTTTCAAGAACTGACTGGATGACTTGATAGCTGCCATTCTAGTCGGTCTACTGCACCTGTCAGAGTTGTCAGAAATCAGTTATGAACCGGACCAGCCGGTTACCATGAAGAAGGCCTATAAATAGGCTTATACTGTCTATAGAAAAAGTTGATCAAGTGATTGTCCAAGTGGTTCAGATTGATTATAAGATCAACACATAAAAAGAAGATCTAGCTATCAAGTGAAGATCTAAGTAGTTGGAGAAAGAGAGCTCCATCCAAGGATTCAGCCGTTGAACCAGGCTGAGAAGAAGGGTTCAGATTTGTTCTGAATCTTAAGTAGTAGAGATCAAGGATCAACTGCAGAGGAGGTCAATCTTATTGAGTTCTACATTCAAGAAGCTTTGAAGAAAGCCAAGTCAGATTGATTTCAGCTGAGTTCTTCCAAGAACTCATCAAGAAACTCACAACTCTTCTCTCTTGTTTCTGAGTTGATTGAGTATATATTTTGTATTCAAATTATCTTGTAGGATCCTTAGGGATCTGAGTCTTGTAAGCCTGTAATTATAAAGGCTGAGTGTAGGGCTTGAGTGCCTGAGTGTAGGAGATTGAAATCTCTGAGTGTAGGCCTATTGTGGCTGAGTGTAGGCCTTGGTGGCTGAGTGTAGGCCTTGGTGGCTGAGTGTAGGCTTTGTAAAGAAGCTGAGTTGTAGGGCTTTGGGCCTGAGGTGTAGGAACCTGTGTTGTGGGTTCTGAGTGTAAGATCTGAGGATCTGAGATAGTGGAGAAGTTGGGCCGAATCTAGTACACTGCTAGATAGGCGAAGGGGGAAAGTGGATGTACCCAAACCTTGGGGAACCACTATAAAATTGTGTGTCTACTGTGTATTGTGGAATGTTGTGATTGCTGAATGTGTGTTGTATTAAAGTAGTTATAATTCTGTGTTAGATTCTGAATTCTGCCTAAAAAGTTAAAAAGATTCAAGTCACATATTCACCCCCCCCCCCTCTCTAGGTGTTTAGGTACAATATCTTTCAAGTGGTATAAAAGCCAGGTTCCTCACAAAGGGACATAACTGTCTGAGTAGATCCTGTTGGCAGATTCAGTCTAAGTCAATTACAGAATCAAGAAAATCAAGAACCATGGGTTCCACTGAGAATCACAAGGAATTGGGATCCATGAAGTTACCCATATGTAGAAAAGAGACCTTTAGTATCTGGAAGAAAAGGGTGAGACTGTTTATGGAAGCCTCAGACCCTAGGATTTATATCACAGTGAAAGAAGGGTCATATGTGCCCATGAAGGTTTCAGTCTTAGATGCAAATCAGAGAACACCTAAGGATTTCTCTGAAATGACAAAGGATGAAATTGTTCTAGCCACTATGGATAAGAGGGCTCAAAACATTATTGTGAGTGCCATAGATGATGCTACTTTTCAGAATTTGATACACTGTAAGACAGCTAAAGAGATGTGGGATACTCTTATTGTGTATATGGAGGGTTCTGAAGAAGTGAGGCAAGACAGAAAATCCTTGCTAAACCAAGAATATGAAAGTTTTAGACAAGGTAAAGCTGATAGCATAACTGAATGCTATAAGAAGTTCTACAGGATTGTGAATGAGCTCATGTCCTATGGTAGAGAGTTCAGTAATTATGAACTCAATGATAAGTTTCTAAGGTCCCTAACAAAAGATTGGGACACCATGATCTGTGCCATTAGGGAAATGGCAAAGTTGGCAGAAATTCCTCCACCAACACTGTTTGGCAAACTGCTGTCCTATGAAATGCAGTTGATGGTGAGGAAAGAAGAGGAGAAATCAACAAGAAGTGAACATAAAGAAAGGACAGTGGCCTTCAAAACAGAAGCCCCCAGAAAGTACAGAAGTAAGTCACCAACTCCACCTCCAAAAGCAGCTGAAACTGAGTCAGATGAGTCAGCCAGCAGAAAGTCTGAAAGCAGTGAAAGTGATGAGAACTTTGCTGCCTTTACAAGACATTTTCAGAAGTTCTTAAAGAAGAAACAGTGGAGGACAAGGCCTTCTACTTCACAGGATTGTCCAGAAAAAAGGAAGGAGTCTAGTGACAAGAAAAGGACTCAATACAAGGGCAAGAAGGAAAAGTCTTTTGTTGCCAAAAAGGACAAGAGCCTGTCAGATATTTCTTCATCAGAAACTTAGTCAGATGCTGAGGCATATATAGGACTGTTTGCTGAGGAAGAAGAAGAAGAGTTCATTCAGATCATGAACTCTATATATGAACAAGAGGACAGTCAGTGCCAAGGACTAATGGCATTGACAGAAAGTGACAAAATCCTGGAGCAGCCAGGACCTAGTAAGATACAACATTGTTCTTTTAGTTCAATTTCTTGTGCAGTATAGAATCAGATTCATCATAATCAAGTGATGAGAGTGCATCTGAGTCTGAAGAGGATATTCATCAGTTGATAGATGAATATAAAGTTCTGTTGCAAGCTTATAAGAAGAGCAAGTCCCTAGCCAAAAGTCAGGCAAAGGAAGTTGCTAATCTCAAAGCTGCTGCAACTGATTTTGAGAAGTTGTTTGATCAAAAGCTTAATGAGATAGCCAGACTGAAGCACATAACTGTGATTCAGATGGGGACTATATCATTTAAGAATGATCAAATCAAGAGTCTGGAGATTAATCTTCAGAAGGAGAAAGACTTAGTTGCTAGGTTTTCTAAACCAAAGTCTATTTTACCCATAATTGATGAATTTGTTCATCAAAAAGGTAAAGCTGGACTGGGGTTTTCAAAACCTGCTAGGACTGTTTAGTCCAAGTCCAAGTCCAAGGGAAAAGCCCCAACTCTCATCAAGTCAGTTGTAGATAAAACAGCAAAGACAGTACCTAAGCAAAGGTACAATAAGTTTGAGTGTTGGTGCTGTGGCAAGGTAGGCCACTTTGCAATGGACTGTTGGCACAATGCTGGTGCCAAAGTGAGTAGCAAACTGCCTGTTGGAAAAGCTGCAGGTAGCTTTTTTAGGAAGCAAACTAACCAGTACCAAGGACCCAAGAATTCTTTGGGTTCTAAGGTTCACTAATCTGTTTTGCAGGTGAGTCCAAGTGTCCATGCCCCAATATGGTACTTGGACAGTGGATGTTCCAGACATATGACTGGAACAAAGGGTTTACTAAAGGACTACACACCTATAAAGGATGGTCCAAAAGTCACCTTTGGTGGTTCAGAAAAAGGGATCGTCAAGGGTTTTGGTAACATATCTAACTCCTATATTACAATTACTCAAGTGGCCTATGTTAAAGGTTTGAAACATAACCTTATTAGTATAAGTCAATTTAGTGATGTAGGATATGACATCTCATTTGTAAAAGATGGTTGTCATATCAGGAGGTCAAATGATCAAGAGATCATTTTGACTGGTTATAGAAAAAGGAATGTCTATTACTTAGACATTATGGTTGAGAACAATGGTTCTCCAGTGTATCTTGTAGCTGATGAGACAGTCTCTCATTGTGTCAAATGGCACAAAAGGCTAGCCCATCTAAACTACAAGACAATTGGCAAACTCTTTAGCAAAGAGTTAGTGAGGAATGGTCCTCAAGTTAAGTGTATTAAAGATGGTATTTGCTCAGCTTGTCAAAAGGGCAAGCAGACTAGATCCACCTTTAGAAGCATTAAAAACAAAGATGCTGTGAGGTGTTTATACCTCTTGCATATGGATCTCTTTGGTCCAATGCCAGTTCACAGCCTGGGTAGGAAGGTATATACCTTTGTAGTTGTAGATGACTACTCAAGGTTTTCCTGGGTGTTCTTCCTTAGACAGAAATCTGAAACACCTAGTGTCTTCTATAGCTTTGTCAAACAGATTCAGAATGAACAAGCTAGTACAGTGGTCAAAATAAGAAGTGACCATGGTACTGAATTTCAGTCTGATAGCATGACAAAACTATGTGAATAATTTGGGATATTTCAAGAGTTTTCTTCACCAAGAACACCTCAGCAAAATGGCATTGCTGAGAGGAAGAATAGAACCTTGATTGAGGCTGGTACGACCCTATTAAGTGATACATCACTACCAGAGTACTTCTGGGCTGAAGCAGTGAATACTGCATGCCATGTTATTAATAAGGCTACCATAACTAAAAGCCTCAACAAGACCCCCTATGAGGTTGTGAAAGGCAGGAAACCAAACCTATCCTACTTCAGGATCTTTGGTTGTAAGTGCTTTATACTTAACAATGGAAAGTCTTACTTGACCAAGTTTGCTGCCAAGTCCCAAGAGGGAATTTTTGTTGGGTACAGCAACAATAGTAAGGCTTATAGAGTCTACAACTTGTCTACATAGGTTGTAGAAGAGTCTGTACATGTAGTATTTGATGAAACTAGACTTATTAACAATGAGTTGTCTAGTAGTGTATGCAGCTCCACAGGTATAACAAAGAAGATGGACAAGCTCACTATAGAAGAAGAAGCTACTGTAAGACAGCAGGTAGAAGACAGTTGTTGTTGTCCAGGGGGAGTACTACATGTACCTAATGTAGAAGAAGTACAAGGAGTACAGCAAGATGAATAAGTTGAAGAAGTTCAACCTGAAGTCAGGATGCCTCCAGCCAATAGGCATCTAAGAGATCATCCAGCTGAACAAATCATTGGTGATCCAAGACAAGGGGTACAAAAAAGGAGCAGAAACCTGAATGCAGCAATCTACTCCAGTTTTCTATCCCAAGTTGAACCAAAGAAGTTTGAAGAAGCCATCCTAGACCCTCATTGGATTGAGGCAATGCAAGAAGAGCTGAATCAGTTCAAGAGATGCAAGGTCTGGGAGCTTGTTCCTAAACCAAAAGACCACAACATAATTGGAACCAAGTGGATCTTTAGGAACAAAATGGATGAGCATGGAGTCATCATTAAGAACAAAGCAAGATTGGTTGCTAAAGGATATAGGCAGGAAGAAGGTATTGACTTTGATCAAACCTTTGCTCCAGTAGCCAGACTGGAAGCCATAAGGATATTCCTGGCCTATGCAACCTTTCAAGGATTTAAAGTTTACCAAATGGATATCAAGTCAACATTTCTGAATGGTAATCTTAAAGAGGAAGTCTATATGGAACAGCCATCAGGTTTTGTTGATTCAACTCTACCTAATCATGTCTATAGACTTAGGAAAGCTTTATATGGGTTAAAGCAAGCCCCTAGGGCTTGGTATGAAACCCTGTCTAGTTTCCTCATTGAGAATAAGTTCATAAGGGGGAAAATAGACAAGACTCTATTCCTTAGGGAATCCAGAGGCAAAGTAATACTAGTCTAAATATATGTAGATGACATTATATTTGGGTCTACTGAAAGTATCCTTTACAAAAAGTTTGCAAAACTAATGCAAGGTCAATTTGAGATGTGTAGTATGGGAGAGCTTAAGTTCTTCTTGGGTCTCCAAGTAAGACAGACTGAGAATGGTTTATCCATATGCCAGTCTAAGTTCACCCTAGAACTCATAAGGAAGTATGGTATGGATTCATCCAGTACCATGAAGACTCCTATGGGGTCAAGTATGTCTCTTAGCAAGGATGATGCAGGGAAGCCTATAGATGAGTCTTTGTATAGAGGGATAGTTTGCTCCCTATTATATTTGACTGCAAGTAGACCAGATATCATGTATGCTACATGTGTCTGTGCAAGGTATCAAGCCTGCCCTAAAGAGTCTCATTTGACAGCAGTCAAAAGGATATTGAGATATCTAAAGGGCACTCCTTATCTAGGCCTCTGGTACCCTAGGAATGGGGATTTTGAACTAACAGGTTATTCAGATGCAGACTTTGCAGGATGCAAAGAAGACAGAAAAAGCACAACTGGAACCTGTCAATTCCTAGGTGGAAGACTGATTTCTTGGAGTAGCAAAAAGCAAACAAGTGTGGCTATCTCCACTGCAGAATCAGAATATATGGCTGCTGGAAGTTGCTGTGCTCAACTTCTGTGGATACAACATCAGCTTGAGGATTATGGATTTCAAGTAAGTAGAACTCCACTCTTTTGTGATTCTACTAGTGTTATATCAATTGTACATAATCCTGTTTCCCATAGTAGAACTAAACATATTGAGATAAAATATCATTTTCTTAGGGAGCATGTAGAGAAAGAAGATATTTTACTAGAATATATTAAAACAGACAATCAACTAGCTGATATGTATACTAAGCCCCTAGAAGAAACTAAGTTCAATAGGTTTAAAATTGAACTAGGTATGATAAACTTAGAATAAGTTTATAGAAATGGCTAAGTCAAAAGGTGTCGACACACAGAGATATCTATGTCGACACAGAAAAGTGGTGTCGACACTTCAGGAAAAAGGTGTCGACACATCTAGGAAGTTGGTGTCGACACTTCAGAGAATTAGTGTCGACACCTAGCAAGTAGGTGTCGACACATCCAAGGTAGTGTCGACACTTAGTGTTTACTCAGTATTATCTAAGTAAAGTCTCGACTAAATGTCGAGTTATGTGGTGTCGACACAAAAACAAGTGTCGACACATATAGATGTTGACTAAACTTGTGTCGACACATAGGTGTCGAGACATTATAAGTCAGTGTCGACACTTATTGACAGTGTCGACACAATTTAAGTTAGCTGCCCGCCTTTTCATCTTCAAACCGAGAAAGATATAAATAGGATTTTTCCTTAATTTGTCGACACGCTTTCAAAAGTTTCGAGACCAAACTTGTGTGTCGACACCTCTCTTCTCTCAGTTCAAATTCTTCAAACCCTAATGGCGCCAAAGCTCGAGGAGAACGTCAATGAAGGCTATGAACTGGTGCGAGACGCGTTTGGTGATGCAGACCCAGAAATCAAGAACGTGATAACCCTAGTTGCAGACTCGGGGTTGGAATTTCTTGTTTTAGAGCCTACAAAGATCTGGAAGAAGGAAGTACTGGAATTCCTCAATGGAGCTAAAATAGACGAATCTGGATTCAAGATCAAATCCAGAGTTCATGGTGCAAAGGTTAAGGTTTCACCAAAAAGTTTGAGGAAAGTCCTTCAGTTTCCAAGAACTAAGGAAGAAGAAGAGGTTACTGCTTACAGGACCAGAGATGCATTGGCATGGTGTGGTCTGGATTCTAAAATGAAAATTGGATCAGTATTTAATAGAAAGGGCATGAACAGCCAGGGGAAATTCCTTTCTGAAATTGTAGGCAAAGTAATCCTAAGTAAGCCTAGAGGGCATGATAGGGTATCAGCCCATATGTTTAGTATTATGACAAGGATAATCTTCACTCTCAAAACTGACTAGTCTGTAGTAATCTTTGAGAAGATTAACGAAAGCCTAAAGAAGCCCAACTTGGGTAGGATCTTAAGTCTATACCTTGCTGGTAGCATACCAGAGGTTATGGGTCAAGCTGCTGGTACTAAAATAAATCATATGAGGAAAATGGATATGAGGATATTCTCTCGATTGGACAGGGTGTTGTCTAAGGAGATGCCAACCCCTGAGAAAGTAACACCTGAGAAAGTAACATCTCAAAAGCAGAAAAAGAAAGCTGTCCCAGTAGCTCAAGAGTCAACTAGCAGCTCTGGTAGTGAAGAACAAGTTGTCTTTACACCTGATGAGAATGAAGAAGGAAATGCTGAGAAGTCTACAGCTCAGCAAGATGCTGCAGAGAAGCAGAGGGAGCTACCACCAGCTAGCCCCTTACACCAGAATCAAATCCAGGGGGAGCCACTAGTTGTGGAAGAGCCCACTCCTCTTGAAAGTGAGCAAGCTACAAACATCATCCTTGAGGTAATCTCTGAGCTTAATTCTTTAGATTTCCTTAAAGTGGATACTGTTTTATCTGATTCATTAGTTAATATTAATCAGCAAACTCAGCTGGATAGCCAACTCCCAGATGTTGTCATGGAAGACACATTTGTTGAAGTTCAAATTGTATCTGATCCAGTGGTAGATGAGCAAAGAATTTCTCCTGCTCATTCTCCACAAGAAATTACAATGGAAGATTTATTTCTTAATCTGGATCAAGAAGATTTTGACAAAGAAACCGCTGCTGCTGAAGGGGAGAATGCTCCAGTTGAGGGGGATCAACTACAAATTCATGAGGAACCTGCAAGGCAAGAGACTGAGAAGGGACCAAAAGTGCAGAAGGAGTTACCCCCAAGCCCTAAGGAGGGGGTAGAAATTGCTAGCTCCTCAGCTTCTGAAGATGAGGAGACTTCAAGGGCTAAGAAAAAGAAATTTCAAGTATTCAGAAGAAGGAGTCAGAATTATAAGAAGGCCTTACAAACTATTGCACCACAGCCTATATCACAGACAGCACCTACTGTTGATTATAGTGCTCTCATGGTTGCAATGCAAATTAAGCTTGATGAGCACAGGCAGGCCATTGAAAAGTATGTGGATGAAGGGCAAAAATCATTGCAGTTTGATCTGGCCCAGGATATAAAGTCTATAAGATTTGAAATGAATCTTAATAAGAAGGAGATGACAGACTACTTCCATAAGGGAGGGAATGCAGTGGTGTACTTGGCTACACATCAGGAGAAGATAAAAGCTCAAGTGGATGAACTTGCAGTCAAGCAAGGCTATATACTTGAAAATCAAATTAGGATAATGATAACTTGACTGCTTCTCACAATGCCATAGTAACAGAGATGAAGAATCTAGCTACAGGGCAGACTCCAGCTAATGCTACAGGTAAAGCAGATTTTGACAAAGCATTCCAAGAGGAAATAACTGATGTTAAGACTGCCATACTAGACTCTCAGAAGATCATAATTGACAAACTCCAAAGGTTAAAGCCTTATTTTAAAGATGGTGTCAATTATTTGGATGCCCAAATCAGATTTCAAAAGGATGATTTGAGGGATCACATGGTTAGAGAAGTCATAAAGGGGGAGAGAGTGTTAGTCAAAGCCAGCTCTGATCATGCTAAATGGATTTCTAATTCTATCAGAGCTACTCTTGGATTTCTAATTCTATCAGAGCTACTCTTGGATATCCTCCTCTTTGTGATGATGATAATGTTGCAGAATCTGGGATTAATCCTGCTTATCTAGGAGGGGAGCAACCTGAAGTGGCTCAAGTCATCTACCCTCCTCCAGATTTTGATATGGTACATGCTGATATCCAGACCATGTATAGTCCACCTGATGGTACTCAGAAGGTTATCCTAGAAAAAGTGGTTCAGCCAGTATCAGAGGCTATGCAAGAAGCTCTGCAGAAAGAAGAAGAAACTAGATTGTCTAAGAAGAGGTTCAGGGAACAAGCTGAACAAAGACCAGACTTTGAGCAGTGGAGCCCTACTTCAAGAAATATTATCTTAACTGCATGGAAAGCTGCAAAAGATAACATTCAAGACAGAAATAAATGGTTTTCTGAATTGGAATGGAGGAAACATGAGTCAAGGCAAGAAGCCATAGTCCAATATAGGAGAAAGGCTACCTCCTACTACCCAGGAGCCTAGCAAGTACTTTCATAAGCCTTATCATTATTTTGAAAGGCAAAAGATTAAAGCAGAAGAGCTAAAGAAGAAGGAGTTGAAAGGCAAGAAGCCTGCTGATGCTGAAGTTGCTTGTTGGAACACCCTATTACTAATTTGGGTCAGGATCACTATGTCTCTAGGAATCTGTGTTTGACCTTCTGTATAGCTTAATAGGTCAATTAGAATTGAGTCTAAGGGTTAGAAGTCTAGGATTGGAAGCTGCCCTGAAGAACAAGTTTTTCTGTCTGGAGACTAAGTCTGATCGTCGAGCTCAGCACGACGATTCGTCGAACTCAGATCGACGATCGTCGAGCTCAACTTCGGCAGATCGTCGAACTCCACTCGACGATCGCTGAGCTCAACTTCAGAATATCGTCGAACTCCGTTCGACGATCGGTGAGCTCAGTTCGACGATTTTGGCTCTGCTTTGGATCCTTATCTCTGAGCTCAGTTCGACGATCTTTGAGCTCAGATCGACGATTATCTTGCTGCTTGAGTTCTCCAGTTCGCTGAGCTCAGCTCGACGATAGCAGAGCTCAGTTCGACGAATTCAGATAACTTCCAGAATTCAAATTCAAATCAGACAGGAGTTATTATGCAATTAATTCAGAAGATTTGCTAGCCGTTTTCATTTATTTCTGGACTAAGTTTCAAGAGATTTTTCAAGAAATAATTCTGTGGACTTTCCTCCAGAAGAGTTTTTTTTTGCAATTAAGGATGCAATCAATGCAGACCAACGGCTATCTTTGACAGAGTGATATTCTATTCTGGCACAGAGAATAAAAGACAGAATGTTTTTGAATCAATATAGATGATATACAGAGATTAACAAGAAGAGGACACACAATACAGATTACAGAGACTCTCTCAAAAACTTCTGTCAAAAAGATTTCTGAAGAACACTCATCAAAGAGATCAAGTTTTCAAAAATCATCAGATCTCTTCAGCTTACAAAGTGTTCAAGGCCAACATCATCTCAAGACTCCAGACACTCAACATTTCAGCTTGCTGAAATCATCTATTGCTGGAGATCTAACTTTGAAGGCCTATCACCCTCAGCAAAGCTTTTCTTCCTGAAGATTTCAAGGATTCAGGGGGAGCTTTGACATCAATCCACATAGTCTTCTCAGTTGTTTGAGAAAGAGAAGACTGCCATCACTCTCTTACCCCCACTCTGTAAAGGGTTTCTCAAACTCCCTTCAAAAGTTTGAATCTGGTTTTTGAGCACCTTGTCAAAAGCTCATTGGTGGCAAGACACCTGATCAAAAAATCTGCTTTGGTTTTTGAGCACCTTATCAAAAGCTCATTGGTGCCCAGGACACCTGATCAACTCATCCTGCAGTGGATTCCTACCTAGGGTGGTAGAAGAGTGGATGTACCCAAGTTTGGGGAACCACTATATTTCCTTGTGTCCTCTGGCTCTGCTTGTTTACTTTTTGTTTATGGCCTTGATTTGTCTGTGCTTAGTTTTTGCATAGTTTAGTTCTGTGATTAGATTTATATTTGCTTCCCTGTTCACACATAGTACAACAATTGTTGTAAAATCTTTTAAAAAAAGTTTTAAAACACCATATACTCTATTCACCCCCCTTTAGAGTATATCAGATCTAGTTGCACTTTCAATTGGTATCAGAGCCAGGTTGGTTAAACATACCATATCTGTTTGGTTGTACATGCTAACACCTGAACCCCAAGATCCTTCACTAGATCTGTTTTTATTTTGTATTTTATTACTAGATTTTGTTTACACAAATCATGGCCCAAAACAAAGACTATGCTAGCACCAGACCTCCAGTGTGCAATCTGTCAAAGTTTGCACTTTGGAAAGCAAGGATTAGACTCTACATGAATTCTATTGACGAAGATATATTTAATTCTGTTTTGACAGTGTGTCCAAGACCCCCAGAGAGCACAAGTACAAATGCTGTTCAACCTCCATCAGGAACAGATGCTGACATCAAAAAGTGGAAAGTAGCTGATGCCAAGGCTATGAACATCCTAGCCCAGACAATGTCAGATGACATTTTTCAAAAGGTAGCTGAATGTAATTCAGCCAAGGAAATCTGGGATAGACTCTCAGAAATAGTCTCAGGCTCAGCTGACGAGAGAAAGGACAGAAGATCCCATCTCATCTCCCAATATGAGAACTTCAAGAAGGGAGAGACTGAGTCAGTGGGAGACATGTATAATAGACTGAGTCTAATTGTCAGTGAACTAAGGACATTAGACAAAGAGATCTCTCTGACAGAACTTAATGACAAGATCCTAATGTGCTTCCCCAGCACTTGGGATTCAAGAATCTGGCCAATCAAAGATGCCAGAAGTCTAAAGGAGATCACCACTGAAGCTTTGTTGGGTAAGCTCAAGTCTTATGAGCTACTCATCAAGAACAGAGAGGAAGAATAGAAGGTTGCTTCACCAGCCACAAGAAAGGAGAAGATCATAGCATTCAAGGCAACTGAGGATCTGCCTGAAGATAAAGCTACAGGCAATGATGAACTTCTCAGCCTATTGGCCAAAAGATTCTACAAGATGGCCAGAAAGGACTTCAGAAGAAGATCATACAAGGAGCAGGATAAGCCAAGGTATGACAAGTCCACTGGCAATAACAAAGACATTATTTGCTTTGGTTGCAGGAAACCAGGGCATATAGTTCCTGACTGTCCAGAGAACAAGAATAAGGATAGAAGGGACAGAAAAGAAAGAAGAAAGGAGAAGGACCCCAAAAGGAATGGAAGTGGCAAACCTTCTTCAAGCAGGAATAAGCATACAAGAAAAGGGTTTGTTGCTGAATCCTGGAGTGAGACTGAAGAGGAGTCAGAAGCCTCTTCCAGCTCTAGTGATGATGAGGATGATGCAGAGGAAAAGGAGTTCTGCATGATGGCAATCAATGCCTCACAACACAACTCAGAGGAAGAGGAGTCAGAGTCAGACTCAGAGACTCAACCTGAAGAAGATCAGGTAATTAGCTCTTTTGATTTTACTTCAGAAGATTTTAAATCTGAATTTAAATCACTGTGTTTAGACCTGCTAAAGTCTGAGAAAGAGATTATCTCTCTCAGAAATCAATTATCTGAACACAATGGTTTAAAGTCAGAAAACCTCAAACTCTCTCAGGAGTTGGAGAACTGTAGGGAACAAATAGCTACACTGAAAAGTGAGCTATCTGAGGCCAAGAAGCTTGAAGAATCCCTTAATGGGAGAAGCATCAAGCTGATGGACATCACAAGCACAGTGAACTATAGATTCAACAGTACACTGGGCTTGGGTGCTTCATCCAGCCAACCTATAGTCCTAACAACTCCCATCAAGTTTATTTCTAGCAAGAGAAAGGGAGTTGTAGAGGTTGCCAGGAAAAATTCTGATCTGCCTCAGAAAACTAAGTCCCAGCAAAAATCGTCGAACAGAGATCGACGATCGCCGAATGAAGATCGACGATCGCCGAACGCAGCTCGACGATCTCAGGACAAATCGTCGAACGCAGGTCGACGATCTCAGCCAAAGTCGTCGAACGAAGCTCGACGATCTCATATACCTGACCTCAGCCATAGTCGACCGTCGAACGGAGCTCGACGATCTGACCCAAGATCGTCGAACGCAGCTCCAAGATCGTCGAACAGAGGTCAGAACTCTAGAAATTTTTTCAAAGGCAAATCAAAATTGAATCCTAAGGGTTCTTCATCCCAAACCTTCAACCCTTATACTGAATGGATTTTACCTCCAAGGAGATATCATCCTGAAGGATATAAGAGTCAGCCAGGGATGTCTTTTATTTCTGAATTTAGAGGTTATCAACCTAGGCCCAAGGTAAAGTGGGTCAAAAACAAGTAAATTGTTCCATGTACAGGTGAAGACATATCCAACATCTAACCAGCAATGGTATTTGGATAGTGGGTGCTCTAAGCACATGACAGGGAATAAGGACAACCTCACTTCCTTTAGAGCCAAGCTTGGACCCAAAGTTATCTTTGGTGATTCCAACTTTGGACAAACTAAAGGATATGGTGCAGTACAGATTGGATCAATAACCTTCAAGAAGGTAGCATATGTAGAAGGACTGAAGCACAACCTGATCAGCATCAGTCAGCTATGTGATGAAGGCTACCAGGTGACCTTCAGCAAAACCTTATGCAAAATCAAGTCAGAGGACAACACAACTGTGTTGACAGGTATAAGGAAAGGTAACATCTACTTAGTAGACTTTCTTTCAACTGATATAGATATTTGCCTGTTTAACTCAGTCTGTAGACCAAATGTGTTATGGCATAAGAGATTAGGACACCTAAACCTTAGAACTATTGTTAGGCTATCCAAGGACAACCTTGTTAGAGGACTACCTTCTGGCCCCTACAAGAAGGAAGGACTCTGCAAGGCTTGTCAATTAGGCAAGCAAACTAAAAACAGTTTTAAGTCACTTAATAAGAGTGATTCACCTAGGATATTGTATCTGTTACACATGGACCTATTTGGACCCATCACAGTACAAAGCCTAGGAGGGAAATCCTACACTTTAGTAATTGTAGATGACTTCTCTAGATTCACTTGGGTGTTCTTTCTAAGGAAGAAGTCTGATAACTTTAAGTGTCTGACAGAGTTTCTCAAATGTATACAGATTGAGTTCAATACTCACATTGCCCTGATCAGAAGTGATCATGGGACAGAGTTTGATTCTCTTCTTATGCAAGAGTTCTGTCAGAGTGAAGGGATCAGGCATACTTTCTCAGCTCCTAGAACTCCTCAACAAAATGGGGTAGCTGAAAGGAAAAATAGAACCCTTATTGAATCTGCCACCACATTGTTGTCAGATGCTCATCTACCTCTATCCTTTTGGGCAGAGGTAGTGAACACCTCCAACTATGTGTTGAACAGAAGTCTGATACATAAACTGAAGGGAAAGACTCCCTATGAATTACTCAAAGGGAAGAAACCTAAAGTTGACTATTTCAGAATTTTTGGTTGTATTTGCTATATTCACAATAATGACAAGAAATACTTAGTAAAATTTCAGGCCAAAGCTGATGAAGGAGTGTTTCTGGGATACTCCATGATCAGCAAGGCCTATAGGGTCTATAATAAATCATCTTTGAAAATTGAGGAATCTGTTCATATTTCTTTTGATGAGACTAACATGTCTTTCAAGGAGAAAATTTCTTCTACCATAGAACCTTTGCAGGAACACTCTCTAGTTGAAGATATGAACAAGCTACAGGTTGCTCAAGAAGAAGAAAGCAGTGAAGATGAAAGCAATGCTCAATACATTGAAGCACAACCTGAAGAGCCAGTTGTTGTACCACAAGAGGAAACAACAGCACAGGTTGGTGAACAATCAACACCCCCTGTTGATTTAGTAACATCAAGAGACCATCCAATTACCCAAATAATTGGAGAACTCTCAGCTGGTGTGCAAACCAGAAATCAGGTCAACCAAAACCTGTTGCACACCTGCTTCCTTTCTCAAATTGAACCTTAGTCCATTCAAGATGCAGAGCAAGATCCACACTAGATCATTGCAATGCAAGAGGAGTTGCATCAATTTGAGAGGAACAAAGTATGGGAACTAGTGCCAAAGCCTAAGGATCATTCCATTGTTGGAACAAAATGGGTATTCAGAAACAAACTGGATGATCAAGGAGTAATAATAAGGAACAAGGCAAGGCTAGTTGCCCAGGGATATTCTCAAGAAGAAGGAATTGACTACGACCAGACCTTTGCACCTGTTGCAAGATTGGAAGCCATCAGAATATTTCTAGCTTATGCAGCTCACAAAGGCTTCAAGGTTTATCAGATGGATGTCAAGAGTGCCTTCTTAAATGGAGACATCAAAGAGGAAGTCTATGTCAGACAACCTCCAGGTTTTATCTCTCCAACTTATCCTGATTATGTTTTTAGACTGAACAAAGCATTATATGGTCTCAAGCAAGCTCCTAGAGCATGGTATGAGACCCTAGCATGCTTTCTCTTGGAAAATGGTTTTATAAGGGGTAGAGTAGACCAAACTCTTTTTATTAGAACCCATAAGACCCATACCCTACTAGTGCAAATTTATGTAGACAATATCATTTTTGGTTCTACTGACTCAAAATTGTGCAGAAGGTTTTCTAATCTGATGCATTCTAAATTTGAGATGAGTAGCATGGGTGAGCTATCCTTCTTCCTAGGATTGCAAGTCAAACAACATGTTGAAGGCATCTTTATTTCTCAAACCAAATATGCTAATGAACTGGTTAAGAAATTTGGTATGTCTGAGGCATCTTGTATGAAAACACCCATGCCTACCAATGCTGTATTGGATGCTGATGAACATGGGAAACCTGTTGATCAGACAACATATAGAGCAATGATTGGCTCTTTACTGTATCTTACAGCTAGTAGACCAGATATAATGTTTGCTACATGTATATGTGCTAGGTTCCAAGTAAGCCCTAGAGAGTCACACCTAACATTAGTAAAGAGGATTCTCAGGTATGTTAAAAGTTGTCCAAATCTAGGTCTCTGGTATCCAAAAGATTCAGCATTTGATTTAACTGGATTCTCTGATGCTGATTATGCTGGATGCAGAATTGACAGGA
This sequence comes from Platanthera guangdongensis, assembly GCA_039583875.1. NCBI lineage: Eukaryota > Viridiplantae > Streptophyta > Magnoliopsida > Asparagales > Orchidaceae > Platanthera > Platanthera guangdongensis. The sequence continues at coordinate 61,794,019 of CM077166.1, read as the reverse complement.
AAAGCACCAGTGGAACTTGTCAGTTCCTTGGTGACAGACTTGTCTCTTGGTTTTGTAAGAAACAAACATCTGTGTCAACCTCAACTGCTGAAGCTGAATATATGGCTGCAGGCAGTTGTTGTTCACAAATATTGTGGATTCAAAACCAACTCCTAGACTATGGTTGCAACTTAGAGAAGTCAAAAATCTTTTGTGACAATACAAGTGCTATTTCCATAGCTCAAAATCCAGTCCTCCATAGTAGGACAAAACACATAGAGATTAGGCATCACTTCTTAAGGGACAATGTTGAAAAGAATAAAATTGAATTACAATATATCCCAACTGATTTACAAAGGGGAGATATTTTCACCAATCCTTTGGATGAAAAGAAACACACCTTCTTCCTAAATCAGTTAGGAATGTTAGATGGAGGAAGTCTTAAATAATATCCAAGATTTTGAAAGCTAAAAATTGACCAAGACTAGGCAAAATTCTGATTTTTCTTAAGTGTCTAGAATTTTCTGATCTCTGAACTGCGCTCGACGATTTCCCCAACGATCGTCGAACGGAGATCGACGATTTACAGAATCGTCGAACTGAGTTCAGCGCCCCTCAGATAGTATGAACTATCTCCTTCGGTCAACGATCGTCGAACGGCGCTCGACGATTTTGTTCCCTGAACGATCGTCGAACGGAGCTCGACGCCTTTCCAGATCGTCGAACGGAGATCGACGATGTTGGAGTCTCTTCAGATTCCTTTAGAAGCCTCGATCGTCGAACCGAGTTCAACGATCTTTCCAATTCTGCGTCGAACCCTAATATAAAACTCATTTTTCGCCGTCGTTCTCTCTTGCGCTTTCAATTTCTCTGCAAGAATTTTCTTCCCTCCAAACAGTTCTACGCTTGTTCGTTTTGTTTGTTAAGTTTTTGCAGGTACAATGGTCATATCAGTTGCTGTTCTAGCCGCCATGAAGTTTGATGCAGGCTTCGACATTGATTTGGAATCGTTCAACACCACTGATCAAGTTTTCCAAGACATTCTGAATTTATTCAAGGATCAGAACTTGTCTGCCCTCATGACCACTAGAATCAAGCTTGCTTCAGATGAAATAAAGGAATGGGTCTATACTGCTCACAATCTAGACAACAACACTATAGTTGGCTCTATTGCTGGAACTCAGGTACCTCTGACCCCCACAGTTTTAACAGAGGTTTTTGGTTTGAGAAATGGTGAAGAAACTGCTGAATTATCTGGAGAAGAGTTTTCTGACATACTTGCCAGGATGGGTCATCCTGAGGGAAACCCTAGCAAATTATTCAAAAGGAACTTGTCTGTTGAGTACAGGTTCCTAGCAGATGTTGTAGGAAAAGTGCTGTTGGCAAAGCACTCTGCACATGACACTATCTCCAGACATCAGCTCTGCCTCATGGGAGCTCTGGTAGATAAGAAAAGTCTGAACTGGGGAGAGGTCTTCTTTGACCTAATAAAGAAGAAAATAAATAAAAGCTTTGTAAATTTTGGAAGGATTATTGGAGTCTTCCTGCAGAACAAGTGCCCCACCTTGCTAGTCTCCTTTGGAGTGCACATAAATGCCTCCAAGAGACTCACCTGTGCCCTCTTTGGCAAGTGGGACAGGCAAATCAGCAAGCCAAGCAGGCCATCATCTAGTGCTCCTTCAGGCACCAGGACTCACAGAGTCCCTCTCCCACAGGTCTCTGCTCCTGCAGAAGACCTGGTTGCTGCTGTTGCTGCCTCTCCTCCTCCTCCAAGTCCAACCCTACCTCCAGCTCCATCCACCACTCCATCTCCATCCACCATTACCATCTCTAGCCCTTCCCCAACATCAATTCCATCTCCAGCAACCATTTCATCACCTCCAGTAGACCAATTCTGCCCATTGTTCTCATACCCTCCACCAGATGTCACTTCTTCCCCATCCATACCATCATTCACCCTTCTGGATGACTCCTACATGGATGATTCCCCCTCTTCTCCTCCAGAATTCCCCTCCTCCTCAACCTCCTTCCAAGATCTCCTCCATCATATCATTGACCAACCATCATTCACTCCATCCATATCCATACCCTTGTCCTCCATCTCCACCATCCCCACACCTCAGCTAACCATCCCTCCACTCTCCAGCCCTCCACTTCCAGCATCCTCAGCCATCCCTATTCCATCTACCACTGCTCCTGCTATTGAGCATGTAGGTCTCCCAGCCTTAGCTGACATGTTGTATGAGCTACTTGCCCCCAGGCTCTCTCTTCTCATGGAGGCCTCCTTAGCTCCTCTACAACAGTCAGTGGCAGCTCTCTCTGCCAGGCTTTCCTCCCTCATTCCTCAGGCAGCACCTCCAGCAGTGTGCCTTGATATAGATGCATCTGCATCCAGGCAGGGGGAGATGCCATATGAAGCAAGCCTTCATGCTGCTGTTGCTGCTGCTTTTGCTCCTGCTGATCATGATACTGCTGCTGCTGCTGTTGTTTTTGTATCTGCTGTTCATGTGGCTCCTACTGCAGTCTTGGCAATAGACCTAAGGTCTTTGCTTTCTGCCTTTGATACTGCATACTTCAGTTATCTCCCAGAGCCTAATGCTGTCCAGCCCCCAGAAGATTTGTCCAAGGCACTGGTGCCTTTCTCTGGCTGTGACCCCAGTATTATATCCTCCTTTGTATTCTCAGTAACTGCTGCTGCTGCTGCTGTTGAAGAAAGAACTGTTTTTGCTGCTGCTGAAATTCCAACTGCCTCTGATGAGCAGATATCCAAGGATTCTCTGATGACAGAGGCCACTGATCTTGAGCCTGCTGAAGATTTTGTTGATGTTACTGAAGTTGCTGCTGCCATCACTCCTGAAGTTACTGTTGTTGTTTCTGCTTCTCCTTCTGTATCTGCTGATGATTCTGTTGCTCCATCTGCTGCTCCATCTGCTGTTGTTCTTGTATCTGATGTTGTATATACTGTTGCATTTGCTACTGTCCCTGCTGCTGCTCCTTCTGCTTCTGCCTCATCTGCTGCTGCTCAATTGAAGAAAGAATTGATGAAGAAAATAGATGCTGTATATGATGCCCAGAGTTCTGACTCTGATGAGTTCAAGACAGACTCTGATGACTCTGCTGCCACTATTGCCAGGAAGAGGAAGGCTAGAAGCAAAGCTATGAAAAGGGTTCCTCCTGCAAAAGTAAAAGATGATAATGATATTCCTTATTATATTCTGCATAACTGCCAAATTACTGAACATTGGATGCAGTATTCCAAAAATCAGCTAAAAGCAATGAAAAAGAAGAGAAAGTATGAGAAGGGCTCCTCCCAGTTCCAGCACCCTTATCCTCCTCCACCACCTCCTCCTGATGTAGGTGCAGGTGGCAGCTCTGCAAGCCAAGCCCCATCTAGAAGCCAGGCTCCCTACCAACCCCATGCCAGATCATACCAAAGGGAAAGCCGGCCTAGGGGTTCTTATTCCAGGAGAGGAGGATACAGGGGAAGTCAAAGAGATATTCAGGTTTATTCTAAAGGGCATTCCAGGCAGCACCCATACTCCAGGGGAGGACATGTTTCAGCTGACACTACTTCTGGTCCATTCCCCTATAAGCTAAGAGAGACAGTGTCTGCTAGGCCTCCTCAAGATAATTCTTCCAACAGGTATGAGCCACCTGTACCTTTTGAGGACCCTGAGAAGAATCCTGTTGCATGGACTGCTAGGATGAAGGAGTTGGCTGCATTAGATCAGATAAAGAAAGCCAAAGAACAAGGGTTAGACACCTCCAATATTTCTACTATGTCAGAGCAAAGGCAAAAAGAGTTAGAGAGAAATGCCTCCAGCAAATTCTTTGATGCAGACAGATATATGGAGTTGTATCCTGCTGCTGTGGTTCCCAGGACTTCAAAGCAAACATACTTGGGTGCAGCTGATGACACCAGGTCCAACAAGGAAGCCTTAAATCCAAACAGAGAAATCAAAATGGTTAAAGGCAAAGAGAAGAAGTAACTCTGTAAGGTGACAATCTTTGGTGTTTCTGACTGCTATTTGGATGTTATATATATATATATATATATATATATCTCTGTGATGTTTCTGCAATGTCTAGCTGCTGTTGTTTTTATGCTTTTCTGATTGTATGATGTTATTTGACTTTCCAAAGTCTGTAAATAGTAATCCTAACCCAAATAGGGGGAGATTGTTGGAACACCCTATTACTAATTTGGGTCAGGATCACTATGTCTCTAGGAATCTGTGTTTGACCTTCTGTATAGCTTAATAGGTCAATTAGAATTGAGTCTAAGGGTTAGAAGTCTAGGATTGGAAGCTGCCCTGAAGACCAAGTTTTTCTGTCTGGAGACTAAGTCTGATCGTCGAGCTCAGCATGACGATTCGTCGAACTCAGATCGATGATTGTCGAGCTCAACTTCGGCAGATCGTTGAACTCCACTCGACGATCGCTGAGCTCAACTTCAGAATATCGTCGAACTCCGTTCGACGATCGGTGAGCTCAGTTCGACGATTTTGGCTCTGCTTTGGATCCTTATCTCTGAGCTCAGTTCGACGATCTTTGAGCTCAGATCGACGATTATTTTGCTGCTTGAGTTTTCCAGTTCGCTGAGCTCAGCTCGACGATAGCAGAGCTCAGTTCGATGAATTCAGATAACTTCCAGAATTCAAATTCAAATCAGACAGGAGTTATTATGCAATTAATTCAGAAGATTTGCTAGCCGTTTTCATTTATTTCTGGACCAAGTTTCAAGGGATTTTTCAAGGAATAATTCTGTGGACTTTCCTCCAGAAGAGTTTTTTTTGCAATTAAGGATGCAATCAATGCAGACCAACGGCTATCTTTGACAGAGTGATATTATATTCTGGCACAGAGAATAAAAGACAGAATGTTTTTGAATCAATATAGATGATATACAGAGATTAACAAGAAGAGGACACACAATACAGATTACAGAGACTCTCTCAAAAACTTCTGTCAAAAAGATTTCTGAAGAACACTCATCAAAGAGATCAAGTTTTCAAAAATCATCAGATCTCTTCAGCTTACAAAGTGTTCAAGGCCAACATCATCTCAAGACTCCAGACACTCAACATTTCAGCTTGCTGAAATCATCTATTGCTGGAGATCTAACTTTGAAGGCCTATCACCCTCAGCAAAGCTTTTCTTCCTGAAGATTTCAAGGATTCAGGGGGAGCTTTGACATCAATCCACATAGTCTTCTCAGTTGTTTGAGAAAGAGAAGACTGCCATCACTCTCTTACCCCCACTCTGTAAAGGGTTTCTCAAACTCCCTTCAAAAGTTTGAATCTGGTTTTTGAGCACCTTGTCAAAAGCTCATTGGTGGCAAGACACCTGATCAAAAAATCTGCTTTGGTTTTTGAGCACCTTATCAAAAGCTCATTGGTGCCCAGGACACCTGATCAACTCATCCTGCAGTGGATTCCTACCTAGGGTGGTAGAAGAGTGGATGTACCCAAGTTTGGGGAACCACTATATTTCCTTGTGTCCTCTGGCTCTGCTTGTTTACTTTTTGTTTCTGGCCTTGATTTGTCTGTGCTTAGTTTTTGCATATTTTAGTTCTGTGATTAGATTTATATTTGCTTCCTTGTTCACACATAGTACAACAATTGTTGTAAAAGCTTTTAAAAAAAGTTTTAAAACACCATATACTCTATTCACCCCCCCCCCCCCCTTTAGAGTATATCAGATCTAGTTGCACTTTCATTGCTGAAGCTCCTATACAAGACAAAGTACAAGCTGGAAAAGGGATAATGATCAAGGAGGCTGAACAAAAATAGAATAGACTTTTATTCTGTTTACAATTGTAATCTTGTGTTTTTCAAACACTATGTAAAACTTTTGTATTATGAATATTACAAAGTTGTGAGAACAATATGATGTGTTTTAAATCTATTTCATAATTGTTCTGAGATATTATCTGTATATGTATGTTTGTTTAATACATGTGATGTTCTTTCCTGACTACATAATCCTGCTTTACATCATGCTATGATTTTATTCTGTATGGTGTATATCATTGACTAAGCGTTATGACTTCTCCAAATAGGGGGAGATTGTTGGGTACATTGGTTTAAATGTACCTGATTTGAAGAAGCCTCACCCAACTCAATGATGTACATCAAAAGTGTATTTGATGTGTTTTGAGTTTACTTGTGCAGGCTAAGTATTTACAGGAAAGAAGAAAAAGTTTCTAAGTCCATGTGTCGACACCCAGAGGGAAAGTGTCGACATTTAAGAAGACTTGTGTCGACACCCAGGCAAGCAGTGTTGACACTTGGAGTCATTGTGTCGACACCAGGGATGCAGAGTCGACACCAGAAAGAAAGTGTCGACACAAGGAGCTGTGTCGACACTCAGTGAAGGAAAGTGCAGTGAAGCAGTGTCGACACTTAGCAGTTGTGTCGACACCCAGTGAAACTGTGTCTACATCAGAAAGTGTCGACACTTGGAGGCTGTGTCGACACTCAGCAAAAGTCAGCAGAGACTAAGTATAAGTGTCGACACCCAGAGCAATGTGTCGACACTCAGCAGAAGAGTCAACACTTGAAGAAAGTGTCGACACAAGAAAGAATGTGTCGACACTTAGCTGAAGACTCAACACTTGAAGAAAGTGTCGACAAAAGGAGCTGTGTCGACACTTAGCAAAGTTCAAGAATATTCTAAGTACAAGTGTCGACACTAATGAGATGTGTCGACACTCAGCCAGAGTCTCAATAGAAGAAGAATGTGTCGACAAAAGGAGCTGTGTCGACACTCAGCAAGTATCAACACTGAAGACATGTGTCAACACCAAGATGCAGTGTCGACACTGACAAGTTCAACACATGAAGATGTGTCGACACAAAGGAGTTGTGTCGACACTTACAAGAATTTAGCAATATACTGAAGTACAAGTACTTGTGTCGACACTCAATTTCAGTGTCGACACATGAAGAAGAAGCAGTGTCGAGATATAAAATCTACAACACAAGGAGTTGTGTCGACACCTTGTAGGCTAGTGTCGACACTTAGACAACTTGTGTCGACACTTGGTCTATATGTGTCGACACTTAAAGACAGACAATCTCGACACTTACAGACAGTTACAGAATTTTCAAGAACTGACTGGATGACTTGACAGCTGCCATTCCAGCCGGTCTACTGCACCTGTCAGAGTTATCAGAAATCAGTTATAAACCGAACCAGCCGGTTACCATGAAGAAGGCCTATAAATAGGCTCATACTGTCTACAGAAAAAGTTGATCAAGTGATTGTCCAAGTGGTTCAGATTGATTATAAGATCAACACATAAAAAGAAGATCTAGCTATCAAGTGAAGATCTAAGTAGTTGGAGAAAGAGAGCTCCATCCAAGGATTCAGCCGTTGGAACAGGCTGAGAAGAAGGGTTCAGATTTGTTCTGAATCTTAAGTAGCAGAGATCAAGGATCAACTGCAGAGGAGGTCAATCTTATTGAGTTCTACATTCAAGAAGCTTTGAAGAAAGCCAAGTCAGATTGATTTCAGCTGAGTTCTTCCAAGAACTCATCAAGAAACTCACAACTCTTCTCTCTTGTTTCGGAGTTGATTGAGTATATATTTTGTATTCAAATTATCTTGTAGGATCCTTAGGGATCTGAGTCTTGTAAGCCTGTAATTATAAAGGCTGAGTGTAGGGCTTGAGTGCCTGAGTGTAGGAGATTGAAATCTCTGAGTGTAGGCCTGTTGTGGCTGAGTGTAGGCCTTGGTGGCTGAGTGTAGGCCTTGGTGGCTGAGTGTAGGCTTTGTAAAGAAGCTGAGTTGTAGGGCCTTGGGCCTGAGGTGTAGGAACCTATGTTGTGGGTTCTGAGTGTAAGATCTGAGGATCTGAGATAGTGGAGAAGTTGGGCCGAATCTAGTACAGTGCTAGATAGGCGAAGGGGGAAAGTGGATGTACCCAAACCTTGGGGAATCACTATAAAACTGTGTGTCTACTGTGTGCTGTGGAATGCTGTGATTGCTGAATGTGTGTTGTATTAAAGTAGTTATAATTCTGTGTTAGATTCTGAATTCTGCCTAAAAAGTTAAAAAGATTCAAGTCACCTATTCACCCCCCCCCCCCTCTAGGTGTTTAGGTACAATATCTTTCAGTGACCATTAGAACGGCTCGCAGATCGCGGGTCGTCGAACTCATCCGCGAGCACCGGTTCGACGAATGCCCCCCCCCCCCCCACTCCAGTCGACGATTCTCTGAGCGAGCGGGAGGGGTGGGGGAGTCGTCTCGCCTGGCTCGCTCGCTTGAACTGAGCGGGAGCGGACCAGCCTCTTGCCGCATGCCTGCTTGTTGCTTGGGTGCGGGCCATGGAACTTGGTTCGCTCGATTTTCTTGGCGGGGCCCTCTCTACGAACATGGGGTTGTACACTTTTGATTAAGGCAAACAGTATATTTTACTAGCAATTAATCTATGCAATAACTATCACAGCACAGCTTAAAAACAAACACAGCCGACACAGATTGCACACAGATTTATAGTGGTTCCCCAAGAGATAGGTACATCCACTTTCCCCATTTGCTTATCTAGTAGTATACTAGATTCAGCCTAACTTCCTTCTTCCTTCTCAGATCCTAAGATATTACAACTCAGAACACAGAATGGTTCCTATAGCTCAGACTTCAGCAAGTCCTACAACTCAGATTCTTCCAGAGAATCCTACCTCAGAGTGAGTCCACACTCCTACAACTCAGGCAATTCAGCCCTACCTCAGCCTCTTTCACCAGGCTTACAACTCAGAGAAATTAATCCCCTATCTCAGGCACTCGGCCCTACCTCAGCCTTTATAGATTTAGGCATACAACTCAGAGAGATAACTCTCCTACATTCAGATCTATAAAAGATCCTACAGATAAAATTGATTATACAAACAATAAATCCTTCACCCAGGTAGAGAGAGAATGGGTTGAAGGTTTCTTGATCAGTTCTTGATAGATCTGATTGCTTTAGATCCACCCTGTCTTAGATTCTTCAAATTTTCTTGAATTTGAACAAAGTAATGTTGATCTTCTTGTGAAGTTGGAGATGATCTTCAATCCATCTTCCTTCTTCTTTCAGATGTGGCTCTGAAATCTTCTTGTAGACTTGTTCAGAATCTGCCCTTAGAGACTTATTGATCTCTGGATGAAGACTTCTCTTCTTGTTGTTCTTCGATTTCTCTCCTTTTTTTGATCTTTGATCTATTGTCTCTGATGATAGAACAGGTCTTTATATAGAACCACCTGAGGTTACCGGCTAATCCGGTTCATAATGGCCTTCTGACATCTCTGACAGATGCAACAGCTTTGTTAGTTATGATAGCTGTCAAGTCTTTATCTTGACACCTGATGCCTCAGTGTACTTTATCACAGCAGAAAAGTGTCGAGACAATACTTCAAATGTGTCGAGACAAATAGACCATGTGTCGACACAACTCTTGATAATGTCGACACAGCTCGCATAATGTCGACTCAGCCCTTCTTTATCTTCTCAACACAGCTTCTGTAGAATGTGTCGACACAAGTCCTGTGTGTCGACATAATAGCTTCTAGTCTCTACAAAGTTTGTGTTGACAGAATTCTGGTGTGTGTCGACACAAGTCCTGTGTAACACCCCTGGGTTTTTTTTATGGCCAGTGTGTAGTTTTGTTTGGCGTTACGTTGGCCTTTGCTGTTGGTAGAGTGTAATCTTTGCTCTTTAGGCCTTTAGTGGCTTGGTTGATAGCCTGTTTGCAAGATTCCCTAGCAAGCCGGAATCTGTTTTGGTGACTCGGTGGTTCCTCTTCGGGAATGCTTGTGTTTTGGCTTCGGGCAAGGTTAGCCCAGGTTTTGTTTGTCGGATGCTGATTTCGCTTCGCCACTATAGTCATAGCGTGGGTAGTTAGCTACAATGTGATTTTCGTTACATTCCGAGGTAGTTTGTTCGAACCCAGATCATTTGGCTCGGGAGTCACATATGGATATGAAGCTATGTTGTCTTGGTTGCTAGTTTTTTTCCCCCTCAGGTGCCAAAACTATGGCTGCAGTTTATTGTAGCAGGAGAAAGGTGTAAGAGGTCAAAGACCTGGAGCGCATTTGGGTGACACGGCCTGGGACATGGGCGTGTCCCAGGTCGTGTCGGGGTACACGGCCTGTGACACGGGCGTGTCACAGGGCGTGTCCCGTGTGTTCGACGAATTTCGATCGATGAAGTTCACTCGACAATTGTCGAGTGTCGAGAGAAGTGGTACATGGCCTGTGACACGGGCGTGTCACAGGGCGTGTCCCGCAGTCGACGAACTTCGCTCGACAAATGTCTAGTATGGGGTGACATGGCTTGGGACACGGGCGTGTCCCAAGGCCGTTTCCTCCTCGGGTTGTTTGGCTGGGTGATGTGTTCTGTGTCACGACCAGTGATACGGTCTTGTAGGTAAGCGTGTCCAGTGACACGGCCTGTGACACGCCCGTGTCACATGCCATATACTGTTTGGATGTGAGGTGGTTGCCCACCGCTTAAGTGACACGGCCTGTGACACGGGCGTATCACAGGGCGTGTCAGGGCCGAAATGCGAAATTTCAGCAAATTTTGCTGTCGTTCAATTCCTTTATTATTTTAATCCAAGGGACCAAACTTCTTCCCTGGGAATCAGGCCGAGATTAAAGTCTTTCTCCTTCCATTTTGGTTTCATTCTTCTTCTTCTTCTTATCATTCCCCATTTCCAAAGAGGGAGAGTACAAGGGGAGAAAAGGGAAGAGAGACCAGCTGCTTTGGATTTGCCCCTTAGGTAACATTTCTTTACTCTTGGATTAGTGGAAAAGAAGATTGGTTTTCCAATTTCTTAGTTGTTTTTCTCCTATGTTGTTCACCTCAGGTTTTTCTCCTAGTTGTTCTAAAGCTATGATAGTGGCTGTTGTGCCTGAAGGTTGAGGCAAGTGGTGTTCTTGCCCTTGCCAAGTTTTCCTTTTCTTTCATCTCTTATGGTTATATGATTATGGTATAGTTGAAATTAGGGTTATTCATTTTGTGTCCAAATCTTGGTTGAAGGTAGACATATGAAGTAGGAACTTAGATCATGTTGCGTACGTGCTTAGGATGAACTTTCAGCTTTGTGGTTACGTCGGGATTTCGGGTTGTTGGCGTGTTTCGGCGTGTTTTGCCGATTGAATCGTGAAGTATGACATGTGGTTTGTCTGATGGCTCTGTAAGGGGTGGTGTGGTGTAGAGCCTGGTGGGCACTGTTTGGCCCCGGATAATGGGCTGGTTGTTTTATGGTGTAGAGAGCACCTTTTGGCCCCGGATAATGGGCTGGTTATTTTATGGTGTCGAGAGCGCCTTTTGGCCCCGATATGGGCTGGTTTTGTTGGTGTGTTCCACCTTAAGGGCTGCCACCGTTGAACCCTTGAGTAATGACTTTACCAATGTTAATGCATCACGAATTAAGTCTGTTCTTTCTTTTGGTATTTTGGCATCTGTTGGCCTTCTTGCACCTGCAGGTTGTAGCAGGCTATGGTGATATCTCTCGCACTTAGTGCATCTTGATCCTGCCTTGGGCAGTGTATTACTTTTTTGATGAAATGCTCCATTCTCTTATTGATTATGCATAAGATAATGCTCCATTTCTGTTTCTTATATAATTGTTGAGGTATTCTTTCTTTGGAATGCCTCAGGTCCAGGTGATAACCGATTGAGCGGCTAGTGTTCTTTTGGTGGAGCTTGCTTGTGGCCGCTAAGGTTGCTGTTCCTCGTTTTGGCGAGGTAGTTTTTCTTCTTTCTGTACAGACATACACACCCACCAGTGGGTTCGTGTCAGGTTGTTGACGCCCACTGATGGTTTCATTTTAGTGATGTACTATGCACTGAATACTGCTATTTTTGCCTTTTTGGCGGTTGTTTACTTACTTCTGGGAATGTTTTATGCTAGGTTGCATGTTAGATATGTTAAACCCTAAAAAATAGTATATGTATCTCATGCATGTCATGATTTAAAACACTAACGCACTATTTCTCGAGTACGTAAAAAGCTATTTTCTAGATACTATGAGTCACCTAGAGTCCTGCATTCCATGAGAGGTCCTATGGGGACGATACTACTCATATAGGATGTCAACTTACTTTAACTATGTATTTCTGCTGCGTATAAAATTAAAGTTTTTCATGTGGACTAGCTGATCCATGGTGCCGAGGGATACGGCCATCAAACTGTAACTGGTTTACCTGCATAAAAATATTATGATTTATTCAACGAATGCGAGTTTAGGTTTTGCCTGAGCGCGTGCAGTTATCCCCTGCACGGCGTGGCATCACGACATGTTTTTTCTCGTGCTCTGATATGATTTAAATGTGTGAGAAAATGCGGGTTGTGACAGTTGGTATCAGAGGGAGGTTTTTCTTTGCCTTTGGGTCGGGCAGTGGCATATCATACACACACCGAGGTGTCATCAGTTCGTCTTGGCCGCAGTACGAGCACTTCACGCGTAGCATAACATGAAGTATACAGGGCATATTATGTAGTATGGGATGCATAATATGTGTCTGTATATGGATCCACCATAGGGGAAACATGTGAGGGTTATATAGTATGGGATGCATAACCTCACCACATGAATGCGACTAGCACGTTTTCTTTTTCGTTGCATGAGAATGTCATGTAGTATGGGATGCATAACATTTTCATGCGTACGCCGCCCATGACATGCATTAGGGCCTTTTTAGAATGCATCGCACAACATGCATAGCATACCATTGCATAAGCACAACGTGCCAAGCTAAAGATTGACATGATGACGCCTGTACACACATGGTTTTGAGTCAAAAGGAATATAACTTCATGCATACATGGTATATGCACATAAATTAGTGTGATGAGGGTGACTCATCGTAGGTTAGGCATAACATCATGTACAACTCCCAGAGCAAGTTAGCAGTTGAAGTTCATATGTTTATGTGTGTCTGTACAGAGTCGTTTTGTGCTAGCAGTTGGGCTAGTTCTTGATTCGTTTTGATTGGACTATAGGATGTCAAAGCGTCCTGTGACGAGGCAGACTCACCCGTCTGAGGGCGAGTCTTCGGGTGCCCAGAACAATGCAAGTATGGAAAGTTTGTGACAGAGTAATGAGGCCTTGGTAAGGCAAATGGGGGATGTGTAGTCCCAGATTCAGTCTATGTTTTCCATGATGTCTGGGCTTGCTCCGAGGGTGCAGGACCCTGCTGTGGGTCCAGCTGTTCCTGCCCCTCCTGCTCCATTGGTGCCTCCCATCGTGGTTCCACCTGAGATGACATTTATTTCTCAGTTTTAGCAACTTGGACCACCTACTTATGATGGTAAAGCGGATTTCATGGTGTTGGATGATTGGCTAATAGCAATGGAGGAAATGTTTTCTTACTCTAGCGTCACTGATGATCAGCGAGTGATGATCGCTGCATATCAGATAAAGGGATTAGCAAAGAGTTGGTGGATGCGAGAAAAGGAGAGCTTGACGGAAGGATGCTCTTGGGCGTCGTTCAAGTGGATGCTCCTAAGGAAGTTTCTACCCTCGGTCGAGCGGGACCATTTGATGAATGAGTTCTTACATTTGAAGCAAAGACAGCTCACAGTTAGTGAGTATGAAATTGAGTTCAGTAAACTGAGTCGGTTTTCCCCCGGCATGGTAACTTCTGATGCGGATCGAGTTAAGCGTTTTCTTGGTGGATTACGAAATGAGGTGCATCAGTTAGCAAGTGCATATGGAGCAACAAGATATGCTGCCTTAGTGGAAGCTGCTTTGAAAGTAGAGGCAATCGAAAATGCTAAGCAAAAAGGACAGTGGATGAGGAAAGATAAGAGGAAGCTAAGCGAAGGGAAGAGCCCTCAGGTGCCTGATGCTACTTCAAGGAAGAAGAGCAAAGAGGTTTGTAGCTTCTGTGGCCGGTCAGGCCACCCTTTCGAGCGATGCTTCAAAAGGTTAGGTGTTCAAAAGAAGGAGCAGGTTCATGCGATTTAGGGTGCTCCTCAGAGGGATTTGGAGTGTACGATATGTATGAGGAAGGGGCATGATGCCGCCCATTGTTGGTCAAAGAAAGTGTGTTATCATTGTGGACAAAAGGGGCACATCAAGACTCAGTGCCCGCAAGTGCAACCTGTGTTGCAGCCAGTGCCACTCCAGGTATTGCCACCTCCTCAGCAATTGGATAAAGGCAAAGGAAAGCTTAATGTGATTACTTCTGAAGACGCTCAGACTTCTACGCAGGTTGTATCAGGTTAGACTCCTCCCTAGTTCTCCTGTTTCGTTCGTCATTACCGTATTTCATTTGTTTTCGTAGATATGTGATCGGTGTGCACTTTTTAAGGAAAGTTTAAGGTAAAGAACCGCTGGGCGCATGTTCTTTTCGACTCTGGCACTACCCACTCGTTTGTGGCTAGAGCCTTCGTGGATCAATATCGTTTGGAACCAGATCGAGTGGGGGATGCCTTTTGCATCAAGTTTCCTTCTAGTGATTCTTTGGTTTTCGATTGGGGCATTTTGGATTGTCCGATTGTGTTGGGGGATTTCATAGTTACGGCAGATTTGAAGGTGATTGACCTGGAAGATTTTAATGTGATCTTAGGCATGGACTGGTTGTCGAAGTATGATGCTGTGATCCAGTGCAAGGGTAAGCGCTTGGACTTCCGAAAGAACAACGGTCAGCCTGAGAGTGTTTATGGTGATTTGAGCCAGGATTCTCCAGCTATTTCTACGGTATGTGCTCGGACGTTGTTAGGTTCCAGCTGTTTTGTTTGTTTAGTCTCAGTTTTGGAGATCGTTGGTAGTTTGCCGCGTTTAGCAGAGATTCCTGTTATGCACGAGTTTTCAGACGTTTTTCCTGATGATCTTCCTGGTCTTCCGCATACCACCCGCAGACGAATGGTCAAACAGAGCGAGTAAATCAGATAGTAGAGGATATAATTCGATTTTATATCATAGACCACGGAGGAGCATGGGATGAATGTTTGCGGCTTATGGAATTTGCGTATAATAATAGCTATCAAGAAAGCTTGCAAATGTCTCCGTTTGAGGCCCTGTATGGGCAACGTTGCATAACTCCTCTCTTTTGGGTTGAGGTTGGTGAGACACCTTTATTTGGTCCTGATGCATTAGAAGAAATGGAAGTTGCTGTAAAGCATATTCGAGAAAAGCATCGGATAGCGCAAGAACGTTATGAGAAGAACGCCAATCGGCGGAGATCAGATTTGGAGTTTGTTGTGGGAGACTTGGTATTCCTTAAATTTTCCCCGATGGTTGGCATAAAGCGATTTTGGAAAGATCGGAAATTGGACCCAAGGTTTGTGGGACCGTTCAAGATTGTTGAGCGGGTTGCTGTATCAGCTTATAAGTTGGAATTGCTCGCAACTTTTCCCGATGTTCACGATGTTTTTCATGTAATCCAACTCCGCAAGTGTGTGCGAAACGACAGGCAGGTGTTAGAATCTGTGCCTCAATTAGAACCCAATCTTTCTTATGTGGAGGTGCATGTCCGCATTTTGGATTCGCAAGATCGTGTGTTGCAAAGAAAGAAAATTCATATGGTGAAAGTGTTATGGAGGAACCAAGACGTGGAAAGCGCTACTTGGGAATTAGAGTCGGCTATGAGGGCGGCTCACCCTCATCTGTTTCCTTAAGCTTGTCTGGTATGGTTTCTTCCATTTCCCTCTTTCCTTGTTATGTCCTTGTTATGTAAAGTTTTGAGACGAAACTTTCTTTTAGGGGGAGTGACTGTAACGCCCCCGGGTTTTTTTTATGTCCAGTGTGTAGTTTTGTTTGGCATTATGGTTGCCTTTGCTGTTGGTAGAGCGTAATCTTCACTCTTTAGGCCTTTAGTGGCTTGGTTGATAGCCTGTTTGCAAGATTCCCTAGCAAACCGGAGTCTGTTTTGGTGACTCGGTGGTGCCACTTCGGGAATGCTTGTGTTTTGGCTTCGGGCAAGGTTAGCCCAAGTTTTGTTTGTTGGATGCTGATTTCGCCTCGCCACTAGAGTCGTAGCGTGGGTAGTTAGCTACAATGTGATTTTCGTTACATTCCGAGGTAGTTTGTTTGAACCCGGATCATTTGGCTCGGGAGTCACATATAGATATGAAGCTATATTGTCTTGGTTGCTGGTTTTTCCCCCTTCAGGTGCCAAAATTATGGCTACAGTTTATTGTAGCAGGAGAAAGGTGTAAGAGGTCAAAGACCTGGAGCGCATTTGGGTGACACGGCCTGGGACACGGGCGTGTCCCCGAGCGTGTCGGGGTACACGGGCGTGTCACAAGGCGTGTCCCGTGTGTTCGATGAATTTCGGTCAACGAAGTTCACTCGACGATTGTCGAGTGTCGAGAGAAGGGGTACACGGCCTGTGACACGGGCTTGTCACAGGGCGTGTCCCGCGGTCGACAAACTTCGCTCGACGAAGTTCGCTCGAAGAATGTCGAGTATGGGGTGACACGGCTTGGGACACGGGCGTGTCCCAAGGCCGTGTCCTCCTCGGGTTGTTTAGCTGGGTCTTGTGTGCCGTGTCACGACCAGTGACACGGCCATGTAGGTAGGCGTGTCCAGTGACACGGCCTGTGACACGCCCGTGTCACTGGCCGTGTACTGTTTGGATGTGAGGCGGTTGCCCACCGCTTAAGTGACACGGCCTGTGACACAGGCGTGTCACAGGGTGTGTCAGTGCCGAAATGCGAAATTTTAGCAAATTTTGCTGCCGTTCAATTCCTTTATTGTTTTAATCCAAGGGAGCAAACTTCTTCCCCGGGAATCAGGCCGAGATTAAAGTCTTTCTCCTCCCATTTTGGTTTCATTCTTCTTCTTCTTATCATTCCCCATTTCCAAAGAGGGAGAGTACAAGGGGATAAAAGGGAAGAGAGACCAGCTGCTTTGGATTTGCCCCTTAGGTAACATTTCTTTGCTCTTGGATTAGTGGAAAATAAGATGGGTTGTCAAATTTCTTAGTTGTTTTTCTCCTATGTTGTTCACCTCAGGTTTTTCACCTAGTTGTGCTAAAGCTGTGATAGCGGCTGTTGTGCTTGAAGGTTGAGGTAAGTGGTGTTCTTGCCCTTGCCAAGTTTTCCTTTTCTTTCATCTCTTATAGTTATATGATTATGGTATAGTTGAAATTAGGGTTATTTATTTTGTGTCCAAATCTTGGTTGAAGGTAGACATATGAAGTAGGAACTTAGATCATGTTGCGTATGTGCTTAGGATGAACTTTTAGCATTGTGGTTACATCGGGATTTCGGGTTGTTGGCGTGTTTCGGCGTGTTTTGTCGATTGAATCGTGAAGTATTACATGTGGTTTGTCTGATTGCTCTGTAAGGGGTGGTGTGGTGTAGAGCCTGGTGGGCACTGTTTGGCCCCGGATAATGGGCTGGTTGTTTTATGGTGTAGAGAGCACCTTTTGGCCCCGGATAATGGGCTGGTTGTTTTATGGTGTCGAGAGCACCTTTTGGCCCCGATATGGGTTGTTTTTGTTGGTGTGTTCCACCTTAAGGGCTGCCACCGTTGAACCCTTGAGTAATGACTTTACCACTGTTAATGCATCACGAATTAAGTCTATCTTTTCTTTTGGTATTTTGGCATCTATTGGCCTTATTGCTCCTGCAGGTTGTAGCAGGCTATGGTGATATCTCTCACACTTAGTGCATCTTGATCCTGCCTTGGGTAGTGTATTACTTTTTTAATGAAATGCTACATTCTTTTATTGATTATGCATAAGATAATGCTCCATTTATGTTTCTTATATACTTGCTGAGGTATTCTTTCTTTGGAATGCCTCAGGTCCAGGTGATAGCCGATTGAGCGGCTAGTGTTCTTTTGGTGGAGCTTGCTTGTGGCCGCTGAGGTTGCTGTTCCTCGTTTTGGCGAGGTAGTTTTTCTTCTTTCTGTACAGACATACACACCCACCAGTGGGTTCGTGTCAGGTTGTTGACGCCCACTGATGGTTTCCTTTTAGTGATGTACTATGCACTGAATACTGCTAGTTTTGCCTTTTTGGCGGTTGTTTACTTGCTTCTGGGAATGTTTTATGCTAGGTTGAACGTTAGATACGTTAAACCCTAAAAAAATAGTATATGTATCTCATGCATGTCATGATTTAAAATAATAACGCACTATTTCTCGAGTACGTAAAAAGCTATTTTCTAGATACTATGAGTCATCTAGAGTCCTGCATGGCATGAGAGCTCCTATGGGGACGATTCTACTCATGTAGGATGTCAACTAACTTTAACTATGTATTTCCGCTGCGTATAAAATTATAGTTTTTCATGTGGACTAGCTGATCCACAATGCCGAGGGATACAGCCATCAAACTGTAACTGGTTTACCTGCATAAAAATATTATGATTTATTCAACAAACACGAGTTTAGGTTTTGCCTGAGCACGTGCAGTTATCCCCTGCACGGCGTGGCATCACGACACGTATTTTCTCGTGCTCTGATATGATTTAAATGTGTGAGAAAATGCGGGTTGTGACATCCTGTGTGTCGACATAATTGTTGTAGACAGAATTCTGGAATGTGTCGACACAAGTTCTGTGTGTCAACACAGTTGTTGTCGACAGATTTTCTGTGTGTCGACACAAGTCCTGTGTGTTGACACAATCTGGCTCCTAGTGTCGACACAGCTTTTCCCAAGTGTCGACACTTGTACGTAGAAAATTTTCCTACATTTCCTTAACCTGCACATTGAAACTCAATAACCCATCACATACACATTGATGAATATCATTGAGTTAGGTAAGGCTTCTCCAAATCAGGTACACAGTTTCCAATGTACCCAACAATCTCCCTCTATTTGGAGAAGTCATAACCCTTAGTCAATGATATACATCACTTATAATAAAACAAAGATTATGATGTAAACATTTATTTCAAAGACAAGAGTAACCATAAGCAGTCATAGCATGTATCAATATTATCACAGAATGTGTTATAACATAATAAACATGCATCACAAAATTTTAAGTATCCAATATCAAATTAAGACTAAACCAAGGAATTTTATTAATATATGTTCAGAATAGCAATGATTTAGTCCAAAAATTTACATTGACCTAAGCCTAGACCATCTAATTCTAGGATTGATCATGCTCCTTGATAACAATTCCTTTGCCAGACTGAATCATAGCTTGTACATTAGCTTTAGTATCATCAGCTGGCTTCTTCCCTTACAGATCTTTCTTCTTGAGCTCATCATCCTTGACCTTTTGCCTTTCAAAGTAATGATAACGCTTTGGAAAGTATTTGCTAGGCTCCACAAAGGTTGCAAGTATTTTTCCAGCTTTGAGATCTCTTCTGAACTGATATATGGCATCTTGCCGCTTCTAATATTTGTTCCATTCTTGTTCAGAATACCACTTGCCTATATCATGCATGTTGTCTTTAACAGCTTACCAGGCAGTGAGAATAATGTTTCTGGAGGTGGGACTCCATTTTTCAAAATCAGGATTTAATGCAGCCTGCTCTCTAAACCTTTTCTTAGAAAGTTGAGCTTCTTGCTCTCTTTTCAAAGCAGCTTTAGACATTTCAAACTGTTCAATAATCACATTCTGTACCTCCGGTGGAGGACTGTACATTTGTTGCACTACATATTGAATGCCCTCAAAATCAGCAGGTGGATAAATAATTTGAGCTACTTCCTGCTGAACCGCTTCATTTGAAGCCGGTTGAATGCCTGATTCAGCAATGTTATCATCATCACACAAGGGTGGATAACCAAGAGTTGATCTAATAGCATTAGTGATCCATTTAGCATGATCAGAGCCTGCATTGACTAATACTCACTCCCCCTTTATGACTTCTCTTTCAATATGGTCTCTTAGATCATCCTTTTGAAATCCAATCTGATTAGCTTGGTAATTGGTGCCTTCTTTATAGAATGATCTGAATTTCTGTAGTTGATCAGCAATCACTTTTTGAGAGTCCTGAATAATAGTGTGGACATTAGCCAAATCTGCTTTGAGTTGTTTATCATACTCAGACTTTTCTTTAACCATGTTTGCAGTGAAAGCAGTGGCTTTATTCTGGAGTTCTGTGACAATAACATTGTGGGATTCTGTCAGATTGTCATTCATTCTAATTTGGTTTTCCAGAACATAGCCTTGTTTAACTGCTATGTCATCTATTTGTGTCTTGGCCTCCTGTTTGTTACTTGGCCAAGTAGACTACAGCATTACCTCCCTTATGGAAGCAATCTGTCATTTCCTTTTTATGCAAATTCACTTCAAATCTAATAGATTTGATATCTTGGGCCAGCTGAATTTGCAATTCCTTATTACTCTCATCAACATATTTTTCAAGTGCATGTCTTTGTTCATCCATCTTTACTTGCATTTGCACCAGAAGTGAACTGAAGTCTACTGTTGGAGCTGGAGTTTGTGGAACAGCCTGTAAGGCTTTCTTATAGCTTGAGCTCCTTTTCCTGAGCTCCACAATTTTTCTCTTCTTAGCCCTGGAGGCTTCTTAATGTTCAAAAGAATCAGATGAACTGTCTATGTCCACAGTCTTTTGGACTTGAGGCAATCATGGGTAGCTCCTTCTCAGTTCTTGGCTTCTCCCCCTCAGTCCTTGCTCCTATTAAATCAGGAAATAATTCTTCTAATGTTACTTCTTGGTTTATTTGAACTGGAGGAGTAGCTTGCTCTTTCTCAGCAGATTGTCCTCCTTCAAATTCAACAGTGTCTTTCATGGTATTTGTTGAAACCAGAAACCTGGTCTCTCGTGGAGTTCGGGGTCCCAAAAGAGGGGTGACCTCACACTTACTACACTCGGAGGAACGTCACGGACCGAAGACTTGGGAAACTAGGAACGGACCCTCGGCTCTAGCGCGGAGGTCCCACCTCACACCCGGAAGGCTACCTGAGCACTTCCCTTCCCTAGCCAATGCTCGAGCTAGGGTGCCTTGAAGAGCTCTCTCCACTCTACTAAGAAGAAGCTAAGGGAGGAGAAAACTAAGAAAGGGGCCTCCTCTCCAAGGCACCCAAGGGGGTCTATTTATAGTTTTCCAAAAGTCCTGGGCCAGAAATGACCAAAATACCCCTATGGCCAAAAGGCCTCGGGCCAATAGGAAACCGCCACGCCGGGGGGTAAAGGGGTAACTCCCCCCGAGGGCAAGAAGGCTGGGCGAGCTGGGCGGCCTGCGAGCTGGGCGGCCTGGGCGAGGCGGCGGTCTGGCGAGACGGGGCAAGGCGAGCTGCGGCCTGGCGAGCTGGGCGGCCTGCGAGCTGGGCGGCCTGCGAGCTGGGCGGCCTGCGAGCTGGGCGGCATGCGAGCTGGGTGGCCTGCGAGCTGGGCGGCCTACGAGCTGGGCGGCCTGGGCGAGGCGGGGTAAGGCGAGCTGCGGCCTGGCGAGCTGGGCGGCCTGCGAGCTGGGTAGCCTGCGAGCTGGGGCGGACTGCGAGCTGGCCTACTAGGCGAGACGGCGGCCTGGGCGGCCTGGCGGCCTGGCTGAGGCGAGGCAAGGCGAGCTGCGGCCTGGTGAGCTGGGCGGCCTGCGAGCTGGGCGGCCTGCGAGCTGGGCGGCCTGCGAGCTGGGTGGCCTGCGAGCTGGGCGGCCTGCGAGCTGGGGTGGACTGCGAGCTGGCCTACTAGGCGAGACGGCGGCCTGGGCGGCCTGGCTGAGGCGAGGCAAGGCGAGCTGCGGCCTGGCGAGCTGGGCGGCCTGCGAGCTGGGCGGCCTGCGAGCTGGGGCGGACTGCGAGCTGGCCTACTAGGCGAGACGGCGGCCTGGGCGGCCTGGCGGCCTGGCTGAGGTGGCCTGGGCGGCTTGCGGCCTGACTGAGGCGGCTTGCGGCCTGACTGAGGCGGCTTGCGGCCTGGCGGCCTAGTTGAGGCGGCCTGGGTGGCTTGCGGCCTGGCTGAGGCGGCTTGCGGCCTGGCGGCCTGGCTGAGGCGGCCTGGGCGGCTTGCCAAAAGCGTCTTGGGGGGAGAAATATTTTCTCCCCCTACTAGTATGTTCTACATGTTCACCCAAAATTGGCCCCTAGGAGTGCAAAACTCCCAAAAAGCTTAAAAACTTGCTCACCTTGTTTTGGGCCCACTCTTCGTGAATACGGGGTTGTACACAATCCCCGCTCTTTT
The DNA here is from genome assembly GCA_039583875.1 of Platanthera guangdongensis. Classification (NCBI taxonomy): domain Eukaryota; kingdom Viridiplantae; phylum Streptophyta; class Magnoliopsida; order Asparagales; family Orchidaceae; genus Platanthera; species Platanthera guangdongensis. The sequence continues at coordinate 61,771,989 of CM077166.1, read as the reverse complement.
CGAGGTTGGCACAAGCTCGGAAATAAACATCCAACCCAACGTATTCGCGGAGTGTAACTTCCCCTCGGGGTCAACCTGTCATGCCAGCTAATGGGAGCCTGGGTGACGAGACGGCCTCGGGATGCAAACACTTAGCCTCCTCGAGGGGTCAACCTGTCAAGCCAGCTAATGGGAGCCTGGGTGACGAGACGGCCTCGGGATGCAAACACTTAGCCTCCTCGAGGGGTCAACCTATCAAGCCAGCTAATGGGAGCCTGGGTGACGAGACGGCCTCAGGGTGCAAACACTTAGCCTCCTCGAGGGGTCAACCTGTCAAGCCAGCTAATGGGAGCCTGGGTGACGAGACGGCCTCGGGATGCAAACACTTAGCCTCCTCGAGAGGTACCTCCGACCCTGTCAGCTAGTGGGAGCCTGACAGCGGGATCACCTTGGAGCAAAGGGACTTGGGCTACCACGAGAGATCAACCTACCCAACCAGCTAGTGGGAGCCTGGCGGCGGAATCGTCATCGGAGCAATGGACTTGGGCTACCACGAGAGATCAACCTACCCAGCCAGCTAGTGGGAGCCTGGAGGCGGAATCGTCATCGGAGCAATGGACTTGGGCTACCATGAGAGATCAACCTACCCAGCCAGCTAGTGGGAGCCTGGCGGCAGAATCGTCATCGGAGCAAAGGACTTGGGCTACCACGAGAGATCAACCTACCCAGCCAGCTAGTGGGAGCCTAGCGGCGGAATCGTCATCGGAGCAAAGGACTTGGGCTACCACGAGAGATCAACCTACCCAGCCAGCTAGTGGGAGCCTGGCGGCGGAATCGTCATCGGAGCAAAGGACTTGGGCTACCACGAGAGATCACCCTACCCAGCCAGCTAGTGGGAGCCTGGCGGCGGAATCGTCATCGGAGCAATGGACTTGGGCTACCACGAGAGATCAACCTACCCAGCCAGCTAGTGGGAGCCTGGCGACGGAATCGTCATCGGAGGAAAGGACTTGGGCTACCACGACAGATCAACCTACCCAGCCAGCTAGTCGGAGCCTGGTAGCGGAATCGTCATCGGAGCAAATGACTTGGGCTACCATGAGAGATCAACCTACCCAGCCAGCTAGTGGGAGCCTGGCGGCAGAATCGTCATCGGATCAAAGGACTTGGGCTACCACGAGAGATCAACCTACCCAGCCAGCTAGTCGGAGCCTGGTGGCGGAATCGTCATCGGAGCAACGGACTTGGGCTACCATGAGAGATCAACCTACCCAGCCAGCTAGTGGGAGCCTGGCGGCGGAATCATCATCGGAGCAAAGGACTTGGGCTACCACGAGAGATCAACCTACCCAGCCAGCTAGTGGGAGCCTGGCGGCGGAATCGTCATCGGAGCAAAGGACTTGGGCTACCACGAGAGATCAACCTACCCAGCCAGCTAGTGGGAGCCTGGCGGCGAAATCGTCATCGGAGCAATGGACTTGGGCTACCACGAGAGATCAACCTACCCAGCCAGCTAGTGGGAGCCTGGCGGCGGAATCGTCATCGGAGCAAAGGACTTGGGCTACCACGAGAGATCAACCTACCCAGCCAGCTAGTGGGAGCCTGGCGGCGGAATCGTCATCGGAGCAAAGGACTTGGGCTACCACGAGAGATCAACCTACCCAGCCAGCTAGTGGGAGCCTGGCGGCGGAATCGTCATCGGAGCAAAGGACTTGGGCTACCACGATCAGATCTTACCAAATCCTACATCCTCAAATGGGGAAAATAGATGGGTTACATGATCCCTCCGACTTAGTTGGTCGGGGGTTAGACTCATTACAAGATAAAATACATACAGGACTCTGCCGGGGCGAGGCTTCCTCAGGGGGTCTGGGCCCGGTGGTCCTCGTCCCCTTCCTGCTCGCCGGACACTTCCATCCTGCTCAGTCTCTCCATGATCTTCTCCATCTCCTCTGCCTTGGCCCACTAGGAGATGGTGTTGACGGCCGTGACATAGCACTGTCTTGCCATCCTGGAGTCTCCCTTGACTCTGACCTGGATCCCTCCTGAGCTGAACTTGAGGCATTGGTGGAATGAAGACGGCACGCAACGGAAGGCGTTGATGAGGGGCCTTCCGAGGATGGCATTGTATCTGCTTGGAGCGTCAACAATGACGAACCGGCAGTTCCTTGAGACTCCTCCCAATTTTACTTGGAGTCCAACTCCACCCTCGACCTCCTTCCTCTCCCCTGAAAATCCGAACAGGGGTCCGTCCGAGGCCAACACCCTCCTTAGCTCCACCTTCATCTCGTCAAACGCCTTCTTGAAAATGATGTTGACGGAGCTTCCGTTGTCAACCAGGATCCGGGAGACGGTGTAGCCTTCGATGGCTGTCTGGATGACCAGCGCATCATAGAACGGATCCTCATGATCCGGTAGGTCCTTCATTGAGAAGGTGATCTTTTCCCCCGGGGGCGGGGTCTGGGAGGTTGAGGCAACGCTCCTTCGGTACATGACATGGAGGCTTGCCTTCCGAGTGGCCTCAACCCCCACTCCACCGTGGATCACTCCTATACCACCTCGGGTTCCCACGTCGACCCGGTCCTCGCATATATCATCAACCCCTTCTCCGGGTAGAACCTCTTCTACCCGCACCGGCAGCTGCGGCTGCGCAGGGCCTCTCGCGCCCCTCACTTCCAAGAACTCGGGGCAGGTAGCTGTGGCGTGCCCCTCCACCTGGTGGAAGTCACAGTACGGTAACGCTCCTCCCCTCTTTCGGCGGGCTGGATGCTCTCTCCTGTTACCTCTTCCCCCTCCTATCGCCAAGGCTTGCTGCGGCGGGGGTAAGAGTTGTCTTGGGGCCTGACTCTGGAAGTTGAACCTCCCTTGACCCCCGTGGAAGTTCCCCCCTCCTTGGATGAGAGCCCTTCCTGGACATTGGGCAGGTCCTCCCTGCTGCCTCCAGCCTGGTTCCGGACCCTCCTGTCCTTGGAACCCCTGAGCTCTCTGCTCCTCTCTTCTTCCTCCTTCCTGATGCCTTGAGCCACCCTGCTCCTTTGACTCCACCTCCGTCAACTTTTCCAACCGCTTGACAAATGCCGGGTTAGCTGCCTCCATGGCAATCTCCTCTGCCGCCCTTTCCATCAGCTCCTCGAAGGAAAGGGGGGCCTTCCTGGTCAAGCTCATCTTGAAGAAGCCCTCCTTCAGCCCAACGGTGAAGGCCATCTGGAGAGCATACCCTGGCATCACCTGGACCTCCAAGATCTCCTCTTGGAACCTGTCTACGTAGCGGGCCAGCGACTCCTCGGCCCCCTGCCTTATCAAGAAGATGGACTCAGGACTCCTCTTCCGCTTCTTGGAGGTGGAGAAGCGGAGCTGGAAGCTTCGGCTCAAGTCCTCAAACTCATAGATCGACCTCGGAGGGAGTTGATGGAACCAGTCCCTTGCCTTCTCCTTCAGAGTGATCGCAAAGAGGCGACACTTGAAGGCATCTGTCATCGGCCTGATGGAGACGGCATCCTCGAACCATTGCAGATGCTGTACGGGGTCATCCTTCCCCGTATAGTAAGCCATGTCTGGCTCTCTGAACCCCTCGGGAACGGGAGCTGAGATGATCAGCTCGCTGAAGGGTGACCCCCTAAGGGGTGGTCTCTCCACCTCCACTCGCATGACCTGCTCGCCTGGGAGGTTGGCACTCGCCGAGCTGGAGAACAGCTCCCGGCCGGTGAGGTCTCGCTCGACCCCATCGCCCATCCTCTCCTTCCCGGGCCTTCTTCCTGGGACACTTCCTTCTCCCCCTACTGGGGTCATCTCGCCTAGACCCCTGGGAGTCGACTCGTCGAGAGGGGGAGCTAGCTCCTGGGGGGTTGGGGTGGAGCTGCCACCCTGAGGAGCAATGCTTCGGAGCATCTCCATGATACCCTGGATGGAGGCCATGAACTCTTGCCTCCCCACAAAGGGTCCCGAGCTAGGGAGCTCGCCGAGATCATCACTACCTCCCTCACCTCCAGTTATGACTCTCTCCCGAGATCTTCTGTGCTGGTCACTCTCCACGCTCACCGCACCAAAATGTTGAAACCAGAAACCTGGTCTCTCGTGGAGTTCGGGGTCCCAAAAGAGGGGTGACCTCACACCTACTACACTCGGAGGAACGTCATGGACCGAAGACTTGGGAAACTAGGAACGGACCCTCGGCTCTAGCGCGGAGGTCCCACCTCACACCCGGAAGGCTACCTGAGCACTTCCCCTCCCTAGCCAATGCTCGAGCTAGGGTGCCTTGAAGAGCTCTCTCCACTCTACCAAGAAGAAGCTAAGGGAGGAGAAAACTAAGAAAGGGGCCTCCTCTCCAAGGCACCCAAGGGGGTCTATTTATAGTTTTCCAAAAGTCCTGGGCCAGAAATGACCAAAATACCCCTACGGCCAAAAGGCCTCGGGCCAATAGGAAACCGCCATGCCGGGGGGTAAAGGGGTAACTCCCCCCGAGGGCAAGAAGGCTGGGCGAGTTGGGCGGCCTGCGAGCTGGGCGGCCTGCGAGCTGGGCGGCCTGGGCGAGGCGGCGGTCTGGCGAGACGGGGCAAGGCGAGCTGCGGCCTGGCGAGCTGGGCGGCCTGCGAGCTGGGCGGCCTGCGAGCTGGGCGGCCTGCGAGCTGGGCGGCCTGCGAGCTGGGCGGCCTACGAGCTGGGCGGCCTGGGCGAGGCGGGGCAAGGCGAGCTGCGGCCTGGCGAGCTGGGCGGCCTGCGAGCTGGGCGGCCTGCGAGCTGGGGCGGACTGCGAGCTGGCCTACTAGGCGAGACGGCGGCCTGGGCGGCCTGGCGGCCTGGCTGAGGAGAGGCAAGGCGAGCTACGGCCTGGCGAGCTGGGCGGCCTGCGAGCTGGGCGACCTGCGAGCTGGGCGGCCTGCGAGCTGGGCGGCCTGCGAGCTGGGCGGCCTACGAGCTGGGCGGCCTGGGCGAGGCGGGGCAAGGCGAGCTGCGGCCTGGCGAGCTGGGCGGCCTGCGAGCTGGGGCGGACTGCGAGCTGGCCTACTAGGCGAGACGGCGGCCTGGCTGAGGCGAGGCAAGGCGAGCTACGGCCTGGAGAGCTGGGCGGCCTGCGAGCTGGGCGGCCTGCGAGCTGGGGCGGACTGCGAGCTGGCCTACTAGGCGAGACGGCGGCCTGGGCAGCCTGGCGGCCTGGCTGAGGCGGCCTGGGCAGCTTGCGGCCTGGCTGAGGCGGCTTGCGGCCTAGCGGCCTGGCTGAGGCGGCCTGGGCGGCTTGCGGCCTGGCTGAGGCGGCTTGCGGCCTGGCGGCCTGGCTGAGGCGGCCTGGGCGGCTTGCCAAAAGCGCCTTGGGGGGAGAAATATTTTCTCCCCCTACTAGTATGTTCTACATGTTCACCCAAAATTGGCCCCTAGAAGTGCAAAACTCCCAAAAAGCTTAAAAACTTGCTCACCTTGTTTTGGGCCCACTCTTCGCGAATACGGGGTTGTACAATATTGTCATGTTCTGGTACATGGTCTTGGGTATTTTTATCAACATCATTCAGGAGCACATCCAGTGCATCATTCTCAGTGTCTATAACAGCATGATTTATGTCCTGGACTACCTCAAGTATTGATTGAGTTGTTGTTTCACTGTCCAATTCAGCTGTTTGGTCAATTAGCTCTTGCACATGAGCTTCCTTTGAAGGTGATGGTAGTTGTGAAGCTGGAACTGGAGAAAGCTCATTAGCTCCCCTTTGATGAGGTTCTTCTTGGACTTGATCCAGTTGGATATTTCTTGCAGGAACCTGCTCCCCCTACATTTGACTATCAGTTACATTTTATAGAGCAGGTGATTTTCTAGTCCTTTTTGCTCCTTCTTCATCTGATCTAAAAACAACTGCTTCCTCTGAATCACTAGAAGATTTAGTGGTCTGATGTGTTGTTTACTTCTTTTTCTGAATCTGCTTTGTTTGAGGGGTAGAAACATCTTTGGACAGTACACTATCCCATCTAGACAGTATCCTAAGTTCATTCTTCTCATGTGATTAATCTTAGAACCTGCAGATTGATTTATCACTTTTGGTATATTCTCAGCCAGATATAGGCTCAGTATTCTGCCCAGATTAGGTATCTTGATTCCTTCTTTGATCTTGTCAAAAATAATAGCAGAACAGTTGGTTTTTACCTTGAATATAATTCGGATCATTAGATTGAACATACTGGCTAAAATCCTATCATGTCCTCCTGCTTTGCACAGAATAACCTTTCATAGGATCTCTGACAGGAATTTGCCCTGGTAATTCATTCCCTTACTGTTCATTAAAGATCCAATTTTGGTAGTGGGATCCATTCCGCACCATTGGAGAGCTTCTTTTGTCATGGAGGATTTTATGTCATCATCTTCCTTAATCTTGGGAAGTTGTAGTGTCTTCCTTAAACTCTTCTGGTTGAGTTTGACCTTGGTTCCTTGAATAGATGACTTGATTTCCAGACCTGTCGAATCCAGTGATGCCGACGAGTAGAATTCAAGAACCTCCTTCTTCCACATCCGGGTAGGTTCTGAGACTAAGTAGTCCAATCCATTTTCTATGAGTAGGGTAATCACGGCTTTGATTTCTGGCGTCGCAGTTTCAAACGCATGGCGAACTTGTTCATAACCCTCATTGATGTTCTCTTCCAGCTTTAGCGCCATTAGGGATGTGAGATTGAGGAGAAGAGAGACGAAGGTCTGTCGACACAAAGGTTTGGTATCAAAAATTTTGAGAGCGTAGTCGACAGGGTTTGGCTTCCACCTATTTATATGTTTCTAAACAAAGAAGGTCAAAAGGCGGGTTGAAATACTCTTATTATGTCGACACTATTGGGATTGTGTCGACACAGACTATTAAAGTGTCGACAGAGAATGTAGAGGTATTATAATACTATGTGTCGACACCATCTGCGGTGTGTCGACATAGACAACCTTAAGAGTCTACACTAATGTCTCTGTGTCGACACAGATGACTGTATGTGTCGACATCAATATCTAAGTGTCAGGAGAGCTATGTGTCGACACCAAATTCTAAGTGTCGACACAATCTTCTTCATGTGTCACAAAATTTTCCTTATGTGTCGACACCAACTACTAAGTGTCGACACAGATGTCTTTATGTGTAGACACAAATTTACTTAATCAAATTTGTCATTCTTATTCCAATTTAGAATGTCTAATTCAATTTTAAAAAAATTGAATTTAGTTTCATCCAGTGGTTTGGTGAACATGTCAGCAATTTGAAACTTAGTGTTGACACTTTCTAAACTTATGTCTTCTTTTTCAACATGATCTCTAATAAAATGAAATTTGATTTCTATATGCTTAGTTCTGGTATGTGAAACAGGATTTCTAGCAATAGAAATGGCACTTGTAGAATCACAATATAATGGGGTTCTACTTACCCTAATGCCATACTCTTCAAACTGATGTTGTATCCATAATAGCTGAGCACAGCAACTGCTTGCAGCTACATATTCAGACTCAGCAGTGGATATAGCCACACTTGTCTGCTTTTTGCTTCTCCATGACACCAATCTCCCACCTAGAAACTGACATGTGTCAGTGATGCTTTTCCTATCTTCTTTACATCCTGCAAAATCTGCATCTGAATAACCTGTTAGTAGAAAATCTCTATTCTTAGGGTACCAAAGGCCAAGATTTGGTGTTCCCTTAAGATATCTCCAAATTCTTTTGACAGTAGTATAATGAGATTCTTTAGGGCAGGCTTGATACCTAGCACAGACACATGTAGCATACATGATGTCTGGTCTACTATCAGTTAAGTATAGAAGGGAGCCAATTATCCCTCTATACAAAGACTCATCTACAGGTTTTCCTGCATCATCTTTGCCTATATGCATACTTGACCCCATTGGAGTTCTCATGGTGGAGGATGACTCCATGCCATATTTCTTAATTAACTTCTTGGTGAACTTAGACTGGGATATGGACAAGCCATCATCAGTCTGTCTAACTTGGAGTCCCAAGAAGAATTTCAGCTCACCCATGCTGCTCATCTCAAACTTCCCTTGCATAAGTTTTGCAAACTTTCTACAAATGTTGTTTTCAGTTGATCCAAAGATAATGTTATCAACATATATCTGGACTAGGATGATCTTGCCTTTTGATTCCCTAAGGAAGAGAGTTTTGTCTATTTTCCCCCTTGAGAATTTGTTCTCAATAAGGAAGGTAGACAGTGTTTCATACCAAGCCCTAGGGGCTTGTTTCAATCCATATAGAGCTTTCTTAATCCTATATACATAATTAGGATAGGGAGGATCTACAAAACCTGAGGGTTGTTCAACATAAACTTCCTCTTTTAAGTCACCATTCAGAAATGCTGACTTTACATTCATCTGGAATACCTTGAACCCTTGATAAGTTGCATAGGCAAGGAACAACCTTATTGCTTCCAACCTTGCCACTAGAGCAAATGTCTGATCAAAGTCTATTCCCTCTTCCTGCTTGTAGCCTTTTGCTACCAGTCTTACTTTGTTTTTGATTATAATGCCATTTTCATGAGCTTGTTCCAGTAGATCCACTTAGTCCCTATGATATTGTGATTCTTTGGTTTAGGAACCAACTTTCAGACTTCACATCTTCTGAATTAATTCACTTCTTCCTGCATGGCATCAATCCAGTTTGAGTCTTGTATGGCCTCTTCAAATTTCTTTGGTTCCATCTGGGACAGGAAACTTGAGCAAAGAACTATGTTCAAGTTCTTGCTCCTTGTCTGGACACCATGTCTTAGATCACCAATAATTTGGTGTGCTGGATGATCCTTTAGATGTCTTGTTATTGGAGTCAATCTATCCACAACTTGATTTTCTCCAATCTCTTCATCAAGTTATACTTCAATGTCTTCATCATCATCAACTTATGGCTCTTTTACTCCCCCTAGATAGCATCCATCATTTTTTTCATCCTGCCTTGCAGATTGGTCTTCACTAATGATTAGCTTGTCCATCTTTTCCTTCAAACCTGTAGAGCTATAAGGAGTGCTAGACAGCTCACAGTTAATTAGATTAGATTCATCAAAGACTACATGGACAGATTCTTCTATAGCTTGAGTAGTCAAGTTGTAGACCCTGTATGCCTTACTGCTATTGCTGTACCCAACAAATATCTCATCCTGGGATTTCGTAGAAACTAAGTTAAATAGTGCTTGTCATTGTTATGTACATAACACTTGCTACCAAAGATCCTAAAATAGGATATATTTGGTTTTCTGCCTTTCATAATCTCATAGCGTGTGTTCTTGTCGCTTTTGGTGATGGAGGCTCTATTGAGAACATGACATGCAGTGTTTACTGCCTCAGCCCAGAAATATTCTGGGAGAGAAGTGTCACTTAAAAGTGTTCTACCAGCCTCAATAAGAGTCTTATTCTTTCTTTCAGCAATACCATTTTGTTGGGGAGTTATAGGTGAGGAGAACTCTTGATGAATCCCTAGTTTTTCACAAAATCTTGTCATGCATTCAGACTGAAATTCAGTCCCATGGTCACTTCTTATTTTGACCACTGAATTGTTAAGTTCATTCTGAATTTGCCTAACAAAATTGTGGAAGATAGTAGGGGTTTCAGATTTCTGCCTCAGGAAGAAAACCCATGTAAATCTAGAATAGTCATCCAAAACCACAAATGTGTAGACTTTCCTACCTAGACTATGACCTGGCATAGGACCAAATAGATCCATATGCAAGAGGTACAAACACCTCACTAAGTCTTTGGTATCAAGACTGTGGAAGGTCTTAGTCTGTTTGCCTTTTAGACAAGCTGAACATACACCCTCCTTGATGCACTTGACTTGAGGACCATTTCTCACTAACACTTTACTAAAGAGTTGACCAATGGTCTTGTAGTTAAGGTGAACAAGCCTCTTGTGCCACTTGACATAATGAGAAGCTTTCTCATCTGCAACTAGGCACACATGAGAATCTTTATTCTTACTCACAAAATTTAGACAATAAACATTTCCTTTTCTATAGCCTGACAAGATGACCTCTTGATCACTTGTCCTTCTAATTTGACACTCATTCTTAATGAAAGTAGTATCATAATCAAGATCACTCAGTTGGCATATGCTTATTAGGTTATGTTTCAGACCTTTCACATAAGCCACTTGGGTGATAGTGATAGAGCTATTAGAAATGTTACCAAACACTTTGATGACCCCCTTTTCAGATCCACCAAAGATCACTTTGGGTCCATTATCTATAGGAGAGTAATCCTCTAGCATCCTTCTTATTCCAGTCATGTGCCTGGAACATCCATTGTCCAAGTACCATATTGGGGTATGGCCACTTGGACTCACCTGCATCAAATAAAATTACTTAACCTTAGAACCCCAATAATTATTGGGTTCTAGGTTCAGGTTAGACTGAAACTTGACATACATGCCTGTAGCCTTTCTGACAGGTAAGCTTGCATTTTTCCTGACTGTAGTGTTGTGCCAATAATCAATGGTATAATGACCCACTTTACCACAACACTAGCACTCATATCTGTTGTATCTTCTTTTAAATACAGTCTTAACAGCATTACTGTCAATAGTCCTTTTATTGAGTGTTGGGGCTGGAACATCAAATACTGATGATTTATGAAGAACATGGTGTGTTTGTTCATGGGCTTCCCTATTAGCATTTGCACCCTTGTCATTCTGAACACCAAGCTTACAGTGACCATGTGTAATGTCATGGTCATACTTGCTAGTAAGCTGCATCACTTTCCTGAAAGAAATAGTGGGTTTGAAGGCTAGTGGCTGAACTGGGGCTTTGCCTTTTCCTTTAGAATTAGCTGCACTAGTTCTTACCTTGAAGCCTAATCCTGTCTTACCCTTTTGGAGGATGAAGTCATCAATTAAGGGTAAGACTGACTTTGGGTTTGATAATTTAGCCACAAGATCCTTCTCTCTCTAAAGTCTGACTTCTAAACTCTTAATTTGATCATTTTTGAATGTAATTGTACCCATCTGAAGAAAAGTTATATTTTTCAGTTTGACAACTTCATTCATCTTCAAATACAATATTTTTGTTGAATCTGATGCAACCAATTGAAGAGTTACAATTTCCTTAGCTTGTTTCTTGTTAAGGATTTTGCTTCTCTTAAGAGCTTGCAATAAATCACCATACTCATCAATTAATTGATGAACATCCCCTTCAGATTCAGAACCATCCCCATCTCTTGATGCAGATGCTTCTGATTCTGATCCACTGTAATAATCAAAATCTGAAGATAGGTTGTTTACCTTACTAGGACCAGGCTGATCCTGGCACTGATCTTCCTCAGTCAAAGCCATCAGCCCTTTGCAATGAAGATCTTCAATCCCATTGATAGAGTCCAGCAGTTGCAAGAATTCTGTCTCTTCTAAATCCTCTTCAGTTGTGAACAGTCCAATATATGCTTCAGCTTCAGCTTCAGCTTCAGAATCTGATGATGAGGAATCAGTCCAGCTATTCTGCTTCTTTGCAACAAAGGATCTCTCCTTCTTGCCCTTATTTTGCTGCCTCATTTTATATTTATATTCCTTTCTTTTATCAGGACAATCAGCTATGATATGTCCTGGCCTGTTGCAACAATAACAAACAATTTTAGAAAAAGATTGTTTACTGGGATTAGAGACATACATGTCATCCTTAGATGTTTTCTTCTTCTCGTAATAGTCATCCTTGGAGAAGGATGAAGATGGCTTTGATCTCCATTTCTTCTTCTTCATGAGCCTTTGAAACTGTCTTGTGAAGGCAGCAAAGTCTTCATCAGATCTGTGACTGTCTGAAGTGATGATGTTAGAATTTTCTTTCCTACAGATAGGAAGTTTCATGGATCCAAGTTCCTTTTGATTCTCACTTGAACCCATTCTGTCTAACTGATAACTGCCTTATAGATCAACTCAGACTGTTAAGTCTAATCTTGAGCAACCTGGCTCTGATACCACTTGAAAGAATTGGTTTAAAGATATCCTAAACACCTAGAGGGGGGTGAACAGGTTCAATTCCTTTCGATTAAGGCAGACAGTATATTTTACTAGCAATTAATCTATGCAACAACTATCACAGCACAGCTTAAAAACAAACACAGCCAACACAGATTGCACACAGATTTATAGTTGTTCCCCAAGAGATCGGTACATCCACTTTCCCCCTTCATCTATCTAGCAGTATACTAGATTCGGCCTAACTTCCTTCTTCCTTCTCAGATCCTCAGATCTTATAACTCAGAAACCAGAATGGTTCCTACAGCTCAGACTTTAGCAAGTCCTACAACTCAGATTCTTCCAGAGAATCCTACCTCAGAGTAACTCCACACTCCTACAACTCAGGCAATTCAGCCCTACCTCAGCCTCTTTCACCATGCCTACAACTCAGAGAAATTAATCCCCTACCTCAAGCACTCGGCCCTACCTTAGCCTTTATAGATTTAGACTTACAACTCAAAGAGATAACTCTCTTACACTTAGATCTATAAAAGATCCTATAAAGAAAATTGATTATACAAAGAATAAATCCTTCACCCAGGTAGAGAGAGAATGGGTTGAAGGTTTCTTGATCAGTTCTTGATAGCTCTGATTGCTTTAGATCCAACCTATCTTAGCTTCTTCAAAGCTTCTTGAATTTGAACAAAGTAAGGTTGATCTTCTTGTGAAGTTGGATATGATCTTCAATCCAGCTTCCTTCTTCTTTCAGATGTGGCTCTGAATTCTTCTTGCAGACTTGTTCAGAATCTGCCCTTAGAGACTTGTTGATCTCTGGATGAAGACTTCTATTCTTCTTGTTCTTCAATTTCTCTCCTTTTTTTTGATCTCTGATCTCTTGTCTCTGATGATAGAACAAGTCTTTATATAGAACCACTTGAGGTTACCGGCTGATCCGGTTCATAACGGCCTGCTGACAGCTCTGACAGATGCAACAACTTTGTTAGTTATGATAGCTGTCAAGTCTTTAGACTTGACACCTAATGCCTCAGTGTACTTTATCTCAGCAGAAAAGTGCCTAGACAATACTTCAAATGTGTCGACACAAATAGAACATGTGTCGACACAACTCTTGATGATGTCGACATAGCTCTCATAATGTCGACTCAGCCCTTCTTTATCTTCTTAACACAGCTTCTGTGGTATGTGTCGACACAAGTCCTGTGTGTCGACACAACAACTTCTATTCTCGACAAAGTTGGTGTTGACAGAATTCTGGTGTGTGTCGACACAAGTCCTGTATGTCGACACAATTGTTGTTGACAGAATTCTGGAATGTGTCAACACAAGTCTTGTGTGTCGACATAGTTGTTGTCGATAGATTTTCTGTGTGTCGATACAAGTCCTGTGTGTCGACACAATCTGGCTCCTGGTATCGACAGCTTTTCCCAAGTGTCGACACTTGTACTTAGAAACTTTTCATGCATTTCCTTAACCCGCACATTGAAACTCAACAACCCATCAAATACACATTGATGAATATCATTGAGTTAGGTAAGGCTTCTCCAAATCAGGTACACAGTTTCCAATGTATCCAATAGGAGTGCCTTCTTTGATGGCAATGGATAAATTGGATGTGTTGCTGCCTAATGGGTGTCCTATGCGCGCGGATAGAGCTTGTTGCATGAATATACAGATTGGGAGTCAAGAGTTTGACTTGCAAGAGTCGCTATTACCGATAGTGGAGTTTGATATGATCTTTGGCATGGAATGGCTCTTAGAGGAGCATGCGTACATTGACTGCAATCGCAAGATGGTCAGATTGGGAGTGGATACGGAGTGGGAGACGATATTCTCTGGCATGACGGAATCGAGACAGACTTTGATGTCTGCTATACAGGTGGTTAAGGTTATTCATAGTGATGCAGAGTTATTCTTCACTTTAGTGGAGGCTTCGAAGCCCAAGCCAGGTCTGGATAGTATTCCGGTTGTTTCAAAGTTTCCGGATCTTTTTCCTAAAAATCTCCCCGGAGCCACACCTCAGCGTGAGATCGACTTCACCATCGAGTGAGTGTCAGGTGCCAAGCCTGTGTCATGCTCTCTGTGCCACTTAGCACCTAAGGAGATGGTGGAATTGAAAGTACAGCTGCAAGAGCTGTTAGAACAAGAGTACGTGCGTCCAAGTTCGTCGACTTGGAGCGCGCTAGTCCTTTTTGTTAAGAAGAAGGACGAAAGCTTACGACTGTGTATAGATTACCGTAAGTTGAATAGGCTGACAGAGAAGAATCGATATTCGATCCCTAAGATTGATGATCTATTCGATCAGTTGGTCGGGTCGACTGTGTACTCAAAGCTAGCTTTGAAATATGGTTACTATCAGTTAAGAATAAGGGAGAGTGACATTCCCAAGACGGCTTTTAGCATATGTTATGGGCATTATGAATTCACTGTCATGTTGTTTGGGCTGACGAATGCGCAATCTGTGTTTATGGATTTGATGAACCGGACGTTCAGAGAATACTTGGACCAGTTTGTGATAGTCTTCGTTGATGATATAATGGTGTACTCATAGTGCGAGGAGGAACCATTTGTATGCCAAATTCTCCAAATATAAGTTTTGGTTATCCTCGGTAGCGTTCCTTGGTCATGCGGTTAGTGGTGAGGGAATTGCAGTAGATCCGGTGAAGGTAGCTGCGATACGGGAGTGGCCTGTGATGTCTACTATGTCGGAAGACCGGAGCTTTCTGGGGCTTGCCGGCTATTGTAGGCACTTCGTGGAGAACTTCGCATGGATAGCACTGCCCCTCACTACCCTGACAAGGAGGATCAGAAGTTTGTTTGGTCGCTAGAGTGCGCACAAGCTTTCAAAGAACTAAAGTCTCGTCTGACTACAACACCTATCTTATGTTAGACAAGTGGCTGGAAGGCTTTGAGATTTATAATGAAGCCTCTGGGAGTGGATTAGGCTGTGTGCTGCTTCAGCACGAGAAGGTGATAGCCTTTGGATTATGACAGTTGAAAGTGCATGAGAGGAATTACCCGGTCCATGATTTGGAGTTGGCAGCCGTGGTGTTCGCTCTTAAGCTTTGGAGATATTATCTGTATAGGGTTAAGGTCAATATTTATTCGAATCACAAAAGCCTAAAGTATATGATAGATCAGATGGACCTAAACATACGTCGGTGTAGGTGGATGGAGTTCCTTGGGTATTGCACCTACAAGATTCATTATATTCCTGGGAAAGGGAATGCTGTGGTAGATGCTTTGAGCCGCAGGACCCCTGCACGAGCCAATTGGTTACAGTTGCATGACGAGCGGCTTATTCAGGATTTAGAGGCCTTGGAAATCTCTTGTGTTGACAAGGGCGTTAGTGAAAACACATGTTTGAGTTGTACGGAGGTTCAATATGACCTCGCGGACAGGATTCGGCGGGCCTTGGAGTTGTACGTGAGCTTTAAATGTCACTGGGCGGATACCATTAATGGGTCTAACGACTAGTTATCTATCGACGATGGCCTCTTGTGGAAAGGCAACTGATTGTGTGTCCCCAACGTGGGGAAGTTGCGAGAAGAATTAATGTATGAGGCGCACTTTACGAAGTACTCTATTCACCCCAGGAGCACAAAGATGTTCAGGGACATTAAGAAGTTATTTTGGTGGCCTGGCCTGAAGAAAGACGTAGCATTGTACGTGGCGAAGTGTCAGACCTATGCCTCTATAAAGGCTGAATACTAGAGGCCTGGCGGATTCCTGAAGTCCTTGCCCATTCTAGAGTGGAAATTTGATGGCATCTCCATGGATTTCGTGCACGGTTTGCCGATATCGCACAAGGGGAACGATGCCATTTGGGTGATCGTCGATCTTTTAACGAAGGTGTCACACTTCATACCCAATAGAAAGGATGATTCAGTGGAGAAATTGGCGAAGCTTTATGTGGACAGCAAAGTTCATTTGCACGGCGTACCCCGGAGCATCGTTAGTGACCGAGATGGTCGTTTCACATCTAACGATTGGAGGCTCATTCATCAGTTGTTAGGTACCAAGTTGCATTTTAGCACGACTTTTTACCCACAGATGGACGGTCGGACTGAAAGGGTGAACAGGACGATGGAAAATATGCTTCATATGTGTGTTTTGGATTTTGGGAAAATGTGGGAAGACCATCTTTACATGATTGAATTCACATATAATAATAGCTACCAAGCCAGCATTCAGATGACGCCTTTTGAGGCTTTGTACGGAAGGAGGTGTCATACATCGTTGTATTGGGTAGAAACGGGAGAATCAAAGTTGTACAAGCACAAGGACGTTGAAGATGCTACTTTAACGATACGGTTAATTCGAGAACGGCTACTAATTGCTCAAGATAGACAGACAAAGTGCTACAATACCAAGCATCAGAATGTGAAGTTTGCGGTGGGAGATTGGGTATACCTCAAGATATAACTATTTAAGGGCGTATCAAGAATTCAATGCTTAAAGAAGCCGAGTCCGAGTTATGTGGGGCCTTTTAAGAACTTGGAGCGGATTGGTGAAGCCGCCTATCATTTGTCTCTTTCAGTGGAGTTGTGCGATTTACATGATGTGTTTCACATCTCAGTGCTGCGAAAGGCTATTTAAGAGCCTACACAAGTGATTGCCATAAATCAAGTGCTAGTCGATAGTGGGTTGATGACGAAGGTCAAGCGTATTCGGATCAAAGACGTAGAGGTCAAGCAGCTGCGGAACAAGTCCATTAGAATTATTAAGGTCCTTTGGGACAACTGTGGCTGAGAGGTGTTGTCTTGGGAGCGAGAGCAAGCTATGTGGGAGGAGTTCCCTGAGCTATTTCTCTAGGTAATCAGATGAACTATTTACTTTTTATATTTTCCCGTAACGTCAAATTTCGGGACGAAATTTCTTTAAGTGGAGGAGATTTTTAACACCCCAAATTCCGAAGATACTTTTCTGGGGGTTACCACTCGGCGGTAACTGTTACCGCACGGCGATAGCTCCAGGATTTTGTCGAGCGTATCGAGTTCTCGAGAAAGAGGTTACCGCGAGGCGAAAAGTTATTACCGCATGGCGGTAGCAGGGGAATTAATTTGGCAGACCCCTCGGGAAGCAATCGCCCGGTGATAGTGTTACCGCAGACGATAGCTGGGTCAATTTAATTGATGTGGTTCTCGGGATCTTACCGCGCGGCGGTAGAAGTTAGAGTGTGGCGATAGCGGCTGGTGGAGTGTCTTAATCATCGTCCTCTATCGGGCGGCATTAGCATCGTATCGCGCGGCGGTAGCGATCCTGAAACGATGTGGCCACGTGTGGGCATGCGATTGGAGAGTTTGGGCAGTAACACACGACTGTAGCTAGTTACCGCACGGCGGTAACTTGGTATATATGCCTGTTTGGCCGTTTTCACTTCATTTTCTTCTGATTTTGTAGTTGGCCTAAGTTCCTGGAGGTGGAGCAGCGACGCTGGAGGGTATATCTCGCCGCCGTTGAAGTTTCGAAGTTCCGATTCGCAAGACGAGTCCGGATCTGTGGAGGCAAGGTCATTGCTGTCGCGTTCATCCGTTTAGATCTTTGGCATGGCACCAAAGAGAGCGCAAAGGTTAATAATTCTTAACTTGGACATGTGAAGTCCTCTTCCTTTTGCATAGGATACCCTCTCCCGTAAGCGTGCATTGAGCGTGAGGTTTCATTCGGTTAGATAGGGTATATCCCCGTAGTTTTGCATATAGAGTTCAGAATCGAAGTACGAACATAGGCATGTTGTGTGAAGCCCATCTAGACAGGTTGATTTGGATTGGTCATATTTAATTATGCTTATATTGGCCGAAGAAGACTCCGTGATGTTTGTTTTTCAGGTTTTTACATGGTAGATTACAGTAGGGAACTGTGAGGACTAACTCCAAGGAATGCCCGAAAAGCAGAATCGTATTTCTGACAAATACCGCGCCGCCGTAGTGATACCACATGCGGTAGCTCCTTGGGAGCAGTGATTGTGGTTGATGTCGTCGAGACACCTGGGGCCAGTGATTGTGGTCTGTATCGTGGAGACACCTGGGGCTAGTGATTGTGGCCTGTATCGTGGAGACACCTGGGGCCACTGATTGTGGCCTGTGTCGTGGAGACACATGGTGTAACGGTCCAGGCCCATCCCATGGGAACCCGCTGGCACCGCCGGCCTACCAGGGTCCAGACCCGGGCCCACCACTGGTAGTCAGCCTTTCATATTCAAGCCTGCAGGTCATGCACCCCAACCCCTCTCCGGCCTGTTTATCAGCACGGTAGGTTGTTGCCACTGAGTCTCAAACCCAGGACCTTGATAAGAGAGCTTTACGCCACTCCCTCATCACTAATTTTGCAGCTCAGTTGGTGATGAGGGAGTGGCGTAAAGCTCTCTTATCAAGGTCCTGGGTTCGAGACTCAGTGGCAACAACCTACCGTGATGATAAACAGGCCGGTGAGGGGTTGGGGTGCATGGCCTGCAGGCTTGAATGTGAAAGGCTGACTACCAGTGGTGGGCCCGGGTCTGGACCCTGGTAGGCCGGCGGTGCCAGCGGGTTCCCATGGGATGGGCCTGGACCGTTACAAAAAGTGCACTTTTGATCCCTCACTAAGACAATTCTACCCACCAGGGTTATTCATGTTGCACTCTCTTATTTCTGTCGATAATCAATCCCCTGGTAACCCCTAAGGCAAGACCTATTTATGTTATATGCAGGCCATGACCTATTATTACCCTAAAAATGGGATCTTCCAAACCTTAAGGCATCTTGCCCCTAAACATTTATCTTATGGTGGTATGGGCTAAGGGAACTACCCTATGAATTCTCATAATTTTCCTTGGCCAAATAATCCTTTAATTAAATCTTTTAAATTAATTACTAGGTCACTTTACACATGAAGTAGTGTGATTTAACATCCACTGACATAGGTAATTTTTCCTGAGTTGTATAATGAAAAAATATTGCTGTCTACAGAGTTTCATAATTTTCCTTTAATTATTCATTCCAATTTCTTATTTAATACCAAATTCTCATAAATTCCATTTTCCAAATGAAGTATAGGCAATAAGTATTCTAAAATTCCAGGAAAATTGCAGAACATCTAAAACACTACTCTATGACTATTGGCAGTGTCTCATCAATTTTTATAGTGTAATGGCCTATAAAATTCCATTATAACATATTTACCAAAAATGCATTGTATTAATTTAACAACTAACAATACATCCATTAATTCTGAGAAATTTATACAAAATTAATAATACCATTTTATAGCAGTAGAATAAATTCCAAAGTTTTCTGAGGTGCATATCCATCATTTCAAGAATTAAATGAAATAAGGGTAAAATGGGCAATTTGAGATATCTAATCCAAAAGCTCTTCAAAACAGAGGGATCATATTTTTCCTAAGTCAAATGTAACATTATATATACCTTGGCAAAGTTTTAGGATTTGTGCTTGAGGAAAACCTATTTTCCAATTTTATTTCCAAAAAAGCTATATTTAAAATAAATTCCAATAAATGGGATTTTTGATTCCAAAAATCCCATGATTAATTTGAGGAATGCAATTTACCCTTATGAACCACTGTAAATAATTCCAAGATCTTTCCATGCCACCATTGGGCTGAATACACCATATTTGAATTTTTGCTATTTGCACACCAAGGCAAAACATGAACTAACACATGCAAGTGGATTCTCCAACATGCAGTGAACCCAAGGTGCTGAAATTTTTAGCATGCACCAAGGATGTCACCATTGACCTACCACCAAGATTTGGGACCATGGGGAGGTATAAAACTCCATATATTTCACTTATTTATATTTTGAACTTTTGGCAAAACCTATAGGAAAATTTGCTCCAAAAATTCCTAATTTTTGGCAGGGGCTAAGTATGCCATAATCATGCATGTGCCCAAAATTTGGGGCCATGGTGACTACTGGTTTGACCTGGGCATCCAAATGAATTTCTGCCCTACTCTAGGACCAGTCGTAGGAGAAATGCCCTACAGGACTGTACACTAACCAAATCACAACTTTAAGGTGGAAAATGAAATATAAGACAATCAGCTACATTTTTAATTGAGGGACTAATTCCTGGAAATGCCTCTAAGAGGCCTAAAAATAACATGCAAAGTGGTTGTATTTATGTGACAGGAATTTACTATTCATCATATAAAAATTAAATCATTTTAATGATTACGCACGAATCTTAAAGCCTAAACCGACGGGATCTGTTCATCTTCTCCAGTGAGTTAACGGCTGAGATTGAGCCGACCTGGAGCGGTTTTGCTGGCGGTTTTCGGCCAGCTGAGGCGGCGCCACCTCCGGCCAATGGTGTCATCACCTTCACGGTGGTGGTGGCTATCATTTCCCAGCGATGGGGCGGCGGAAGACGGCGGCGATGGCGAACCTGAGCGGTTACTAAAACTTGGAAAACTCTCATTTTTCTCCCATGACATCGGGCTCAGTTGAGCCCGATATCTCTCCTAGTCGATCTAAGATGCTAGTACGGGTAGAGGTGAGGTGAAACGAACCTGAATTGGGGCTTGGCTGCGGGTCAGGCGGCGGTTTGCCATGGTGGTGGTGCGCCGGCGAGCTCCACCCCGAAAGCTCGATTCTCCATCATTCTCCATGATCTAGCACTCGAATTCCACTCCCTTCTACCTCCTGAAGCTGCTGGTGAGGTCTATTTGGACTGAATTTGGTTGTACATGGAGATACCACTTAAGTGAGCTCGGTTTGAGCTTTGGTTGCTCCGCCCCTACTGCCAAGTGGCACACAACCCCGGTTTTCTACTGGAAATGGAGAGAGGAGGTCGGCCATCTGGTTTTGGGCAGATAAAACCAGCTGATGGGGTGGCCATGTGGCCACCATTCCCTTCCTTTCCATTTCTCTTTCCTCCTTCCCTCAAAATCCCAATTTTACCCCGTTGCATGTATTCTCTCTCCTGATTTAGAGGGGTAGGACTGGTCTTGTTCACTTGGGCTGGCCATGGGCCAATTTTGGTGGGCTTGGTCCAATGGAAGATGACTTGGTCTTCATTTCACTCCTTTAGGTCAATTTGTTGACTTGTTGACTTGGGGAGTTGACTTGGTCAACCATGGTGGGTGAGCTGACCCTACTTGGTGGAAATGGGTCTAGTGGCACCACCCAACTTGGGTTGGGTCAAGGGGGTGCCCTACTTAGGCTAATTGGGCTTATGAGTATGGGTTTGACCAAATTAAACACAAGGTTAACTTTGGTCAATTGGGGTCAAAGTGTTGACCTAGTGACATGCCCTAGGGTCCACTTAGATTGTTTTTAGGGTTAGGGCAATGTGGTGGGGTCATGGTGTAGCTAGGGTCCCCACTTAGGCTAGTTTGACCTAGTTTGACTATGGTCCTATAGTGGGCCCCACATGTCTACCACCCACTACCTAGGATCAAACATAGTTGGTCTCCTTAAATCTCACCCATGCCTAACCCAATCTAAGTTGAGGGGTCCAGAAGTAACATGGGATGTTACACCTGGGGCCAGTGATTTGGTGCTGAAAGCTTTGAGATCCTAACTTAGTGGCCTGAGAGCCACCTGTGCAAAGATTGGAGAAATTGGAATGGGGAGGCCAACCCCCGTCATTGCTGTTTGCCCGGCGATGTGAGCAACGGGAAAGCGCCGGCCCTACCCATTAGCCATGTCGGCCGTCCGTGGGTAGTGTTACTTGTCGGTGCCATAGTTACGGGTCTTAGGCCATGCGCAGACTGTAATGACTACTAAAATGCTCATGTTATTGCCGTTTGGAGAACGGTGGTGCGTCCCTGGGTTTTGTCTGGACGCCGAGAATGTTCCCTGAGTGCACGGGGTGTGTGGTCGTTCGCGCCTACGCTTGTGGTGAGGTGTGCTTAAACTGCACTTTCATTGTTATAGTTTGGTTTTCCTAATACAATGCAGGGAAGGGCTCCGCCGCCCCGGGCAAGGGGTCGGGTCGTTATAATTTGATCAACTCTAGCTGACCGTTGCCTTATTTTGCCACGCTTGGTGGATTGTTCTTGTAGGAACAGATGATTCTAGTGGCAAGTAGCTGGCTAAAGCCCTTGATGTTGTGCTGGCGCTTGAAGGTCCAAGCGAAGTGTTTACTTTTACTATTTTCATATATGGCCGCCCTGCGTGCCGATGTATGTAAAACACTTATTGTTTAAGAAAATATTATAGGGTCATAAGGCCAAGACTCCTTGTGTATTTGTCTTTCATTCCTGCTTTGGGTTTTAGTGAACATTCATGTTCTGTGATGGGTTCTTATAACATATTTAAAAGCTTCCGCTAAAATGCTCTGTGTTAGGTTTCGTTATGGTATTATAGTGTTTCTAGAATTAATATGTAACTCCGCTGACTGTCCGTGGAATATGGTGTGGGGCTCAGGCCAGACCTTCTGTTATATCCCATGTGACAAAAGGGGGAGTTACATTTTGGCCTGAGGTAGGTGGTATTGTAACCACTGAGTTATACGGCTCTGTGCTCGAGTTGTAAGTCTTGGAGGAGACTGAGTGGTCCTGCGGGATCGTGTTGTAAGCTCTTAAGAGCCGATATATTGGAGTAGTGGCTTGTCTGACACACTGTTAAAATGGCGGGAGGGACAGTGGACGTACCCATAATCTGGAGAACCACTATAAACTGCTTTGTTATCTGGGTGAATATTTTGAAACCAATAGGAAGTAGGTCACCCCTCACAACCTAAAATTATAAAAGTTAAACGACACACTAAAAACCTAGTAACCTATCCCCTCCCCCTCCAGTTGGTTTAGCTACCCTTGCAAACAAAGACTTTCACCGTTCACGACCAATGTCGCCAATCACGACAAATGTCATCCCCACGACCAATATCATCGCCCACGTCACATGTTGCCGCCAACGACCAATGTACTTGCAAGTGCGCGAAGCCCGCAGCGCCGCATCGAGAACGGGTGAATCACGTTTCAATCTATATATATATATATATATATATATATATATATATATATATATATATATATATATATATATATATATATATATATATATATATATATATATATATATATATATATAACTCCGCTGACTGTCCGTGGAATATGGTGTGGGGCTCAGGCCAGACCTTCTGTTATATCCCATGTGACAAAAGGGGGAGTTACATTTTGGCCTGAGGTAGGTGGTATTGTAACCACTGAGTTATACGGCTCTGTGCTCGAGTTGTAAGTCTTGGAGGAGACTGAGTGGTCCTGCGGATCGTGTTGTAAGCTCTTAAGAGCCGATATATTGGAGTAGTGGCTTGTCTGACACACTGTTAAAATGGCGGGACAGTGGACGTACCCATAATCTGGAGAACCACTATAAACTGCTTTGTTATCTGGGTGAATATTTTGAAACCAATAGGAAGTAGGTCACCCCTCACAACCTAAACGACACACTAAAAACCTAGTAACCTATCCCCTCCCCCTCCAGTTGGTTTAGCTACCCTTGCAAACAAGACTTTCACCGTTTGTCGCCAATCACGACAAATGTCATCCCCACGACCAATATCATCGCCCACGTCACATGTTGCCGCCAACGACCAATGTACTTGCAAGTGCGCGAAGCCCGCAGCCCGCATCGAGAACGGGTGAATCACGTTTCAATCTATATATATATATATATATATATATATATATATAAAACATCTTCGCACGGGCTACGCCCGTGCTCAATGGTGTCGGGCGGCCTTCGGCCGCATCTAGGCGGGCTTCGCCCGCCTCCTCACGGGCTTCACCCACCTCTGCACTGGCTTCGCCCGTGCTCGATGCGTCGTTGCGGGCTACGCCCGCAATATATACATATGAGTACTCAAAATGACCGTTAAAAAAATATAAATCGATATTATAATTTTTATTTTATAAAAAAAATTACGTTTTGGCGTAAAAACATTAATTTCTCGGACCTTTTCTCGTCCTATTCTCCATTTCTCTCTCTCCCTCCTCCCCCTCTCTCCGCCCCTTTCTCATCTTCTTTCTATCATCTCTTTCTTATTCTTTTTCCCCATATATATATAAACATAATCACCGTCATTAACTTCGGTCAAAACGAAATATTTCATTAACTTCGGTCAAAACGAAATATTTTCTCCAAAAAACGTGCTTTAGATGTGCGCCACTTGAGCTTTGGCTGAAATAAAAACTCCAAATGTGTGGCAATGAGACTGACAATTGGCTTAATGTTATATCCTGTGAAATCAAGGATCGCACCCAAATATCTAAAACATGTTACGCGCACCAATAATTATTTCCTAAATTTACATGCAAATTAAGTGGATCCGAATCCTTTTCTTGAAGGTGGAAAAAAAGAAAAGGATTCGAATCCTTTTCATTTCTAACGGAATGGAATGGATCCATTTAAAAATCCGATGGATATGACTCACCTACATTACATCTAATGAATCATTTTTTTTGAATAAAAAATATAAAAAAATTGGAGAACCGAAAACTTGAGATCATCGTGCATTAAATTTGAACCCTAAAATAGAACGCTTCACTTTAACTTCTCAAAGAGTCAAAGTATGGATAAGAGCGGGTAAAACTATAGACCATAACGGATGAGTAGTAGTAGGAGGAGGCAGCAAGATGTCAGCAGGTGGAGTCTGTCCTATTTCGGGGCCCAGCGTTTCGTTGGATGTTGCGCCTCTGGATTTGTGCGCATATCCCGCATGCACCGTTTCATGAACGGGGCGGGAACACGCAGCGCCGCGCTACTGGTCGGTGCGCAGTACCTGTCGGCCCACGCTTCGGAAAACAGTTAGTACGACCTGTCGGGCGCGCGAGTGGAGGCCCTGCCAAATATCATTTGCTTACGTGGCTGATCCCCCCTTCCTTCACACACTCTATCTTTCTCTAGAGGGAGTGAGCGGGCGTCATCCCTCGTCCCCATTCTTCTTTCTTTTTCTCAGAAAACCAGAATCATGCTTCAAATGTAAAAGCGTTTCCTCCCGACTCTCCTTTACGAGAAATTCTGGGAATGAAAACGTAGTAACAATCAAAAGAACTCCATAACAGTTGGATAAATCTAAACATTTTCCAGTCCATGAAGATATAAACAATACAGACATGGTTATCGGAAAACGTTAGCGTTTCCACATAAAATCCATTAATAATATTTTTAAAATTTCGGCTTTATTTTAATGTAAAGGACGGATGATTTGATGTAAAGAAAATGTGGTAATACATGGTTCTAAAATGTATTTTCGATAAATAATAAGCCGATCAACTAACTCATTAGTAAGATGCATAAGTGCAGAGAATCGATGCAAATAATCCATATCATACAGAAGTCACTCAGATCTAAAATGGCCATGAAACATGAGGAAGAAGAGATGAAATTAATATGAGAGTACTGATTTAATATGAAATGCCAGAAGAGGAAAACCAGCCATACAACAACCCTACCATTTTTTGTTTTCCTTCGCAGCATCACTGTCTTTCTATACAGAAGAGCACATTAATGAAATTACACTTCTCTGTCTCGAACTAAAATCCCTAATAATTGAAATATGAGGGATTAAACCTTGTAAACTAGTAGGCGGATAACTTTTCTTCTCGCCCTCGTCTGAAACCAAAACGAAGAGGGCCCAGAAGATGAAAAGGGAAAACCAAGGCAAAGAAAAGAAAAGAAAAGATCAGATCCCTCTCTTGCACACAGTCGGTAAATAAAAAAAAAGTAGTGATGGTAAAGGTGAGTTGTTAATAATCAGAGCCAAAGAGCGCCGGCTTCTTTAAGTAGTGGAACGAGGGTTCCATTGATGTGGGAAGCCATGACGCGATCCATGGCTCCGACGAGCTTTCCACCAACGAAGACGACAGGAACGGCAGCTGATCCAAGGAGGCGGGTAAGGGCTCGCTCAATCTCCATGCCGCGAGGATCCTCGTCTAGTTCGTAGACCGTTGGGTTCACCCCCATTCCGCAGAAGAGTCGCTTCACCGCATGGCACATGCAGCAACTGCTCACGCTGAAGATCACCACTGCGCTCTCCGCCGCAAGACGCTCCACCCTCTCTACCGCGGGATCCCACATTCCGGATCGCCCTCCTCCTCTTCCGGTGGTTGCGGAAGCCGCCATGTAGGCCGCAGCCCACGCCTCGGCCGCCTCGTACTGCATTCTTCCTCTTCTACTTGTGTGATCTCTAGCTCGTCGAAGATGGAATCGGGAATCGGCGATGGAGAGGAATGGGGAAAGGAGGATTTATAGAAAGGCGAGGGCATTATTGGAAGATCGGAGGAGATCGTGAGAGTGGGGAGCGCATGCAAAAGGGAGAGGGGCAAAGGGAGCGCGGGCGCATTGCTTTGGTTTTGCTTTTTCTCACAATCCCTCCCACGCCACCAACAGACTCTGACGTTCTTGAAACCGTTTTTTCCCATTCCGATTTCCGAATTTTCGTGGTGGGAAATCAGAAATATTTTGGATTTAATTAAAATGATTAATATGGAAATAAATTTAGCAGGCGGTCATCATCAGCCACTTTTCTTTCACAGGCTTTTTCAGGCGGCCGAAGCTGCGCGAATGCGGCTGCCTACGTCCTTCTTGTTGGTTGCCGGTCGATGACACTTTTCGCTCACCGTTGCGGTCACCGTATCCTGCAATCCACTCCTAAGGTTGGCAACTTTGGGTACAAGATTGTTTTTTAAGATTTCCTTTTTTTAAAATTCTATATTTAAATTTCTCGAGTCATTCATGAAAATTTGGCCAATCAAAAAAATTGCAAGCTCTATTACCTGATAACTACTAAGAGCCTGTTTCATCATTATATTTCATTCGCTCTTGCTTAACTTTTTCTCTTCCTCTCAATCTCTCAAACCATCCTTTCATCTCTCTAGGTCTATTAACTTCAACATTTTTAGTGACGCTACACAAATTAGAAATTTTTGTGTAGCATAAGATTGTACATGCTGATGCTATCGTCCATTTGTTTTAGGGATCAAAACATAAAACATAGACCTTGGCTTGATTATAAAACTTGCAAAATCAAATGTGCGAAACTATACTTGAAAGATGAGTTCGATATACAATGGTGAAAAAAATATTTTTTTTTAGAAAAACTATGTTTTTAATTGACAGGATTCTCCTAATATCCAAGTAATCAAAGTAAAGTTTCTGACCCACAATCTCTATCAACTTGCCAGGAAATTCCAACCAACCCGTTCTCGCGCAAATCTGGTTCCATTTAATCTCCCAAACGGACGTCAAAACGCGCGGTTGATGTTTCAATGCGCAAGTCTATGCACGCCTGCACATATAGCACACGACGTGCGAGTTCCCATGCATTACACTCGCACCCACGTGCGACACGCGCTCTAGTGCACGGTGCAAGCGACACGCTTCCCCTTGCATACTCTCATGCAGGGCGCTACCCCGCGCGGGGTGATACCTTGAGTGTGCACCCCCGCACAGGGTGCTCCCATATGTGTGAAACACTCTGTCGTGCGGCCCACAAAAGGTGCGCTACCCCGCGCGGTGCAGCTCCCCAACACGTGCTCATTGCCAATGTCGTTGTGTCGTCATCGCTCCTCCGCCAGCACCACTGTCTTGTCGGCGAGTCTGCCCAGGTTCCCAAGCTGCTAGGCATGCATGGTCGTCATTTTCCGAAAATTATACCAGGTGCTGAAATCGTTCGTCCCAATTCGCCCATTCAGCATCCAGAGGGACTGCATTTACGTGCCCCCAAAAAAAACATAAAAAAGACTCACAGGCCTTCATTTGAAAGGCGAGAAAAAAGGTAGGGCTCTGAGGTTTTCTGACAAAGATTTGGCGCACCATTCTTCCTCCTCCTGCCCAGCATTCGCTCCACCTAGGACGATACTGCTCAAGAGACTGCTCTCCTAAGCGCAAATCAAGACTTAGCTTTTTCTCCATTAACTTGTAAAGGAGCGGTGACATGTCACCCTTTTAAACTCCAACTCCTGTTACCAAATAATGATAATAGATTCTATTAGAACTTGTTATGGCCCTGTGATTTTTCCCTATCAGGCTTTTCCACGAAAAATGTCTCGTCGTTTTGCTTTTAGTTCTCGTTTTGACTATTTGAGTGTTTGGCTCACTCTCGAGCAAAAAAGATGGTTTGTTTCCTTCGGTACAATGGAGATCTGAATGACCTTCAATAGTTTTGCATTGTCTGTTTAAAGGTGTTCCAAGCTCTCAAATGTGTTCCCGAAGTTAACACTAGCTCTGTAGGAGTTCTCCGAGTTTACAGCAATTGATGAGTGTAAAAAGAACAAAATAAAGAAAAAATTTATTGCTCCAAAAAGATAAATAATACAAAGGTATGCCCTCTTATATATAGAAAATGGGGTAGATAAGAGAATACAACAAGCGATGTGTGAATAAATACAAGTCGTGCGATCTATGTGGTTTGACTTTGTCAAACCGCAATACAATACAATGGAGAATACATATCCTAGGAAGCTGCTGATCTTCAACAGAGGAATGTCCTGAGACTGCTACTACGGGTTGGTCCCAGACCACAGTTGTGGACAACCACAAGATCGCTGCTGCGGACAACCTCTAGACCGATGCTGCGGATAACCAACAGACCGCTGTTATGAATAACCACCAGACCACTGCTGTGGGTTGGCCCCAGAGCGGAGTTGCGGATAACCACCAGACCGCTGCTGCGGATAACCACTAGATCGTTGCTGCAGATAACCACAAAACTACTGCCACGGATAACCTCTACACCGCTGCGGATAACCTTTGGACCGCTGCGTGGATAGCCACCAGACTAAAGCTGCATGTTGCCAACAACTCGTAGCTGCGGATTGCTCTCTGAACTGAAGAACAAGAAGACAGAACCTCCAGGCCAGCTCGGTAGGACACAGGCCGACAACAGCGTTTTGCCAAACCGCCATAACTAAACTGCGGGTCTGTCAAACTACAAGACTGCTACCAAACAGACCGTAACCTCTGACCGCAAAAACAAACCTCCAGAATACAAACTAGAAGGCCGCTGTGACTAGATAACAGACCGCCCGGTCTCCTTTTTGTTGCGACTAGAATGCAGACGTATCAGTCTCCTCAAGTTTCAACACTCTCCCTCAAGCTGGAGAATATATATATCAACCATGGCCAGCTTGCTACAAACTTCCAAAAAAGGGGTAACTGGTTTGTTGAATAAATCAGTAAGCTCTCTATTAGAGATAATAAACTGTATGCAGATTTGATTCTTCAATATCTTCTCCCTGATAAAGTGACAATCCACTTCAATATGCTTCGTACTCTCATGAAAGACTGGATTCCTCGAAATATATATAGTCGCCTTATTGTCACATAATGAAAGTGAAGGTAGATCTGAAATACTCTAGAGGGGGGGGGGTGAATAGAGTATTGTGCTCTCTTACAAAACTTTACAGCTTTTGTTGTATTCCTAAGTGAATAGGTCAGTAAATAAAATAAATAAGCACATCAACCTATCTAATCACAGAGCAACACAGCCAAAACAAAAGAAAAGGGCAACCAGACGACATAAGAATTTTATAGTGGTTCCCCAACCTGGGTACATCCACTCTTCTACCCCCTGGTAGGAATCCACTCATGTTTTTGATCAGGTGCCTGACTCCAATGAGCTTTTGTTCAGGTGCTCAAAAACCAAAACCTTAAGTCTTTTGGTAGGAGACTTGTAATCAGGAATAATTTTGAAGGGAATTAAAACCCTGTACAGAGGATGGAAAAAGGTGATGAGGTTTTCACTTTTTCAATAACAACTGAGAAGACTTGTGGATTGATGTGAGCAGATTACTCCCCCTGATATCTTGAAAGGTTCAGGAAATCTGGAGCACTGCTTCAGGGTGACAGGTATTCAAAAGCTTGAGTGCCTGTACCAGAGATTGCTTCAGGAACTTCTTTGATAGATAGATTAATTTGTTGTCCTTCTGAAGTTGTCCTGTAGGATTGAAGGAAGAAGACTCTTGATAGTGATTGTATGTTCTTATTCTTCTTGATGAAATTATTCTTTGGCCTGGGCAGATTGCAGTAAAAAAGTTTTTGATTGTTGCAAGATTGTTCTTTTGTACAATGTATGTCTGTGTGTCTGGTATGTGTTGTACACTTGATCCTTTTATTTTCTGACCTTTTTTTTACTGTCTGGAGAACAATCAAAATTTGAATGTTTGAGCAGTGAATGCAGTCGGCTTGGGAAGGAAGCGACAATCAATGATTTCCCTAACTGTCCCATGGAAAAACGGCATGAAATAATCCTTGATCAATGCACGTTCTAACGGTAACATTCCGAGAAGATTTGGCATTAATTGCTCAGGAATCATCGTCAAGAAAAGGGACGGGAAACTGGAGAAGACCTAGTCTGGAATCGTCGAACGAAGAACAAGAATCATCAAGCTGAGTTCACAGTTCGTCGAGCTGAGTTTATGAGTTCGTCGACCAGACAATAGCACCTAGTCTTCTAGGGAAACTTGTCAATACTGCTACAATCTTCGTCGAACTGACAAACTTCATTCGTCGAGCTGAGATCCAAATTCGTCGAACAGATAGTCATCACTGTCAATTTTTATTCGTCGAACAGAGATCCAAATTCGTCGAGCGAAGAATGATTGTGGACTTAGAATCTGAGAAGTCTTTGATTGGGAATGATTCAAATCGTTGAGCAGAAATCGTCGAGTAGAGAACTGCATTCGTCGACTTGAGAAGTTGACTTCGTCGACCTGAGAAGTTGAGAACTTGAGGTCCAAGTTTGTCGAGCTAAGATTCTAGTTCGTCGACCAAAGCTTGAAGTTGGACTTAGAAAAAAAATCTGGAGTTACCCTGACTTAGTCTGTTGAAGTAACTCAGTCTTCGTCGAATAGAGAACTAAGATCGTCGAGCTCAACACTAAGAATTATCTCAAGATCGTCGAGCACAGAACACCTTTCGTCGACCTGAGTTCGACGAACGTCGAACTCATTTTACATAGTCTTGAATTCCTCTAAGATTGGAGTCTCTGATTGTCTTGATGATAGCTGGTCCATCTGAAGTTGACTCTAAGGACTTGGCCTATACTCTAGGGCACAAATTTGACCCTGGCTATACAGGTTGGGTCACATCCTAAGACAGTGAACCTAGCCCAAATCAACTAGGGATCCAACAATCTCCCCTTATTTGGGTGAGGTCACTAAGAGACTCAATAGAGATAAACAAAGCAAGAAAATAAATATATCTGGCAGAGAATTACTGACACATGCAACAGATATATATGTACATGGCTTTGTTTAAACAAATAACATAGTTTGAAAATGAATTGTAGAATGATATAGAAACAAAATAAAGATTACTTCTTCTTTTCTGCATAGACCTGTCTTCTGTTGTCTTCTCTCCTGGTTTTTTGAAGATAATTTCTCTGTTTGGATTTGAAGCCCCTGTCTGAGTCATGGTCATGTCAGCTGCCCCAATGATCTTCAGTGATGTAGCTCTGGGGACAACTACTTCTGGATGGAGCTTCATATAATCATCAACATTGAAGAGCTTGTTGCCTTTGTTAAACATTTTTAACTCTTCTTTCCTGTACTTTGACATAGTTGTTAAACCTGATGTGTCTTTTCCTTCAGCCTTTGCTTTATTGATCAAAGATAGGCCAATTAGCTCCTAGAATCTGGCTATTTTAACAGTATTTGCAGTTTCAGGATTTTCAAATGGAATAGGAGGAGAGAGAGGCCTTTTTGGACTGTCAGCTTTCTGTTCTTCAGAGATTTGTTGTTGCTGATGCTGTTGTTGTTGATGTTGATTTCCTGAGGATGGTTGCCTCTACTGGCTACTTCCAGATGATCTCCCTAACTATCTCTGATAGGTTTGCATGGGGGCTGATCTCTGAGAGCTAGAGCCAGTGGCACCAGCTGCTGGAGGAGGAGGAGGAGGTGGATCCTTTCTATATCTGTGAACTGGTGGAGGAGAGTATCTCCTACTTCTTTTCCTTTCCTTCTGCTGGTTCTTTGATAACCACATGCATGCAAACATTCCCTTGTAAGGAGTAACATTATGCAAAATATAATAAGGGGTGTCAGCAGTGGGATTGGGCTTAGGTGCTGGAGGAGGAGGAGCCTTCCTTTTCTTTGACATCACTTTCTTTTTCTTCTTGGAAGCTTCTTTATCTAAATCATCATCATCATCAGCTTCATCATCTTCAGTATTAGAACCCTGAGGGTTATCATATAAAGCATCCAATGCTTTTAAAGCTTTATCATCAATAACAGTTTTTGCTGTAACAGGGGCAGAAATTTCAGGAACTGGAGTTTCAGCAAAAGTTGAGGAGGAGACTGTACAGGAATCAGGAATAGTAGGGATAGAGCTTTCAGCTGCTGCCTTATTTTCCTCTTCAATATCAGGCAGGATTAGCTCATCCAAATCAGGCATAGGAGAGTCATCCATAACAAAACTTGGGGCTGAGATGGCTTCTGGAATAACTTCTGGACTAGCTGTAGTGATAGAAGCTAAAGCTGGGATAACAAAACTGTCACAGAGTTGCTTAGCAACTGTTGGACTAGATGGAGATGTATAGGGCACAATAGCCAACAGTGGCTCAGTAAAGTCTGCTGGAAGAGACTGCATATGTACAGTATCAAAAACTTGTAGTAATTCTTGTAGATTAACTGTGGGATTGAGAGAAAAATCACCAACAGTTTCAGCAGTATCCATGTCAGCAATATCCATATCAGTATTAATAAAATTAATCAAATCAATTAACTCTGTATCTATACAATCTGGAAGAACTTCTGAAGCTGTATCTGCTGGGGAAGCTATATCTGAAGCTTGTGCTGCTGCTTCATCATCAGGCATCTCCCCCTGCCTGGGTTCAGTGGGGACTGAGGCCAGGCCCTGGACTGAGGAGGGGGCAGAAGAAAGGGCAGAGACTTGGGCAGATAAAGAATTAATAGAATTCACAAGAGTTGTAATGGCCTCTGTGACAAGGGTTTTGATGAGAGGAGTGAGGAAGGTGAGGATAAATGATATGGTAGTTGAATCAAATGAGGAAGGGGAAGAGGATGTTGCATTATGTGTGGAGGAAGGAGCAACTAAGGATGGAATGGAGGGTGGAATAACAGATATGTGATGAGTGAATGGTGATGAAGATGGAGTGGTGGCATCTGGAATGACAATGTCTGTGGGTAGGGTGTAAGATGGAATGAAGGACAAATGAGGGGGAAGTGGAGACTGAGGAGGTGTAAGATTATGTGTGTCATGAGGTGAAGCAGGGAGTGTTGAATGTAGATTAGCTTGCAGAGGGGAAGATGGAGGTGGAGATGGGATGTTGGTGATGTCCAGTGGTGGAGATGCAGGAGGATTAGACACATGAGGAGGCTGCTTTGCTGGAAGGGGTGCTAGAAGAGATGGTGGAGGGGGACGGATCTCCTCAGCAGGTGTGGGAGTGGCTTTAACAGCCCTGGTGCCTTTTAAAGCAGGGATGGAAGAGGAGGAAGCCTTGGATGGCTTGGAGATCATCCTCTCCCATCTGCCAAACAAAGCGCAGGTGAGGCGCTTGCTGGCATTGATGAAAATGGTCGGGGAGACCATGAATTCACCAGCCTTTTCCTTGAGGAAGATCCCCAGGATTCTTCCAAAACAAACCTATTTCTTGTTGTTCTTCTTCTTCATCAATTCAAAGAAGATCTTGCTCCAATCAACAGGACGCTTATTGACCACCGCACATATGACAAGAAATTGATGTCTGGTTATGTAGCCGTGTGCGGTGTCCTTGACCATCAGTACTTTTCCCACGATATCTACCAAGAACTGGTAGGCGGCAGACAGTTGTTTCTTTAATAACTTGTTAGGGTTGCTTCCAGAAAACCCCATCAACTTCAGCATCAAACTGTATTCTTCAGAATCCATGTCCATGTCATATTCTCCATTTACCAACCCAAAAATTTCAGAAAGAACGGCGGGAGATAGAGAGACAGCATTACTGCCGATATTGCCTGTCAGAACATTTTCCTCAGAAACTGACGAGGTGTATACCCATTCTCGAATTTCAGTTGCATGCAGTTTAATCCTTCTAGTCATAAAATCTTTGAGACCAAGTTCTTCCAAAAGTTCCAGAATGTAGAGAAATATTGGGTCAGAGTGCTGGAAAGAATCAAAATCCATGTCAAAGCCGGTGTCGAATTTCATTGCGGCTAAGGTGCTTGCTGGAACCGTCATTGATGACATGCAAGAGAGACAGAGAAAACGGAGATCAAGAGCAAGAGAACAGAAAGCGCGGGATGGAGGTCGAAGAAAACCTAGATATAAGGTTTCCAGAATATGAATCGACAATCTCCGTTCCACGAAAAAGAAACAGTTCTTCGAGCTGAGGTCGACGAAATAAATTATAGATAAATAATTCGTCGATCTCATCCAAAAGAATCGAAAATAGTTTGTCGAACTCCGTTCGACGAAATGTCTTCTGAAGCAAAGTTCGTCGATCTCCGGTCGACGAAAATTGTTTCCACACACAGAGAATTCGTCGATCTCCGGTCGACGAGCATCTCCCAAACTTTCCATAATTCGTCGAACTCCATTCGACGAACTCTGGAAAATTCGTCGAATGCAGACAGAAACTAATTTAACTCATCTCCATTGATCATTCCCAGTTGATTTATAAAGAACAGATGATTTTTCTCATCCAAAGATTTGGTGAAAATGTCTGCTCTCTGTAGATCAGTAGGAATATGGATTAAGTTAATTTTCTTTTTGTCTACATTATCTCTAATGAAATGATATCTTATCTCAATATGTTTAGTCCTACTATGGTGAACTGGATTCTGTGCTATAGCAATAACACTAGTATTATCACAAAATAATGTTGAATTATTTAAGTTGACACCATAGTCTAGGTGTTGGTTTTGTATCCATAACATTTGTGAACAGCAGCTGCCAGCAGCCATGTATTCTGCTTCTGCAGTTGATGTAGACACAGATGTTTGTTTTTTACAAAACCAGGAGACAAGTCTCATACCCAGGAACTGGCAAGTTCCAGAGGTACTCTTCCTGTCCACTCTACATCCAGCATAGTCAGCATCTGAGTATCCAGTTAACTCAAACTCTGACTCTACAGGATACCAGAGTCCTAGATTAGGACAACTCTTTATATATCTCAAAATTCTTTTTAAGAAAATAAGGTGAGATTCTTTAGGGTTCACTTGGAACCTAGCACAAAGACATGTGGCAAACATGATATCAGGCTTACTAGCTGTTAGGTATAATCGGGATCCAACAATTGCCCTATAATGCTTCTGATCTACAGGTTTCCCTGCTACATCAGAATCCACAACAGTATTAGTAGCCATAGGTGTTTTCATTCCTGAAGCATCACCCATCCCAAACTTCTTAATAAGCTCTTTAGCATACTTAGCTTGGGAGAGGAAGATACCATCATGGAGCTGCTTCACTTGGAGACCAAGGAAGTAGGAAAGCTCACCTATGCTACTCATCTAAAATTTGGAAAGCATGAGGTTAGCAAACCTCTTGCACAATTTGGGATCAGTAGACCCAAAGATGATTTCATCCACATATATTTGTATTAACAAAATTTGGTCCTTGTGATGTCTAGTGAAAAAAGTTTTATCTATGGTTCCTCTTGTAAATTTATGCTCTAAAAGAAATCTTGCTAAGGTCTCATACCAAGCTCTTGGAGCTTGCTTTAAACCATAGAGAGCTTTATACAATTTAAATACAAAGAGGGTTGAGTTAGAGAGATAAAACCTGGAGGTTGTTCTACATAAACCTCTTCTTGAAGCACTCCATTCAAGAATGAACTCTTGACATCCATTTGGAAAACTTTGAATCTCTTGTGAGCTGCATAGGCAAGGAATATTCTTATGGCCTCTAACCTTGCAATAGGGGCAAAGGTTTGGTCATAGTCAATTCCTTCCTCTTGCCTGTAGCCTTGAGCAACAAGCCTAGCCTTGTTTCTCACTATGTTCCCTTGAGCATCTAGCTTGTTTCTGTAGACCCATTTGGTTCCAATAACAGGGTAGTTATGAGGTCTTGAAACCAAATCCCAAACTCTACATCTCTCAAACTGATTTAGTTCCTCTTGCATTGCAATGATCCAGTGGGGATCTTGCTCAACTTCATAGATGGTGAGAGGTTCAATCTGAGAGAGAAAATAGGCATGCATCAAGTCTTGGTTGAGTTGATGCCTTGTCTGAACACCTACTGAAATGTCTCCAATCGCTTGAGATCTGGGGTGATCTCTAAGTGTGACAAGATCAGTTGGTGGAGTTTGTTCAGCAACAGCTTCTATAACTAATTCCTCTTGAGAAATGTTATTAGCTGTTGAGGGAAGTTCAGCCACTTCCACTTGAATTTCTTATTCACTGTCTTCAGTAACCTGTGGAGAAGGATGGGTTGATACCTCATGGGTAAGGTTTAGTCCATCCATAGACTCACACAGTTGTGGAACCTGCAAAAGGATATGTTACTTTCTTGAAGTTAACTGTTCCAATCTTTACTGCTTCATATCCTTCAGACTGGCCACTGTTTGAATCACCAAAAATCACCTTTGGTCCTAGCTTGGACTTGTAATTGATAGATTGGCCTTGCTGCCTGTCATATGCTTGGAGCAACCACTGTCCAAGTACCAGGTCTGACTTACCCTTGGACAGCTCTTCACTTGTACCTGTAATGAAAAACAAAACTCAATTGTTCTTGACCCAGGTTACCTTGGGTCCTTTATTTGGTTGAAATGAAAAACTGGAAATAACTGATAAGGTAGCTTGAGATTTATAACCTGAGGGATGATATCTCATAGGTGGAATAACCCAATCAGCTACTGGATTGAATGGTTTATTAGTTGGCTTAGAATTTCTGTAAGAGAAATGATTCAAGTTTGGTCCTTCTGGGTTCGATGAATTTCTGTAAGTTCGTCGACCAGAGTTCGACGAATAGGGCTGAGATCGTTGATCTCTGCTCAGAGAATGACAATAGTCTTTTTCTGTTCCCCAAGTTCGTCGACCTCTGCTCGACGAACCATACAAAGTTCGTTGATCGCAGTTAGACGAATTGTTATACCTGAAGTTTGCGTTCAGCGTTCGTCGATCTGGGTTCGACGAACTGGCCACATTTCGTCGATCTGAGTTCGACGAATGCTGCTAAACCTTGTTTTTATTACCTGTTTTCTGATTTTTATTTCTCTTGTCTATGGGTTTTGGGTTGTTTGCAGACATTGGTTTGTCTATTATCTTTTCTTTTCCTTTGACAGAAACAAACTTAATGGGGGTGGTAAGAATATTTTTCTTAATTATGGGGGGTAAACCTGATGATGCACCCAAGCCCAGCTTGCCATTTAATCTGGCATTTACTGTGCTTGTTATGTCCATCAGCTTGAGACTTCCCCCATTGAGAGATTGTTCAAGTTGTTTGGCCTCACATAAATCAGATTTTAATTGAATTATCTGTTCATTTGCTAGAGTTAGTTGATCTTGTAGTTTAATATTTTCAGAGTTGACAGATTCAAAATTTCCTAGTCTTTCTCTAAGGGTTTTTATTTCTTTTTCTGAGTTAATTAATCTAAGCACATAGTTTTGAATTCAGTTTTAAATAAATCAGAATTGAAATCAAAGCTTGAAATAACCTGATCTGCCTCTGAGTCTGAGGCTGCTTCATCTTCAGATTCTCCTTCTGATCCAGAATTTCTCCTGGAGGCATCAATTGTCATAAGGCAAACCTCCTTGGATCTTGCTTCTTCCTCTTATTCACTTGAGCTAGAAGAGGATATTATTCTTCAGTATCACTCCATGTCTCAGCAACAAATCCATTGTCTTTCCTTTTGTACTTGCTTGAGTAGGGTCTGCTGCTGTGTTTTCTTCTAGGGTCTGTTTCTTTGCTTTTCTCCTTCTTCTGGTTTTCTGGACATTCTGAGATGTAATGTCCAGGCTTTCTGCATCCAAAGCACACAACCTCCTTGGTTGGTGTCTTGTCAAATCTGGGCTTATCATCCTGTCTGGATGATTTCCTTCTCAAATCCTTTCTAGCCATCTTATAGAATCTTTTTGCAAAGAGGCTCATGAGTTCCTCATTAGATGTTGAGGTCTCACTTTCCTCAGATGCCTTGAAGGCTATGTTGTGATCCTTTCTCACTGGAGTTGTTGACTTCTGTTCAGCTACTTCTCTTGATTTTATCAGCTGCTCATAAGACTTTAATTTGCCTAGAAGAGATTCAGTTGACATCTCATTTAGGCTTCTGGCTTCTTTGATAGGCCAGATTCTTGAATCCCAAGATCTAGGGAAGCACATCAGAATCTTATCATTCATCTCTGTCAGAGTCATGTCCTTATCCAAGGTTTTAAGCTCATTAATGATTGAGCTCAACCTGTTGTACATTTCAGCCACTGATTCAGCCTCATCCTTCTTGAAATTTTCATACAGGGATATGAGGTTTGATCTCCTGTCTTTTCTTTCATCGGCTGAGCCAGCTACCATTTGGTTGAGGGAATCCCAAATGGCCTTGGCTGAGGTGCACTCAGCCATCTTCTAAAATATGTCATCTGACATAGTTTGAGCCAAGATATTCATTGCCTTTGCATCTGCAATTTTGGCTTTCTTGTAGGCATCATTATTCTCTGGAGGAGATACTGCAGTCATGTTGGTGGAGGTGCTTGTAGAAGCTGTAGGTGCTGGAGGTACTCCCGTCAAGACAGAAGCAAAAATATCCTCATCAATAGAATTCATGTATAATTTGATTCTTATCTTCCAGATGGCAAACTTGTTAACATTGCATACTGGAGGTCTGATGCTTGCATAATATTTATTTTGAGTCATGTATGTGAAGAAATAAATCTAATAACAAAATCAAAACAAACAGATCTAACTAGAGGGATCTTTATGATTCAGGTGTTAGTCTGTACAACCACTTGATCTCTTAAGGTGTGGTATTTTAACCAACCTCGCTCTGATACCAATTGAAAGTGAAGGTAGATCTGAAATACTCTAGAGGGGGGGGGGGGGGAATAGAGTATTGTGCTCTCTTACAAAACTTTATAACTTTTGTTGTATTCCTAAGTGAACAGGTCAGTAAAAAAAATAAATAAGCACAGCAACCTATCTAATCATAGAGCAACACAGCCAAAACAAAAGAAAAACGCAACCAGACGACACAAGAAATTTATAGTGGTTCCCCAACCTGGGTACATCCACTCTTCTACCACACTGGTAGGAATCCACTCAGATTTTTGATCAGGTGCCTGACAACAATGAGCTTTTGTTCAGGTGCTCAAAAACCAAAACATCAAGTCTCTTGGTAGGAGACTTGTAACCAGGAATAATTTTGAAGGGAATTAAAACCCTGTACAGAGGATGGAAAAAGGTGATGAGGTCTTCTCTTTCTCAATAACAACTGAGAAGACTTGTGGATTGATGTCAGCAGATTACTCCCCCTGAGATCTTGAAAGGTTCAGGAAATCTGGAGCACTGCTTCAGGGTGACAGGTCTTCAAAAGCTTGACTGCCTGGACCAGAGATTGCTTCAGGAACTTCTTTGACAAATAGATTAATTTATTGTCCTTCTGAAGTTGTCCTGTAGGATTGAAGGAAGAAGACTCTTGATAGTGATTGTATGTTCTTCTTCTTCTTGATGAAATTATTCTCTGGCCTGGGCAGATTGCAATAAAAAATGTTTTGATTGTTGTAAGAATGTTCTTCTGTACAATGTCTGTCTGTGTGTCTGGTTTGTGTTGTACACTTGATCCTTTTCTTTTCTGACCTTTTTTTTACTGTCTGGAGAATAATCGAAATTTGAATGTTTGAGCAATGAATGCAGTCGGCCTGGGAAGGAAGCGACAATCAATGATTTCCCTAACTGTCCCATGGATAAACGACATGAAATAATCCTTGATCAATGCACGTTCTAACGGTAACATTCCGAGAAGATTTGACATTAATTGCTCTGGAATCATCGCCAAGAAAAGGGACGGGAAACTGGAGAAGACCTAGTCTGGAATCGTCGAACGAAGAACAGGAATCGTCGAGCTGAGTTCACAGTTCATCGAGCTGAGCTTATGAGTTCGTCGACCAGACAATAGCACTTAGTCTTCGAGGGAAACTTGTCAATACTGCTACAATCTTCGTCGAACTGACAAACTTCATTCGTCGAGCTGAGATCCAAATTCGTCGAACAGATAATCATCACTGTAAATTTTTATTCGTCGAACAGAGATCCAAATTTGTCGAGCGAAGAATGATTGTGGACTTAGAATCTGAGAAGTCTTTGACTGGGAAGGATTCAAATCGTTGAGCAGAAATCGTCGAGTAGAGAACTGCATTCGTCGACCTGAGAAGTTGACTTCGTCGACATGAGAAGTTGAGAACTTGAGGTCCAAGTTCGTCGAGCTCAGATTCTAGTTCGTCGACCAAAGCTTGAAGTTGGACTTAGAAAAAAAATCTGGAGTTACCCTGACTTAGTCTGTTGAAGTAACTCAGTCTTCGTCAAACAGAGAACTAAGATCGTCGAGCTCAGCACTAAGAATTATCTCAAGATCGTCGAGCGCAGAATACCTTTCGTCGACCTGAGTTCGATGAACGTCGAACTCATTTTACTTAGTCTTGAATTCCTCTAAGTCTGGATTCTCTGATGGTCTTGATGATAGCTGGTCCATCTGAAGTTGACTCTAAGGACTTGGCCTAGACTCTAGGACAAAAATTTGACCCTGGCTATACAAGTTGGGTCACATCCTAAGACAATGAACCTAGCCCAAATCAACTAGGGATCCAACACATAACATTAGTAGAAGATGATCATAAACCTCTCCCAAATCAAGCATAAGTGTCTATAACCACTTCAACTCACAAGTAGTTAGAGCCATGCTTCAATATTCGGCTTCCGCACTTGACCCGGAAAGTACAGCCTGTTTCTCGCTCTTCCAGCTGATCAGATTCCCTCCAACAAAGGTACAGAAACTAGATGTAGACTTCGTATCTTCCTTATCATCTACGTATCTAACATCATAATAGGCCTCAATTTTCAAATGTCCCATTTTTTGAAATAAAAGTCCTTTTCTTGGAGCACCTTTCACATACTCTAGGATCTTGATAGCTGATTGTAGATGACAATCCCTAAGAGGTTGCATAAACTAGCTCACTCTTCCTACTACAAAACAAATATCCAGTCTTGTGACTGTTAGATAAATGAGTTTCCCCACAAGTCATCTGTATCTGGTGATATCTTTAAGAAGAGGAGAATTCTCACTCTAACACTTGTCTTCTCCAACAGCCATTGGAGACCGAGCAGGTTTAGGCCAAAGAAGGCCTGTCTCTTTTAGAAGATCCAAGATATACTTTCACTGTGAGGTAACTACAGAACCAGGATTTTGGGATATCTCAATCCCCAAAAAATATTTGGGAGAACCTATATCGTTTGTAACAAAAATGTTGAAGAAGATGCTTCTTTATCATATCAACACCCATTTTATCATCTCATATAAGAAGAATGTCATCTACATAAACCGCAAGAACGACAAGACTAGTTGAGGTTTTGCGAATGAACAAACAGTGATCTGCAACACTCCGAGCAAACCCAATAACCGAAATAACTTCATTGAACTTTTCAAACAAGGCCCTCAAACTTTGCTTAAAACCATAAAATTGTTTTCCGCAATTTACACACCTAAGACTCCCCCCGAG
This sequence comes from Platanthera guangdongensis, assembly GCA_039583875.1. Taxonomy (NCBI): domain Eukaryota; kingdom Viridiplantae; phylum Streptophyta; class Magnoliopsida; order Asparagales; family Orchidaceae; genus Platanthera; species Platanthera guangdongensis. Next base: position 61,730,522 of record CM077166.1, on the reverse strand, counting down.
CAACATACCCAGGAGGTTGCTCCATAAAGACTGTCTCCTGCAAATCACCATAAAGAAAGACATTCTTCACATCAAAATAAGACATCGCCCAATCCCTGTTGACGACTACAGAAATAAAATACAGATTGTAGTAATCCAAGCAACAAGAGAGAAAATATCAGAGAAATCCACACCATATGTCTCGGTAAAATCTTTGGCAACACGCCGAGCCATGTAACAATCAATAGTACCATCGGGAATAAACTTGACCACAAAAACCTAGTGACAACCAACCACATTAGCTCCTATAGGGGTAGGAACAAGAGTCCAAGTGCCCTATTCATTGGAAGTTTTCATATTCTCATCCATAGCGGCTTTTCAATGCAGAATATCAAGTGCTTATAGATAGGTGGCCAAAATAGCATTGATCGAGAGAGTGAGAGCAAAGTTTTTTGCAAGAAGGAGATAGACACAAAAAAGAAACCACATCCTGTATGAGATGTTGAGTGCAAGTTTGAACACCTTTCCGAAGAGCAATTAGAAGATCAAGATCGGACCTGTCTACTGTATCAGATCCATGTAAAGAAAAGATAGCTGGCCCATGAGTTATCAACAGTGGCTCATCCGAAGAATCAGAGATAGGTGGAGAAGAAGGAAGGGCAGGCTCAGGAAGAGGTGCCAAAATAATAGGAAAAGAAGAAGAATAATCAAATGGTGAAAGAGTAGATGTAGGAGAAAAGAACGGAGCATCCTCAAAGAAGGCAACGACCGTAGAAACATACTGCTTTCGAAGAACAGGATCATAACATCTGTAGCCTTTCTGAGTCGGACAATAGCCTAGAAAGATGTACTTTATAGAATGAGGGGAGAGTTTGTCGCGACCAGAAGATGGAGCGTGGACAAATGCGGTGTATCTAAATACACGAGGAGTTAAAGGGAATGAATTCGTATTAGGATACATAATAGAGAATGAGGTTTTGTCATCGAGAACTGAAGACGGAACTCAGTTGATGAGGAAATAGGAAAGTAGAATAGAATGACCCCAATAGGATAGGGGAACATGCATATGAGTAAGAAGACTACGAGCCACATCCAGGAGATGTCGGTTCTTGCATTCAACAACATCATTTTGTTGAGAGGTGTAAGGGCAACTAGTTTGATGTACAATACCACGGTGCATGCAAAATAATGTAAACCGATAACTTAGATACTCTTTAGCATTATCGGTATGAAGTATCTTAATAGAGACATCAAACTATGTACGGATTTCATTATAGAACGCAGTAAAAATGAAAAAAAGTTCAGACCATTCTTTTAATAAATACAACCACGTATATCTAGAAAAGTCATCAATAAAGTTAATAAAATAGAAAATACCCCAATCAACAGTCCAGATAGGAGCAGGACACAAAAATCCGAATGAACATGTTCAAAAGGATGAGAAGAAATACGTCCATCCGTGTTGGAAAAGTAGAATGGTGGTGTTTGTTAAATTGATATGCATCACAATTAAGAGAAGAGTCTCCCTGAGGTAGATTAGGCAGAAGCTGATAAAGAATTCGAGGAGGAGCATGCGCAAGGCAAAGATGCCACTGAAGAAGAGAAGAAGAGGCAAAAATGGCTGAAATGTTATTAAGGTAGAATAAGACGACGCTTTCAGTCCCAGAAGCAATTGTCTCCTTGGAGTGAGGATTTTGAAAAGAACAAGTAGATATAATAAAAACAGCCACACAACCCAACTGTTTGTAAAGATAAGTGACATGTAATAAGAAGTGGTGGGAACCTATTATGTTTGTCCAGGCGAGAAAAACACTAGAATTCTCAGTCATATGATTAGTAGCACCAGAATCAATAAGCCACCTATCCATAGTGGCCAATTGAGCAGCACCCGAAGAAGAGAGAGCCGGAGTGTATATAAAAACAATAGGAAACCACGCGGGTAGAGAAAAACAACCCGTACGAATATAACAGGCCACGTGAACACAATAGGCCGCGCGAACACAACAAGTCACACAAAAAACAAGAAGTCACGTGAATGTTGAAACCAAAAATCGGTCTCGGTGGAGTTCGACCCTTGGGGAAGGGGTGATCGCGCACCTACTTTGCTCCTGCAAGCAAAATAACAAAGGGAAACAGGAAAGAATTGACCCAAGGGCTCGGCGGGGAGGACCCACCACACACACGGAAGATCTGAGAGTGCTTCCCCTCCTTAGCCAAAGGCCGAGCTAAGATACCCTCAGAAAGCACTTGAATACTGGAGCAAGAGAGCAACAGAAGCATCCCTTCTGGGGTAGCCCTTGGGTCCTATTTATAGTTTCCAGAATCTGAACTGCCAATAAGCAAAATGAACTGACCTGAAGTTATCAAAATACCCTTGGTTGGGTCTGTCAACAACCAAGCTCCACTATTTTGAAAGGCTATGGGCAGACCAGCAGGGGCAAAACAGTAAAAAGTACTCATGGATCTAGGCGAGCTGGGGAGCCTGGCCACCTCGGAAGATCCGGCTCGCCCACTGTTGCCGAGCTCTATTGTGAGAGTGCGAGCTGGGACGGCGAGCAGGCCCATCCATCGACTCCCATTAGTCGATCTCAGCCCGACGAATCTTGCCTTAGCTCGGTGAGTACCGAGCTCGCGGTCGACGAATACCAAGCTCGGGCTTGGGTTTTCTCTACTGAGCTCGCTTGGGACCTGGATGATCTGAGCCGGCCAGTCTGGTTCTCAGTTCTCCCTACTTGCCGGATACGGGGTTGTACAGTGAACACTCGAGGGAGAAGAAGGTCGCATGAACACAACAGGCTGCAAAGAAATAATATGGTGGAAGAGGAGAGACAAGCAAGGGAGGGAGACCGTGGCAAGAGGGAGACCATTTGCAGTTAGAAAAAGAAATCGCTAGCAAAGTGGAGTAAAGCATCGAGGAGCTCTGATACCATGTAAAAAAAGCTAAATAAAGGCAAATTTTATAGCTCCAAAAAGATAAATAATACAAAGGTATACCCCCTTATATATAGAAAATGGGAGAGATAAGATAATACAACAAGCGATGTGAGCCTAAATATAATCAGCGCGGTCTATACAATTTGACTTTGTCAAACCACAAAACTATATAATGGAGAGTACATATCCTGGGGAGCCGCTGATCTTCAATAGAGGAAAGTCCCGAGACCGCTACTGTGAGTTGGCCCCAGGCCACAGTTGCAGATAACTACTAGAATGCTACAGACAACCTCTAGAATACTGCTGCGGATAACCACCATACTGCTGCTGCGGATAACCACCAGACCGCTGCTGCGGGTTGGCCCCACACTATAGTTACGGATAACCACCAGACCACTGCTGTGGATAACAACCAGACCACTTGAAGGATCAAGCGCATACCCAACTGCACCAAAAGCCCGGACTGTTGGAGAGGGCACTACTTAATTTCTTAAATAAGTAGCAAAGCGCCAGGGGTCAAGTGAAGGAACGCTGGACCCAACAATCCCCCCCGGCGTCCAGTACAACCCGTCGGCTCAGAGGTGGAGTTACCACATGGCCCACATGGCTCAGAGGTGGGGTTACCACATGGCCCACACGACTCAGAGGTGGGGTTACTACATGTACACGATTGCACGACTCAGAGGTGGGGTTACCACATGTCCACGATTGCCTGACCCACCGGACCCACACAGGTAGAAGGGAAAAATCAGGATTTAATAGCGCCCCCCCGGTCTTGAACCCGTGACATCCTCTGATACCAATTGAAGGATCAAGCCATACTCAACTGCACCAAAAGCCCGAACTGTTGGAGAGGGCACTACTTAATTTCTTAAATAAGTAGCAAAGCGCCACGGGTCAAGTGAAGGAACGCCGGACCCAACAATCCCCCCCCCCCCCCCCCCGGCGTCCAGCACAACCCGTCGGCTCAGAGGTGGAGTTACCACATGGCCCACGGTTACCAATCTCCCCCTATTTAGGTTAGGATTATTATTTACAGAAATTGGAAAAATTATAAACATACAGAACAACAATATAACAACAAAACATTGCAGAAACACAGATATTATCTCAGACAGATCATAAAACAGCATATATTGTCACCTTACAGAATTACTCCTTTTCCTTGCTCTTTATAAGTTTTATTTCCCTGTTTGGATTAAGATCTTCCTTCTTAGATCTTCTGTCATCAGCTACACCTAGAGATGTTTGTTGTTTTGGCCTTGGTACTACAGCTTCAGGGTGCAGCTTCATGTAGCTTTCAGAATCAAAGAACTTGCTGGAGGAGTATCTTTCAAGTTCCTTTTTTCCTTTGATCTGACAAAGTAGTAATACTAGAGGTATCTTTGTCTTGCTCTCTAGCTTTCTTAATCTGATCCAAAGCAGCTAATTCCTTCATCCTAGCCGTCCAGGAAGTTGGATTGTTCTTTGGATCCTCAATGGGCACTGGAGGCTCATACCTATTAGAGGGATTATCTGGAGGAGCTCTGGATGAGACTAACTCTTTAAGCTTGTAAGGAAAGGGACCTGAAGTAGTATCAGATGGACCTGGTCCTTCCCTTGAGTAAGGATGTTGCCTGGAATAGCCTTTTGAATAGACTTGAAATTCTCTTTGGTTTCCTCTATAGCTTCCTCTCCTTGACTGATAGCCTCTGGATTGGCTTCCCCTAGGTTGAGATCTTCCTTGAGGCTGATAAGGGGTTTGGCTTCTGGCAGAAGGTTGAACAGCAGAGCTCCCACCTACACCTGCATAAGGTGAGGGAGGAGGTGGAGGAGGATGATGGAATTGAGAGGAACCTTTCTCATACTTTCTCTTTTTTTTCATAGCCTTTAGTTGATTCTTGGAATATTGTATCCAGTGTTCTGTAATGGGGAAGTTATGTAATATGTAGTAAGGAATATCATTAGTATCTTTGACTTTAGTTGGAGGAACTCTTTTCATTGCCTTGCTTCTGGCCTTTCTTTTCCTTGCTATAGTAGCAGAAGAATCATCTGAATCAGTTCTGAACTGATCATTTTCTGAGCTTTGTTCATCATATAAAGCATCAATCCTTTTAAGGTAGTCTTTTTGTTGTTGTGATTGAGCAGGAGAAACAGTAGTGACAGCAATAGTAGTAACAACAGGAGGAGGAGTAGAAGCAATACTGGCAGAAGAGGTCATGGCAGCAGCAGTAGATACATCAGTAACTGGGGCAGCAGATTCAGATATAACACTTTCAGATACAATGGTTTCAGCAACAAAAATAACATCAGCAATAACAGTAGTCTCAAAATCAAATGCCTCTGTCTGCATATCCTCAGAAACTAAAACATCAGCCACATCAGAACTAACAGAAACAACAACATTTGCAGCAGTAGGAGCAGCATCAGTACTTTCAATAGAGACTGAAGGAGCAGCAGCAAAAGAAACAGCAGGGGCAGCAGCAGAAAGGGACTTTATAAAAGAATTAATGAGACTGGTATCACAGCTGGAAAAGGGCACAATGGCCTTGGAGAGATCCTCAGATTGCTGGACTGCAGTGCTCTCTGGAATACAGCTGAAATAAACTGAATCAAAATCTGATAAAAGTGACCTGAGGTCCACTGAGAAAACTGCAACTTATGGTGTTGAGGCTTGAGCATGAACTGAGGTAACATCAGCAACAGGTAATCTAACCACTTCATGAGGCATCTCCCCCTGCCTAGATTCAGTCAGGACTGGATCAAGGCGCCCAGATGAAGGGATTGCCTGAGGAGTAATGAGGGAGGAGAGCCTGGCAGAAAGGTCTGCAACTGACTATAGAAGTGGAGCCAAGGAGGTCTCCAACAAGAGTGATAGCCTGGGAGCTATCAGCTCATAAAGTCTGTCTGCTAAGGCTGGAATATCTACATGCTCAATAGGGATTTGAGCAGAGGTAGGGACTGAAGGTGGAGCAGCTGGAGATGTGGGTGGAGAGCTGGTGGATGGTGGAAATGAAGGTTGAGATTGGGGATTGTTGAAATGGAAGACAGTGGAATGGAAATAGAAGGTGTGAAGGAGGGTTGAGCAATGATATCTTGCAGTAGCTGTTGATATGATGTGGATGAAGAGGGTAGATCAGGAGGGGATGAAGGGGAATCATCCATAAAGGAATCATCCAGAAGTGTGAAAGATGGAAGTTGAGATGATGAATCAATGTCTAGTTGAGGGTAGTGATGTAAAGGATGGAGGATTTCTTCTGTTAGAGGTGGAGGTGGAGAAATTGAAGTTATAGATGGGGTTGAAATAATGATTGTGGAGGAAACTGTGATGGTGGAGGTGACTGGTGGAGATGAAATAAGAGGTGGAGGAGGAGAAGAAGATCTAGGCAAGTCTTCTGCAGGGGCAGAGACTGGAGGGGAAGAGACTACAACATCCCTTGTGCCTGAAGTGGTAGATGCAGAGGGCCTGCTGGGCTTCACTATCTGCCTGTCCCATTTGCCAAACAGGGCACAGGAGAGCCTCTTAGAGGCATTGATGTGCATCCCATGTGAGACTAGCAGTGCAGGGCATCTATTCTGAAGAAACAACCCTAGTATCCTTCTAAAGTTAACAAAATTCTTGTTGATCTTCTTCTTAATCAAGTCAAAAAATACTTCTCCCCAGTTCAACTATTTCTTATCCACTAGAGCACCCATCAAGCATAGCTGATACCTGGAGATGGTATCATAGGCTGAGTGCTTGGCCAACATAACTTTTCCTACAACATCAGCCAAAAATCTGTATTCCACAGATAAATTCTTTTTCAGCAGCTTGCTAGGGTTTGCATCAGAATGACCCATTCTATCAAGCATAGTAGAAAATTCTTCTCCAGACATCTCAGCAGAGTCCTCTCCAGAATTTAATCCAATAATCTCTGTCAGAATAGTAGGTGTCAGAGGTACCTAGGTTCCAAAAATTGTTCTAACAACTGTATTTTGATCCTGGTTGTGGGCAGTATATACCCATTCATTTATTTCATCAGCTGGCAATTTGATTCTGGTGGACATTATAGTAACTAGCTTTTGCTCCTTGAAAGGTTCTAGAATGTCTTGGAAAATTTGATCACTGGTATTGAAAGAGTCCATATCTATATCAAATCCTGCATCAAATTTCATGGCGGCCAGAACTGCAACTGAGACGGCCATCGTTTCCTGCAAAAATCAACAAACAAACGACCAAGTGTAGAGAAGTTTGGAGGGAAAGAGAATTTTTGCAGAAAGTATGAAAGCACAAGGGAGAACGACGGCCGAAAAAAGAGTTTTATATTAGGGTTCGACGCAGAAAAGGAAAGATCATTGAACTCAGTTCGACGATCGGGGCTCCTAAAGGAAACTGAAAGGTCATCAACATCGTCGAGCTCCGTTCGACGATATTGGAGAGCGTCGAGCTCCGTTCGACGATAGTTTCAGAAAGCAAAATCGTCGAGCTTCGTTCGACGATCGCTGACCTGGAGAGATAGTTGAGCACTATCTGAGAAGCGCTGAACTCTGGTCGACGATTTCGGAAAGCGTCGATCTCCGTTCGACAATCTGGGGGAAAATCGTCCAGCGCAGTTCAGAGACCAGAAACACTCTACACACTAGAAAAATCAAGATGTTTTCCTAGTCTTGGTCAATTTTTAGAGTTTTAAAATCTTGGAACTTATTTTAAACTTCCTCCATCTAACATTCCTAACTGATTTAGGAAGAAGGTATGTTTCTTTTTATCCAAGGGTTTGGTGAAAATATCTCCCCTTTGTAAATCAGTTGGGATATATTGAAGTTCAATTTTTTTTCTCAACATTATCCCTTAAAAAGTGATGCCTAATTTCTATGTGTTTTGTCCTACTATGGAGGACTGGATTTTGAGTTATAGAAATAGCATTGGTATTATCACAAATGATTTTATACTTCTCTAAGTTGTAGCCATAGTCTAGGAGTTGGTTTTGAATCCACAAGACTTGTGAACAACAACTACATGTAGCCATATATTCAGCTTTAGCAGTTGAAGTTGACACAGATGTTTGTTTCTTGCAAAACCAAGAGACAAGTCTGTCACCAAGAAACTGACAAGTTCCACTGGTGCTTTTTCTATCTATTCTGCATCCAGCATAATCAGCATCAGAAAATCTAGTTAAGTCAAATGCTGAATCTTTTGGATACCAGAGACCTAGATTTGGACAACTTTTTACATACCTGAGAATCCTTTTTACTAATGTTAGGTGTGACTCTCTAGGGTTCACTTGGAATCTAGCACATATGCATGTAGCAAACATTATGTCAGGTCTACTGGCTGTAAGGTACAATAAAGAGCCAATCATTGCTCTATATGTTGTCTGATCAACAGGTTTCCCATGTTCATCAGCATCCAATACAGCATTAGTGGACATAGGTGTTTTCATGCATGATGCTTCAGACATACCAAATTTTTTAACCAATTCTTTTGCATACTTGGTTTGAGAAATAAATATGCCTTCAGCATGTTGCTTGATTTGCAGTCCTAGAAAGAAGGATAGCTCACCCATGCTACACATTTCAAATTTGGAATGCATTAGATTGGAGAACCTTCTGCACAAATTTGAATCAGTATAACCAAAAATAATATCATCTACATAGATTTGTACTAGTAGGGTATGAGACTTATGAGTACTAATAAAAAGAGTTTGGTCTACTCTACCCCTTATAAACTCATTTTTCAGAAGGAAGCATGCTAGGGTCTCATACCATGCTCTAGAAGCTTGCTTGATACCATATAATGCTTTATTCAATTTAAAAACATAATCAAGATAAGTTGAAGGGATAAAACCTGGAGGTTGTCTAACATAGACTTCTTCTTTGATGTCTCCATTTAGAAAAGTACTCTTTACATCCATCTGGTATACTTTGAAGCATTTGTGTGCTGCATATGCTAAGAAGATTCTAATAGCCTCCAACCTTGCAACTGGTGCAAAGGTCTGGTCATAATCTATGCCTTCTTCTTGAGAGTACCCTTGAGCAACTAGCCTTGCCTTGTTCCTTACAATGACTCCGTGATCATCCAATTTGTTTCTGAATACCCACTTTGTTCCAACAATGGAGTGATCCTTAGGCCTTGGTACTAGTTCCCAAAATTTGTTCCTTTCAAATTAATGCAACTCTTCTTGCATTGCAATGATCTAGTGTGGATCTTGCTCAGCATCTTGAATGGACTGAGGTTCAATTTGAGAAAGGAAGCAAGTGTGCATCAGGTTTTGGTTGACCTGATTTCTGGTTTGCACACCAGCAGAGATGTCTCCAATCACTTGGGAAATTGGATGTTCTCTTGATGTTACTAAATCAACAGGGGGTGTTGATTGTTCACCAACCTGTGTTGTTGTTTCCTCTTGTGGTACAACAACTGGCTCTTCAAGGAGTTTCTCTTCATGATGTTGAATGTCTTCTTCATCTTCACTGCTTTCCTCTTTTTGAATGATTTGTAATCTGTCCAAGTCTTCAGCAAGAGAATGTACCTGCAAAGGTTCTATGGTAGAAGTATTCTTCTCCTTGAAAGACATGTTAGTTTCATCAAAAGATATGTGAACAGATTCTTCAATTTTAAGAGTTGATTTATTATAAACCCTATAAGCCTTACTGATCATGGAGTATCCCAGAAACACTCCTTCATCAGCTTTAGCTTGAAATTTTGTTAAATACTTCTTGTCATTATTGTGTATGTAACAAATACAACCAAAAATTCTAAAGTAATCTACTTTAGGTTTCTTCCCTTTGAGTAATTCATAGGGAGTCTTTCCCTTCAGTTTATGTATTAAACTTCTGTTCAGCACATAGCTGGAGGTGTTTACTGCCTCTGCCAAAAAAGATAGAGGAAGGTGAGCATCTGATAACAATGTAGTGGCAGATTCAATAAGGGTTCTATTTTTCCTTTCAGCTATCCCATTTTATTGAGGAGTTCAAGGAACTGAGAAAGTATGCTTGATCCCTTCACTCTGACAGAACTCTTGCATAAGAAGAGAATCAAACTCTATCCCATGATCACTTCTGATCAGGGCAATGTGAGTATTGAACTCAGTCTGTATGCATTTGAGAAACTCTGTCAAACACTTAAAGTTATCAGACTTCTTCCTCAGAAAGAACACCCATGTGAATCTAGAGAAGTCATCTACAACCACTAAAGTGTAAGATTTCCCTCCTAAGCTTTGTACTGTAATGGGTCCAAAAAGATCCATGTGCAACAGATACAAAATCCTAGGTGAATCACTCTTATTAATTGACTTGAAACTATTTTTAATTTGCTTGCCTAATTGACAAGCCCTACAAAGTTCTTCCTTCTTGTAGGGGCCAGAAGGTAGTCCTCTAAGAAGGTTGTCCTTGGATAGCCTAGCAATGGTTCTAAGGTTTATATGCCCTAGTATCTTATGCCATAATACATTAGTTCTACACATAGAATTAAACAGGCAAATGTCTACTTCTGTTGAAAGAAAGTCTACTAAATAAATGTTACCTTTCCTTTTACCTGTCAACACAGTTGTGTTGTCCTCTGATTGGATCCTGCATAAGGATTTGCTGAAAGTCACCTGGTAGCCTTCATCACATAACTGACTGATGCTGATCAAGTTGTGCTTCAGTCCTTCCACATAGGCTACTTTCTTGAATGTGACTGTGCCAATTTGAACTGCACCATATCCTTTTGTCAGTCCAAAGTTTGAGTCACCAAATATGACCTTGGGTACAAGCTTGGATTTAAAGGATGTGAGGTTATCCTTGTTTCCTGTCATGTGCTTTGAGCACCCACTATCCAAATACCATTGTTGGTTTGATGTTGGATAGGTCTTCACCTGCACATAAGCAATTTACTTGTTTTTGACCGAGTTTACCTTGGGCCTAGGTTGATAACCTTTAAATTCAGAAATAAATGACATCCCTGGTTGACTCTTATAACCTTCAGGATGATATCTCCTTGGAGGTATTATCCATTTAATATAAGGGTTAAGTCTGGATGAAGGATCCCTAGGATTTGAATTTGATTTACCCTTGAAGAAGTTTTCAAATCTCTGATCTCTGCTCGACGATCGTTGAGCTGTGTTCGACGATCTTGGGTCAGATCGCCGAGCTCCGTTCGACGGTCGACTGTGGCAGAGTTCAGGAATTAGAGATCGTCGACCTGAGTTCGACGATTTTGCCTAAGATCATCGATCTGCATTCGACGATCGTCAAGCTCCGTTCGACGATTTCTGTTGAACACTTGTTTTCTTGGGTAAGTCAGAATTTTTCCTAGCTATCTCTACAACTCCCTTCCCTTTATCAGAAATAAACTTAATTGGGGTTGTTAGAACTATAGGTTGGTTGGATGAAGCACCCAAGCCTAGTGTACTATTGAATCTAGAGTTCACTGTGCTTGTGATGTCCATTAGCTTGATGCTTCTCCCATTGAGGGATTCCTCAAGCTTCTTGGCCTCTAACAGCTCACTTTTCAGTGAATCTATCTGCTCCCTACAGCACTCCAACTCCTCAGACAGTTTGAGGTTTTCTGATTTTAAGGTACTATGTTCAGACAATTGATTTCTGAGAGAAATGATTTCCTTCTCAGATTTTAATAGGTCTAAACATAGTGCTTTAAATTCATACTTAAAGTCCTCAGAATTGAAATCAAAAGAGTCTATCACCTGGTCCTCTTCAAGTTGAGTCTCTGAGTCTGACTCTGAATCTTCTGCATCAGAATTGTGTTGTGAGGCATTGATAGCCATCATGCAGAATTCCTTCTCTTCAGCATCATCCTCATCATCACTTGAGCTGGAAGAAGTTTCTGATTCTTCTTCTGTCTCACTCCAAGATTCACCAACAAATCCCTTCCTTGTGTGTTTGTTCTTTCTTGAGAAGGGTTTTCCATTGTTGTTCTTCTTGAAGTTCTTGTCTTTTCTTCTTTCTCTCTTGTCCTTTCTATCCTTGTTTTTGTTCTCTGGACAGTCAGTCACAATGTGGCCTGGTTTCCTGCAAGCAAAGCAAATAATTTCTTTATTATTTGATTTATCATACCTTGGCTTGTCATGTTCTTTGTATGATCTCTTCCTGAAGTCCTTTCTGGCCATTTTGTAAAATCTTTTGGCCAGTAGACTAAGCAGCTCATCATTGCCTGGGATTTTGTCTTCAGGTTGATCTTCAGTGGCTTTGAAAGCTATTGACTTTTCCTTTCTTGTGGTTGGTGAGGCAGCCTTCTGCTCTTCTTCTCTATTTTTGATGAGCAGATCATAAGACTTGAGCTTGCCCAAGAGAGCTTCTGTGGTGATCTCATTGAGACTTCTGGCATCCATGATTGGCCAGATCCTTGAGTCCTAAGTGCTTGGGAAACACATTAGGATTTTATCATTTAGCTCAGTCAATGATATCTCCTTATCCAAAGTTTTCAGCTCATTGACTATAAGACTGAGTCTGTTGTACATATCTCTTACTGACTCAGCTTCTCCTTTCTTGAAGTTCTCATATTGGATTATGAGGTGAGATCTTCTGTCCTTTCTTTCATTAGCAGATCCTGAGACTATTTCAGATAGCTTGTCCCAGATCTCCTTTGCTGAGTTGCATTCAGCTACATTTTGGAAAATCTCATCAGACATAGTCTAGGCTAAGATATTCATAGCCTTTGCATCTGCTACTTTCCATTTCTTGATGTCAGCATCTGTTCCTGAGAGAGGTGGAACAACACTTGTACTTGTGTTCTCTGGAGGTCTTGGACACACTGTCAAAACAGAATTAAAAATGTCCTCATCAATAGAATTCATGTAGAGTCTAATCCTTGCCTTCCAAAGTGCAAACTTGGATAGATTGCACACTGGAGGTCTGGTGCTAGCATAATCTTTGTTTTGGGTCATGTTTTGTGAGGAAATAATTCTAATAACAAAATCTACAACAAGAAGATCTAACTATAGGAATCTTTGGGTTCAGGTGTTAGCCTATGCAACCACTGAGATGTGGTATTTTTAACCAACCTCCCTCTGATACCAATTGAAGGATCAAGCGCATACCCAACTGCACCAAAAGCCCAGACTGTTGGAGAGGGCGCTACTTAATTTCTTAAATAAGTAGCAAAGCGCCACGGGTCAATTGAAGGAACGCCGGACCCAACAATCCCCCCCGGCGTCCAACACAAACCGTCGGCTCAGAGGTGGAGTTACCACATGGCCCACGTGGCTCAGAGGTGGGGTTACCACATGGCCCACGTGGCTCAGAGGTGGGGTTACCACATGGCCCACATGACTCAGAGGTGGGGTTAACACATGTCCACGGTTGCACGGCTCAGAGGTGGGGTTACCACATGTCCACGGTTTCCTGACCCACCGGACCCACACAGGTAGAAGGGAAAAATCAGGATTTAATAGCGCCCCCCAGGTCTTGAACCCGTAACCTCCCTCTGAAACCAATTGAAGGATCAAGCGCATACCCAACTGCACCAAAAGCCCGGACTGTTGGAGAGGGCGCTACTTAATTTCTTAAATAAGTAGCAAAGCGCCACGGGTCAAGTGAAGGAACGCCGAACCCAACACCACTGCTGCGGGTTGACCCTAGACTGCAGTTACCGATAACCACCAAACCGATGCTGGGGATAACGACCAGACTGCTACTGCGGATAACCACCAAACCTCTACTGTGGATAGCCTCCATACCACTGCTGTGGATAATCTTCAGACCACTGTGCGGAGAGCCACCAGACCACAGCCGCATATCACCAACAAGTTCAAAGATCTTACAACATAGATCCCTTAGGATATCTCAGACTCCTCCAAGTCCAACCTTAGGCCCCAAGGCCCTACCACTCAGAATAAATGAAACTCCTATAGCTCAGTGATTCACTGATCACCTATCTCAGACTTAATTAATGTCCAACACTAAGGCTAGGAGGATAGCCCTACTCTCATATCCACCACTGGATCCTACCTCAGAGAATAAATCTCTTACCGCAGGCACATAGGACCTACCTCAGATCCATAGAAGGATCCTGCACCGCATCCTTTATATTTCAGGCTTATAATTCAGATCTAGAAAGTTCCTACAAAGTTAAATGAGTAGTTTTGTTGTTGTTGACTCTGACCAGTGAATGTGTTCTCTGAGCCTGCTTGCTGAACTTAGAAAACTCAGCTCTATCTTATTCATAGCACCAGGAATGGGTATTCAAGGTTGTTCTGCTAGTGCTGAGAAGTAAATACAGAGTATTGTTTCTTCTTACTCTGAAAGAGAGCTTTCTGACCTTGGTGTTGAAAGTTAATTTGATCTTCAGTGAAATATTTCTTCAAAAACAACCTCTGTCTATGATTCATAGACAAAATATAGAGCAAGTTCTTGGTAAGCTTCAACTTTTTTTGAAAGGAAGAAGATGACTGGAAAAACTTTGTCACCAAAAACTGCTTTCTTCTTTCTCGGAACACTTCTTTTATATTACGCCGTTCAACAGCTCTATGCACAGCGTGAACCACCGGAATGGGCAACTGCGTCACAACCCACATTTTCTCTTAATTTAAGTGTATATCAGTGTAAGAAAAAACACGTGTCGTGATGCCATGTCATGTAGGGGATAATTACAGACGCTCAGGTAAGACTCCAATTCTATATTTTATATGAAATTCATAAGTATTTATGAAGAAAATCCAGTTAAGTTAAATTAATTAGCTGTACCCTTGTATCAGTGGATCACTATTCCACAAGTAAAGACATAATTATACGCTGAGGAAAAAAGATTGTTTATAATGATTAACACCCTACATGAGCATAAACATCCCAAAGGACAACTCATGAAATGCATACCTCAAGTTTTTAATACAAGTATAAAAATAGTTTGTACAGTAATTAAAATATGGTGACATTAGCTTTAAAAGATGACATGAATGTGGTAATAACAATGATACTTTTATACTTTTAAAATATCTAACATGCAACCTATCATAAAATATCCCAAAGAGCAAGTAGGAACCAATAAATCCCACAAAAGTGACGTAGCAGCTAGCAAGTACTTAACATTAAACAAAATCATGTGGGCGTCAACAACCTGACACGAATCCACCAAAACAATGTATGTTTGAACTAAAGGAAAAGTAAACAACAACTACCTCACAACCGGCGAGGAATAAACATATACAGAACAACAACCTAAATCCAAAACTCTTAGCCGCTCAACTAGCTATTGCTTCAATCCTAAGGCATTCCAAAGAAAAGAATATCTCAGTAAAAATTTACAAGTGGTGGTAGGAAGGTCAGTAAAAGCAATAAACAAGGAGGCAAAAGGGTTACCAACCCCAAATCCAAGATTAGCTGACAATACCTCAAACAAATTAGGAAATAAAAATCGTGGTAAACGATAAACTTACCAAGTCCAAGGGTAAGGTACTTGCACCAGGTGAAATAAAGAACTAAGCTTTATAAGATGTATATATAAGTAAGTATATAAAAGTAAGAAATAGGACGGCTCAATATAGTGATCAACCACTCCGACATAAACCAATAGCTGTGGGGGGAGGCACCTCCGCCGACACACCCACAATAAACTTCACAAGGGCCCAAGGAAAGGACGTCTTATATCTTAACAATCCCAAACTGGGGAAAAACTGGCACCTATAGGGGGAGACACCTCCACCAGCACACCCACAGTCATAAACCCATCAGGGTCAAAAGATCTGCCAAAATACCGGCAATCATAGCCAAGACCTGTGGGCGGAGACAACTCCACCAGCATACCCACAGTCATAAACCAAACATTGGACTTCTCCCATAATAAATGCAGGAATAAATCCCCCCCCCAAAATTGTCCTAAGACCAAATTTGATGAAAATAATAGGCACTAGACTAATTTTATTTAACAAAACTAGCCTACTGGTGATATATCATGAATCATTAAAAAAAACTAAGTCCAAAGAAAAGAATCAAGTATACTCGACGCCGCATCGAGTGCAATCCACGCTCTCGACGCCAACCAGAAAACAGGATGACGTTAAGTGTATTCAGCTCACTCAACGCTGAGTTGAGTGTATAAAACTCACTCAATGTCATTATACTTGGACAAAATTTTACAAGATGGCGTTGAGTGTATTCAGCTCACTCAACACCGTGTTGAGTGTATAACACTCAATGCTTTTATACTTAGATTTCCCAAAACTAAATGGTGGAGTTCAGTGTATTCAGCACACTTGTAACGCCCCCGGTTTTCTGTGTTTTGTTTGATCATTGTTTGGCGTTACGATGACACGTTTCTGGCCTTTTGCCGTTGTTAGAGCGTGGTCTTAGCTCTTTAGATTCCTTGAGTGGCCTATTTGTAGCCTGTTTGCAGGATTCCCCAGCTAGCTGGAGTCTGTTTTGGTGACTCGGCTGAGCCTCTTAGGGAATGCTTGTACTTTGTCTTGGGAGGTGTTAGCCCGAGTGTTTGATCGTCGGATGTTGTTTTCGACTTCGCCGTTGTTTTCGTAGCTTGGGTGTTTAGCTACGGTGCGAGTTATGTCGAAATCCGAGATCGTTTGTTTTTGCGTCGTTTCGATGTTTACTTGTTAGCTAGTAGCAGTAGCTTTTGTTGTGCATGGCCTTGAGTGGCCGAGCTTGGTAGTGCTAGTGCCCAGTTTTTAGGCTAAGTGTTTAGCTATTTTCATTTCATGTATATATATATGTTTAGATAACTAGCTGATTGGTTGCTTGTGCTTATTATTTTATTAGCTAGTGGGATGTGTCTTTGTCGGTGTGTCGACACCATAATGTTGTCTGGTGTCGACACATTGTGTCGATACCGCTGTGTTGTCTGGTGTCGACACATTGTGTCGACACCGCTGTGCCGTCTGGTGTCGACACATTGTGTTGAAACCGCCGTGCTGTCTGGTGTCGACACATTATGTCGACACTGCCGTGCTGTCTGGTGTCGACACATTGTGTCGACACCGCTGTGTCATCTGGTGTCGACACATTATGTCGACACCGTTGTGCGTCTGGTGTCGACACATTGTGTCGACACTATTGTGTCGACCTTAGACTCGGGTGTTGCTATATATAGGACCGTCTGTTCTCTCCACGTTTCTCCTTTTCCCGAGCTGCTGCTAGCTTCCAGCGGGTTGTGCGGGAGGCGGAGGCACTGGAGCTTTGGCCAGCATTTTCGGGAGGATTTTAGCTCAGTTTCCTCGTATGTTTGTAGATTTATCTTGATCTCGTCTGGATCTTTCTTCCTAGGTAAGTTATGCTTGTTCTAGGGCTGTTTCTAGGAGTTAGTGTTTTCGGTTTTGCCTCTTCTTCTCTTAAGCCCTATTTTTGACTCGTAGGTGGCCGATCTTGCCGCCAAAGCCAGATTTCTTGTTGCAGCTGCTGCATCTTGGCGGTGAGGCAAGTGGCTCCTTACCCTTGCCAATTTGACCTCTATTTTACTTTGTTAATTTGTCGTAATTAGCTCTATTTTGCCTCTAAGAGCTAGTGCAGCAGTGCTTGTTTATTTCAGCCATGTCCGGTTTAGGTTGTCTAAGAATTTGGCTAATCTCTCCTTCTTTATTCTCGGTTTGATGTCCAGTTGGTAGCTGGAGGTAGGGTATGGCTATATTTAGCTGTAGTGTAAGTCAGATAGCTGTTGTGGCAGGGTAGAAAGGGTAGAAGAGAGAGTTGGAATTAAATTTCCAACTCTCTATTTACAAGCGTTGAGGTTTTAGCTTTTAGGCAGAGGTTTGAACTTAGGCAGAGGTTTTAGAGTTGGAATTAAATTTCCAACTCTCTGTTTCCAAGCGTTGAGTGAGTGGACCTCACTCAACGCCTTGACTGTTAGGCTTTTTGGCATGGAGTGTGGTGAACTCACTCAACGCCGAAGTTAGTTTCTACGGCTAAGTAGAAAGCGTTGATAGCGTTGAGTCAGTCGAGCTCACTCAACGCCGTCATCCAGCGATGGTTTTGCAGCTAAGTCATTTGGCATTGAGTGTGTGGAGCTCACTCAATGCCGCGTCGAGTGGACTCGACGCTTTTGCCTTAGGTTGGTGTGCTTCCTTAGGATTGTTAGTGGATCTTCTCCATATGTGGGGGGTGTTTTGTGTTCGGCTAGTTCCTTGGCATGCCGACTCTAGGGTTGTGGCAGGTGGTGGAGTTTTGGTCCCTCTGGAGGGGTGGTTTTATGTGGGGAGCTGTGGCCACCACCTTTATTTGCCCCGGCTTGGGCTGGTGTGTTGGACCATAGGGCTGCCACTATTTGACCCCTTAGCCCTTTTTGGATCTGGTTTTGGTTATGTACTCAGATCCATGTTTTGACCCCTGTCATTAACCCACAAAGTTAGGACTGTTAGCTCCTTTCCTTGCTTATGGCTTTTTCTTTGGTACATGTTATATGCCCTGTTGCTGCTGCAGGTTCTTTTCTTTTGTAGAACATGTTGCTATTGTACTCACACTTGGTGTGTTTTCTTTTACTGTTCTTTAGACAGTGTTCTTTTCTTATTATCCTGCTTTTCTTCTCCTGATAGCATTTATTGTTGCCTGGTGGTAAACCCTTCTTTACCTGTTCTTAAAGATAATGCTCTATTTATTTTGACTATATTCTTGCTGAGGTGTTCTTTCCTTGAATGCCTCAGGTCCAGGTTGTAGCCGGTTGAGCAGCTAGATCGTTTGGTTGGTTTTGCTGATAGCCTCCTGGGTAGCTGAGGTTGCCGATCTTCATCCTTGTGAGGTAGTTATTTTCCTTTCTGTATAGACGTGCATACTCAGCAGTGGGTTCGTGTCAGGTTGTTGACGCCCACTGGTGGCTTTCTTATGATGCTGGGTATGAACTAAAACTGCTACTTTTGTCTATTGTTGGTTGTTTACTTGTCTTCTGGGAAGGATTTATGCTAGGTTGCATGTTAGGTATTTTAAACACTAAATTATTACTACAAGTATCTCATGCACATCATGTTTATAAAACTAAAGCACTATTTTTCCTTAAGCGTAAATAATATCCTTTTTATATATTCTATACTAACCTTATAGTCGTGCATACCATGGGTCGTCCCTCGGGGACGCTTATGCTCATTTAGGATGTCAAAATAACTTAATTAAAGTATTTTCCGCTGCGAATAAATATATATTTTTAATCATGTACTAGCTGATCCACTGTGCCGAGGGATACGACCATTAAATATAACTGGTTTTATTTCACATTAAACTATGAATATTCCTTAAAAATCTAAAGTCTGGAGTTTTTCCTGAATGTGTGCAGTTATCCCCTGCACGACGTGACATCACGACACATATTTTCTCTTGCTCTGATATGATTTTATTATTGAGAAAATGCGGGTCATGACAACATTCAACGCCACGTTGAGTGTATTCAACACACTCAATGCTTTTAACTTACAATTTAAATTTTAACCAATGGAATTGTGTGTATTCAACACACTCAATGCTGCGTTGAGTGTAGTCAACCCACTCAACGCTTTTGCAATTAAGCTCAAAATAAAACGATGGCGTTGATTGTATTCAACACACTCAACGGCACGTTGAGTGTATTCAACACACTCAATGCTTTTACACTTGGACTCCAGAATAAACCGATGGCCCTGAGTGTATTCAACACACTCAATGCTTTTACACGTTGACTGTAGTATGCACACTCAATGCTTCAGATTTAAACGATGACGTTGAGTTTATTCAGCACATTCAACTCCACGTTGAGTGTATAGAGCACACTCAACGCTTTTACCTTAGACTCTAAATTTAAAGGATGGCGTTGAGTGTATTCAGCTCACTCAATGTCGCATTGAGTGTATAGAGCACACTCAACGCTTTTGACTTAACCTATGAAAATATTCGTTGACGTTGAGTGCATTCAGCACACTCAACACCGCGTTGAGTGTATAGGGCACACTCAACGCTTTTACACTTAGCCGCACAACCACTCAACGCCACTCAATGTCAGGACCCAGAAAGATGGCAGAAAAGCTAACAAACCTAAATAGAGGTTAATAGACTTATTATAGCTATCTCTTTTTAATTTTTTTGGCCACAACTAAACCTAGATTAATACCAAGTTAACAGCTAAGCCCAACACAAGAAAATAATTCTATTGTAATAGCAATAGGGTTTCTCCCTCGCCAAGACTACCGGTTCACTGCTATGCTAAGTACCATACGGCCTACATGAACAAAATACATCAAGTTAAAAGTTTGGCAAGGGTGTAAATCACCACTTGCCTCAAGATCTATAACAAACAAGGTTTGACAAGGAGGAAATCCTGTTCAAATCCCAATTTCTGTACAAGGAGGAAATAAAATCAATAAAACAGTAGAATCAAGAACAAGCAAGGGGGGAAAACCACCACTTGCCTCAAACCTTGCCGAACTTTGGCAACACCAGCACTCCTCCTCACGAATCTGGCTGGAAGAACACCTAAGCAGTAAAACCAGAAACTTTTTGAGAGGTTGGAAGGTCAAAATCGCAACCTAAAGCTCGAAAAATCCACGAAACGGGAAAACTTGCCATTGAAACATAGATCTAGGTGAGAGCTATCCGGATCTACTCTCCGACGATGATTTCGTACATCGGAGCTCCTATTATCGACGACAGAAGGCTCTCTAAAGACAACCTCTTTCTCTCTAACGCAAACAGGCCATCGATTTCATGAAGGAGACGATGAATAAGGTTTCCGTCTTATCGCTAGGCTATTTATACTTATAGATATAAGTATTATACTAATAATTTATCGTTATTTAATCGTCCAAATGACTCAAAATTCGTACCAACACGGATTTCAATGAAAATTACACCGTAGCTAAATGTCGACGCTACAAATCCAATGGTGAAGTCGGAATTAAAATTCGACAAACCAAACTCAAGCAAAAATCTCCCGAAGTCAAAATATCATCATTCCCAAAAAGGCGTCACCGTGTTCCAAAATGAACCCCGACTCGCAAGGGAATATCAAAACATAGGAGAAATTAGCCAAGACATTACTCCTAAACCAAAACCTCAGATACCAACGAGCAAAAATCACGCTCCTACAACGGTAACCACCAACTAAGGGTCAACGCAATGCCCTGACGTCAAGTTTACGCCAATAAAAAAATTAAATTAAACATCAAAAAAATCAGGGGCATTACAACCACTCCCCTAAAAAGAAGTTTCATCCCGAAACTTTACGCACAAAAGATTCCACTATAAAAGGAATATAATCAAAGATTATAGAAGGGAAATACACACCGTAAGAAACTAGGAGAACATATGAGGATGAGCCTTCCTCATAGCTGACTCCAACTCCCAAGTGGAGCTTTGCATGTCTTGGTTTCGCCACAAAACTTTAGCCATTGATATGGTTTTCCTCCACAACACTCGATCTTGAGTATCCAGAATGCGGACAGGTAACTCAATATAGGAAAGATTAGGATCCAACTGGGCACATCATCAAGAATCTGCCGGTCGATGAGCACACATTTCCGCAACTGGCTCACGTGAAACATGTCGTGCACACCAAGAAAATTTGCCGGCAAATCCAGCCTATAAGCTGATACATTAATATGCTCAACAACATTAAAAGATCTCACATACCTCGGGTCCAACTTATGATTCTTTCCAATCTGTTAATGTTATACATTGGGGAAAGCTTCAGAAAAACTAGGCCCCCAACTGCAAACTTCAGATCACTCCTTCGACGATTAGCGTTCTTCTCATAACGCTCCTGAGCTATACAGAGGTTTTCTATGATATGATTCACAAAAATATCTATGTCTTCAAACGCTTCAGGACCCAGCAACGGTCTCTCACCAACCTTGGCCCAAAATAAGGGAGTTCTACAACGTCTCCCATACAAGGCCTCAAACGGGGCCATCTTCAAGCTCTCTTGATAGCTATTATTATAAGAAAACTCCATCAATCTGAGTCGCTCATCCCACGCCTCTCCGCGGTCCAAAATATAACATCTGATCATGTCCTCCATTATCTTATTTACTCTCTCCGTTTGACCATTAGTCTGCGGATGATAAGTGGTGGAGTACCTCAAATCGGTACCCAACCCTTCCTGTAAGATTTTCCAAAAGCGAGACAAAAATCTGGAGTCTCGATCTGACACAATACTAATAGGCACTCCATGTAGCCTAATAACCTCATCCGGGTACAACTCTGCTATCTTCTTCATGGAGTAGCCTATCTTGAAATGCATGAAGTGGGCACACTTCGTCAGTCTATCAACAATAACCCAAACCGAATCATGCCCTCAGGAAGATCTCGGTAATCCGGTAATGAAGTCCATGGAAATACTCTCCCATTTCCAGCTTGGAATATACAAAGGCATCAAGTTACCTCCTGGCCTTCTATGACCGGACTTTACTCACTTGCAAGTAAAGCACTCAGATACAAACTTGGCTATATCACCCTTCATTCCAAACCAATAGGCAATCTGCTTTAGGTCTTGATACATCTTTGTAGAACCGGGGTGGTAAGCAACACTAAAACCGTGTGCCTCACTGCACAACTTAAATCAAATGTTCTCGACAGCAGGGATACAAAATCTATCGCGGTACTTCAAAGTACCCGCATCATCAATGGAAAAGTCTGGTAACTCTCCTCTCTCTGTTCTAAGATAAAGGTGCAGTAAGTCCGGATCATCCTTCCGATGTAGCATCGTAAGTGTGACCCAAGAAGGTTCTGCTACAACCAAACTGCTCGACGAGTCACAACTTCTAATTGAAATATTCATCAAGAGAAATTCTTCAACCAGGGAATCCACAGAAGGATTAAAGATTTTAGCTATCTTTATACTCAAGGCATCAACTACCACGTTAGCTTAGCACAGATGGTACTGAATCTCAACATCATAGTCTGCAACATACTCCAACCATCTCCACTGGCATAAATTCAACTCCTTTTAAGTGAACATATACTTCAAACTTTTTATGATCTGTGTAAATCTTACACAATGCGCCGTATAATAGGTGTCTCCACAGCTTCAGGGCATAAATCACAGCTACGAACTCTAAATCATGCGTAGGGTTATTCCTTTCGTGAATCTTTAACTGCCTCGACCCATACGTTATTACTTTGTCCTCTTGCATCAACACGCAAACAAGTCTCACGTGTGATGCGTCCACGTAAACAACATACTCTATTCCTTCAGTAGACAAGGCCAAAATCAGAGCAGTGCATAATCTCCTCTTCAATTCTAGAAAAGCTTCCTTGCACTTATCACTACATATAAAAGCTGCGTTCTTATGCGTCTGTTTAGTCAATGGCGCAGACAACGTAGAGAAACCCTCAACAAACCTCCTATAATAACCAACTAGCCCTAGGAAGATCCTTATCTCTTTGGGAGTGGCAGGCCTATTCCAATCCATAACAGCAGTTATCTTCTCTAGGTCAACAGAAATACCATCCTTATTAACCACATGACCCAGAAAAGAAACCCGAGGAAGTCAAAACTCGCACTTACTTAGCTTGACATACAATTTATGCTCCCTTAAGATAGACAAAACTAGATGCAAGTGTTGTGTATGCTCTTCAGCACTGCGGGAGTAAACCGAAACATCATCTATAAACACGACCACAAAACGGTCAAGAAAAATCCTTGAACACTCTGTTCATCATATCCATAAAGGCAGAGGGTGCATTGGTCAAACCAAAAGACATCACGAAGAACTCAAAATGTCCGTACCGAGAATGAAAAGCGGTCCCTGGAATATCCGTCTCACAAATCCATAACTACTGGTTGCCTGAACGAAGGTCAATCTTCGAAAACACAGAGCTACCATGCAATTGATCAAATAAATCATCAATTCTTGGCAAGGGATACCTGTTCTTAATAGTCACCTTGTTCAGTTCTCTATAATCAATGCACAGCCTCATTGGTCCATCCTTTTTCTTTACAAACAAAACAGGAGCACCCCAAGGCGAAGAACTCGGCCGAATAAAACCATTCAGAAGAAACTCATCCAACTGGGTACGTAACTCCTCCAGCTCACGCGGGGCCATGCGATACGACTCCTTAGCAATAAGACGGGTACCCGGCTCCAAATCTATGACGAACTCCACATCTCTCTCAGGTGGAAGACCAGAAAGATTATCAGGAAATACATTAGGAAACACACGCACCACAAGGATCTCCTCTAAATGCGGCAAAACAACTTTGGTTTCCAAAACTGAAACCAAACAAGCAAAACAGTCTGAATCTAAATGCTTTCGAGCACATACCGCAGAAATAACCGCAGAACTCTGGCGCGAATAGCCATAAACACTCCTAGGTTAGCTGTTGTCCTTCTTGAAGTCTAAACGCTTGACTTTGCACTAGATAACCACATCGTATTTGGACAACCAGTCCATGCCCAAGATCACATCAAAATTCTTCAGGTCTATTACCTTCAAATCAGCAAATGCTAGGAAATCGCTTAGCAAAATTGGATAACTCGGGATACCCTGGTCCCACACCACCGAATCACCGGAGGGAAACTTGACTTGAAACTTGACTTGATCAAGAGTCAAACGATGATGCTCAACAATGGCCCTAGCCACAAACGAGTGGGTAGCACCGGAATCAAAGAGAACACATGCCCAACGATTCTTTACTTTAAATTTCCCTATAAAACACTTACATAACTAATCAAACTACATCGAAACTATAATTACGAGCTAAACAGAAACAAAAACAGGTTAGAAAATAACCTGAAATCACTTGGGTAGATGTCTGGGATTCCTCCAGAGACACCACGTTCAGCTTTCCCTTTCCCTTATCCAATCGCTGCGGCAACGACAAAGCTTGTAGTGGAACTGGTTGCAGCGTGGGCTGAAGCTCAGGGCAATTTGGCTTTAGGTGGCCTTTCAGTCCACACTAGTAACACACTCTATCCTTGCTCCAACAATGTGCAGTCTTGTGCGTCATTCTCTTGCATATGGTAAATTCCAGATCTTCTTTTGGAGCGCCTTGAATAGCATGCACATGCTCCTTCTTCTGGGCTCCTATTCTTTTGAAACATTTCTCAAACGGGTGGCCTGGTCGGCCACAAAAACTGCATATCTCCTTGCATCTCTTTCTCGAAGCAGAACCTGATCCCCGGGGCTTCTTTCCCTCATCAGACTTCCATTTTTCTTTTCTCATTTGCATTCCTCAATTCTTGGCATTGTCGATCACCTCGACCTTTAGAGCAGCTTCCACAACTTCAGCATATCTTTCAGATTCGTACACACTAGACAGCTGCTGGATGTCATTCTGAGGACAACCCAGAAAATGTTTAACTCGGCTAGACTCTGAGGATACCATATTAGGGGCAAACCGGCTCAGCTTACTAAATTCTACCTCATACTCACTCATTGTGAGCTGCCTCTGCTTCAGGTGTAGAAAATTGTTCATTAAGCGGTCCAACTAGACCGATGGTAGAAACTTTCTCAGCAATAGCTCCTTGAAGGCTTCCTATGAACAACCATCCTTCAAGTTTTCCTTTTCTCTCATCTATCAACTATTTGCAAGTCCCTTGAGCTAATAAGTAGCGACCATCACTCACTGGTTGGAAGAAACTCCAAAGTAAGAGAACATCTCCTCGATGACTATAATCCATCGTCCAAAGCCATCAAGTCTGTCGTACCATCATAGGTAGGGGTTCCCAGTTGCTGGAAGTGAGAAATAAAGTTCATCTCCTGTGGCAGCATAGCTGGGGGCACTAGAGGAGCAGGAACAGCCTGACCCATAGCAGGGTCCTGAACTCTAAGCAGCTGTCCAGACACAACAGTCAACAAGGCTTGGATCTGCGATTGTATCTCCAACATTTTCCTAGACAAAGCTTCGTTGCTCTGCCGCAATCCTTCTATTATGGCCTCATTCTGAGCTCCTGACGACTCACCCTCAGACTGGGGAGTCGACCTAGTCGTAGGACGTCTCGACATCCTAATATCATAATTAACAACTAATAAAAACATAGCTTACCGCTAGAACTACCAATCTTAGTTCAGACAATACATGTACAAATACTTTCTCAAGCTGCTAACTTGCTTTGAGATTTTCAATAATGATGTCTTGCCTAAACGTAGGATGATATACCATCATCCTACTGACTCATGTGCCTAAACCATGAATGCATGAATTTCTTATTTTTTTGACTCAAAACTATGTGTGTATATGTGCCATTATGTAAATCTTTAGCTTGACACGTTTGCAGATGTAATGTTATGTCATGTATGTTGTGTTATGTATTCTAAAAAAGGCCTTAATGCATGTTATGAGCAGCGTACATATGAAATGTTATACATCCCATACTACATAACATATCATGCAATGAAAAAAAAGAATATATGCTAATGGGCACCCATGTGATGGTGGTTATGCATCCCATACTACATAACCATCACAAGTTGCCACCTATGGTGGATCCATATACAAACACATATTATGCATCTCATACTTCATAATATGCCTCGTATACTTCTTATCATGCTATGAGTGTAGTGTTCATGCTTCCGTCAAGACGTACTGATGACACATCAGTGTGTGTATGAAATGACACTAGACAACTAACACTAGATAGAGATGGTTGCTCGACTAACTGTCAAACAACTAATCCCTCTGATACCAACTGTCACAACCCACATTTTCTATGAATTTAAGTGTATATCAGAGTAAGAGAAAACACATGTCGTGATGTCACGTCATGTAGGGGATAACTGCAGACGCCCAGACAAGACTCCAACTCTACATTTTATATGAAATTCATAAGTATTTATGAAGAAAAAGTTAAGTTAAATTAATTAGCCGTATCCCTCGGCTCAGTGGATCACTATTCCACAAGTAAAGCCATAATTATACGCTGCGGAAAAAAATAGTTTTTTACACTGATTAACACCACACATGAGCATAAACATCCCAAAGGACAACTCATGAAATGCATACCTTTATGTTTTTAATATAAGTATAGAAATAGTTTGTACACTAGTTAAAATATGATGACATTAGTTTTAAAAGATGACATGAATGTGGTAATAGCAATGGAATTTTTATACTTTTAAAATATCTAACATGTAACCTAACATAAAACCTCCCAAAAAGCAAGTAGGAACCAATAAATCCTACAAAAGTGACTTAGCAGCTAGCAAGTACTTAACATTAAACAAAATCATGTGGACGTCAAAAACCTGACACGAACCCACCAAAACAATGTATGTCTGAACTAAAGGAAAAGTAAACAACTACCTCACAACAAGTGAGAAATAGACAGCTGCAGAACACCAACCTATATCCAAAACTCTTAGCCGCTCAACTGGCTACTGCTCCAATCCTGAGGCATTCACAAGAAAAGAATACCTTAGTAAAATATACAAGTGGTGGTAGGAAGGTCAGTAAAAGCAATAAATAGGGAGGCAAAAGGGTTACCAATGCCAAATCCAAGATTAGCTGACAAAACCTCAAACAAATTAAGAAATAAAAATCATGGTAAATAATAAACTTACCAAGTCCAAGGGTAAGGTACTTTCACCAGGTACAATAAAAAACTAGGCTTCATAAGATGCATATACAAGTAAGTATATAAAATTAAGAAATAGGTCGGCTAAATATCAGTGAGCAACCTCTCCGGTATAATCAGGTACATGTGGGGGGAGACACGTCCGCCGACACACCGACAATAAACTTCACAAGGGCCCAAGGAAAGGAGGTCTTATATCTTAACAATCCCAAACTGGGGAAAAACTGACACTTGTGGGGGGAGAAACTTCCACCAGCACACCCACAGTCATAAACCCATCGGGGTTAAAAGATCTGCCAAAATATCGACAATCATAGCCAAGACCTGTGGGTGGAGACACCTCCACCAGCACACCCACATGCATAAACCAAACATTGGACTTCTTCCACAATAAATGCAGGAATAAATCCCCCCCCCCCCGAAAAACAAATTGGCCTAAGACCAAACTTGACGAAAGTAGCAGGCACTAGACTAATTTTATTTAGCAAAACTAGCCTACTGGTGATATACCATGAATAAGGAAAAAATAAAACTAAGCCCATAGAAAAGCATCGAGTATACTCGACGCCGCGTCAAGTGCAGTCCATGCTCTTAATGCCAGCCAGAAAATAGGATGGCATTGAGTGTATTCAGCTCACTCAATGTCGCATTGAGTGTATAACACTCACTCAATGGTTTTATACTTGGACAAAATTTTACAGGAAGGCGTTGAGTGTATTCAGCTCACTCAATGCCTTATTGAGTGTATAACACTCACGCAATGCTTTTATACTTAGATTTCCCAAAACTAAATGGTAGCGTTGAGTGTATTCATCACACACAACTCCGCATTGAGTGTAGTTAGCACACTCAACTATTTTAACTTAGAATTTAAATTTTAACTGAGGGTGTAGAGTGTATTCAACACACTCAACATTGTGTTGAGTGTAGTCAGTCCACCTAACGCTTTTACACTTAAGCTTAAAATAAAATGATGGCGTTGAGTGAATTCAACACAATAAATGCCGCATTGAGTTTATTCAACACACTCAATGCTTTTAAACTTGGACTCCAGAATAAGTCGATGGCGTTGAGTGTATTCAACACACTCAATATCGCGTTGAGTGTTGTAATGCCCCGAAACTCAAAAGAGCGACGGGAGGCATTTTGAGCCAAATTTGGAATTTGGTAGGGGGGACACAGCCTGAGACACGGGCGTATCCAAGGGCGTGTCAAGCTCATGTCGATGATCTGCCAGGGAAGTCGACATTTTCGCTCGACGATGTGTAGAGACAGGGAACACGACCTAGGACACGGGCGTGTCTAAGGCCATGTTGGGTGGTCGACAAATTGCGTTGAACGAAGTGTCGAGACAGTGAACACGGCGTGGAGCCTAGGCGTGTTCGGGTTTGACACGGGCGTGTCAAATAGGACACAGGCATGTCCAAGACCCGTGTGAGTCTCGGGTTGGTGTTGGTCCTGTGTTGATGGAGGTACACGCTCGGGAATATGGGCATGTACTGGTTGACACGGGCATGTCAGGTCAAACACGGGCGTGTCGGGTGCCCGTGTGCTTTTTGGGACGCGTCGGTTTCGACGGCGAATGGGGGACACGGCCCTAGACACGAGCGTGTCACAGGTCGTGTTCAGCCCATATTTTACTTTTCAGCTCCAGATCGTGGTCGTTCGTTTCTTTATTTTGGGATCCGACAGTTGGGGGTTGTTCCTACTGGGATATACCCGGGAATAGGGTTTCAAATCCCTCACTTCTTTCACATAAGTCACTTTCTAAATTCTAAGAGAGGGGAGAGAAAGGAAGAAGAAAGGAAGTTAAATCCGGTTGCCGGCGGAGTTTTGGAGCTCCAAATCGCGAGCCGACTTTGCATCTACGAAGGCAAAGAGATTGCGGTGCATTTCATCGGCATAGATTTCCATGGCGCCAAGGAAAAATGCTAGGGTAACGATTCTCTACTTGAGCATATGAAGCTCTCGTTTCCTTTGTATAGGAAGCCGCTCTCGCGAGTTTGCGGTGAGTTGAGGCATTCCTTTGGGTAGACATGAATAGTCCCCGTTGTGTATATGTAGAGTCCGTATTCGAGAACGGACATATGCATGATGTGTGAAGCCAACCCGGACAAGTTGGTCTGGATCGGTGATGTTGCATTGCATAAATGTCCGAAGAAGACTCCGTGCGAATGTTTATTTTTCAAGTTTTCTATGAGGTAGATTACAGTAGGGAACCTTGGGGATTAACCCCAAGGTGCACCCTGAAAACTGGGCAGATGCGTGATTCTACTAACATGGTGGCCTGGGAGCCAACTTGAACATAAGCGGGTTATGTGAAATGTGTAACAGAAACAGGACTCGGAGAAATTTGACCTGCGCATATGGCTTAAATTGTCGTTCCGATGTGAGCACGGGTTAGGCGGAACCGTACCCGTTCTATGTCATTCTTTTGGAGCCGTTGGCATAGATGAGGGTCTTAGGCGGTCTATGGCTTAAAATGACGTGACCAATGCCGGAAAGACAAAATGCTCATAGTATTGGCCATCAAAGTGGCGGTGGTGAGACCGAGGCGTCTATGGCTTGAACTGACGTGACGTTGACCAGTTCACTGAGAATGTGACCTGAGTGCACGGGGTATGTGGCTATGAGTATCTACGCCTGTGTTGTTGTGTTGTTTACACTATACTGCTGGATTATGCTAACAAAGTGCAGGGAAGGAGCATCGCCGCCCCGAGTTGGGAGCGGGATCGTTATAATTTGGTCAGCATAGCTGACCGTTGCCTTTGTTTGCCACCATGTTGTGGATTGTTGCTTGCAGGTGCTGCGGAGCCGAGTGCTAAATAGCGGGCTAAAGCCCAAGTTGCTGAGCTGGCCCTCGAAGGCCTAATTTTGAGTGTTTTCTATTATTCATGTATGGCCGGCCTGCGTGCCGAGGTTTGGAAAACATTGATATTCAAGCAAACTATTGTAAGGCCTTAAGGCCATTACTTATGTATTTGTACGATCATTCCTGTTGGCTTTGTAGTGGACATTCATGCTAGTAGCTGGGTTCTTTTATTTGCAACTATTAAAATTGCTTCCGCTAGAATGACTCTGTGTAGGACGTTGGTAATTGGTTGGATGGTTTCCATTGAGTAAACACACGGTCTGTCTGTGGTATATGGCGTCGAGCCTCGGCCGGACCTACTGCTATATGCTATGCGACGTATAGGGGGTGTTATAATTTTGTATTAGACTTCTGGTTTCGGTCAGTCTTAACTGAATTCGTGGGCGAATTCTTTTTAAGGGATGGTGAACACATGTGTGTGCATCATCGTTATAATAACAAAAGAACACATGAATTTCCACTTAGGAATGAAAATACACGTGGTTGAGGAACTTGCGTGTTCCTATAATTGCTGTTTGTAATTTTGTTTGGTCACTTAATGGTGTTTTATACAACTATAGGTGACTAGAAGCGGTGCTGGGTCGTCAGAATGCTGGGTTTCTGAGGCTTGTAGTGCACCAAACGATGCTCCTGCAACACCTCCATCGGCTGAAACCATACGATTGGTTGCCGCAGTAGTGTTTTCCATGATCAATGTGCAACCTGCAAGGCAAATGCTGCAGCCCGCTCCTACGATGGAGCATGTACCTCTTCCAGAGGTTGAGCTGAGAAGAGTGGAGCAGGTAGTAGTGGAGCCTTTGGTGCCGAGGCGAGCAACTGAAAGGAAGCTCAAGCACGTTATGAGCTTTAACCCTTCGGTATTCTTGGGGCTGGGAACCCCATCTCAGGCTGAAGACTGGCTCTCCCAAGTGAAGAGAGTCCTGCCAGCTACTGAAATGGAGGAGTGGCAGATGGCCACTATAGTTACGTTCCTTCTGGACGGTGATGCTAGGTTATGGTGGGAAGGCTTGTAGCTGCACCTCTTGAGGGGAAGGCAAGTTACAAATGTCTCGATGGAGGAGTTCTCGAGACTGTTCTTGGCTAGGTACCTCCCTCTGACTCAGAGGATTGCTTTGGAGAATGAGTTTCTGAAATTGGTGCAAGGAGAGAGTAGCGTGGATGAGTATCTCCACGAGTTTACTCGGTTGGGTCGGTATGCTGGCTCTATGTTCGCAGATGAGGAGCGTAAGACCAACCGTTTCTACAAAGGTCTGAGAGATGACTTGAGGCTACTACTCTTGGGGCCGATGACGCGGGGCTTCTTGACCATGGTCAACACTGCGCGCTCTTTGGAAAACGATATGAAGAATGTACAAGCAAAGAAAAGCCTTGGTGATAAGAAGTCCGAGTTCAAGGTGCCGACTACCTCAATGTCTGGGTACCGTAAGTTCTTTAAGAAGGCTAGGACTTCGGGTCCAGCTCCTTCTTCTGGTGCTTCTGGGGCGACTATGGGTCGGACCCCGGGTGTATGTTTTACTTGTGGGAAGCCGGGGCACTTTGCCCGTGACTGCTAGAGCGGATGTCCCAAGTCCGAAAGGAAGCCGGGAGTAACTTATGAAGAGAAGGGCAAGACGGTGGAGTCAACCGCATCCCATTATGCTCTGGATCAACCAAGAGTTTATAATCTTGGCCAATAAGAGGCCATCAAACAATCGGATGTGGTGACAGGTACGATTTAATTTATAGCAAGTCAAATTGTTTTATACTTGTTATGTGTGTGTTACCTTACCACTGCTTGTTTAGTATTTGTTTTAATTTGTGATAGTCCGGCAAGAGCACTCTTTGATACGGGAGCTTCACACTCCTTTTTGTTCGAAGGGTTCATATCGCGCATCGGAGTACCTTCTTCAGCGGCGAAGGACAAACTGGATGTACTGTTGCCCAATGGGTGTTCGATTTGTGCGGAGAGAATCTGTGCCGTTCAGATTCGTATTGGGAGTCAGGAGTTCCATTTACTAGCGTCGTTACTACCGCTGGTGGAGTTCAACGTAATATTTGGCATGGACTGACTCTCGAAGCAGCAAGCTTATATTGATTGCGGTCGCAAGGAAGTCAAGTTGGGAACAGGTCGGGAGATGACTTTTACAGGCTTGAAAGGGTTGAGCAAGACTTTAATGTCTGCTCTTCATGTGGTGAAGGCGGTTCGTGCCGGTGCAGAGCTGTTCTTTACACTAGTGGAGGTTGCAAAGCCTAAGCCTTTGTTGGATAGTATTTCAGTGGTAGCTGAGTACCCTGATGTGTTCCCTGGTGAGCTTACTAGAGCCCCGCCTCAACAGGAGATAGATTTCACGATTGAGCTAGTACCAGGTGCGAAACCTCTATCACGCTCTCCGTATCGACTAGCGCCTAAGGAGACGGCAGAGCTGAAGATGCAACTTCAAGAGTTGTTGGAGCAAGGTTATGTGTATCCAATTTCTTCTCCTTGGAGCGCACCGGTCCTCTTTGTAAAGAAGAAGGACAGAAGTTTGAGACTTTGTATTAATTACCGAGAACTGAACAAGTTGACGGAGAAGAACTAGTACCCGATCCCAAGGATTGACGATCTATTTGATCAGTTAGTCGGGTCGACGGTGTACTCAAAGTTGGATCTCAAGTCTGGATACTATCAGCTGAGGATAAGGGAGAGTGATATCCCCAAAACAGCTTTTAGTACGAGGTACGAGCATTACAAGTTTACGGTCATGCCATTTAGGCTGACAAATGCGCCGTTAGTGTTCATGGATTTGATGAACAGGACTTTCAGGGAGTACTTGGACGATTTTGTGATCGTCTTCATCGATGACATTTTGGTGTACTCGCAGAGTGAGGAAGATCACTTCAGGCATCTTCACTTGGTATTGGAGACGCTGAGGAGTAATCAATTGTACGCCAAGTTCTCGAAATGCGAGTTTTGGTTGTCCTTAGTGGCGTTCCTCGATCATATAGTCAGTGGAGAGGGGATTGCGGTAGATTTGGAGAAGATTGTTGCGACGCGAGAGTGGCCTGTGCTTGCTACAGTAGCGGAAGTACGGAGTTTTCTGGTGCTTGCCGGCTATTACAGGCGCTTCGTGGAGAACTTCTCGCGGTTAGCGTTACCTCTCACTACTTTGACTAGGAAAGTGCAGAAGTTCGTTTGGATGCCGGAGTGCGCACGAGCTTTTGAGGAGTTGAAGTGTCAGTTGACCACGACGCCTGTGCTAAGTTCGCCGAGTGGGACCGAAGGATTTGAAATCTACAGCGATGCTTCGGGCAGTGGTTTGGGTTGCGCGCTACTGCAGCATGGGAGCGTTATAGCGTATGGCTCGAGACTGCTGAAAGTGTTTGAGAGGAATTATCCGGTCCATGACTTGGAGTTAGCGACCGTGATTTTTGCCTTGAAGCTGTGGAGGCACTACTTGTATGGGGTAAGGGTCGATATCTATACCGACCATAAGAGCCTGAAATATTTGTTGGATCAGAAAGATCTGAACATGCGGCAGCATAGATGGATGGAGTTCCTGGGGGACTATACATTCAAGATCCACTACGTGCCTGGTAAAGGCAATGCGGTTGCAGATGCGTTGAGTCGCCGGGCCCCAGCTCAATCCAATTGGCTGTCGGTCCATGACGAGCGGTTGGTTCGGGAGTTGGAGGCGTTGGAGATCTCTTGCGTAGACAAGCAGTCGAGTGTTGAAGCGCTATTAAACTAGACGGAAGTTCAGTATGACCTGGCTGATCGGATTCGGTAGGCTTTGGATGTG
The DNA here is from genome assembly GCA_039583875.1 of Platanthera guangdongensis. Classification (NCBI taxonomy): domain Eukaryota; kingdom Viridiplantae; phylum Streptophyta; class Magnoliopsida; order Asparagales; family Orchidaceae; genus Platanthera; species Platanthera guangdongensis. The sequence continues at coordinate 61,696,611 of CM077166.1, read as the reverse complement.
GATAGCAGCATGAAGTAGCTCATGGTTGAGGCTCTGGATGGGTCAAATTCCCAATATGAGCTTGTGGATGGTTTGCTTTGGAAAACGAGCGTCTGTGCATCCCAAATGTGGGCACTTTGTGCGTGGAATTGTTGTACGAGGCACATCATACCAAGTACACGATTCACCAGGGGAGCACGAAGATGTACCGTGATGTGAAGAAATTGTTCTAGTGGCCAGGACTGAAGAAGGATGTGGCACTGTACGTGGCGAAGTGCCAGATGTGCGCCTTGGTGAAGGCGGAATGTCAAAAGCCGGGAGGATTCTTGAAGTCCTTGCCTATTTTGGAATGGAAGTTTGACGACATTACCATGGACTTTGTGCACGGGTTGCCAAGGTCGCAAAAGGGGAATGATGCCATTTGGGTGGTCGTAGATCGTCTAATGAAGGTGTCACACTTCATTCCGCATAGGAAGGATGATCCGGTTGAGAAATTGGCAAAGTTGTATGTAGACAATATTGTGCGGTTTCATGGTGTGCCCCGCAACATCGTGAGTGACCGAGATGGGTGGTTCACGTCCAATGATTGGAGGCTGGTGCAGCAGATGTTGGGAACAAAGCTGAGTTTTAGCACAGCCTTTCATCCGCAAACGGATGGGCAGACCGAGAGGGTCAATAGGATAATGGAAGACTTGCTCCACATGTGTGTCCTGGACTTCGGGAAATAGTGGGAAGACCACCTATAATTGGTGGAGTTCGCGTACAACAATAGCTACCAGGAAAGCATACAAATGGCACCCTTCAAGGCCCTTTATGGTAGAAGATGTCGCACGCCGTTGTCTTGGTTAGAAATGGGCTTGTCAAAGTTGTACAAGCGACAAGAGGTGGAAGATGCTACCTCTTTGGTGCGAACCATTCGGGAGAGGTTGCTAATCGCTCAGGACCTCCAGGCTAAGTACTATAATGCCAAGCACAGGAACGTGGAGTTCGCTGTTGGCGATTGGGTGTACTTGAAGATCAAGCCGTTCAAGGGTGTCTCGCGGGTGCGGCGCTTAAAGAAGCTAAGCCCGAGGTACCTTGGATTGTCTGAGGTTCTGGAGCGGATTGGTGAAACAGCGTATCATTTGAATCTATCAGTGGAGCTTAGTGTTCTTCATAATGTATTTCATATATCAGTGCTACGGAAGGCAGTATAAGAGCCTTCGCATATGATCGCGGTGGATCAAGTGCTGGTGGATAATGGGTTGACGACGAAGGTCAAGCTTGTACGAATTGAGGACTCGGAAGTCAAGCGGCTACGCAATAAAGAGTTCAGGATGGTCAAGGTCCGTTGGGACAATTGCGGTCGGGAAGAGCTCTCTTGGGAGCGAGAGCAGACCATGCTTGAAGAGTACCCGGAGTTGTTTCACTCAGGTACCGTTTAAGTTTTATGTTTCTTTCGTTTATGTAATTTCGAGGACGAAATTCTTTTAAGAGGGAGAGAGTTGTAATGCCCCGAAACTGAAAAGAGCGACGGGAGGCATTTTGGGCCAAATTTGGAATTTGGCAAGGGGCACACGGCCTGGGACACGGGCGTATCCATGGGCGTGTCGAGCTCGTGTCGACGATCTGTCAGGAAAGTCGAAATTTTTGCTCGACGATGTGTCGATATAGGGAATACGGCCTAGGACACGGGCGTGTCCAAGGCCGTGTCGGGTGGTCGACGAACTGCGCTCGACGAAGTGTTGAGACAGTGAACACAGCCTGGAGCCCATGCGTGTTCGGGTTTGACACGGGCATGCCAAATAGGAAACGGGCATGTCCATGGCCCGTGTGAGTCTCGGGTTGGTGTTGGTCCTGTGTTGATGGAGGAATACGCTCGGGAACACGGGCGTGTACTGGCTCACACGGGCGTGTCAGGTTGAACATGGGTATGTCGGGTGCCCGTGTGCTTTTTGGGGCTCGTTAGTTTCGACGACGAATGGGGGACACGGCCGTGGACACGGGCATGTCACAGGCCGTGTTCAACTTAGATTTTACTTTTCAGCTCCAGATCGTGGTCGTTGGTTTCTTTATTTTGGGATCCGATAGTTGGGAGTTATTCCTACTGTGATATACCCAGGAATAGGGTTTCAAATCCCTCAATTCTTTCACATAAGTCTCTTTCTAAAGTCTAGAGAGAGGGGAGAGTAAGGAAGAAGAAAGGAAGCTAAATCCAGTTGCCGGCGGAGTTTCGAAGCTCCAAATCGCGAGCCGACTTCGGATCTACGGAGGCAAAGAGATTGGGTGCTTTTCAACAGCATAGATTTCCATGGCGCCAAGGAAAAATGACAGGATAATGATTCTCTACTTGAGCATGTGAAGCTCTCGTTTCCTTTGCATAGGAAGCCCGCTCTCGCGAGTTTGCGGTGAGTTGAGACATTCCTTCAGTTAGACATGAATAGTCCCTGTTGTGTACATGTAGAGTCCGTATTCGAGAACGGACATAGGCATGATGTGTGAAGCTTACCCAGACAAGTTGGTCTGGATCGGTGATGTTGGATTGCATAAATGGCCGGAGAAGACTCCGTGCGAATATTTATTTTTCGGGTTTTCTACGAGGTAGATTGCAACAGGGAACCTTGGGGATTAACCCCAAGGTGCACCCAGAAAACTGGGCAGATGCGTGATTCTATCAACATGGTGGCCTGGGAGCCAACTTGAACATAACCGGGTTATGTGAAGTGTGTAACGGAATCGGGACTCGAAGAAGTTTGACCCGCGCATATGGCTTAAATTGTCGTTGCGATGTGAGCATGGGTTAGGCGAAACTGAACTCGTTCTATGTAATTCGGTTGGAGCCGTTGGCATAGATGAGGGTCTTAGGCGGTCTATGGCTTAAAATGACATGACCAATACCGGAAAGGCAAAATGCTCATAGGATTGGCCGTCAAAGTGGCGGTGGTGAGACCGAGGCGTTTATGGCTTGAACTGACGTGACGTTGACCGGTTCACCGAGAATGTGCCCTGAGTGCACGGGGTGTGTGACCGTGAGTGCCTACGCATGTGTTGTTGTATTGTTTACACTATACAGCTGGATTATGCTAACAAAGTGCAGGGAAGGAGCATCGCCGCCCCGAGTTGGGGGCGGTATCGTTATAATTTGGTCAGTATAGCTGACCGTTGCCTTTGTTTGCCACTGTGTGGTGGATTGTTGCTTGCAGGTGCTGCGGAGCCGAGTGCTAAATAGCGGGCTAAAGCCCAAGTTGCTGAGCCGACCCTCGAAGGCCTAATTTTGAGTTTTTTTCTGTTATTCATGTATGGCCGGCCTGCATGCCGAGGTTTGGAAAACATTGATATTCAAGCAAACTATTATAAGGACTTAAGTCCAGTACTTGTGTATTTGTACGATCAATCCTGTTGGCTTTGTAGTGGACATTCATGCTAGTAGCTGTGTTCTTTTATTTGTAACTATTAAAATTACTTTCGCTAGAATGATTTTGTGTTAGACGTTGGTAATTGGTTGGATGTTTTCCATTGAGTAACCAGCTGGTCTGTATGTGGTATATGGCATCGGGCCCCGGCCAGACCTACTGTTATATGCTATGCGACGGATAGGGGGTGTTACAAGTGTAGTCAGCACACTCAATGCTTTTAACTTGGCTTTAGATTTAAACGATGGCGTTTAGTGTATTCATCACACTCAATGCCGCGTTGAGTGTATAGAGCACACTCAACGCTTTTTTACTTAGACTCTAAATTGAATGGATGGCATTGAGTGTATTCAGCTCACTCAATACCGCATTGAGTGTATAGAGCACACTCAATGCTTTTGACTTAGCCTACGAAAATATTCGATGGCGTTGAGTGCATTCAGCACACTCAGTGCCGCATTGAGTATATAGGGCACACTCAACGCTTTTACACTGAGCCGCAGAACCACTCAACTCCAGGACCAAGAAAGCTGGCAGAAAAGCTATCATACCTAAACAGGGGTTAAAATACTTATTCTAGCTATCTCTTTTTAATTTTTTTTGCTACAACTAAACCTAGATTAAGACCAAGTTACCAGCTAAGCCCAACAAAGGAAAAGAATTCTCTTGTAATAGAAATAGGGTTTCTCCCTCACTAAGACAACCTGTTCACTGCTACGCTATGTACCATACGGCCTACAAGAATAGAATACAACAAGTTAAAAGTTTGGCAAGGGTGTAAATCACCACGTGCCTCAAGATCTATAGCAAACCTATGACAAGGAGGAAATCCTGTTCTAATCCCAATTTCTATACAGGGAGGAATAAAAATCAAGAAAATAGTGGAATCAAGAACAAGCAAGGGGGGAAACCACCACTTGCTTCAAACCTTGTCTAACGGTGGCAACACCAACACTCCTCCTCATGGATCTGGCTGGAAGAACACCTAAGCAGTAAAACCTGAAACCTTTCGAGAGGAAGGAAGGTCAAAACCTCTAAAAATCCACTAAACGGGAAAAACTTATCGTTGAAACGTAGATCTAGGAGAGAGCTATCCGGATCCACTCTTCGGCGATGATCTCATACACCGGAGCTCCTACAATCGACGACCGAAGGCTCTACAAAGACCATCTCTTTCTCTCTTATGCAAACAGACCGACGGTTTCAAGAAGGAGACGATGAATATGGTTTATGTCTTATCGCAAGGCTGTTTATACTTATAGATATAAGTATAATAAAAATATTTTATAATTTTTAATCATCCAAACGACTCAAAATTTTCACCAACATGGATTTCAACGAATATCGCACCGTAGCTAAATGTCTGCGCTATGAATCTAATGGAGAAGTCAGAATTAAAATCCGACAAACCAAACTCTGGCAAAAATCTCCCGAAGTCAAAATATCCTCATTCCCAAAAGGCTCCACTGTGTTCCAAAATGAATCCCGGCTCGCAAGGGAATATCAAAACACAGGAGAAATTAGCCAAGCCAATACTCCTAAACCAAAACCTCGGATACCAACGAGCAAAAATCATGCTCCGACAACAGTAACCACCAACTAAGGGTCAACGTAACGCCCTGACGTCAAATTTACGCTAATAAAAAAAATAAATTAAACATCGAAAAAATCAGGGGCCTTACAAACTGCATCACAACTTTTGTATTTTCTGCTGTTCTAAAGGCAAGCGACGCCTTTTGTCTTCTAGCAAGCAAAATCCGCATTATTTGAATTTTTGCCGACGTCAGCATGACTAATCTCCTGTCGACTTACCAAATTTCAGACAAACAGCACAGTCGTTGAGTGAAGCCTTGTCACTCAACGCAAAAGTACTTAGCTGAATTCTACATCTTCAAGCGTTGAGTGCGTTGAGTGAGCCTTCATCACTCAGCGCATATAGACTTTTATAGTCTAACAACTTAGGCATCGAGTGAGCATTCAACATTTGACGCTTCTTGAATTAGTTAAATTCTCTGTATGAAAGCGTTGAGTGCAGCTTCTTCACTCAATGCTTCTATCCTTGGCCTGGCTTCTTGATGAGACATTGAGTGAACTACATTCACTCAATGCTTTTGTCCTTAGATAGAATTTCTATTGAGTAGGCATTGAGTGAAATGACTTCACTCAACACTTCTGTCTTTGGACATATTTCTTGATTGAGGCATTGAGTGGCCAGTATTCACACAATGCTTCTGTACTTAAGCTGATTTCTAGATGAGTAGGCATTGAGTGAACTGCTTTCACTCAACGCTTCTGTCCTTAGACAAATTTCCAGACAGTAACCTTGAGGCTTTGACTGCTTGAGCTTCTGTCAATGCTTCTGGCCTCTTGGCATTGAGTGAACTGTCTTCACTCAACGCTTCTGTACTTTGCGAGATTTCTGCTTTCCAACATCCTATCTTGAGTCCAACTGTCATAGTTGTTGGGTCCATTTCCCACAATGTTCTAGATTTGAGGAAGTCAATCTTGTTAATGTTATACATAAAGTTATATTTGATGTGTGCCTGAGTTCATGCATGCAGGGATGTCCTAACAACAATGATGTCCTAAAACCATGATGGGACATGTAGCCTATACAGTCAAAGCCAAAGTAGTGGCAAGATGATAAAGTGGCTAAGTCCATTGGCTATGAGTGAAGTTGTAACGCCCCGAAACTCAAAAGAGGGGCGGGTGGAATTTTGAGCCAAGTTTGAGACTTGGTAGGGGTCACACGGCCTGGGACACGGGCATGTCCCAGGGCCGTGTAGTGCTCGGGTTCGACGATGGCCGTGTGGTCGACAAAATTGCAGTCGGCGATCGTCGTGACATCGAACACGGCCTGAGACACAAGCGTGTCCCAGGCCGTGTCCTACTCGGGCAGTGAGCTGTGCTGTGTCGGTGGTGGAACAAGGCCTAGAGCCCAGGCATGTTCAGCCTGACACGGGCGTGTCAAATTCGACACGGGCGTGTCAAATACTCATGTTCTTCCCGGGTTGGTGTTGGTCCTGTGTCGATGGAGGAACACGCCCCGCTACACGGGCATGTACTGGATGACACGGGCGTGTCGAGAGCCCGTGTTCTTTTCGGGATGCGATAGTTTCGGCGTCTATTGAGGCACACGGCCTTGGACACGGGCGTATCACAAGCCGTGTTCGGCCCAGGTTTTGGATTTTAAGTGCAAATCATGGCCGTCCATTTCCTTCTTTTGGGATCCAATGACCCAGGGCTGTTCTTGCTGGGATATACCCGGGAATAGGGTTGGAAACCTTCATTATTTTTGGGTTTTATCTTTCTAAGAGTTCTAGAGAGAGGGGAGAGCAAGGAAGAAGAAGGAGGAGAGATCCGGCCGTCGGTGGAGCTTCGGATCCCCAAATCGCAAGCCGAGTTCGGATCCACGGAGGCGAAGGCGTTGCGGTGCTTTTCATCTATCTAGATCTTCATGGCGCCAAAGAGGAATTCTAGGATAACGATTCTCATCTTGGACATGTGAGGTCTCTTTCTTTTACATAGGAAGCCCGCTCTCGCAAGTTTGCGGTGAGTGTGGGGTGTTCCTTCGGGTAGACATGAATAGTCACCGTTGTTTTTCATGTAGAGTCCGTAATCGAGAAACAGACATATGCATGATGTGTGAAGCCTACCCAGACAAGTTGGTCTGGATCGGTGATGTTGCATTACAAGAATGGCCGGAGAAGACTCCGCGCCGATGGTTGTTTTTCGGGTTTTCTACGTGGTAGATTGCAGCAGGGAGCCTTGGGGACTAACTCCGAGGTGCACCCGAATAAATGGGCAGATGCGTGGTTCTGCCAACATGGTGGCCTAGGAGCCAACTTGTATATAACTGGGTTATGTAAAGTGTGTGATCGGATTGGGACTCGTGGAAGCTTGACCGCGCATATGGCTTAAATTTATGTTGTAGTGTGAGCAATGTGTCAGGTGGAATCGTACCCGCTGTGTGTCGTTCAGTTAGAGAGACCTAAGGTACTTGGTACTCGCCATTGGCATAGATGGAGGGTCTTGGGCAAAGGCCGGAAATACCATAATGCTCACGAGAATTGCCGTCCAAGGGGCAGTGGTGAGACCGCGGACTTTGACTGGGTTCACCGAGAATGTGCCCAGAGAGCACGGGGTGTGTGGCCGTGCGTGCCTATGCCTGTGATGAAATGTAATTTCTCTACTATTTGGCTATGCTAATAAAGTGCTGGGAAGGAGCATCGCCGCCCTGAATTTCAGGGCGGGATCGTTATAATTTGGTCAGCTTAGATGACCGTTGCTTTTGTTTGCCACCGCTTCGGTGGATTGTTGCTTGAAGGTGCTGCGGAGCCTAGTGGTAAGTAGCGGGAAAAAGCCCTTATTGCTGATCCGGCCCTCGAATGCCTAAATTTGAATGTTTACTTCATTTCTTGTGTGTTACTGGCCTGCGTGCCGAGGTTTGGAAGACACTTTTATTTGAGAAAACTATTGTAAGGCTATATGGTCAAGTACTTGTGTATTTGTACGTTTGAAAGAATTAGTGCCTAACCACCTAGAGGGGGGGGGGGTGAATAGGTGTAATTCCTATTTTTCTTTTAAGGCAGAAAAGCTGTTCAGTTAACTAATAATAAACTGCAAATTCTACAGCTAACACAGCACAACATTCACAGAAACATTCAATCACAGAGTGCACACTGTTTTTATAGTGGTTCCCCAAGGTCTGGGTACATCCACTTTCCCCCTTCCCCTATCTAGCAGTGTGCTAGATTCGGCCTAACTTCTTCTCTTCACCTCAGATCCTCAGATCTTACAGTAGCTCAGAACCCTAATAGGGCTCCTACAACTCACAGTGAGTCCACACTCCTACAACTCAGGCACACAGCCCTACCACAACCTAAACAAGGCCTACAACTCAGATATATAATCTCCTATAACTCAGGATCACAGCCCTACCTCAACCTTCAATAAGGCCTACCACTCAGAGAAATTATTCTCCTACACTCAGCTTTTATAAACACAGGCTTACAGCTCAGATCTATAAAGATCATACAGAAATTTGATTTAATAAAGTAATTAACCTCCACCCAGATGGAGAGAGAAGGGATGGATGGCTTCTTGATCAGTTCTTGGAATAATCTGATAGCAGAGAAAAACCTCTCTTAGCTTTCTTCAAAGCTTCTTGAATCTGAACTCAGTAGGGTTGAATCTCCTGTGAAGTTGATCTTCAATCAGCTTCTGACTTGTGATTCAGATCTCAATCTGAATCTTTCTTGGCAGCCTGGTTCAGCAACTGCACTTCTTAGATGGAGCGCCCTCTCTCCAACTTCTTAGATCTTCTGTCGAAGGTCTTCTTCTTTTTGTGTTGTTAGTTATCTGTGTATATTCTTCAATCTTCGGTAATTGTCACATCATCTGTTGAAGGAGAAAGCCTTTATATAGTCTTCCTCTATGGTAACCAGCTGATCCAGTGTCTAACAAACTTCTGACAGCTTTGACAGTTGCAATAGACCGGTTAGAAATGACAGCTGTCAAGTCATCCAGTCACTTCTTGAAATACTGTCTGTCTGAAAGTGTCGAGACTGAACTTCATCATGTTTCGACATAAGTAGACTATGTGTCAACACAAGTGAACTAAGTGTCGACACAAGCCTTAGTGGTGTCGACACAACTCCTTTGTTGTTGATACTGCTTCTCGACACAGCTTCTTTAGAATGTGTCGACACTGATTCTGTATGTCGACACAAGCCTTCTTTTCTTTAACTTTGTTGAAACTTTGCTATGTGTTGACACAAGTCCTGTGTGTCGACACAGTTGATGTCGACAAAGTCTTCAGTGTGTCGGCACTGCCACTTGGTGTCGACACAGTTGATGTCGACTAAGTATTCCTGTATGTCGACACTGCCTCTCGGTGTCGACATAGTTGATGTCGACAATGCTTCACTGTGTGTCGACACTGCCTCTGCATGTCGACACAATTTCTTCTGGTGTCGACATAGCCTTTCTAAGTGTCGACACAATTAATTCCAAGTGTCGACACAGCTTTTCTCCAGTGTCGACCCATGGACTTAGAAATTTTTCTACATTCCTGCATTTACTTTACCTACACATATAAAATCAAAATAACATCAAATACACCTTGATGCATATCATTGAGTAGGGTGAGGCTTCTTCAAATCTGGTACACATTTTCCAATGTACCCAACAATCTCCCCCTATTTGGAGAAGTCATAACCCTTAGTCAATGATATACACCATTCATAACAAATACACATTATGATGTATAACAACATTATATGTCAGGGTAATTTCTTAAACAAAACATATATAATATGTTATCTCAGAATAATAATGCTAACTCAATGAGCATTCATAATAGTTAACTTCTAAACAAAATATAGTAATATATCATCTCAGAATAATAATGCTAACTCAATGAGCATTCATTCTAGTTTTCTTTAAACTTCAAAATTTTCTTTAATAAAAGTTTACATAGATTTTAAACACTAAGGTTTACAATGTTATAAAATCAAGTAAATTTATTCTAAGGCTGCTCTGGCTCCTTGATGATAATGCCTTTGCCTGATTGGACCTTGGCTTGTACAGGAGCATCAGTATCATCAGCAGGCTTCTTTCCATTTAGATCTTTATTCTTCAGTTCTTCAGCCCTTATTCTTTGCCTTTCAAAGTAGTGAAAGGGCATAGGGAAATATTTGCTAGGCTCCTAAGTATTAGGAGGTAGCTTCCGAGCTTTAGCCTTTCTTCTATACTGAATAATGGCTTCTTGCCTGGCTTCATGCTTTCTCCATTCTTACTCAGAGTACCATTTGCCCCTCTCACAACATTCCAAGCAGTTAGTATAATGTTCCTCGAGGTTGGACTCCACTGCTCAAAATCAGGCTTTAACTCAGCCTGCTCTCTGAATCTTTTCTTAGATAATAGAGCTTCTTGCTCTTTCAAAACTTCCCCTGACACTGGCTTGTCTACTTTCTCTATGATAATATTTTGAGCACCTTCTGGAGGGCTGTACATAGACTGTACTTCTTGATGTATCATCTCAAAATCTGCTGGAGGATAAATTACTTGAGCAACTTCAGCTTGTTCACCTCCAAAAGAAGCAGGGTGTATTCCAGACTCAACCACATTGTCATCATCACAGAGGGGTGAATATCCAAGTGTGGCTCTGATGCTATTAGAAATCCATTTAGCATGCTCAGATCCAGCTTTGACTAATACTCTCTCCCCCTTTATGACTTCTCTGGCAACATGATCTCTGAGATCATCTTTCTGAAATCTGACTTGTTCATCCATATAATTGACACCATCTTTATAGAATGCCTTTAATTTCAGAAGCTGCCCTGAAATGGTCTTTTGAGATTGCTTAATAGCCGTTTTGACAGCAATAAGACCTTCTTGTAATTGCTTATCAAACTCTGCCTTGGCATTAGTCTTTTCCTCAGTTGGGGCAGTTGCAACATTCTTCAGTTCTGTAACAATCACATTATGGGATTCTGTCAGATTTTAATTCATTCTAATTTGATTCTCTAAGACATAGCCTTGTTTGACAGCTATATCATCAACTTGAGTCTTGATTTTCTCTTGGTGTGTTGCTAGAAACACCACAACATTTCCTCCTTTGTGAAAACAATCAGTCATTTCTTTCTTATGCTGATTAACTTCAAACCTTATAGATTTAATATTTGTAGCCAAGGAGAGTTGTAGATCTTTGTGAGTTTCATCTATATATTTCTCCATGACAATCTTTTGCTCATCTAGCTTTACTTGTAAAGATATTAACAAGGAGCTATAATCAGTTGTTGGGGCAGACTACGGAGCAACAGTTTGTAGTGCCTTCTTATAGCTTTGGCTTCTCCTTTTAAAGACCATTAGCTTCCTCTTCTTAACTCTTGTAGCTTCTTCATCCTCAGATGCTGTGGAACTAGCTATATCAACTCTATCTTTAGGACTAGGAGGCAATTCCTGTGCAGTCTTAGGTAGCTCCCCCTGAGTCCCTTGATCCTCCCCCAAAGAACTAACTTTCTCCCCCTGAGATCCTGCTTGCTCCCCCTCAAGGTTAGGTTGCTCCCCCTCAAAATCAGCTTTCTCCCCCTGAGTGTCAGCTTGCTCTTTATCAGGAAACAACTCTTCTAGGGTAAATTATTGTTGAGTAGGGACTTGAGGTACTATAATCTCTGGAGCATTAGCAGCAGCAGATGTATCCTCCATGATTACATCTTGAACTTGACTGTGTAGTTGTGTTGGCTGGTCAACATCAATCAAAAATTCAGTTAGTGTCTCATCTTTATCAATGAGAATTGATTGATTCACCTCTTGAATTACCTCAAGGATTGTTTGTGTAGTCATTTCACTATCCAAGTGGGTTGGCTCTTCCTCAATATGAGACTCCCCCTGCACTTGTGCACCATCTGTAGAGTCTTGTGCAGGAATTTCTTGTGCTGTAGATTTCTCAGGAACCTCTTGCCTTTCCTCATCAGGCATGTCCTTATTGAGGACCCTATCCCATCTTGAGATAATACTTATGTCCATTCTCCTCATATGATTAATTTTAGAACTAGCAGCTTGTTCCATAACTTTAGGTATTGTTCTAGCTAAATACAAGCTCACAATCCTTCCTAGATTTGGCTTCTTCATACTTTCCTTAATCTTCTCAAATATTACAGCTGACCAATCAGTGTTTAGTTTATAGATAATTCTGGTCATTAAACTGAACATATGGGCTGATATCTTATCATGCCCCCTGGCTTGCAGAGTATAACTTTGCCAACTACTTCTGACAAGAACTTTCCTTGCATATTCATGCCTTCCCTGTTCAAAGCTGAGCTAATCTTCATGGTGGAATCCAGTCCACACCATAGAAGTGCCTCCCATAGCTTAGATGCCGGTACATCTTCTTCTTCTTGTGTCTTTGGCAGGTGTAGAACTTTCCTTAAACTCTTCTGGGTGATTTTCACCTTGACTCCATGGACTGCGGATCTAATTTTGAGTCCAGTTTGATCTAGGGTAGCAGCACCAAGGAATTCTAGTATCTCCTTCTTCAAAATCTTGGTTGGTTCAGATGCCAGAAATTCCAACCCATTCTCAGCAATTAGGGTTACAACAGCTTTAATTTCAGGGTCCGCATGGTCAAAGGCGTTGCGTACCAGCTCATATCCTTCATTAATATTGTCTTCAAGCTTGGGCTCCATTACGGTTGAGAAAAATCTTGAATGTAGATGAGAGAGATGTCGACACAAAGTTTTGTTCTCGAAACTATGGAGAGCATGTCGACAGACAATGTTGATGACCTATTTATACCTTTCTAAAAACGAAGGTGAAAAGGCGTGTCATAATACTCTTAATATGTCGACATTGTTGAAAAGTGTCGACATTGACTACTTAAGTCTCGACAACGGTGTTAACTCCTATGTGTCGACACCAATTATGATGTGTCGACATAAATATCATTAACTAACGATAGTGTTTGAGTGTCGAAACAGACATCTGCATGTGTCGACACCAATATAGTCGACAGAATTTATGTGTCGACACTTATTCTCAGTGTCGACATAACTATCCTGGATGTGTCGACTCAACTTCCTGAAGTGTCGATACTACTTTTCTAGATGTGTCGACATCATTTCCCTGAAATGTCGACACCACTTCTATGTGTCGACACAGGCAACTTCGTGTGTCGACACAATTTTACTTAGCCAATATTGTTAAACTAGTTTATGGTCAACATACCTAATTCAATTTTAAACTAATTGAATTTAGTTTCATCTAGAGGCTTAGTAAACATATCTACAATTTGATTATCTGTTTTGACAAATTCTAGTGAGATGTCCTCTTTCTCTACATGTTCTCTAAGAAAATGGTATCTAATTTCTATGTGCTTAGTCCTACTATGTGAAACAGGATTATTAGCAATAGAAATAGCACTTGTAGAATCACAGAGCAAAGGTGTTCTACATACCTGAATACCATAGTCTTCTAGCTGGTGCTGAATCCACAACAGCTGTGCACAACAACTTCCTGCTGCTACATATTCAGACTCAGCTGTGGAAATTGCCACACTAGTCTGCTACTTACTGCTCCAAGACAACAGTCTTCCTCCTAGAAATTGACAGGTACCTGTAGTGCTTTTTCTATCTTCTTTGCAACCTGCAAAGTCTGCATCTGAATAGCCTGTCAGTAGAAAATCTCCATTCCTAGGGTACAAAAGGCCTAGATTAGGTGTGCCCTTAAGATATCTCAAAATCCTTTTTACTGCAGTCAGATGAGATTCTTTAGGGCAGGATTGGTACCTAGCACAGACACATGTAGCATACATGATATCTAGTCTACTAGCAGTCAGATATAGGAGGGAGCCAACTATAACTCTATACAAAGTTTCATCTACAAGTTTCCCTGCATAATCTTTGCTAAGAGATACACTTGTCCCCATTGGAGTTCTCATGGTAGTGGATGATTCCATACCATACATCTTAATTAACTCCAGGGTGAATTTAGACTGGGATATGGACAAGCCATCTTCAGTCTGTCTTACTTGGAGACCCAAGAAGAACTTAAGTTCTCCCATATTGCTCATTTCAAATTCCCCTTGCATAAGTTTTGCAAACGTTTTACAAAAGTTACTTTCAGTAGACCCAAATATTATGTCATCAACATATATTTGGATTAGGATTATCTTTCCTTTGAACTCCCTAAGGAATAGAGTTTTGCCTATTTTCCCCTTGAGAATTTGTTCTCAATGAGGAAATTAGACAGGGTTTCATACCAGGCCCTTGGGGCTTGCTTTAACCCATACAATGCTTTCCTAAGTCTATAAACATAATCAGGTTTGAGAGAATCAACAAAACCTGAGGGCTGCTCTACATAGACTTCTTCTTTTAGATTTCCATTTAGGAATGCTGATTTTACATCCATTTGAAATACCTTGAAGCCTTGATATGTTGCATAAGCAAGGAACATCCTAATTACTTCCAGTCTTGCTACTGTGGCCAAGGTTTGATCAAAGTCAATACCCTCTTCCTGCCTGTATCCTTTTGCAACAAGTCTTGCTTTGTTCTTCACAATGATCCCATTCTCATCCAGTTTGTTCCTAAAGATCCACTTTGTTCCAATGATGTTGTGGTCTTTTGGTTTAGGAACTAACTTCCAGACCATGCACCTTCTGAACTGATTCAGCTCCTCTTGCATGACATCAATCCACTGTGGGTCTAGAACAACTTCTTCAAATTTCTTGGGTTCCACTTGTGATAAGAAGCTAGAGCACAGAACTGTGTTCAGATTCCTGCTCCTTGTTTGTACTCCTTATCTTGGATCACCAATTATCTGATTTACTGGATGATCTTTTAGGTGTCTAATAGCTGGAGGTAGTCTATCTTCAGGTTGAACACCTCCACTCTCTTCATTATACTGCACCTCTTGGTTTTCATCAGCATCTAGAGAGTCTAGTACTCCCCCTGGATAGCAGCCTCCATTTTCCACTTCTTGATTTGTAGTTGAATCTTCTGTAATGGTAAGCTTGTCCATTCTCTCATTTATACCTATAGAACTGCAAGCACTACTTGGCAACTCACAGTTAATCAGTCTTGTTTCATCAAAGACAACATGTACAGACTCTTCTACAACTTGAGTAGTCAAGTTGTAGATCCTATAATCCTTATTATTGTTGCTGTACCCAACAAATATCCCCTCTTGGGATTTGACAGCAAACTTAGTTAGATAAGACTTGTCATTGTTAAGGACATAACACTTGCAACCAAAGATCCTAAAATAGGATAAGTTTGGTTTTTTGCCCTTCATAATCTCATAGGGATTCTTTTTGTGGCTTTCGGTGATAGAAGCCCTATTGATGACATGACATGTAGTGTTTACTGCCTCAGACCGGAAATATTATGGGAGAGAAGTGTCATACAATAGAGTTCTACCAGCCTCAATCAGTGTTCTATTCTTCCTTTCAGCAATTCCATTTTGCTGTGGTGTTCTAGGTGAGGAAAATTCTTGGAAAATCCCAAATTCTTCACACAGTCTTGTCATACTCTCAGATTGAAATTCAGTGCCATGGTCACTTCTGAATTTGACCACAGTACTGTCCATCTCATTCTGAATTTGTTTGACAAAACTATATAAGACACTTGGGGTTTCAGATTTTTGTCTCAGAAAGAATACCCAAGAATATCTAGAATAGTCATCTAGCACCATAAAAGTATAGACCTTCCTACCTAGACTATGAACTGGCATAGGACCAAATAGATCCATATGCAAGAGGTATAGACACCTCACTGAATCCTTGTTTTCAAGGCTATGAAAGGAGGATTTGGTCTGCTTGCCTTTTTGACAAGCTGAGCATATCCCATCCTTTATACACTTAACTTGAGGACCATTCCTCACAAACTCTTTGCTAAAGAGTTGGCCAATAGTCTTGTAGTTAAGATGGGCCAGCCTCTTATGCCATTTAACACAATGAGAGGCTCTCTCATCAGCTACAAGACAAATAGGAGAAACATTGTTCTCACACTCAAAGTTAAGACAATACACATTTCTTTTTCTATATCCTGTCAATATGACCTTTTGATCACTTGACCTTTTGATATGACATCCATTCTTAATAATTGAAATGTCATAACCTAAATCACTCAGCTGACTTATGCTAATTAGGTTATGTTTCAAACCCTTTACATAGGCCACTTGAGTGATTGTGATTGAGTTGGTAGAGATGTTACCAAATCCTTTGATGACTCCCTTTTCAGAACCACCAAATATTACTTTAGGACCATCCATGACAGGTGAGTAGTCCTTCAGCAGTCCCCTAGTTCCAGTCATGCGCCTGGAACATCCACTGTCCAAGTACCATATAGGGGCATGACAACTTGGACTTACCTGTAACAAAAATTACTTAACCTTAGAACCCAAATGATTTTTGGGTCCTTGGTGCAAGTTAGTCTGAACTTTAATAAATCTGTCTGCAGCTTTTCTAACAGACAGACTGCTACTCTCCTTGACACTAGAATTGTGCCAACAATCTAAGGGAAAGTGGCCTACCTTGCCACAGCACCAGCACTCAAACTTGTTATACCTTTGTTTAGGTACAACCTTAGCTGAATTGTTTACATCAGGTCTCTTGTTTTGTGCTGGGACTTTGCCTTTCTTATTGGACTTAGCAGCCCATGCAGTTCTCTTAAACCCTAATCCAGCCTTACCCTTTTGAGACACAAACTCATCAATCAAGGGTAATACAGATTTTGGCTTTAAAAAACTAGCCACAATCTCTTTCTCTTTCTGAAGTCTAACCTCCAGATTTCTAATCTGATCATTCATGAATGTCATTGTGCCCATTTGAATAATAGTTATGTTTTTCAATCTGGCAATCTCATTCAGCTTTTGATCCAACAACTTCTCTGAATCAGATGCAGCCAACTTAAGATCTGCAATTTCCTTAGCCAGAGTTTTGGCCAGGTTTTTGCTTTTCTTTAGTGCCTGCAACAAGTCTCCATATTCATCTATCAGCTGATGAATATCACCTTCAGACTCAGACCCATCCACATCACTTGATGCAGAAGTTGCTGACTCTGACTCAGTACTACAATCTGAATTTCTAGAAAAGCATTGTACCTTACTAGGACCAGGCTGATCCTGGCACTTATCTTCTTCTGACACAGCCATCAGTCCCTTGCACTGATGGTCTTCTTGTTCATAGATAGAGTTCAGCACTTGTAGAAACTCTTCTTCTTCATCTGCTGCATATAGACCAATGTATGCCTTAGCTTCAGATTCTGACTCTGAAGATGATTGGTCTGTCAAGCTCTTCTCCTTCTTAGTAACAAAGGATTTCTCCTTCTTGATCTGATGTTGAATCTTATTCTTATCAGCAGACTCTTTTCTTTTGTCTGGACACTCAGCCACAACATGTCCAGGCCTATTACAGCAGTAGCAAACTATCTTTGATATTGTAGATTTGCTTGGCTTAGACCCGTTCCTGTCCTTCCTGGATGACTTCCTCTTTTGATAATAGTCATCCTTAGGCTGAAATGTGGAAGGCTTAGGATTCCACTGCTTCTTCTTGAGTAATCTCTGAAACTGTCTTGTAAATACTACAAAGTCTTCATCTGAGTCACTGCTGTCTGAATTTTGGTTGTCTGAAGTATCTGAAGCAATTTCAGCAACTATCTTAGGAGGTGATGGAGACATCCTCGTATTCTTCCTAGTGGCTTCTACCTTGAAGGCCACAGACTTTTCTCTATGATCTCCTTTAGCACTTTTCTCTTCCTCTTTCCTAGCCATCAGCTGCATCTCATATGACAGCAGTTTTCCAAACAAGGTTGGAGGAGAGATATCTGCAAGTTTGGCCACTTCCCTAATGACACAAATCTTAGTGTCCCAATCCTTTGTCAAGGATCTTAGGAATTTATCGTTCAGTTCATATGTGCTAAAGATTCTTCCATAGGACATTAGCTTATTTACTATTCTATAAAACTTTTTATAACACTCAGTTATACTGTTAGACTTTCCTTGTCTGAAACTCTCATATTCTTGGTTCAACATAGATTTTCTATCTTATCTGACTTCTTCAGAACCCTCCATGTAGACTTATCCCACATTTCTTTAGAGGTCTTGCAGTGAATTAAATTTTGAAAGATTAAATCATCTATGACACTTACTATGATATTCTGCGCTCTTTTATCCATAGTTGTCAGGATGAATTCATCCTTAGTCATCTCTGAAAACTCCTTGGGAATTCTTGGGTTTGCATCTAGAACTGAAATCTTCATAGGAATATAAGGACCTTCCTTTACTGTAATGTAGATCCTTGGATCAGAAGCCTCCATAAATAATCTGACCCTTTCCTTCCAGATACCAAATATCTCCTTCCTGCAAATTGTCAATTTCATAGAACCTAGTTCCTTATGATTCTCTCCTGAACCCATTTTCTTGATCTTGAATCTGCCTTAAGGATCTAACTCAGACTGTTATGTCCTTCTTTGAGTAACCTCCCTCTGATACCACTTGAAAGAATTAGTGCCTAACCACCTAGATGGGGGGGGGGGGGTGAATAGATGTAATTCCTGTTTTTCTTTTAAGGCAGAAAAGCTATTCAGTTAACTAATAATAAACTGCAAATTCTACAGCTAACACAGCACAACATTCACAGAAACATTCAATCACAGAGTGCACACTATTTTTATAGTGTTTCCCCAAGGTCTGGGTATATCCACTTTCCCCCTTCGCCCATCTAGCAGTGTGCTAGATTCGGCCTAACTTCTTCTCTTCATCTCAGATTCTTAGATCTTACAGTAGCTCAGAACCCCAATAGGGCTCCTACAACATAGAGTGAGTCCACACTCCTACAGCTCAGGCACACAGCCATACCTCAGCCTACACAAGGCCTACAACTCAGTGATACAATCTCCTACAACTCAGGCTCATAGCCCTACCTCAGCCTTCAACAAGGCCTACCACTCAGAGAAAATATTCTCCTACACTCAGCCTTTATAAACACAGGCTTACAGCTCAGAACTATAAAGATCCTACAGAAATTTGATTTAATAAAGTAATTAACCTCCACCAAGATAGAGAGAGAAGGGATGGATGGCTTCTTGATCAGTTCTTGGAAAAATCTGATAGCAGAGAACAACCTCTCTTAGCTTTCTTCAAAGATTCTTGAATCTCAACTCAGTAGGGTTGAATCTCCTGTGAAGTTGATCTTCAATCAGCTTTTGATTTGTGATTCAGATCTCAATCTGAATCTTTCTTGGCAGCCTGGTTCAGCAACTGCACTTCTTAGATGGAGCTCTCTCTCTCCAACTTCTTAGATCTTCTGTCGAAGGTCTTCTTCTTTTTGTGTTGTTAGTTATCTGTGTATATTCTTCAATCTTCAGTAATTATCACGTCTTCTGTTGAAGGAGAAAGCCTTTATATAGTCTTCCTCCATGGTAACCGGTTGATCCGGTTTCTAACAAACTTCTAATAGCTTTGATAGTTGCAGTAGAACGGTTAGAAATGGCAACTGTCAAGTCATCCAGTCACTTCTTGAAATATTATCTGTCTGAAAGTGTCGAGACTGAACTTCATCATGTGTCAACGCAAGTAGACTATGTGTCGACACAAGTGAACTAAGTTTCGACACAAGGCTTGGTGGTGTCGACACAACTCCTTTGTTGTTGATACTGCTTCTCGACACAGCTTATTTAGAATGTGTCAGCACTGATTCTGTATGTCGACACAAGCCTTCTTTTCTTTAACTTTGTTGAAACTTTGCTATGCGTCGACACAAGTCCTGTGTGTCGACACAGTTGATGTTGACAAAGTCTTCAGTGTGTTGACACTGCCTCTTGGTGTCGACACAATTGATGTCGACTAAGTATTCCTGTGTGTCGACACTGCCTCTCGGTGTCGACACAGTTGATGTCGACAATGCTTCACTATGTGTCGACACTGCCTCTGTATGTCGACACAATTTCTTCTGGTGTCGACACATCCTTTCCAAGTGTCGACACAATTAATTCCAAGTGTTGACACAGCTTTTCTCTAGTGTTGACACATGGACTTAGAAATTTTTTGCATTCCTGCATTAACTTAACCTGCACATATAAACTCAAAATAACATCAAATACACCTTGATGCATATCATTGAGTAGGGTGAGGCTTCTTCAAATCTGGTACACATTTTCCAATGTACCTAACAACGTTCATTCCTATTGGGTTTATGTAGTGGACATTCATGCTTTGGCTGGGTTCTTTATTTGCAACTTTTAAATTGCTTCCCCTAGAATGTACTCTGTGTAGGACGTTGGTTTTTGGAAGGATGGTTCCATTATGTAACCCTTCGGTCTGTCTGTGGTATATGACGTCGGGCCCCGACCGGACCTACTGCTATATGCTATGTGACGGATAGGGGGTGTTACAATTTGGTATCAGACTACTGGTTTCGGTCAACGTAAATGAATTCGTGGACGAATTCTTTGAATGGATGGTGAGCACAAGTGTGTGCATCATCGTTATAACATAAAAAGAACCCATGAATGTCCACTTAGGAATGAAAATACACATGTTTGGGGAACCTGCGTGTTCCTATAATTGCTTTTTGCAATTTTGTTTGATCGCTTAATGGTGTTTTCTATGACTATAGGTGACTAGGAGTGGTGCAGGGCCGTCAGAACGCCCGGTTTCTGAGACTAGTAGCGCACCGAATGATGTGCCTGCAACACCTCCCTCGGCAGAAATGATACGATTGGTGGCTGAAGCGGTGTTTGCTATGATCAAGGCACAGCCTGCAAGGCAAATGCAGCAGCCTACTCCCGCGGTGGAGTAGGTACCGCTTCAAGCAGCGGAACTGAGAAGGGTGGAGCAAGTAGTGATGGAACCTTTGGTGCCTAGGAGAGCAAATGAAAGGCAGCTCAAGTATTTTATGGGCTTCAATCCTCTGGAGTTCTCGGGGACGGGAACCCCATCCCAAGCCGAGGATTGGCTCTCCCGAGTAAAGAGAGTATTGACAGCTACTGAAACAGAAGAGTTGTAGATGACCACCATAGCTACGTTCCTGTTGGACGAAGATGCAAGTTTATGGTGGGAAGGTTTGGAGCTACATCATTTGATGGGAAGGCAACTCACGGACGTCTCGATGGAAGAATTTTTGAGACTCTTCTTGGCAAGGTACCTTCCCTTGGCTCAGAGGATCGCGATGGAAAATGAATTCTAGAAGTTGACGTAAGGAGAGAGTAGCGTGGATGAGTATCTCCACAAATTTATGTGGTTGGGTCGGTATGCTAGCTCTGCATTCGCCGATGAGGAACGTAAGACAAACCGATTCTATGAAGGTCTGAGAGATGACCTAAGACTACTGCTCTCGGGGCCTATGACGTAGGGCTTCTTGACCCTAGTCAATATGGCCCGGTCATTAGAAAAGGATTCGAGGAATGTGTAAGCAAAGAGAGACTCTGGAGCTTAAAAGACAGAGTTCAATGTGCCGACTAATTCAAAGTCTGGTTATCGAAAGTTCAATAAGAAGGCTAGGACTTCGGGTCCAGCCCCTTCTTCCGTTGCTTCGGGGGCAACTACAAGCCGCACTCCGGGCGCATGCTATAATTGCGGGAAGCCGGGGCACTTTGCTTGAGACTATTGGAGCGGACGTCCAAAGTCTGAGAGGAAGCTGGGAGCAACCTATGAGGAGAAGGACAAGGCTGTGGAGTCAACCGCGTCCCACTATATTCCGGCTCAACCTAGAGTCTATAATCTTGGCCAGCAGGAGGCCATCAAGCAAGCAGATGTGGTGACAAGTACGGTTTAAATTTATAGCAAGTTCGTTTTAAATATTTACTACCTTGCGCGTGTTACCTTACTACTGCTTGTATATGCTTTGTTTTGATTTGTGGTAATCCGGCGAGAGCTCTCTTTGATACGGGAGATTAGCACTCTTTTATGTTTGAAGGATTTATATCACACATCAGAGTAACTTCTTCGATGGAAAAGGACAAACTGGATATGTTGTTGCCGAATGGGTGTTCGATGCGCGCGGATAGATTCTGTGGCGTAAAGATTCGTATTGGGAGTCAAGAGTTTGACTTGCAAGCGTCGTTACTGCCGCTGGTGGAGTTCGACGTGATATTCAGTATGGACTGGCTCTCGGATAAACAAGCATATATTGATTGCAATCGCAAGGAGGTCATGTTGGGAACGAGTCGTGAGATGACGTTTGTAGGCTTGAAAGGGTCGAGCAGGACTTTGATGTTTGCTCTTTAGGGGGTTAAGGCGGTTCATCCTGGTGCAGAGCTGTTCTTCACACTAGTGGAGGCTTCGAAGCCTAAGCCTGTTTTGGACAGTATCCCAGTGGTATTTGAGTGCCCTAATGTGTTCCCTAGCGATCTTCATGGAGCCACACCTCAGCGGGAGATAGATTTCACCATCAAGCTAGTGCCAGGTGCGAAACCTGTGTCTCACTCTCCGTATCGTCTAGCGCTTAAGGAGATGGCAGAGCTGAAGGTACAACTTCAAGAGCTTTTGGAACAGGGTTATGTGCGTCCAAATTCGTCGCCTTGGAGCGCACCGGTTCTTTTTTGTGGAGAAGAAGGATGGAAGTTTGCGGCTCTGTATCGATTATCGAGAGCTGAATAAGTTAACGAAGAAGAATAAGTACCCGATCCCAAGGATTGATGATCTATTCGATCAGTTAGTCGGGTCAGCGGTGTACTCGAAATTGGATCTTAAGTCCGGGTATTATAAGCTGAGGATAAGGGAAAGTGATATCCCCAAGACAACTTTTAGTACGAGATACGGGCATTATGAGTTTACAATCATGCCGTTTGGACTGCCTAATGCGCCGTCAATTTTCATGAATCTGATGAACAGGACTTTCAGGGAGTACCTAAACCACTTTGTGATTGTCTTCATCGACGATATATTGGTGTACTCGTAGAGTGAGGAGGATCACTTTAAGCATCTGCATTTGGTGTTGGAGACGCTGAGGAGGAATCAACTGTACGCCAAGTTATCCAAATTCGAGTTTTGGTTGTCCTCAGTAGCGTTCCTTGGTCACATAGTCAGTGGAGAGGGAATTGCGGTGGATCCGGCGAAGATTGTTGCTATACGAGAGTGGCCTGTGCTGTCTACGGTAGCGGAAGTTCGGAGTTTTTTGGGGCTTGCCGGCTATTACAAGCGCTTCGTGGAGAACTTCTCACGGATAGCATTACCCCTCATGACTCTGACGAGGAAAGAGCAGAAGTTTGTTTGGACGCTAGAGTGCGCACGATCGTTTGAGGAGTTGAAGAGTCGGTTGACCACGGCGCCAGTTCTAAGTTCGCTGAGTGGGACCGAAGGCTTTGAGATCTACAACGATGCTTCAGGCAGTGGATTGGGTTGTGTGCTACTGCAGCATGGAAGTGTGATAGCTTATGGCTCGCGTCAGCTGAAGGTGTATGAGAGGAATTATCCTGTCCATGACTTGGAGTTAGCGGCCTTGATATTTCCCTAAAGCTATGGAGGCATTACTTGTACGGGGTGAAGGTCGCGATCTATACCGACCATAAGAGACTGAAGTACTTGTTGGATCAGAAGGATCTGAACATGCGGCAGCGGAAATGAATGGAGTTCCGGGGGGGACTACACATTCAAGATTCATTATGTGCCTGGGAAAGGCAATGCTATCGCGGATGTGTTGAGTCGCAGTGCCCCAGCTCAAGCAAACTAGCTGTCGGTTCATGACGAGCGTTTGGTTCGGGAGTTTGAGGCATTGGATATCTCTTGTGTAGACAAGCAGACTAGTGCCGAAGCGCTATTGAACTGGACTGAAGTTCAGTGTGACCTGGCTGATCGGATTTAGCAGGCTCTGGATCTGGATGGCCACATGAAGCAAATCATGGTTGAGGCTTTGGATGGGTCAAATTCCTAATTTGATGTCATGTCTCGGAGCACGAAGATGTACCATGATATGAAGAAATTGTTCTGGAGGCCAGGACTTAAGAAGGATGTGGCACTGTACGTGGTACAGTGTCAAACATGCGCCTTAGTGAAGGCAGAGTTCCAGAAGCCTGGAGGTTTCTTGAAGTCATTGTCTATTTCAGAATGGAAGTTCGACGATATTACAATGGACTTTGTGTATGGGTTGCCAAGGTCGCAGAAGGGAAACGACGCCATCTGTGTGGTCGTAGATCATTTGATGAAAGTGTCGCACTTCATTCCGCATAGGAAGGATGATTCTGTGGAGAAATTGACAAAATTATCTGTGGATAACATTGTTCGGCTTCACGGTGTGCCCCACATCATCGTGAGTGATCGAGATGGGCGGTTCACGTCCAATGACTGGAGATTGGTGCAGCAGATGTTGGGCACAAAGCTGAGTTTCAGCACGGCCTTTCATCCGCAGACGGATGGTAAGACCGAGAGAGTCAACAGGATGATGGAAAACATGCTTCGCATGTGCATCCAGGATTTCAGGAAGAAGTGGGAAGATCACCTGTACTTGGTGGAATTCGCTTACAACAATAGCTACCAGGCGAGCATTCAAATGGCGCCCTTCGAGGACCTTTACAGTAGAAGACGTCGCACGCTATTATCGTGGTTGGAAACGGGTGAGTCGAAGCTATACAAGCGACAAGAAGTGGAAGATGCTACCTTGTTCGTATGAACCATTCGAGAAAGATTGCTAGTCGCTCAGGACTGACAAGCTAAGTACTATAACGCCAAGCATAGGAACGTGGAGTTCGCTGTTGGCGACTGGGTGTACTTGAAGATTAAGCCGTTCAAGGGTGTCCTATGGGTACAACGCTTGAAGAAGCTAAGCCCGTGGTACCTTGGACCGTTTGAGGTTCTGGTGCGGATTAGCAAAGCTGCATATCGATTAAAGCTATCAGTGGAACTAGGTGGTCTACACGACGTATTCCACATATCGGTGCTGCGAAATGCGATGCAAGAGCCTTCGCAAGTGATTGCGGTCGATCAAGTATCGGTCGGTAAAGGGTTGACGACGAAGGTCAAGCTCGTTCGCATTGAGGACTCGGAAGTCAAGCGATTGCGTAACAAGGAAATCAAGATTGTCAAGATCCGTTGGGACAACTACGGTCGGGAGGAGCTCTCGTGGGAGCGAGAGTAGACCATGCTTGAGGAGTACCCAGAGTTATTCCACTCAGGTACCATTTAAGTTTTGTATATCTTTTCCTTTCTATAATTTCGGGATGAAATTCTTTTAAGTGGGAGAGAGCTGTAACGCCCCAAAAATCAGAAGAGGGGCGGGTGGCATTCGGAGCCAAGTTCGAGACTTGTTAGGGGTCACACGGCCTGGGACACGGGCATGTCTCAGGGTGGTGTCATGCTCGGGTTCGACGATGGTCGTGTGGTCGACGAAATTGTAGTCAATGATCGTCGAGACTGTGAACACGGCCTGAGACACGGGCATGTCCCAGGTCGTGTCCTGCTCGGGTAGTGAGCCGTGCTGTGTCGGCAGTGGAATACGGCCTAGAACCCAGGCTTGTTCATCCTGACACGGACATGTCAAATTTGACACGGGCGTGTCGTATAGCCGTGTTCTTCTCGGGTTAGTGTTGGTCCTGTGTCGATGGAGGAACACGCACCGCTACACGGGCGTGTACTGGTTGACACGGGCGTGTCAAGCCTGACACGGGCGTGTCAAGCCTAACACGGGCGTGTCGAGAGCCCATATTATTTTCGGGATGCGACGGTTTCGACGTCGATTGAGGAACATGGCCTGGGACACGAGCGTGTCACAAGCCGTGTTCAGCCCAGGTTTTGGATTTTAAGTGCGAATCGTGGCCGTCCATTTCCTTCTTTTATGATCCAATGGACCAGGGCTGTTCTTGCTGGGATATACCTGGGAATTGGGTTGGAAAACCTCATTCTTTTTGGGTTTTCTCTTTCTAAGAGTTCTAGAGAGAGGGGAGAGCAAGGAAGAAGAAGGAGGAGAGATCCGGCCGCCGGTGGAGATTCGGAGCACCAAATCGCAAGCCGAGTTCCGATCCACGGAGGCGAAGGCATTGCGGTGCTTTTCATCCGTCTAGATCTTCATGGCTCCAAAGAGCAATGCTAGGGTAACGATTCTCATCTTGGACATGTGAAGTCCTGTTTTTGTGCATAGGAAGCCCGCTCTCGCGCGTTTGCGGTGAGTGTGGGGGTGTTCCTTCAGGTAGACATGAATAGTCCCTGTTGTTTTGCATGCAGTGTCCGTAATCGAGAAACAGACATAGGCATGATGTGTGAATCCTACCCGGACAGGTTGATCTAGATTGGTGATGTTGTATTGCATGAATGGCCGGAGAAGACTCCGCGCCGATGGTTGTTTTTTGGGTTTTCTACGCGGTAGATTACAGCAGGGAGCCATAGGGACTAACTCCGAGGTGTACCCGAAAAACTGGGCAGATGCGTGGTTCTGCCAACATTGTGGACTGGGAGCCAACTTTTACATAACTGGATTATGTAAAGTGTGTGATCGGATTGGGACTCGGGGTAGCTTGACCCGTGAATATGGCTTAAATTAACGTTGCGGTGTGAGCAACTGGTCAGGCAGAACCGCACTTGCTCTGTATCGTTCGGTTAGAGAGACCTAAGGTATGTGGTACTCGCCGTTGGCATAGATTGAGGGTCTTGGGCAAAGTCCAGAAAGACCATAATGCTTACGAGAATTACCGTCCAAGGGGCGGTGGTGAGATCGCGGACTTTGACCGGGTTTACCGAGAATGTGACCTGAGAGCACGGGGTGTGTGGCCGTGCGTGCCTACGCCTGTGTTTAAATGTAATTTCTCTACTATTTGGCTATGCTAATAAAGTGCAGGGAAGGAGCATCACCGCCTCAAGTTTAGGGGAGGGATCGTGATAATTTGGTAAGCTTAGCTGACCATTGCTTTTGTTTGTCACCGCTTCGATGGATTGTTGCTTGCAGGTGCTGCAGAGCCTAGTGGCAAGTAGCGGGCAAAAGCACTTGTTGCTGAGCCGGCCCTCGAAGGCCTAAATTTGAATGTTTACTTTGTTTCTCATGTGTGACTGGCCTGCGTGCCGATGTTTGGATGACACTTTTATTTGAGAAGACTATTGTAAGGCCATAATGCCAAGTGCTTGTGTATTTGTACGTTCATTCCTATTGGGTTTATGTAGTGGACATTCATGCTTTGGCTGGGTTATTTATTTGCAACTTTTAAATTGCTTCCGCTAGAATGTACTCTGTGTAGGACGTTGGTTTTTGGAAGGATGGTTCCATTGCGTAACCCTTCGGTCTGTCTGTTGTATATGGCATCGGGCCCCGGCCGGACCTACTGCTATATGCTATGTGACGGATAGGGGGTGTTACAGAAGTTAACTCACTCAACGCCATATAAAAAAAAGGCTATGAGACAGGCAAATGCCGAAAAAGCCAAAGAATAAATTAGTAGAAAAGCGGCTAAGCCCACGGGCGCTGAGTGAGTATCACTCAATCAACGCCATACTCTATATTCGTTGAGTATTACATTAGAAGTGGAAGCCACAGAGAAGATGTGCTGATATTTGGCTAAGTCCAAATGCGTTGAGTGTAATTTACTCACTCAACGCCAGTTAAACAGAATAAAATCTATTAAGTAGTTTGGCGTTGAGTGGAGCTTACTCACTCAACTCGAAGGAGAAGAAAAATCTGGCTAAGGCAGAAAGCGTTGAGTGAGGTGCGCTCACTCAGCGCTCTCAACACCATGATTTATAAAATCTGGCTAAAGCAAAATGCGTTGAGTGAGGCGTGCTCACTCAACACTCTCAATGCTTAAGATGTTGAAGAAGCAGGAAATTGATTAAGCCAGGAAGCGTCGATTGAGGCATGCTCACTCAACGCTCTAACGCCTAAATTACAAAAAGCATGGCTATGTCACAAGGCATTGAGTGAGAAGTAATCACTCAACGCTCTCAACGCCAAGGAAGCTGAAATGGCTGAAGAATATGTTAAGGCAAAAAGCTTTGAGTGAGGCTTGCCCACTCAACGCCGTCAATGCCTAGATAGATTGAATTCTATCTAAGTACTTTGGCGTTGAGTGAAGCTCATTCACTCAATGCTTATTCTACTGATGCTCGATTTTGGTTAAGTCCACATGTGTTGGCGTCAGCAATTTCTGCAAAATCAACAAAGTCAACTAATTTCAAATCAAGTACAAAGAAGCTACAAAACACGACAAACTCTGCCGTGAAGCTACTGTACATCTTCTTCCGTTAAAGTAAGGTGCAGCTGGATGCTGCAGGTGGTCCCCACTAATTTCTTAGGGTCGTTGATCAGCGAACTACAAAAGGAAGAGAGTGGCCAAGAGAACATCAACTTTTAGGGCTGTATCAATTTCAAAAGTTGTGGCTGGACTTCATTTTCATTGCCATTACTGCCAAGAAAAAGATTGAAGTCTTCCTGCAAGAACAAAAAAGTTCAGTCACCTGGTGCCTTCTTTGTCTACACCAGCAAGATCAGAAGGACTACCTTCTGAGGGAGAAGAAGAAACAAAGAAGAAGATTCCACAGATCAAGTTGCTTCTTAGTTCAGCAAGCTCAAAACGGAAGATCTACTTCTGAAGATGAGAAGAAGAAAGAACAAAGTTACTGACTCTATCCTGGGAAGGAAGAGAAAGCAGAGCTGTTTACTGCTAGTTACTTCCGGCTCAAGATACTTATAGCCGTGAAGAAAGTTTGAGATGAGATAACTCAGCTCAAGGGGCTATCATAGAGAAATTTCTCTGTGATAGATATAAATCTATTACACTCCTGTAGGATCCTTTTGGATCTGAGTTATAGGGCTCTCTGAGCCTGAGGTTGGGCAAATTTGCCAGAACTATAGGATCTAGTTTGGATTTGAGGTATGTGGTCAATTGATCACTGAGCTATAGGAGAGGAATACTCTATGAGTGTTGGACCTTTAGATATGAGGTAGGATCCCTAGTGGATATAAGGTAGGGCTGTCCTCCCATCCTGAGTGTAGGGTCTTTGACCTGAGGTAGGTGATCTGCTGATCACTAAGTTGTAGGCCCTTGTGGCTGAGGTGTAAGGTTTGGAGGAGACTGAGAGATCCTGAGGGATCTGAGGTGTAAGCTCTTTGGAGCTGAGATTTGGAGAAGTGTCTTGACTAACAGGGAGTTGGCAAGGTGGGAGGAGAGTGGATGTACCAAAAAGTTGGGGAACCACTATAAATCTATGTGTGGTTTTCTGTGCTGTTTTCTTTGTGTAGGTACTTGAAAGCTAATTACTGCCAACATACTAAGTACTAAGGAAGATAAAATTAAAAGCTAATAATATCAGTAAGACAACCTATTCACCCCCTAGGTTGTAAGCTACCTTAAAAATAAAGACTTTAATGGGGTATTAGAGGGAGGTTGCTCAAAAAGGATCTAACCATCTAAGTGATCTTCCAAGGTAGCTACAGACTGTCCTTATGGGTTCAGGAGTGAACTACAGGGAGCTGGGTGCTATGAAGCTTCCTATCTGTAGGAATGAGGGATTTGGCATCTAGAAGGAGAGGGTCAGGCTGTTCATGCAAGCAGCTGACCCTAGAATCTTTATAACTGTTAAAGAAGGACTTTTCATCCTCATGAAAGTGTCTGTCCTGGATGCAAACATCTAGACACCCAAGAATTATGAAGAGGTGACAAAGGATGAAGTCATTCTTGCCACCATGGACAAGATGGCTCAAAATGTCATTGTCAGTGCAATTGATGATTCTACCATTCAGAATCTGATTCACTGCAAAACTACAAAGGAGATGTGGGACACTCTGGTGATCTACATGGAAGGGACAAAGGAGGTTAGGGATGATAGAAAGTTAATGCTCAACCAGGAGTATGAAGCCTTCAAACATTCCAAGGGTGAGAACATAGCCACCTGCTATGAAAGATTCTCTAGAATAGTAAATGAGCTAAGTTCCTATGGAAGGGTCTTTAGTCATTATGAACTAAATGATAAGCTCCTCAGGTCTCTCACCAGAGACTAGTGATGGCCTGCGAACAGACTCTTATTGTGGTTGGTTCGATGAGTCGATCGTCGCGGGCTTGCTATGGTAGGCAAGTGTACTTATCGCAAGTAGTACTCGATATTCGGGAGAATACCGAGGTCGTATTGTTCTCGAGGTCGGGTTGATTATTCTTACTCCTCCAGGAGGACTGTTATTTTACTGAAAGTAAGGCGGAGATTTTAATTAACTAAAGAAAAGAGAAGTGCGAAAACAATTTATAAAAATTCGATGAAGGGTTAACGCTCGACATCGAATCAGATTAAGACTAAAATAACTTTTAATAATTATTGAACTTAGATTTCAAATTAATAAAAGGCAACTTGGTCGTGGAGGTTCCACAGATATAATCTCACCTAGCTATAGGGATATCGCTCACCTGAACGCTAAGACTATTCGACCGAACGTTAGTCCGACGAAGGATTCCTCTTAACGCCCGCTTTACGCTAAGAACCCCGCTATTGGGTGGGGAACCTAATCCAGAAGAATTATGCTTGTCCTCTCTCGAGGGTATGAACGCAACTCTCTTTACCCAGGGGTAATCTGTCCGTACGCATGGCCTCTCGGCTAGCTAGCGTATGGATAACGGAAATAGGGCCCACACATCGATTTGTGGGCCTACATGTCGTTAACCCAGGGTAAATCTTAAGTCCTAAAATTAAAGTGAAAATTAAGAACTTTAATTATTTCAAATCATTTTTCAATGTCCCAATGCTCTTCGATGACGAGCCTAATTACAATTAGCCACACATCGGTATGGGGACGGCTTTACAATTTGATGAGGCGCGAGTTTGTAATTAAACGCTAAATGATTATAAGAAGAAGACATGAAAATAACAAACATTTAGAAAACAGAAAAGTTAGCTAAAAAGAGAACTTACACACACTTCAAATTATAAATAAACAAAAAAAACTAAGTTACAAAAAAAAAGAAAAATTACAAGTCCTACTCAAACGAGTAGTCCGGAAATAATGGTGCGCCATTTAACTCTTAACGAGTAGGCGGCAAAAGAAAAGAAGAGAAAAAAAAGAAAATTACAAGTCCTACTCCAACGAGTAGGCGGGAAATAAAAACACGCCATTTTACTCTTAACGAGTGGGCAGAAATAAATGCGCACACGCACACACTCTACACGAATTAAAAGAAAGCAATAAAACTATCTCCTACACACAAACACACTATACATAATTGAAGAAAGCAATAAAAGAAAGCATGAAAATTTATCTCCTACACACACACTCTATATAATTAAAGAAAGCATTAAAAGTTATACTCATACACTCACACACACACATCATGAAAATTAAAAAGAACAAAATGAAAACCTAACTCATACACTCACACACACAAACTAAAAACAAAACGAAAGTTACCTAAAAATTAAAACAACTAATTTTTTATACTTGGATTTTAACTAAAACTCATAAAAAGAACAAATTAAAAAGAAAGAGAACAAAAGCTTTTTCAAAACAAGTCAAAAACTAAAGGCTTTCAAAAATTAAAATAACAACCTTTTCATTCTTAGGTTTTCATAAAAATGATTAAAAAGTGAAAAGAAATTGAAAAGAACAAAAAAGTTTTACAATCCTAAAACAAAGCTAAGAAAAAAAACAAAATCACTTTTAAAATCTCTTTTACAAATACATAAGAATGAAATTTTAAAAAAATACTAAGGAAGAACATGTAGAAGAAGAGATAAACATATCATACCATGTTTGGAAATGAAATCTATAACAAACTCTATCATTGAGACAAGTAAAAAAAACATAGAAAATGAACAAGTTACACTCATACACACACACACACACACACACACTTTTGATAAAGAGAAAAGCAAAGAGATACAAAAGGATAAAAGGAGAAAAAGATAAGCCACCCATATGATTTTTTCATGCCATGTAGAGAGATAAAATCTAACATTTTTATTAACATTATCAAACTATTACAAAGCTAAAAACTAAAGCAAAAACAAACATGAAAGGAAGGTGGGGGGGGGGGGGAATCTCCTTACATAGAACTTGAATCCACAAGGCAGCCCACAAAAACACACTAAATTGGCTCAAAAAAGTGAACCCTTGGCCCTTACAGAAATGGGCAATTTATAGGAAACAAAATCCAAGTACATGCCCGCCGACACAGGCGTGTCGGGGGCGGGGGGGGGGGGGGGGGGGGGTCAGTACTGTTTGCGATGTGATACGGCGATTTGACGGCATAGCTGACTTCGGGCTTCATACGAGGATGTCACGCCCCAGGTCATGGGCGTGACTCTGGGCGTGTTGGGGAGGTTGATCTGGCGCGGGTTGCGTAAAAAGTCACCGACAGCATCTTGTCGGCCAGGTGGAAGAGTACACGTGTCGGTCAAGATCGTGTCTCTGTCTACATGGGGCGTGTCGGGTTGGTCTCGACGAGTGTCGAGAGCATTGTGTCGAGAGCCTTTGTCGAGTCTGGAGGTTATCGAGCTGAAAGTGTCGAGAGAAAGTAAAACGGGCGTGTAGAGTTGGCTGATACGGGCGTGTCAGGTTGGTCGACGAACATTGAATGCAAATCGTCGAGCTTGCGTGACACGGGCTGGGGTTACGGGGCGTGTCATTTGACGCGGGGGTGACCCCGAGTGTGAATATCTTTTCCCTTCAAAAAACAACGGCTTTCCACGGGTTTGACGTATCACGCCCTGGTCACGGGCGTGACCCAAAGTACACGAGTGTGACATGGCAAAATTTTGACTTTTTCCTGAAAATTTCAGAAATCAAAATTATGGTTATGTTAGGTAAATATTTACAAAAAGAAACATATTTATAAACAAAATAACTAAAAACTATGAATAAGAGCGAAAATGATATAAATAAAATACTAAAATATGCGTATATTTACAACTCATCAACTGGGACATAAAAATATGTGCCATCAGAGAGATGGCTGAGCTGGGTGACACTCCAACTCACACCCTATTTGGAAAACTGCT
Source organism: Platanthera guangdongensis (assembly GCA_039583875.1). Lineage (NCBI taxonomy): Eukaryota > Viridiplantae > Streptophyta > Magnoliopsida > Asparagales > Orchidaceae > Platanthera > Platanthera guangdongensis. The sequence goes on along the minus strand of CM077166.1, from coordinate 61,663,846 downwards.
CTCTTATGAGATGCAGCGAACATTCAGGAAAGAGGAAGAGACAAACAACAAGTCTCAAGTCAAAGAGAAGTCAGTGGATTTCAAAGCTTAAGCCACAAGCAATAATAGGAGAAAGACCCCTTCTCATCCAAGAAGACCAGCAAATTCAGATAGCTCCGAATCAGAAGCATCAAATAGCAACATGTTTGATGTGGACTTTGCTGCTTTCTCCCGACAGCACCATAGGCTGATGAAGAAAACGTATTGGAAGAACATGCCCTCCACCTCAGCTCATCAGTGGAAGAAAACCTCCAAGGAGGACATGTATGGCTCTAAACCCAGTAAACATAATTCATCTAACATTATCTGTTACTGCTGCAGCAAGTCAGGGCATGCCATTGCTGATTGCCCTATGAAGAAAAGAGAGGACGGCGAGAAGAAATCTAACCAAAAGCACAAGGGCAAGAAAGAAACGTTACTTGTAGCTAGAAAAGAGAAGAACTGGACAGACTCATCATCATCAGAATCAGAATAAGAGGAAGCCAACATTGGGTTAGTGATGAGTCCGATTTATATAGGGTTTTTCGGACTCATCTGGGCTAGTTTTCACGCGTTTGCACTTCACTTTTAGTTCTATATCGTTCATATTTCATCTTGTCGTTATTTCCATAGGAAGTGCACACTTAGGCTCGTGGTTGTGTATTTTTTGTACTTTTATTATTTGTACTCCTTATTGTGCTCGTCTGGAATGTCTGCACATATCAGTGCTTGGTACGGGGTTCGTGTGCGTGTTCCGGGGATGTTTGGAAGCAGGAATATTGCGCACGCTCACTGGATATAGTGCGCACGACCACTGGTCATGCGCCACTGCTCGTGCGCAATGTTCCTTGATTTCCAGAATCTGCCTGGGGTATGCACACTATCATTGGACACAGTGCGCACGACCACTGGTCGTGCGCCACTGATCGTGTGCATTGATTCCATATTTTTCCAAAATCTGCCTTGGGAAAACTCACTACCACTGGTCATAGTGCGCACTACCACTGGTCGTGCGCCACTGGTCGTGTGCACTTTTTATTGTAACGACCCTCGGCCCAAGCTCAGAGGCCCACAGGCTTGTCTCATTCAAGACATCGTTACCGGGCTGCAGCCCAAGCACCCCAAAGCCTCTCCGCGCCTGTTTCTCGGCCGCGGTGCATTGTTGAGGCCAGGTCTTGAACCCGCAACCCCCTTGATAAGAAACCTTCAACAATTCGTACCACCAATTGAGCTGCAGCTCAGTTGGTGATAGGAACTGTTGAGGGTTTCCTATCAAGGGGGTTGCGGGTTCAAGACCTGGCCTCAACAATGCACCGCGGCCGAGAAACATGCGCGGAGAGGCTTTGGGGTGCTTGGGCTGCAGCCCGGTAACGATGTCTTGAACGAGACAAGCCTGTGGGCCTCGGAGCTCGGGCCGAGGGTCGTTACAGCTCATGACCCTCATTCCACCATTCTAACCACCTCATCTGCAAGCCTACTCGCCCATCCACCTAGTGATTCGGTGCATAGCGGCCCGACTAGTCTTCCATCCCGCCTGGCGAAGCATCGCATAGTGGCATTGCATAGGAGTAGTTGATAGTGTTTTATTTTCTTTGTCTGCAATATCAAAGCCCCCATCATTACCGCCGAGCCTAAGGACTTCAATCTCAAGTCCTCCTCGAAATTAACTCCACCTTACTGTGTTTCTTGTGAGATCGATACTTGGGAAAGCCCCCATTTTATATTACTTGTGCGACCGGTTCACTGTCGTGATCTTAAGCATCAGTTAGTTGCTGTTGCTATTAAACAAGAAACTGTTTTGGCAGATCAAAACTGTCCTGCTTCAAGGATAGGAGTCAGGGCCCCTCTAACACTGTTGGACAGTGACTTAGAGGTGGATGTTGAAGAAGAAGATGCCTACAGCTGCCATGGGCTGATGGCAATGACTGATGAAAAGGGCAGCTAGTATAAGCCTGGTCAAAGTAAGGTACATTCTCTATCATGTTCTGTGCCTAGGTATGCAACATGTTCTCACGCAAAAGCCTCTTCATCTATTGGTGAAGATGATTCTTTCTCAGAAGGTGATGTCAACCAACTGATTGACAACTATAGTAAACTTATGGATGCCTTTAAAAATGCAAGAAGTTGACTAAGAAGTAGGATAAGGAGATTTTATCTCTTCAGCATGCTGCCTCTCAGCTTGCTGAAACAACTACTGTGCTGAATCAGACAATGAGGGAACTCAGTCAAATAAAAACCCTGTCAGACATCCAGATGGAGACTATCAAGAGTAAGAATGGTCTCATTAAAGATCTTGAAGAAAAGCTCCAGAGGGAGAAAGGTATTGTGGCCAGTTTCTCTCAGCTCACTACAGTGTTGCCCTTGATAAATTCCTTCTCCTCATAAAAGGATAAGAAGGGGTTGTGATTCAAGGGTAACACAAGACTTGCCCATCCCAAAGGGAAATGGAAAGTTCCAGTTGTGCCTATGGCATCTAGGCCATCTATCCCATTCAAGAGGGTGATATTCCCTTCAAATAGGTCTGGCCAGGAAAGTATATTTGGTAACTATATGAATGGTGATTCCACAAGTGAAGAAAAGATGTTCTCAACCTGTTGATGCACGAAAACACAAAGGGGGGTCAAGCACCACCAGCTAACGGTTCGAACACCGGGGAGTAGGGAAACTGCGAGTAGTGATCTACTAAGCGGATGAGGGCAGGAAGAAGAGCAGGGCCGTGAGCCATGACAACAACAGACTTCGCCCGTTGCGGCCTGAATGCCTCTCTTGCGACGGGCTTTCCCTTGATTGAAGAAAGGCTTGGTTACAAGTAAAAGGAAAAGGTTGACAAGAGCAGAGAGAGGGGGAGTCCGCAAGGCACAAGATTCGAGTCCACAGCCTGTAACAAGTAGGATCCTGGGTCCGAGTCAGCATGCCTTGGGTGCACCACCTCCCCCCTATTTATAGTATAGACGCTAAAACGGGCAGGGCTAAAATAACCGGCTGCCCGGGGTACAGGAGAACCGGGCAGCGGTGACGGGAAGCAAAAAGAAAGAAGACGCCAGTCCGCGCAAAAGGGGCGGACTGGGCTCGCGGACTGGAGCTTCCACTGCTGCTGGGCACGACCCTACTGGAGGGCGGCGGCCTAGGCGGACGAGACACTGCGTCCGCCGCTGTAGAGAATCCAATATCCCAAGTCCCGGCGGACTGAGCGAACAGGTCCTTACGTCCGCTGCTGGGGTACCATCCTTGGTGTCCGATTGGTGACCTTGCCGGACTGGGCGGACTGACAAATCGCGTCCGCGCCTGTTGAAAGAGGGGTTTTGGCATCTTGCAGGATATTGCGGACTGAGGGGTTAACATAATCCCCGCACGTTTTTAAGTTTCCAGAAAACTTCGAAAATGTTTTCTTAACCGCCGAGTCCGCAAGCCTCGAAAATGCCGCCAGCGCTATAAATATCGCGGAGGGTCTGGAACTGTTGAGAATCCCGATCGACATGGGGCGCTATTCACCACTTGCGGTCTCCACTTTCCAGTCCAGCATGGCAAGGCTTGGAGCTTTCTTCTCTAGTCTCACTGCAAAAGGCGATCCAGCACTGACAACGCCTATGAAGACCAAGAAGATAGTAAAGAGGTCGACAAGAAAGGATCTTGTCTGCCCTACAGGAGAGAGTTCCCACAGCCAAAAGCCTGCGGAGAAAGCAGTTCGCCGTGCTGATATATCTACTCGCGAGGATGCCGCAGTCGACGCTGAACCATTGAAAAGTGAAAAGATGGTGACCCTATCGGACTCTGCCCCTTCCCAGAAAACCGCAACCTCGGCGGACACCGTTGGTGAACACATTGAGGCTGAAATATCTTCTCCCAATGCCCAGGTGCCCAGTGTTAACTTGGATGAAGAAGATAGGCGGACTGAGGAAGAGGACGATGCGCCCTCAAAGGCATTGACTGCTGTGAACCCTGAGGCTGTCCGCGAAAGCCAGCCCGACTTAGATGGGTCCGCTGCGGATTCTGCTGAGAAGATAGCTAAAAGAAAAAGGAGGAAGAGGGACGGGGCGACCATTGCTGAGCGGGTTGAGAAGAAACTGCGCGCGATGAAGGTGAAGAATGTCTCCAAGCGGACTGGGGATGCGGACTTACAACACAGACCGCGCGACAAAGAAGTTCCTGACAGCGATCTGGTCACACCGTAAGCCCAAGTTCAGGGAGATAATTCCCTCTCCACGGTCAGTCTAACCACTGATGAGATGCTTGACTCTATAGACGTCAACGAAATAGATCTAATCAACGAATCCCAGCTGATTGTACTGCAGCAATCTGAGGCGGAAAACACTGGGAAAAAAGATAGCGAACTCCCTTCTTTGTCCGCTGCGGAGGAAGAAGAGAGGGAGAGGCTGAAGCAGAAGATAGAGGAGCAGAAGAAACAAATTGTTGCTCGTGTTGCTGCGGTGTGGGCGGCCTCGAAGCAGGTCGCGGCGGATAAAATCGCTGAGGATCTGCGGATTGCTGCGGAGCTACTGCGGTCAGGTAAACTTCAACCGGCGCCTAAATACTTTAAGCGTCAGTGGCTTTACAGGTCGCCGCCGCGGACGTCAAGACCAATCAAAATCATCACCGAGACGGACGATATTGTGGTTTCGACAAGTTTGGCTGTTGAGAAAAGAGCAAAGGTTCATCGCGGATGGAAGAAGCGGTTAAGCGCCTTTGACCCGGAGCGGGCAAGGCGGCCAATCATCTTCGATAGTCGCCAACTCGCTGTTGCTATGTTTAAAAGTGATCTTTCATCCTTTCTCTGCGTCCGCCGCGAACTGCCTTTAAATGTGAAGTTGACTTTGTTTGTTGCAGGTAGAAAGTCGCCGCCTGGCTCCATCGAGAGTGGCGAAGATCGTGGTTACACCGAATATTGGTGCTGACGCGGTCTCGCATGTGGAATCTGCGGGGGATGAGCCGCCCAGCCTGAATATTATTAAAGAGTTAGAGAAGAAATTCCAAGCTGAAATGCAATGTGTTAAAGCAGAGTTAGAGAAGTCAGAGGAGCGCGAGAGGGCATCCGCGGCGCGTGAGAAAGCGTCCGCAGAGCACGAGAAAGCCCTAAAAGACCAGATTGCCAGCATCTCGAGGGCGCTGGAGAGGTCTGAAAGGGAGAAGAAGAGGCTTGTGGATGATGTCTGATTCTATAAAGACAGGCACTTGGCGTCAGTGCGTGAAGAAAAGGGGAAGCTGGCTGCAGAGGTCGCTGAGCAGAGGCCGCGAGTGTCAGATTGCGCTGCTCCAGAGATCGCCGCACCGGCAGGCAGTGTCCAACAGGCTGCGGATGAGGAGTTGAGGCCGGCGGCGGAGCCAATGGTGCCCCTCAGTCGGGTAGATCGGGAAGATGCTCATATGCACCGGACCATAAACGTTATTCATCATCACCTCTGCCACGTGTACATCGAGATTCTTCAGATAAGCGACCAAGCAGCTCACTTATGCAGAGATAGGGCGGAAAGGCCAGTGCGGACCGAGACTAGGGACCGCTGAGTCCGCGATGCCATGAGCTTTCATTTGTTTAATTGTATAATTGTTTGTATAATTGTGTTTCAAACAACGCTGTGTTGTAATTGAACTCTGTTGCGATCTGTGCGGACTCAGATTATATATCCGCAAATTATGTAGCTTAATCTTTGGCGTGATCTGTGGCGAATTGTGCGGACTAATGCTATGTCCGCTTCTCGTTATTAAAACTGCAGGTGGGAAATACTGCGAACTAAGCAGATTGAAATTATATCCGCTCCTTATGACCTGTCGGGAGGAGAAAGCGCGATCTGGGCGGACAGAAAATTGTGCCGGCCACAACTTTTTACTTTGAATTTTCCTTGGCATGTGAATCTGTGTTTGTATCCGCATTATTGTTTGGCTGTGCTTTAATTTTTTGCAGACTGTGCGGATTGAATCTGCGAGCTGTGCGGCCTGGTCAAAAAGCTGTCAGACCCTTTAGCTATAAATAGGGCATTCCGCTTTCTTTTATGCAGGAAACAGCTGAAGTAAAAGGAAGCCTGCGGCCTGCAAAATGGTGTCCGCGCATACTGATGCTGCTGTCGCCTTCCACTCCGCCGACCACCGGAAATGCACATTGACAGAGGCCGACCTGGGGGCCTTTGTTGAGAAGAAGATGACGAACTCGAATATCCTTGTCTGCCTTCCCGCCCATCAAGAAAGGCTAAACTTCTCAATCGCAACCCAGATCGCCATCCCAGTGGACCACTTTGATAGAGGATTCAAGTTTCCGCTTCTATAGGAACTCGCCGCCATCTTTGAGCACTATGGAATGGTGCCTGGCCAGCTTGCGCTGAACACACTTGCTGCGATCTGCAACTTTATCTCCTGTTTGCGATCTGAAAAGATCACTTTTTCGATGAATGTCTTCCGCAAAATATTCTCTGTCCGCTCCATAACCGCTTCTGGAGGCCGCCCCTACAAGGGGGTGATATACTTCTACTGCAGGGGGATGAAGGTTGTGGGTCTTCACAACAACATCCACAACTGGACCTCTAGGTTCCTGATCTTTGAGGGCGACCTAGGGTTCGCGCACACCTATCCGCAGGTGCGCGCAGACTCCGCCTTCAAAAGCGTGCAACTGGATGACTTGGAATCCGCCATTGTCGAGTTCTTGGCTAACGCCAGGCTTGACATCGAGCATTACATTCCGCTGCTGGTGAGCTTAGCGGACGTTATTCCCGAAGAGAGTAAGTAGCTTCCGAGCTCAGCTTTTTGTATCCGCCGCGACCTTGGTGATTAACCCATCTGTTTTTTGCAGCGATCTTGGCGGTACCCGCCAACTTGCCGCAGACGCCTAGTGGCTTTGTCCCTACACAGAAGGAGAAGAAAGAAGCAGTCGCAAGGAAGAGGAAAGAGGAAGGGGATCCCGCGGCGGATTAATCTTCTTCTAAAAGCTTCACCATGAGCGGCTTTGGCATCAGCTAGAAGGATCTTAGGGGGAACCCTATGGTGCACTGGTATAGCAAGAACAAACACGTCCGCCTGTCCACCGTGCTCCCTTCGTGGAAGAGTACGCGGATAACTCGCCACGCCCATATTACGATCTCCGCGCTTTACGGAAAGCACAACTTGAGCGACCTTAAGAAGGTGCCCGCCGCCGACCTCCCTCTGCTAGCCTCTCAGGCCGCTGCGAACAGAGTGGTGACGAACCACTATGTTGCCACCCTGGCCAGAGACCTGTTAAGGCAGAATGAACAGCTTCAAAAAGATAATAAGACGCTAAAGGAGAGGAATGCGCGGTTGGGAAAAAGGGTTGCTCAGCAAAGAGAAGAGCTTGGGGTGAGTTGAATTCGCAGCGGCCTTAATTTGCTATCCGCCGCGATCTGTCTGAAGCTTGCTTTTGTTTTGCGCAGGTCGCCTATGACTTAGAAAACAACAGCTTCCAGGCTGCCATGCTCCCTTTCGTGAAGGAGACCGTCGAGGTCGCCATTGAGCGACTTGTCCGCGATGGCTTTATAAAGGAGGGAGTTGATGGCGTCCCTTTCTTAGAGCTCTTCCCGAGTTGGCACCACAGGTCGCGGCGATGGAGAAGGCTAAAAAAAGGCAAGGACATCATTGAGGAAGAAGGCGAGGAAGTAGAGGAAGAAGAAGAAGAAGAAGAAGAGGAAGAAGAAGAAGAAGAAGAGGAAGACGAAGAAGTTGAAGAAGAAGACGGAGGGCAGGGCGAACGGCAAAGCGCCAAGGAAACAGCGGACAATGCTGCCTCGAGCCAGCGAGTAGGGGAACTGTCCGCCGAGTCCGACACCTCTGCATCCTCCTCTGCTACCGGGAGCTCGCATAGCGGGTACGCCTCAAGTACAAGATCAGATAGCAGCAGAAGTGGCTCGGGGGGCTACTCTCCAGAAGTCGACATTGTTGGCGAAAGCCCTGCACCTCCAGAAAAGAAACAAAAGACTACAGATTGATTAATGCACTTTTATCTTTTTTGGTTTTTGTAAATGGGGCGGACGCGAGGTCGCAGTCCGCCGAATATATAGAAAGATGTAAAGAACTTTTGATGAAATAGAAAGAAAGGATATTTTTGCATGTGTGCTTCCTGCAATGTTCTTTTTCCACGCTCACCGCACCGACACTTAGCAGTCCGCACGACACGCTGATAAATCTGAGCTTTTTAACTTGCTGATTATAGACAATTATTGTCCGTCATTGGAATGAGAAGAAATTGTCAGGCGGACTCTGTTGAGTTTCAATTGCAGTCCGCGTGACACAGATCATTTATAACGAATCTTGCTGATTAGAGAATTCAACTTATCAATCCATTCAATATCCGCCTTAAAAATGACGAAAATAGCCAGCTAATAATAATGTCAGGTGGTACTTCATTGAGTTCTAGTAGAGTCCACAATTCTCTTTATTGACATCCAATTATAATATATGAAAACCATTCGGCGGACTGAGCGGATACAGAAAACCAATCTGCTCATAATAGAAGAAATGACCTATAGCTTGCGACCAGGTGGGCAGGTGAGCCAGAGCGGCATACTTTCCTCACCGGGCTACAAGCTATAAAATCAACCCAAACAGGCGAACTGAGCGGATAGAGAAAACCAATCCGCCAAAGATAGAAATGACCTACAGCTTGCGACCCGGTGGGCAGGTGCACATGGCATTGCTTTCCTCACCGGGCTACAAGCTATAAAATCAACCCAAAGAAGCTGGCGGACTGAGCGGATAGAGAAAACCAGTCCGCACATAATTCCCTGCGAAGAGCAAGATGCTAACTTGGCGGAACGGTTCCCTGACCTCTTGCCTGGAGTACAGTCTAAGCTGTGGGTCTCCTGCAGGCACTGCTCGAGGGTACCATGGAGTGTTCGAGGGTTACAAGCTAAGATGACCCGCGGGCAGGTGAGCCGGAACGGCATACTTTCCTCACGCGATCATCGAAGTTGTAACGATATCCCTAATGCGGCATGGTAGAGCTTTACTCCCACCCAGCCCTCCATAATGCAGAGGTGGGGTCAGGTACTTGCCGGGATCCGAAGTCCAGAATCCAACCGCACTAGAGCCTGCAAGCTCCCACTACACGGTGCGAAATCTCCTCGCAACACGTGGTCTTCGTGGTGTTACGCTAATGACAACAGCTCTAGGGGAGGTCTTGCTGAACTCGGCGATGTCTCCTAGTATCAGGGAACCGTTATAGGTCTTTGGGAGAGAGAGAAAACACTAGAAAAAAGTGTCAGTATGGATCCTTTGATTAATAAAATGTATTTGCAAAGCAAACATAAGAAAGAAAAGGGAGTTTAGACGCAGAACCGTTTTTGGAATTTTTCTTAGCGTTTCATCTGTTATGATTACATAAACAAAACACTTGAAGAAGCGTTAGCACGCAATTTCTATTCATAATAACACTTGAAGAGGATACACAAAGTAGAAAAAAGGAGGTTCAAGAATAGAACCATTTGAGATCATCCCCGCTCCATGTGTGTGGTATATCCTCTCCTTCGTATGTCTGCAAGCGGTAAGCGCCGCTCTTTAACGCTTCTTTGATAACAAAAGGGCCGGCCCAATTTGGATTAAGCTTCCCCATTGACCCAGCTCTTGCAGCAGCATCAATCTTCTTTAGAACTAGATCTCCCACTTGGAAGTGTTTGATCCTCACGTTCTGATCAAAGTAGCGAGCCATCCTTCTTTTGACCTCCTCCTGCCTTATGGCTGCTTGATCTCTGATGGCCTCGATGTGTTCCAAGTTGAACCTCATCTCTTCATTATTCAACTCAAGCCAGTCCTCAGTGCCTTCTCTTGCAAGCAGAACTCTGGGTGACGGGACTTCAAACTCAACTGGAATAAGTGCTTCTGAGCCATGAGAAAGTTTGAATGGAGTCTCCCCAGTTGCGGATGATGGCGTTGTCCTAAGGGACCAGAGGACTGATGGAAGCTGATCAGCCCAGCTACCCTTGAGATTCTGTACTTTCTTTTTGAGCAAATTGAGGATCTGCTTGCTGGCTGCTTCTACTTGGCCATTGCTTCTGGGATGATGAACGGATGCAAACCGCAGCTCTGTTCCGATCTGCCTGCAAAAATCCATCATCTCTAAGTTGTTGAATTGCGGCCCATTATCAGTGATTATAGCCATTGGAATTCCATGTCGGCAGACAATCTCCCCCCAAATGAAGTTTTTGAAGACCTGAGTAGTTGTCTTGGCCAATGCCTTGGCTTCGATCCACCTGCTGAAATAGTCGATCATTACGATGATGAAATGCCGCTGACTGCTTGCCATGGGAAAAGGACCGAGGAGGTCCATTCCCCAAATTGCGAAGGGCCAAGGAGTTGCGATCGATCTGAGTGACTGAGCAGCCTGGTGCTGAAGTGGAGCAAACTTCTGGCACTAAACACACTTTCTGGCATAGATCTCAGAGTCTCTCTTCATGGTGGGCCAGAAATATCCTTGCCTCAGGATTCGTTTTTCAAGAGTTCTCGCTCCCAAGTGGCTTCCACACTCTCCTGAATGAACCTCTTGCAAAACAGTGAGAGCTTCTCCTTTTGAAACACATCGGGCCATGGTAGAGAGGAAAGTTTTTCTGTAAAGGACTCCCGCCAATAGGAAGTAGTAAGCTGCTTTTATTCTGAACTTCTTCTTATCTTTGACTGAATGATGATAATCTCCCGTTGACAGATAGAGGATGAATGGATCCATCCAAGAGGTACGTTGGTCTACTTGCATCAGATCTCCTTCCATCACTGTCGGGCGGAAGAGCTCGGAAGTTGTTCCTCCTGAAAGCATCCCATACTTGGAAAGAAAATCTGCCTCCTCATTTTCTGTTCTGGGGATGTGCTCGATGGTAAAGCTCTTGAACCTGCAGACTTCTATCTTCACAAGAGCTAGATATTTCTTCAAGATAGGCTCTCTTGTTTCGAATTTACCGAGGACTTGTGACGCCATCACCAGAGAATCAGTTTTGATATGGACATGATCGATTCCTAGTTCTCTTGCAAGCCTCAAGCCTGCTATCCAAGATTCATACTCGGCCTGATTATTGGTTACTGGAAAGTAAAATTTGATGGCCTGCTCCAATTTGACTCCGTATGGATTGATGAGAACCACTCCTACTCCAGAAGAACTTCTGCCTGAGGCACCATCAACGTAGATGGTCCAAGACAAAGGTGACCTTTTTTCTCGATCAGAACTGGACTCTGGCATGTCGATTAAGAAGTCTGCTAGAACTTGAGCTTTAATGGCTGTCTTGGGCACATAAGAGATTTCAAATTCACTCAACTCTATTGCCCACTTAGCTAGTCTGCCGGAATGTTCTGGTTTTTCCAACACACCCTTCAAAGGCTGATCGGTGATGACTTGAATTGAATGTGCTTGGAAGTACAGACGGAGCCGGCGAGCTGACATGACTAGTGCCAAGGCTAACTTCTCCAAAATTGGATACCGTGTCTCAGCACTCTTCAGGATATGGCTAACATAGTAAATTGGGAATTGCTTTCTGCTCTCTTCCCGAAGAAGAACGAAGCTGACGGCCTCAGGGCCAACCCCTAGGTACAAGAAAAGAATCTCTCCTGGCCGGGGACTCTGAAGCTGGGGTGCTGAGGTTAGTTGCATCTTCAACTGCTCAAAAGCTTGGGAGCATTCTTCCGTCCACTCAAACTTGGATGCTCCTCGGAGAGTTTTGAAGAATGGAGCACTCCTATCTCCAACCAGAGAGAGAAATCTCGCAAGGCCTGCTAGCCTCCCCCCTAACTGCTGAACTTCTTTAGGCGAACGAGGGGTAGGCATATCAATGATGGCTTTCACTTTATCAGGGTTGGGGGAAAGTCCTTCCGGAGTAAGGAGATGACCAAGAAACTTCCCCTTACTCTCCCCAAACATGCATTTCAAAAGGTTTAGCTTCATTTTGTACCTACGCAGAGTAGCGAACGTCTCTGCTAGGTCTCGCAAGTGCAGTGAAAATGACTTACTCTTAATCAAGAGATCGTCTACATACACTTCTAGGTTCCTCCCCTTCTGATGGTTAAACACATGGTCCATCATCCGTTGGTAGGTTGCACCGGCATTCTTAAGCCCAAAGGGCATCACAAGGTAGCAATACCAACCATCATTAATAATGAACGACGTGTGAGGAACGTCAGGCTTATGCATTCTTATCTGGTGATAACCAAAAAACGCATCTAAAAAACTCATATAAGAGTACCCTACCGCGGAATCAACTAAAGAATCTATCCGAGGCAAGGGGTAGCAATCTTTAGGGCATGCTTTATTAAGTTTGGTAAAATCTACACACATTCGTCATTTTCCTCCTGGTTTCTTAACCATTACAACATTAGAAATCCAAGTAGGATATTGAACTTCTTTGATAAAATTTGCTTTGAGGAGCTTTGCGACCTGCTCCCTTATCGGCTCAGCAAGCTTTGTGGCTATGTCCCTCTTCTTTTGTTGTATAGGCTGCTGTGGTGGCATGAAACATCAGGATCCACTCCTGGCATGTCTTCTACTGACCAGGCGAAGACATCCAGGTTATTCAGCAAGCAGGAAATCAACTCAGCCTTTTGATCTTCAGGTAGCTCCGAGTTGATGGAGAGCTTCCTCTCCTGCCCCTCAGCAATGGGGATTCCTTGCGTCACCTGGGCAGGTTCCAGGTGAGCACCTTCACCAGCAGCAGCTTCTGAACTGGGAGAGACTTCTGCAGCTTCTATTGGAGCAAGGGAAGGGCTGGCTTCAACCATGTTGACAGTGTGGACGTAGCACTCCCTTGCTCTTCTTGGGTCACTCCTGACCCAGCACATCCTTCCATCTGCAAAGAACTTGATGGCAAGGTGGTAAGTGGAAACCACCGCTTGATAGTTGTTTAACAGAGGCCTGCCGAAGATGGCATGGTAGCTGCTGGGTGCGTCAACCACTATGAATTGTATTTGCTTAGTCGCCCCTGCAAGCTTCACGGGCAGGATGACGCTGCCCTCCACTTCCTTTCTCTCTCCCGAGAAACCATAGAGTGGCCCCTCAGTGGAAAGCAGAGGCTTTCCGGTCCTCAGGGCCTCAAAAGTAGACTTGAACAGGAGGTTGACCGAGGTGCCTGTGTCAACAAGAATTCGATCAACTGTAAAGTCCCCAACCACAGCCTTGATTACTACAGCATCATCAAACGGGTTGGCTGTTTGGGGTAGATTTGCTAGACCAAAGGTGACAACCTCACTTGGAGGAGCAATGGAAGAAGAAGAAGAGGCCACCTCTGCCCGGGTGACCCTTCAAATTGACGATTTCCGAGTAGACTCGGTCCCTGCTCCACCATGGATGAAGAAGAGGCGTCCCAGAACCCCTTCATCATCTGCATCGAAGCACTCTACCGGGACGTTGATCGGCCCCAGACGGCCTTCGTCCTCTACATCCACACATTCCTGGTATGCCTCAGCTACTTCTTTGCCCTTTGAGGTGGATGGCTTCGAAGAAGAAGGAGAATCCTTCTTGGCCAAGTCAATCTTGCCCTCAGCAAGCAGCTTCTCTATCAGCATGCGAAGGGCCTTGCAGTCCTCGATCAAGTGGCCCTTTTCTTTGTGGAACTGGCAATATTGTGCATTATTCCTTGGCTTCCACATTTTCTGAGGCTCTTCCCTCTTTTTTTCTGATCTCCTTTGCAAGATCTGGATGACTTCGTCATGGTCCAGATCTGCAATGTCCTCCATGGGGCTTGCATCAGATTGGATCGGAGAAGGCAAGGCTGCTTGTTGGAGGATGGGAAGAGCTTGCAATGGAATGGCGGGAGTGGCGGCCAACGACAGTCTCTGCTCATGAAACTGTTGATGGCCTTGGAAAGGTTTCTTGTTGCGGAAGTTCCTGCCTCTTTGAGACGGAGGCTGGAAGTCTGGGCGAGGGGGCTTGCTACGAGAGGAAGAAGCGGAGGCATCCCTTCCTTCAGCCTTAGCTGTCAGGGATGAGACATAGGTTGGATTGGCGTTTTCTCCTTCAATGAAACGGTTGACCATGGCGATCAACTCTTGATAAGTCTCAGGTGCCTTGGTTGTTGCTTTAAACTTCAGAGGGCCTTCCCGGAGGCCATGGATCAAGGCGACCTAATAATAATCGGGGTTCACATTCCTTACCCCTTGGATCTCTCTAAAAGCTATCAACGAATCGCGCCACTGATTCATTATCCCTTTGCTTGATTTCAAATAGGGCAGCTGGCCCATTCTTCCTCTTTCTTGAGGTGGCAAACCTCAGCAACAACTGGCTGCGAAGCTCTGCGAAAGAAGAGATTGTGCCCGAAGGCAGCTCGTAGAACCACTCTCTCTCCTGTCCTTCAAGAGTGGTAACCAGGAGTTTACACTTGATAGCATCTGAGAGGCATCTCAAAGCAACTGCCCCCTTAAATGCTTGGAGGTGAGAGACTGGATCAGTCCCTCCTGAATAGAATGGGATGTGAGGTTCCCTGAAGTTGTTCGGAGCCGATTCCCATCGGATTCGATCAACAAAGGGAGACGGGGTCTCGAACTCTGCGGGGTAGAAGTGGCGGACTGGAGCCGGGGAGTCCGCGGGCTCGGCGGACTGGCGGTCAGCAAAATGAAGCTGGCGGGCTGGAGTGCCCCTGGCAGCTTCTCTGAAGAAATGTTTGAAAGCAAACTGCTCCTCCTGAGGGCGCAGAGGAGCGGCGGACTGAGCAGGGTTCCGAGGAGTGGCTGGCGACTGCCGAAGCGGAGTTCGGTGAGCTGGCGAGTCCGCTGGATCTGGCGAGTCTGCTGGATCTGCTGCGGCCTGAGGAGCAAGCTGCTGGGCTAGCGCGAGCAGAGCTTGGCTGATTGCGTCGAGACGCTGGTCGGTCTGTTGGCGGGACTGTTCGGCCTCAAGGCGAGCTTGCTCAATTGCATCCCAAAGAGAGTCCTCTGAAGAACTGGAGCGGTCTGAAGAGCGGGCTCTGCGGTCTGACATTTCCGTCCGCTGAATTCAATACACTACTCGGATCTGAAGGTCGCGTGTTAACTGTTGATGCACGAAAACACAAAGGTGGGTCGAGCACCACCAGCTAACGGTTCGAACATCGGGGAGTAGGGAAACTGCGAGTAGTGATCTACTAAGCGGATGAGGGCAGGAAGAAGAGCAGGGCCGTGAGCCACGGCAACAACAGACTTCGCCCGTCGCGGCCTGAATGCCTCTCTTGCGACGGGCTTTCCCTTGATTGAAGAAAGGCTTGGTAACAAGTAAAAGAAAAGGTTGACAAGAGCAGAGCGAGGGGGAGTCCGCAAGGCACAAGATTCGAGTCTGCAGCCTGTAATAAGTAGGCTCCTGGGTCCGAGTCAGCGTGCCTTGGGTGCACCACCTCCCCACTATTTATAGGATAGGGGGCCTGCCCAAACGGGCAGGGCTAAAATAACCGGCTGCCCGGGGTACAGGAGAACCGGACAGCGGTGATGGGAAGCAAAAAGAAAGAAGACGCCAGTCCGCGCAAAAGGGCCGGACTGGGCTCACGGACTGGAGCTTCCAGTGCTGCTGGGAGCGACCCTGCTGGAGGGCGGCGGCCTGGGCGGACGAGACACTGCGTCCGCCGCTGTAGAGAATCCAATATCCCAAGTCCCGGCGGACTGAGCGAACAGGTCCTTACGTCCGCTGCTGGGGTACTATCCTTGGTGTCCGATTGGTGACCTTGCCGGACTGGGCGGACTGACAAATCGCATCCGCGCCTATTGAAAGAGGGGTTTTGGCATCTTGCAGGATGTTGCAGACTGAGGGGTTAACACAACCATTGTGGAAGGAGTAGTCGGGTAAGTACCTTTAAGGCTGCCAATGAATAAATTCAAATGGCCCATCATGGACCATTTGTTTTTGGTGCTACATCCCCTCCTCTCAAGAATGTTGCTGCAACCAACATTCAGAACCCATCAGCATAGAATATGACAAAGGGTCAGTCTGTCAGCTTGCCTGATATGGCTATTTCTGATGCTATCAAGAGCACACTATCTGAAAAGAAATGTATTGTTGATAAGATTCAGAATAGGCCACACAAAACAGCAAGCATACCAACCTTCAATCAGATCCATGCTAAAAGGTATCAGAAAATGGTTGTTGTAACTCTTCCTTCTATTAAGACTGTAGTCAAACCAACTGCTGGGCCTTCACAAAAAAGAAGAAGATACAACATACATGATTGTTGGTGTTGTGGCAAGATAGGCCATTATGCCATTGACTGCTGGCACAATTTTAATGTGGTCAGAGCTAGATTAAGTCCACTAGTCAGAAAATTTGCTGGTGAACATATTCAGTTTCAGACTAATGTGCACCTAAGACCCAATAAAAATTGGGGTCCTAAGGTAAAGTAAATTTCTTATTGTAGGTTAGTTCAAGTGACCTTACCCCAATATGGTACTTGGACAGTGGTTATTCCAGACAAATGACTGGGACAAGGTGCAACTTGGAGTAGTTTACCCGAGTGAAAAATGGACCCAAGATTATCTTTGGTGGTTCACATAGAGGGGTTACAACAGGCTATGATAAGATTAACAATGGCATAGTCAATTTCAAAAAAGTGGCTTATGTTGAAGGGTTGCAACACAACCTCATAAGCATAAGCCAACTCTTTGATCTTGACTATGCTATTGTATTCCATAAGGATGAGTGTCTGATTAGAAGGTCAAGTGACTAAGAGGTCATATTGATAGGTACTAGGAGTCGAAATGTTTAATGTTTAAATTTTATATGGCTAGACTTAGATTCTCCTATTTGTCTTGTACCAAATGAAAAAGTCTCATGTTGTGTCCAGTGGCACAAGAGACTTGCTCACTTGAATTACAAGACTATTGACATGCTCTTTAGTCAAGAGTTAGTTAGGAATGGTCCAAATGTGAAGTGCACCAAGGATAGCATTTGCTCAGCTTGCCAAAATGGTACGCAGACCAAAGTTTCCTTAAAGGGTACTAGCTTCAAAGACTCTGGGAGGTGCCTATACCTCTTGCATATGGACCTATTTGGTCCTATGCCTGTTCATAGCATTGGTAGGAAAGTCTACACCATTGTGGTGTTTGATGACAATTCCAAGTTTACTTGGGTGTTCTTTCTCAAGAAAAAGAATGAGACCCTTGATATCTTCATCAAGTTTGTCAAGCAAGTTCAGAATGAGTTTAATAGTTCTGTTGTCAAAATTAGAAGTGACCATGGAACTGAATTCCATTCTGAAGGCATGCCAGATTTCTGTGACGAGCAAGAGATTCATCAAGAATTTTTTTCTCCTAGAACACCCCAGCAAAATGGGATTGCTGAGAGAAAAAAACAGAAACTCTCATAGAGGCTGGAAGAACCCTATTGTGTGACACATCTCTCCCAAAATATTTCTGGGCTGAGGCAGTAAATACTGCATGTCATGTCCTCTGTAACACCTCCATCCGTTGCATGACATATAATGGAAGGTCTAGCCGGGGCCCCACACCATATGCCACAAACAGGCGGCAAAGTTATGGGTTAATATCAAAGTTGCGCATCCTAATTCAGAGCATTGTAGCGGAAGCTTTTAAGTTGATTGAACTCAGCTCATCAGAATGTCCACAGTATATAAATTAGCATTTATATATACATCACGAAGGAACGTCCCCAAATACACAAGGGGTTTGGTCTTATGGCCTTACAGTTAAGCTTGATACATGTGACTTTCATACATCGGCATGCTGGCCGGCCACACATGAAGAGACTATCATAGTATCATATAAACTTCTTTGGCCTTCGAGGGCCAGCCTAGCAGTAGCAGCAACAACCATAAGGGCTTCAGCCCCCTATTTTCCGCTCGGCTCTCCTGTACATGCACGAGAAAATCCACTGCACGGTGGTAAACAAGACAACGATCAACGATCAGCTGACCAATTTATAACGACCCTACCCCTTACCCGGGATAGTGATATTCCTTCCATGCAGGCATAGAATTTCACAAGCAAATATCTCACACAATGTGCATTCACGCACAATCAACATATCACAAACGTTGCCCACACAGCCCGACGCTCTGTTCACTAAGGGCACAGTCTTGGTGTACTGGATAAACTAGTCGCCCACCGCTATTCAAGGACCAAAGCCCAACAACAAACTTGAGCATTTTTTGTAACACCCCAAATCCCTGGATTGGGAAAAACTTAGGTGACACGGCCTGAGACATGCGCGTGTCCCAGGGCGTGTCCTGCTCGGTTGAGCAGCCAGTGAGAGTTTGACGAAAATCCATTCTAGGAAAAAACGAGGGAATACACTCTCTGATACAGGCGTGTCAGAGGCCGTGTCCTCCTCTGGTCGATAAAGTCAGTTCGATGAAGTTGAGCTGTGGCGTGTCTGCTGCCGTGTAAGGGCACACAGTGGGTGACACGTGCGTGTCACTGGCCGTGTCCTTTGCTGGATGTGCCCAAGGCATTGAGGCCTGGTGAACACGGGCAGGACACGGTCGTGTCTTAGGATACATGGCCTGTGACACGGGCGTGTCACTAGCCGTGTCCCGATCGGGTTGAAGTTCATTTTGTGCCGCCTGATATACACAGCCACAGACACGGGCGTGTCAAGTGACATGGCCCGTGATACGGGCGTGTCACATGGGCGTGTACTGGTCTGGATGAGTCAGTTGTGTACCGCTTAAAGTATACGGCCTGTGACACGGGCGTGCCATAGTCCATGTCAGGCAAAATTTATCCTTTTGTGGCAAAATCGTGGCCATCCATTTTCTCAGCTGGGATCCAATGAATGAGAGCCCTCCCTGCTTTCTTAAGGTCGAAAAATGAGATGAGAAAGCTTATTTGCTTTTGGCCACTATCTTTCTACAAAGCTAGAGAGAGGAAGAAGGAGGAGGAGGAAGAGGAGCCAGCCACCGGTGGAGCTGCGGAGTTCCTGTTCACAATCTGAGGCTAGCATTGTGGAGGCAAGGCCGCTGCAGTGCTGTCCAACTGACTAGGATCTCATGACGCCAAAATGATCGTCAAGGGTAACGATCTTTCTTCCTAGCCATGTGAAAGCTTCTACCTTGGCATATGCATGGGATTCCCCCACCAGAGGGTGGCTTTTGAAGGGTTCCCTTAGGTTGATTCTTGGAATCCCTACTAATTTGGCATATAGATTCGGAAATGGAGTACGTAATAGGCATGCTGTGTGAAGCTCATCTGTACAGGTTGGTCTGGATTGGTGATGTTGCATATACCCACCGGAGAAGACTCTGTGATAAAACGTGTAGTTTAGAAGTTGATGGGTTAAACGTGTGAACGGCAGTAGCAGGAAGTACTGGAGTGGTAGTCCAGGAAAATACCCGTATAATGCTTATGCTGAATGGGTTGTACCAATGAAGGGTAGCAACAGGAAGTACTGGATTGAAAGTACAAGAAATACCCTTGTAATGCTTGATGTTCATGGGTGGTACCTGTGAAGGGTAGTAGCAGGAAGTACTAGCGTGGTAAGTCAGGAAAATACCCTTGATGCTTGTACTGCTTGATGGGTTGTTCCTGTGAAGGGTAGTAGTAGGAAGTACTAGTAGGAAAGTCCAGGAAAATACTCGCAAATGGTTAGAGCAAGGGATGGAAAATGAGTTCTGTCGCTACCGTTGAGCGTGGCACCTAGCTAACCTGTGATTGTGAAGCCTGTCCTGTGAGGACACTATGGCTATTTGCTGAACGGACAAGGGGATGCCGACCCGCATTAGTCTGGTTATAGAACTAATGATTTGAGCAACGAGCAAAGGCTGAAATGTATCCGCATTATGGTTGTCTGCCATGGGTGTCTGGATGAATTGGCATTTGGCAGAAATGCATAGCGAGAGTCTTAGGCCTGCGCGCCATAACACAATGGGGGGGGGGGGGCTACGGGCCAATCCCAAGTCATTAAGACTAAAATCTCCGGCTGCACGCCATGGAGTAAAATGCTCATTATTTCCATTGGGTTCCAACCATAATACGGTGTTGGGCATCTGGTTTGCCGGTACACCAAGAATGTGCCCTGAGTGCACAAACCGTTGGGCCGTGTGGCTGACAGTTGTGATGGAATGTTTGTGCATGAGAGCATAATGTATGATATGTAAATATCTGCCTGTGAAATGCTATGCCTGCAGGGAAGGAATACCACTGCCCCGGGAAAGGGGTAGGGTCGTTATAAAATTGGTCAGCTGAATGCTGACCGTTGCCGTGTTTGCCACCATTCGGTGGAATGTCCATGTATAGGTGCTGGAGAGCCGAGTGGGACATATAAAGGCTGAAGTCCCTGCTGTCGTTGATGCTGCTGCCGCTAGCCCTTGAAGGCTAAGCTTAAAATGCTATGTTTTGTTTATATGTGGTCGGCCTGCGCGCCAATGTTTAAAGCCACTGTTGTATAAGGACTTGTAAGGCCATAAGGCCAACTGATTTGTATTTGGTGAACATTCCTGATATATATAAATGTGGATCTTTATATGGTGGACATTCATGTTTGGAGTTCAGCTTCGTGTTATAGGTTTCCGCTAGAATGCAATGAGTCAGGATGCGCAACTCTGGTATCCCTCTGTGACTTCGCAGACTGTTTTGTGGTATATGCTGTGGGGCCCCGATCAGACCTCCTAGTATATACTATATGAACGGATGGAGTCGTTACATTTTTGGTATCAGCTGTCTCAGTCTTTCCCTTTCGAATTCGTGGTCGAATTCTTTTGTGGGGTGGCAAGCACGTGTCTGTGTGAACCATGTTAACACTACTGAACTCTTGAATGTCCACTTTAGGAATGCAAATACATGTGTTTGAGGAACCTGCACATTCCTATCTCGTTGTTATTGCTTGTGTGAGGCTGCTAATGTGTGTCTTGTTCACCTATAGGTTGTAACACCCCCTATCCGTCGCATAGCATATAGCAGTAGGTCCGGCCGGGGCCCGACGCCATATACCACAGACAGACCGGGTGGTTACTCAATGGAAACCATCCAACCAATAACAACGTCCTACACAGAGCATTCTAGCAGAAGCAATTAAAATTATTGCATTAATAAAGAACCCAACACTAGCATGAATGTCCACTAATACGCCAAAAAGAATGAAGTACAAATACACAAGTACAGGCCTTATGGCCTTACAATTGTTTTCCTCCAATTACATGTTTTTCAAAACTCGGCACGCAGGCCGACCATACATGAATAAAAGAAAACACTTAAAATTAGGCCTTCGAGGGCCGGCTCAACAACTTGGTCTTTATCCCTCTATTTACCGCTCGGCTCCGCAGCACCTGCAAGCACAATCCACCGCAACGGTGGCAAATCAAAGCAACGGTCAGCAATGCTGAACAAATTATAACGCTCCCGCACCCAATTCGGGGCGGCGATGCTCTTCCCTGCACTTTATTAGCATAACCAAGCAGTATATAAATACATTGCATCACAGGCGTTGGCACGCACGGCCACACGCCCCGTGCTCTCAGTGCACATTCTCGGTGATCACAGCCAAAGTCCGCCGACTCACCACCGCCCCCAGGACGGCAATATCTCGTGAGCAATCTGGTCTTTCTGGCCACTGCCTAAGACCCTCCATCTATGCCAACGACAAGTGCCAAGTAACTTTAGGTCTCTTTAACCGAACGACATAGATCGGGTACGGTTCCACCTGACCCGTTGCTCACACCGCAACATCAAATTAAGTAGTCTGCGCGGGTCAAGCTTCCCTGAGTCCCGTATCTCCCGTACAATCACATAACCTAGTTATGTTCAGGTTGGCTCCCAGGCCACCATGTTGGCAGAACCACGCATATGCCCAGTTTTCCGGGTGCACCTTGGAGTTAATCCCCAAGGCTCCCTGTTGCAATCTACCACATAGAAAACCCGAAAAACAAACATTCGCACGAAGTCTTCTCCGACCATTTATGCAATGCAACATCACCGATCCAGACCAACTTGTCCGGGTAGGCTTCACACATCATGCCTATATCCATTCTCGATTACGCACTCTACATGTACACAACGGGGAGTATTCATGTCTACCCGAAGGAACGCCTCAAACTCACCGCAAACTCGCGAGAGCGGGCTTCCCTATGCAAAAGAAGTAGAGCTTCACGTGCTCAAGTAGAGAATTGTTACCCTAGCGTTCTTCCTTGGTGCCATGGAAATGTAAGTAGATGAAAAGCACCGCACTCTCCTTGCCTCCGTAGATCCGAAGTCGGTTCACGATTTGGATCTCCGAAGCTCCTCCGGTGACCAGATTTAGGCTTCTTCTTCCTCCTTTACTCTCCCCTCTCTCTAGACTTAGAAAGAGAACCACTCAAGTGAAATGAGGGTTTCAAAAGCCCAATCCCGAGTATATCCCAGTAGGAACAACCCCTAACCGTCGGATCCCAAAATAAGGAAACGAACGGCTACGATCCGTAGCTGAAATGTAAAACCTGGGCCGAACACGGCCTACAAGACTCTCGTGTCCCTCATTCGCCGTCAAAATCGACGCGTCACGAAAAACACACGGGCATCCAACACGCCCGTGTTCGACCTGACATGCCCGTATCCTCCAGTACACGCCCGTGTTCCCGGGCATGTTCCCCCATCAACACAGGACCAACACCAACCCGAGACTCACACGGGTCTTAGACACGCCCGTGTCCTATTTGACACACCCATGTCAAACCCGAACACGCCTGCGCTCCAGGCCGTGTTCACTGTCTCGACAATTCGTCGAGCGCAGTTCGTCGACCCCTCGACACGGTATTGGAAATGCCCGTGTCCTAGGCCGTGTTCCCTCTCTTGACACATCGTCGAGCGAAAATGTCGACTTCCCGGGCCGATCGTCGACATGAGCTCGACATGCCCTGAGATATGCCCTTGTCTCAGGTCGTGTTCGCTGCTTGACGATCGTCGACTCCAAAATTCATCGACCTCACGGCCAAATCATCGAATCGATCCTGACACGCCCGGGGACACGCCCGTGTCCCAGGCCGTATGCCCCCTGCCAAATTCCAAATTTGGCCCAAAATGCCTCCCGTCCCTCTTTTGAGTTTTGGGGCGTTACAACTCTCCCCCTCTTAAAAGAATTTCGTCCTCGAAATTACATAAAGAAAAGAAACATAAAACTTAAACGGTACCTGAGTGAAACAACTCCGGGTACTCCTCAAGCATAGTCTGCTCTCGCTCCCAAGAGAGCTCCTCTCGACAGCAATTGCCCCAACGGATCTTGACGATCCTGATCTCTTTATTACGTAGCTGCTTGACTTCCAAGTCCTCAATACGTACGGGCTTGACCTTCATCGTCAACCGACTATCAACCAGCACTTGATCGACCGCGATCACTTGCATAGGCTCTTGCACCGCCTTCCGTAGCACCGATATATGTAATACATCATGTAGACCACTAAGCTTCACTGACAGCTTCAACCGGTACGCTGCTTCACCAATCCGCTCCAGAACCTCAAACGGTCCAAGGTACCTTGGGCTTAGATTCTTCAAGCTCCGCACCCGCGAGACACTCTTGAATGGCTTGATCTTCAAGTACACCCAATCGCCAACAGCGAACTCCACGTTCCTGTGCTTGGCATTATAGTACTTAGCCTGGCAGTCCTGAGCGTTTAGCAACCTCTCCCGAATAGTTCTCCCCAAATATGTAGCATCCTCCACCTCTAGTCGCTTATACAACTTTGATTCACCCGTTTCCAACCAGGACAACGACGTGCGACATTTTCTACCATAAAGGGCCTCGAAGGGCGCCATTTGAATGCTCGCCTGGTAGCTATTGTTGTAAGCGAATTCCACCAAGTATAGGTGATCTTCCAATTGCTTTCCAAAGTCTAGGACACACATGCGAAGCATATCTTCCATTGTCCTATTGACCCTCTCGGTCTGCCGATCCGTTTGCGGATGAAAGGCTGTGCTAAAACTCAGCTTTATTCCCAACATCTGCTGCACTAGCCTCCAATCATTGTACGTGAACCTCCCATCTCGGTCACTCACAATTCTATGGGGCACACCGTGAAGCCGTACAATATTATCCACATATAGCTTTGCCAATTTCTCAACCGGATCATCCTTCCTATGCGGAATGAAATGCGACACCTTCGTTAGACAATCTATGACCACCCAAATAGCGTCGTTCCCCTTTTGCGACCTTGGCAACCCGTGCACAAAGTCCATAGTAATGTCGTCGAACTTCCACTCCGAAATAGACAAGGATTTCAAGAATCCTCCCGGCTTTTGGCACTCCGCTTTCACCGAGGCCCAAGTTTGACACTTCTCCACGTAGAGCGCCACATCCTTTTTCAGTCCTGGCCACCAGAACAATTTCTTAACATCGCGGTACATCTTCGTGCTCCCCAGGTGAATTGAGTACTTGGTATGATGCGCCTCATAAAACAATTCCACCCACAAATTGCCCACGTTTGGGACGCACAGACGACCGTCTTTCCAAAGTAATCCGTCCTCCACAACGAATTGGGAATTTGACCCATCCAGAGCCTCTATCATGAGTTGCTTCATGTGGACATCCATATCCAACGCCTGCCGAATCCGATCAGCCAGGTCATATTGGACTTCAGTCCAATTCAATACTGCTTCAACACTTGATTTCTTATTAACGGAAAAGATCTCCAACGCCACCAACTCCCGAACCAACAGCTCGTCATGGACCGACAACCAATTGGCTTGGGCTGGGGCCCGACGACTCAACGCATCCGCCACCGCACTTCCCTTACCAGGCACGTAATGGATCTTGAATGTATAGTCCCCCAGGAACTCCATCCATCTACGCTGCCGCATGTTCAGATATTTCTGATCAATCAAATATTGCATGCTCTTATGATCGGTGTAGATATCAATCTTCACACCGTACAAATAATGTCTCCACAGCTTCAAGGCAAAAATCACGGCCGCTAACTCCAAGTCATGGACCAGATAATTCCTCTCGTGCACTTTCAGTTGTCTCGAGCCATACGCTATAACGCTTCCATGTTGCAGTAGCACGCAACCCAAACCATTGCCCGAAGCATTGCTATAAATCTCATAACCTTCGGTCCCACTAGGCGAACTCAACACAAGCGCCGTGGTCAACCGACATTTCAACTCCTCAAAAGCTCGCACGCACTCTGGCGTGCAAACGAACTTCTGCTCCTTCCTCATCAAAGTAGTGAGAGGTAACGCTATCCACGAGAAGTTCTCTACGAAGCGCCTATAATAGCCGGCAAGCCCCAGAAAGCTCCGGACTTCCGCTACCGTAGAAAGGACATGCCACTCTCGTATCGCAACAATCTTCGCCGGATCCACTGCAATACCTTCCCCGCTCACTATGTGACCGAGGAATGCCACTAAGGACAACCAAAACTCGCACTTCGAGAACTTGGCGTACAATTGATTCCTCCTTAGCGTCTCCAAAAACAAATGAAGATGCCTGAAGTGATCTTCCTCACTCTGCGAGTACACCAAAATATCGTCGATGAAGACGATCACAAAATGGTCCAAGTACTCCCTGAAGGTCCTGTTCATCAAATCCATGAACACTGACGGCACATTCATCAGCCCAAATGGCATGACCGTAAACTCGTAATGCCCGTATCTTGTACTGAACGCTGTCTTAGAGATATCACTCTCCCTTATCCTCAGCTGATAGTAAACAGACTTGAGATCCAACTTAGAGTACACCGTCGACCCGACCAACTGATCAAAAAGATCATCGATCCTTGGGATTTGGTACTTGTTCTTTTCCGTTAGCTTGTTTAATTCCCGATAATCAATACAAAGTCTCAAGCTCCCGTCCTTCTTCTTTACAAAGAGTACCGGTGTGCTCCAAGGCGACGAACTTGGACGCACAAACCCATGCTCCAACAACCCTTGAAGTTGCACCTTCATCTACGTCATTTCCTTAGGCTCTAGCCGATATGTAGATCGTGACACAGGCTTTGCACCTGGCACTAACTCAATAGTGAAATCTATCTCCCGTTGAGGCGGGGCTCCAGGAAGATCTGCGGGGAACACATCAGGGTACTCAGCTACCACTGAAATACTATCCAACGTAGGCTTTGTCTTTGCAACCTCCACTAGTGTAAAGAACAGCTCTGCACCAGCACGAACCGCCTTCACCACCTGAAGAGCAGACATCAACGTCTTGCTCGACCCTTTCAAGCCCGTAAAAGTCGTCTCACGACTTGCTCCCAACCTGACTTCCTTGCGACCGAAATCAATATAGGCTTGCTGCTCTGAGAGCCAGTCCATGCCAAATATTACGTCGAACTCCACCAGTGACAGTAACGACGCTAGCAAATGGAACTTCTGATTCTAATACGAATCTGAACACCACAGATTGTCTCCGCGCGCATCAAACACCCATTCGGTAATAACACATCCAACTTGACCTTCGCCATCGAAGAAGGTACTCCGATGCGCGATATGAATCCTTTGGACAAGAAGGAGTGTGAAGCTCCCGTATCAAAGAGTTCTCTCGCCGGAAACTCACAAATCAAAACAAATCCTAAACAAGCAGTGGTAAGGTAACATACGCATAACAAGTATTTAAAGAAATTTGATTTGCCACAAATTAAACCGTACATGTCACCACATCTGCTTGTTTTATGGCCTCATGTTGGCCAAGATTATAAACCCTTGGTTGAGCCAGAGCATAATGGGACACGGTTGACTCCACCGCCTTGCCCTTCTCTTCATAAGTTGCTCCCGGCTTCCTCTCGGACTTGGGACGTCCGCTCCAACAGTCACGGGCAAAGTACCCCGGCTTCCCACAAGTAAAACATGCACCAGGGGTCCGACCCGTATTCGCCCCAGAAGCACCAGAAGAAGGATCTGGACCCGAAGTCCTAGCATTCTTAAAGAACTTACGGTACCCAGACTTTGAAGTAGTCGGCACCTTGAACTCAGATTTCTTATCACCAAAGCTTTTCTTCGCTTGAATATTCTTCATGTCCTTCTCCAAGGACCGGGCCGTGTTGACCAAGGTCAAGAAACTCTGCGTCATCGGCCCCGAGAGTAGTAACCTCAAGTCATCTCTTAGACGTTCGTAGAAACGGTTGGTCTTACGCTCCTCATCCGCGATGGTGGAGCTAGAATACCGACCCAACCGAATAAACTCGTAGAGATACTCATCCACGCTACTCTCTCCTTGTACCAACCTCTGGAACTCATTCTCCAAAGCTATCCTCTGAGTAGAAGGGAGGTACCTAGCCAAGAACAGTCTCAAGAACTCCTCCATCGAGACGTCTGTAAGTTACCTTCCTCTCAATATATGCAGCTCCAAACCCTCTGACCACAACCTAGCATCTCCATCCAACAGGAACGTAGCTGAAAGTCCACCTAGTGTCAACTATCTTCACCTATGGGGGGGGGGGGAATAGGTGACGTGCAGCGTTTTTGCGGAATTTAAAATTGTACCTGCACAATAAAAATAAACAGCACAGCACACAGAATACACAAGCTATTTATAGTGGTTCCCCGATTTGGGTACATCCACTTTCCCCCTTCGACCTATCTCCCAACAAGGGATGACTTGGTCTCTTCACCAACAGGATTGAAATCCAATCCTTGCACTATCGGAAGGAACCCTTCCACACGTAGGAGTCAACACTCCCACAACACGGGTTGCACCCAACCCTTACAACTAGGAACCTATGTTCCTTTACAACAAAAGAAAAACTAGAATGTACAAAAGATACAAACTACGTTTGGAGACTAAGGTGTCCCTCTTCGTTGACGACGTGTTCTTGAAGTCCACAGAGAGTCCACAACCCTAGATCTCTCTTGTAGAGGATCTCCCTGGAACCGGCGGCGGCAAGATGCGCGGCGGCTAGGTTCACGGGATCGGCGGCGACGACGATGTGCGGCTGCTATACTTTGGAGATCCAAACTTCGTAGCAAAGCTAGCTAGGTCTTCCAACGGTCACACTAGGATCAGTCGTCTCGATCGATTCGGAGGGGGAAGGTTTTCCCGATCAACAAATCAAGAGACAAGAGATCTCCGGTTAGACACGTGAGATGCTAAGCTTGGCTAAGCTTCTATCGCCGGGAGATCTGGAAGAAACCTCGATCAAGACCGGCGATCAACTCTCTCATGCGGCGACGGCGGCGGCGGAGCGGAACTCGCGATCTAGGTTACGTCGCGGCCCGTGTTTCGTCTTTTTCTCCGTATCTGCTTACTGTTCAAGAATACCCTGTATTTATACTGTAGACAACTTCAATATGACCGTTGTGGGTCCCACCTGAAGGAAACCCTAGTTCCGGTTCAACACAGTGCCAGCGGCAGAATCCGGTCCAGTTGTTTCCAGAAAAATTGCCAAGTCAAAATCGGCGAGAATCGAAGGTGATTCTCGACGAATCGGCGAGAATCAGTTAGTGATTCTCGACGATTCGTCGAGAATCACTAGTGATTCTCGACGAATCACTTGATGATTCTCGCCGAATCACTTGTTGATTCTCGACGAATATTACTTGGCCATGATCTGCTCAACGATGGGTTCGGCGAGAATCACTAGTGATTCTCGCTGAATCTTACTTGGCACCGCTTTGAGGTTGCCGGATAGAGTCGGCAAGAATCACGAGTGATTCTCGACGATTCGGCGAGAATCACTAGTGATTCTCGCCGAATCGGCGAGAATCACTTGGTGATTCTCGCAGAATTATACTTAGACGATTTTTCATCTTTCCACCCAAGAGCTGCTCCTTGACCCATCCTTGCTCCTTGTCTGCTCTTGCATAGTTACAGCCCTGTACTTGAAAGTAAGTGCACTCCAATAGAGAGAGTACACGTAGGCCAACACACTGATCTGCTCAACGAGGGATTACGTCGTGCAGACCCGTGTATATTGACCTACTGCACCCTGACATTGGTGTGCACTTAGCGTGGAATAACTGCAAGCACAACTTAAGAGGTTTCATCAAATACATTGTGAATTCATCTTAGCTTGATAGGTGGCTTCCTCAAATCCAGGTAATTGTGGATACAATACCCAACAATCTCCCCCTATTTGACGAAGCCAAAATCCTACTAGCTAAGATGAATAACACCAACCAGATAATATAAACAACATTCAGAATTTAAATGTGCAGCACAAGAGAACATAGGCAAACAGATTAAGGCTTGAGTCATTCATAAATTCAAATACATATATATATATAATCTCAGGAATGTTCATATACTAACAATAAACATTAATTGTTCTTAAGAGAGAATGACATGCTATAATTTTTTGACTATTTTTCTTTGGCTAAGTCATCCTTGAGTTTTTGAGTCAAATACTTCTTTCTTTGCCTCTCCATATACTCTTTGGGCTTCGGATAATATCTGGGAGGAGAAGCTTTATCTGCCACAGTATTGGTCCTGAAGAAGATGTTTCGTTTCGCTTCATACGTCTTGTGCATCTCCCACTCATACTGGCTGTATACATCGTTTCGATTGATTTCCCCTTTTTCCTGTAGCCAGAATGTGTCCAATATGATACTCTTGGATACTGGGCTCCACTTTTCGTTTCTTACTTCCTCCTCCTTCAGTCTGATTCTCTTTTCAACTTGTGTTTCCTTTGATGTCCCTTCTTGCGATTTCCTCTTGTCCCTGGCTTTTGCTAGGGCTCCTTTATCAAACATTGCCATCAGTTTTGCCTTGGAGGAGGCCCTAGCAGCCCTATGAACATCAGCTTCACTTACAGGAACTTCTTCAACACTGGCGCCCTCATCAACCACAGTATAATCTTCAGGAGCAGGAGCACCCTGGGGATTTTCAGGGATATTAACGCCTAACGCTTGTTGGAGCATCCACCAGCAGCTGTCATAGACATATTTGTTTGACTATTCAAAGTTGTTGATCATGACTTCCCGAAGCTCAGCCATCTTAGCTATATATTCTTTCTCCCCCTTTTTGGCTTCGACTGCGATGGAATTTGCATAGGAGTGCAGTGAGTCATCAATATGCTTTGTAGTCCTGGAGAATTCAGTGACCAAGGCTTGTTGATTTGTGTTGAGAGTTACCATATTGCCATCAAACTTTTGAATGTTATTTGCTACGACATGAGCATTCTGATTTACGATTGTGAGAGTATCAGTGTTCCTTTTTAATCCCTCCATAAGAAGAGTGACAGCTTGGCCGACCGCTGTATATTTATCTTCAAACTTCTTTTCCATCACGTCCAGTTTGTGATTGATCTCCACTACGTTCTTGACCATGAGATTCTCCGATTTCTTAATTCTTTTCAACAGTTTATTTTGAGCTTTCTCAAAAGATGCTTTAAGCTCATCCACTATACCCTGAATAACATTCACGGTGTGAGTGGCTATATCATCTCATAGTGGAAGATCCCGAGGCACTTCTTGGCCTTGCACTTCATCAGATGCACCTGTAGAGCTGGACAGGAGCACAGCCTCTAAGGGAGGAATACTTGCAGCATCTGTAGATTTCTCGGACTCCCCCTCCACTCGTGCACCAATGTTCTCAGGAACGATCTCAGGTGCGTGCTTGTCAGATGGAGCTTCAATGATATTCTGAGTCTCCAATGCTTCATGTCCCTCATTGCCTTCTTCTTCACCTTCATCATCCATGAGATCATGCGCATCAGCATCATCTTCGTCAGCAGTCTCCTCTACATTAGCTTCAGCTCCTTGATCATTCAGGTTCAGAGCCTCCTCATTCTCCAGCACAGTTTCACTTGCTTCTTGTATATCTGCCACTGCATCTCTGGCTATCTGGGAGATGTCAGATACGATATGAGCATCAGTGGATAGAGGCTCCCCCTCAATTCCTGCAGTCAATGCATCAGGAATTTCACTGGGGATTACTACGGAATCAGCCACAGTGCCGTCCTCGGCTGGAGATGCGTCCAGTTGTTCTACCACGGCAGCCTGCCCAATTCGCCTCTCCCATCTGTCAAAAACACTCGAGTCCATTTTCTTTAAGTAATGTAGAGGAACACCTTTACTCATGTCATACTTATCTCCATTCAACTGATTGAGGTACAGACTGATGATTCGGCCAAAGCTAGGAGATCGCAGGGTGTCCTTTATCCTCTCAAAAAGCAATGCCCCCCAGTTGAATCGTTTCCTGCAGACAATTGCCACCAGGATCTTGAACATGTCCGCAGAGATGTGGTCATGAGAGCCCGGCTTGCATATGAGTACCTTCCCAACGATGTCTGACAGAAGTTTCCCTTCTTCATTCATATCCTTTCGCTTTATCGACCGAGTTCCTCGAGCGAGACCACAGAATAATAGAGTCCTGGTTTTGCCTTCTTCCTCAAGATAATCCTCGTGCTCCGAGCTAGTGAGCTGCAAGTAGTGGGTCAGCTTGGTGGCAGACATCTTGATCTTTGCCCCAGCAACCTTGCTTTTGATAAGAGAGTCGTCATTCCGGAGTTTTGAGGTTGCAAAGAACTCCAGTACTTCCTTGTCCAGGATTTTACAGGGATGCTCCAGTACGAATGAGAGTCCAGCCTCTTCCAGCATAATAATGATGTTTCTGAATTCGTCAGAGGCATGAGAGAACCCTGTTCGAACCAGCTCGCATCCAGTGACCAGCCCAGCAGTTGTCCTAGGAGCCATTGCACACCTAAAAGCGTAGACGGTGAGTTAGTTCGATGAAGACGATGGACACCCGGTAGGTGCACGCGACTGTGATTGATCGAAACCGCGGAGAAATCCCTGGAAGGAAGAATCGGCGAGATCGACGAGATTTTTGCACGTTGAGATCGACGGAGTTCTTCACGAGGCGGGAAACTTGCGGGATGTAGACGGAAGGGGAATCTTGCGGGATGAAACGGTGAGAAACCTTCGGTGTGCTTCCTGTGGGATGTCGACGGAGTTCTTCACGATTCGGCGAGAGACCTTCGGTAAGAAGCTTGCGGGAAACCTTCGGTGAATCGGCGAGAATCTTGCGGGATTCGGCGAGTTTCCTGTTGAGAAGGTCCTTCGGCGGGATTCCTACAGAATGTGAAGGGTCGGCGGGAATTCTAAATATATAAAGGGTCGCCGAGCTCTGTAGCGCGGGCTTGTAACTCAAGTGGGGGCATTAAGGTATTGGAATCTTCGTGTGGATGTTGGGTTTGGGTTAAGCGGGTTTCGAGTTTGTCTAAGTCGATTTGAAAATCTTCTAAATATATAAATACTCCTTAAAGCCAAGCCCTTAGGGTTTGAACCGGCTTTTCCATACATTTATTGATGGCAATCTTCGCTAGTTTTCAGTGAACTAATTTACGCCTGTAGATGTTAGATCTCGAGTCTACCAGTGGAATTTCCGATAAGTCTTCATTGTTGTATCTATGGTTTATGTTTACCGTGTTAACATATCCTTAGATGTACACACATATAAGTATAAGTATAAGTATATATATATATATATATATATATATATATATATATATATATATATATATATATATATATATATATATATATATATATATATATATATGTAAATGTGGATACAATATGACTCAAGCCCTGGAACTGATCAAAAGTACCTGGGATTATGAGAGTTATCATTTAGTCCCTCAGGTAAAACATATTAGGAGCTCAATGTGAGTATGCCCATGTAGATATCACATATGGTGTTCCAGACGCTTGTTCCAATTTAGTCTTGAGCCATCTACTGTCTAGTTCCCATCATATTTACGGGAACCTAGACCACCCTGCAAGAAAGAGTTACTTTACCTTAGGAACCCAATACATATTGGGTCCTAGGTTCCTGTTAGCATAAGAACTCGACTTCCTTCCTTCATAAAACCTGTCAGGAAGACTACCTCTGCCCAGAAAATGTGGATAGGCCCTTGCCCTTGACACAGATGGGTTGTGCCAACAGTCTATGGCAAAGTGTCCCACTTTGCCACAGCACCAACACGGGTGAATGTTGTATCGCCGTTTCTGACCTGATCTAGTGACTAAGGTAGTCACGGTCCTAGGTCTAAACGGGATAGGGCATGATCTCCTCACAAACTTTCCTCTTCCACCGTGACACGTGGAAGGGTGGAAGGAATGCATGTTGCGAGCGTCATGAGGCCGGGGAGGTGGTGCCTTCCTTCCAGGCATCCCCCTTCCTGAGGCCCCATAAAAACTTACACCATGACTTCTAATCTCCCTGTCCTGTGTCCTCGGGTGGTGAGAAGTGTTCTGTGAGCTGGTACATGCAGATTCACACCGAGTTGAGGCAGTGGCAGTGAATACAAAGGGCTCAGAATGAGCCTTAGGTATTCTCTCATGGGTGGCCACGACGGCCCTTGCACTACGGGTGTCTCCACATGAGGACAGATCACCCTTGTAGTGACCACGATTATTCCTGTGATAATACCTGAAGGCATGATGAGTTGCCTTCCTGCTTGGAGTGGGGGGTCGGAATACCGTTTCCCCATTTCTCCACGAATTGATAATCCGGGAGATCCACCCATTTTCTTGCTTTCTCTTTATAGCATCAACCTTGGAAAAGTTTGATACTATCCTTTTCTCATTCTCTAGACTACTCTCTAGATCAGAGATTTTAGAGTCCTTGACCTTGCTGGATGCCAATTGGAGAACCAACAAGATCTTCAGCCGAGCAATCTCCTGAGCTTGTTCTTCAACAAGTAGGTTGCTCTTCTGAAGGGCTCTCTTCAGAGAATCAGAATTTTCTGAAGGAAAGCAGTTCCTGTCTTCAGAAATTTCAAGAGAGACGGGGCAGGATGAAGAAGTTACCTGCTCTTCAGTGTTATTGTCATTAGAGCCAGTGACCGTTGTGTCATCCTCATCAGAGCTGCTTTCCTCACTGGCATCTTCAGTCTCTGACACGGACACTGGAGCTCTGATGCTGTCCGATAGATCCTTGCCTTCATCTTCAGAGGCGAGGACCCCCACATAGGCTTCATCCTCTGGTTGACAGCAGATTCCAGCTTTCTCTGACCCCCCATCAGCTCTGAGATCATCACCCACATAGATTTAGCCGACCCACATTTTTCCAATCTAGAGCGAGAAGCTCCAGACCAGATATCCATGATAATTTGACGAATCCTCTTGTCCAAATTAAATAATGAAAGTTCCGTCTCCGACATCTCAGCAATGCACTTGGGCACTGGGATATTCTTTCCAGAGTCGGAGGTCTTCATAGGAATAAAAGGACCCTCTTCCAGGATGAAAGGTGCTCGAGGATCGATTACATCCAAGTGATACGACACTCTCATCCTCCAGACTGGATAAAACTCCTTTGTGCATGTGGGGAGTCTTAGTGGCGATATCTCATGATCCAGCTCCATGCTTCTGACACTGGTGGCAGGATTCTACTCAAGGTGTAAACCTTTTTGATGAGTAACCTCCCTCTGATACCACTTGAAAGTCCACCTACTGTCAACTATCTTCACCTATGGGGGGGGGGGGGGGAATAGGTGACGTGCAGCGTTTTTGCGGAATTTAAAATTGTACCTGCACAATAAAAATAAACAGCACAGCACACAGAATACACAAGCTATTTATAGTGGTTCCCCGATTTGGGTACATCCACTTTCCCCCTTCGACCTATCTCCCAATAAGGGACGACTCGGTCTCTTCACCAACAGGATTGAAATCCAATCCTTGCACTATCGGAAGGAACCCTTCCACACGTAGGAGTCAACACTCCCAGAACACAGGTTGCACCCAACCCTTACAACTAGGAACCTACGTTCCTTTACAACAAAAGAAAAACTAGAATGTACAAAAGATACAAACTACATTTGGAGACTAAGGTGTCCCTCTTCGTTGACGACGTGTTCTTGAAGTCCATAAAGAGTCCACAACCCTAGATATCTCTTGGAGAGGATCTCCCTGGAACCGGCGGCGGCAAGATGGGAGGCGGCTAGTTTCACGGGATCGGCGGCGACGACGATGTGCGACTGCTTTACTTTGGAGATCCAAACTTCGTAGCAAAGCTAGCTAGGTCTTCCAACGGTCACACTAGGATCAGTCGTTTCGATCGATTCGGACGGGGAAGGTTTTCCCGATTAAAAAATCAAGAGACAAGAGATCTCCGGTTAGACACGTGAGACGCTAAGCTTGGCTAAGCTTCTATCTCCGGGAGATCTGGAAGAAACCTCGATCAAGACCGGCGATCAACTCTCTCATGCGGCGACGGCGGCGGCGGAGCGGAACTCGCGATCTAGGTTACGTCGCGGCCAGTGTTTCGTCTTTTTCTCCGTATCTGCTTACTGTTCAAGAATACCCCGTATTTATACTGTAGACAACTCCAATATGAGGTTGTGGGTCCCACCTGAAGGAAACCCTAGTTCCGGTTCAACACAGTGCCAGCTGCAGAATCCGGTCCAGCTGTTTCCAGAAATATTGCCAAGTCAAAAATCGGCGAGAATCGAAGGTGATTCTCGACGAATCGGCGAGAATCAGTTAGTGATTCTCGACGATTCGTCGAGAATCACTAGTGATTCTCGCCGAATCACTTGATGATTCTCGCCGAATCACTTGTTGATTCTCGACGAATATTACTTGGCCATGATCTGCTCAACGATGGGTTCGGCGAGAATCACTAGTGATTCTCGCCGAATCTTACTTGGCACTGCTTTGAGGTTGCCGGATAGAGTCGGCGAGAATCACTAATGATTCTCGACGATTCGGCGAGAATCACTAGTGATTCTCGCCGAATCGTCGAGAATCACTTGGTGATTCTCGCCGAATTATACTTAGACGATTTTTCGTCTTTCCACCCAAGAGCTGCTCCTTGACCCATCCTTGCTCCTTGTCTGCTCTTGCATAGTTACAACCCTGTACTTGAAAGTAAGTGCACTCCAATAGAGAGAGTACACGTAGGCCAACACACTGATCTGCTCAACGAGGGATTACGTCGTGCAGACCCGTGTATATTGACCTACTGCACCCTGACATTGGTGTGCACTTAGCGTGGAATAACTGCAAGCACAACTTAAGAGGTTTCATCAAATACATTGTGAATTCATCTTAGCTTGACAGGTGGCTTCCTCAAATCCAGGTAATTGTGGATACAATACCCAATAGTAGCTATAGTGGTCACCTGCCACTCCTCTGTCTCCATCGCTGCCAAGACTCTCTCCACACGGGAGAGCCAGTCTTCAGCATGAGATGGGGTTTCCAACCCCAAGAATACCGGAGGATTAAAGCTCATGATATGTTTGAGCTGTCTCTCGGTTGCCCTCCTTGGCACCAACGGCTACACTACTACCTGCTCCACTCTTCTCGACTCAACCTATGGAAGAGGTACCTGCTCCATCGCAGGAGCGCGCTGCTGCATTTGCCTTGCAGGCTGCCCATTGATCATGGCAAACACTGCTTCGGCCACCAATCGTTTGGTCTCAGCCGATGGAGGTGTTGCAGGAGCATCATTTCGTGCACTACTAGCCTCAGAAACTCGGCGTTCCGACGACCCAACACCGCTTCTGGTCACCTATAGTGGTACAAAACACCGTTAAGCGACCAAACAAAATTTCCAAACACAATTATAGGAACGCACAGGTTCCTCAAACACGTGTATTTTTCATTCCTAAGTGGACATTCATGAGTTCTTTTGCTGTTATGACGATGACGCACACACATGTGCTCACCACCCCTTAAAAGAACTCGTCCACGAATTCATTTTGAAGCCTGACCGAAACCAATAGTCTGATACCAAATTGTAACACCCCTTATCCGTCGCATATCATATAGTAGTAGGTCCGGCCGGGGCCCGACGCCATATACCACATACAGACCGGGTGGTTACTCAATGGAAACCATCCAATCAATAACAACGTCCTACACAGAGCATTCTTGTGGAAGCAATTAAAATTATTGCGTTAATAAAGAACCCAACACTATCATGAATGTCCACTAATATGCCAAAAAGAATGAAGTACAAATACACAAGTACAGGCCTTATGGCCTTACAATTGTTTTCCTCCAATAACATATTTTTCAAACCTCGGCACGCAGGTCGGCCATACATAAATAAAAAAAAACACTCAAAATTAGGCCTTCGAGGGCCGGCTCAGCAACTTGGGATTTAGCCCGCTATTTACCGCTCGGCTCCGCAGCACCTGCAAGCATAATCCACCGCAAAGGTGGCAAATCAAAGCAACAGTCAGCAATGTTAACCAAATTATAACAATCCCGCCCCAAATTCGGGGCGGCGATGCTCCTTCCCTGCACTTTATTAGCATAGCCAAGCAGTATATAAATACATTGCATCACAGGCATTGGCACGCACGTCCACACGCTCCGTGCTCTCAGGGCACATTCTCGGTGATCACGGCCAAAGTCCGCCGACTCACCACCGCCCCCAGGACGGCAATATCTCGTGAGCAATCTAGTCTTTTTGGCCACTTCCTAAGACCCTCCATCTATGCCAACGGCAAGTGCCAATTAACTTTAGGTCTCTTTAACCGAACGACATAGATCGGGTACGGTTCCACCTGACCCGTTGCTCACACCGCAACATCAAATTAAGTCGTCTGCGCGGGTCAAGCTTCCCCGAGTCCCGTATCTCCCATACAATCACATAACCCAGTTATGTTCAGGTTTGCTCCCAGGCCACCATGTTGGCAGAACCACGCATCTGCCCAGTTTTCCGGGTTCACCTTGGAGTTAATCCCCAAGTCTCCCTGTTGTAATCTACCACGTAGAAAACCCGAAAAACAAACATTCGCACTGAGTCTTCTCCGGCCATTTATGTAATTCAACATCACCGATCCAGACCAACTTGTCCGGGTAGGCTTCACACATCATGCCTATATCCGTTCTCGATTATGGACTCTACATGTACACAACAGGGACTATTCATGTCTACCTGAAGGAACGCCTCAAACTCACCGCAAACTCGCGAGAGCGGGCTTCCCTATGCAAAGGAAGTAGAGATTCACATGCTCAAGTAAAGAATCGTTACCCTAGCATTCTTCCTTGGCGCCATGGGAATGTAAGCGGATGAAAAGCACCGCACTCTCCTTGCCTCCGTAGATCCGAAGTCGGTTCACGTTTTGGAGCTCCGAAGCTCCGCCGGTGACCAGATCTAGGCTTCTTCTTCCTCCTTTGCTCTCCCCTCTCTGTAGACTTAGAAAGAGAACCACTCAAGTGAAATGAGGGTTTCAAAGGCCCAATCTCGGGTATATCCCAGTAGGAAAAACTCCCAACCGTCGGATCCCAAAATAAGGAAATTAACGACTACGATCCGTAGCTGAAATGTAAAACCTGGGCCGAACACGGCCTACGACATGCCCGTGTTGAGGGCTGTGTCCCTCATTCGCCGTCAAAATCGATGCGTCTCGAAAAACACACGGGCATCCAACACGCCTATGTTCGACCTGAAACGCTCCTGTCAGCCAGTACACTCCCGTGTTCCCGGGCGTGTTCCCCCATCAACATAGGACCAACACCAACCCGAGACTCAAACGGGTCTTGGACACTCCCGTGTCCTTTTTGACACGTCCGTGTCCTATTTGACATGCCCGTGTCAAACGCGAACACGCCCGGGCTCTAGCTCGTGTTCACTGTCTCGACACTTCATCGAGCGCAGTTTGTCGACCACCCGACACGGCCTTGGACACGCCCGTGTCCTAGGCCGTGTTCCCTGTCTCGACACATCGTCGAGCGAAAATGTCAACTTCCCGGGCCGATCATCGACACGAGCTCGACACGCCCTGAGACACGCCCATGTGTCAGGCCATGTTCGCTGCTCGACGATCGTCGACTCCAAAATTCGTCGACCTCATGGCCAAATCGTCGACTCGAGCCTGACACGCCCTGGGATACGGCCGTGTTCGAGGCCGTGTGCCCTCTGCCAAATTCCAAATTTGGCCCAAAATGCCTCCCGCCGCTCTTTTGAGTTTCAGGGCGTTACATAGGTGACGCGCAGTGGTGCTTGGTAATTGGAGCCCCAGTATTCTGATGAAAGTACGGCACCAGCTGAGGTGCCTACACCTCTGCCTTCTACGGAAATAGTACGATTAATTGCTGAGGCCATGTTTGCCATGTTTCAAGCATAGCCTCTTGGTCAGGCACAAGGGCAAGCATAGCCGGCATTGAGGCCAGAATAGGTGGCGGCGAGGCCAGAACCTGTTGAGGCTGTGGATCCTCGAGCAGCTACAAGGCAGTTGAAGCAGTTTATGAGCTTCAATCCGCCTACGTTTGCGGGAGTGGGATCTCCTACATAGTCAGAGGATTGGTTGTCGCGTGTCAAGCGGATAATGACGGCGATCAGGACGGAGGATGATGAGAAGGTCACCTTAGCCACCTTCTTACTGGAAGGAGAGGCTCGGTTATGGTGGGACGAGATGGAGTTACACCACTTGGCGGACAAGTCATTAAAATAAGTGTCGATAGAGGAATTCTCTCGCCTATTCCTGGCAAAGCACCTACCAGCAGCACAGTGCATTGCCATGGAAAATGAGTTCCAAAGGCTGACCCAAGGAGAAGGCAGTGTTGAAACTTACCTGCATGTGTTCACATGGTTCGGACGAAATGCAGGCTCAATATTCGCTGATGAGCAGAGGAAGACGAATAAGTTCTACGAAGGATTGCGGGATGAGTTGCGGTTCCTGCTCTCTAGTTCCATGAACCAAGGATTCCATGTTGGATCCCTAGTAATATTTGGGCTAGGTTCACTAACTTAGGATCATATGACCCACAATGTATAGCCAGGATCATGGTTGTGTCCTAGAGTCTAGGCCAAGTCCTCAGTAGCAACATCACATGTACCAGCCATCATCAGACTGCTAGAGACTCAAAGACTTAGAGATTTTCTAAAGACCAAGTAAAATGAGTTCAACGTTCGTCGAACTCAGGTCGACGATAGTCGTGCTCAGCTCAACGATCTCAGAGTAAATTCTTTGAGCTGAGCTCGACGAACTTGGTACTCAGGTCGACGAACATTGGACACTATACTTCAACACTTCAAGATCTGAAAACATCTCTTTATTCTAAGTCCAGAGTCAGACTTTGGTCGACGAACTTGATTCTTAGCTCGACGAACTGTGACCACAATAGCTAGAGTTATCCAGCAGTAGTTAAGTGGTTCTCAGCTCAACGAAACCAATTCTTAGGTCGACGAATTCTGGATACTTCAGTTAAACACCTTTATCCAGAAGCATCTGAAATTGTTCCAAGTCCAGAATCATCTCCAATCGACGAAGTTATAATCTCAGTTCGACAAACTTAATACACAGAATAAGCAAGTCTGGATAATGCAGTTTTCTACTTTAGCTCGACGATCTTGGAACTCAGCTCGACGAATAGAAGTCATCTGGTCGACGAACTCAGCAACTCAGCTCGACGATTTCTGCTATCAGTTCGACGAATCCAGACTTAGTCATTTTTCCATCCTTCTATCCCCATTCTACTGCAATAATTCCTGAGTAATTAGTGCTCTAATATTCTCTGAATATAACCATTAGAAGAGCATTGATTATGGTGTTCTCCAGGATTATTGCCTGCTGTTTTTCCATGGGAAAGTTGGGGAAATAATTAAATGCTGTTTATTCTCTAGACCGTCAGCATTGATTACAGAAGATTCAAAAATTCGAAAGACCATTTTTGACAGGAAATATAGAAGAGATTTTCTCTCTTCTTCCTGAATGAAGTGAGATAGATATAATACAGAAGAATAAGAGAGACAGACACACAGTTAAAATACAATCAGTCTGAAAAATAAGGATCTCTATGTCTCTGCTCCTTCTTACAAAGAACTCTGCTTACAGAAAATTAACCCCAGACCAGAAGAACATCTGCTCCTGAAGAAGAAGAACAATCAATCAAATATCAAGAGTCTTCCTTCTTCATCTCTGTAGGACACTTCAAAGGACAACAAGAAATCCACCTGTCAAAGAAGTTCCTGGAGATTTCTCTGGTCATGGCTGCATATTGAAGGCCTACTCACCCTGTGCAAAGCTTCCCAGCCTGAACCCTTTTACATCTCAGGGGGAGCTTTGACAACATCACTGAATCCACATAGTCTTCTCATTGTGATTGAGAAAAGAAGACTTTCATCACTCTCTCATCCCCACCCCTGTATAGGGTTTTAATTCCCTTCAAAATTATTCTGGTTCACAAGTCTCCTTCCAAAAGACTTGAGGATTTTTTTTGAGCACCTGATGAAAAGCTCATTGGTGTCAGGCACCTGATCAAACATCTGAGTGGATTCCTACCAGGGTGGTAGAAGAGTGGATGTACCCAAGTTTAGGGGAACCACTATAAATTCTTATGTTATCTGGATTTCTATTTTCTTTTGTTTTTTGTGCTGTGGCTGTTTGTTAGGATTACTGTTTTAATTTTGTTCCTGCACTAGATTAAATTCAGAAGAAATTTTTATAAACCCTGAATACTCTATTCACCCCCCTCTAAAGTATTTCTGATCTAACAGCTCACTTTCAATTGGTATCAGAGGAGGTTCCTTTGGTTTTATAAGCTAACCCTTGAACCACAGATCTTTTGTTAGATCTAAATTTTAGTTTTATTTCCAGTTAGATTATATACACAGCAATGACACAGAACAAATACTATGCAAGCACCAGACCTCCAGTTTGCAACCTAAATAGGTTTTCCATCTGGAAGGCAAGAATCAAATTGTATATGAACTCTATTGATGAAGATATCTACAATTCCATCTTGACAGGTCCTCCTTAAGCCACTGCTTCTACATCTATAACAACATATTCAAGCACAACTACAGTTCCACCACTTGAGTGGACTGAGGCCTAGAAGAAAGCAAAGATTGCTGATGCTAAGACAATGAACATACTGGCACAAACAATGTCTGATGACATTTTTCAAAAGGTGGCTGAGTGCACCTCTGCAAAAGTAATCTGGGATTCACTCAACCAAATGGTTGCTGGCTCAGCAGATGAGAGGAAAGATAGAAGATCAAACCTCATCATACAATATGAAAACTTCAAAAATGATGAAGCAGAAACAGTTAAAGTGATGTACAACAAGCTTAGCTCCATCATCAGTGTGCTAAGGACCTTAGATAAAGAAATCACTTTGACTGAAGTAAATGACAAGATCCTTATGTGCTTCCCAAGCTCAAGGGATTCAAGGATCTGACCCATCAAGGAGGCCAGAAGCCTAAATGAGATATCCGCTGAATCTCTATTAGGCAAACTAAAGTCCTATGAACAGCTGATTAAATCCAGGGAGGCAGCTGAGCAAAGAACACCCCCTCCAGCAAGAAAAGAGCATAGCATTGCTTTTAAGGCAGCTGAAGAGATAGAGACTCCCTCAACAAATGAAGAACTCATGAGTCTTTTTGCCAAAGGATTCTATAAGCTGGCAATAAAAGATTTCAGGAGGAAGTCATCAAGGCAGGATGACAAGACTAGATATGATAAGACACCAACCAAAGAAGTTGTGTGTTTTGGATGCAGGAAGCCTGGGCACTTCATCTCTGAGTGTCCAGAGAATCAGAAGAAAGATAAGAGAAGAGAGAAAGATACCAGGAAACAACACAACAGCAGACCTTCTTCCAGCAAATACAAGAAGAAGGAGAAGGGTTTTGTGGCTGAAACTTGGAGTGAGAGTGAAGAAGAATCAACATCTTCTAGCTCTAGTGAAGATGAGGAAGAGACAAGGGCCAAGGAGGTTTGGCTCATGGCAATTGATGCTTCCAGGAGCCATTCAGAAGAAGAGGACTCAGACAATGAAGCAATTTCAGATTCTGAAAATGACATGGTATTGTCTTCTTTTGATTACAGTTCTGATTCCTTTAAATTTGAATTTAAAATAATGTGTATAGATTTGATTAATTCAGAAAAGGAGATTATAACACTTAGGGGAAAACTAGGAATTTTAGAAAGTGTAAACTCTGAAAATAATAGATTAAAGGATGAATTGTGTTTAGCCAATGAACAAATCATAATGTTGAAGACTGAGCTTAGTGAGGCTAAACAACTTGAGGAAACTCTTAATGGAAGAATCCTTAAGCTGATGGACATCACAAGGACTGTTAATGCCAGACTTAATGGCAAACTAGGCTTGGGTGCTTCATCAAGTTTGCCCCTATTCTCAAGAAAAATATACTGACAACTCCAATCAAATTTGTTTCTGCTAATGGGAAAGAGAAAGTAAACCATAAACAAACAATAGAAAATGTTCCCAAATTAATAGGTCTGAAAACAAAAAATCAGAAAACCTTAAGTAAAAACAAGGTTCTGCAGAATTCGTCAAACTTAGATCGACGAAATGCAGTCGGTTCGTCGAACCCAGATCGACGAACTCTGAATGAAAACTATAGTTATAATTATTCGTCTAACTGCGATCGACGAACTCTGTAGGGTTCGTCTAGCAGAGGTCGATGAATGTGGGGCACAAAAAATGAATATGTTCATTCTCTGGGCAGAGATCGACGATCTCAACCCAATTCTTCGAACTCTGGTCGATGAACTCACAGAAATTCGTCGAACCCCGAAAGACTTAACCAAAACTTTCATTATAACAGAAACTTAAATAATTCCAGGAAAGCTTTTAATCCACTAGCTGATTGGGTCATACCACCTAGGAGATATCACCCTCTAAGATATAAATCTCAACCAGAATATTCTGTTATTTCCAGATTTTCATACCAGGAAATCAAAGGACCCAAGGTAACCTGGGTCAAGAACATTTAACTGTTTTCATTGCAAGTGAAGAGCTATCCAGCAAATAATCAAACATGGTACATGGACAGTGGCTGCTCTAAATATATGACTGGCAGCAAGGACACCTTACATAATTATAAGTCCAAGCCAGGACCAAAGGTTATCTTTGAGGATTCCAAATGTGGCCAGTCAGAAGGTTTTGGAGAAGTGAAGATTGGAGCTGTTACTTTCAAGAAAGTGGCATATATCAAAGGACTCAAACATAACCTCATCTTCATAAGTCAGTTATGTGATGAAGGTTATCAGGTACATTTCAATTCATCTTCTTATACTATTGCTAATAAAGAAAACCAAACAGTTTTAATTGGAAATAGACAATGAAACATTTACTTAGTTGATTTTCTATCTGCCAATTCTGATATCTGCTTACTTAACCTAATTAGTAACCAGAATGATTTATGACATAAAAGACTAGGTCATGTTAATATGAAAAACATTGCTAGGCTATCTAAAGACAACCTTGTTAGAGGTCTACCTTTTGGTCCCTACAAGAAGGAAGGTCTCTGCAGGGCTTGTTAACTAGGCAAGCAAACTAAATCTAGCTTTAAATATATTAATAAAAGTTATTCACCTTGGATTTTGTATTTGCTACATATGGATCTCTTTGGACCTGTTGGATCCCTAGTTGATTTGGGCTAGGTTCACTGACTTAGGTTGTGACCCATCATGTATAGACAGAGTCAATTTGTGTCCTAGAGTCTAGGTTAAGTCCTTAGGCTCAACTCTAGATGGACCAGCTTTCAATAAGACCCTCAGAGAATCCAGACTCACAACCTTTCAAGACTAAGTAAAGTGAGTTCGACGTTTGTCGAACTCAGCTCGACGAAAGGAGTTTTGCGCTCGACGATCGTGAGACAATTCTTAGTGCTAAGCTCGACGATCTACGTTCTCTGTTCGATGAAAACTCAGTTTCTACATCAAGCCAAAGTCAGCTGGACTTCAAATTTTTCTAAGTCCAGCTTCATGCTTCGGTCGACGAATTATATTCTGAGCTCGACGAACTTGGACCTCAAGTTCACAGCTTCTCAGGTCGACGAAGTCAGCTTCTCAGGTCGACGGATGCTATACTTTACTCGACGATTTCTGGACTCAGAGAATCTGTGTCGACACTTAGGGTTTGTGTCGACACCAGACGATCTGTGTCGACACCAAACGATCTGTGTCGACACCAGGATTTCAGTCGACCCCAACTTATGTCGACACCAGAGGATTTGTGTCGACACCAAGATCAATCTGTCGACACCAACTTTTGTCGACACAACATTTCAGCAGATGCAGAGTATTTTGTCTAAGTCCAGAACTTTTCTCAGC
This sequence comes from Platanthera guangdongensis, assembly GCA_039583875.1. Lineage (NCBI taxonomy): Eukaryota > Viridiplantae > Streptophyta > Magnoliopsida > Asparagales > Orchidaceae > Platanthera > Platanthera guangdongensis. Next base: position 61,619,075 of record CM077166.1, on the reverse strand, counting down.
TCGACGAATTTGATTCTTAGCTCGACGAATGAAGACTGTCTATCAGATGAATGAAGATTATCTGGTCGACGAACTCTATCAAGCTCAGCTCGACGAACACAAGTTCAGCTCGACGAATTATATTCTTTGTTTGACGAATCCAGATTAAATTTTCTTCAAGGTCCCCGTTCCGTTTCTTGGCGCTAATTCCTGAACATTTAAAGCCAGATCTTCTCGGAATGTTACCATTAGAACATGCATTGACTATGGAAGATCACATGCCATTTTTTCATGGGATAGTTGGGAAAGTCATTGATTGCTGATTCTTTCCAAGGCCGACTATAATTACTGCTCGACATTCAAAAGTTTGAATATTCCTCAGTCAGTTTGAGACACACTGATACAAAAAAATAGTGACACAGTAAGAGAACAGAATTAGGCAGAGTTCAAGAATCACAGTACAGAAAACAATCTGACAGACACTCTGAAGCTGCAGAAGAACAAAACATTCTCAAATCTAAAGTTCTTGACTGCAATCAGCCTTGACCAGAGAACTTTTGAAGAAGAAGAAGAACAACCAAATTCAATCAAGAGTCTTCTTCTTTCTATTCTTAGGATAACTTCAAAGGACAACAGAACTTTATCAGTCAAAAGAAGTTCCTGAAGTAGTTCTGGTCCAGGCATTCTAGTTCATTGAAGGCCTATCACCCTGAAGCAGTGCTCCAGCATTCCTGACCAATTCAAGATCTCAGGGGGAGCAAGATCTGCTACATCAATCCACAAGTCTTCTCTCTGACTGTTGACAGAGAAGACATTATCACCCTCTCTCTAATTCCTGTATAGGGTTTTAAATCCCTTCAAAATTATTCTGGTTGCAAGTCTCCTTCCAAAAGACTTGAGGGTTTGGATTTTGGGGACCTGATCAAAACCCATTGGTGCCTAGGACACCTGATCAACTCATCCTGCTGTGGATTTCTACCTAGAGTGGTAGAAGAGTGGATGTACCCAGATTGATTGGGGAACCACTATAGCTCCTTGTGTCTTCAGGTTGCTTATTTTTTTTGTTTTCTGGCTGTGGTCTGTGATTGCTCTGTGTTTAGTTACTTGTTGTGTTTACTTTATGTTATTTGCTTCCCTGTTCACTTAGGTATACAACAACAGTTGTAAAAAGTTTTTAGTAAGCACTATACTCTAATCACCCCCCTCTAGAGTATATCAGATCTAACCTGCACTTTCAATTGGTATCAGAGGGAGGTTGGTTAAAATATCATACCTTAGTGGTTGCACATGCTAACACCTGAACCACAAAGATCCCTCTAGTTAGATCTTCCTGTTTTAAGTTTGTTACTAGATTTATTTCTTCACAGAACATGGCCCAAAACAAAGATTATGCTATCACCAGACCTCCAGTGTGGAATCTATCTAAGTTTGCAATTTAGAAGGCAAGGATTAGATTGTACATGAACTCTATTGATGAAGACATTTTTAATTCTATTTTGACAGTGTGTCCCAGACACCCAGAAAATACAAGTACAAGTGCTGTTCCACCTCCATCAGGAACAGATGCAGAAATCAAGAAATGGAAAGTGGCAGATGCTAAGGCAATGAATATTTTAGCCCAGACTATGTCTGATGAAATATTCCAAAAAGTAGCTGACTTCAACTCAGCAAAGGACATCTGGGACAAGTTATCTGAGATAGTCTCAGGATCTGCTGATGAGAGAAAAGATAGAAGATCTCACCTCATAACCCAATATGAGAACTTCAAGAAAGTAGAAGCTGAGTCAGTAGCAGATATGTATAATAGACTCAGTCTCATAGTCAATGAGCTGAAAACATTGGACAAAGAGATCTCATTGACTGAGCTCAATGATAAAATCCTAATGTGCTTGCCAAGCACTTGGGACTCCAGGATCTGGACAATCAAGAATGTTAGAAGCCTAAATGAGATCACAACTGAAGCTCTCTTGGGCAAACTCAAGTCTTATGAGCTGCTCATTAAGAATAGAGAAGAAGAGCAGAAGGCTGCCTCACCAGCTACAAGAAAAGAAAAATCAATAGCTTTCAAAGCCATTGAAGATCAGCCTGAAGACAAAGTCGCAGGCAATGAAGAGCTGCTAAGCCTACTAGCCAAAAGATTTTACAAAATGGCCAGGAAAGATTTCAGGAAAAAGTCTGCCAGAGGGCATGACAAGCCAAGGTATGACAAATAAAATAACAAAGAGATTATTTGTTTTGGATGCAGGAACATAGGCCACATGGTGTCTGACTGTCCAGAAAATCAGTATAAGGACAAAAAGGACAGGAAAGAAAGAAGAAAAGACAAAGTCTTCAGGAAGAACAGCAATGACAAACCCTCCTCCAGCAAGAATAAACACACCAGGAAGGGGTTTGTAGCTGAAACTTGGAGTGAGACAGAAGAAGAATCTGAAGCTTCATCCTGCTCAAGTGATGATGAAGATGATGATGAAGATGATGATGAAGAAAAAGAATTCTGCATGATGGCTATCAATGCCTCACAACAAAATTCTGATGCAGAAGAGTCAGAATCTGAATCAGATACTCAATCTGAAGAGGACCAGTTAATAGACTCATTTGATTTTAATTAAGAGGACTTCAAGTGTGAGTTTAAAGCACTGTGTTTAGATTTACTAAAAATCTGAGAAGGAAATCATTTCTCTCAGAAATCAGCTATCTGAACACAGCACTTTAAAATCAGATAACCTCAAACTCTCTGAGGAGTTGGAATGCTGTAGGGAGCAGATAGCCTCACAGAAAAGTGAACTATCAAAGGCCAAGAAGTTTGAAGAATCCCTTAATGGGAGAAGTATCAAACTAATGGACATCACAAGCACAGTGAACTCAAGATTCAATAGTACACTGGGCTTGGGTGCTTCATCTAGCCAACCTGTAGTATTAACAACACCAATCAAGTTTATCTCTGATAAAGGTAAGGGAGTTATAGAGGTAGCTAGGAAGAATTCTGATCTACCTAAGAAAACCATAGTTCAACAGAAATCATCGAACGGAGCTCGACGATCGCCAAATGGAGCTCAACGATCTCAGGCTAAATCATCGAACTCAGGTCGACGAACTCTGAACCCTGAACTCCGACACAGTCGATCTTCGAACGGAGCTCGACGATCTGACCCAAGATCGTCGAACTCAGCTCAGAGATCGTCGAACAGAGCTCAGAGTTTTGAAAACTCTTTCAAAGACAAATCAAAGTTCAATCCTAGAGGTTCTACATCTCAATGGTTTAACCTCTATACTGAATGGATAATATCTCCTAGGAGATATCATCCTGAAGGCTATAAGAGTCAACCAGAGATGTCTTTTATTTCTGAATTCAAAGATTATCAACCTAAGCCCATGGTAAACTTTGTCAAAAACAAGTAAATTCCTTTATGTGCAGGTGAAGACCTATCCAACATCAAACCAGCAATGGTATCTGGATAGTGAGTGCTCAAAGCACATGACAGGAAACAAGGACAATTTCGCATACTTCAAAGCCAAGATTGGACCCAACGTAATATTTGGTGATTCAAACTTTGGAAACATAAAAGGATATGGTGCAGTGCAGATTGGCACAGTCACATTCAAGAAAGTAGCCTATGTGGAAGGACTGAAACACAACTTAATCAGTATCAGTCATCTGTGTGATGAAGTGACTTTCAAGTGACTTTCAGCAAATCCTCATGCAAGATCAAATCAGAGGACAACACCACTGTGTTGACATGTAAAAGGAAAGGTAACATCTATTTAGTAGACTTTCTTTCAACTAAAGTAGACATATGCTTGTTCAACTCTATTTGTAGACCTAATGAATTATGACATAAGAGATTAGGACATGTAAATCTTAGAACCATTGCTAGGCTATCCAAGGACAACCTTGTTAGAGGACTACCTTCTGGCCCCTACAAGAAGGAAGGAATTTGCAGGGCTTGTCAATTAGGCAAGCAAACCAAAAATAGTTTCAAGTCACTTAATAAGAGTGATTCACCTAGGATTTTGTATCTGTTACACATGGATCTCTTTGGACCCATTACAGTACAAAGCTTAGGAGGGAAATCTTATACCTTAGTAGTTGTAGATGACTTCTCTAGATTCACATGGGTGTTCTTTCTGAGGAAGAAGTCTGATAACTTTAAGTGTTTAACAGAGTTTCTCAAATGTATACAGATTGAGTTCAACACTCACATTGCCCTGATCAGAAGTGATCATGGGACAGAGTTTGATTATCTTCTAATGCAAGAGTTCTGTCAAAGTGAAGGGATCAGACATACTTTCTTAGCTCCTAGAACTCCTCAACAAAATGGGGTAGCTGAAAGGAAAAATAGAACCCTTATTGAATCTGCTACTATATTGTTGTCAGATGCTCACCTTCCTCTATCCTTTTGGGCAGAGGCAGTGAACACCTCCAACTATATGTTGAATAGAAGCCTGATACATAAGCTGAAGGGCAAGACTCCCTATGAATTACTCAAAGAGAAGAAACCTAAAATAGATTATTTTAAAATCTTTGGTTGTATTTGTTACATTCATAATAATGACAAGAGATACATAGCAAAATTTCAAGCTAAAGGTAATGAAGGAGTGTTTCTGGGATACTCCATGGTCAGTAAAGCTTATAGGGTGTATAATAAATCAACTCTTAAAATTGAAGAATTTGTTCATGTATCTTTTGATGAGACTAACATGTCATACAAGGAGAAAGAAATTTATACCATAAGCTCTTTGCAGGTTCCACCACTGTGTAAGTCTATGGATGGACTGAACCTTACCCAAGAGGTATCACACCATCCCACTCCACAAGATGCTGAAGATAGTGATGAGGAAAGTCAAGAGGAAGTGGCTGAACTTCCCCCAACAGTTAGTATCATTCCCCAAGAGGAATTAAATACTGAAGCTGTTGCTCAACCAAATCCACCAACTGATCTTATCACACTTAGAGATCAACCCAGATCTCAAGTGATTGGAGACATCTCAGTAGGTGTGCAGACAAGGCATCAACTCAACCAAGACTTGATGCATGCCTGTTTTCTCTCTCAAATTGAACCTCTCACCATACATGAGGCAGAGCAAGATCCCCACTGGATCATTGCAATGCAAGAGGAACTCAATCAGTTTGAGAGATGTAGAGTTTCGGATTTGGTTCCAAGACCCCATAACTACCCAGTTATTGGAACCAAATGGGTCTACAGGAACAAGTTGGATGCTCAAGGCAACATAGTGAGAAACAAGGCTAGGCTTGTTGCTCAAGGCTACAGACAAGAGGAAGGAATAGACTATGACCAAACCTTTGCCCCTGTTGCAAGGTTAGAGGCCATTAGGATATTCCTTGCTTATGCAGCTTACAAGAGATTCAAAGTCTACCAGATAGATGTCAAAAGTGCATTTCTGAATGGAGCACTTCAAGAAAAGGTTTATGTAGAACAACCTCCAGGTTTTATCTCTCCAACTCAACCCTCTTTTGTTTTTAAATTACATAAAGCTCTCTGTGGTTTAAAGCAAGCTCCAAGAGCTTGGTATGAGACCATAGCAAGCTTTCTTTTAGAGCATGAATTTACAAGAGGAACCATAGATAAAACACTTTTCACTAGACATCATAAGGACCAAATATTATTAGTACAAATATATGTGGATGGCATTTTTTTTGGGTCTACTGATCCCAAATTGTGCAAGAGGTTTGCTGACCTCATGTATTCAAAATTTGAGATGAGTAGTATGGGTGAGCTTTCCTACTTCCTTGGTCTCCAAGTGAAGCAGCTCCCAGATGGTATCTTCCTCTCCCAAGCTAAGTATGCTAAAGAGCTTATCAAAAAGTTTGGGATGGGTGATGCTTCAGGGATGAAAACCCTATGGCTACAAATGTTGTTGTGGATTCTGATGCAGCAGGGAAACCAGTGGATCAGAAAAATTATAGGGCAATTGTTGGATCCCTATTGTACCTAACAGCTAGCAGACCTGATATAATGTTTGTCACATGCCTTTGTGCTAGGTTCCAAGAGAACCCTAAAGAATCTCACCTTATTTTCCTAAAAAGAATTTTGAGATATATAAAGAGTTGCCCTAGTGTAGGACTATGGTATCCTGTAGAGTCAGAGTTTGAGTTAATTGGATACTCAGATGCTGACTATGCTGGATGTAGAGTGGACAGGAAAAGTACCTCTGGAACATGCCAGTTCCTTGGTATGAGACTTGTCTCCTGGTTTTGTAAAAAGCAGACATCTGTGTCTACATCAACTGCAGAAGCAGAATACATGGCTGCTGGTAGTTGCTGTTCACAAATGCTATGGATACAAAACAAACTCTCAGATTATGGTGTCAACTTAAATAATTCAACATTATTTTGTGATAATACTAGTGCTATTGCAATAACACAGAATCCAGTTCACCATTCTAGGACAAAACATATTTAAATAAGACATCATTTCATTAGAGATAATGTGGACAAAAAGAGAATTAACTTGATCCATATTCCTACTGATCTACAGAGAGCATACATTTTCACCAATCCATTGGATGAGAAAACCCATCTGTTCTTTATAAATCAACTGGGAATGATTGATGGAGAAGAGTTAACCTAGTTTCTGTCTGTATTCGACGAATTTTCCAGAGTTCGTCGAATGGAGTTCGACGAATCAGGGAAAGTTTGAGAGATTCTCGTCGAACGGAGATCGACGAATTCTCTGTGTGAGGGAACAATTTTCGTCGACCATAGATCGACGAACATTGCTTCAGAAGATGCTTCGTCGAACGGAGTTCGATGAACCATTTTCGATTCTTCTGGATGAGATCGACGAATTATCTGTCTATATTTTATTTCGTCGAGCTCAGTTCGAAGAATTTTTCTTTTTCGTGGAACGGAGTTTGTCGATTCATATTCTGAAAATCTTATATCTAGGTTTTCTTCGACCTCCGTCCCGCGCTTTCAGTTCCTTTTCTCTTGATCGCCGTTTCTCTCTGTGTTTTTTTTTGCAGGACATCAATGGTGATTCCCTCAGGTGCTTTGGTTGCAATGAAGTTTGACTCTAGATTCGACATGGACTTTGAGTCGTTTCAACATTCTGACCCCATCTTTCTATACATCTTATAATTACTGGAAGAACTCAGTTTAAAGGATTTCGTGCCCACGCGCATTAAACTTCATGGAACGGAAATACGAGAATGGGTATATACATCTACAGTTTCTGAAGAAGATGTTTTGACCGGCAATATAGGGAACACTGATGTTTCCCTCTCTCCCGCAGTTCTCACTGAAATATTTGGATTAGTGAACGGAGAAGACAATCTGGAAATGGATTCTGAGGAATTCAGTGATATGATGAAACTCATGGGTTTCTCTGGTAACAACCCTAATAAGTTGTTGAAAAAGCAATTATCCGCCGCCTACCAATTTCTGGCAGATATTACGGGAAAGATACTGATGGCCAAGCACTCTGCTCATGACTATATTACCCGTCACTAATTTCTGATAATGTGTGCAGTAGTGAATAGGCGTCAGATTGATTGGTGTAAGATGTTCTTTGAATTGATCAAGAAGAAGAACAGCAAGAAGGAAGTCTGCTTTGGCAGAATATTGGGAATATTTCTCAAAGAGAAGGCTGCTGAATGTATGGTCTCCCCGACCATCTCCATAAACGCCAGTAAGCGCCTCACTTGCGCTCTGTTTGGCAGATGGGAGAGGACCATCTCCAATACCTCATAGGCTTCTTCTTCCTCCCTCCAAACTTCTGAGAGTACAAGGGCTGTAAAGGCCGCTCCCCACCCTGTTGAAGAGGTTCCTCCATCTCAACCATCTCTTCCAACACCTCTTCCTCCAAAGAAGCCTCCTCATATACCTACCCCTCCTTCATCTCCACCACTTGACCTAAAAACATTCCATCTCCACCTTCATCTTCCCCTCTACAAGTTCATCAACAACCCACTCCTCCAGATTCCCCTCATGAGACAATACTTCATACACCTCCTCAGTCTCCTCTTCCCCCACACTTATCAACCATTCCATCTTATCATATACCATCAGACTCAATCATGCTAGATGCCCCCACTCCATCTGTTATTCCTCCTCCCATTCCATCCCCTTCCCCTTCCCCATTTGATCCATCTACCCTCATTTCTTTGCTCACACCTCTTATCCAATCTTTGATCCAAGAGGCAATTACACCTCTTGTGACCTCCATCAATTATTTATCTACCCAGATCTCTCTTCTATCTGCTGTCCCCTCTTCATCTATGGGCCTGGATCCAGGTATTCCGGAACCCAGGCACGGGGAGATGCTCTGTGATGAAGTTACAGCAGATGCAGATACAGCAGCAGCAGCAGTCACAACAGTTCCCTCTCCAGCAGATTTAGATTTAGATGAGGATACAACAATTTTGCCAGACTTTGATGCTGAGATGTTTGAGTTATTTGAATTCATGGATACTGACATTGATTTGGATGAGTCAGTTGCATAAATAACTCCTATTGGTGATTTCTATTTAAATCCCACAGTGAATTTATCAGTTTTGCTGAGTAATTTTGATACTGTATATAAACAATCTCTTCCAACTGATTTTACTAAGCCATATTTGGCTATGGTACCATATACCTCTCCAGCTAGTCCAGCAGTTGCCAAGCAACTCTGTGACAATTTTGCTCTCTCAGCTTCAGCCTCCATCTCAGCTTCCAGCCCAGAGGTCATTCCAGAAGATACTCCAGTGCCAGTTTTAGCACCAGATTTTATTATGGATGACTCTCCAATGCCTACTCTAGATGAGCTTATTCAGGCAGACATTGAAGAAGAGAATAAGGCAGTAGCTGATAGCTCTGTCTCCTTTGTTTCTGAATCTTGTACAAATATTTCTTCTCTTGTTGCTGATACCCATTTTCCTGAACCTTCTGCCCCTCCTCCAGAACAGGCTGTTATTTTTGATAAAGCTTTAAAAGCTTTGGATGCTCTTTATGACATTCCTCAAGGTTCTGAGTCAGAAGAAGATGATGATGATGATTCTGATGAAGATGCAGCTAGTAAGAAAAAGAGATTGTTGGCAAAGAAGAGAAAGGCTGCTCCTCCTCTAGCTACCAAGCCAAATCCCAATGCAGACACTCCATATTATATTCTGCACAAGGGTTACTCCATATAAGGGAATGCCAGCATGGATGTGGCTCTCCAAAAACCAGCAGGAAGATAGAAAGAGAAGCAGGAGATATTCCCCTCCTCCAGTGCACAGATACAGGAAGTATCCTCCTCCTCCTCCAGGAGCTGGTGCTAGTGGCTCTAGCTCCCAGAGATCTGCCCCAATGTATACTTATCAGAGACAGTCAGGGAGATCTTCTAGAAGTAGCCAGCAGAGGCCATCCTCCTCAGGTAGTCAACAGCATAAGCAGTAGCAGCAACAAAGTTCTGAAGTACAAAAAGCCGAAAGCCCAAAGAAGCCAGACTCCCCTCCAATTCCTTTTGAAGATCCAGAGACTGCTAATACTGCAAGAATGGCTAGGTACCAAGAGCTGATTGGCCTATCTTTGATAAATAATGCCAAAGAAGAAGGAAAAGATATCTCTGGTCTTTCAACCATGTCAAAGTATAGAAAGGAAGAGCTGAAAATATTTGACAAAGACAACAAACTGTTTAATGTTGATGATTATATGAAACTTCATCCAGAAGTAGTTGTCCCCAGGGAAACATCATTAAAAATTATTGGGGCAGCTGATATGACCATGACAGTGGCTCAAGCTCAAGATCCTAGCAGAGAAATCATTTTCAAGAAGCCAGGAGAAAAGAAAGCAGAAGACAAACCTCAGCAGAAGAAGCCAAAGAAGTAATTCTTCTTGTTGATTCATTTCAATATGTTATTTGTTTTTAAACTATGCTATCTGTAACAAAGCTGTGTATATATATATATCTGTTGCATGTGTTATAATTCTCTGCCAGATATATCTCTTCTCTTGCTTAGTTTTTCTGTTTTGAGTCTCTATTAGTAACCTCACCCAAATAGGGGGAGATTGTTGGATCCCTAGTTGATTTGGGCTAGGTTCACTGACTTATGTTGCGGCCCATCATGTATAGCCAGGGTCAATTTGTGTCCTAGAGTCTAGGTTAAGTTCTTAGGCTTAACTCCAGATGGACCAGCTTTCAACAAGACCCTCAGAGACTCCAGACTCACAAGTTTTTAATACTAAGTAAAGTGAGTTCGACGTTCGTTGAACTCAGCTCGACGAAAGGAGTTTTGCGCTCGACGATTGTGAGACAATTCTTAGTGCTGAGCTCGACGATCTATGTTCTCTGTTCGACGAAAACTCAGTTTCTACATCAAGACAAAGTCAGGAGGACTTCAAATTTTTCTAAGTCCAGCTTCATGCTTCGGTCGATGAATTATATTCTGAGCTTGACGAACTTGAACCTCAAGTTCACAGCTTCTCAGGTCGACGAAGTCAGCTTTTCAGGTCGACAGATGCTATACTCTACTCGACGATTTCTGGACTCAGAGAATCTGTGTCGACACTTAGGGTTTGTGTCAACACCAGACGATCTGTGTCGACACCAGGATTTCAGTCGAAACCAGCTTATGTCGACACCAGATGATTTGTGTCGACACCAAGATCAATCTGTCGACACCAACTTTTGTTGACACAACATTTCAGCAGATGCAGAGTATTTTGTCTAAGTCTAGAACTTTTCTCAGCTCGACGAATTTGATTCTTAGCTCGATGAATGAAGACTGTCTATCAGATGAATGAAGATTGTCTGGTCGACGAACTCTATCAAGCTCAGCTCGATGAACTCAAGCTCAGCTCGATGAACACAAGTTCAACTCGACGAATTGTGTTCTTTGTTTGATGAATCCAGATTAAATTTTCTTCAAGGTCCCCGTTTCGTTTCTTGGCGCTGATTCCTGAACATTTAAAGCCAGATCTTCTCGGAATGTTACCGTTAGAACATGCATTGACTATGGACGATCACATGCCGTTTTTTCATGGGACAGTTAGGAAAGTCATTGATTGCTGATTCTTTCCAAGGCCGACTGTAATTACTGCTCGACATTCAAAAGTTTGAATATTCATCAGTCAGTTTGAGACACACAGATACACAAAAAAATAGTGATACAGTAAGAGAACAGAATTAAGCAGAGTTCAAGAATCACAGTACAGAAAACAATCTGACAGACACTCTGAAGCTGCAGAAGAACAAAACATTCTCAAATCTAAAGTTTTTGACGGCAATCAGCCTTGACCAGAGAACTTTTGAAGAAGAAGAAGAACAACCAAATTCAATCAAGAGTCTTCTTCTTTCTATTCTCAGGACAACTTCAAAGGACAACAGAACTTTATCAGTCAAAAGAAGTTCCTGAAGCAGTTCTGGTGCAGGCATTCTAGGTCATTGAAGGCCTATCACCCTGAAGCAGTGCTCCAGCATTCCTGACCAATTCAAGATCTCAGGGGGAGCAAGATCTGCTACATCAATCCACAAGTCTTCTCTCTGACTGTTGACAGAGAAGACACTATCACCCTCTCTCTAATTCCTGTACAGGGTTTTAAATCCCTTCAAAATTATTCTGGTTGCAAGTCTCCTTCCAAAAGACTTGAGGGTTTAGTTTTTGGGGACCTGATCAAAACCCATTGGTGCCCAGGATACCTGATCAACTCATCCTGCAGTGGATTCCTACCTAGGGTGGTAGAAGAGTGGATGTACCCAGATTGATTGGGGAACCACTATAGCTCCTTGTGTCTTCTTGTTGCTTTTTTTTTGTTTTCTGGCTGTGGTCTGTGATTGCTCTGTGTTTAGTTAGTTGTTGTGTTTACTTTATGTTATTTGCTTCCCTGTTCACTTAGGTATACAACAATAGTTGTAAAAAGTTTTTAGTAAGCACTATACTCTATTCACCCCCCTCTAGAGTATATCAGATCTAACCTGCACTTTTAGGACTCATTGCTGTACAAAGCCTAGGAAGGAAATCCTACACCTTAGTCATTGTGGATGACTTCTCCAGGTTCACTTGGGTATCCTTTCTAAGATATAAGTCAGATACCTTCAAGGTTCTTACATATTTTCTCAGGACCATATAGATTGAGTTATCTACTCATGTTGCATTGATCAGAAGTGATCATGGTACAGAGTTTGAGTCTCTTCTTATGCATGAGTTCTGTGAGAAGGAAGGTATCATACATTGCTTCTCAGCTCCTAGAACTCGTCAACAAAATAGGGTAGCTGAAAGGAAAAATAGGACACTCATTGAAGCTGTAGGTACATTTCTTGCAGATGCTTACATGCCCCTAACCTTTTGGGCAGAGGCTGTGAGCACAGTAAATTATGTCTGGAACAGGAGTTTAATTCATAAACTAAAGAATATGATTCCCTATGAATTACTTAAAGGGAAGAAATCTAAAATCAACTATTTTAAAGTATTTGGGTGTATATGTTATATCCACAACAACAACAAAAGATACATTAGAAAGTTTGAGGCTAAGGCTAAAGAGAGAATTTTTCTAGGATATTCCCAAGTAAGTAAAGCCTATAGGGTTTTTAATAAATCATCATTAAAAATTGAAGAGTCCATTCATGTTTCTTTTGATGAAGCTAACATGTCTTGCAAGGAGAAAGAGATTTCTACCAATAGCCCTTTGCAGGTACCTCACTTGTGTGAGAGTTTGGATGGACTAAACCTTACCCAAGAGGTTCCAACACATCCTTCTCCACAAGTCATTGAAGAAAGTGAAGATGAAGGCATTGAAGGACTTGACCTTCCCCTAACAGCAAACACAATTCCATTAGAGGAATTAATCCAAGATGCTGTTGCACATCCAACTCCACCCATTGATTTAATCACACTTAGGGATCACCCCAGATCTCAAGTGATTGGAGACATATCAGTAGGTGTACAGACCAGGCATCAACTCAACCAAGATTTGATGCATGCCTGTTTTCTCTCTCAGGTTGAACCTTTATACATCCATAATGCTGAGCAAGATCCCCACTGGATCATTGCAATGCAGGAGGAATTAAACTAATTTGAGAGATGTAGTGTTTGGGATTTGGTTCTAAGACCCCAAGACTATCCAGTCATTGGAACCAAATGGGTATACATAAACAAACTGGATGCCCAAGGAGTATTTGTGAGAAACAAGGCTAGTCTTGTTGCTCAAGGATACATGCAAGAGGAAGGAATAGATTATGACCAAACCTTTGCACCTGTGGCAAGGTTAGAGGCAATCAGAATATTCCTAGCCTATGCAACCTACAAGAGATTCAAGGTGTATCATATGGATATGAAGAGTGCATTCCTTAATGGAGTACTTAGAGAAAAGGTTTATGTTGAACAACCTCCAGGTTTTGTCTCTCCAACTCACCCTTATCATGTTTTCAAATTGCATAAAGCTCTTTATGGTCTCAAGCAAGCTCCAAGAGCTTGGTATGAAACCCTAGCTAGCCTTTTGATAGAGCATAAATTCATTAGAGGTATTGTAGATTGAACACTTTTCACTAGACATCATAAGGATCAAATATTGTTAGTACAAATATATGTGGATGACATCATATTTGGGTCTACTAATTCCAAATTATGCAAGAGCTTCTCTGACCTCATGCATTCAAAATTTGAAATGAGTAGCATGGGTGAGCTCTCCTACTTCCTTGGTCTCCAAGTGAAGCAGTTGCCTGATGGCATCTTCATATCTCAAGCTAAGTATGCTAAAGAGCTTATAAAGTAGTTTGGGATGGCTGATGCTTCAGTAAAGAAAACACCTATGGCTACTAATACTGTGATTGACTCTGATGCACATGGGAAACCTGTGGATCAGAAATTATATAGGGGCATTGTTGGGTCCCTACTATATCTTAAAGCAAGCAGGCCTGATATTATGTTTGCCACATGCCTTTGTGCTAGGTTCCAAGTGAACCCAAAAGAATCTCATTTTATTTTCTTAAAAAGGATTTTGAGATATATAAAGAGTTGTCCCAGTCTAGGCCTATGGAATCCAGCTAAGTCAGAATTTGATTTAACTGAATTTTCAGATGCTGACTTTGCTGGATGTAGGGTTGATTGGAAAAGCACCTCAGGGACTTGTCAGTTCCTTGGTATGAGGTTGGTATCCTTGTTTTGTAAGAAACAGTCATCTGTTTCTACCTCAACTGCTGAGGCTGAGTATATTGCAGCTGGCAGCTGTTGTTTCCAGATGCTGTGGATTCAAAATCAATACTAGACTATGGTCTCAAGTTAAATAATTCAACTCTCTTTTGTGATAACACAAGTGCTGTACCAATAGGACAAAATCCAGTCCATCACAGTAGGACTAAGCATATAGACATTAGACATCATTTTATTAGAGAGTGTGTAGACAAAAACAAAGTTAATCTTGTCTATATCTACACTGATTTAAAAAGAGCTGATATATTCACCAAACCTCTGGATGAGAGAAATTACTTATTCTTTATAAATCAGCTTGGAAAGTTCTGGAGATATTCGTCGAACGGAGGTCGACGAACTCTATATGAGTGAAGTTGTTTTCGTCGAATCCACTTCAAGAAAACTTTCGGCGAACGGAGCTCGACGAAATGTCTTTGACTCTTCCAGCTGAGCTCGACGAATTATTTCACTATAAATTATTTTGTCGATCTCAGGTCGAAGAATTTCTTATTTTTCGTGGAACGGAGTTTGTCGATTCATATTCCAGAAAATCTTATAACTAGGTTTTCTTCGACCTCCGTCCCGCACTTTCTGTTCCCTTTGCACTTGATCGTTGTTTCTCTCTTTTGTAGGTGATTTCATGGCGATTCAAGCAGGTGCCCTAGCCGCTATGAAGTTTGACACAGGCTTTAATGTCGACTTCGAATCATTTCAACACTCTGATCCAATTTCTCTGAACATTCTGACTCTACTGGAAGAACAAAAACTGAAAAATTTGATGACGACAAGGATAAAATTATCTAGCACTGAGATCAGAGAATGGGTCTATACCTCATCAACAACAAAAGAGAATATCATGATAGGACAATCGCGGGTAACACTATCTCTCTATCTCCCGCCATCTTAACTGAAATTTTTGATCTGAGTAATGGAGAAGAAGATTTAAAGATTGATTGTGAAGATTTAGAGATTTAGAGATTGATTGATTGTGAAACATTTACTTAGTTGATTTTCTATCTGCCAATTCTGATATCTGCTTACTTAACCTAATTAGTAACCAGAATGATTTATGACATAAAAGACTAGGTCATGTTAATATGAAAAACATTGCTAGGCTATCTAAAGACAACCTTGTTAGAGGTCTACCTTTTGGTCCCTACAAGAAGGAAGGTCTCTGCAGGGCTTGTTAACTAGGCAAGCAAACTAAATCTAGCTTTAAATATATTAATAAAAGTTATTCACCTTGGATTTTGTATTTGCTACATATGGATCTCTTTGGACCTGTTGGATCCCTAGTTGATTTGGGCTAGGTTCACTGACTTAGGTTGTGACCCATCATGTATAGCCAGAGTCAATTTGTGTCCTAGAGTCTAGGTTAAGTCCTTAGGCTCAACTCTAGATGGACCAGCTTTCAATAAGACCCTCAGAGAATCCAGACTCACAACCTTTCAAGACTAAGTAAAGTGAGTTCGACGTTTGTCGAACTCAGCTCGACGAAAGGAGTTTTGCGCTCGACGATCGTGAGACAATTCTTAGTGCTGAGCTCGACGATCTACGTTCTCTGTTCGATGAAAACTCAGTTTCTACATCAAGCCAAAGTCAGCTGGACTTCAAATTTTTCTAAGTCCAGCTTCATGCTTCGGTCGACGAATTATATTCTGAGCTCGACGAACTTGGACCTCAAGTTCACAGCTTCTCAGGTCGACGAAGTCAGCTTCTCAGGTCGACGGATGCTATACTCTACTCGACGATTTCTGGACTCAGAGAATCTGTGTCGACACTTAGGGTTTGTGTCGACACCAGACGATCTGTGTCGACACCAAACGATCTGTGTCGACACCAGGATTTCAGTCGACCCCAACTTATGTCGACACCAGAGGATTTGTGTCGACACCAAGATCAATCTGTCGACACCAACTTTTGTCGACACAACATTTCAGCAGATGCAGAGTATTTTGTCTAAGTCCAGAACTTTTCTCAGCTCGACGAATTTGATTCTTAGCTCGACGAATGAAGACTGTCTATCAGATGAATGAAGATTATCTGGTCGACGAACTCTATCAAGCTCAGCTCGACGAACACAAGTTCAGCTCGACGAATTATATTCTTTGTTTGACGAATCCAGATTAAATTTTCTTCAAGGTCCCCGTTCCGTTTCTTGGCGCTAATTCCTGAACATTTAAAGCCAGATCTTCTCGGAATGTTACCATTAGAACATGCATTGACTATGGACGATCACATGCCGTTTTTTCATGGGATAGTTGGGAAAGTCATTGATTGCTGATTCTTTCCAAGGCCGACTATAATTACTGCTCGACATTCAAAAGTTTGAATATTCCTCAGTCAGTTTGAGACACACTGATACAAAAAAATAGTGACACAGTAAGAGAACAGAATTAGGCAGATTTCAAGAATCACAGTACAGAAAACAATCTGACAGACACTCTGAAGCTGCAGAAGAACAAAACATTCTCAAATCTAAAGTTCTTGACTGCAATCAGCCTTGACCAGAGAACTTTTGAAGAAGAAGAAGAACAACCAAATTCAATCAAGAGTCTTCTTCTTTCTATTCTTAGGATAACTTCAAAGGACAACAAAACTTTATCAGTCAAAAGAAGTTCCTGAAGTAGTTCTGGTCCAGGCATTCTAGTTCATTGAAGGCCTATCACCCTGAAGCAGTGCTCCAGCATTCCTGACCAATTCAAGATCTCAGGGGGAGCAAGATCTGCTACATCAATCCACAAGTCTTCTCTCTGACTGTTGACAGAGAAGACATTATCACCATCTCTCTAATTCCTGTATAGGGTTTTAAATCCCTTCAAAATTATTCTGGTTGCAAGTCTCCTTCCAAAAGACTTGAGGGTTTGGATTTTGGGGACCTGATCAAAACCCATTGGTGCCTAGGACACCTGATCAACTCATCCTGCTGTGGATTTCTACCTAGAGTGGTAGAAGAGTGGATGTACCCAGATTGATTGGGGAACCACTATAGCTCCTTGTGTCTTCAGGTTGCTTATTTTTTTTGTTTTCTGGCTGTGGTCTGTGATTGCTCTGTGTTTAGTTACTTGTTGTGTTTACTTTATGTTATTTGCTTCCCTGTTCACTTAGGTATACAACAACAGTTGTAAAAAGTTTTTAGTAAGCACTATACTCTAATCACCCCCCTCTAGAGTATATCAGATCTAACCTGCACTTTCAATTGGTATCAGAGGGAGGTTGGTTAAAATATCATACCTTAGTGGTTGCACATGCTAACACCTGAACCACAAAGATCCCTCTAGTTAGATCTTCCTGTTTTAAGTTTGTTACTAGATTTATTTCTTCACAGAACATGGCCCAAAACAAAGATTATGCTATCACCAGACCTCCAGTGTGGAATCTATCTAAGTTTGCAATTTAGAAGGCAAGGATTAGATTGTACATGAACTCTATTGATGAAGACATTTTTAATTCTATTTTGACAGTGTGTCCCAGACACCCAGAAAATACAAGTACAAGTGCTGTTCCACCTCCATCAGGAACAGATGCAGAAATCAAGAAATGGAAAGTGGCAGATGCTAAGGCAATGAATATTTTAGCCCAGACTATGTCTGATGAAATATTCCAAAAAGTAGCTGACTTCAACTCAGCAAAGGACATCTGGGACAAGTTATCTGAGATAGTCTCAGGATCTGCTGATGAGAGAAAAGATAGAAGATCTCACCTCATAACCCAATATGAGAACTTCAAGAAAGGAGAAGCTGAGTCAGTAGCAGATATGTATAATAGACTCAGTCTCATAGTCAATGAGCTGAAAACATTGGACAAAGAGATCTCATTGACTGAGCTCAATGATAAAATCCTAATGTGCTTGCCAAGCACTTGGGACTCCAGGATCTGGACAATCAAGGATGTTAGAAGCCTAAATGAGATCACAACTGAAGCTCTCTTGGGCAAGCTCAAGTCTTATGAGCTGCTCATTAAGAATAGAGAAGAAGAGCAGAAGGCTGCCTCACCAGCTACAAGAAAAGAAAAATCAATAGCTTTCAAAGCCATTGAAGATCAGCCTGAAGACAAAGTCGCAGGCAATGAAGAGCTGCTAAGCCTACTAGCCAAAAGATTTTACAAAATGGCCAGGAAAGATTTCAGGAAAAAGTCTGCCAGAGGGCATGACAAGCCAAGGTATGACAAATAAAATAACAAAGAGATTATTTGTTTTGGATGCAGGAACATAGGCCACATGGTGTCTGACTGTCCAGAAAATCAGTATAAGGACAAAAAGGACAGGAAAGAAAGAAGAAAAGACAAAGTCTTCAGGAAGAACAGCAATGACAAACCCTCCTCCAGCAAGAATAAACACACCAGGAAGGGATTTGTAGCTGAAACTTGGAGTGAGACAGAAGAAGAATCTGAAGCTTCATCCTGCTCAAGTGATGATGAAGATGATGATGAAGATGATGATGAAGAAAAAGAATTCTGCATGATGGCTATCAATGCCTCACAACAAAATTCTGATGCAGAAGAGTCAGAATCTGAATCAGATACTCAATCTGAAGAGGACCAGTTAATAGACTCATTTGATTTTAATTAAGAGGACTTCAAGTGTGAGTTTAAAGCACTGTGTTTAGATTTACTAAAAATCTGAGAAGGAAATCATTTCTCTCAGAAATCAGCTATCTGAACACAGCACTTTAAAATCAGATAACCTCAAACTCTCTGAGGAGTTGGAATGCTGTAGGGAGCAGATAGCCTCACAGAAAAGTGAACTATCAAAGGCCAAGAAGTTTGAAGAATCCCTTAATGGGAGAAGTATCAAACTAATGGACATCACAAGCACAGTGAACTCAAGATTCAATAGTACACTGGGCTTGGGTGCTTCATCTAGCCAACCTGTAGTATTAACAACACCAATCAAGTTTATCTCTGATAAAGGTAAGGGAGTTATAGAGGTAGCTAGGAAGAATTCTGATCTACCTAAGAAAACCATAGTTCAACAGAAATCATCGAGCGGAGCTCGACGATCGCCAAATGGAGCTCAACGATCTCAGGCTAAATCATCGAACTCAGGTCGACGAACTCTGAACCCTGAACTCCGACACAGTCGATCTTCGAACGGAGCTCGACGATCTGACCCAAGATCGTCGAACTCAGCTCAGAGATCGTCGAACAGAGCTCAGAGTTTTGAAAACTCTTTCAAAGACAAATCAAAGTTCAATCCTAGAGGTTCTACATCTCAATGGTTTAACCCCTATACTGAATGGATAATATCTCCTAGGAGATATCATCCTGAAGGCTATAAGAGTCAACCAGAGATGTCTTTTATTTCTGAATTCAAAGATTATCAACCTAAGCCCATGGTAAACTTTGTCAAAAACAAGTAAATTCCTTTATGTGCAGGTGAAGACCTATCCAACATCAAACCAGCAATGGTATCTGGATAGTGAGTGCTCAAAGCACATGACAGGAAACAAGGACAATTTCGCATACTTCAAAGCCAAGATTGGACCCAACGTAATATTTGGTGATTCAAACTTTGGAAACATAAAAGGATATGGTGCAGTGCAGATTGGCACAGTCACATTCAAGAAAGTAGCCTATGTGGAAGGACTGAAACACAACTTAATCAGTATCAGTCATCTGTGTGATGAAGTGACTTTCAAGTGACTTTCAGCAAATCCTCATGCAAGATCAAATCAGAGGACAACACCACTGTGTTGACATGTAAAAGGAAAGGTAACATCTATTTAGTAGACTTTTTTTCAACTAAAGTAGACATATGCTTGTTCAACTCTATTTGTAGACCTAATGAATTATGACATAAGAGATTAGGACATGTAAATCTTAGAACCATTGCTAGGCTATCCAAGGACAACCTTGTTAGAGGACTACCTTCTGGCCCCTACAAGAAGGAAGGAATTTGCAGGGCTTGTCAATTAGGCAAGCAAACCAAAAATAGTTTCAAGTCACTTAATAAGAGTGATTCACCTAGGATTTTGTATCTGTTACACATGGATCTCTTTGGACCCATTACAGTACAAAGCTTAGGAGGGAAATCTTATACCTTAGTAGTTGTAGATGACTTCTCTAGATTCACATGGGTGTTCTTTCTGAGGAAGAAGTCTGATAACTTTAAGTGTTTAACAGAGTTTCTCAAATGTATACAGATTGAGTTCAACACTCACATTGCCCTGATCAGAAGTGATCATGGGACAGAGTTTGATTATCTTCTAATGCAAGAGTTCTGTCAAAGTGAAGGGATCAGACATACTTTCTTAGCTCCTAGAACTCCTCAACAAAATGGGGTAGCTGAAAGGAAAAATAGAACCCTTATTGAATCTGCTACTACATTGTTGTCAGATGCTCACCTTCCTCTATCCTTTTGGGCAGAGGCAGTGAACACCTCCAACTATATGTTGAATAGAAGCCTGATACATAAGCTGAAGGGCAAGACTCCCTATGAATTACTCAAAGAGAAGAAACCTAAAGTAGATAATTTTAAAATCTTTGGTTGTATTTGTTACATTCATAATAATGACAAGAGATACATAGCAAAATTTCAAGCTAAAGCTAATGAAGGAGTGTTTCTGGGATACTCCATGGTCAGTAAAGCTTATAGGGTGTATAATAAATCAACTCTTAAAATTGAAGAATTTGTTCATGTATCTTTTGATGAGACTAACATGTCATACAAGGAGAAAGAAATTTATACCATAAGCTCTTTGCAGGTTCCACCACTGTGTAAGTCTATGGATGGACTGAACCTTACCCAAGAGGTATCACACCATCCCACTCCACAAGATGCTGAAGATAGTGATGAGGAAAGTCAAGAGGAAGTGGCTGAACTTCCCCCAACAGTTAGTATCATTCCCCAAGAGGAATTAAATACTGAAGCTGTTGCTCAACCAAATCCACCAACTGATCTTATCACACTTAGAGATCAACCCAGATCTCAAGTGATTGGAGACATCTCAGTAGGTGTGCAGACAAGGCATCAACTCAACCAAGACTTGATGCATGCATGTTTTCTCTCTCAAATTGAACCTCTCACCATATATGAGGCAGAGCAAGATCCCCACTGGATCATTACAATGCAAGAGGAACTCAATCAGTTTGAGAGATGTAGAGTTTCGGATTTGGTTCCAAGACCCCATAACTACCCAGTTATTGGAACCAAATGGGTCTACAGGAACAAGTTGGATGCTCAAGGCAACATAGTGAGAAACAAGGCTAGGCTTGTTGCTCAAGGCTACAGACAAGAGGAAGGAATAGACTATGACCAAACCTTTGCCCCTGTTGCAAGGTTAGAGGCCATTAGGATATTCCTTGCTTATGCAGCTTACAAGAGATTCAAAGTCTACCAGATAGATGTCAAAAGTGCATTTCTGAATGGAGCACTTCAAGAAAAGGTTTATGTAGAACAACCTCCAGGTTTTATCTCTCCAACTCAACCCTCTTTTGTTTTTAAATTACATAAAGCTCTCTATGGTTTAAAGCAAGCTCCAAGAGCTTGGTATGAGACCATAGCAAGCTTTCTTTTAGAGCATGAATTTACAAGAGGAACCATAGATAAAACACTTTTCACTAGACATCATAAGGACCAAATATTATTAGTACAAATATATGTGGATGACATTTTTTTTGGGTCTACTGATCCCAAATTGTGCAAGAGGTTTGCTGACCTCATGTATTCAAAATTTGAGATGAGTAGTATGGGTGAGCTTTCCTACTTCCTTGGTCTCCAAGTGAAGCAGCTCCCAGATGGTATCTTCCTCTCCCAAGCTAAGTATGCTAAAGAGCTTATCAAAAAGTTTGGGATGGGTGATGCTTCAGGGATGAAAACCCTATGGCTACAAATGTTGTTGTGGATTCTGATGCAGCAGGGAAACCAGTGGATCAGAAAAATTATAGGGCAATTGTTGGATCCCTATTGTACCTAACAGCTAGCAGACCTGATATAATGTTTGTCACATGCCTTTGTGCTAGGTTCCAAGAGAACCCTAAAGAATCTCACCTTATTTTCCTAAAAAGAATTTTGAGATATATAAAGAGTTGCCCTAGTGTAGGACTATGGTATCCTGTAGAGTCAGAGTTTGAGTTAATTGGATACTCAGAAGCTGACTATGCTGGATGTAGAGTGGACAGGAAAAGTACCTCTGGAACATGCCAGTTCCTTGGTATGAGACTTGTCTCCTGGTTTTGTAAAAAGCAGACATCTGTGTCTACATCAACTGCAGAAGCAGAATACATGGCTGCTGGTAGTTGCTGTTCACAAATGCTATGGATACAAAACAAACTCTCAGATTATGGTGTCAACTTAAATAATTCAACATTATTTTGTGATAATACTAGTGCTATTGCAATAACACAGAATCCAGTTCACCATTCTAGGACAAAACATATTTAAATAAGACATCATTTCATTAGAGATAATGTGGACAAAAAGAGAATTAACTTGATCCATATTCCTACTGATCTACAGAGAGCATACATTTTCACCAATCCATTGGATGAGAAAACCCATCTGTTCTTTATAAATCAACTGGGAATGATTGATGGAGAAGAGTTAACCTAGTTTCTGTCTGTATTCGACGAATTTTCCAGAGTTCGTCGAACGGAGTTCGACGAATCAGGGAAAGTTTGAGAGATTCTCGTCGAACGGAGATCGACGAATTCTCTGTGTGAGGGAACAATTTTCGTCGACCATAGATCGACGAACATTGCTTCAGAAGATGCTTCGTCGAACGGAGTTCGACGAACCATTTTCGATTCTTCTGGATGAGATCGACGAATTATCTGTCTATATTTTATTTCGTCGAGCTCAGTTCGAAGAATTTTTCTTTTTCGTGGAACGGAGTTTGTCGATTCATATTCTGAAAATCTTATATCTAGGTTTTCTTCGACCTCCGTCCCGCGCTTTCAGTTCCTTTTCTCTTGATCGCCGTTTCTCTCTGTGTTTTTTTTTTGCAGGACATCAATGGTGATTCCCTCAGGTGCTTTGGTTGCAATGAAGTTTGACTCTAGATTCGACATGGACTTTGAGTCGTTTCAACATTTTGACCCCATCTTTCTATACATCTTATAATTACTGGAAGAACTCAGTTTAAAGGATTTCGTGCCCACGCGCATTAAACTTCATGGAACGGAAATACGAGAATGGGTATATACATCTACAGTTTCTGAAGAAGATGTTTTGACCGGCAATATAGGGAACACTGATGTTTCCCTCTCTCCCGCAGTTCTCACTGAAATATTTGGATTAGTGAACGGAGAAGACAATCTGGAAATGGATTCTGAGGAATTCAGTGATATGATGAAACTCATGGGTTTCTCTGGTAACAACCCTAATAAGTTGTTGAAAAAGCAATTATCCGCCGCCTACCAATTTCTGGCAGATATTACGGGAAAGATACTGATGGCCAAGCACTCTGCTCATGACTATATTACCCGTCACTAATTTCTGATAATGTGTGCAGTAGTGAATAGGCGTCAGATTGATTGGTGTAAGATGTTCTTTGAATTGATCAAGAAGAAGAACAGCAAGAAGGAAGTCTGCTTTGGCAGAATATTGGGAATATTTCTCAAAGAGAAGGCTGCTGAATGTATGGTCTCCCCGACCATCTCCATAAACGCCAGCAAGCGCCTCACTTGCGCTCTGTTTGGCAGATGGGAGAGGACCATCTCCAATACCTCAAAGGCTTCTTCTTCCTCCCTCCAAACTTCTGAGAGTACAAGGGCTGTAAAGGCCGCTCCCCACCCTGTTGAAGAGGTTCCTCCATCTCAACCATCTCTTCCAACACCTCTTCCTCCAAAGAAGCCTCCTCATATACCTACCCCTCCTTCATCTCCACCACTTGACCTAAAAACATTCCATCTCCACCTTCATCTTCCCCTCTACAAGTTCATCAACAACCCACTCCTCCAGATTCCCCTCATGAGACAATACTTCATACACCTCCTCAGTCTCCTCTTCCCCCACACTTATCAACCATTCCATCTTATCATATACCATCAGACTCAATCATGCTAGATGCCCCCACTCCATCTGTTATTCCTCCTCCCATTCCATCCCCTTCCCCTTCCCCATTTGATCCATCTACCCTCATTTCTTTGCTCACACCTCTTATCCAATCTTTGATCCAAGAGGCAATTACACCTCTTGTGACCTCCATCAATTATTTATCTACCCAGATCTCTCTTCTATCTGCTGTCCCCTCTTCATCTATGGGCCTGGATCCAGGTATTCCGGAACCCAGGCACGGGGAGATGCTCTGTGATGAAGTTACAGCAGATGCAGATACAGCAGCAGCAGCAGTCACAACAGTTCCCTCTCCAGCAGATTTAGATTTAGATGAGGATACAACAATTTTGCCAGACTTTGATGCTGAGATGTTTGAGTTATTTGAATTCATGGATACTGACATTGATTTGGATGAGTCAGTTGCATAAATAACTCCTATTGGTGATTTCTATTTAAATCCCACAGTGAATTTATCAGTTTTGCTGAGTAATTTTGATACTGTATATAAACAATCTCTTCCAACTGATTTTACTAAGCCATATTTGGCTATGGTACCATATACCTCTCCAGCTAGTCCAGCAGTTGCCAAGCAACTCTGTGACAATTTTGCTCTCTCAGCTTCAGCCTCCATCTCAGCTTCCAGCCCAGAGGTCATTCCAGAAGATACTCCAGTGCCAGTTTTAGCACCAGATTTTATTATGGATGACTCTCCAATGCCTACGCTAGATGAGCTTATTCAGGCAGACATTGAAGAAGAGAATAAGGCAGTAGCTGATAGCTCTGTCTCCTTTGTTTCTGAATCTTGTACAAATATTTCTTCTCTTGTTGCTGATACCCATTTTCCTGAACCTTCTGCCCCTCCTCCAGAACAGGCTGTTGTTTTTGATAAAGCTTTAAAAGCTTTGGATGCTCTTTATGACATTCCTCAAGGTTCTGAGTCAGAAGAAGATGATGATGATGATTCTGATGAAGATGCAGCTAGTAAGAAAAAGAGATTGTTGGCAAAGAAGAGAAAGGCTGCTCCTCCTCTAGCTACCAAGCCAAATCCCAATGCAGACACTCCATATTATATTCTGCACAAGGGTTACTCCATATAAGGGAATGCCAGCATGGATGTGGCTCTCCAAAAACCAGCAGGAAGATAGAAAGAGAAGCAGGAGATATTCCCCTCCTCCAGTGCACAGATACAGGAAGTATCCTCCTCCTCCTCCTCCAGGAGCTGGTGCTAGTGGCTCTAGCTCCCAGAGATCTGCCCCAATGTATACTTATCAGAGACAGTTAGGGAGATCTTCTGGAAGTAGCCAGCAGAGGCCATCCTCCTCAGGTAGTCAACAGCATAAGCAGTAGCAGCAACAAAGTTCTGAAGTACAAAAAGCCGAAAGCCCAAAGAAGCCAGACTCCCCTCCAATTCCTTTTGAAGATCCAGAGACTGCTAATACTGCAAGAATGGCTAGGTACCAAGAGCTGATTGGCCTATCTTTGATAAATAATGCCAAAGCAGAAGGAAAAGATATCTCTGGTCTTTCAACCATGTCAAAGTATAGAAAGGAAGAGCTGAAAATATTTGACAAAGACAACAAACTGTTTAATGTTGATGATTATATGAAACTTCATCCAGAAGTAGTTGTCCCCAGGGAAACATCATTAAAAATTATTGGGGCAGCTGATATGACCATGGCAGTGGCTCAAGCTCAAGATCCTAGCAGAGAAATCATTTTCAAGAAGCCAGGAGAAAAGAAAGCAGAAGACAAACCTCAGCAGAAGAAGCCAAAGAAGTAATTCTTCTTGTTGATTCATTTCAATATGTTATTTGTTTTTAAACTATGCTATCTGTAACAAAGCTGTGTATATATATATCTGTTGCATGTGTTATAATTCTCTGCCAGATATATCTCTTCTCTTGCTTAGTTTTTCTGTTTTGAGTCTCTATTAGTAACCTCACCCAAATAGGGGGAGATTGTTGGATCCCTAGTTGATTTGGGCTAGGTTCACTGACTTATGTTGCGGCCCATCATGTATAGCCAGGGTCAATTTGTGTCCTAGAGTCTAGGTTAAGTTCTTAGGCTTAACTCCAGATGGACCAGCTTTCAACAAGACCCTCAGAGACTCCAGACTCACAAGTTTTCAAGACTAAGTAAAGTGAGTTCGACGTTCGTTGAACTCAGCTCGACGAAAGGAGTTTTGCGCTCGACGATTGTGAGACAATTCTTAGTGCTGAGCTCGACGATCTATGTTCTTTGTTCGACGAAAACTCAGTTTCTACATCAAGACAAAGTCAGGAGGACTTCAAATTTTTCTAAGTCCAGCTTCATGCTTCGGTCGATGAATTATATTCTGAGCTTGACGAACTTGGACCTCAAGTTCACAGCTTCTCAGGTCGACGAAGTCAGCTTCTCAGGTCGACAGATGCTATACTCTACTCGACGATTTCTGGACTCAGAGAATCTGTGTCGACACTTAGGGTTTGTGTCAACACCAGACGATCTGTGTCGACACCAGGATTTCAGTCGAAACCAGCTTATGTCGACACCAGATGATTTGTGTCGACACCAAGATCAATCTGTCGACACCAACTTTTGTTGACACAACATTTCAGCAGATGCAGAGTATTTTGTCTAAGTCTAGAACTTTTCTCAGCTCGACGAATTTGATTCTTAGCTCGATGAATGAAGACTGTCTATCAGATGAATGAAGATTGTCTGGTCGACGAACTCTATCAAGCTCAGCTCGACGAACTCAAGCTCAGCTCGATGAACACAAGTTCAACTCGACGAATTGTGTTCTTTGTTTGATGAATCCAGATTAAATTTTCTTCAAGGTCCCCGTTTCGTTTCTTGGCGCTGATTCCTGAACATTTAAAGCCAGATCTTCTCGGAATGTTACCGTTAGAACATGCATTGACTATGGACGATCACATGCCGTTTTTTCATGGGACAGTTAGGAAAGTCATTGATTGCTGATTCTTTCCAAGGCCGACTGTAATTACTGCTCGACATTCAAAAGTTTGAATATTCATCAGTCAGTTTGAGACACACAGATACACAAAAAAATAGTGATACAGTAAGAGAACAGAATTAAGCAGAGTTCAAGAATCACAGTACAGAAAACAATCTGACAGACACTCTGAAGCTGCAGAAGAACAAAACATTCTCAAATCTAAAGTTTTTGACGGCAATCAGCCTTGACCAGAGAACTTTTGAAGAAGAAGAAGAACAACCAAATTCAATCAAGAGTCTTCTTCTTTCTATTCTCAGGACAACTTCAAAGGACAACAGAACTTTATCAGTCAAAAGAAGTTCCTGAAGCAGTTCTGGTGCAGGCATTCTAGGTCATTGAAGGCCTATCACCCTGAAGCAGTGCTCCAGCATTCCTGACCAATTCAAGATCTCAGGGGGAGCAAGATCTGCTACATCAATCCACAAGTCTTCTCTCTGACTGTTGACAGAGAAGACACTATCACCCTCTCTCTAATTCCTGTACAGGGTTTTAAATCCCTTCAAAATTATTCTGGTTGCAAGTCTCCTTCCAAAAGACTTGAGGGTTTAGTTTTTGGGGACCTGATCAAAACCCATTGGTGCCCAGGATACCTGATCAACTCATCCTGCAGTGGATTCCTACCTAGGGTGGTAGAAGAGTGGATGTACCCAGATTGATTGGGGAACCACTATAGCTCCTTGTGTCTTCTTGTTGCTTTTTTTTGTTTTCTGGCTGTGGTCTGTGATTGCTCTGTGTTTAGTTAGTTGTTGTGTTTACTTTATGTTATTTGCTTCCCTGTTCACTTAGGTATACAACAATAGTTGTAAAAAGTTTTTAGTAAGCACTATACTCTATTCACCCCCCTCTAGAGTATATCAGATCTAACCTGCACTTTTAGGACTCATTGCTGTACAAAGCCTAGGAGGGAAATCCTACACCTTAGTCATTGTGGATGACTTCTCCAGGTTCACTTGGGTATCCTTTCTAAGATATAAGTCAGATACCTTCAAGGTTCTTACATATTTTCTCAGGACCATATAGATTGAGTTATCTACTCATGTTGTATTGATCAGAAGTGATCATGGCACAGAGTTTGAGTCTCTTCTTATGCATGAGTTCTGTGAGAAGGAAGGTATCAGACATTGCTTCTCAGCTCCTAGAACTCGTCAACAAAATAGGGTAGCTGAAAGGAAAAATAGGACACTCATTGAAGCTGTAGGTACATTTCTTGCAGATGCTTACATGCCCCTAACCTTTTGGGCAGAGGCTGTGAGCACAGTAAATTATGTCTGGAACAGGAGTTTAATTCATAAACTAAAGAATATGATTCCCTATGAATTACTTAAAGGGAAGAAATCTAAAATCAACTATTTTAAAGTATTTGGGTGTATATGTTATATCCACAACAACAACAAAAGATACATTAGAAAGTTTGAGGCTAAGGCTAAAGAGAGAATTTTTCTAGGATATTCCCAAGTAAGTAAAGCCTATAGGGTTTTTAATAAATCATCATTAAAAATTGAAGAGTCCATTCATGTTTCTTTTGATGAAGCTAACATGTCTTGCAAGGAGAAAGAGATTTATACCAATAGCCCTTTGCAGGTACCTCACTTGTGTGAGAGTTTGGATGGACTAAACCTTACCCAAGAGGTTCCAACACATCCTTCTCCACAAGTCATTGAAGAAAGTGAAGATGAAGGCATTGAAGGACTTGACCTTCCCCTAACAGCAAACACAATTCCATTAGAGGAATTAATCCAAGATGCTGTTGCACATCCAACTCCACCCATTGATTTAATCACACTTAGGGATCACCCCAGATCTCAAGTGATTGGAGACATATCAGTAGGTGTACAGACCAGGCATCAACTCAACCAAGATTTGATGCATGCCTGTTTTCTCTCTCAGGTTGAACCTTTATACATCCATAATACTGAGCAAGATCCCCACTGGATCATTGCAATGCAGGAGGAATTAAACCAATTTGAGAGATGTAGTGTTTGGGATTTGGTTCCAAGACCCCAAGACTATCCAGTCATTGGAACCAAATGGGTATACATAAACAAACTGGATGCCCAAGGAGTATTTGTGAGAAACAAGGCTAGTCTTGTTGCTCAAGGATACATGCAAGAGGAAGGAATAGATTATGACCAAACCTTTGCACCTGTGGCAAGGTTAGAGGCAATCAGAATATTCCTAGCCTATGCAACCTACAAGAGATTCAAGGTGTATCATATGGATATGAAGAGTGCATTCCTTAATGGAGTACTTAGAGAAGAGGTTTATGTTGAACAACCTCCAGGTTTTGTCTCTCCAACTCACCCTTATCATGTTTTCAAATTGCATAAAGCTCTTTATGGTCTCAAGCAAGCTCCAAGAGCTTGGTATGAAACCCTAGCTAGCCTTTTGATAGAGCATAAATTCATTAGAGGTATTGTAGATTGAACACTTTTCACTAGACATCATAAGGATCAAATATTGTTAGTACAAATATATGTGGATGACATCATATTTGGGTCTACTAATTCCAAATTATGCAAGAGCTTCTCTGACCTCATGCATTCAAAATTTGAAATGAGTAGCATGGGTGAGCTCTCCTACTTCCTTGGTCTCCAAGTGAAGCAGTTGCCTGATGGCATCTTCATATCTCAAGCTAAGTATGCTAAAGAGCTTATAAAGTAGTTTGGGATGGCTGATGCTTCAGTAAAGAAAACACCTATGGCTACTAATACTGTGATTGACTCTGATGCACATGGGAAACCTGTGGATCAGAAATTATATAGGGGCATTGTTGGGTCCCTACTATATCTTAAAGCAAGCAGGCCTGATATTATGTTTGCCACATGCCTTTGTGCTAGGTTCCAAGTGAACCCAAAAGAATCTCATTTTATTTTCTTAAAAAGGATTTTGAGATATATAAAGAGTTGTCCCAGTCTAGGCCTATGGAATCCAGCTAAGTCAGAATTTGATTTAACTGAATTTTCAGATGCTGACTTTGCTGGATGTAGGGTTGATTGGAAAAGCACCTCAGGGACTTGTCAGTTCCTTGGTATGAGGTTGGTATCCTTGTTTTGTAAGAAACAGTCATCTGTTTCTACCTCAACTGCTGAGGCTGAGTATATTGCAGCTGGCAGCTGTTGTTTCCAGATGCTGTGGATTCAAAATCAATACTAGACTATGGTCTCAAGTTAAATAATTCAACTCTCTTTTGTGATAACACAAGTGCTGTACCAATAGGACAAAATCCAGTCCATCACAGTAGGACTAAGCATATAGACATTAGACATCATTTTATTAGAGAGTGTGTAGACAAAAACAAAGTTAATCTTGTCTATATCTACACTGATTTAAAAAGAGCTGATATATTCACCAAACCTCTGGATGAGAGAAATTACTTATTCTTTATAAATCAGCTTGGAAAGTTCTGGAGATATTCGTCGAACGGAGGTCGACGAACTCTATATGAGTGAAGTTGTTTTCGTCGAATCCACTTCAAGAAAACTTTCGGCGAACGGAGCTCGACGAAATGTCTTTGACTCTTCCAGCTGAGCTCGACGAATTATTTCACTATAAATTATTTTGTCGATCTCAGGTCGAAGAATTTCTTATTTTTCGTGGAACGGAGTTTGTCGATTCATATTCCAGAAAATCTTATAACTAGGTTTTCTTCGACCTCCGTCCCGCACTTTCTGTTCCCTTTGCACTTGATCGTTGTTTCTCTCTTTTGTAGGTGATTTCATGGCGATTCAAGCAGGTGCCCTAGCCGCTATGAAGTTTGACACAGGCTTTAATGTCGACTTCGAATCATTTCAACACTCTGATCCAATTTTTCTGAACATTCTGACTCTACTGGAAGAACAGAAACTGAAAAATTTGATGACGACAAGGATAAAATTATCTAGCACTGAGATCAGAGAATGGGTCTATACCTCATCAACAACAAAAGAGAATATCATGATAGGAACAATCGCGGGTAACACTATCTCTCTATCTCCCGCCATCTTAACTGAAATTTTTGATCTGAGTAATGGAGAAGAAGATTTAGAGATTGATTGTGAAGAATAAGATATGATGTTGAGTTTAATGGGTTATGCTGGAGATAACCCCAATAAGTTGTTGAAGAAACATTTATCTGCAGAATACAAATTTCTGGCAGATATAGTGGGAAAAGTCTTGCTGGGCAAGCACACTGCCCATGACTACATCACCAGGCATCAATTCTTGGTCATGTGTGCAGTGATCAATAAGAAGAAAGTGGATTGGGCACAGATCATTTTTGATCTTATTAAGAAAAAGTATAATAAAAAGGAAGTGTGCTTTGGAAGGATCCTAGGGATCTTCCTGAAGGAGAAGGCTGCTGAATCCCTGGTCTCACAGACCATATTAATAAATGCCAGCAAAAGGCTCACCTGTGCCTTGTTTGGCAGGTGGGAGAGGACCATAACTAAGCCATCCAAGGCTACAAGCACTTCCACCCCAGCTTCTGAAAGCACCAGGGCTGTAAGAGCCACTCTCCACCCTACTGAAGAGATCATCCCCACACCTCCATCCCTTCCAGCAACTGAACAACAATCACCCTCCACAGTTCATACTCCCTCTCTTCAACCACATACACAACTCCAACAACAACTCCACCAAGTTCATGCTCCTACTACACTGACATCTTCTGCCACCTCTCCACCCATAGATCTTACCAACATCCCCTCATCTCCTACTCAGGAATACCATCAACCCACTCCACCTCAATCACCCCTATCCCCCAATGATGTACCAGCTCCAACACCACCTTCATCTCCTCTTCCACCTTATCTATCCTCCATTCCAACTTTTGATCTTCTGACTTCCCCCCTTAACTCTCCCTCCCCTCTAGATTCACACATGCTAGATGTCATCCCTCCATCATCTCCAACATCTACCATCCCTCCAAATGTCTCCACCCAACATTCTACTGAACCATCTTCCACTCTACCTCTGGATCCCTCCACCATCTCCTCTATAATTACTCTCATCACTCCTCTACTCAAATCTCTTATAGCAGAGGCCATTATACCACTTGCTACTTCTATTTCCACTCTTTCTGCTCAACTCTCTGCCTTCACTGCTGCCCCCTCTTCATTCAGGGGCCTGGCTCCAGTTTTTACTGAAACCAGGCAGGGGGAGATGCTTGATGAAGAAGCTGCAGCTGCTCTAGCAGCAATAGTTGTTCCATCAGTAGCTCCAGCTCCAGCAGTGACAGAGGTAGTAATAGCAGCAGTAGTTGATACAGATTATACTTATACAGATTTAATTGATTTAATTCAATTCATTGATACTGACATGGACTTAGAAGAGTCAGTACCAGAGGACATTATTACTGGTGGTGATGTCATCATTAATCCCACAGTAAATTTAGATAATTTGTTAAAAACTTTTGATATTTCATTGTTGAGATGTCCTACAGTAGAGTATACTAAGCCATTCTTGGCTATTGTACCGTATACTTCCCTAATAAGTCTTCAAGTTGCAAAGCAACTTAGAGACAATTTTGTTGTTCCTAAGCCCATAGTCATTCCAGCTTCCCCAGCAATGTCTTCTGCACCCAGTTATGTAAGACCCCCTTTTTTTTCTTTTTAAACCCCGGGGTCTTATGCCCAGAACCGCCGGTTTGTGGTGGCCCCGACTCTCGGGAAGGCCGCCACTACAAAAAGCTGATTCTGCCGCCCTTTTCGATCAACAAGAGAGAGCAGTATAATATATTTTCAGATAAAACTAAGTCCAAATCACATGTATTAAATGTAAATGAAGTCACATCGAGTCCATAAATAGAAAAGAGAGTGTACTGCAAGGTAACAAAACGAAAATATAAACAGGCTTAAGCCTGGTACATCAGATCCTCACTATAATCTCTCGCGAAAGCTATAAAAAGACTATCACTCACGGAGCTGGTCGCTGGTGCTCCGGTACTAGACTGGCCCACCCAATGTGCACTGTGCTCCGTTGGTGCTAGTCCCTGAGCTGCTGGTCCCTGTCTCCCATCCGAAGCCCCTGCAATCTTGTGGTCCGAAAACCATTAGTCATAAATACTAAGCCCTATCATCCCCTACCCCTCCCCCCATGGCTCCTAGGCACCGAGCGGGGAGGAGGAAAGGGAAGCTACAAAGGTGGAGAGTACAAAGTGGTAGGTGACAGTGGAACTAGTCTAGCAGTTCTATAATAATATGCAATAAGATAAGCAAGTAGAGTAAGCAAGTAGAGTAAGCAAGTAGAGTAAGCAGCATATGTAAAAAAAGACAAGGTAAGAAATAAGTAACAAATAAGTAACCTTAACTTATATGAATGCCCATACAAACATATAAGTTAAGGGGTCTTCAGCAATGCTTCCATCGTATAAAAAGTCTCATACCAATTTATACGTTGGGGTGTCGGTTTTATGCAAGTATGAGTGTAGTGATATGCTATGCCATGATTCATGCAAGTGCAACCCACGCACACAACTCTATGCACACATACATTTAGTTCCCCCAATTTGGGCAGCTAGCTTCACTCCTAGGAGCCTCCGTAGTGGCAAACGGAGACAGTGGGTCGGGCTCCCGACTCCTAGGAGGGTATCCACACTACCAGGCATAGCCCTCCCGTTAGCCCATGAAGAACACAACCTAGAGTATCCGCGTGCTAATGTTGGCCATATCCACCAGACTTTCTTTGGCTAAGTGTCCCACACTGCCGAGTCAACGTATTGACGTCGGTGTGAACGACCGTCCGAAACCGATGACCCACCACCT
The DNA here is from genome assembly GCA_039583875.1 of Platanthera guangdongensis. Lineage (NCBI taxonomy): Eukaryota > Viridiplantae > Streptophyta > Magnoliopsida > Asparagales > Orchidaceae > Platanthera > Platanthera guangdongensis. The sequence goes on along the minus strand of CM077166.1, from coordinate 61,585,253 downwards.
TATTTTATATCCAGAACCTTTTGAGCCACTAGCTCCCCGGACTATCCGTATGTGCATCTACCTTCTGAACGAACCGTCCGGATGGCAATCAAATCAACCTAATCAACCCCCCGAGCTACCGGGGTGTGTGAATGTGTAACCCTAATTATACTAGTTGCTCTTGAAATGTTTTATTCTTACTGTTTAGGTTAGCCCAGGACTGCCCAAGGTATTCCCCGTGAAGGGCTCTCGAAGGCACTAGGAACTACGATGAGATTACGCCCAAAGCTCCCTTTCGCAAGGCACTTATTATTATTGGTTGCTATCAAATTTCCCAAAACCCTTACTTATTGTACTGGATCTAACCCTAGAGTATTTGACACTTCCTCCCCTCGAGAAAGACGATCTTTCGTCGATCCCGAGCATCACTTAACACTAGCCAAACCAACACCCTACTCATCCTATCCTCCAATGGTAAACTCATTTTTAATTATCCAACCAGCAAACACCTAACCCCAACTCATGTGCCCAAATTCATATTCCAAATTAAATTCTGCAGTTTTACTAAATGCAGACCAACCCAAGCTATATGACGTGTAGAACAAGAAGTACTCAAAATATTCATCCGATATCCGTATAATAATTATTGGGGGTCTATCATGATATGTTTTGCCTAAATCCAGAAATTCATATTTGTTTTAATTTATCTGGTTATTTATTTAATTATTCTGGTAATCCAAAAGTTTGAACACGATGTACCAACACCAGACAAGTAAATGCTCCACAAAATTTATGATAAATATAATATGACTATTGAAAATAAAGGGCAAAATTTCTCAACTCTTCAACAAGATTTAAGCCCCTAATTAATTAATTCAATAAAAACACAATAAATGGAAATAAATAGAGAAGTGTCCTAAATATTATCCAAAAATTACAGAAACTTTACCAAGGCTATATATGATCTTAAATCCTCACTGTCCAAGTTTCATAACATTTTAAATTAGTTTAATCATGATTTTATTAAAATCATCCTTAGGGGCAATACACGGATTATAACTACAAGTACAGACTAATTTCTTCCAAACACCCTACAATAATTTCCTGAGGCTCCTACTGACCCTAAGACTACTCGACCCAAGTTTCCTCATTGTTCAATGAGTTTTAGTAACCTATTTTATCTCTACAATTTTTGTGCCCTAAACTAGGGTTAGGGTTTAGAGGGGTCTACCCTTTCCCAAATCCAATAATATTTTTAGCAGATGGAGTTAGGTAACCTAGCATCCTCCCTACCAAATTTCAAGCTAAATTGGGGTCATTTGACCTCATTCCCTTCACAAGGCATAAAAGTCCTTCCTTGGGGTGTGACCTTAAGTCCTAAGGCAAATTCACTCCAATCTACCCCATTTTCCAGGAGTGGGTGATATAAGTCATGCTAAGTCAGTGGACCCAATTTCATCCTGTGTTGAGGTGAGATGGACTCTCAAAACCTAAATTGCCCATTTGAGCAAAATGCCCCTATTATGACAAGGCTAGTGTTTGCTTGTTTTCCACTCAAACCATCTTCATATGAGATGAAAGTTTAACTAGAGCCTTATGAAGACCCCAAGGACCACTCACTAAAATTTGGGAGGGTTTGGAAGTAATTAGTCCACCTAATTAAATTACCCTAATATTATTTAATAAATGATAAAACCATAGACAAAGTATCTAAAAAAATTCCCATTTTTGGACAGGCCCTAGATATAGCTAATGGCGACCCTTGCCCAAATTTCAGGTCATTTGGACAAGGGATGAAGAGTGAGCACCCTTTTAAATCTCACGATAGTCCTAGGTATAGGTCCCACCAAAATGGGTGCCCTAGTCCTCCCCGAGGTCCAAATTGGTTAAAATCAATTTTAAATTATAATAGACACCTAGGGATACAATGTTTATGTTGGTGACTCTTTCGGTAGAGGGGCCTAAGTAATTTTAAAAATTAAAACAATTAATTACAAATAGTGTGACAGAAATCATCAAGATGCATTATTTAATCCTATAGTTTGAAAATCATTAAGGCACGAATCTTGAAGCAATTTGGACGGCATCTGGTCGTCTTCCACCTCCAGTCGACGTCCTGGATTGGATCTTCCTGGAGCATCTTCTAGCCGCCGCCGCCGGCCATCCGGCCACCTCCCTGGCCGGCCACCGCCACCACCACCTCCGTTGAGGTGGTGGCTAGCGCCAGGCGGTGGCACAGCCGCCGGAGAGGCCTATTCCGGAGATCCATAGAGTTTGTTTTTCATGGAAAAAACATGAGAATGCGAGCTTCAATCGGGCTCAATTGAGCCCGATTTTCATTCTAAAAGATCCCTACGATCTATCCACAGTGAGAGAGGAAGGGGGGGGGGGGACCTTGCTTGCGGCCTGGAGACGCGTTGATCGCCGGGAAGCCATGGTGGTGGTGGCGTGGCTCGGGTTTCTGCAACTACACAGGGAAGTGGCTCTAAATCGTCGAGATGAGAGTGGAAGCGACTGCTTGGAGCCCACTGAAGCGTTTAAAATCATCAGATGGGGAAGGGGGGGGGGGGGTGTCATGGCATCAATGCCATTAATGGCCATGAATGGCTAGGCTCAACCATGGTGATGGGGGGGGGGGGGTGAATATGCCTTGGGGTGGCCAGGAAACGGCTGGAAACGTCTCCTCTCCTCCAGAGGAGTTGAATCCAGCCACCAAAGGTGGCCCTTGGCCTCCCCATGCATGAATGGGCTTCTCCTTCTTCTTTTTCTCTCCTCCATTAAAGGGAAGATGGAGTTTTCTCTCTGAAAGTCCACCTAGTGTCAACTACCTTCACCTATGGGGGGGGGGGAATAGGTGACGTGCAGCGTTTTTGCGGAATTAATATTGTACCTGCACAAATAAACAAACCAGCATAGCAAAGAAGGTATACGGGCTATTTATAGTGGTTCCCCAAGTTGGGTACATCCACTTTCCCTCTTCGACCTATCTCCCAACAAGGGACGACTCGGTCACTTCACCAACAGGATTGAAATCCAATCCTTGAACTATCGGAAGGAACCCTTCCACACGTAGGAGACAACACTCCCACAACACGGGTTGCACCCAACCCTTACAACTCGGAACCAACGTTCCTTTACAACAAAAATGAACTAGAATGTACAAGAAATACAAACTACTTTCGGAGACTAAGGTGTCCCTCTTCGTTTGATGACGTGTTCTAGAAGTCACGAAGAGTCCACAACCCTAGATCTCACTTGGAGAGAATCTCCCCGACACCGGCGGCGGCAAGAAGAGCGGCTGCTTGGTTCTCGGAGATTCAAACTTTGTAGCGAAGCTAGCTAGGTCTTCCAACGGTCACACTAGGATCGATCGTCTCGATCGATTCGCACGGGAAAGGTTTTCCCGATCAACAAATCAAGAGACAAAGGATCTCTGGTTAGACGCGTGAGACTCTAAGCTTAGCTAAGCTTCTGTCGCCGGAAGATCTGGAAGAGATCACGATCAAGGTCGGCGAATAACTTGCACGAGCGGCGACGGCGGCGGAGCAGATATCGCGATCTAGGTCACGGTCGGCGGCTCGTGTATTTCTTTTTATGTGTTTTCTGTTCAAAATACGCGTATATTTATACGGTGGAAATACTCCATTATAACCGTTATGGGTCCCACCTGAAGAAACCCTAACCCCGGTTCAAAACAGCGCCAGCGGCAGAGTCCGGTCCAGCGGGAACCAGAATTCGCCCAAGTCAAAATCGGCGAGAATCGAAGGTGAGTCTCGTCGAATCGTCGAGAATCAAAGGTGATTCTCGACGATTCGGCGAGAATCAAAGATGATTCTCGTCAAAGTTGACTTGGTTGCACGCACTGTTTTCGCCGGAAGGAGACGAAGAGAATCAGCTAGTGATTCTCGACGATTCGGCGAGAATCACTAGTGATTCTCACCGAATCGGCGAGAATCACTTGATGATTCTCACCGAATCGGCGAGAATCACTCGTCGATTAACACTTAGACGATTTTTCGTCTATCCGCCCATGGACTGCTCTTTGACCCATCCTTGCTCCTTGTCTGCTCTTGCAATATCACAGCCCTGTACTTGAAAATAAGTACACTCCAATAGAGAGAGTACACGTAGGCCAACACACTGATCTGCTCAACGAGGGATTACGTCGTGCAGACCCGTGTATATTGACCTACTGCACCCTGACATTGGTGTGCACTTAGCGTGGAATAACTGCAAGCACAACTTGAAATATTTTATCAAATACATTGTCTATTTACCTTAGCTTGTTCAGGGGCTTCTTCAAATCAGGTACGTTATGGATACAATACCCAACAATCTCCCCCTATTTGAAGAAGCCTAAACCCTACAAGCTAAGGTGAATAGAGCGTATGGGAATGAAAAACATAAACTTGAAATTGAGTTGAGAGAGTTATTCATTACCAATACCAATTTCTTGAGAGCAAACTTGGAGCCACCTTAGCCTTAGCCGAGAGGGTAATCTCCCCCTTTTCGGCTTCTACAAATCTGGGTCTGTTGCATTTGACCCCTTGCTCCCCCTCAGTTCTTGCACCGGTGCTCTCACTTGAGTTCCGGGCAGAGGCTCCCCCTAGATGCACGAGCCTGGAGCTTCGGTAGTCTTCATTCCTCATAGTTTAGCATCCCCAATTCAGTTTTGAAAAGGATGAACTTGGCTTCGTCTAAGGGCTTTGTGAATATATCTGCAATCTGCTTGTCCGTGGGGACATAACAGAGAGAGATGTCCTTGTTCTCCACGTGCTCCCGAATGAAGTGGTAGCACACTTCAATATGATTCGTTCTGCTGTGCGATACCGGATTGTTGGCAATTGCAATTGCACTGGAGGAGTCGCAGTACATTGGTACTTCCTTGAACTGAAGGTCGTAGTCGGCTAACTGGTTTCTGATCCATAGGAGTTGTGCGCAACAGCTGCCTGCCGAGATGTACTCAGACTCTGCTGTGGAGGTAGCTACACAATTCTGCTTCTTGCTGTTCCATGAGATAAGCCTTCTTCCGAGGAATTGACACGTCCCGCAAGTGCTTTTCCTTTCATCCCTACTCCCTGCAAAATCAGCATCTGAAAAACCTATTAGCTCGACATCATTGTTTCTCGGGTACCACAAGCCAAGATTGGGAGTACCTTTAAGGTATCTTAGAATTTGCTTTGCAGCGACATAGTGAGATTCCTTAGTGTTCACCTGATATCTGGCACAGACACATGTGGAGAACATGATATCCGGTCTACTAGTAGTAAGGTAGAGCAGGGATCCAATGATGCTTCTGTATTTGGTTTCATCGAAAGGTTTACCTTTCTCATCCTTATCCAGAGACATAGTGGATCCCATTGGAGTCCTCATAGAGGTTGCACTCTCCATGCCGAATTTCTTGAGGAGTTCATTTGTGAAATTCGTCTGAGAGATGAAGATTCCATCCTCAGACTGTTTCAGTTGAAGTCCCAAGAAATACTTTAGCTCTCACATACTGCTCATTTCAAACTTTCCTTGCATAAGTTTGGAAAACTTTTTGCAAAGATTGTCGTCCGTTGAGCCGAATATTATGTCATCGACATAGATTTGCACCAGCAAAATCTTGCCTTTGACTTCCCTGAGAAACAATGTCTTATCTATTTTACCTCTAGAGAACTTGTTCTCAAGATGAAAACTAGATAAAGTCTCATACCAAGCTCGTGGAGCTTGTTTTAAACCATATAAGGCTTTATTAAGAAAATATACATGATTGGGATAAGTAGGATTGACAAAATCTGGGGGTTGAGCGACGTATACTTCCTCTTTCAGGTCTCCGTTCAAGAATGCTGATTTCACATCCATTTGATAGACTGTGAATCCTTTGTGCGAAGCATACACCAGGAACAATCTGATTGCCTCGAGCCTTGCCACTGGTGCGAAGGTCTGGTCGAAGTCAATCCCCTCCTCCTGTCTGTAACCTTGAGCCACCAGCCTTGCCTTGTTCTTTATGATGACACCATGTTCATCCAGTTTGTTTCTGAAGAACCACTTGGTGCCAATCACATTCGGCTTGTGTGGTCTGGGAACCAACGTCCAAACGTTGCATCGTTCGAATTGATGTTGTTCATCTTGCATGGCCAAAATCCATGCCGCATCTTTGTTCGCCTCGTCGAACTTCTTTTGCTCAACCTGTGACAGGAAGCTAAGATGCAAAATCTCGTTAATAGTACCTCTTCGAGTTCTGACACCGTCACGAGGATCTCCAATGATCTGATCTCTAGGATGATCCCTCACGTGCCGGAGCTCTAGAAGTCTGGCGTCTGGAGCTTCGACCACTTCTTGGGCTTCTCCTTCTTCTAGGAGATTTGTTCCATTTTGATCTTCAACATTCCCAGTTGACGTTGAGGTGGAAACTTTGACGTACTTAGGAGTTTCATCTTTAGCGATCTCATCGAGACCCAGCTGTTCAAGTCGTGCACCTGCATCTTCAAGAAAACCACTGGAAGAATTGCTGTTAAGCAAACTTCCTTCATCAAATACAACATTAATTGATTCTTCTACCACTAGGGTTTTCTTATTGAAGACCCTATATGCCCGACTGTGGGAACTATAGCCCATGAATATGCCTTCGAAGCATTTTTCACCAAATTTTGTACTCGGGTACTTCCCATTATTCAGTACATAGCATCTGCAACCAAACATCCTCAAGTAGGACATGGTTGGTTTCCTGCCTCTCAGTAGCTCATAAGGCGTCTTACGGTGATGCTTGTTGATCAATGCTCGGTTTTGTACATGACAAGCTGTATTGACAGCCTCTGCCCAGAAGTATTTTGGGAGAGAAGCGTCTTTCAACATTGGCGTGCAGGCTTCAATGAGAGTTCTATTTATCCTCTCCGCAACTCCATTTTGCTGAGGAGTGCGCGGGGAGGAAAACTCATGAAAGATACCTTGTTCTTCACAAAACTCTGTCATAGCACCAGATTCGAATTCTGTTCCATGGTCACTTCTGATTTTGACCACTGGGCAGTTAAATTCGTTCTGAACCTGCTTGACAAAACTAGTGAAGATGTCAAACGTATCCGACTTTCATTTTAAGAAGAACACCCATGTAAACCGAGAATGATCATCAACTATCACTAGCGTATAGGACTTGCCTCCCAAGCTATGAACTTGCATTGGACCAAACAAGTCCATATGTAGAAGGTAAAGACATCGGGAAGAGTCTTTGTCTGCAATGCTTTTAAAGGTAGCCCGAGTCTGTTTGCCCATCTGGCATGCAGGACAGGGGCTATCTTTGATGCACTTGATAACGGGAGCATCCCTTACTAAGTTTTTAGAAAACAGCATACTAATTGTTTTGAAATTAATATGTGCCAATCTCTTGTGCCATTGTTCACAAAGAGATGCACTGCCTGTTGCCACAAGGCATACGGGGGTAGATGAATCTAAACGGAGAAAATTTAAGCAGAAGATATTTCTGCTCCTAATGCCTGTTAATATCGTCTCAGAAGAGGCACATGATATTATCAGACATTTATCCTTGCAGAACTTAACGTCATAATCTTTGTCACATAACTGACTTACACTGATCAGGTTATGGTTTAACCCTTCAACATAAGCTACGTCAGTGATAGAGATTATACCGTTGGAAATCATACCGTAACCTCTGGTGACTCCTCGATCTGATCCTCCAAAGATGACTTTGGGTCCATTCTCGACTGGAGTGTAATCACGCAGCAGTATTATTGTCCCAGTCATATTCTGGGAGCATCCACTGTCCAAGTACCATATTGGCGTTTTGGTGGCCTTTGGACATTCCTGCAAAACAAAATTAATTTCCCTTAGGAACCCAATCGAACTTGGGTCCTAGATTCTTGGTTAGCATACTCCCCCTCGGTTGGTTAACCTTACGAGTGGTCGGCCTCGCAGTGCTAACATAGGGAGTTTCGTTATACCTCGGATTAAACCAAGAATCCACGGCAAAGTGACCGACTTTGCCACAACACCAACAGTCAAATCTGTTGTACCTCTTCCTAGGATCCTGCTTTACCCTGGGAAAGGAGGGTACAGCCGGGGCCTTGGATCTGGAGGTGGAGGCCTCATAGTGATTGCAGTCACATGACTTCTTCACCTTCTATTTCGTTAGTATAACAGGCTTGACTCTTGGTGCCTGCTTTAAATTATGGCCGCTAGAGAATTGACCATAATTTCTCATGTGGATTTCCTCATAAGGTGCCTTGAAGGCACTCTCACCGAAGTTCCGGGGAAAGGTCCAACCATCATATCGGCTCTTTGGCTTTGCAACCGAGGGCCGAAAATGATGACCAAAGGTTGATTCAAAGTCATGTTGGTTGCAAGGAAAGCTAGGCTTTCTGAACGCAACAGGACTGAGCGGAGCCTTTCCCTTTTCATCAGCAGAGGCCTTCTTGGCGGCCTTATTCTTCCTTTGATTCCTGTTTCTCCTGGATGAGGAACCAGATACCCCTACATGCCCCAAGCCATCTCCTTTGGCCTGAGCAGAGAAGGTATCAACTACTAGAAGAACTGTTTTTGGCATAGAGAAGCTCTTGACGATCTTCCTTTCTGCTGCAAGTTGTTCTTCCAACTTGTCGACTTCCTCCTGCTTAAGATCAAGGAGCTTAAGAGACTCTGAATGCTTTGAAGTTAGGTCAAGGTGCTCCTGTCGGAGAGAAATCAAACTGGTGACCTCTTCCCTTAGGGAGACACACTCACCCTTAAGGAATTTCACTTCCTTTTTCTCAGCCTTCAATCTCTTACTTCACTCCTCGAAAGTGTTGAGCAGAAGCTCATACTTCTCGAGGAGCTCCGCTTCATGGGCCGAAAGGCTATCCTCAGGGTCATCATCCTGAGACTCAGGATCAGATTCAGAGTCGGAGAGAGGGGTGTGAGCTTTTACCTTCCCAGTAAATGGGGGGCATTCTCCTTCTGAGTCGGAGCGACCCACCAGCCCGAAGTAGGCTTCCTCATCATCACTGGAGTCTAAGGAATCAGACTCACTCAGTGTCTTTGGCCTTTTGGCAATGTAGCTCTGCTCTTTCTTCTTATCTCTAGAGCATTTGAGCTCCTCTCCTTTCCCTTTTTCTCTCTTACCTTGGTAGCAGTCGGCCACGACGTGTCCTGGCTTATTGCATCCAAAACAAATGATGTCAGAGGAGCGATGTTTGTTCTGTTTAGAAGCATACCTGTCAGAAGAATAATTTTTCTTCTGATGCCTGGAGGAGGAGCCGTCTTTCTTTCTTTGATTCCTCATCTTGAGGAACTTCTTGAATTCTCGGGTGATGAGGGAGAAATCCTCCTCTGACAGCTCTGAGCTGGAGGAGCATGGCTCGGAGTCCTCCTCCTCATCCTTTTTCCTGGCACGGTATGAAACCGCACCCTTGCCTTTTCTGGAGTGAATGGCTTTTAGAGCCACAGTCTTTTCTTTGGCTGCAGCCTTCTCTGCTTCTTCTTCTGCTTTCCTGGTGTTCAGTTGAAGCTCATAGGACATCAGCTTCCCAAACAGAATTTGCGGGTCTGTTTCAGCTAGTCTGCCAAACTCTCGGATGGCGCAGATCTTTGTGTCCCATTCCTCAGTAAGGGACCTAAGGAATTTATCATTAAGTTCACCATCAGTGAACACTCTTCCATATCCTTTGAGGGCATTGACAATCTTGAGGAAGTTCTCGAAGGTGACTCCGATCTCTTCCTTAGGCCCTTGTCTGAAGGCCTCATATTTCTGGTTCAGAAGGGATCTCCGATCATCCCTCACTTCATCAGTGCCCTCCATTAGGATAATCAGGCAGTGCCAGATCTCCTTTGCTGTCCTGCAATTGCAGAAGTTCTGCATCATTGAGTCATCGACCGCGCTGACCAGAATGTTCTGCGCCTTCTTGTCAAGTCCCACCAGCACCATCTCATCCTTGTCCATTTCAGAAATTTTCTTTGGCACTTTCTTGGTAGGATCTATGGTGGAGACCTTAGTAGGGACATAAGGTCCCTCCTCCACGATCATGAAGAGTCGAGGATCAACTGCTTCCATGTAGAACCTGATCCTTTCCTTCCAGATAGGAAAGTTGAGCCTGGTGCACACTGGGATCTTGCATGTGAACTTGAGCCCGTCCATAGTAGATGTTTGCCTTCTTATTGACACTAGCAGCAGGATTCAACTCAAGGTGTTAACCTTTTTGATGAGCAACCTCGCTTTGATACCACTTGAAAGTCCACCTAGTGTCAACTACCTTCACCTATGGGGGGGGGGGAATAGGTGACGTGCAGCGTTTTTGCGGAATTAATATTGTACCTGCACAAATAAACAAACCAGCACAGCAAAGAAGGTACACGAGCTATTTATAGTGGTTCCCCGAGTTGGGTACATCCACTTTCCCTCTTCGACCTATCTCCCAACAAGGGACGACTCTGTCACTTCACCAACAGGATTGAAATCCAATCCTTGCACTATCGGAAGGAACCCTTCCACACGTAGGAGACAACACTCCCACAACACGGGTTGCACCCAACCCTTACAACTCGGAACCAACGTTCCTTTACAACAAAAATGAACTAGAATGTACAAGAAATACAAACTACTTTCGGAGACTAAGGTGTCCCTCTTCGTTTTATGACGTGTTCTAGAAGTCACGAAGAGTCCACAACCCTAGATCTCAATTGGAGAGAATCTCCCCGACACCGGCGGCGGCAAGAAGAGCGGCGGCTTGGTTCTCGGAGATTCAAACTTCGTAGCGAAGCTAGCTAGGTCTTCCAACGGTCACACTAGGATCGATCGTCTCGATCGATTCTGACGGGAAAGGTTTTCCCGATCAACAAATCAAGAAACAAAGGATCTCTGGTTAGACGCGTGAGACTCTAAGCTTGGCTAAGCTTCTGTCGCCGGAAGATCTGGAAGAGATCACGATCAAGGTCGGTGAACAACTTGCACGAGCGGCGACGGCGGCGAAGCAGATATCGCGATCTAGGTCACGGTCGGCGGCTCGTGTATTTCTTTCTGTGTGTTTTCTGTTCAAAATACGCGTATATTTATACGATGGAAATACTCCATTATAACCGTTATGGGTCCCACCTGAAGAAACCCTAACCCCGGTTCAAAACAGCGCCAGCGGCAGAGTCCGGTCCAGCGGGAACCAGAATTCGCCCAAGTCAAAATCGGCGAGAATCGAAGGTGAGTCTCGTCGAATCGTCGAGAATCAAAGGTGATTCTCGACGATTCGGCGAGAATCAAAGGTGATTCTCGACGATTCGGCGAGAATCAAAGATGATTCTCGTCAAAGTTGACTTGGTTGCACGCACTGTTTTCGCCGGAAGGAGACGGCGAGAATCAGCTAGTGATTCTCGACGATTCGGCGAGAATCACTAGTGATTCTCCCCGAATCGGCGAGAATCACTTGATGATTCTCACCGAATCGGCGAGAATCACTTGGTGATTCTCGTCGATTAACACTTAGACGATTTTTCGTCTGTCCACCCATGGACTGCTCTTTGACCCATCCTTGCTCCTTGTCTGCTCTTGCAATATCACAGCCCTGTACTTGAAAATAAGTACACTCCAATAGAGAGAGTACACGTAGGCCAACACACTGATCTGCTCAACGAGGGATTGCGTCGTGCAGACTCATGTATATTGACCTACTGCACCCTGACATTGGTGTGCACTTAGCGTGGAATAACTGCAAGCACAACTTGAAATATTTTATCAAATACATTGTCTATTTACCTTAGCTTGTTCAGGGGCTTCTTCAAATTAGGTACGTTGTGGATATAATACCCAACACTCTCTCCTGGTCATCAAGACCGAATTTTTGGTGTCTCCTCCAGCCTATTGGCAGCCCACTAACTCATAATAATAATAAAAAAGAGGTTAGCCCAAGTGGGGGAAATGGGTTGAGCTTGGGTTAGCCCATTAGGCTAATTTGACCTAACACTAGAATAGAGTTGACCTTGGTCAACATGACCATTTGGGTTGACCACAATGGGTCCTTAGTGACTCATTGGACTCCCTTAAGTTCTAGGAAGGGTTGGGTAGGGTTGTCTTGGCACTTTGGAGGTCACCTACCCTTAGGAAGGGTACTTTGACCAAATTAGTGCTAGAGTTGACTTTAGCAAACTAGACTCTTGGGTTGACCCCAATGGGTCCTTGGAGACCCATTGGCCTCACTTTAGGGTTAGGAGGGCATCGGTGGGGTCCACATGGCTAGAGGAAGGTCAATTGACCCTAAGTAGGCTAGTTTGACCCATTTAGGGTTAGTGTTGACTTAGGTCAACTTAACCACTTTGACTGCCCACAGTGGGTCCTTACTGGCTCTATGGACTACCCAAGGTGGTTTAGGGTGTCATGGTTGCGTCGTGGGGTCAATTTGGAGCCCTAAAGTCAAACCTTATGTCTAAATGTTGAGGATGAGTTATAGGCAGACCAAGGTGATTTTCACCTTGACCCTTGTTCACTTGGTCCCTTGGGCTTCCTAGGGTTTTGTCATGATCTAGTCATGACCAAAACCACTCTTAGGGGTCTAGTTGGAAATGGGATGTTACAAATCCCAAAAAATAAAATAAAAATTTCGGCCCCGAAATTCAGGTTAGGCCTGCGGGGTTTCTACTGAGAGTAACTGAATGTAACATCCCATAGGAAGTTGAAAGTGTACTTTACCCGAAGAGATTCGGATACCTCTGCTGCATCAGACCCGGTGGCTTCCAGGTATGCTCCTCCTGCCCATAGTTCCTCTACAGGACCTTGACCAGCGGGACCTTCTTGCGCCGCAAGACCCGCACCGTTGTATCATCTATCCTGACCGGCTCATAGCGGACCGATTGATCAAAAGCTGTCGATCCATCTATACCAAGAACCTGCAGTTCCGGCCATAGTAGAAACTTCCTAAGAGAGGAGACGTAGAAGACGTTGTGCAACCCCACTAACCCTGGCATTAGCTCAAGTCTATAAGAAAATGTGCCGATCCGCTCCAGGATCATGTAACGCCCCATATTCCTTAGACTGAGCATCTTCCGCCAGCGTACCTGCGAGACTTCATGCACCAGACTTATCTTCAGGAATACACAGTCTCCATCCTGAAACTCTACTTGGCAAGGTCGCACATCGTAATATTTGTGAAAGTCCACCTAGTGTCGACTACCTTCACCTATGGGGGGGGGGGAATAGGTGACGTGCAGCGTTTTTGCGGAATTAAAATTGTACCTGCACAAGAAAATAAAACAGCACAGCAAACAGAGTACACAAGCTATTTATAGTGGTTCCCCGATTTGGGTACATCCACTTTCCCTCTTCGACCTATCTCCCAACAAGGGACGACTCGGTCTCTTCACCAACAGGATTGAAATCCAATCCTTGCACTATCGGAAGGAACCCTTCCACACGTAGGAGTCAACACTCCCACAACACGGGTTGCACCCAACCCTTACAGTTAGGAACCAACGTTCCTTTACAACAAAAATAAAACTAGAATGTACAAGAAATACAAACTACTTTTGGAGACTAAGGTGTCCCTCTTCGTTGACGACGTGTTCTTGAAGCCCACGAAGAGTCCACAACCCTAGATCTCTCTTGGAGAGAATCTCCCCGGAACCGGCGGCGGCAAGATGGGCGGCGGCTTGGTTCGGGATCGGCGGCGACAGCGGTGTGCGGCTGCTGTACTTTGGAGATCCAAACTTCGTAGCAAAGCTAGCAAGGTATTCCAACGGTCACACTAGGATCGGTCGTCTCGATCGATTCGGACGGGGAAGGTTTTCCCGATCAACAAATCAAGAGACAAGGGATCTCTGGTTAGACTCGTGAGACTCTATGCTTGGCTATGCTTCTATCGCCGGGAGATCTGGAGGAAACCATGATCAAACGGGCGGCGATCGACTTGCACGAGCGGCGACGGCGGCGGAGCAGTTTCGCGATTTTAGGTCAAGATCGTCGCTCGGCTTCTTTCTGTGTGTTTTTTCACTGTTCAAAAATACACCTGTATTTATACACAAGTGTACTCCTAAATGACCGTTGTGGGTCCCACCAGAAGAAACCCAAAAACCGGTTCAAAACAGTGCCAGCGGCAAAGTCCGGTTCAGCGGGATCCAGAAAAATGTCTAAGGCAAAATCAGCGAGAATCGAAGGTGATTCTCGTCGAATCGGCGAGAATCGAAGGTGATTCTCGTCGATTCGGCGAGAATCAACGGTGATTCTCGTCGATTTTGACTTGATGACACGCTCTGACAAAGCCGGAAAGAAACGGCGAGAATCAGCCAGTGATTCTCGACGATTCGGCGAGAATCATTTGGTGATTCTCGTCGATTATTACTTAGCACCAGAGTTGCTCTCTTTGAAGTAGCTGGATCGAGTCGGCGAGAATCAGCCAATGATTCTCGACGATTCGGCGAGAATCACTAGTGATTCTCGTCGATTTACACTTAGACGATTTTTCGTCTTTCCACCCATGATGTGCTCCTTGACCCATCCATGCTCCTTGTCTGCTCTTGCAAGATCACAGCCCTGTACTTGAAAGTAAGTGCACTCCAATGGAGAGAGTACACGTAGGCCAACACACTGATCTGCTCAACGAGGGATTACGTCGTGCAGACCCGTGTATATTGACCTACTGCACCCTGACATTGGTGTGCACTTAGCGTGGAAAAACTGCAAGCACAACTTGAAATATTTTGTCAAATACATTGTCTATTTACCTTAGCTTGTCCAAGGGCTTCTTCAAATCAGGTACGTTGTGGATACAATACCCAACAATCTCCCCCTATTTGAAGAAGCCTAAACCCCACAAGCTAAGGTGAATAGAGCATATGGGAATGAAAATCATAAACTTGAAATTGAGTTGAGTGAGTTATTCATCACCAATACCAATTTCTTGGGAGCAAACTTGGAGCCACCTTAGCCTTAGCCGAGAGGGTAATCTCCCCCTTTTCGGCTTCTGCAAATCTAGGTCTGTTGCATTTGACCCCTTGCTCCCCCTCAGTTCTTGCACCTGTGCTCTCACTTGAGTTCCTGGCAGAGGCTCCCCCTAGATGCACGAGCCTGGAGCTTCTGTAGTCTTCATTCCTCATAGTTTAGCATCCCCAATTCAGTTTTGAAAAGATTGAACTTGGCCTCGTCTAAGGGCTTTGTGAATATATCTGCAATCTGCTTGTCCGTGGGGACATAACAGAGAGAGATGTCCTTGTTCTCCACGTGCTCCCGAATGAAGTGGTATCGCACTTCAATATGCTTCGTTCTGCTGTGCGATACCAGATTGTTGGCAATTGCAATTGCACTGGAGGAGTCGCAGTACATTGGAACTTCCTTGAATTGAAGGTCGTAGTCGGCTAACTGGTTTCTGATCCATAGGAGTTGTGCGCAACAGCTGCCTACCAAGATGTACTCAGACTCTGCTGTGGAGGTTGCAACACAATTCTGTTTCTTGCTATTCCATGAAATAAGCCTTCGTCCGAGGAATTGACACATCCCGGAGGTGCTTTTCCTGTCATCCCTACTCCCTGCAAAATCAGCATCTGAAAAACCTATTAGCTCGACATCATTGTTTCTCGGGTACCACAAGCCAAGATTGGGAGTACCTTTAAGGTATCTTAGAATTCGCTTTGCAGTGACATAGTGAGATTCCTTAGTGTTCACCTGATATCTGGCACAGACACATGTGGAGAACATGATATCCGGTCTACTGGCAGTAAGGTAGAGCAGGGATCCAATGATGCTTCTGTATTTGGTTTCATCGAAAGGTTTACCTTTCTCATCCTTATCCAGAGACATAATGGATCCCATTGGAGTCCTCATAGAGGTTGCATTCTCCATACCGAATTTCTTAAGGAGTTCATTTGTGAACTTCGTCTGAGAGATGAAGATTCCATCCTCAGACTGTTTCACTTGAAGTCCCATGAAATACTTGAGCTCTCCCATACTGCTCATTTTAAACTTTCCTTGCATAAGTTTAGAAAACTTTTTGCAAAGATTGTTGTCCGTTGAGCCGAATATAATGTCATCGACATAGATTTGCACCAGCAAAATCTTGTCTTTGACTTCCCTGAGAAACAATGTTTTATCTATTTTACCTCTAGAGAACTTGTTCTCAAGAAGAAAACTAGATAAAGTCTCATACCAAGCTCGTGGAGCTTGTTTTAAACCATATAGAGCTTTATTAAGGAAGTATACATGATTAGGATAAGTAGGATTGACAAAACCTGGGGGTTGAGCGACGTATACTTCCTCCTTCAGGTCTCCGTTCAAGAAAGCTGATTTCACATCCATTTGATAGACTGTGAATCCTTTGTGCGAAGCGTACGCCAGGAACAATCTGATTGCTTCGAGCCTTGCCACTGGTGCAAAGGTCTGGTCGAAGTCAATCCCCTCCTCCTGTCTATAACCTTGAGCCACCAGCCTGGCCTTGTTCTTTATGATGACACCATGTTCATCCAGTTTGTTTCTGAAGATCCACTTGGTGCCAATCACATTCTGCTTGCGTGGTCTGGGAACCAGCGTCCAAATGTTGCAACGTTCGAATTGATGTACTTCATCTTGCATGGCCAGAATCCATGCCGTATCTTTGTTCGCCTCGTCGAACTTCTTTGGCTCAACCTGTGACAGGAAGCTAAGATGCAAAATTTCGTTAATAGTACCTCTTCGAGTTCTTACACCGACACGAGGATCTCCGATGATCTGATCTCTAGGATGATCCCGCATATGCCGGAGCTCTAGAAGTCTAGCGTCTAGAGCTTCGACTACTTCTTGGGCTTCTCCTTCTTCTAGGAGATTTGTTCCATTTTGATCTTCAACATTCCCAGATGACGTGGAGGTGGAAACTTTGACGTACTTAGGAGTTTCATCTTTAGCGGTCTCATCGAGATCCAGCTGTTCAAGTCGTGCACCTGCATCTTCAAGAATACCACTGGAAGAATTGCTGTTAAGCAAACTTCCTTCATCAAATACAACATTAATTGATTCTTCTACCACTAGGGTTTTCTTATTGAAGACCCTATATGCCCGACTGTGGGAACTATAGCCCATGAATATGCCTTCGAAGCATTTTTCACCAAATTTAGTACGCGGGTATTTCCCATTATTCAGTACATAGCATCTGCAACCAAAGATCCTCAAGTAGGACATGGTTGGTTTCCTGCCTCTCAGTAGCTCATAAGGCGTCTTACGATGATGCTTGTTGATCAATGCTCGGTTTTGTACATGACAAGCTGTATTGACAGCCTCTGCCCAGAAGTATTCTGGGAGAGAAGCGTCTTTCAACATTGTCGTGCAGGCTTCAATGAGAGTTCTATTTCTCCTCTCCGCAACTCCATTTTGCTGAGGAGTGCGCGGGGAGGAAAACTCATGAAAGATACCTTGTTCTTCACAAAACTCTGTCATAGCACCAGATTCGAATTCTATTCCATGGTCACTTCTGATTTTGACCACTGGGCAGTTAAATTCGTTCTGAACCTGCTTGACAAAACTAGTGAAGATGTCAAACGTATCCGACTTTCGTTTTAAGAAAAACACCCATGTAAACCGAGAATGATCATCAACTATCACTAGCGTATAGGACTTGCCTCCCAAGCTATGAACTTGCATTGGACCAAACAAGTCCATATGTAGAAGGTAAAGACATCGGGAAGAGTCTTTGTCTGCAATGCTCTTAAAGGTAGCCCGAGTCTGTTTGCCCATCTGGCATGCAGGACAGGGGCTATCTTTGATGCACTTGATAACGAGAGCATCCCTTACTAAGTTTTTAGAAAACAGCATACTAATTATTTTGAAATTAATATGTGCCAATCTCTTGTGCCATTGTTCACAAAGAGATGCACTGCCTGTTGCCACAAGGCATACGGGGGTAGATGAATCTAAACTGAGAAAATCTAAGCAGAAGATATTTCTGCTCCTAATGCCTGATAATACCGTCTCAGAAGAGGTACGTGAAATTATCAGACATTTA
This sequence comes from Platanthera guangdongensis, assembly GCA_039583875.1. Taxonomy (NCBI): domain Eukaryota; kingdom Viridiplantae; phylum Streptophyta; class Magnoliopsida; order Asparagales; family Orchidaceae; genus Platanthera; species Platanthera guangdongensis. The sequence goes on along the minus strand of CM077166.1, from coordinate 61,567,365 downwards.
TCCATGCAGAACTTAACGTCATAACCTTTGTCACATAATTGACTTACACTGATCAGGTTATGGTTTAACCCTTCAACATAAGCCATGTCGGTGATAGAGATTATTCCGTTGGAAATCATACCGTAACCTCTGGTGACTCCTCGATCTGACCCTCCAAAGATGACTTTGGGTCCATTCTCGACTGGAGTGTAATCACGCAGTAGGCTTCTTGTCCCAGTCATGTGCCGGGAGCATCCACTGTCCAAATACTAGATTGGCATTTTGGTGGCCTTTGGACATTCCTGCAAAACAAAATTAATTTCCCTTAGGAACCCAATCGAACTTGGGTCCTAGATTCCTGGTTAGCATACTCCCCCTCGGTTGGTTAACCTTACGAGTGGTCGGCCTCGCAGTGCTAACATAGGAAGTCTCGTTATACCTTGGGTTAAACCAACAATCCATGGCAAAGTGACCGACTTTGCCACAACACCAACAATCAAATCTGTTGTACCTCTTCCTAGACTCCTGCCTTACCCTGGGAATGGTTGGTGCAGTCGGGGCTTTGGATCTGGAGGTGGATGCCTCATAGTGATTGCAGTCACATGACTTCTTCACCTTCTGTTTCGTCAGTATAACAGGCTTGACTCTTGGTGCCTGCTTTCCATTATGGCCGCTAGAGAATTGACCATAATTTCCCATGTGGATTTCCTCATAAGGTGCCTTGAGGGCACTCTCACCGAAGTTCCGGGGAAAGGTCCAACCATCATATCGACTCTTTGGCTTTGCAACCGAGGGCCGGAAATGATGACCAAAGGTTGATTCAAAGTCATGTTGGTTGCAAGGAAAGCTAGGCTTTCTGAATGCAACAGGACTGAGCGGAGCCTTTCCCTTTTCAGCAGCAGAGGCCTTCTTGGCGGCCTTATTCTTCCTCTGGTTCCTGTTTCTCCTGGATGAGGAACCAGATACCCCAACATGCCCCAAGCCAGCTCCTTTGGCCTGAGCAGAGAAGGTATCAACAACTGGAAGAACTGTTTTTGGCATAGAGAAGCTCTTGACGATCTTCCTTTCTGTCGCAAGTTGTTCTTCCAACTTGTCGACTTCCTCCTGCTTAAGATCGAGGAGCTTGAGAGACTCTGAATGCTTTGAAGTTAGGTCTAGGTGCTCCTGTCGGAGAGAGATCAAACTGGTGATCTCTTCCCTTAGGGAGACACTCTCACCCTTAAGGAATTTCACTTCCTTTTTCTCAGCCTTCAATCTCTTACGGAACTCCTCGAAAGTGTTGAGCAGAAGCTCATACTTCTCGAGGAGCTCCGCTTCACGGGCTGAAAGGCTATCCTCAGGGTCATCATCCCGAGACTCAGGATCAGATTCAGAGTCGGAAAGAGGGGTGTGAGCTTTTACCTTCCCAGTAAATGGGGGGGCATTCTCCTTCTGAGTCGGAGCGACCCACCAGCCCGAAGTAGGCTTCCTCATCATCACTGGAGTCTGTGGAATCAGACTCACTCAGTGTCTTTGGCCTTTTGGCGATGTAGCTCCGCTCTTTCTTCTTGTCTCTAGAGGATTTGTGCTCCTCTCCTTTCCCTTTTTCTCTCTTACCTTGATAGCAGTCGGCCACGACGTGTCCTGGCTTATTGCATCCAAAGCAAATAATGTCAGAGGAGCGATGTTTGTTTGGTTTAGAAGCATACCTGTCAGAAGAATAATTTTTCTTCTGATGCCTGGAGCAGGAGCCGTCTTTCTTTCTTTGATTCCTCATCTTGAGGAACTTCTTGAATTCTCGGGTGATGAGGGAGAAATCCTCCTCAGACAGCTCTGAGCTGGAGGAGCATGGCTCGGAGTCCTCCTCCTCATCCTTTTTCCTGGCACGGTATGAAACCGCACCCTTGCCTTTTCTGGAGTGAATGGCTTTTAGAGCCTCAGTCTTTTCTTTGGCTGCAGCCTTCTCTGCTTCTTCTTCTACTTTCCTGGTGTTCAGTTGAATCTTATAGGACATCAGCTTCCCAAACAGAATTTGCGGGTCTGTTTCAGCTAGTCTGCCAAACTCTCGGATGGCGCAGATCTTTGTGTCCCATTCCTTAGTAAGGGACCTAAGGAATTTATCATTGAGTTCACCATTAGTGAACACTCTTCCGTATCCTTTGAGGGCATTGACAATCTTGAGGAAGTTCTCGAAGGTGACTCCGATCTCTTCCTTAGGCCCTTGTCTGAAGGCCTCATATTTCTGGTTCAGGAGGGATCTACGATCATCCCTCACTTCATCAGTGCCCTCCATTAGGATGATCAGGAAATGCCATATCTCCTTTGCTGTCCTGCAGTTGCAGAAGTTCTGCATCATTGAGTCATCAACCACGCTGACCAGAATGTTCTGCGCCTTCTTGTCAAGTCCTACTAGCACCATCTCGTCCTTGTCCATTTCAGAAAGTGTCTTCGGCACTTTCTTGGTAGGATCAATGGTGGAGACCTTAGTGGGGACATAAGGTCCCTCCTCCACGATCATGAATAGTCGAGGATCAACTGCTTCCATGTAGAACCTGATCCTTTCCTTCCAGATAGGAAAGTTGAGCCTGGTGCACACTGGGATCTTGCCTGTGAACTTGAGCCCGTCCATAGTAGATGTTTGCCTTCTTCTTGACACTAGCGGCAGGATTCTACTCAAGGTGTTAACCTTTTTGATGAGGAACCTCGCTTTGATACCACTTGAAAGTCCACCTAGTGTCGACTACCTTCACCTATGGGGGGGGGGGGAATAGGTGACGTGCAGCGTTTTTGCGGAATTAAAATTGTACCTGCACAAGAAAATAAAACAGCACATCAAACAGAGTATACAAGCTATTTATAGTGGTTCCCCGATTTGGGTACATCCACTTTCCCCTTCGACCTATCTCCCAACAATGGACGACTCGGTCTCTTCACCAACAGGATTGAAATCCAATCCTTGCACTATCGGAAGGAACCCTTCCACACGTAGGAGTCAACACTCCCACAACACGGGTTGCACCCAACCCTTACAGCTAGGAACCAACATTCCTTTACAACAAAAATAAAACTAGAATGTACAAGAAATACAAACTACTTTTGGAGACTACGGTGTCCCTCTTCGTTGACGACGTGTTCTTGAAGTCCACGAAGAGTCCACAACCCTAGATCTCTCTTGGAGAGAATATCCCCAGAACCGGCGGCGGCAAGATGGGCGGCGGCTTGGTTCGGGATCGACGGCGACAGCGGTGTGCGGCTGCTGTACTTTGGAGATCCAAACTTCGTAGCAAAGCTAGCAAGGTCTTCCAACGGTCACACTAGGATCGGTCGTCTCGATCGATTCGGACGGGGAAGGTTTTCCCGATCAACAAATCAAGAGATAAGGGATCTCTGGTTAGACTCGTGAGACTCTATACTTGGCTATGCTTCTATCATCGGGAGATCTGGAGGAAACCACGATCAAACGGGCGGCGATCGACTTGCACGAGCGGCGACGGCGGCGGAGCAGTTTCGCGATTTTAGGTCAAGATCGTCGCTCGGCTTCTTTTTGTGTGTTTTTTCACTGTTCAAAAATACGCGTGTATTTATACACAAGTATACTCCTAAATGACCGTTGTGGGTCCCACCAGAAGAAACCCAAAAACCGGTTCAAAACAGTGCCAGCGGCAAAGTCTGGTTCAGCGGGATCCAGAAAAATGTCTAAGGCAAAATCGGCGAGAATCGAAGGTGATTCTCGTCGAATCGGCGAGAATCGAAGGTGATTCTCGTCGATTCGGCGAGAATCAACGGTAATTCTCGTCGATTTTGACTTGATGACACGCTCTGATAAAGCCGGAAAGAAACGGCGAGAATCAGCCAGTGATTCTCGACGATTCGGCGAGAATCACTAGTGATTCTCCCCGAATCGGCGAGAATCACTTGGTGATTCTCGTCGATTATTACTTAGCACCAGAGTTGCTCGCTTTGAAGTAGCTGGATCGAGTCGGCGAGAATCAGCCAATGATTCTCGACGATTCGGCGAGAATCACTAGTGATTCTCGTCGATTTACACTTAGACGATTTTTCGTATTTCCACCCATGATGTGCTCCTTGACCCATCCTTGCTCCTTGTCCGCTCTTGTAAGATCACAGCCCTGTACTTGAAAGCAAGTACACTCCAATGGAGAGAGTACACGTAGGCCAACACACTGATCTGCTCAATGAGGGATTACGTCATGCAGACTCGTGTATATTGACCTATTGTACCCTGACATTGGTGTGCACTTAGCGTGGAAAAACTGCAAGCACAACTTGAAATATTTTGTCAAATACATTGTCTATTTACCTTAGCTTGTCCAGGGGATTCTTCAAATCAGGTACGTTGTGGATACAATACCCAACAATTTGGCTAGTCTGCCCTAGGCCTCCAGCATCCTATCTCAAAACAGCGACACTTGGGTATCTGTGTTCTCCATAAATTCTGAGCCGAGTGACTTTGGATCCTCATCCTAGATCCATGATAGAGGAATCTTGAACCTCCATACAAGGGTGGAGAGCTGTGTTGAATGTCGGCCGAGACCCCAGATAAGCTTGGACTGATGTTCTCTCCTTGAACGTACACTATCCATCCTGATTCGACACGACCATCTTGTGCACACCATGATAACGAACAACTACTCACAATTCTTATGAAACACCCACAGGAGTTTTCTATCGGGTCGTGGTGACCCCAGCTACCTCGGTCAGTTTATCCTCGATGTTCCCTTTATACTTATGTCTGGAGTTGGGATGAGGAATCCTGTGTATGAAAACCCCTAAATATACCCTCAAACTTCCACTTTAACTCAGGCGATGGCTGTAATAGTTCGCCAAAAACTCTTGTACTTAGCCTTCATTAACTGACGGACCTCACCGTGCATCACAAAATCCATGACGTCTTTCTTATTCCGTGGAAAGATAAGTTCTGGTAAACACAACTTTCTTCTGGTAAATTGAGTTCTTGTTTGTATGTGTTGACGACGACTCTATAAACTTCCTCTACATGATCATGTTCTTATTCTTTCGAGTATGTCCGAGTAACATCGAATACATTTTATTTCAATTTCAATATGTTCACGACACAATGTTTTCTAGCTGAGGTCTAAGGGAAACCCAAATCAGTCACTAATTTGCCCAATAAACAAAAGACAAGCCCCTAGTAAACAAAAGATAAGCCCCAACCTCCCTTGGGCCAAGTATCTTCGATATTGCCATGTTATATCCGTCCTAGCAGGGTACACAGTCCCTAGGGCATCAATCTTTTACTTGGGGTTACAACCTGAAACATGTTGATATACTCCATACTTTAAACCCTCCGAGTCACATTTACGACAACCTTATCCGGGTCAAAAAGTTCCCAATCCCAACTGAGTCTCTTCTGAACTTGAATTCCTATCCGACCCTCGGTGCTTGTCATGGTGGTTATCTCCAGGTAATCTTGTTACTGGTACGAGGGTTGAGAGTATGTGTCTTCTACCATTCTGCTAATGGATTTTTGGTCTTAATTCTCCTTAAAGTAGTCCTTCCAGTTTGTTTAATCCTTGATAGGGACCGTAGGGCCACCTGAGTTTATGGCTTAGGTAGCCATTCTCGTGTTATACTCCTCCTTTATTATCTTTAGGTATCTCCTTTTCTTAACCAAGTTCATACCCGAGGTCTATTTCAGACTAGGACATACTATATGTTATTGTGATTAGTCATGTCTCATAGTGGGTTGAGTCTAACTCTTTGACTAGAGAATTATAAGATGAGATCTTCGCAGCCGGAGGTGCTCCCTGTTGGGGGCAGGGTTTGTCACAGGCTACAAAGAATAATTCCAATTTTTAGCTAACGTACCAATGGAATGAATGGAAGGAGAAAAATGGACTTCTAAATGTGATTTCACTTATGAGCACACCACTGGTTCCGCTGCTAGTTTGTCCGCAAACTAAACTCGCGTGGGGGTGTCCTAAGGTTTTTGTGGACTACTTCTCTTTCGATCGAGGTTTGGCTCTGATACCACTTGTAAGACCCCCCCTTTTTTTCTTTTTAAACCCCGGGGTCTTATACCCAGAACCGCCATTTTGTGGTTGCCCCGACTCTTGGGAAGGCCGCCACTACAAAACGCCGATTCTGCCGGCCTTTTCGATCAACAAGAGAGAGCAGTATTATATAGTTTCAGATAAAACTAAGTCAACATCACATATATTAAATGTAAATGAAATCACATCGAGTCCATAAATAGAAAAGAGAGTGTACTGCAAGGTAACAAAATAGAAATATAAATGTGCATAAGCATGGTACATCAGATCCTCACTATAATCTCTCGTGGAAGCTATAAAAAGACTATCACTCACGGAGCTGGTTACTGGTGCTCCGGTACTAGACTGTACCACCTCCATGCACACCGTACTCCGCTGGTGCTGGTCCCTGAGCTGCTGGTCCCTGTCTCCCATCCGGAGCCCCTGTAATGTTGTGGTCTGAAAACCATTAGTCATAAAGACTAAGCCCTATCATCCCCTACCCCTCCCCCCATGGCTCCTAGGCACCGAGCGGGGAGGAGGAAAGGGAAACTACAAAGGTGGAGAGTACAAAGTGGAAGGTGACAGTGGAATTAGTCTAGCAGTTCTATAATAGTATGCAGTAAGGTAAGCAAGTAGAGTAAGCAAGTAGAGTAAACAAGTAGAGTAAGCAACATATGTAAAAAAGACAAGGTAAGAAATAAGTAACAAATAAGTAACCTTAACTTATATGAATGCCCATACAAATATATAAGTTAAGGGGTCTTCAGCAAGGCTCCCATCGTATAAAAAGTCTCATACCAATTTATACGTTGGGGTGTCGGTTGTATGCAAGTATGAGTATAGTGATATGCTATGCCATGATTCATGCAAGTGCAACCCACGCACACGTCTCTATGCACACAGACCTTTAGTTCCCCCTATTTGGGCAGCTAGCTTCACTACCAGGAACCTCCGTAGTACCAAACGGAGACAGTGGGTCAGGACCCCCACTCATAGGCGGGTATCCACACTACCAAGCCTAGCCCTCCCGTACGCCCCTAGAAGAACACAACCTAGAGTATCCGCGTACTAATGCTGGCCATATCCACCAAACTTTCTTTGGCTAAGTGTCCCACACCGCCGAGTCAACGTATCGACGTCGGTGTGAACGACCGTCCGATACCGATGACCCACCACCTTATTTTATATCCAGAACCTTTTGAGCCACTGGCTCCCCGGACTATCCGTCCGTGCATCTACCTTCTGAACGAATCGTCCGGATGGCAATTAAATCAACCTAATCAACCCCCCGAGCTACCGGGGTGTGTGAATGTGTAACCCTAATTATACTAGTTACTCTTGAAATGTTTTATTCTTACTATTTAGGTTAGCCCAGGACTGCCTAAGGTATTCCCCGTGAAGGGCTCTCGAAGGCACTAGGAACTACGATGGGATTACGCCCAAAGCTCTCTTTCGCAAGACACTTATTATTATTGGTTGCTATCAAATTTCCCAAAACCCTTACTTATTGTACTGGATCTAACCCTAGAGTATTTGACACATCCTCCCCTTGAGAAAGACGATCTTTCGTCGATCCCGAGCATCACTTAACACTAGCCAAACCAACACCCTACTCATCCTATCCTAAACTCATTTTTAATTATCCAACCAACAAAAACCTAACCCCAACTCATATGCCCAAATTCATATTCCAAATTAAATTTTGCAGTTTTACTAAATGCAGACCAACTCAAGCTATATGACGTGTAAAACAAGAAGTACTCAAAATATTCATCCAGTATCCCTATAATAATTATTGGGGGTCTATCATGATATGTTTGACCTAAATTCAGAAATTCATATTTTTTTTAATTTATCTGTTTATTTATTTAATTAATCTGGTAATCCAAAAACCCCAATTTTGAACACGATGTACTAATACCAGACAAGTAAATGCTCCACAAAATTTATGATAAATATAATATGACTATTGAACATAAAGGCCAAAATGTCTCAATTCTTCAACAAGATTTAAACCCCTAAGTAATTAATTCAATAAAAACATAATAAATTGAAATAAGTAGAGAAGTGCCCTAAATATTATCCAAAAATTACAGAAAATTTACCAAGGCTATAGTATGATCTTGAATTCTCACTGTCCAAGTTTCATAACATTTTAAATTAGTTTAATCATGATTTTATCAAAATCATCCTTCGGGGCAATACAAGGATTATAACTACAAGTACAAGCTAATTTCTTCCAAACACCATACAATAATTTCTAGAGGCTCCTACTGACCCTAAGACTACTCTACTCAAGTTTCCTCATTGTTCATTGAGTTTTAGTAACCTATTTTATCTCTACAAGTTTTGTTCCCTAAAATAGGGTTAGGGTTTAGAGGGGTCTACCCTTTCCCAAATCCCATAATATTTTTAGTAGAGGGCTTTAGGTAACCTAGCATCCTCCCTACCAAATTTCAAGCTAAATTGGAGTCATTTGACCTCATTGCCTTCACAATGCATAAAATTCCTTCCTTAGGGTTTGACCTTAAGTCCTAAGGCAAATTCACTCCAATCTACCCCATTTCTAGGAGTGGGTGATAGAAGTCATGTCAAGTCAGTGGCCCCAATTTCATCCTCTGTTGAGGTGAGATGGCCTCTCAAAGCCTAAATTGCCCATTTGACCAAAATGCCCCTATTATGACAAGGCTAGGGTTTGCTTGTTTTCAAGTCAAACCATCTCCATATGAGATGAAAGTTTAACCAGAGCCTTATGAAGACCGCAAGGACCACTCACCAAAATTTGGGATGGTTTGGAAGTTATTAGAGCACCTAATTAAATCACCCTAGTATTATTTAATAAATGATAAAACCATAGACAAACTATCTCCAAAAATTCCCATTTTACATAGGCCCTAGATATAGCTAAGGGTGACCCCTTGCCAAAATTTCATGTCATTTGGACAATGGATGAAGAGTGGGCACACTTTAAAATCTCAGGATAGCCCTAGGTATAGGTCCCACCAAAATGGGTGCCCTAGTCCAGCCCCAGGTCCAAATTGGTTCAAATTAATTTCGAATTATAGTAGACACCTAGGGCTACAACGTTCATGTTGGTGACTGTTTTAGTAGGGGGTCCTAATTATTTTTAAAAATTAAAACCATTAGTTACAGATAGTGTTACAAAAATCATCAAGGTGCATTATTTAATCCTATAGGTTGAAAATCATTAAGGCACGAATCTTGAAGAAATTTGGACGGCATCTGGTCGTCTTCCACCTCCAGCCGAAGTCCTGGATTGGATCTTACTGGAGCATCTTCTAGCCACTGCCGCCGGCCATCCGTCCACCTCCCTGGCCGGCCACCGCCACCACCACCTCCGTTGCGGTGGTGGCTAGCGCCAGGCGGCGGCACAGCCGCCGGAGTGGCCTATTTTGGTGATCCCGAGTGTTCATTTTTCACGGAAAAATCATGAAAAAATGAGCTTCAATAGGGCTCAATTGAGCCCGATTTTCATTCTAAAAGATCCCTACGATCTATCCACAGTGAGAGAGGAAGGGGAGGACCTTGCTTGCGGCCTGGAGATGCGTTGATCGTCGGGAAGCCATGGTGGTGGAGGCGCCGCTCGAGTTTCTACAAATACACAGCGAAGTGGCTCTAAATCGTCGGGGTGAGAGTGGAAGCGACTCCTTGGAGCCCACTGAAGCTTTTAAAATCATCAGATGGGGAAGGGGGTGTGTCATGGCATCAACGCCATTAATGGCCATAAATGGATAGGCTCGGCCATGGTGATGGGGGGGTGGGGTGAATCTGCCTTGGGGTGGCCAGGAAATGGCTGGAAACTTCTCCTCTCCTCCAGAGGAGTTGAATCCAGCCACCAAAGGTGGCCCTTGGCCTCCCCGTGCATGAATGATCTTCTCCTTCTTCTTTCTCTCTCCTCCATTAAAGGGAAGATGGTGTTTTCTCTCTCTTGGTCATCAAGGCCGATTTTTTGGTGTCTCCTCCAGCGTATTGGAAGCCCACTAACTCCTAATAATAATAAAAATGAGGTTAGCCCAAGTGGGGGAAATTGGTTGAGCTTGGGTTAGCCCATTTAGGCTAATTTGACCTAACACTAGAATATAGTTGACCTTGTCAACATGACCATTTCGGTTGACCCCAATGGCTGCTTAGTGACACATTAGACTCCCTTAAGGTCTAGGAAGGGTTGGGTAGGGTTGTCTTAGCACTTTGGAGTTCACCTACCCTTAGGAAGGGTACTTTGACCAAATTAGGGCTAGAGTTGACTTTGGTCAACCTAGACTCTTGGGTTGACCCCAATGGGTCCTTGGTGACCCATTGGCCTCACTTTAGGGTTAGGAGGGCATGGGTGGGGTCCACTTGGCTAGATGAAGGTCAATTGACCCTAAATAGGATAGTTTGACCCATTTTGGGTTAGGGTTGACTTAGGTCAACTTAACCACTTTGATGGCCCATAGTGGGTACTTACTGGCCCTATAGACTACCCAAGGTGGTTTAGGGTGTCATGGTTGGGTCATGGGGTCAAGTTGGTGCCCTAAAGTCAAACCTTAGGTCTAAATGTTGAGGATGCGTTATAACATACCAAGGTGATTTTCACCTTGACCCTTGTTCACTTGGTCCCTTGGGCTTTCTAGGGTTTTATCATGACCTAGTCATGACCAAAACCACTCTTAGGGGTCTAGTTGGAAATGAGATGTTACAAGTTATGTCATGGATGACTCTCCATTGCTAGATCTGGATGACTTGATCCTGGCTGATATTGAAGAAGAGGAAAAGTCAACTGCTGAAAGCACTTGAAAGAATTAGTTCCTAAACACCTAGAGGGGGGGGGGGTGAATAGGTGTAATTCCGTTTTCTTCTAAGGCAGAATATCTATTCAGTTAATTAATCAGAAACAACTAATTCTACAGCTAACACAGCACAGAATTCACAGAATCACACAATCATAGATTGCACATAGTTTTATAGTGGCTCCCAAAGGTCTGGGTACATCCACTTTCCCCCTTCGCCTATCTAGCAGTGTGCTAGATTCGGCCTAACTTATTTCCTTCACCTCAGATCCTCAGATCTTACAGCAGCTCAGAACCCAAACAAGGCTCCTACAACTCAGAGTGAGTCCACACTCCTACATCTCTGACAATCTGCCCTACCTCAGCCTTCAACAAGGCCTATAACTCAGAGATAAAAATCTCCTACAAATCAGGCTCATAGCCCTACCTCAGCCTTCAACAAGGCCTACCACTCAAAGATCTAAATCTCCTACAACTCAACTTTTATAAATCAGGCTTATAGCTCAGATCTTAATAAGATCCTACAGAAAATAGATTTAACAATGTATTTTACCACCACCCTGGTAGAGATAGAAATGATGGATGGCTTCTTGATCAGTTCTTGGAAGAATCTGATGGTAGAGAACAACCACTCTTAGCTTTCTTCAAAACTTCTTGAATCTGAACTTTGTTGGGTTGAACTCCTTTGAAGTTGATCTTCAATCAGCTTCTTTCTTGAAATTCAGATCTCAATCTGAATCCTTCTTGGCAGACTGGTTCAGAATTTGCACTTGAGAAACTTGTTGATGTAAGTCCCTTTCTTCACTTCAATAGATGGAGCTCTCTCTCTCCAACTTCTTTTTTTTCATTCTATATCAGTGTATAACTTCTATCATCAATCTTTTTATCTGTTGATGGAGAATACCTTTATATATACTTCCTCCATGGTAACCGGCTGATCCGGTTTCTAACAAACTTCTGACAGCTCTGACAGTTGTAGTAGACTGGTTGGTAATGGCAACTGTGAAGTCATCCAGTCACTTCTTGAAACTCTGTCTCTGTCAGCAAAGTGTCGAGACTGAACTTTATCATGTGTCGACACAAGTAGACTAAGTGTCGACATAAGCCTTGGTGGTGCCGACACGGCTCCCTTGGTGTTGACACAGCTTCTCGACACAGCTTTTATAGAATATGTCGACACTAGTTTTGTGGTGTCGACACAGTCACTTCTTTTCTTCACACAAATTGACTTTGTTGAAATTCTGCCATGTGTCGACACAAGTCCTGTGTGTCGACACAGTTGATGTCGACAAAGTCTTCTATGTGTCGACACTGCCTCTGTGTGTCGACACAGTTGATGTCGACTAAGCTTTCTCTGTGTGTCGACACTGCCTCTATGTGTCTACACAGTTGATGTCGACTAAGCTTTCTCTGTGAGTCAACACTGCCTCTGTGTGTCGACATAGTTTCTTATGTTGTCGACACAGCCTTTCCAAGTGTCGACACAATTAACTCCAAGTGTCGACACAGCTTTTCTCTAGTGTCGACACAAGCCTTCATAAGTGTCGACACAGCTTCTTCTGGTGTCGACTCATGGACTTAGAAACTTTTTCCTGCATTCCTGCACTTACTTAACCTTCACATAAAAACTCAAAACAACATCAAATGCACCTTGATGCATATCATTGAGTAAGGTGAGGCTTCTTCAAATCTGGTACACATTTTCCAATGTACCCAACAATCTCCCCATATTTGCAGAAGTCATAACCCTTAGTCAATGATATACACCATCCATAACAAACACATATGATGATGTACAAAAACATTATATGACAGGGTAATATTTAAACAAAACATATATAAGATATCATCTCAGAATAATAATGCTAACACAATGAGCATCAATCATTGTTTTGTTTCAACTTTCAAAAATTTCTTTAATAATAGTTTACATAGATTTTTTAACACTAATGATTACAAAGTTGTAAAATCTAGTAAATCTATCCTAAGGCTGTATAGGCTCCTTGATGACTATGCCTTTGCCTGATTGGATGTTGGCTTGTACTGGAGCATCTGTATCTTCAGCTGGCTTCTTGCCCTTCAGATCCTTCTTCTTTTGTTCTTCAGCCCTTATTCTCTGTCTTTCAAAATAATGAAAAGGCTTAGGGAAGTATTTGCTAGGCTCCTGAGCATTAGGAGGTAGCTTCCCAGCTTTTGCCTTTCTTCTATATTGCAGAATAGCTTCCTGTCTAGCTTCATGCTTTGGTCATTCTTGCTCTGTGTACCATTTTCCCCTGTCATGGGACTTGTCTTTTACAGCTTTCCAGGCAGTCAATATGATATTCCTGGAAGTTGGACTCCACTGCTCAAAAGCAGGCTTTAACTCAGCCTGTTCTCTGAATCTCTCCTTTGACAGCTGAGCTTCTTGCTCCTTATTCACATCTGCCTCTGACATGTCAACTTTCTCAATGATAACATTTTTATTACCCTCTAGAGGGCTGTACATTGACTGTACTTCTTGGTGAATCATTTCAAAATCTGTTGAAGAGTAAATGACCTGAGCAACTTCATGTTGGTCACCTCCAAAATAAGCAGGGTGTATACCTGACTCAGCTACATTATCATCATCACAGAGGGGTGGATATCCAAGGGTGACTCTGATGCTATTAGATATCCATTTAGCATGATCTGAGCCAGCTTTGACTAATACTCTCTCCCCCTTTATGACTTCTCTTACAATAAGATCTCTGAGGTCATCTTTCTGAAATCTGACTTAGTCATCTAGATAATTTACACCATCCTTATAACATGACTTTAACTTCAGTAGCTGAGCAGAAATGGTCATTTGAGATTGCTCAATAGCTGTTTGTACAACAACTAGGCCTTCATGTAATTGCGTATCAAATTCTGCCTTGGCTTTAGCCCTTGCTTCAGTATGGGAAGTAGCAATATTCTTCATTTCTGTAACAATCACATTATGTGATTCAGTCATATTATCATTCATTCTAAGTTGATTCTCTAGGACATAGCCTTGCTTAATAGCTATATCATCAACTTGAGTCTTTATTTTTTCTTGATGTGTTGCTAGGAAAACCACAGCATTACCACCTTTGTGGAAACAATCAGTCATTTCCTTCTTGTTTTGATTGACTTCAAATCTTATTGATTTTATATCCTGAGCCAAGGAGAATTGCAGATCTTTATGGGTCTCATCCATATATTTATCCATGACAATTCTTTGTTCATCTAACTTTACTTGTAAAGAGATTAACACAGAACTATAATCAGTTACAGGGGCGGGTTGAGGAGCATTTTGTAATGCCCTCTTATAGCTCTGGCTTCTCTTTTGAAAACCATCAGCTTCCTCTTTTTGGCTTGCATTTCTACTTCATCTTCTGAAGCTGAGGTACTGGCTATATCAACTTTTTTCCTTAGGATTAGGAGGCAATTTCTGTTAAGTCCTAGGTTGCTCCCCCTGAGTATCTTGATCGTTCCCCACAGTACTTACATGCTCCTCCTTAATGTTAACTTGCTCCCCCTCAAAATCTGCTTTCTCCCCCTCAAATTCAGTTTGCCCTATATCAGGGAACAACTCTTCAAGGGTAAACTCTTGTTGAGTTGGGACTGGAGATACTCTTATCTCTGGAGCATTAACAGTAGCAGATGTATACCAGCTCATAGACTTCGTTGACATTATCTTCAAGCTTTGGCGCCATTAGGGTTGATGGAAATCTTGAATTCAGAAGAGAGAATTTGTCGACACAGGGTATTGGTCTCGAAAAAATGGAGAGTGTGTCGACAGGGTTTCTTGTTGACCTATTTATACCCTTCTAAAGAATTAAGGTCAAAAGTCGCGGCAAAATTATCTTAATGTGTCGACACAGTTAAAATGTGTCGACACAGACTTCTAATGTCTCGACATCAATTCTATTTGTCTTAGTCGAGTTCGATGATCTGAGGTCGACGAATCTGTGCTCGACGATATGTGTCGATTCTGCGCTCGATGAAATCTACATGTTTACTCTAAGTGTCGACACCACTCCTGGATGTGTCGACACCACTTCTCTGAAGTGTCGACACCGTTTCTCTAGATGTGTCGACACCACTTTCCTGGAATGTCGACACCAACTACTATATGTCGACACAGACAACTTCTGATGTCGACACAATTTTACTTAGCAAAATTTGTTAAACTAAGTTATGTTCAACATACCTATTTCAATTTTGAAATTGTTGAATTTAGTTTCATCTAAAGGCTTAGTAAACATGTCAGCTAGTTGTAAATCAGTACTAACAAATTCTAAAGAGATATCTTCTTTCTCTACATGATCTCTAAGAAAATGGTATCTTATTTCTACATGCTTTGTTCTACTATGAGAAACATGATTATGAGCAATAGAAATAGCACTAGTAGAATCACATAATAAAGGAGTTCTACTTACCTGAATACCATAATCTTCTAACTGATGCTGTATCCACAATAGTTGTGCACAACAACTTCCTGCAGCAACATACTCAGACTCAGCTGTGGAAATTGCCACACTGGTCTGCTTCTTACAACTCCAAGACAACAGTCTTCCTCCTAGAAATTGACAGGTGCCTGTTGTACTTTTCCTATCTACTTTGCAACCTGCAAAGTCTGCATCTGAATAGCCCATTAGTAGAAAATCCCTATTCCTAGGATACCAAAGGCCTAGATTAGGTGTGCCCTTAAGATATCTCAAAATCCTTTTGACAGCAGTAAGATGAGATTTTTTAGGCCAGGATTGGTACCTAGCACAGACACATGTAGCATACATGATACCTGGTCTATTAGCAGTCAGATATAGGAGGGAGCCAACTATTCCTCTATACAAATTTTCATCTACAGGTTTCCCTGCATCATCTTTGCTAAGAGATACACTTGTCCCCATTGGAGTTCTCATAGTAGTGGATGACTCCATACCATACTTCTTAATTAACTCCTGTGTGAACTTAGACAGGGATATGGATAAGCCATCATCAGTATGTCTTACTTGGAGACCCAAGAAGAACTTAAGTTCTCCCATACTACTCATTTCAAATTTCCCTTGCATAAGTTTTGCAAACTTTCTACAAAGATTACTTTCAGTAGACCCAAATATTATGTCATCAACATATATTTGGACTAGGATGATCTTTTCTTTGGATTCCCTAAGGAATAAAGTCTTATCTATTTTCCCCTTGAGAATTTGTTCTCAATGAGGAAAGTAGACAGGGTTTCATACCAAGCCCTTGGGGCTTGTTTCAACCCATACAAAACTTTCCTAAGTCTATAGACATAAGTAGAATTGAGTGGATCAACAAAACCTGAGGGTTGCTCTACATAGACCTCCTCTTTTAAGTCTCCATTTAAGAAGGCAGACTTAACATCCATCTGGAACACTTTGAAGCCTTTATATGCTGCATAGGCTAGAAATAGCCTGATAGCTTCCAGTCTTGCCACAGGGTCAAAAGTCTGATCAAAGTCTATGCCCTCCTCCTGTCTGTATCCTTTGACAACTAGTCTTGCCTTGTTCTTCACTATGATCCCACTCTCATCAAGCTTGTTTCTATAAATCCACTTTGTCCTAATGACATTGTGTCTCTTTGGTTTTGGAACCAAATCCCAGACCTTGCACCTTCTGAATTGATTTAACTCCTCCTGCATGGCATCAATCCAGTGAGGGTCTTGTATTGCTTCTTCAAATCTCTTGGGTTCCACTTGAGATAAGAAGCTAGAGTAAAGAACTGTGTTCAAATTCCTGCTCCTTATTTGTACTCCTTGTCTTGGATCACCAATAATCTATCAACAGTTTTGTTGAAGCCAAATATGACCTCAACGGGAGTTCAAAGAAAAAGGGTTGCAACCAAAACCTACTTCTCTCAAGTCTCAACCCTTGACTGGATTCAAAGGACCTAAGACTGACCGAAAGCCTCAGCAGGGAGGTCCCACCTCACACCCGGAAGATCTCTGAGAGCTTCCCCTCCAAAGCCAAAGCTGGGCTAGGAGCTCCTCAGAAAGCACTGAATTTGAGAGATAATGATAGCTTGCCCTCTAAAGAGTCCTTATGGGTCTATTTATAGCATCATGCTGACCTGAAATTACTGAAAATCCCCTAGCTGGTCTGCCAATAGCCGAATCCCGCTGTTTTCCTGAGGGTACTGAGGTAATTTCTCCTGAGGGCAATTAGGACATTTTACCCAAGGCCCTGGGCCCCCCTCGGCGAGAGCAGAGCTGAGGACCTCCTGTCCAGAGCCTGGCGCAAACGCTCTCGCCTGCTTACAGGCGAGAGCCCTTTGAGATTGGAGCCTGGCGCAAGCGCAAGCATTCCCGCGTGAAAGTCCAACTAGTGTCAGCTATGTGCACCTATGGGGGGGGGGGAATAGGTGACGTGTAGCGCTTTTGCGGAATTTACGAATGTACCTGCACAATAAAAATAAAAAGCACAGCACACAGAATACACAGGCAAATTATAGTGGTTCCCCGACTTGGGTACATCCACTTTCCCCCTTCGACCTATCTCCTAACAAGGGACGACTCGGTCTATTCTCCAATAGGATTGAAATCCAATCCTTGCACTATCGGAAGGAACCCTTCCACACGTGAGAGTCAACACTCCCACAACACGGGTTGCACCCAACCCTTACAACACGGAACAAACATTCCTTTACAACAAAAGTAAATATAGAATGTACACGAGATACAAACTTCGTTTGGAGACTACGGTGTTCCTCTTCATTCGACGACGTGTTCGTGAAGTCAACGAAGAGTCTACAACCTTGGTCTCTCTTGGAGAGGATCTCCCCGGAACCGGCGGCGGCAACACGAGCGGCGGCTAGCTTCGGGATCGGCGGCTATGATGATGAGCGGCTGCTGAAAATAGAGATCCAATCTTCGTAGCGAAGCAAGCTAGGTCTACCAACGGTCACACGAGGATCGGTCGTTTCGATCGATTCGGATGGGAAGTTTTTCCCGATCAACAAATCGAGAGACAAGGGATCTCTGGATAGACGCGTGAGACTCAAGCTTTGCTAAGCTTCTGTTGCCGGAGATCGGGAAGAAAAACGATCAACAGCGGCGACCACTTGACGCGAGCGGCGGCGGCGGAGCGGAGCGATTTTGCGATTTTAGGGTTTGCTCTGCTCGGCTTCTTTTTTTTTTGTCTACAGTTCAAAATACCCGTATATATACTGTAGATACTACTAATTTGACCGTTGTGGGACCCACAAGAAAAATCCCGAAAACCGGTCCAGAACATTGACAGCGGCAGAATCCGGTTCAGGAAGATCCAGTAAAACGCCCAAGTCAAAATCGGTGAGAATCGAAAGTGATGCTCGCCGATTCGTCGAGAATCAAAGGTGATTCTCGACGATTCGGCGAGAATCATGATTGATTCTCGTCGAATTTGCCTTGGATGCACGCGCTGCTTTAGGCCAGGTCGAGACAGCGAGAATCAACCAGTGATTCTCGACGATTCGACGAGAATCACTAGTGATTCTCGTCGAATCGGCGAGAATCACTTGGTGATTCTCGTCGATTCTTTCTTAGAAGCAGAGGTGCTCGCTTAGAAGTGGCTGGATCGAGTTCGGCGAGAATCAACTTCTGATTCTCGACGAATCGGCGAGAATCCCAAGTGATTCTCGCCGAATCGGCGAGAATCACTTGGTGATTCTCGTCGATTTAAACTTAGACGAATTTTCGTCTTTCCACCTATGAGATGCTCCTTGACCCATCCTTGCTCCTTGTCTGCTCCTGCATATTTACAGCCCTGTGCTTGAAAATAAGTGCACTCCAATAGAGAGAATACACGTAGGCCAACACACTGATCTGCTCAACGAGGGATTACGTCGTGCAGATCCGTGTATATTGACCTACTGCACCCTGACATTGGTGTGCACTTAGCGTGGAAAAACTGCAAGCACAACTAGAAAGATTTTATCAAATACATAGTCTATTGACCTTAGCTTGTCCAGGGGCTTCTTCAAATCAGGTACATTGTGGATACAATACCCAACAATCTCCCCCTATTTGAAGAAGCCTAAACCCTACAAGCTAAGGTGAATAGAGCAAATGGGAATGAAAACCAGAAACTTAAAATTGAGTTGAGTGAGTTATCCCTTACCAATACCCATTTCTTGGGAACAAGCTTGGAGCCACCTTAGCCTTGGGGTAATCTCCCCCTTTTCGGCTTCTGCAAATCGGGGTCGGTAGCATTTGACCCCTTGCTCCCCCTCAGTTCTTGGGTCTGTGCTCACACTTGATTTCCTTGCTCCCCCTCAGATCGTGCACGAGCCTGGAGCTTCTGTAGTCTTCAGTCCTCATAGTTGAGCATTCCCAATTCAGTCTTGAAAAGATTGAATTTGGCCTCGTCTAAAGGCTTTGTGAATATATCAGCAATCTGCTTGTCCGTGGGGACATAACAGAGAGAGATGTCCTTGTTCTCCACGTGCTCCCGAATGAAGTGGTAGCGCACTTCAATATGCTTCGTTCTGCTGTGCGATATCGGATTATTGGCAATGGCAATTGCACTGGAGGAGTCGCAGTACATTGGAACTTCCTTGAACTGAAGGTCGTAGTCGGCTAACTGGTTTCTGATCCATAGGAGTTGTGCGCAACAGCTGCCTGCTGAGATGTACTCAGATTCTGCTGTGGAGGTATCCACACAGTTCTGCTTCTTGCTGTTCCATGAGATAAGCCTTCTTCCGAGGAATTGGCACGTCCCGGAAGTGCTTTTCCTGTCATCCCTACTCCCTGCAAAATCAGCATCTGAAAAGCCTATTAGCTCGACATCATTGTTTCTCGGGTACCACAAGCCAAGATTAGGAGTACCTTTAAGGTATCTTAGAATTCGCTTTACAGCGACATAGTGAGATTCCTTAGTGTTCACCTGATATCGGGCACAGACACATGTGGAGAACATAATATCCGGTCTACTGGCAGTAAGGTAGAGCAGGGATCCAATGATGCTTCTGTATTTGGTTTCATCAAAAGGTTTACCTTTCTCATCCTTATCCAGAGACATAGTGGATCCCATTGGAGTCCTCATAGATGTTGCACTCTCCATACCGAATTTCTTAAGGAGTTCATTTGTGAACTTCGTCTGAGAGATGAAGATTCCATCCGCAGACTGTTTCACTTGAAGTCCTAAGAAATATTTGAGCTCTCCCATACTGCTCATTTCAAACTTTCCTTGCATAAGTTTAGAAAACTTTTTGCAAAGATTATTGTCCGTTGAGCCGAATATTATGTCATCGACATAGACTTGCACCAGCAAAATCTTGCCTTTGACTTCCCTGAGAAACAATGCTTTATCTATTTTACCTCTGGAGAACTTGTTCTCAAGAAGAAAACTAGATAAAGTATCATACCAAGCTCGTGGAGCTTGTTTCAACCCATATAAGGCCTTATTAAGAAAATAAACATGATTGGGATAAGTAGGATCGACAAAACCTGGGGGTTGAGCGACGTATACTTCCTCTTTCAGGTCTCCGTTCAGGAATGCCGATTTCATATCCATTTGATAGACTGTGAATCCTTTGTGTGAAGCATATGCCAAGAACAACCTGATTGCCTCGAGCCTTGCTACTGGTGCGAAGGTCTGGTCGAAGTCAATCCATTCCTCCTGTCTGTAACCTTGAGCCACCAGCCTGGCCTTGTTCTTTACGATGACACCATGTTCATCCAGCTTGTTTCTGAAGATCCACTTCGTGCCAATCACATTCTGCTTGTATGGTCTGGGAACCAGCGTCCAAACATTGCAACGTTCGAATTGATGTAGTTCCTCTTGCATGGCCAGAATCCATGCCGCATCCTTATTCGCCTCGTCGAACTTCTTTGGCTCTACCTGTGACAGAAAGCTAAGATGCAATACTTCGTTAATAGTACCTCTTCGAGTTCTGACACCGACACGAGGATCTCCGATGATCTGATCTCTAGGATGATCCCTCACGTGCCGGAGCTCTAGAAGTCTGGCGTCTGGAGCTTCAACTACTTCTTGGGCTTCTCTTTCTTCCAAGAAATTTGTTCCATTTTGATCTTCAACATTTTTAGATGACGTGGAGGTGGAGACTTTGACGTACTTAGGAGCGTCATCTTTAGCGGTCTCATCCAGACTCAGTTGTTCAAGTCGAGCACCTACATCTTCAAGAATACTACTGGAAGAATTGCTGTTAAGCAAACTTCCTTCATCAAATACAACATTTATTGATTCTTCTACCACTAGGGTTTTCTTATTGAAGACCCTATATGCCCGACTATGGGAACTATAGCCCATGAATATGCCTTCGAAGCATTTTTCACCGAATTTAGTACGCGGGTACTTCCCATTATTCAGTACATAGCATCTGCAACCAAAAATCCTCAAGTAGGACATGGTTGGTTTCCTGCCTTTCAGTAGCTCGTAGGGCGTCTTACGATGATGCTTGTTGATCAATGCTCGGTTTTGTACATGACAAGCTGTATTGACAGCCTCTGCCCAGAAGTATTCCGGGAGAGAAGCGTCTTTCAACATTGTCGTGCAGGCTTCAATGAGAGTTCTATTTCTCCTCTCCGCAACTCCATTTTGCTGAGGAGTGCGCGGGGAGGAAAACTCATGAAAGATACCTTGTTCTTCACAAAATTCTGTCATAGCACCAGATTCGAATTCTGTTCCATGGTCACTTCTGATTTTGACCACGGAGCAGTTAAATTCGTTCTGAACCTGCTTGACAAAATTAGTGAAGATGTCAAACGTATCTGACTTTCGTTTCAAAAAGAACACCCATGTAAACCGAGAATGATCATCAACTATCACTAGCGTATAGGACTTGCCTCCCAAGCTATGAACTTGCATTGGACCAAACAAGTCCATATGTAAAAGGTAAAGACATCGGGAAGAGTCTTTGTCTGCGATGCTCTTAAAGGTAGCCCGAGTCTGTTTGCCCATCTGGCATGCAGGACAGGGGCTATCTTTGATGCACTTGATACTGGGAGCATCCCTTACCAAGTTCTTAGAAAACAGCATACTAATTGTCTTGAAATTAATATGTGCCAATCTCTTGTGCCATTGTTCACAAAGAGATGCACTGCCTGTTGCCACAAGGCATACGGGGGTAGATGAATCTAAACTGAGAAAATCTAAACAGAAGATATTTCTGCTCCTAATGCCTGATAATACCGTTTCAGAAGAGGTACGTGAAATTATTAGACATTTATCCTTGCAGAACTTAACGTCATAACCTTTATCACATAACTGACTTACACTGATCAGGTTATGGTTTAACCATTCAACATAAGCCACGTCGGTGATAGAGATTATACCGTTGGAAATCATACCGTAACCTCTGGTGACTCCTCGATCTGACCCTCCAAAGATGACTTTGGGTCCATTCTCGACTGGAGTGTAGTCACGCACCAGGCTTCTTGTCCCGGTCATATGCCGGGAGCATCCACTGTCCAAATACCAGATCGGCATTTTGGTGGCCTTTGGACATTCCTGCAAAACAAAATTAATCTGCCTTAGGAACCCAATCGAACTTGGGTCCTAGATTCCTGGTTAGCACACTCCCCCTCGGTTGGTTAACCCTACGAGTGGTCAGTCTCGCATTGCTAACATAGGGAGTCTCGTAATTCCTTGGATTAAACCAACAATCCACGGCAAAGTGACCGACTTTGCCACAGCACCAACAGTCGAATCTGTTGTACCTCTTCCTAGGCTCCTGCCTTACCCTGGGAACGGTGGGTACTGCTGGGGCCTTGGATCTGGAGGTGGAGGCCTCATGGTGACAACAGTAACATGACTTTGTCACCTTCTGTATAACAGGCTTGGCTTTTGGTGCCTGCTTTCCATTATGGCCGCTAGAGAACGGACCATAATTTCCCATGTGGATTTCCTCATAAGGTGCCTTGAAGGCACTCTCACCGAAGTTCCGTGGATAGGTCCAACTGTCATATCGGCTCTTTGGCTTTGCAACCGAGGGCCGGAAATGATGGCCAAATGTTGACTCAAAGTCATGTTGGTTGCAAGGAAAGGCAGGCTTTCTGAACGCAACAGGACTAAGCGGAGCCTTTCCCTTCTCATCAGCAGAGGCCTTCTTGGCGGCCTTATTCTTCCTCTGGTTCCTGTTTCTCCTGGAGGAGGAACCAGATACCCCTACATGTCCCAAGCCAGCTCCCTTGGCCTGAGCAGAGAAGGTATCAACAACTGGAAGAACTGTTTTTGGCATGGAGAAGCTCTTGACGATCTTCCTTTCTGCCGCAAGTTGTTCTTCCAATTTGTCGACTTCCTCCTGCTTAAGGTCAAGGAGCTTCAGAGACTCTGAGTGCTTTGAGGTCAGGTCAAGGTGCTCCTGTCGGAGAGAGATCAAACTGGTGACCTCTTCCCTTAGGGAAACACAGTCACCCTTAAGGAATTTTACTTCCTTTCTCTCCGCCTTCAATCTCTTACGGCACTCCTCGAAGGTGTTGAGCAGAAGCTCATACTTCTCGAGGAGCTCAGCTTCGCGGGCCGAAAGGCTATCCTCAGGTTCATCATCCTGAGACTCAGGATCAGAGTCAGAGTCGGAGAGAGGGGTGTGAGCTTTTACCTTCCCAGTAAATGGGGGACATTCTCCTTCTGAGTCGGAGCGACCCACCAGCCCGAAGTAGGCTTCCTCATCATCACTGGAGTCTGAGGAATCAGACTCACTCAGTGTCTTTGGCCTTCTGGCGATGTAGCTCCGCTCCTTCTTCTTATCTCTGGAGGATTTGAGCTCCTCTCCTTTCCCTTTTTCTCTTTTGCTTTGATAGCAGTCGGCCACGACGTGTCCTGGCTTATTGCATCCAAAGCAAATAATGTCAGAAGAGCGTTGTTTGTTAGGTTTAGATGCATACCTGTCAGAAGAATAATTTTTCTTCTGATGCCTGGAGGAGGAGCTGTCTTTCTTTCTTTGATTCCTCATCTTGAGGAACTTCTTGAACTCTCGGGTGATGAGGGAGAAATCCTCCTCCGACAGCTCTGAGCCGGAGGAGCATGGTTCAGAGTCCTCCTCCTCTTCCTTATTCCTCGCACGGTATGACATCGCACCCTTGCCTTTTCTGGAGTAACTGGCTTTTAGGGCCACAGTCTTTTCTTTTGCAGCAGCCTTCTCTGCTTCTTCCTCTGCTTTCCTGGTGTTCAGCTGAAGCTCATAGGACATCAGCTTCCCAAACAGGATTTGTGGATCAGTTTCTGCTAGTCTGCCAAATTCTCTGATGGCGCAGATCTTTGTGTCTCATTCCTTAGTAAGGGACCTAAGGAATTTGTCATTGAGTTCACCATTAGTGAACACTCTTCCGTAGCCCTTGAGGGCGTTGAGAATCTTTAGGAAGTTCTCGTAGGTGATTCCGATCTCTTCCTTAGGCCCTTGCCTGAAGGCCTCATATTTTTGGTTCAGGAGGGATCTCCGATCATCCCTCACTTCATCCGTGCCCTCCATTAGGATGATCAGGCACTGCCAGATCTCCTGTGTTGTCCTGCAGTTGCTGAAGTTTTGCATCATAGAATCATCAACTGCGCTCACCAGAATGTTTCGTGCCTTCTTGTCCAGTCCCACTAGCACCATCTCGTCTTTATCCATTTCAGAGAGTGTCTTCGGCACCTTCTTGGTGGGATCAATGGTGGAGGCCTTAGTGGGGACATAAGGTCCCTCCTCCACGATCA
This sequence comes from Platanthera guangdongensis, assembly GCA_039583875.1. Taxonomy (NCBI): domain Eukaryota; kingdom Viridiplantae; phylum Streptophyta; class Magnoliopsida; order Asparagales; family Orchidaceae; genus Platanthera; species Platanthera guangdongensis. The sequence goes on along the minus strand of CM077166.1, from coordinate 61,542,963 downwards.
TGAAGAGTCGAGGATCGACTGCTTCCATGTAGAACCTGATCCTTTCCTTCCAGATCGGAAAGTTGAGCCTGGTGCACACTGGGATCTTGCCGGAGAAATTGAGCCCGTCCATAGTAGATGTTTGTCTTCTTCTTGACACTAGGGGCAGGATTCAACTCAAGGTGTTAACCTTTTTGATGAGCAACCTGGCTCTGATACCACTTGAAAGTCCAACTAGTGTCAGCTATGTGCATCTATGGGGGGGGGGGGGGGAATAGGTGACGTGTAGCGCTTTTGCGGAATTTACGAATGTACCTGCACAATAAAAATAAAAAGCATAGCACACAGAATACACATGCAATTTATAGTGGTTCCCCGACTTGGGTACATCCACTTTCCCCCTTCGACCTATCTCCCAACAAGGGACGACTCGGTCTCTTCTCCAACAGGATTGAAATACAATCCCTGCACTATCGGAAGGAACCCTTCCACACGTGAGAGTACACACTCCCACAACACGGGTTGCACCCAACCCTTACAACACGGAACAAACGTTCCTTTACAACAAAAGTAAATATAGAATGTACACGAGATACAAACTTCGTTTGGAGACTACGGTGTTCCTCTTCGTTCGACGACGTGTTCGTGAAGTCAACGAAGAGTCTACAACCTTGGTCTCTTTTGGAGAGGATCTCCCCGGAACCGGCGACGGCAAAACGAGCGGCGGCTAGCTTCGGGATCGGCGGCTATGATGATGAGCGGCTGCTGAAAATAGAGATCCAATCTTCGTAGCGAAGCAAGCTAGGTCTACTAACGGTCACACGAGGATCGGTCGTCTCGATCGATTCGGATGGGAAGTTTTTCCCGATCAACAAATCGAGAGACAAGGGATCTCTGGATAGACGCGTGAGACTCAAGCTTTGCTAAGCTTCTGTTGCCGGAGATCGGGAAGAAAAACGATCAACAGCGGCGACCACTTGACGCGAGCGGCGGCGGCGGAGCGGAGCGATTTCGCGATTTTAGGGTTTGCTCTGCTCGGCTTCTTTTTTTTTTGTCTACAGTTCAAAATACCCGTATATATACTGTAGATACTACTAATTTGACCGTTGTGGGACCCACAAGAAAAATCCCGAAAACCGGTCCAGAACATTGACAGCGGCAGAATCCGGTTCAGGAAGATCCAGTAAAACGCCCCAGTCAAAATCGGTGAGAATCGAAAGTGATGCTCGCCGATTCGTCGAGAATCAAAGGTGATTCTCGACGATTCGGCGAGAATCCAGATTGATTCTCGTCGAATTTGCCTTGGATGCACGCGCTGCTTTAGGCCAGGTCGAGACGGCGAGAATCAACCAGTGATTCTCGACGATTCGACGAGAATCACTAGTGATTCTCGCCGAATCGGCGAGAATCACTTGGTGATTCTCGTCGATTCTTTCTTAGAAGCAGAGGTGCTCGCTTAGAAGTGGCTGGATCGAGTTCGGCGAGAATCAACTTCTGATTCTCGACGAATCGGCGAGAATCCCAAGTGATTCTCGCCGAATCGGCGAGAATCACTTGGTGATTCTCGTCGATTTAAACTTAGACGAATTTTCGTCTTTCCACCTATGAGATGCTCCTTGACCCATCCTTGCTCCTTGTCTGCTCCTGCATATTTACAGCCCTGTGCTTGAAAATAAGTGCACTCCAATAGAGAGAATACACGTAGGCCAACACACTGATCTGCTCAACGAGGGATTACGTCGTGCAGACCCGTGTATATTGACCTACTGCACCCTGACATTTGTGTGCACTTAGCGTGGAAAAACTGCAAGCACAACTAGAAATATTTTATCAAATACATAGTCTATTGACCTTAGCTTGTCCAGGGGCTTCTTCAAATCAGGTACATTGTGGATACAATACCCAACACCGCGCTGGCCGCACTCGACGATCTTGGCCCGCTGTTCTCCGTTCGACGATTCGGTTGCGCTCGCCGATCTTAGATCGACGATATGGCGCGATCATTCCCGCCCACTTGGGCGAGATCTTCTTTAGGGCGGGAACTCCTTCGGCTAGCCCAATTGTGACCATTGTGCCTCCTGGTCTGACTCAGCGAATATGGGGTTGTACACAATCCCCGCTCTTTTTGAGCTAGCTCTGCGCTCAAAAAGACATGTCCAACCCAAAAATATTCGCTGAGCACGTGTCAACATCAGGGAATCTTTCGGTGGGCCGTACGGTGTCTATAAATACGTGTGCTGATAGACTGCCATAACACTTCCCTCGAGTCGTCATTCTCCGCCTGAGCTCTCGCCTCCTCTCGCGATGCCTTCCAAGCGCGCCGACAAACCGCTTCCGCAGGATCTGCAAAACCGCATAAACGTGGCACAGGCGCGAGCCAGGGCTAACAGCGCCCTGGTTGCCCCATGGCTAGCGAGACAATCGTCGGTCGCGGAACCTTCTCTGCCCAAGAAGAAAAAGAAGAGGGCGAAGGTGGTTCAGCGGGACCTGCCCCACGAGAACAGGAGCCCGCCTACCCCAACCCCTAGCCACGCGGACGGCCCCTCGCTGCGGAAGGTATGCTCGATTTGCCAATTATTGAAAACACCAGCTGCTCAGTAGTTGACGCGATATCTCTCGCAGGAGACGGTTCCAGATGCTGTCGCGTCCCCGCGAGAACCCCTGGATCCATCCTCTAGCCATCTCGAGGATCAACCACGGGTTCCGGAGGTGGCTCCTCCACCTGACCCGAACACCGCAAGTAACTGTTCCCCTGTCGCCCTTAACTCAAATCTTTGAATGCTGAACTGTTTTCTCGCAGCGCCAGTTTTTGCACCGCCGGGTCTCGCCACCCGGGAGAGCGGGGCGAGAGCTGCGAATCAGCCTGCCCACGCGGTTGATTCCTCCCTACCGGCGGGAGGAAATACTGCCGAATCTTCCGCGCCTCCGCTTGATGTCAGCCATCCTGCGGGAGAAGAGACCCGCTCCCCCGCTCCCGACCAAGCCGGGATCACCATTCGCAAAGTTTAACCCCCCCCGGAAAAGGAAAGCCAATCCACCTACTCTTTGGAGCTGAGGGGGGGCTGGGCCTTCTCGCCTGCCGTCGACCGGGGGGCCTCGTCACGCTGCAGGTATTTGGAAATTTTATCACAGCAATCCTCTAGCTCTCGCTATAACAGGAACTCTTTTGCCAGGGGACATGGGCTCGTGGCTTGGAGCTGAGGTAGAGGAAGAAGTAGAAGAAGAAGAAGAAGAAGAAGAAGAAGAAAGAGAGGGGGAAGATGGCGAGAGCTCCCCCTTCCCTTCGTCTGACGAGATGGAGGAGATCTTGACCGGTGCCGGGAGCGCTAAAAGACGGGGGGAAGAAGGTCGCCTCCGTCCTATCGAAGCTCATCCGGCGAGAACGGGTCCGCGACCTTGCGACAAAAGGGTTTCGCCAGTCAGTGGAAAAGAGGCTAGAGACCCTGGAGCGGGATTATCTTATCGGCGAGATGGACATGCCGGGCGAGCTACCGCCGGATCCTCACCCGAAAGGTGCATCGAGCGAATCCGGGATCTGTCTCGCCGGGTTGACCTGGGATGCAGTGTTCTATCGTCCTACTTCAACCCGCAGGCGCCACCCCGGACCAAGCTGCGGGAGTGAGGGAAATGGCGGTGGGAGCAAGGGAAATGGCGCTGGGAGCCTTATTGAACCGCGAGACCTCCCCTTCTCTTCCCCAGGCCTTCCCCTTCTCAGATGTACCCCTATTTATTCACTTAGAACTGTAACTAATAATTCTGCACTTATCGCTTGCTTTTTATCCCGTTCTCGCGCAGCGAGAACAATAACTCGGCACTTATTACTTTTTATTATTATATGCGTATATATGTTATTTTCCTGGGCTCTTGGTTGGCGAGAGCTACCTTGCTTCCGCCTATCTTGCCTGTCGCATGTCATCTCACAACGTTTGCGCTAGTCATTTAGTCAATCAGTCACTATAAAACTAGGGCGGGAAAAACGAAGCGTCGCTGACCTAGGACGCGCCGACTGTACCCCCGCCGCCTTTCTGAAAACAACCATCATCATCATGGTTTTCTACAAATAGGGAAGCTCACCTACCACATTCATTTCTCCTATCCCAGTATCTCTCCTCTTATGTTGCTTTCGCGGTCTCTCTAAAGCTCTCGCTTGTCTCCGCCTTCCCCTTCCGTTTTCGTACCGTTCTCGCTCTCGCCTTCTTCTTGAAGTTCTCGCCATCAAACTTCATCACGATGCCGGGCGGAGGCGAGGGACATTCCAACTGTGCGGAAGCTTTTCAGAAGCATCTTTTTCCTTCCTGCACTCTCACCGTGGATGAGTTCAACCTAATCAAGACTCAATACGTTCCCGCCAGCTTCACCGCGCAGAACCCGGGCAATCATGACAAGGTAAACACCGCAGGGGAGGGGGAGCTCGCCATCCCCATCGAGCACTTCGAGGTGGGCTGCCACCTCCCGCTGTGGCCCAAGATGCGGCAGGCCCTCCGGTATTACGGGGTGGTTCCCGTGTAGCTGAACCCAAATTCAGTTGCGATTCTCGTGGCTTTCATATGTTACATGCGATCCGAGAGGATCGAGTTCAGCCTGGCCATCTTCCGCAAGCTGTTCACTTTCCGCGCCAAAGGAGGGGTGATATTCTTCTCTGGCCAACTGCTCAAGACGATCGGTCTCGCCAACAAGCACCATCACTGGGGCGAGAGGTTCATCTTTGTTTCCGGCGACTTCGGGAACGTGCCTCTCGCACCCATCCAATACGAGGATGCCGCCTACAAGCCCCCCTCCTTGGGCTCGCGCGAGAGCGCCCTCCTTGAGTTCTTTGGAACCAAGGACTTCGACGTCCTTTACCTTCGGCGAGACGTCGATTCACTCCTCCCTGTGCTTCCAGGAGAAGGTAAGGTCCCGCCTTCAATCTTGCTATTCCTATTGCCCTCTTCAAGGTTGGAACTTAGTATTATCGTTTTCGCAGGATAGCGCGAGATCCCCCTACGCCAGCACTTTGACGAGGCTCACGCTGGAGGGAGTCAACCTCCAAAAGACCCGCTGGCTCTTGCGAAGGCCGCTGCGCAAGCTTGCCAGAAAGAGACCCAAGACAACCGATACCGAGAAGGGCAAGGCCGTCGTGGTGCCGCCCGCTGATGAATTGTAAATATGCGTATTTTTATGCACATTAATTTAGTCATTTTCATTTATTTTCGTCGTTTTTACTTATTTTTGTTCAATAAAATGCTCCTATTCTTGTAAATTTATTACTAACTTGCTTTATTTTATTTTGCAGAAAAATTTCCAAAATCTGCCAAAATTGGGCAGTACACGCCCGTGACACTTTGGTCACGCCCGTGACCGGGCCGTGACATTGCATTTCCCGTGAAATCGGACGATTTCTGAAGTACAAGCTTGACACGCCTGGCGACACGCCCGTGTCACCCGACACGGGGCGTGACCCAAGCCCGTGTTCACTCCACTCGACGAATTCATCTCGACGATCGTCGAGTGTCGACACCAACAGTCACGCCTAGCGTCACGCCCGTGACCTGGGGCGTGACTCAATTTCCGCTCGACGATTTCGACTCGACACTTTCCGCTCGACATTCGTCGAGTGTCGACACCAACTGACACGCCCAGTGTCACGCCCGTGACGTGGGGCGTGACCTTTCCAGCTAGCCCGACAAGATGCTGCCGAAGACTTTCGGCGCAACCCGCGCCCGGTTCTACCTCCCCGACACGCCCAGAGTCATGCCCGTGACCTGGGGCGTGACTGCCGCGAACTCAGCCCGAAGTCAACTTTCCTGTCCAATCGCCGGCCGCCTTCATGAATAGTACTGTCACGCCCCCCCTACACGCCCGTGACCTAGGGCGTGTACTTAGAATTTTTTGCCTATAAATTGCCCAATTCTGTAAGGTCCAAGGGTTCAGATTTTTGGGCCATTTTAGTGTCTTTTTGTGGGCTGCATCCGTGATTTCTAGAGCTATGTATGGAGATTTCTCCCTCTTTTCTTTCATGTTTGTTTTTGCTTTAACTTTAGCTCTTGTAATAGCTTGTAATAGTTTCTTTTAAGTAATAAAAATGTTAGAATTTTCTCTTCATATTTGGCTTTGGAATGAACACTTGTGCCCACTTTCCTTCTCCTTTTTATCCTTGGTTTCATCTTTGTTCTTCATTTATGAAATGTGTGTGTGTGTGTGTATGAGTGTAACATGCTTAATATTCATGTTTTTAACTTGTCTTCATGCTTAGGTATGATAGGTTTTCCTCTTTTTCACCATGTCTTTTTCTTGAAAGTAATAGGATTTCATTCTTATGAATTTATGAATGAGGTTTGAAAAGTGATTTTGTTCTTTTTTTTACTTAGTTTTTCTTTTAGGATTGTAAAACATCTTTTGTTCTTTTCATTTTCTCTTCACCTTTTTTATCACTTTTATAAATTCTTAAGAATGAAAAAGTTTTAATTGTAATTTTTGAGCACCTTTGATTTTGACTTTATTTTGTAAAACTTTTTGCTCATTCTCTTTTTATTTGTTCTTTTTATGTGTTTTGGGTAAGTTTTAGGAGTAGAAATCTTGTTATTTTCATTTATAAGCAACTTTGATTTTTCTTTGTTATTAGTGTGTGTGAGTGTATGAGAATAAATTTTCTTTTGTTCTTCTTAATTTTCATGTTGTGTGTGAGTGTATGAGTATAATTTTTAATGCTTTATTCAAATTATGTAGAGTGTGTGAGTGTAGGTGTATAACTTTTATGCTTTGTTCAAATTATGTAGAGTGTGTGAGTGTAGGTGTTAGCTTTATTGCTTTCTTGAAATTCATTTAGAGTGTGTGTGTTTGTGTGTATTTATTTCCGCCTACTCGTTAAGAGTTAAATGGCGCATCGTTTTCATTTTCAGTCCTACTCGTTCGAGTAGGACTTGTAATTTTCTTTCTTTATTTTTCCGCCTACTCACTTGAGTTAAATGGCCGGACTTTATTTCCCGCCTACTCGTTTGAGTAGGATTTGTAATTTTTCTTTATTTTTCCGCCTACTCACTTGAGTTTAATGGCCGGATTTTATCGCCCTGTAATCGCATTTATTTTCTCCTACTCATTTGAGTAGGACTCGCTTTCATTTCAGTCCTACTCGTTTGAGTAGGACTTGCAATTTTCAGCTTTTATTTACCGCCCCCACTCGTTTGAGTGGGACTCGCAAATTTGAAATATGCAAATTTTTTTTATGTGTAACTTAGTTTCTATTTAATTTATAATTTGGAGTGTGCGTGAGTTCTCGTTTTAGTTAACTTTTTAGCTTTCTAAATGATTGTTTTGTTTTTATGTCCCCTTCTTATAATCATTAGTGTTTAATTTCGAACTCGCGCCTCACTAAATTATAAGCCGTCCCCATACCGATGTGTGGCTAATCGCTATTAGCCTCGGCATCGAAGAGCATTGGGACATTTAAAATGATTTCTAATAATTGAAGCTCTTTATTTTCATTTTAATTTAAGCACTTAAGGTTTACCCCGGGTTTACGACGCGTAGGACCACATATCGATGTGTGGGCCCTATTTCCATAGTCCATATGCTAGCTAGCCGATAGGCCGTGCATATGGACCGATCACCACAGGGTAAAAAGAGTTGCGTGCATACCCTCGAAAGAGGACAAGCGTAATTCTACCGGATTGGGTTCCCCACCCAATAGCGGGGTTCTTAGCGTAAAGCGGGCGTTAAGAGGAATCCTTCGTCGGACTAACGTTCGGTCGAATAGTCTTAACGTTCAGGTGAGCAATATTCCTAGAGATAAGTGCGCTCACATTTGTGGAACCTCCACGACCAAGTTGCCTTTTATTAAATTGAAAACTAAGTTCTAAAATTATTAAAAATTGTTTTAGTCTTAATCCGATTCGATGCCGAGCGTTAACCCTTCATCGAATATTTTCTAAATCGTTTTTTCGCTCCTTTGCTTTTCCGTCTTTTATTAAGTAAAAAAATCCACCTTACTTTCAGTAAAATAATAGTCCTCCCGGAGGAGTAAGAATAGTCAACACGACCTAGAGAACAATACGACCTCGGTATTCCCCCGAATATCGAGTACTACTTGCGATAGGTGCACTTGCCTACCCGAGCACGCCCACGGCGATCGACTCACCGAACCAATCACAGTAAGAGTCTGTTCGCGGGCGCATCAAGTTTTTGGCGCCGTTGCCGGGGAAGGTTCTTTTCGAGTTGCTATTTCGAATTCCGGAGTCTATTACTTTTACTTATTTTCTAAAAAAAAAACTAAAAACTTTATTTTAAAAACAAAAAAAGAAGTTTATTTTGTTTTATTTTTGTTTGGGTGTATGACCCGTGGACAACCCTCCGAGTCTGAAGATTTTGACTTCGACCCTGAGATCGAACGCTCTCTTGCGCGTATCCGATCTCAACGCCGAAATCCTTCTTTAGATCCCGAGGAATCTATCGGAGAACCCACTGTTGTAGTTATGCCCGTGCCTAACCTTCCCCCGGCGGCCGAGCGTACTATGTCTTATTACGCCCGGCCTAACCTGGATGATTCTCGGTCGAGTATTGTTCGCCCTGCGGTGGCGAATAATAATTTCGAAATAAAGTCGAGTGTCATTCAAATGGTCCAAAATGCCGTGCAGTTCGATGGACTGCCGGATGAGGACCCGAATGTCCACTTGTCCAATTTCTTGGAGATATGCGACACCTTCAAGATTAATGGCGTCACTGATGACGCCATTCGTTTGCGCTTATTTCCTTTTCCCTTAAGTCCAAAGCCAAGGCGTGGTTGAATGCCCTCCCGCGAGGATGTATCACCACGTGGGCTGAGTTGACGGAACGGTTCCTAACGAAGTACTTTCCGCCCGCAAAAACTGTAAAGTTGCGGGCGGACATTTCTTCGTTTGTGCAAAACGATCCTGAGTCTCTATACGAGACTTGAGAACGTTTTAAGGAATTCCTCCGCCGTTGCCCGCACCACGCGCTGCCAACGTGGTTGCAAGTTCAAATTTTTTATATTGGGCTGAATTTTCAGACGCGTCAAATGATTGACGCGGCTGCCGGGTGTACGTTGAACAACAAAACCCCCGAGGCCGCCCAGGCTTTATTCGAAGAGATGGCTATGAACGCCTATCAATGGAACGTCCCGCGGGGACGCCCAAAGCCGGCGGCTGGTCTTTTTGAAGTGGATGCCACTGCTCTCTTGACCCTTCAAGTTGAAAGGTTAACAAAGCAGGTGGCGGAGATGTCTGCTGCCTCCTCCACTCCGCCTTGTTTTATTCCCCTAATGTCTGCGTGGCTGAAGAGTTCGTGGACTTCATGGTTAATTCGGGCCGTCCTCCCTTCAACCCCAACAACAACCCTTATAGTAATAACTATAATCCGGGTTGGAGGAATCACCCCAACTTCTCGTGGAGCAACCCGAATAATGCTCAGCGTCCCCCTATTTCTTATGCGCCCGGATTTCTTCCTCCTCCTCCTCCTCTTCCGAAACCCTCCCCGATGGAGGAAAATTTTTCGAAGTATATTGCGTCCAACGAGTCAAATATCCGGAACATCACCGGATCGCTAAAAACTCGCGAACAACAGGTTGGACAGCTGGCGAGGATGATGTCCGAGTGCGCGCTCGGGGCACTGCCGGGAAACACAGAGCCCAATCCGCGGGAGAACACCAACTCTATAACCCTCCGTAGCGGAAAGGAGGTGGTCGATCCAAAACGGACCGACCCTCAGGGTTTCTGATCGGCCTCCCCCTACGCGTTTCAGGGAAGCTTCTACCCCCTTCCCTTTCTTTTCTTTGTATATATTGTCTTTCCTTTCTGTTCCGCATACTTACGATACAACATTGGGGACAATGTTGGACTTAAGTATGGGGGTATTTTCGTGCTTTACTTTCTGCACTTCATTTTTTTCTGCATTTCAAAAATATAAAAAAATACATATAAAAACAAAAACAAAAAAAATAAAAACAAAAAACATCTTAAAATGAAAAAAAAAATTTAAATGAAAAATCCAAAAAATTTTTTTGTTGTTGTTCTCTTTCTTCCAAAAACAAAAAAAAAACAAAACAAAAAAAAATTTATATTTAGTTTCACTTTGTAAATATTTTTTTGTACATACTCTTTTCTCTCTCTCCCTTCCTCATTCTTGTACAAACCTTTTTATTCCCTTATTTTTGTACATATAATGAAAATTCTCTTAAAAAAATACAAAAAAAAGATAATAGTTCAAAAAAATAATTTCAAAAAAATTGAGAAAACCAAAAATACAAAAAAAGATAATAAATGAAAAACAAAAAAAATGATAATAAAAACTATAAAAATAAAAAAAAAACTGTTTTGCAACAAATAAATCAAATTTTCCATCCTTAAACTTTCCTGCTATCCAAAAATTCTGTTCTGAGTTTATTTATTTGCGAATTTAATTAATTCTTTGTTCACTACCCGTTTGTTAATTATTGAGTGAAAAATTTAAATACCTGAGGTTAAGTTTTAAAGAATTCTTTATGCTTTGTTAAAAATAGCGAACTCGTTTTAGGCACTACTTCTAATTTTTCATTGATAGGAGCACGTATATTATGTTAGTAAATAACGACTATAAAATTCTATTATACTTACTTTTAGCTTTCTGAAACATTGGAACGTACTAATTATTAAGGTTGCTCTCAAAAATTTTTAGTATTAAAATCTAGTTTTCCTTTCTCCCCTTACTTTTCATGACCTACTTGACATGAAAAATTTTATCCTTAAAAGATCATATGTCAATGGGAATAAGATTTCGTTCCGTAAACATAGGCACCCAATAATTTTAAAAGATTATATATGGAGTAAGAGGATAAAATTCATTACTCCTATAAATATACATTGAGTTAATTTTATTCTTATGAAGTTGAAAAACAAAAATTATATTAGGAAAATAAGATTTCGTTTTCCTAATAATCCAAAAGAAAAAAAAAATGGAGGTTCGAGAAAAAATTACCTCGCCTCAAAAATCAAAACCCTCTTCATAAACCCACTACCCCCTTAGCCAATTACACGATTCTAGAATTAATTCAAAAATCTTTTTGAGAGCATAATTAGTAAATTGTATTATTTCCAGTAGCACTCGTATAAGCTAGAGTTCTTATAATTCCAAACTATTTTCGTTAATCTAACCATTACAAATGTTGCCTTCTATTTGATTACATCAAGAAGTCTTTTGGCCAAAACTTTTGCGCTATTTAAATCATCTACATAATTTTAGGACTTAACTCTTACACCCCGTATATTTATTTCGATCTCTCTTATAATTGATTAAGCGGTAGCTAAAACTTAGAGTTTTTTTTATAGATTCACCTCAAACTTTTGCTCTGGAATAGCAAAAGCCTAAGTATGGGGGTATTTGATGAATTGTAAATATGCATATTTTTATGCACATTAATTTAGTCATTTTCATTTATTTTCGTCGTTTTTACTTATTTTTGTTCAATAAAATGCTCCTACTCTTGTAAATTTATTACTAACTTGCTTTATTTTATTTTGCAGAAAAATTTCCAAAATCTGCCAAAATTGGGCAGTACACGCCCGTGACACTTTGGTCACGCCCGTGACCGGGCCGTGACATTGCATTTCCCGTGAAATCGGACGATTTCTGAAGTACAAGCTTGACACGCCTGGCGACACGCCCGTGACACCCGACACGGGGCGTGACCTAAGCCCGTGTTCACTCCACTCGACGAATTCATCTCGACGATCGTCGAGTGTCGACACCAACAGTCACGCCTAGCATCACGCCCGTGACCTGGGGCGTGACTCAATTTCCGCTCGACGATTTCGACTCGACACTTTCCGCTCGACATTCGTCGAGTGTCGACACCAACTGACACGCCCAGTGTCACGCCCGTGACCTGGGGCATGACCTTTCCAGCTAGCCCGACAAGATGCTGCCGAAGACTTTCGGCGCAACCCGCGCCCGGTTCTACCTCCCCGACACGCCCAGAGTCACGCCCGTGACCTGGGGCGTGACTACCGCGAACTCAGCCCGAAGTCAACTTTCCTGTCCAATAGCCGGCCGCCTTCATGAATAGTACTGTCACGCCCCCCCTACACGCCTGTGACCTAGGGCGTGTACTTAGAATTTTTTGCCTATAAATTGCCCAATTTTGTAAGGTCCAAGGGTTCAGTTTTTTGGGCCATTTTAGTGTCTTTTTGTGGGCTGCATCCGTGATTTCTAGAGCTATGTAAGGAGATTTCTCCCTCTTTTCTTTCATGTTTGTTTTTGCTTTAGCTTTAGCTCTTGTAATAGCTTGTAATAGTTTCCTTTAAGTAATAAAAATGTTAGAATTTTCTCTTCATATTTGGCTTTGGAATGAACACTTGTGCCCACTTTCCTTCTCCTTTTTATCCTTGGTTTCATCTTTGTTCTTCATTTATGAAATGTGTGTGTGTGTGTATGAGTGTAACATGCTTAATATTTATGTTTTTAACTTGTCTTCATGCTTAGGTATGATAGGTTTTCCTCTTTTTCACCATGTCTTTTTCTTGAAAGTAATAGGATTTCATTCTTATGAATTTATGAATGAGGTTTGAAAAGTGATTTTGTTCTTTTTTTTACTTAGTTTTTCTTTTAGGATTGTAAAACATCTTTTGTTCTTTTCATTTTCTCTTCACCTTTTTATCACTTTTATAAATTCCTAAGAATGAAAAAGTTTTAATTGTAATTTTTGAGCACCTTTGATTTTGACTTTATTTTGTAAAACTTTTTGCTCATTCTCTTTTTATTTGTTCTTTTTATGTGTTTTGGGTAAGTTTTAGGAGTAGAAATCTTGTTATTTTCATTTATAAGCAACTTTGATTTTTCTTTGTTATTAGTGTGTGTGAGTGTATGAGAATAAATTTTCTTTTGTTCTTCTTAATTTTCATGTTGTGTGTGAGTGTATGAGTATAATTTTTAATGTTTTCTTCAAATTATGTAGAGTGTGTGAGTGTAGGTGTATAACTTTTATGCTTTGTTCAAATTATGTAGAGTGTATGAGTGTAGGTGTTAGCTTTATTGCTTTCTTGAAATTCATTTGGAGTGTGTGTGTTTGTGTGTATTTATTTCCGCCTACTCGTTAAGAGTTAAATGGCACATCGTTTTCATTTTCAGTCCTACTCATTCGAGTAGGACTTGTAATTTTCTTTCTTTATTTTTCCGCCTACTCACTTGAGTTAAATGGCCGGACTTTATTTCCCGCCTACTCGTTTGAGTAGGATTTGTAATTTTTCTTTATTTTTCCGCCTACTCACTTGAGTTTAATGGCTGGATTTTATCACCCTGTAATCGCATTTATTTTCTCTTACTCATTTGAGTAGGACTCGCTTTCATTTCAGTTCTACTCGTTTGAGTAGGACTTGCAATTTTCAGTTTTTATTTACCGCCCCCACTCGTTTGAGTGGGACTCGCAAATTTGAAATATGCAAATTTCTTTTATGTGTAACTTAGTTTTTATTTAATTTATAATTTGGAGTGTGCGTGAGTTCTCGTTTTAGTTAACTTTTTAGCTTTCTAAATGATTGTTTTGTTTTTATGTCCCCTTCTTATAATCATTAGTGTTTAATTTCGAACTCGCGCCTCACTAAATTATAAGCCGTCCCCATACCGATGTGTGGCTAATCGCTATTAGCCTCGGCATCGAAGAGCATTGAGACATTTAAAATGATTTCTAATAATTGAAGCTCTTTTTTTTCATTTTAATTTAAGCACTTAAGGTTTACCCCGGGTTTACGACGCGTAGGACCACATATCGATGTGTGGGCCCTATTTTCGTAGTCCATATGCTAGCTAGCCGAGAGGCCGTGCATATGGACCGATCACCCCAGGGTAAATAGAGTTGCGTGCATACCCTCGAAAGAGGACAAGCGTAATTCTATCGGATTGGGTTCCCCACCCAATAGCGGGGTTCTTAGCGTAAAGCGGGCGTTAAGAGGAATCCTTCGTCGGACTAACGTTCGGTCGAATAGTCTTAACGTTCAGGTGAGCAATATTCCTAGAGATAAGTGCGCTCACATTTGTGGAACCTCCACGGCCAAGTTGCCTTTTATTAAATTGAAAACTAAGTCCTAAAATTATTAAAAATTGTTTTAGTCTTAATCCGATTAGATGCCGAGCGTTAACCCTTCATCGAATATTTTCTAAATCGTTTTTTCGCTCCTTTGCTTTTCTGTCTTTTATTAAGTAAAAAAATTCACCTTACTTTCAGTAAAATAATAGTCCTCCCAGAGGAGTAAGAATAGTCAACACGACCCCGAGAACAATACGACCTCGGTATTCCCCCAAATATCGAGTACTACTTGCGATAGGTGCACTTGCCTACCCGAGCACGCCCGCGGCGATCGACTCACCGAACCAACCACAGTAAGAGTCTGTTCGCGGGCGCATCACCCGCCCAACCTCTCCCTGCAGGCCTCTCCTTTGAGGAGGTCTTGCAGGCTGTCAGCGAGATTGCGGCAACCAGGGGCGGCCCTGAGGCCCCTGCCGAGAACCCTCAGGCACCTGGTGCCGCAGAGAGCGAGGGTGCCGTCGCCGGGGCCTCCGGCCAGCCCCTATCTGGAGAGGTGCCGCAGGGTCATCGCAAGTTTGGTCTCGGCATGATGTGCCTGGACGCGGAGAACAAGCCGCTGCTTCAGTGGCATCCCGATGCCAACAAGGTCTCTATCGCGCCCCCCTTGCCAAGCTGGGCAGAGCGAGACGAGATGACCAGCGAGGCTTTCGCCTTAGGTTACTGCCTCTACAGCCGGGAGGACGCCAGCGTCTATGACAGGATGTCGACCCGGCTGCTGGCTTACGATTCTACTCGCGCCCTGATGCGTGTGCTGGAGCTTGCGCACATGTGTGCTCGCCGGAGCATCACAATAGACCGCAATTTTCAAGACATGTTCAAGGCTAGGGATGATGCGGTGGCTCAGGCGGCTACTCTGGCCAAGGAGCTGGCCGAGGCCTAGCAACTGCTTACTTCGCGCCAGGCGGAAGGGGTAAGCGAGATCTTTCACAGCACTTGCTCTCGCTACCTTAACTCTTCTCTTTTATGCTAACCTTTCGCTGTTCAGGATTCCACCCAAGCCACGCTTCGCGAGGAGCTATCCCAAGCTCGATATGACAACATCCTTCTGAGGGAGCAGATTGCGCGCCTGGAGGCGAGGGCGGCCCCCCGCTGGACGAGAGACTGAAGAGTCGGTACTACTCGATCTATGATATCGACAAGCTGCTCCAGGCCAACACGCAGGCTACAGTCAGGTTGAAGTTGGAGACGCTGCGAGACGTCAACTGCTGGGATGGGAGGGGCAAAGACATCACCACCCAACATCTCGCTCTCTGGCTCTTCGAGCCCATTCCAAAGCCCCCGGGCGCCCCTGATACCCCACCCTCGGATGTCCCAAAATCCCCTGCAGCGGGTGGCGAGACCTCCGGGGAGAGCTCCGGTGAAAGCTCCAGCGGGAGCTCAAGCGGGAGCTCTGAGGGGGTATAGCTTGTCTCCTTGAGGGGCCCCTTTTTCTTCTTTTTGGCTTAGTGTAAAGAGCGAGACGCTCTGAACTTGTACTTGTAATATATATTCCAAACATTCCATTGTAAATGTCTCTTGTTATTGTGAATGTGCTTGATGTAATTACTGTGACCGAATGCCTCCTTCGTATGCTTCCGCCGAGGCCCTTGGCCCCCCTAGGATAGTCATCCTTAGTGACGAATCGTCGGGAACCTGCTGCAAACTGTCAGTCGGAAGCGTAACTCGTGAACCCTTAAGACGAGACCATCCCCATTTAGTTTGCGTGAATCCATTCAGGCCCGTTGCCTAACGATTCCGCCTGTCTGCTCGAGAATATTAAAAGGAGCCTTCTCGGCGAAAGCCCTTCCTCGGCGAGACCTCTTTGACGGGGATTTCCCTGTCGAGATCTATTCCGGCCAAGACCTTTCCTACCTTTTCCTCTTTCCATTTCGCGTTCCCGGTGCACTTATTGCCTTGTCCAAACCAATCCAGACCTAACCCATCCTAACCTATCTCCCACAAACCAAACCTATCCCCCACAGGCAAGCCTTCAGACCTGCCAGCTAGATGAGAGCCTGCGCAGCGGGTCTACGTGGGGCCGAGCCGAGCTCAGGATGTCGATGACGATCTCAAACCAACCAAACCTATCCCCCACAGGCGAGCCTACGGACCTGCCAGCTAGATGAGAGCCTGCACAGTGGGTCTACCTGGGGCCGAGCCGAGCTCGGGGTGTCGATGACGATCTCAAACCAACCAAACCTATCCCCCACAGGCGAACCTACGGACCTGCCAGCTAGATGAGAGCCTGTGCAGCGGGTCTACCTGGGGCCGAGCCGAGCTCGGGGTGCCAATGACGATCTCAAACCAACCAAACCTATCCCCCACGGGCGAGCCTTCGGACATGCCAGCTAGATGAGAGCCTGCGCAGCGGGTCTACCTGGGGCCGAGCCGAGCTCGGGGTGCCGATGACGATCTTAAACCAACCAAACCTATCCCCCACAGACGAGCCTTCGAACCTGCCAGCTAGATGAGAGCCTGCACAGCGGGTCTACCAGGGGCCGAGCCGAGCTCGGGGTGCCGATGACGATCTCAAACCAACCAAACATATCCCCCACAGGCGAGCCTACGGACCTGCCAGCTAGATGAGAGCCTGCGCAGCGGGTCTACCTGGGGCCGAGCCGAGCTCGGGGTGCCGATGACGATCTCAAACCAACCAAACCTATCCCCCACAGGCGAGCCTTCGGACCTGCAAGCTAGATGAGAGCCTGTGCAGTGGGTCTACCTGGGGCCGAGCCGAGCTCGGGGTGCCGATGACGATCTCAAACCAACCAAACCTGTCCCCCACAGGCGAGCCTACGGACCTGCCAGCTAGATGAGAGCCTGCGCAGCGGGTCTACCTGGGGCCGAGCCGAGATCGGGGTGCCGATGACGATCTCAAACCAACCAAACCTATCCCCCACATGCGAGCCTTCGGACCTGTCAGCTAGATGAGAGCCTGCGCTGCGGGTCTACCTGGGGCCGAGCCGAGCTCGGGGTGCCGATGACGATCTCAAACCAACCAAACCTATCCCCCACAGGCGAGCCTTCGGACCTGCCAGCTAGATGAGAGCCTGCGCAGCGGGTCTACCTGGGGCCGAGCCGAGCTCGTGGTGCCGATGATGATCTCAAACCAACCAAACCTATCCCCCACTGGCGAGCCTTCGGACCTGCCAGCTAGATGAGAGCCTGCGCAGCGGGTCTACCTGGGGCCGAGCCAAGCTCGGGGTGCTGATGACGATCTCAAACCAACCAAACCTATCCCCCACAGGCGAGCCTACGGACCTGCCAGCTAGATGAGAGCCTGTGCAGCGGGTCTACCTGAGGCCTAGCCGAGCTCGGGGTGCCGATGACGATCTCAAACTAACCAAACCTATCCCCCACAGGCGAGCCTTCGGACCTGCCAGCTAGATGAGAGCCTGCGCAGCGGGTCTACCTGGGGCCGTGCCGAGCTCGGGGTACCGATGACGATCTCAAACCAACCAAACCTATCCCCCACAGGCGAGCCTTCGGACCTGCCAGCTAGATGAGAGCCTGCGCAACGGGTCTACCTGAGGCCGAGCCGAGCTAGGGGTGCCGAAGACGATCTCAAACCAACCAAACCTATCCCCCACAGGCGAGCTTTCGGACCTATCAGCTAGATGAGAGAATGCGCAGCGGGTCTACCTGGGGCCGAGCCGAGCTCGGGGTGCCGATAACGATCTCAAACCAACCGAACCTATCCCCCACAGGCGAGCCTACGGACCTGCTAGCTAGATGAGAGCCTGCGCAGCGGGTCTACCTGGGGCCGAGCCGAGCTCGGGGTGCCGATGATGATCTCAAACCAACCAAACTTATCCCCCACAGGCAAGCCTTCGGACCTGCCAGCTAGATGAGAGCCTGCGCAGCGGGTCTACCTAGGGCTGAGCCGAGCTCGGGGTACCGATGACAATCTCAAACCAACCAAACCTATCCCCCACAGGCGATCCTTCGGACCTGCCAGCTAGATGAGAGCCTGCGCAGCGGGTCTACCTGGGGTCGAGCCGAGCTCGGGGTGCCGATGACGATCTCAAACCAACCAAACCTATCCCCCACAGGCGAGCCTACGGACCTGCCAGCTAGATGAGAGCATGCGCAGCGGGTCTACCTGGGGCCGAGCCGAGCTCGGGGTGCCGATGACGATCTCAAACCAACCAAACCTATCCCCCACATGCGAGCCTTCAGACCTGCCAGCTAGATGAGAGCCTGCACAGCGGGTCTACCTGTGGCCGAGCAGAGCTCGGGGTGCCGATGACGAACTCAAACCAACTAAACCTATCCCCCACAGGCGAGCCTTCGGACCTGCCAGCTAGATGAGAGCCTGCGCAGCGGGTCTACCTGGGGCCGAGCCGAGCTCGGGGTGCCAATGACGATCTCAAACTAACCAAACCTATCCCCCACAGGCGAGCCTACGAACCTGCCAGCTAGATGAGAGCCTGCGCAGCGGGTCTACCTGGGGCCAAGCCGAGCTCGGGGTGCCGATGACGATCTCAAACCAACCAAACTTATCCCCCACATGCGAGCTTTCGGACCTGCCAGCTAGATGAGAGCCTGCGCAGCGGGTCTACCTGGGGCCGAGCCGAGCTCGGGGTGCCGATGACGATCTCAAACCAACCAAACCTATCCCCCAGAGGCGAGCCTTTGGACCTGCCAGTTAGATGAGAGCCTGCGCAGCGGGTCTACCTGGGGCCGAGCCGAGCTCGGGGTGCCGATGACGATCTCAAACCAACCAAACCTATCCCCCACAGGCGAGCCTACGGACCTGCCAGCTAGATAAGAGCCTGTGCAGCGGGTCTACCTGGGGCCGAGCTGAGCTCGGGGTATTACAAAACACATGATTATGAAAAACATGACAATAGTTAAGAGAAAATCAATCGATGTAGTATAATAAGTTTATTCTTGAGATACATGGTTACATCCTTCCCCCTTCATGGGTAGAAGTGTTTTAGGTCATCACTGCTCCAAGTGTGGCTTAGGGCCCTCCCCTCTACGTCCTGGAGGTAGTATCCTCCTGTTCTGAGGACTTCCTTCATTATGTATGGTCCTTCCCAGTTTGGGTGGAGCTTGCCCACGGGAGCCGACTTTCCTGCCGCGTCAACGTTTCTCAGCACCAGATCACCTTCAGTAAACTGCTTGACCCTGACATGCTTATCAAAGTACTTGGACATCCGTCGCTTGATCTCTTCTTGCCTGATAGCCGCCACGTATCGTAGTTCCTCCACCATATCTAACGAGAGGCGCTGCCCCTCTTCATTCTCCACCCTCTAAGTCTCGTCTCCTTCGCCAGCGGCTGTGACTCGCGGGGACCGGACCTCGAACTCCACTGGTAGGATGGCCTCAAACCCATGAGAGAGCTTGAAGGGGGTCTCACCGGTGGCCGTGTTCGGGGTCGTTCATAGGGCCCACAGGACCGAGGGGAGCTGCTCCACCCAATTTCCCTTTAAGTTCTCCACCTTTTTCTTTAGTAGGTTTACAATGATTTTGTTTGCCGCTTCCACCTGACCATTGCTCCGGGGGTGGTGGACAGAGGCAAACCGGAGATCTATCCCGAGCTGGGCGCAGAAGCTGATGAACTCCTCGCTGGCAAACTGGGGGCCGTTATCTGTCACTATTGCTTGGGGCAACCCATGTCTGCAAATGATCTCCCCCCAGACGAAGTTCCTTATAACTTGTGAGGTGACCTTGGCCAAGGCTTTAACCTCCAGCCACTTCGAGAAATAATCAACCATGACCAAGATAAATCTCCTCTGCCCACTAGCCGGAGGAAAGGGCCCAACTAAATCCATTCCCCAGATGGCGAACGGCCACGGTGCCGTGATACTTTGGAGCCTTTGAGCTGCCAAGAGCTGAAGGGGGGCACAGAGCTGACATCTCTGACACCTCCTTGCAAACTCCGTGGCATCCTTCCTTAGGGTGGGCCAGAAGTACCCCTGCCTGACCACCCTTGCTTCCAACGTCCTTCCTCCGGAGTGACTGCCGCACTCGCCCGAGTGCACCTCTCCTAAGATCTTTGGGATCTCTTCTTCGGTCACACATCTAGCTAGGAGCCCTGACAACATCTTACGATGCAGGCCCCCCTCCATCATTAGGTAGTGAGCTGCTTTGCGCTTGAAGCTTCTCCCGACCTTGGTCCCCTCAGGAAGTTCACCGGTGGTTAGGAAGGTCACAAATGGATCCACCCACGAGGGTTGCCGATCTACCACCATCAACTCTCCTTCCTCGATAGCCGGTCGAAATAGCTCCGTCGAGGGCCCTCCTCCCCGAGGTCCGAACTTGGCTAATCGATCGGCGGCTACGCTTTCTTCCCTTGGAACGTGTTGAACTGAGAATGACCGGAACCCTCCGATGATCGCCCTTACCTTGGAGAGGTATTTGATGAGGGTAGGCTCCCGAGCTTCAAACTCTCCTCGGATCTGCGACGCCACTACCTTTGAATCAGTGAAAGCTTCCACATCCCGAATCTCCAGCTCCTTTGCCAAGCGAAGGCCGGCGATCACGACCTCATACTCTGCTTGATTGTTGGTCATGGGGAAATGTAAAATGACCGCTTGCTCTATGGTTACCCCCTGGGGGCTTGTCAATACCACCCCTGCCCCGAGGGAGTTCTTTCTCGAGGCCCCATCAACCATCTACTTCCATGCTTCTCGAGGTTGCTGCTCTCCCCCTCGACTTCAACAATGTAGTCTGCTAGGAACTCCGCCACTGCCTGTGCCTTGATGGAGAGTCTTGGGACGAAAGAGATGTCGAACTCGCTTAGCTCAATAGACCACTTAGCCAGTCTCCCCAAGTGCTCCACTCCTTCGAAGATCTTGCGAAGAGGGTGGTCGGTCACCACCCTAATCGAATGTGCTTGAAAGTACGGCCGGAGTTTCCTTGCAGAGATGACCAAGGCGTAAGCGAGCTTTTCAAGGATGGGGTAGCGGAGCTCTGCTTTCCTCAATATCCGGCTGACGTAGTAGATGGGCAGCTGCTTCTTTCCTTCTTCCCTCACTAGGACGGAGCTTACTGCCTCCGCTCCTACTCCGAGGTACAAGGTTAGGTCCTCTCCTTCTTTTGGGCTCTGAAGCAGAGGAGCCTGAGAGAGTTGTTTTTTCAGCCCTTGGAAGGCCTCTTCGCACTCGGTTGTCCACTCAAACCTTTGATTCCCCCGCAGTACCTTAAAGAACGAAGAACACTTATCTCCTGCCCTGGAGAGGAACCTGCTCAGCCCAGCCAGCTTGCCTGTCAAGCGCTGAACCTCCTTGGCGTCGCGAGGTGACTCCAAATCCAGGATGGCTTTTACCTGGTCCGAGTTGGGCTCCACCCCTGCCGGAGTCAGAAGATGCCCGAGGAACTTCCCGCGGCTGGCCCCGAAGACACACTTCAAGGGGTTCAGCCTCATCTTGAACCTTCTTAAGGTGGCGAATGTCTCCTCCAGATCTTGTAGGTGCGAAACCATGCACTTGCTTTTGATCATTAGGTCGTCGATGTAGACCTCCAAGTTCCTCCCCCTCTGATCTCGGAAGACCCGATCCATCATGCGTTGATAGGTAGCCCTTGCGTTCTTTAACCCAAAGGGCATCATTTTGTAACTGAAACATCCCTCCCTCGTGATGAAGGAATCATCCTTGGTATCAGGAGGGTGCATCCGGATCTGGTGATAACCTGAAAAAGCTTCTAAAAAGCTCATGACAGAAAAACCGACGGCTGAATCAACCAGCGCGTCGATCCGAGGCAGGGGGTAGCAATCCTTAGGGCATGATTTATTTAGCAAAGAAAAGTCAATACACATTCTCCATTTACCACCTCCTTTTTTAACCATTACCACATTTGAAATCCAGCCCGAATACTGGATCTCTGAGATGAAGCCAGCCTCCAGGAGCTTCCTGACCTCCTCGCGAATGGGCTCCTCCAGCTTGGTGGCGATGGCCCTCATCTTTTGGCGTATGGGGCGAGTACGGGGGTCCAAGTTCAGGCGATGGCAGGCCTCGTCTGCGTCGATGCCCGGCATGTCCGCCGCGCTCCAGGCGAAGATCTCGACGTTGTCTTGAATGCAAGCCCGCACTTGCTCCCGGGCCTCGGGACTCAAGCCCCCGCTGACCCGCACCCTTTGTACTTTCCCTGCGCTGGTGTGGACCTCCATCTCCACCATCTCTTCGGCCGGCTCCAGCCGCGACTGCTCCCAGCCGGCCCTTGCCTCTTCGTCCAGCTCCAGCTCTCCCCTTTCTACCTCCTCCTCAATCTCCATCGCTTCTACCAGCCCCTCCTGCTGCTGCTCGACCCCCACGCCCCTCGGGGCCTCTCCCTCAACTCCTCCTGCCGCTTATTCTCCTACTTCCATCGCCCCTACTAGGCTATCCTGCTCCTCGTCCCCCCGGACCACATGCACATCTCCTTGCTGCTTCCCAGTCTCCCTTTCTCCCATTTCCTCTTCAACTATCTCTCTCGCCTCCTCTAGGCCCATTCCCTCTTCCTCAACGACCTCCTCAAGTGCCGCCATCTCAATCTCCAATTCCTCTGCCTCTGCCATCCACGAAATGGTGTTGACTGCTGTGACGTAGCATTGTCACGCCACCTTCGGGTCCCCTCTTACTCTGACCTGCACCCCCATTGTTGAACTTGAGGCATTGATGGAGCGAGGAGGGGACACAGCGAAAGGCGCTGATGAGGGGGCACCCAAAGATGGAATTATAGCTGCTTGGGGCATCCACGATCACGAACCTGCAGTTCCGTGACACGCCCCCCAACTTTACGTGCAGCCCCACTCCCCCTTCCACTTCTTTCCTCTCTCCGGAGAATCCAAACAACGGCCCATCCGAGCCCAGGATCCTCTTCCCTTCAACCCTCATCTCATCGAATGCTTTCTTGAAGACAATATTCACCGAGCTCCCATTATCCACTAGTATCCTCGAGACCGTATAATTTTCCACCACCGTCTGGATCACCAGGGCATCACAGAATGGATCCTCATAGTCTAGCATGTCTGCTGATGAGAAAGTGATCTTTTCTTCTGGTGGGGGAACCTGGGAGGTAGAGGCGACCCCCCTTCAGTACAAGGTTTGCAGGCTCCCCTTGCGGGTTGCCTCAATCCCCACTCCTCCGTGAATCACCCTGATTCCTCCCCGGGTCCCTACATATACCCAATCTTCGCACCTATCTTCAACCTCACCTTGCTGCACCTCTACTATCCTTACCGGTGGATCCTGCCTCCCTGCTCCTCTTGCTTCTCTTAACTCTAAGAACTCCGGGCAGGTGGCCGTTGCGTGACCTTCCTCCTGGTAGAAGTTACAAAAAAGCAACGCCTCCCCACCCCTTCTTCCCTCTCCTCTCCCTCTTCTCCCTCCTCCTCGAGCTCCTCTCCCAGCTCCTCTTCCTCTTCCCACTTCCATGGCCTCCTGCGGTGGTGGGGGACGACCCCTCCGCTCCTGCCTCCATGCCGGTCGGTCGAACCTCCGGGGTTCCCGCAGGTTATCTCTCCCCTGGTAGCCTTCTCCTGGGCCCTAGGGGCGGCCCTCCTGGGGACTCCAACCTAACTGGTTGTTCAGCTCCCGGGCCCCCCAACCCTGCTGCTGCCCAAACCTTCGGGCTCTTCCCTTCTCCTGTCTTCCCTTTGCTCCCTCTGTTCCCTTGGCTCCTTCTGTCTTCCTGCCGCTGGTTCCTTCACGTCATCCTCTGCCAGCCTGGCCAACTTCCTGGCGAATGCTGGGTTTGCTCTCTCGAAGTCAATCTCCTTTGCCGCCCTCTCCATGAGTTCCTCAAAGGAGAGGGGAGGCACCCTCTTCAACTCCATGCTAAAGAATCCCGGTCTCAGCCCCAGGGTGAAGGCCATCATTAGTGCGTACCCTGGGACCTCCTGGACCAGGAGGATCTCTTCCTAAAACCGGTCTAAATAGTGACCCAGCGTCTCATCCGGCTTCTACCTCACCGCAAACAGGCAACTTCTTGCTGTTTCCGCTTCTTCGAGGTTGAGAACCTCAACAGGAAACTTCTCCGTAAATCCTCAAAACAGTAGATTGATCTTGCTGGCAACTGGTGGAACCAGTCCCGAGCCTTCTCCTTCAACGTGATGGCAAATAGCCGGCACTTGAAGGCATCCGTCATCTACCTTATCGATACAACGTCCTCAAACCACTATACGTGCTGTACAAGGTCATCCTTCCCCGAGTAGTAGGACATGTTAGGCTCCCGGAACCCCTCCGGTACCGGAGCTGAGATGATGAGCTCGCTAAATGGGCTCTCGCCTCCTGCCTGGCGACAGGGTACGTCCCGCAGCCTCGGCTGACTGGCCTGATCCGCGAGACCGTGCCCCGGGAAGAGTTCTCGCACTCTCGCTTCCTTCTCGCCCAGATCCGTCAGCGCCTCCTTGCCCGGGTGCTGGCTCTGGCCTGGGAAGAGTTCCCGCGCCGCCACATCTCTCTCGCCAGCCCCCCCGGGACCTCCTTTCCCGGGCGCTGTCCTGGGGCGTTCTCGCCCAAGAGCAGGACCTCTTCTATCGGGTCCTGAGGGGTGGCCCACTCGCCTCTGGCCGAGAAGGCCAAACTGATCGTCTGCAGGACCTCTCGTCTGAATTCATCCAGCATCCTCTTTATCGCTTCCTCTCCCCTAGTGGGGGAGCCTCCAGATCCTGACCCTTCACCTTCACCTACAGCCATGGGACAAAACTCAAGGCTTTCTTGTATCGGCTGCCTTCCACGCTCACCGCACCAGAACTGTTGAAGCCAAATATGACCTCAACGGGAGTTCAAAGAAAAAGGGGTGTAGCCAAAACCTACTTCTCTCAAGTCTCAACCCTTGACCGGATTCAAAGGACCTATGACTGACCCAAAACCTCAGCAGGGAGGTCCCACCTCACACCCGGAAGATCTCTGAGTGCTTCCCCTCCAAAGCCAAAGCTGGGCTAGGAGCTCCTTAGAAAGCACTGAATTTGAGAGATAAGGATAGCTTGCCCTCTAAAGAGTCCTTATGGGTCTATTTATAGCATCGTGCTGACCTGAAATTACTGAAAAGCCCCTAGCTGGTCTGCCAATAGCCGAATCCCGCTGTTTTCCTGAGGGTACTGGGGTAATTTCTCCTGAGGGCAATTGGGACATTTTACCCAAGGCTCTGGGCCCCCCTCGGCGAGAGCAGAGCCGAGGACCTCCTATCCAGAGCCTGGCACAAACGCTCTCGCCTGCTTACAGGCGAGAGCCCTTTGAGATTGGAGCCTGGCGCAAGCGCAAGCGTTCCCGCGCTGGCCGCGCTCGAAGATCTTGGCCCGATGTTCTCCGTTCGACGATTCGGTTGCACTCGCCGATCTTGGATCGACGATCTGGCGCAATCGTTCCCGCCCACTTGGGCGAGATCTTCTTTAGCGCGGGAACTCCTTCGGCTAGCCCAATTGTGACCATTGCGCCTCCTGGTCTGACTCAGCGAATATGGGGTTGTACAAGTTTGACCTCCAACTGTCTAACTGCTGGAGGTAATCTATCAGCAGTTTGACCTTCTCCAATCTCTTTATTATGAGGCACCTCATGGTCTTCATCAGCATCTTGAGTGTCTTGTACTCCCACTGGACAGCAACTACCATTTTACTCATCCTGCTTTGCAGTTGGATCTTCTGTGATAATAAGCCGGTCCATATTCTGCTGTATACCTTGATAGCTAAAAGAACTACTTGGCAACTCACTGTTAATAAGTCTAGTTTCATCGAAGATGACATGAACTGACTCTTCTACAACTAGAGTAGCCAAATTGTAGACCCTATAAGCCTTACTATTGTTGCTGTACCCAACAAATGTCCCATCTTGGGATTTGGCAGCAAACTTAGTTAGGTGAGATTTGTCATTGTTAAGCACATAGCACTTGCAGCCAAAGATCCTGAAATAGGATAAGTTTGGTTTTCTGCCCTTCATAACCTCATAGGGTGTCTTTCTGTGGCTTTTGGTGATGGAAGCCCTATTGAGCACATGGCATGCAGTATTTACTGCCTCAGCCCAGAAATATTCCGGGAGAGTAGTGTCACTTAATAGTGTTCTTCCAGCCTCAATAAATGTCATATTCTTTCTCTAAGCAATGCCATTTTGCTGAGGTGTTCTAGGTGAGGAGAATTCCGGAAGAATCACAAATTCTTCACACAGCCTTGTCATACTTTCATATTGGAATTCAGTTCCATGGTCACTCCTGATTTTGACCACTGAACTATCTAATTCATTCTGAATTTGTTTAACAAAATTGTAGAAGACCTTTGGGGTTTCAGATTTCTGTCTCAGAAAGAATACCCATGAGAATCTAGAATATTCATCTACCACCACAAAAGTGTAGACCTTCCTACGTAGGCTCTGAACTGGCATAGGACCAAATAAGACCATATGCAAGAGGTATAAGCACATCACTGAATCTTTGGTTACAAGACTATGAAAGGAGGATCTAGTCTGCTTGTCTTTTTGACAAGCTGAGCATATCCCATCCTTATAACACTTAACTTGAGGACCATTCCTGACTAACTCTTTACTAAAGAGTTGGTCAATTGTCTTGTAGGTAAGATGGGCTAGCCTCTTGTGCCATTTGACACAATGAGAGGCTTTCTCATCAGCCACAAGACAGATAGGAGAATTTTTATTCTCATACTCAACATTTAGGCAGTATACATTTCTTTTTCTACAGCTAGTCAATATGACTTTTTGATCACTTGACCTCTTGATAAGACACCCATTCTTGACAAATGAAATGTCATATCCTCGATCACTCAGCTGGCTTATGCTTATTCGGTTATGTTTCAAACCCTTTACATAGGCCACTTGAGTGATTGTAATTGAGTGGTTAGAAATGTTACCAAAACCTTTGATGATTCCCTTTTTAGAACCACCAAAGATTACTTTAGGCCCATTCAGCATAGGTGAGTAGTCCTTCAGCAATCCCATTATTCCAGTCATGTGCCTGGAACATCCACTTTACAAGTACCATATAGGGGCATGACAACTTGGACTCACCTGCAACAAATATTACTTAACCTTAGAACCCAAATAACTTTTGGGTCCTTGGTTCAAGTTAGTCTGAAACTTAACAAATCTGCCTGCAGCTCTTCTAACAGGCAGACTGCTATTCTCCTTGACACTGATATTGTGCCAACAGTATAAGGCAAAATGGTCTATCTTGCCACAGCACCAGCACTCAAACTTATTATACCTCTTTTTAGGTATAATCTTAGCTATATTGTTTATAACAGGTCTTTTTTTTGTGCTGGGGCTTTGCCTTTCTTATTAGACTGTGCAGCCCATTCAGTTTTCTTAAAACCTATTCCTGCCTTACCTTTTTGTGACACAAAGTCATCTATTAAGGGTGGATAGATTTTGGCTTAGAGAAACTAGCCACAGTCTCCTTCTCTTTCTGAAGTCTGTTTTCCAGACTTTTAATCTGATCATTTTTGATTGTGATTGTTCCCATTTGAATAACAGTTATGTTCTTCAATTTGGCAATCTCATTCATCTTTTGATTAAGCAGCTTCTCTGAATCAGATGCAACCAACTTGAGAGCTGCAATTTCCTTAGCTTGATTTTTGGCCAGGTTTTTGCTTCTCTTAAGTGCCTGCAATAAATCCCCATATTCATCTATTAGCTGATGAATATCTCCTTCAGATTTAGACCCATCTTCATCTCTTGATGGAGATGCATCTGATTCTGAACCAGTGAAGTAATCAGTATCTACAGATACACATTTTACCTTATTGGGGCCAGGCTGATCCTGGCACGGGCCTTCTTTAGACACGGCCATCAGTCCTTTGCACTGATGGTCTTCCTGCTCATAGATATAGTCCAGTAATTGCATGAACTCATCCTCTTCTTCTGCAAACAAACCAATATATGCCTCAGCCTCAGATTCAGACTCTGAAGTTGATTGATATATCAAACGTTTCTCCTTCTCAGCAACCAAGGATTTCTCCTTCTTGCTCTTGTGCTGAGACTTCTTTCTATTAGCAGACTCCTTCCTTTTGTCTGGACAGTCAGCCATAACATGTCCAGCTTTGTTGCAGTAATAGCATATGATCTTGGATGAAGTTGACTTGCTAGGCTTTGTCCCATTCCCGTCCTTCATGGATGATTTCCTCTTCTGATAATAGTCATCCTTGGACTGAGATGAAGATGTCTTTGATTTCCACTGATTCTTCTTTAAGAGTCTCTGGAACTGCCTTGTGAATGCTGCAAAGTCTTCATCAGAATTACTGATATCTGAACTGGGATTATCTGAATTTTCTGAGATCATTTCTGCATCTCTCTTAGGAAAAGATGGAGACATTCTCCTATTCTTTCTTATGGCTTCTACCTTGAAGGCCATTGACTTTTCTTTATAGTCACCCTTTGTATTTTTTTCTTTCTCCTTTCTGGCCAACAACTGTATCTCATAAGACAGCAATTTGCCAAATAGTGTTGGAGGATAAATCTCAGCCAGTCTGGCCACTTCCCTTATGACACAGATCTTAGTATCCCAATCCTTAGTCAAAGACCTAAGGAATTTGTCATTCATCTCATAAGTATTGAATATTCTTCCATAAGACATTAGTTCATTGACAATCCTATAGAACTTCTTATAACATTCAGTTATACTTTCAGACTTAGCTTGTCTGAAACTCTCATATTCTTGATTAAGCATAGACTTTCTATCTTGCCTAACCTCTTCAGAACCCTCCATGTAGACAATCAATGTGTCCCACATCTCCTTGGAGGTTTTGCAGTGAATTAGATTCTGGAATGTTGAATCATCAATGACACTTACTATATTATTTTGTGCTCTTTTATCCATTGTTGCCAAGATGATCTCATCCTTAGTCATCTCTGAAAAATCCTTTGGAATTCTTTGATTGGCATCAAAAACAGAAATCTTCATAGGAACATATGGTCCTTCCTTAACTGTTATATAGATTCTAGGATTAGATGCCTCCATAAATAAACTGACCATTTTCTTCCATATTCCAAATATCTCCTTCCTACAAATAGGCAATTTCATTGCACCAAGTTCTTTATGGTTTTCTCCTAAACCCATCTTCTTGAACTTATTTTTGCCTTACAGATCTCACTCAGACTGTTAAGTCTATCTTTGAGGAACCTCCCTCTGATATCACTTGAAAGAATTAGTTCCTAAACACCTAGAGGGGGGGGGGGGTGTGAATAGGTGTTGAAAGTCCACCTAGTGTCAACTATCTTCACCTATGGGGGGGGGGAATAGGTGACGTGCAGCGTTTTTGCGGAATTTATAATTGTACCTGCACAATAAAAATAAACAGCACAGCACACAGAATACACAAGCTATTTATAGTGGTTCCCCGATTTGGGTACCTCCACTTTCCCCCTTCGACCTATCTCCCAACAAGGGACGACTCGGTCTCTTCACCAACAGGATTGAAATCCAATCCTTGCACTATCGGAAGGAACCCTTCCACACGTAGGAGTCAACACTCCCACAACACGAGTTGCACCCAACCCTTACAACTAGGAACCAACGTTCCTTTACAACAGAAATAAAACTAGAATGTACAAGAAATACAAACTACGTTTGGAGACTAAGGTGTCCCTCTTCGTAGACGACGTGTTGTTGAAGTCCACGAAGAGTCCACAACCCTAGATCTCTCTTGGAGAGGATCTCCCTAGAACCGGCGGCGGCAAGATGGGCGGCGGCTAGGTTCACGGGATCGGCGGCGACGACGATGTGCGGCTGCTGTACTTTGGAGATCCAAACTTCGTAGCGAAGATAGCTAGGTCTACCAACGGTCACACTAGGATCAGTCGTCTCGATCGATTCAAACGGAAAAGGTTTTCCCGATCAACAAATCAAGAGACAAGAGATCTTCGGTTAGACACGTGAGACGCTAAGCTTGGCTAAGCTTCTATCGACCGGAGATCTGGAAGAAACCACGATCAAGACCGGTGATCAACTCTCTCGATCGGCGACGGCGGTGGCGGCGGAAATCGCGATCTAGGTTACGTCGCGGCCCGTGTTTCGTATTTTTCTCCGTCACTTTACTGTTCAAAAATACCCTGTATTTATACTGTAGACAACTTCAATATGACCGTTGTGGGTCCCACCTGAAGGAAACCCTAGTTCCGGTTCAACACAGTGCCAGCGGCAGAATCCGGTCCAGCTATTTCCAGAAAAATTGTCTAGTCAAAATCGGCGAGAATCGAAGGTGATTCTCGACGAATCGGCGAGAATCAGTAAGTGATTCTCGACGATTCGTCGAGAATCACTAGTGATTCTCGCCGAATCACTTGATGATTCTCGCCAAATCACTTGTTGATTCTCGACGAATATTACTTGGCCATGATCTGCTCAACGATGGGTTCGGCGAGAATCACTAGTGATTCTCGCCGAATCTTACTTGGCACTGCTTTGAGGTAGTCGGATGGAGTCGGCGAGAATCACTAATGATTCTCGACGATTCGGTGAGAATCACTAATGATTCTCGCCGAATTGGCGAGAATCACTTAGTGATTCTCGCCGAATTATACTTGGATGATTTTTCGTCTTTCCACCCAAGAGCTGCTCCTTGACCCATCCTTGCTCGTTGTCTGCTCTTGCATAGTTACAGTCCTGTAGTTGAAAGTAAGTGCACTCCAATAGAGAGAGTACACGTAGGACAACACATTGATCTGCTCAACGAGGGATTACGTTGTGTAGACCCGTGTATATTGACCTACTGCACCCTGACATTGGTGTGCACTTAGCATGGAATAACTGAAAGCACAACTTAAGAGGTTTCATCAAATACATTGTGAATTCATCTTAGCTTGACAGGTGGCTTCCTCAAATCCAGGTAATTGTGGATACAATACCCAACAATCTCCCCCTATTTGACGAAGCCAAAACCCTACTAGCTAAGATGAATAACACCAACCAGATAATATAAACAACATTCAGAATTTAAATATGCAGCACAAGAGAATATAGGCAAACAGATCAAGACTTGAGTCATTCATAAATTCAAATACATATATATATATATAATCTCAGGAATGTTCATATACTAACAATAAACATTAATTGTTCTTAAGAGAGAATGACAGGATATAAATTTTTGACTATTTTTCTTTGGCTAAGTCATCCTTGAGTTTTTGAGCCAAATACTTCTTTATTTGCCTCTCCATATACTCTTTGGGCTTCAGATAATATCTGGGAGGAGGAGCTTTATCTACCGCAGTATTGGTCCTGAAGAAGATGTTTCGTTTCGCTTCATACGTCTTGTGCATCTCCCACTCATACTGGCTGTATACATCGTTTCGATTGATTTCCCCTTTTTCCTGTAGCCAGAATGTGTCCAATATGATACTCTTGGATACTGGGCTCCACTTTTCGTTTCTTACTTCCTCCTCCTTCAGTCTGATTCTCTTTTCAACTTGTGTTTCCTTTGATGTCCCTTCTTGCGATTTCCTCCTTGTCCCTGGCTTTTGCTAGGGCTCCTTGATCAAACATTGCCATCAGTTTTGCCTTGGAGGAGGCCCTAGCAGCCCTATGAACATCAGCTTCATTTACAGGAACTTCTTCAACACTGGCGCCCTCATCAACCACAGTATAATCTTCAGGAGCAGGAGCACCCTGGGGATTTTCAGGGATATTAACGCCTAACGCTTGTTGGAGCATCCACCAGCAGCTGTCATAGACATATTTGTTTGACTGTTCAAAGTTGTTGATCATGACTTCCCGAAGCTCAGCCATCTTAGCTATATATTCTTTCTCCCCCTTTTTGGCTTTGACTGCGATGGAATTTGCATAGGAGTGCAGTGAGTCATCAATATGCTTTGTAGTCCTGGAGAATTCAGTGACCAAGGCTTGTTGATTTGTGTTGAGAGTTATCATATTGCCATCAAACTTTTGAATGTTATTTGCTACGACATGAGCATTCTGATTTACGATTGTGAGAGTATCAGTGTTCCTTTTTAATCCCTCCATAAGAAGAGTGACAGCTTGGCCGGCCGCTGTATATTTATCTTCAAACTTCTTTTCCATCACGTCCAGTTTGTGATTGATCTCCACTACGTTCTTGAGCATGAGATTCTCCGATTTCTTAATTCTTTTCAACAGTTTATTTTGAGCTTTCTCAAAAGATGCTTTAAGTTCATCCATTATACCCTGAATGACATTCACGGTGTGAGTGGCTATATTATCTCGCAGTGGAAGATCCTGAGGAACTTCTTGGCCTTGCACTTCATCAGATGCACCTGTAGAGCTGGACAGAAGCACATCCTCTAAGGGAGGAATACTTGCAACATCTGTATATTTCTCGGACTCCCCCTCCACTCGTGCACCAATGTTCTCAGGAACGATCTCAGGTGTGTGCTTGTCAGATGGAGCTTCAATGATATTCTGAGTCTCCAATGCTTCATGTCCCTCATTGCCTTCTTCTTAACCTTCATCATCCATGAGATCATGCGCATCAGCATCATCTTCGTCAGCAGTCTCCTCTACATTAGCTTCGGCTCCTTGATCGTTCAGGTTCAGAGCCTCCTCATTCTCCAGCACAGTTTCACTTGCTTCTTGTATATCTGCCACTACATCTCTGGTTATCTGGGAGATGTCAGATACGATATGAGCATCAGTGGATAGAGGCTCCCCCTCAATTCCTGCAGTCAAAGCATCAGGAATTTCACTGGGGATAACTAAGGAATCAGCCACAGTGCCGTCCTCGGCTGGAGATGCTTCTTGTTGTTCTGCCAGGGCAGCATGCCCAATACACCTCTCCCATCTGTCAAAAACACCCGAGTCCATTTTCTTTAAGTAATGTATAGGAACACCTTTACTCATGTCATATTTATCTCCATTCAGCTGATTGAGATACAGACTAATGATTCGGCCAAAGCTAGGTGATCTCAGGGTGTCCTTTATCTTCTCAAACAACAATGCCCCCCAGTTGAATCTTTTCCTGCAGACAATTGCCACCAGGATCTTGAACATGTCCGCAGAGATGTGGTCATGAGAGCCCGGCTTGCATATGAGTACCTTCCCGACGATGTCTGACAGAAGTTTCCCTTCTTCATTCATATCCTTTCGCTTTATCGACCGAGTTCCTCGAGGGAGACCACAGAATAATAGAGTCCGGGTTTTGTCTTATTCCTCAAGATAATCCTCATGCTCCGAGCTAGAGAGCTGCAGGAAGCGGGTCAGCTTGCTGGCAGACATCTTGATCTTTGCCCCAACAACCTTGCTTTTGATAAGAGAGTCGTCATTTCGAAGTTTTGCGGTTGCAAAGAACTCCAGCACCTCCTTGTCCAGGATTTTACAGGGATGCTCTAGTACGAATGAGAGTCCAGCCTCCTCTAGCATAAGGATGATGTTCCTGAATTCATCTGAGGCATGAGAGAACCCTGTGCGAACCAGCTCGCATCCAGTGACTAGCCCAGCGGTTGTCCTTGGAGCCATCGCAAATCTAGGGATAAAAGCCCTACACTACGCTTAATCAAAAATCAAAAAGGAAGCGACACTAGTGATCAAGTCCAAGTAAGGGTGAGGGGGAGGTTACCTAAAGGTGTAGACGGTGAGTTAGGTCGATGAAGACGATGGACACCTGGTAGGTGCACGCGACGAGATTGACGAGATCGACGGGGTTTTTGCACGCTGAGATTGATGGAGTTCTTCGCGAGTTGTGATCGGTGAATCTTGCGGGATGTCGACGGAAGGGGAAGAATCGGCGGGAGACCTGCGGGAATCTTGCGGAAGGGGAAGATGAAGACGATGGAGACCTTCGGTGAGAAGTTTGCGGGAAACCTTCGGTGAATCGGCGAGAATCTTGCGGGATTCAGCGAGTTTCCTGCGGAGAAGGTCCTTCGGCGGGATTCCTACGGAATGTGAAGAGTCGGCGGGAATAAGAAGGATTGACGAGTTAAATGGGATTCTCACGGGTTTCCGTTTGTCTAAGTTAATTTAAAAATCTTCTAAATAGGCAAATACTTCTTAAAGTCATTCTATTTGGAGTTTGAACCGGCTTTTCCATACATTTCTTGATGGCAAGATTTCCAATGACGTATCTTCGTCAGTGAACTAATTTACGCCTGTAGATGTTGGTTCTCGAATCTACTAGTGGAATTACCGATAACTCTTTAATGGTGTATCTAAGGTTTGTATTCATCGTGTTAACCTATCCTTAGATGCGTACACATACATGTATATATATATATATATATATATATATATATATATATATATATATATATATATATATATATATATATATATACATATATATATGTAAATGTCGATGGAAAACGACTCAAGTCTTGGAGCTGATGAAAAATACTTGGGATTATGAGAGTTATCATTTATCCTCTCTGACTAAAACATACCAGGTGCTCGGTGTGAGTATGCCCATGTAGATATGTTATTCCAGACGCTTGTTCCAATTTAGTCTTGAGCCATCTACTGTCTAGTTCCCATCATATTTACGGGAACCTAGACTACCCTGCAAGAAAGAGTTACTTTTCCTTAGGAACCCAATACATATTGGGTCCTAGGTTCCTGTTAGCATAAGCACTCGACTGCCTTCCTTCAGAAAACCTGTCAGGAAGACTACCTCTGCCCAGAAAATGTGGATAGGCCCTTGCCCTTGATACAGAGGGGTTGTGCCAACAGTCTATGGCAAAGTGTCCCACTTTGCCACAGCACCAACACGGGTGAATGTTGTATCGCCGTTTCTGACCTGATCTAGTGACTGAGGTAGTCACGGTCCTAGGTCTAAACGGGATAGGGCATGATCTCCTCACAAAATTTCCTCTTCCACCGTGACACGTGGAAGTATGGAAGGAATGTATGTTGCGAGCGTCATGAGGCCGGGGAGGTGGTGCCTTCCTTTCAGGCATCCCCCTTCCTGAGGCCCCATGAAAACTTACACCATGACTTCTAACCTCCCTATCCTGTGTCCTCGGGTAGTGAGAAGTGTTCTGTGAGCTGGTATATGCAGATTCACACCGAGTTGAGGCAGTGGCAGTGAATACAAAGCGCTCAGAATGAGCCTTAGGTATTCTCTCATGGGTGGCCATGACGGCCCTTGCACTACGGGTGTCTCCACATGAGGACAGATCACCCTTGTAGTGACCACGATTATTCCTGTGATCATACCTGAAGGCATGATGAGTTGCCTTCCTGCTTGGAGTGGGGGGTCGGAAAACCGTTTCCCCATTTCTCCACGAATTGATAATCCGGGAGATCCACCCATTTTCTTGCTTTCTCTTTATAGTATCAACCTTGGAAAAGTTTGATACTATCCTTTTCTCATTCTCTAGACTACTCTCTAGATCAGAGATTTTAGAGTCCTTGACCTTGTTGGATGCCAATTGGAGAACCAACAAGATCTTCAGCCGAGCAATCTCCTGAGCTTGTTCTTCAACAAGTAGGATGCTCTACTGAAGGGCTCTCTTCAGAGAATCAGAATTTTCTGAAGGAAAGCAGTTCCTGTCTTCAGAAACTTCAAGAGAGACGGGGCAGGATGAAGAAGTTACCTGCTCTTCAGTGTTATTGTCATTAGAGCCAGTGACCGTTGTGTCATCCTCATCAGAGCTGCTTTCCTCACTGGCCTCTTCAGTCTCTCACACGGACACTGGAGCTCGGATGCTGTCCGATAGATCCTTGCCTTCATCTTCAGAGGTGAGGACCCCCACATAGGCTTCATCCTCTGGTTGACAGCAGATTCCAGCTTTCTCTGACCCCCCCATCAGCTCTGAGATCATCACCCACATAGATTTAGCCGACCCACACTTTTCCAATCTAGAGCGAGAAGCTCCAGACCAGATAACCATGATAATTTGACGAATCCTCTTGTCCAAATTAAATAATGAAAGTTCCGTCTCCGACATCTCAGCAATGCACTTGGGCACTTGGATCTTTCCAGAGTCGGATGTCTTCATAGGAATAAAAGGACCCTCTTCTAGGATAAAAGATGCTCGAGGATCGATAGCATCCAAGTGATACGACACTCTCATCCTCCAGATGGGATAAAACTCTTTTGTGTATGTGGGGAGTCTTAGTGGCGATATCTCATGATCCAGCTCCATGCTTCTGTCACTGGTGGCAGGATTCTACTCAAGGTGTAAACCTTTTTGATGAGTAACCTCGCTTTGATACCACTTGAAAGTCCACCTAGTATCAACTATCTTCACCTATGGGGGGGGGGGGATAGGTGACGTGCAGCGTTTTTGCGGAATTTATAATTGTACCTGCATAATAAAAATAAACAGCACAACATACAGAATACACAAGCTATTTATAGTGGTTCCCCGATTTGGGTACATCCACTTTCCCCCTTCGACCTATCTCCCAACAAGGGATGACTCGGTCTCTTCACCAACAGGATTGAAATCCAATCCTTGCACTATCGGAAGGAACCCTTCCACACGTAGGAGTCAACACTCCCACAACACGGGTTGCACCCAACCCTTACAACTAGGAACCAACGTTCCTTTACAACAGAAATAAAACTAGAATGTACAAGAAATACAAACTACGTTTGGAGACTAAGGTGTCCCTCTTCGTAGACGACGTGTTGTTGAAGTCCACGAAGAGTCCACAACCCTAGATCTCTCTTGGAGAGGATCTCCCCGGAATCGGCGGCGGCAAGATGGGCGGCGGCTAGGTTCACGGGATTGGCGGCGACGACGATGTGCGGCTGCTGTACTTTGGAGATCCAAACTTCGTAGCGAAGCTAGCTAGGTCTACCAACGGTCACACTAGGATCAGTCGTCTCGATCGATTCGGACGGGGAAGGTTTTCCCGATCAACAAATCAAGAGACAAGAGATCTCCGGTTAGACACATGAGACGCTAAGCTTGGCTAAGCTTCTATCGACCGGAGATCTGGAAGAAACCACGATCAAGACCGGCGATCAACTCTCTCGAGCGGCGACGGCGGCGGCGGCGAAAATCGCGATCTAGGTTACGTCGCGGCCCGTGTTTCGTCTTTTTCTCCGTCACTTTACTGTTCAAAAATACCCTGTATTTATACTGTAGACAACTTCAATATGACTGTTGTGGGTCCCACCTGAAGGAAACCCTAGATCCGGTTCAACACAGTGCCAGCGGTAGAATCCGGTCCA
This sequence comes from Platanthera guangdongensis, assembly GCA_039583875.1. NCBI lineage: Eukaryota > Viridiplantae > Streptophyta > Magnoliopsida > Asparagales > Orchidaceae > Platanthera > Platanthera guangdongensis. The sequence continues at coordinate 61,505,941 of CM077166.1, read as the reverse complement.
GCTGTTTCCAGAAAAATTGTCAAGTCAAAATCGGCGAGAATCGAAGGTGATTCTCGACGAATCAGCGAGAATCAGTTAGTGATTCTCGACGATTCGTCGAGAATCACTAGTGATTCTCGCCGAATCACTTGATGATTCTCGCCAAATCACTTGTTGATTCTCGACGAATATTACTTGGCCATGATCTGCTCAACGATGGGTTCGGCGAGAATCACTAGTGATTCTCGCCGAATCTTACTTGGCACCGCTTTGAGGTAGCCGGATGGAGTCGGCGAGAATCACTAATGATTCTCGACGATTCGGCGAGAATCACTTGGTGATTCTCGCCGAATTATACTTGGACGATTTTTCGTCTTTCCACCCAAGAGCTGCTCCTTGACCCATCCTTGCTCCTTGTCTGCTCTTGCATAGTTACAACCCTGTACTTGAAAGTAAGTGCACTCCAATAAAGAGAGTACACGTAGGCCAACACATTGATCTGCTCAACGAGGGATTACGTTGTGCTTACCCGTGTATATTGACCTACTGCATCCTGACATTGGTGTGCACTTAGCGTGGAATAACTGCAAGCACAACTTAAGAGGTTTCATCAAATACATTGTGAATTCATCTTAGCTTGACAGGTGGCTTCCTCAAATCCAGGTAATTGTGGATTCAATACCCAACAAAGGGAAAGGCGGTGGAGTCGATCGCATCCCATTATGCTCCGGCCCAACCAAGAGTCTACAATCTTGGCCAACAGGAGGCCATTAAACAGGCTGATGTGGTGACAGGTACGGTTTAATTTATAGCAAGTTGATTTCTTTCAATACTTGTTATGCACATGTTACCTTACCACTGCTTGTTTAGGATTTGTATTGATTTGTGAAAATCCGGCACGAGCACTCTTTGATACGGGAGCTTCACACTCCTTCATGTCCGAAGGATTTATATCACGCATCGGAGTCCCTTCTTCGATGGCGAAGGATAAGTTGGATGTGTTGTTGCCCAACGGGTGTTCGATGCGAGCGGATAGGATCTGCGATGTTAAGATTCGTATTGGGGAGCAGGAGTTCGACCTGTGGGCGTCTTTACTTCCGTTGGTGGAGTTCGACGTCATATTTGGCATGGACTGGCTCTCGGAGCAGCAGGCCCATATAGATTGCGGTAGCAAGGAAGTCAAGCTGGGAGCAAGTCGTGAGACGACTTTTACGGGCTTAAAGGGGTCGAGCAAGACGTTGATATCTGCTCTTCAGGTGGTGAAGGCGGTTCGTGCCGGAGCAGAACTGTTCTTTACACTAGTGGAGGTTGCAAAGCCGATGCCAGCGTTGGATTGTATTTCAGTGGTATCGGAATACCCTGATGCGTTCCCCACAGATCTTCCTGGAGCCCCACCTCAGCGGGAGATAGATTTTACGATCGAGCTAGTGTCAGGTGCAAAGCCTGTGTCACGATCTCCTTATCGGCTAGCGCTTAAGGAAATGGCGGAGCTGAAAGTTCAACTGCAAGAGTTTTTGGTGCAAGGGTATGTGCGCCCGAGTTCTTCGCCTTGGAGCGCATCGGTCCTCTTTGTTAAGAAGAAGGACGGAAGCTTGAGGCTATGTATTGATTATCGGGAGATAAACAAGTTGACGGAGAAGAACAAGTACCCGATCCCCCGGATTGATGATCTCTTTGATCAGTTAGTCGGGTCGACGGTGTATTCGAAGTTGGATCTCAAAGCTGGGTACTATCAGCTGCGAATAAGGGAGAGTGATATCCCGAAGATAGCGTTTAGTACGAGATATGGGCATTATAAGTTTATGGTCATGCCGTTTGGGCTGACTAATGCGCCGTCAGTGTTCATGGATTTGATGAACAGGACTTTAAGGGAGTACTTGGACCATTTCGTGATCGTCTTCATCGATGATATTTTGGTGTACTCGCAAAGTGAGGAAGATCACTTCAAGGATCTTCATTTGGTGTTGGAGACGCTAAGGAGAAATCAGTTGTATGCCAAGTTCTCGAAGTGCGGGTTTTGGCTATCCTCAGTGGCGTTCCTCGGGCATATAGTAAGTGGAGAGGGTATTGCTGTGGATCCGGCGAAGATTGTTGCGATACGAGAGTGGCCTGAGCTCGCTACTGTAGCGGAAGTCCGGAGTTTTCTGGGGTTTGCCGGCTATTATAGGCGCTTCGTAGAGAACTTCTCGCGGATAGCGTTACCTCTCACTACATTGACGAGGAAGGAGCATAAGTTCGTTTGGACGCCGGAGTGCGCACGAGCTTTTGAGGAGTTGAAGTGTCGGTTGACCACGACGCCTGTGCTGAGTTCGCCATGTGGGACCGAAGGCTATGAGATTTATAGCGATGCTTCAGGCAGCGGTTTGGGTTGTGTGCTACTGCAACACGGTAGTGTAATAGCTTATGGCTCGAGACAGCTAAAAGTGCACGAGAGGAACTATCTGGTCCATGACTTGGAGTTAGCGGACGTGATTTTTGCCTTGAAGCTGTGGAGACACTACTTGTACGGTGTGAAGATTGATATCTACACCGATCACAAGAGCCTGAAGTACCTTATTGATCAGAAAGATCTGAATATGCGGCAGCGTAGATGGATGGAGTTCCTGGGGGACTATACGTTCAAGATCCACTACGTGCCTGACAAAGGGAATGCGGTTGCGGATGCGCTGAGTCGCCGAGCCCCAGCTCAAGCCAATTGGCTATCGGTGCATGATGAACGGTTGGTGTGAGCGTTGGAGGTGTTGGAGATTGTCTGTGTGGATAGACAATCAGGTGCTGAAGCAGTTCTGAATTGGACTGAAGTCCAATATGACCTGGCTGATCGTATTCGGTAGGCTTTGGATATGGATGCTCATATGAAGCAGTTCATGGTAGAGGCTCTGGATGAGTCAAATTCCCAATTCGTCGTGGAGGACGTGTTGCTTTGGAAAGACGGTCGTTCTTGCGTCCCAAGTGTGGGCAATTTGCCGGTGGAGTTATTGTACGAGGCACACCATACCAAGTACTCGATTCACCCGGGGAGCACGAAGATGTACCGTGATGTGAAGAAACTGTTTTGGTGGCCGGGTTTGAAAAAGGATGTGGCGCTCTACGTAGCAAAGTGCCAAACTTGCGCCTTGGTGAAGGCGGAGTGCCAAAAGCCGGGAGGATTTCTTAAGTCCTTGCCTATTCCGGAGTGGAAATTCGACGACATCTCCATGGACTTTGTGCACAGTTTGCCAAGGTCGCAAAAGGGGAACGACGCCATTTGGGTGGTCGTTGATCGATTAACGAAGGTGTCGCATTTTATTCCGCATAGGAAGGATGATCCGGTGGAGAAATTGGCAAAGCGTTATGTGGATAACATAGTACGGCTTCATGGTGTGCCCCGCAGCATCGTGAGTGACCGAGATGGGCGGTTCACGTCCAATGATTGGAGGCTTGTGCAGCAAATATTGGGAACAAAGCTGAAATTCAGCACAGCCTTCCATCCGCAAACGGATGGGAAGACCGAGAGGGTCAATAGAACCATGGAAGACATGCTTCGCATGTGTGTCTTGAATTTTGGAAAGCAATGGGAAGACCACCTTTATTTGGTGGAGTTCGCATACAACAATAGCTACCAAGCGAGTATTCAGATGGCGCCTTTCGAGGCCCTATATGGTAGAAAATGTCGCACGCCATTGTCTTGGTTAGAAACGGGTGAGACAAGGTTGTATAAGCGATCAGAAGTGGAGGGTGCTACTTCTTTGGTGCGAACCATTCGGGAGAGGTTGCTTATCGCTCAGGACCGACAAGCAAAGTACTATAATGCCAAGCATAGGAACGTGGAGTTCGCTGTGGGCGATTATGTATACTTAAAGATCAAGCCGTTCAAGGGTGTCTCGCGGGTGCGTCGATTGAAAAAGCTAAGCCTGAGATACCTTGGACCGTTTGAGGTTCTGGAGCGAGTTGGTGCAGCGGCCTATCGGTTGAAGCTTTCAGTGGAGCTAAGTGGTTTACATGATGTATTCCACATTTCGGTGCCTCGGAAGGCGGTGCAAGAGCCTACGCAAGTGATCGCAGTTGATCAAGTGCCGGTGGATATTGGGCTAACGACAAAGGTCAAGCCCGTGCGGATTGAGGACTCGAAGGTCAAGCGGCTACGCAATAAAGAGATCAGGATGGTCAAGTTCCGGTGGGACAATTACGGTCGTGAGGAGCTCTCTTGGGAGCGAGAGCAGACTATGCTTGACGAGTATCCGGAGTAGTTCCGCTCAGGTACAAATTTTGGTTTTGTACATGTCTTTCCTTTATATAATTTCGTGGACGAAATTCTTTTAAGAGGGAGAGAGTTGTAACGCCCCGAAACTCAAAGGAGCAAAGGGGGGACGTTTTGGGCCAGTTTGGGTTCTGGCAGCAGGAACACGGCCTGGGACACGGGCGTGTCCCAGGGCGTGTCAAGCCTGTGTCGACACTCAGTCAGGAAGTCGACACTTTGGTCTCGACATTGTGTCGAGACTGGGCACACGGCCTGCGACACAGGCGTGTCGCAGGGCGTGTCGACCCGTGTCGACACTTAGCCGCGAAGTCGACACTCTGCGTTCGGCGAGGTGTCAAGACATGGTACACGGCCTGCGACACGGGCGTGTCGCAGGGCGTGTCGACCTGTGTCGACACTCATCCCGGGGAGTCGACACTTTGGTGTCGACAATGTGTCGAGACTAGGCACACGGCCTAGGACACGGGCGTGTCCAAGGCCGTGTCGAGAGGTCGATGATCTTCGCTCGACGAAGTGTCGAGTGTCGAGACCGTGTATACGGCCTTGGGTCCAGGCGTGTTGAGGTGACACGGGTAAGGACACGGGCGTGTCCTAGAACCCGTGCAGTGCTCGGGTTGATTTTGGGGAAAAATGATGGGGTACACGGCCGGCCACACGGCCGTGTCAGGTGGAACACGGGCGTGTCAGGTCGAACACGGGCGTGTTCGATACCCGTGTGAGGTTCTAGATGTCGTAGTGGACTCCATAAAGGTAGCGGCGCCAGACCTTCAAGGCAAAAACGACCGCCCCCATCTTAAGGTCGTGCACCGGATAGTTTTGTTCAGGCTTCTTCAACTGGCGAGACGCATATTCAATCACATGAACCTTTTGCATCAGTACAGCTCCCATACCCTGGTAGGATGCATCAGTGTAGACCTGAAATCCTTCTCTCCCCGAGGGAAGAGCAAGTATGGGAGCCGAGGTGAGTCGCTCCTTCAGCTCCTGGAAAGCTGCCTGGCACTGCGGGGTCTACACGAAAGGTACCTCCTTCTTCGTCAAAGAGGTGTGCGGGAGGGCGATTCGAGAGAATCCTTCCACGAACTTCCGGTAGTAACCGACAAGTCCTAGGAAACTTCGTACGTCGGTGGCTGTCTTCAACTGCGGCCAATCCCGAATTGCCTGAATCTTTACCGGATCCACTGCCAACCCGGCTCCACTGATAATATGGCCTAAGAATCCCACCTCCTTCAGCCAGAACTGATATTTGCTAAACTTCGCATATAAATGATTCTCCCGCAGTCTCTGTAGGGTCAGTGCTAGATGGCGAGTGTGCTCCTCCTCCGTTCTCGAGTAGATGAGGATGTCATCGATAAACACAATGACAAACACATCTAGGTACTCCTTGAAAACCTGGTTCATGAGGGTCATGAACGCTGATGTTGCATTGGTGAGCCCGAAGGGCATCACCGTAAACTCAAATAAACCATATCTACTACTAAAAGCAGTCTTCTGAATATCCTCCTCTCGAATCCGAAGCTGGTAGTATCCCGACCTCAAATCTAATTTCGAAAAGAACTGCGCTCCCGATAGCTGGTCAAACAGCTCGTCTGTCCTTGGAAGTGGATAGGTATTCCTGACCGTCAGCCGATTTAGTGCTCGGTAGTCGATGCACAATCTGAATGTCCCGTCTTTCTTTTTGACGAACAATACCGAGGCTCCCCATGGTGAAGAGCTTGGCCGGACAAATCCGGCTTCCACTAATTCCTGAAGCTGGCTCCGGAACTCTGTCAACTACCTTGGGGCCATCCGGTAAGGTGCCTTGGATGCCGGCTTAGCCCCCGGCACAAGCTGTATCTGAAAGTCCTGCTCCCTGCGTGGGGGTAATCCGGGTAAATTTTCTAGAAAGACGTCCTCAAATTCCCGCACCACCGGGATATTCGATATAGAATTCATGGCCTCCGCCATCTCAAATAGCACCTCGTAGACCTCCTCCCCCTGTAAAATAGGCCTTAACGGCCTGTACTGAAGATAAGGGTATACGTGAGGCAAGTCTTATACCTTCGACGATGATGATAAAGTCCCCGTGCCTCACGGTGATCCTCTTCGCTTGACAATCAATCTGGGCATGATTCCACTGTAACCAAGTCATGCCCAGGATCAGCTCGAAGACTGGCATCCTTAGGACCGTTGCCGGAACTTCGAACGACTTTCCTCCAATCTCCGCCTCCATGCTGCAGTGGGTTGAGGTGAGTATCTCCGATCCGTCGGGTAGACGCACCCTCCTCATCCGGCCTGTGAACCGTTCCACTCCTTCCAGCCCTTCCAGAAAGGCCTCCGACACAAACGAGTGTGAGGCACCCGTGTCGAACAGTGTATAGGCTGGCTTGCCGCTGATGAAGACTATACCTGAGACGATTAAATGTCTTAGTATTTTATAACGCGTTTTCTGTCCTATTTATTCTACTTAGGGCAGTTCTACTTGTTGGGCAATTGAGAACGGGAATTTAATTTTAAAAAAAAATTTAAACATCTTGGCTTACCTGTGATGACCTGTTCTGGGTTTCGAGGCTGTGCCAGGTCCAAGGCATATACCTGCTCCCTTTACTGTCTTCGATCTCCTCCCTAGTAACCACGTCCTCGGCCGCATCCTCGGCCTGCGAAATGCTGAGCAGGTGGGCCACCGTGTGGTGCTGGAGGTGGTGCCCCCGCACGGGGCAGTTTCTCCGGAGGTGTCCCACCTGATGACAATGGAAGAACTCCGGTGGGGGATATGCCATACCCCCGGGTCTCGGCATCTCCTATATTCGAAGAGGTTGAGGGGCCAATATCACCTGCTCTCTCAGCTCCTGCCTCACCTCTTGACGAGGTTGCTCCTCTGTCCTTCTCCCATCTGGTATAGCGCCTCGCTGTTGATCATTTCTGGCCCTCTGGCAATGATCCTCCACTTGCCGCTTCCGGCCCCGAGTGGTGTGCCAATCAGCCTCAATCCTCTTTGCCATCTCCAAAATCCGAGAGATAGGCCCGTCGGATACAAACAACAAGGCCTCACTCAACTCCTCTTTCAGACCCTTATAGAACCTCTTGATGTATCCTGCTTCGTCCAGCTGGTAAGAACCTGCATATCGAGCCAAATGGTCGAACTCTCGATGGTACTCCACCACCGTCCTGGTGCCCTGCTTCAGCTGTAAGAACCACTCCTCCAACTCGTACCTGGCCGACTGCGGAACAAAATGCTCCAGCAGCGTGGCCCTGAATTCCTCCCAAGTAATTTCCGCAACCTCCCTATCGGCAAACGTCGTGTCCAACAGTGTCTTCCACCACCTCTTGGCATGGGACTCCAAGTAAGATACCACCAAAGCCACCCTCTCCTCCCAGGGGCACCGTATCCCGGTCAACATCTCGTACATAATATCCAGCCACTCCTCTGTCCGCACTGCCGACTCTGTCCCCAAGTAGGACGCGGGAGAGAGTCCTCGGAAGGTGCTTATCCAGTTGGCCCCTGGGTTTGGCTGCTGGGCCGGAGCCTGCTGAGCCCAGAAGGCCTCAAGGATAGCTGTAACAGTTTGCCCCATGTCTGACTGAAGGAAAGGTGTGGGGACCATGGGAGGTGGTGCAATGTCCGGAGTCTGCTGAGCTCCGCCTTGTGGGGTGGGCTGAGCTGGGGGCTGCAAAACGAACTACATTAGTAGGTAATCGACTCAATACCTAATTAAGAAGTGGACAATTTACTTGTGATCCCTCATATGGGCACACCACTGCTTCCGCTGCTTAGTTTGTCCACAAACTAAACTCATGCGGGGGTGACCCAGGGGTTGTGGACTGCTACTTTTTGATCGAGGTCTGCCAAATCCGACGAAAAGCTCGTGCGGGGGGTTACACCGTCGGCGAATCATCGCAGGCCGCAACAGATCAAAAAGCTATTTCGAAGATGGCCCCGCCACAAACCGGAACTGCCAAATCCTTTGATATGACTTTCTCTCCATCAGGCGAACCACACTTAAAAATAGGTGAGACGGAGGAGAAAAGCGTTGAATCCGGCAAACCGTGTGAATTGACGTCAAAGGTCGACCTAATCGTTGTGGATGACAACGAACCGGAGAAGGCGCTGGAGACCAGACAGATTTTGGCTGAATAGAGCAAATAGACTGCAATGGTGTTCGACTCCTTGAAACGGCAGAAGAAAAGGAGCGAGACCCTTGAGGAAAGGATGAAGATGAAGTTGAGGAAGATGCAGGCCGGAAACCGGTATTTCCGTAAAGACCGGCGCGGGCAGTCTTCAACATAGGCAGCACGAGAAGGAGGTACCCGAGAATCCGTCCACACCGGATTTCAAGCCGAACGAGCCGGAGGACGTATCCACACCTAGCGAGACACTTAGAGACCTATTCAAGGGCATGGAGACCCTCCAGCAGCAGGATGCGCTATTGTCGACTCCAGGGGCCTCTGAGGAGGTTGACCGCCCCGAGGTCCAGGTCATTGGGGAGAATCCTGGTGATCCGGCTTCCACGGCTTCTGAAGGAGCCGAGAAACTGAAGCTTCGAGAGAAAATGGAGGAGATGAGGAAGCTGATCACTGAGAAGCCGGTGGCGACCTCACTTCCATTGCTGCAAGGTAAACAAAGGGAAGTTATGTGAATTGTTAACTTCTACAAGCTGCAGTCAAGGAAGAAGGGGCGAACATAATATTAAATCCGCCGGCCAGCTTTTTCCTGACCACGGCCCAACTGAAAAGCCGAGCTAAAGAAACCGAGCGGCTATGGAAAGAAAAGCTAAAGAGGATAGATCTCGAACAATTCAGGCGGCCAGTGTTTAAAAACCATTCCGCGGCCTCTGAAGCAGACAAAAATCAAGCCGGCGGTCTTATCCTACCGATTCCCTTGCTAGAAGGTCGCAATTATTCGGCTGAACCTGACTGCAGTTTATCTTCTGCAGGTGAACTGGAGACCGTGATGAAACCGGGTGACTTGACATTATTTATGTCTATGCTGCCGCCGCCTCCGCCTCTGCCAAGTGTTCGCGAGAAAGAGATGGCGGACTTCAAGAAGGAGGTCGACACACTGCAGGCGGCTTTGGACGCGCTCTCCGAAACCCTGCGGATTAAGGACGAAGAAAAGCGGGTTGCCGAGGAGGCCGCCGAGAAAAGGATCTAAGAGTTGCAAACCATCCTGGAGCAAGAGACCACAAGGCTGCAAACCGCGTTTGAGCAGGAGACCATAAAGTTAAAGTCTGAGCTACAGACCGCGATGGAGGCTACTGAGACGAGGATTACAGAGATGCAGGTTGCCTTGGAGTAGGAGAGGGCAGAGAAGTATTTGCTGATGGTCGGGCGGCTAAAAGGAGACAGAGAAGAGGTTCCACATGTTGAGGATGACAAAAACCAAGTTGTGCCAGCGGAGACCGGCGGTGTTAACCCCTTAGTCTGCAACATCCTACAAGATGCCAAGACCCCCTTTCAATACTCGCGGACTCAGTTAGGCAGTCCGCCCAGTCCGGCAAAGTAGCAGCAATCGGCCGCCAAGGATGATCCCCCAGCGGCGGACTCAACGCTCTGTTCGCCAGTCCGCCATGCCTTGGGATCTCTGGATTCTCTATGACAACAGACGCAATGTCTCGTCCGCCCAGGCCACCGTCCTCCTGCAGGATTGCGCCTAGCAGCAACAGATGGAAACTCCAGCCCGCGAGCCCAGTCTGCCCCCTTCTGCGCGAACTGGCGTGTTCTTTCTTTTTGCTTCCCGTCACCGCTGCCCGATTCTCCTGTACCCCGGGCAGTCGGTTATTTTAGCCCGGCCCGTTTGGGCAGGCCCCCAATCCTATAAATAGGGGGGAGGTGGTGCACCCAAGGAACGCTGACTCGTGCCTAGGAGCCTACTTGTTAAAGGCTGCAGACTCGAATCTTGTGCCTTGCGGACTCCTCCTTGCTCTGCTCTTGTCTTCCTTTTTCCTTCACTTGTAACCGAACCTTTATTCAATCAAGGGAAAGCCTGTCGCAAGAGAGGCATTCAGGCCGTGACGGGTGAAGTTTGTTGTTGCCGTGGCTCACGACCCTGCTGTTCTTCCTGCTCTCGTCCGCTTAGTAGATTGCTACTCGCAGTCTCTCCTTTCCCTTGTTTTCCCTTGTGCTCGAACCGTTATCTGGTGGTGCTCGACTCCCTTTGCATTTTCGTGCATCAACAGTTAACACGCGACCTTCAGATTCGAGTGTTATTTCGAATTCAGCGGACAGAAATGTCAAACCACAGAGCCCGCTCTTCAGACCGCTCCAGTTCTTCAGAGGACTCTCTCTGGTATGCAATTGAGCAAGCTCGCTTTGAGGCCGAGCAGTCCCGCATGAAGACTGACCAGCGTCTCGACACGATCAGCCATGCCCTGCTTGCATTAACCCAGCGGCTTGCTCCTCATGCCGCAGCAGAGCCAGCGGACTCGCCAGTCCGCCAGACTCCAGCTCGCCGAACTCCGCTTCGGCAGTCGCCAGCCACTCCTCGGAATCCTGCTCATTCCGCCGCCCCTCTGAGCCCTCAGGAGTAGCAGTTTGCTTTCAGGAATTTCTTCAGAGAAGCTGCCAGGGGCACTCCTGCCCGACAACTTCATTTAGCTGACCGCCAGTCCGCCGAGCCCGCGGACTCCCCTGCTTCAGTCCGCCCCTTCTACCCTGCTAAGTTCGAGACTCTGTCTCCCTTCGTTGATCGAATCAGATGAGAGTCAGCTCCGAACAACTTCAGGGAGCCTCGCCTTCCCTTCTATTCGGGGATACTGATCCAGTCTTTCACCTCCAAGCATTTGAAGGGGCAGTTGCTTTGAGATGCCTCTCTGACGCCATCAAGTGTAAACTCCTGGTAACCACTCTCGAAAGACAGGCGAGAGAGTGGTTCTATGAGCTGCCTTCGGGCACAATCCCTTCGTTCGCTGAGCTTCGCAGCGAGTTGTTGCTGAGGTTTGCTACCTCAAGAAAGAGGAAGGATGGACCAACCGATCTCTTTGAAATCAAACAAAGGGACAACGAATCAATGGCACGATTCGTTGATCGCTTTCAAAAAGAGATCCAAGGGGTGAGGAATGTGAACCCTGATTATTACAAGGTCGCCTTGATCCATGTCCTCCGGGAAGGCCCCCTGAAGTTTAAAGCAACAACCCAGGCACCTGAGACTTACCAAGAGTTGATCGCCATGGTGAACCGCTTCATAGAAGGCAAGAACGCCAATCCGACTTATGTTTCATCCCTGATAGCTAAGGCTGAAGGAAGGGATGCCTCCGCTTCTTCTTCTCATAACAATCCTCCTCGCCCAGATTTCCAGCCTCATTCTCATAGAGGCCGGAATTTTCTCCATAAGAAACCTTTCCTTGGCCATCAATAGTTTCAGGAGCAGAGACTGTCGTTGGCCGCCACTCCCACCATTCCATTACAAGCACTTCCTATCCTCCAGCAAGCATCCTGGCCTACTCCAAGTCGATGTGATACAAACCCCATGGAGGATATAACAGAACTGGACCTTGACGAAGTCATCCAGATTTTTTAAAAGAGATCAGAAGAAAAGAAGCAAGAGCCTCAGAGAGTGTGGAGGCCAAGGAACAATGCGCAGTACTGCCAGTTCCACAAAGAGAAGGGCCATTTGACCGAGGATTGCAAGGCCCTTCGCATGCTGATAGATAAGCTGCTTGCCAAGGGCAAGATTGACTTGACCAAGAAGGATTCTTCTTCAAAGCCCTCCACCTCAAAAGGCAAAGAAGTGGCTGAAGCTTACCAGGAATGTGTGGATGTAGAGGACGAAGGCCGTCTGGGGCCGATCAACGTCCCGGTTGAGTGCTTCGACGTTGATGATGAAGTCGTTCTGGGACGCTTCTTTTTTATCCATGGTGGACCAGGAACCGAGTCTACTCGGAAATCTTCAATCTCTAGGGTCACTCGAGCAGAGGTGGCCTCTTCTTCTTCCGTTGCTCCTCCAAGTGAGGTCGTCACCTTTGGCCCAGCTGATCTACCCCAAACAGCCAATCTGTTCGATGATGTAGTTGTAATTCAGGCTGTTATTGGGGATTTTACAGTGGATAGAATTCTAGTTGACAATGGAAGTTCAGTCAACTTGTTGTTCAAGTCTACTTTTATGGCCCTAAGGACTGGAAAGCCTCTGCTTTCCACCGAATGGCCACTCTATGGCTTCTCCGGAGAGAGAAAAGAAGTTGAATGTAGCGTCATCCTGCCCGTGAAGCTTGGAGGGGCAACTAAGCAAGTGCAATTCATAGTGGTGGACGCTCCTAGTAGCTATCATGCCATCTTTGGCAGGCCACTATTGAACAAGTATCAAGCGGTGGTTTCAACATACCACCTTGCCATCAAGTTCTTTGCAGATGGACGGATGTGCCGGGTTAGGAGTGACCCAAGGAGAGCAAGGGAGTGTTACGTTCGCACTGTCAATATGGTTAATGCCAGCCCTTCCCTTGATCCAGCAGCAGTTGCAGAAGCCTCTCCAAATTCAGAAGCTGCTGCTGATAGTGGAGCTCACCTGGAACCTGCCCAGGTGATGCAAGGAGTCCCTATTGCTGAGGGGGAGGAGAGGAAGCTCTCCATCAACTCGGAGCTTCCTGAAGATCAAAAAGCCGTGCTGATCTCCTGACTATTGAGGAATCTGGATGTCTTTGTCTTGTCAGCAGAAGATGCCAAGAGTGTATCCTGATGTTGCATGCCACCACCTGAATGTTGATCCCAGCTGCAAGCCTGTGCAATTAAAGAAGAGGGATATAGCAATAAAGCTTGCCGAGCCAATAAGAGAGGAGGTCGCGAAGCTTCTCAAGGCCAATTTCATTAGAGAAATTCAATACCCATCCTGGATATCTAACGTTGTAATGGTTAAAAAGCCAGAAGGAAAATGACGCATGTGTGTAGATTTTACCAAACTTAATAAAGCATGCCCCAAAGATTGTTACCCCTTGCCTCAGATAGATTTTTTAGTTGATTCCGCAGTAGGGTACTCTTGCATGAGTTTTTTAGATGTGTTTTCTGGTTATCACCAGATAAGAATGCATAAGCCTGACGTTCCTCATACGTCGTTTATTACCAATGATGGTTGTTATTGCTATCTTGTGATGCCCTTTGGGCTTAAAAATGCTGGTGCAACTTACCAACGTATGATGGACCGTGTGTTCAAGAATCGGAAGGGGAGAAACTTAGAAGTGTATGTAGACGATCTCTTGATCAAAAGAAAGTCATTTTCGCTGCACTTGCAAGAACTAGCAGAGACGTTCGCTACTCTGCATAGATATGAAATGAAGCTAAACCCGTTGAAGTGCACTTTTGGGGAGAGTAAGGGGAAATTCCTTGGTCATCTCCTTACTCCAGAAGGACTTGCCCCCAATCCGGATAAAGTGAAGGTCATTCTTGATATGCCTACCCCTCGTTCACCTAAGGAAGTTCAGCAGTTACGGGGGAGGCTAGCAGGCCTTACGAGGTTTCTCTCTTGGGTTCGAGACAGGAGTGCTCCTTTCTTCAAAACTCTCCGAGGAGCATCCAAGTTCGTGTGGACAGAAGAATGTTCCCAGGCCTTTGAGCAGTTGAAGAAGCAACTGACCTCAACACCTCTGCTTCAGAGTCCCCGGCCGGGGGAGATGCTTGTCTTATATTTAGGAGTTTGCCCTGAGGCTGTCAGCTCCATTCTTCTTCGGGAAGAGAGCAGAAAGCAGTTCCCAATCTACTATGTTAGCCGTATCTTGAAAAGTGCCGAGACACGGTACCCAATTCTTGAGAAGTTAGCCTTGGCACTAGTAATGTAAGCTCGCAGACTCCGTCCGTATTTCCAAGCGCACTCGATTCAAGTCGATACCGATCAACCTTTAAAAAGTGTGTTGGAGAAACCGGAGCATTCTGGAAGATTAGCCAAGTGGGCAATAGAGTTGAGTGAGTTTGAAATCTCTTATGTGCCCAAGACAGCCATCAAAGCTCAAGTCCTAGCAGACTTCCTAATTGACAGGCCAGAGTCCAGTTCTGATCGAGTAGAAAAGTCACCTTTGTCTTGGACCATCTATGTTGATGGTGCCTCATGCAGAAGTTCCTCTGGGGCAGGGTGGTTCTCATTAATCCAAACAGTGTCAAGCTGGAGCAGGCCATCAAATTTTACTTTCCAGTAACCAATAATCAGGCCGAGTATGAAGCTTTGCTAGCAGGCTTGAGACTTGCAAGGGAACTCGGAATCGATCATGTTCGTATCAAAACCGATTCTCTTGTAATGGAGTCCCAAGTCCTTAGCAACTTTTAAACAAGAGATGTGATCTTGAAGAAGTATTTGGCTCTTGTGAAGATAGAGATCAGCAAGTTCAAGAGCTTTATCATTGAGCACATCTCTAGAACCGAAAATGAGGAGGCAGATGTTCTTGCTAAGTATGGGCTGCCATCAGGAGGAACAACTTCCGAGCTCTTCCGCCCGACAGTGGAGGAAGGAGAATTGATGCAAGTGGATCAACGTCCCTCCTGGATGGACCCATTCATTTTCTATCTGTCAACAGGAGATTTTCACCATTCAATCAAAGATAAGAAAAACTTTAGAATAAAAGCAGCCCACTATTACTTAGTGGCGGGAATCCTTTACAGAAGAACGTTCCTCTCTACCATGGCCCGGTGTGTTTCGGAAGAAGAAGCTCCCATTGTTTTGTAAGAAGTTCATTCAGGAGAGTGTGGAAGTCACTCGTGAGCATGGACTTTGGAAAGATGAATCCTGCGGCAGGGATATTTCTGGCCCACTATGAAAAGAGACTCTGAGGTCTATGCTAGAAAGTGTGTTCAATACCATAAGTTTGCTCCACTTCTGTCACAACCTGCATTGTCTCAACGATAGAATCGTATCAGAGCAAGAGAAAACACGTGCCGTGATGCCACGTCGTGCAGGGGATAACTGCACCCGCTCAGGCAAAACTCTAGACCTTTGATTTTAAGGAAAATCGTTGATTAATTATAAAAGAAAACCAGTTATGTTAAAAGGCCGTATCCCTCGGCACGGTGAATCAGCTAGTCCACAGATAAAAAGGTAAATTTATACGCAGCAGAAAATACTTTGGTTCAATTAAGTTGACACCCTAATGAGCAAAAGTATCCCCGAAGGACGACTCATGGCACGCTCGACTCTAACGTGAATATAATATATATATATATATATATATATATATATAAGATAGTCTTTTTACTGTAAGGAAATATAATGTCTTTGTTTTATAAATATGTTGTGCATGATGTACATATAATAATACTTTTAGGGTTTAAAAATATCTAACATGCAACCTAGCATAAATCCTTCCCAGAAGCAAGTAACCAACCACAAATAGGCAAAAACAGCAGTTTAAGTTCATACCCAGCATCGCAAGAAGCCACCAGTGGGCACCAACAACCTGACACGAACCCACTGGTGAGTATGTATGTCTATACAGAAAGGTAAAGAACTACCTCACAAAATCGGGGATCCGCTATCTCAGCTACCCAAGAGGCCACAAACCAGCCCCTCCAAAGAACTAGCCGCTGAACCGGCTACAACCTGGACCTGATGCATTCAAGAAAATAACACCTCAGCAAGAAAATAAACAAAAAGGTAAATAGAGCATTAGATTAATGAGCAAAAAAAGAAGGGTTTACCAACCCGGCAACAAACTGCTATAAGCAAAAGAGAGGGCATGACAGTAAGAAAAGGGTACTGTCTAAAGCACAGCAAAGTACACCAAGTGCGAGCAATAAAAGTAACATGCCCTACAAAGAGTCTGCAACAACAACAAGACATAAACCGAAATCATAAACAGGAAAAGGGACTAACAGTCCTAACACGTGGGTAAGTGGCAGTGGTCAAAACATGGATCTGAATACATAACCAAAACCAGATCCAAAAAGGGCTAAGGGGTCAAACAGTGGCAGCACTAGGGTCCCACACACGCCAACCCAAACCGGGGCAAAAGGCAGTGGCCACAGCTCTCCACATAAAACCACCCCTCCAGAGGCCACCAAAACTCCACCACATGCCACAACCCAAGAGTCGGCATGCCAAACTTAGCCGAACACCCAATACCACCCCCTAGAGAAAGGGAAAAGTCACACTAACAATCCTAAGGAACACATGAACCCAAGACAGAAATGTCGAGCCCACCAGACGCGGCGCTGAGTAAGCTCCACTCACGTGACGTCAAGATACTTAGCCGCAAATCCTACACTGGGTGACGACGTTGAGCGAACTCGGCTCACTCGACGCTGTCGGCGCTTTCCACTTAGGGTAAACGTAAGTTTTAGTTAAACCGCAACCTACACTCTCTCAACACGCGAAAATACAGAGAGTTGGAAATTTAATCCCAACACGCCGTTCCATCCTAACTACTCGGGACTACCGCAACTAAACCTAAATTACCACTACCGCAGCCTCATCCTAACTCTAACTACCCACTGTACACCAAACCTCAGACAAAAGAGAGAACAGTGTTTTAATAAAAGACAAACAAAGTCACAGCCCATGGCTGAAATGATGGAAAAGAAAGGCATCATATTGTTCTAACTTTCTAAGGAGGAAAAAGATAAAGAATACAGAATTATTGCACAGGAAAATGGAAACAGAGCAAGAGTTAGAATAATTTGGCAAGGGCAAAGGAGCCACTTGCCTCTACCTCTCCGGAAAAACAACTGCCACACCACCGCTTGGCTCCGGCGGCAAGATCGGCCACCTAGCAGACCAAAGCTGAAACTTGAGGAAAGAAAAGAAATCAGATATTTACAATTCCTGGAATCAAACCCTAAATCAAGAAAAACGTACATGGAAGGGAAGATCTAGACGAGAGCAAGCCAAATCCATTATCACACGAGAAAAATGGGCTCTAACCCTCCCGAAATTGCCGGCCAAAACAACCACCGCCTCCTCTCAAAACCCTTCCGCTGGAAGCTCTCCAGACTCGGGAACGAAGAAAATGAGGAGGAAAAACGGTTCACGACAACAAAAGATGATTTCAGGAGAAAAGTATGGAACACGCCCAAGACACGCCCGTGACACGGTCCGACACGCCCGTGTCACGGGGCGTGTACTAACTCGACGAACGTCGACCTCCACTCGACGAAACACGGGACACGCCCCCCGACACGCCCGTGACACGGCCCGACACGCCCGTGTCACGTGGCATGTACTCACACACCTACCCACTCGACGAAAGTCAATCTCCGCTCGACGAAACAGGTGACACGCCCTGTGACACGCCCGTGTCACAGGCCGTGTACCAACTCAACACCACTCGACGCTCGTGAAGCGCCGATCGTCGAACGAAGAGACACACCCCGTGTCACGCCCGTGTCCGATACGACACGCCCGTGACACGGTCGTGTTCTCACTAAAACTCCGCCTGACGACCATCGAGCGCAGCTCGATGAAGGGGGACACGCCCGTGTCGCAGGCCGTGTTCCTACAAAAACCTCGTCGACCAAAAATTCGTCGACCAGAGAATCGGGAGCTCTACCCGAGCACCACACGCCCTGGGTCACGGGCGTGACGCAGGCCGTGTCACCCAAACTTACACAACAGGAAACCTGCTAACACCTAGCAAACAAGAGACAAGGCACCAGCCTACTAGCTTGTCCACATCAGGCACGCACAGTACAACAAACATTACACACATTACGGCTAACAGAACATACGCCGAAATGACGCGAAAGCAAACGATTTCGGATTTCGACCAAAACTCGCACCGTAGCTAAACTCCCAAGCTACGAAAACAACGGTGAGGTCGAAAACAACATCCGACGATCGCACACTCGGGCTAACACCTCCCGAGGCCAAAACACAAGCATTTCCCTAAGAGGCCCAACCGAGTCACCAAAAGAGAACCCGGCTATCTGGGGAAATTTGTCAACAGGATACACCAGGTACCCTAAGAGCTAAGACCACGCTCTACAATAGCGAAGAGCCGGAAAATGCGTCATCGTAATGCCAATCCAAGATCAAACAAAATCAAGAAAATCGGGGTGTTACAGCCACTCCCCCTAAAAGAAAGTTTCGCCTCGAAACTTTACTCACAACACTCCTATGAAGAAGGAGAGAAAAAGAGCCAGGAAAGGGCTATATATAAATAAATAAAGCAGAACATACCAGGCACAAGATCAGGGAAACAGATGAGGGTGAGCCTCCCTCATAGCCGACTCCAATTCCCACGTTGAGCATTCTACATCCTGATTCCTACATAAAACTTTAACCATAGGAATAGACTTCTTCCGCAACGCACGAACCTGAGAATCCAGAATGCGGACAGGCACCTCCACATAGGAAAGATTCGGCTCCAACTGAGGCACAGAATCCAAAACCTGCCTGCCATTCATCACACATTTCCGCAGCTGACTGACGTGGAAGACATTATGCACGCTAGGGAAATTTGCGGGCAACGCCAGCCTATAAGCTGATATCCCAATCCGCTCAACAATCAGAAACGGCCCCACGTACCTCGGGTCCAACTTCCTGTTCTTGCCAAACCGCTTGACTCCGATCAACGGGGAGACCTTTAAGAACACTGAGTCCCCCACCACAAATTCCAAGTCCGATCTACGCCGATTGGCATTTTTCTCATATCTCTCCTGGGCTATCCGAAGCTTTTCCCGTATAAGCTTTACAGCAGTTTTCATCTCCTCGAGCGCTTCTGGACCCAACAAAGGTCTCTCGCCAACCTCAGCCCAAAACAAGGGAGTCCTGCAGCGCCTCCCGTACAAAGCTTCAAAAGGAGCCATTTGCAAGCTTTCTTGATAACTGTTGTTATACGCAAATTCCATAAGCCGCAAGCGCTCATCCCACGCTCCTCTGTGGTCCAGAACATAGCATCGGATCATATCTTCCACAATCTGATTTACCCGCTCCGTCTGACCATTGGTTTGCGGATGATAAGCCGTGAAATATCTCAAATCTGTACCCAACCCTTCTTGAAGGCTCTTCCAAAAATGAGACGTAAACCTGGAGTCTCGATCTGATATGATACTCACGGGTACACCATGCAATCTAATAACCTCATCCAGATACAGCTCGGCTATCTTCCTCATCGGATAATCGATCTTAAATGGTACAAAGTGAGCACACTTCATCAATCTGTCTACGATCACCCAAACTGAATCATGCCATTTAGGAGATCTCGGTAAGCCTGTAATGAAATCCATCGAGATACACTCCCACTTCCACATCGGAATCTCCAAGGGAGTTAGCTTGCCACCAGGCCTCCCATGGTCGGCTTTCATACGCCTGCAGGTGAAACACTCTGAAACAAATCTGGCTATGTCCTTCTTCATCCCACACCACCAGGCAATCTGCCTTAAATCATGATACATCTTGGTAGACCCTGGATGGTAAGCAACACTAGATCTGTGGGCTTCTCTACACACCATATCCCGAATATATCTAACTGCGGGAATGCAAAACCTGCCACGATACTTCAAGGTACCCGCATCATCTATAGAGAAATCTGGTAAGTCACCTTTTTCAGCTCGAAGATACAAATGCAGAAGATCTGGATCATCCTTCTGATATAGTCTCGTACGCGCAATCCACGAAGGTTCTGCCACTGCCAAGCTACTCTGCGAATCGCAGCTTCCCACAGAAATGTCCATCAAAAGAAACTCTTCCACTAGACGCTCGGTGGAGAGATTGAAAATCTTACCTGACTTCCGACTCAGGGCATCGGCCACCACATTCGCTTTACCCGGATGGTACTGTATTTCAACATCATAGTCGGCCACGTACTCCAACCACCGCCGCTGGCGCAGATTCAATTCTTTCTGAGTGAAGACATACTTCAGACTCTTATGATCCGTGAAAATCTTGCACTGCGCGCCGTATAGCAAATGCCTCCACAATTTCAACGCATAGATCACAGTTGCAAACTCCAGGTCATGCGTAGGGTAATTCCTCTCATGAGTCTTTAGCTGCCTCGACCCGTACGCAATCACCTTCCCGCTGTGCATCAAAACGCAGCCCAGTCCGACATGCGACGCATCCACATATATATCAAACTCACTATCTTCAGTAGGCAAAGACAAAATTGGACCTGAACATAACCTTCTTTTTAATTCCTCAAAAGCCTCCTCACACTAGCCATCCCTTATGAAGGCTGCATTCTTCTGCGTCAACCTGGTCAACGGCACAGACAAAGTGGAGAATCCCTCTACAAATCTTCTATAATATCCAGCCAAGCCCAAGAAGCTTCTGATCTCTTTGGGAGTAACAGGCCTCGCCCACTCCATAATAGCAGCGATCTTTTCTGGGTCCACCAATATTCCCTCCTTATTCACCACGTGGCCGAGAAAAGAAACTTGAGACAACCAAAATTCGCATTTGCTCAGCTTGGCGTATAGCTTATGGTCTCTCAGAGTCGCCAAGACCAGTCGCAAATGCCGATCATACTCCTCTGCATCCTTAGAATACACCAAAACATCGTCTATAAAGACAATCACAAACTTATCCAGGAAGTCCTTGAAAACTCTGTTCATCAGATCCATAAAAGCTGAGGGTGCATTAGTCAAACCAAATGACATAACCAAAAACTCGAAATGCCCATGATGAGAGCGGAATGCTGTCCGCGGAACATCTGACTCCCGAATCCTCAACTGGTGATAGCCCGAATGAAGATCTATCTTGGAAAATACGGCACCACCACGCATTTGGTCAAACAGATCGTCAATTCGAGGCAAAGGGTACCTGTTCTTAATAGTAACCTTGTTCATCTCTCTATAGTCGATGCATAGCCTCATCGACCCATCTTTCTTTTTAACGAACAGCACTGGTGCACCCCAAGGTGAAGAACTCGGCCTTATGAAACCTTTTGCCAACATCTCATCCAGTTGAATTCACACCTCTTCCAGCTCTCGCGGGGCCATCCGGTACGGCGCCTTTGCAATAGGACGCGTGCCTGGCTCCAAATCTATAACAAACTCGACATCTCGATCGGGTGGAAGACTGGGAAGATCATCAGGAAACACATCAGAGAAGTCACACACCACATGAATCTCTTCCAAAGGCGACACTCTAACAACTGTCCCTACCAGAGAGACCACACAGGCAGAACAACCAGAATCAAGCAACTTCCGAGCACGCACCGCAGAAATGACTGGAGACTCCTGGAGAGAATACCCATAAATGCTCCCTGCCTGACCGTTGTCCTTGACGAAGTCCAAGCGCTTACCCTTGCACTGGATCACAGCATCGTACCTTGACAACCAGTCCATGCCCAAGATAACATCGAACTCCTCCAAGTCAATCACCTTCAGATCTGCCTTGGCTAGAAAATCCCCAAACAAAATCGGACAATCAAGGACACCCAGGTCCGTAACCACAGAGTCACCGGAGGGGAACTTAACGCAAAAGGCACCACCAACACGATCTAGGCCCAAACTGAACCGCTCCACGAAGGCTCTAGCCACAAACGAGTGGGTAGCGCCGGAATCGAAGAGAACGCGCGCCCAGCGGTTCGTTACCTTAAATCGTCCTACAAATAGCGCACGCATCTAAGGCAACAAACGCAAAAAACGAAACTACAACCAAAAAGGGAAACATAACGAAACGACTGGGGAGGAGTCGAACCTGAAATAACCTGGGTCGAAGTCTGTGCTTCGTCTGCCGAAAGCACATTCAACTTCCCCTTTCCTCTATCCAATTGATGATGCGGTGGCAAAGCCTGGAGGGGTACTGGATGCAGAATAGGCTGGAACTGTGGGCAATTTGTCTTGAGATGGCCCTTCTGGCCGCACTGAAAACAGACCTTATCTTTTAACCAGCAACGGCCAGCCTCATGCCCCTTCCTTCCACATAAGGCACATACCAAGTCTCCTCTGGGAGCACCCTGAATCGCATGCACCTGTTCCTTCTTCTGCGCTCCCAACCTTTTGAAACACTTCTCAACGGGGTGGCCTGGCCGTCCACAAAAACTACAAACCTCTTTATTCCTCTTTCTCGAGACAGCATCAGGTTCCTGAGGGCTCTTCCCTCCAACAGACTTCCGCTTATCCTTCCTCAACTGCTGGCCACTATTCTTGGCATTCACAATGGCCTCAACTCTCAAGGCAGCTTCAACCACGCTGGCATAACTGACTGCTCCGTAGGCATTTGTTAACTGCTGAATGTCGTTTCTGAGTCCACCAAGGAATCGCTTAACTCGGTCTGCTTCAACACTCACCAGACCAGGGTCAAACCGACTCAACTTACTAAACTCAATCTCATAGTCACTAACCGTGAGTTTCCTCTGCTTTAAATGGAGAAAGTCATTCATCAGCCGGTCCCTCTCGACTGAAGGCAGAAATTTACTCAACAGCATCACCTTAAATGACTCCCAAGAGCATCCTGCCACCAAGCTTTCTTTCTCCCTCAGCCACCAATTCTTTGCTAAGCCCTTGAGCTGGTAGGCAGCGAGCATCACTCTCTGATCGTCCATAATCCCTGAGTAAGAGAACATCTCCTCAATGGTAATCAGCCAGTCATCCAAAATCATAAAATCTGCTTGCCCATCATAAGTAGGGGGTCTTAGCCGCTGAAACTGGGATATAAACGCCATCTCCGGGGGCACCACAACCGCAGGCACGAGAGGAGCAGGAGGGGCAGGAACAGCTACCCCCTCAGTGGGGTCCGGAACTCTCGGAGCCTGACCCGCCACCACTGCCACAAGGGACTGAATCTGAGCCTGCATAGCCACCACCTGTCTCGATAAGGCCTCATTGCTTTGCCGCAGGTTTTCTACCAACGCCTCGCTCTGCGCTCCTGACGTCTCACCCTCGGATTGGGGGGTCGATCTCGTCGCAGGACGTCTCGCCATCCTATAATCGCACAAGCTTTAGACAAAACCTAGTGCAACAGCTAGAACAAAACTACCCGGTACAGACAAACACACTTAAATATGAACTTCAACTGCAAAACTTGCTCTAGGAGTTGTTTTTTTTATCATGATGATGTTATGCTTAACCTAAGATGGTTCACCACCATCATACTAACTCATGTGCCTAAACCATGAATGCATGTATTTGTATTCTTTTTGACTCAAAACCATGTGTGTACATATGTCATCTTGCAAATCTTTAGCTTGGCATGTTGTGCTTATGAAATGTTATGCTATGCATGATGTGCTATGCATTCTAAAAAAAGACCTTAATGCATGTCATGGGCGGCGTACACATGAAAATCTTATGCATCCCATACTACAAAACATTCCCATGCAACGAGAAAAGAAAACATGCTAGCCGTATTAATGTGGTGAGGTTATGCATCCCATACTACATAACCCTCACATGTTGTCTCCTATGGTGGATCCATATACGAACACATATTATGCATCCCATACTACATAATATGCCCCGTATACTTCTTTATGCTCATGAGTGTAGTGTTCGTGCATTAGCCAAGACGTGCTGATGACATATCGGTGTGTGTATGGTATGACGCTAACCACTAATGATAACAAGGGAAAGGTTGCCCGACCATTTGTCAAGCAACCTCCCTCTGATACCAACTGTCACAACCCGCATTGTCTCAACGATAGAATCGTATCAGAGCAAGAGAAAACACGTGTCGTGATGCCACGTCGTGCAGAGGATAACTGCACCCGCTCAGGCAAAACTCTAGACCTTTGATTTTAAGGAAAATCGTTGATTAATTATAAAAGAAAACCAGTTATGTTAAAAGGTCGTATCCCTCGGCACGGTGAATCAGCTAGTCCACAGATAAAAAGGTAAATTTATACGCAGCAGAAAATACTTTGGTTCAATTAAGTTGACACCCTAATGAGCAAAAGTGTCCCCGAAGGACGACTCATGGCACGCTCGACACTAATGTGAATATAATATATATATATATATAAAAGATAGTCTTTTTACGGTAAGGAAATATAGTGTCTTTGTTTTATAAATATGTTGTGCATGATGTACATGTAATAATACTTTTAGGGTTTAAAAATATCTAACATGCAACCTAGCATAAATCCTTCCCAGAAGCAAGTAACCAACCGCAAATAGGCAAAAACAACAGTTTAAGTTTATAACCAGCATCGCAAGAAGCCACCAGTGGGCGCCAACAACCTGACACGAACCCACTGGTGAGTATGTATGTCTATATAGAAAGGTAAAGAACTACCTCACAAAATCGGGGATCCGCTATCTCAGCTACCCAAGAGGCCACAAACCAGCCCCTCCAAAGAACTAGCCGCTGAACCGGCTACAACCTGGACCTGAGGCATTCAAGAAAAGAACACCTCAGCAAGAAAATAAACAAAAAGGTAAATAGAGCATTAGATTAATGAGCAAATAAAAGAAGGGTTTACCAACCCGGTAACAAACTGGTATAAGCAAAAGAGAGGGCATGACAGTAAGAAAAGAGTACTGTCTAAAGCACAGCAAAGTACACCAAGTGCGAGCAATAAAATTAACATGCCCTACAAAGAGTCCGCAACAGCAACAAGACATAAACCGAAATCATAAACAGGAAAAGGGACTAACAGTCCTAACACATGGGTAAGTGGCAGTGGTCAAAACATGGATCTGAATACATAACCAAAACCAGATCCAAAAAGGGCTAAGGGGTCAAACAGTGGCAGCACTAGGGTCCCACACCCGCCAACCCAAACCGGGGCAAAAGGCAGTGGCCACAGCTCTCCACATAAAACCACCCCTCCAGAGGCCACCAAAACTCCACCACCTGCCACACCCAAGAGTCGACATGCAAAACTTAGCCGAACACCCAATACCACCCCCTAGAGAAAGGGAAAAGTCACACTAACAATCCTAAGGAACACATGAACCCAAGACAGAAATGTGGAGCCCACCCGACGCGGAGCTGAGTAAGCTCCACTCACGTGACGTCAAGATACTTAGCCGCAAATCCTACACTGGGTGACGACGTTGAGCGAACTCGGCTCACTCGACTCTGTCGGCGCTTTCCACTTAGGGTAAACGTAAGTTTTAGTTAAACCGCAACCTACACACTCTCAACACGCGAAAATACAGAGAGTTGGAAATTTAATCCCAACCCGCCGTTCCATCCTAACTACTCGGGACTACCGCAACTAAACCTAAATTACCAC
Organism: Platanthera guangdongensis; assembly: GCA_039583875.1. Lineage (NCBI taxonomy): Eukaryota > Viridiplantae > Streptophyta > Magnoliopsida > Asparagales > Orchidaceae > Platanthera > Platanthera guangdongensis. Next base: position 61,480,717 of record CM077166.1, on the reverse strand, counting down.
TACCGCAGCCTCACCCTAACTCTAACTACCCACTGTACACCAAACCTCAGACAAAAGAGAGTACAGTGTTTTAATAAAAGACAAACAAAGTCACATCCCATGGCTGAAATGACGGAAAAGAAAGGCATCCTATTGTTCTAACTTTCTAAGGAGGAAAAAGATAAAGAATACAGAATTATTGCACAGGAAAATGGAAACAGAGCAAGAGTTAGAATAATTTGGCAAGGGCAAAGGAGCCACTTGCCTCTACCTCTCCGGAAAAACAACAGCCACACCACCGCTTGGCTCCGGCGGCAAGATCGGCCACCTAGCAGACCAAAGCTAAAACTTGAGGAAAGAAAAGAAATCAGATATTTACAATTCCTGGAATCAAACCCTAAATCAAGAAAAACGTACATGGAAGGGAAGATCTAGACGAGAGCAAGCCAAATCTGTTATCACACGAGAAAAACAGGCTCTAACCCTCCTGAAATTGCCGACCAAAACAACCACCGCCTCCTCTCAAAACCCTTCCGCCAGAAGCTCTCTAGACTCGGGAACGAAGAAAATGAGGAGGAAAAACGGTTCACGACACCAAAAGATGATTTCAGGAGAAAAGTATGGAACACGCCCAAGACACGCCCGTGACACGGTCCGACACGCCCGTGTCACGGGTCGTGTACTAACTCGATGAACGTCGACCTCCAGTCGACGAAACACGGGACACGCCCCCCGACACGCCCGTGACATGGCCCGACACGCCCGTGTCACGGGGTGTGTACTCACACACCTACCCACTCGACGAAAGTCGATCTCCGCTCGACGAAACAGGTGACACGCCCTGTGACATGCCCGTGTCACAGGCCATGTACCAACTCAACACCACTCGACTCTCGTGAAGCGCCGATCGTCGAACGGAGAGACACGCCCCGTGTCCGATAGGACACGCCTGTGACACGGCCGTGTTCTCACTAAAACTCCGCCTGATGACCATCGAGCGCAGCTCGACAAAGGGGGACACGCCATGTGACACGCCTGTGTCATAGGCTGTGTTCCTACAAAAACCCCGTCGACCAAAAATTCGTCGACCAAAGAACTGGGAGCTCTACCCGAGCACGACACGTCCTGGGTCACGGGCGTGACGTAGGCCGTGTCACCCAAACTTACACAACAGGAAACCGGCTAACACCTAGCAAACAAGAGATGATAGATTTTTGCAAGACGCCCGGCTACACCAGGTACCCTAAGAGCTAAGACCACGCTCTACAACGACGAAGGACCGGAAAATGCGTCATCGTAACGCCAATCCAAGATCAAACAAAATCAAAAAAACCGGGGGCGTTACAACTTCAACTCCGAGCAGCTCAGTCACTCAGATCGATTGTAAATCCTTGGCCCTTTGCAGTTTGGGGGATGGATCTTTTTGGTCCTTTTCCCATGGCAAGCGGACAAAGGCGTTTCATCAGAGTGATGATAGACTATTTCAGCAAATGGATTGAAGCCAAGGCATTGGCAAAGACAACAACTCAAGTAATCAAAAACTTCATTTGTGGGGAGATTGTCTGCCAACATGGAATTCCTATGGCTATAATCATTGACAATGGGCCACAATTCAACAACTCAGAGATGATAGATTTTTGCAAGCAGATCGGAACAGAGCTGCGGTTTGCATCAGTTCACCATCCCAGGAGCAATGGACAAGTTGAAGCAGCCAACAAGCAGATCCTTAATTTGTTGAAGAAGAAAGTGCAGAATCTCAAGGGCAGCTGGGCTGATCAACTTCCATCAGTCCTCTGGTCCCTTAGGACAATGCCTTCATCCGCGACTAGCGAGACTCCGTTCAAACTTTCTCATTGCTCAGAGGCACTCATTCCAGTTGAGTTTGAAGTCCTGTCACCTAGAGTTCTGCTTGCAAGACAAGGCATTGAGGACTGGCTTGAGTTGAATAATGAAGAGATGAGATTCATCCTGGAACATATCGAGGCAATCAGAGATCAAGCAGCCATAAGGCAGGAGGAGGTCAAAAGAAGGATGACCCGTTACTTTGATCAGAACGTAAGGATCAAACACTTTTAAGTGGGAGATCTAGTTCTTAAGAAAGTTGATGCTGCTACAAGAGCTGGTTCAGTTAGAAAGCTTAATCCAAATTGGGCCGGCCCTTTCATTATCAAAGAAACATTAAAGAGCGGCGCTTACCACTTGCAGACGTACGAAGGAGAGGATATGCCACATACATGGAGCGGGGATGATCTCAAATGGTTCTATTCCTGAACCTCCTCTTTTCTATTATGTGTATCCTCTTCAAGAATCATTATGAATAGAAACTGCTTGCTAACGCTTCTTCAAGTGTTTTGTCTATGTAAGCATAACAGATGGCATGCTAAGAAATATTCCAAAAACGGTTCCACCCTTGAATTCTCTTTTCTTTCTTATGCTTGCTTTGCAAATGCATTTTATTAATCAAAGGATTCATACTGACACTTTTTCCTAGTGTTCTCTCTCTCTCCCAAAGATCAATAACGGTTCCCTGATACCAGGAGACATCGCCGAGTTTAGCAAAACCTCCCATAGAGCTGTTGTCATTAGCGTAACACCACGAAGACCACGTGTTGCTGGGAGATTTTGCACCGTGTAGTGGGAGCTTGCAGGCTCTAGCGCGGTAGGATTTTGGACTTTGGATCCCGGCTAGTACCTGACCCCACCTCTGCATTATGGAGGGCAGGGTGGGAGTAAAGCTATACCATGCCGCATTTGGGATATCGTTACAACTTTGATGATCTGGTGAGGAAAGCAATGCCTACCACACCTGCCCACCGATCATCTTAGCTTGTAACCCTCGAACACTCCATGCTACCCTCAAGTAGTGCCTGCAGGAGACCAACATCTTAGACTGTACTCCAGGCAAGAGGGCAGGGAACCGTTCCACCAAGTCTGCATCTTGCTCTTCGCAGGGAATCTTCTTAGTGCGGACTGGTTTTCTTTATCCGCGCAGTCCGCCAGTTTTTCTTTGGGTTGATCGTATAGCTTGTGGCCCGGTGAGGAAAGCAATGTCAAGCACACCTGCCCACCTGGTCGCAAGCTATAGGTCATTTCTTCTGCTTAGCGTGGACTGCTTTTCTCTATCCGCACAGTCCGCCAGTTTTTCTTTGGGTTGATCGTATAGCTTGTGGCCCGGTGAGGAAAGCAATGCCAAGCGCACCTGCCCACCTGGTCGCAAGCTATAAGTCATTTCTTCTGCTTAGCGTGGACTGCTTTTCTCTATCCGCGCAGTCCGCCATTTTTTCTTTGGGCTGATCGTATAGCATGTGGCCCGGTGAGGAAAGCAATGCCAAGCGCACCTGCCCACCTGGTCGCAAGCTATAGGTCATTTCTTTCGCTGAGCGCGGACTATTTTTCTCTATCCGCGCAGTCCGCCACCTTGAGTTGATTTTATAGGTTGTGACCTGGTGAGGAAAGTAATGCCACGCGCACCTGCCCACCTGGTCGCAAGCTATAGATCAATTCTTGTTTTGCGCAGACTGGTTTTTTGTATCCGCTCAGTCCGCCGGTTTCCTTGGGTTGATTTTATAGCTTGTGATCTGGTGAGGAAAGTAATGCCTACCGCACCTACCCACCTGGTCGCAAGCTGTAGATCATTTCTATTAGCATATGCGCAAACTGTGAAATTATATCAGACCAGTCCGCCGAATGGCTTCCCATATATTATTTTGAAAGATTAATAAAGAGAACTGCGGACTGCTATTGGAACTTAACAGTGTCCGCCTTATATTTTTGTCAAGTGTTCATTCTTACGGCGGACAATGACCGGATTGATAAATAGAATTTCCTAATCAACAAGTCCAAGAACTCATTATGGATGATCTTTGTATCTCGCGGACTGCTATTGGAACTCAACAGAGTCCGCCTTATATTTTCGTCAAGTGTTCATTCTTACGGCGGACAATGACCAGATTGATAAATAGAATTTCCTAATCAACAAGTCCAAGAACTCATTATGGATGATCTTTGTATCTCGCGGACTACAATTGGAACTCAACGGAGTCCGCCTGACATTTTCATCTTTTCATTCTTACGGCGGACAATGGTCGTCTAATCAGCAAGTCAAAAAGCTCAGTATGATCTATCTGCGTATCAGGCAGACTGCTAAATCAGATCGAACTTAATCGCGTTAAATGCAGAAATTGAACATTGCAGGAACCACACAGATATACCAGAATATCCTTTCTATTTCATCAAATAATTCTTTACATCTTTCTATCTATTCAGCGGACTGCAATCTTGAGTCCTCCACATTTACAGAATCAAAAAAGCAAAAATACATTAATCTTCAGTAGTCTTTTGTTTCTTTTTGGCAGGAGGTGGTGGACTTAGGCCTTCGACATCGACTTCCGGAGAATAGCCCTCTGAGCCGCTTCCACTACTATCTGATCCAGTGCTTGAGGCGGACTCGCTATGCGAGCTCCTGTCATCAGAGGAGGATGCAGAGCTGGACTCGGCGGACTGTTCTCCGCCTCGCTGGCTTGAACCAGTTTCGTCCGCTGTTTCCATGACGCCTTGTCCTTCGCCTTGCTCTCCGACTTCTTCTTCTTCTCCTTCTTCTTCTTCTCCTTCTTCGCCTTCCTCTTCCTCGATGATAGCATCTTTAGCCTTTGTATCCCGCTCCATTGCTGCGACCTGCGGGGGCAACTCTGGGAAGAGCTCCAATCCTTCCTTTGCAAAGCCGACGCGGACAAATCGCTCGATGACGACCTCGACGGTTTCCTTCACAAAGGGGAGCATGGCGGCCTGGAAGCTGTTGTTCTCCAAGTCGCAGGCGACCTGCGCAAAATAAGAGCAAACCTCAGTTCGCGGCGGACTGCAAATAAGAGGCCGATGCAGATTTAACTCACCCCAAGCTCTTCCTTTTACAGAGCGACTTTCTTCCCTAGTCACGCATTTCTCTCTTTTAGCAACTTATTATCTTGTTGAAGTTGCTCATTCTGCCTGAGCAGGTCTCTTGCCAAGGAGGCGACAAAGTGGTTCGTCACCACACTGTTCGCATTGGCTTGGGAGGCTAGCAGGGGGAGGTCGGCAGCGGCAACCCTCTTCAGATCGCTCAAGTTGCGTTTTCCGTAGAGAGAGGAGATCGCAACATGGGCATGGCGAGCTATTCGCGGACTCTTCCACGAGGGGAGCGCGGTGGACAAGCGAACATGTTTATCCTTGTTATGAAAGTGGATCATATGTTTCCCCCTAAGATCCTTCTGGCTGTTTCCGAAGCCGCACATTGTGAAACTTTCAGAGGAAGAGTAACCCGCCGCGGAATCCCCTTCTTCCTTTCTCTTCATTGCAACTTCTTGTTTCTTCTCTCTTTGTGTAGGAACAAAGCCGCTAGGCGTCTGCGGAAAATTGGCGAGTACCGCCAAGGTCGCTGCAAAAACAGAAGAGTTAAAACTAAGGTCGCTGCGGATACAAATTTGCGTTCGCCAAAAAGCTTACTTTCTTCGCACGAGACGTCCTCCAAGCTCGCCAGTAGTGGAATGTAATGCTGAATGTCCAGCCTGGCATCAGTAAGGAATTCGACGATGGCGGACTCCATGGTGTCAAGCGGAACTCTCTTGAAGGCGGAGTCCGCGCGCACTTGCGGATAGGTGTGCGCGAACCCTAGGTCGCCTTCAAAAATTAAGAACCTGGAGGTCCAGTTGTGGATCTTGTTTGGAAGGCCCACAACCTTCATCCCTCTGCAGTAAAAATATATCACCCCCTTGTAGGGGCGGCCTCCAGATGTGGTTATCGAGCGGACAGAGAACATCTTGCGGAAGACGTTCATGGAGAAAGCAATCTTTTCAGACCGCAAGTAGGAAATGAAGCTGCAAATCGCAGCAAGAGTGTTGGGCGCGAGCTGGCCCGGCACCATTCCATAATGCTCGAAGATTTCGGCGAGCTCCCATAATAGCGAAAACCTGAATCCGCTGTCAAAATGATCTACAGGAATAACAATCTGAGTCGCGGTTGAAAAGATCAGCCTTTCTTCGTGGGCTGGAAGGCGGACAAGAATATTTGAATTCGCCATCTTTTTCTCAACAAAGGCCTCCAGATCGGCATCAGTTAAGGTGCACTTTCGGTGGTCGGCAACGTGGAAGGCAACAACAGCATCGGTCCTAGCGGATACCATTTTTGCAGGCCGCAGGGTCCTACCTCATGCGAGACCGCGTCAACACCAGTATTCGGTGTAACCACGATCTCGTCACTCTCAACGGAGCCCGACGGCGACTTTCTACCTGCAAGAAAGAAGGTCAACTTCATCATTCAAAAACAGTCCACGGAGGACTCAAAGGAAGGATAAAAGATCACATTTGGACATAGCAGCAGCGAGTTTCCGACTATCAAAGATGATAGGCCGCCTTGCCCGCTCCGGGTCGAAGGCGCTTAACCGCATCTTCCATTCGCGGTGAACTTTAGCTCTTTTCTCAGCAGCAGAACTTTTTGAAACCACGATGTCATCAGTGTCAGTCATGATCTTGATTGGTCTCTACTTCCGCGGCGGCGACCTGTAAAGCCACTGACGCTTAAAATACTTAGGCGCCGGTTGAAGTTTACCTGACCGCAGTAGCTCTGCAGCAGTCCGCAGATCCTCAGCGTTCTTGTCCGCCGCGACCAGCTTCGAGGCCGCCTCCACCACAGCTACATGAGCAGTGATTTGTTTCTTCTGCTCCTCTATCTTCTTCTTCAGTCTCTCCCCCTCTTCTTCCTCCGCAGCGGACAAAGAAGGGAGTTCGCTAACCTTATCCCAATGAATTCAACCTCGGATTGCTGCAGTACAATCAGCAGGGATTCGTTGATTAGATCTACTTCATTGATGTCTATAGAGTCAAGTATCTCATCCGTGGTTAAACTGACCGTGGAGAGGGAGTTGTCTCCCTGGATTTGGGCCTCCGGTGTAATCAAATCGCTGTTGGGAACTTCTTTCTCGCGCGGCCTGTGCTGTAAGTCCGCATCTCCAGTCCGCTTGGAGATATTCTTCTCCTTCATAGCGCGCAATTTCTTCTCAACCCGCTCAGCCACGGTTGAGCCGTCCATCTTCCTCTTCTTTCTAGAAGCTCTCTTCTCGGTAGAGTCCGCGGCAGCCTCTCCTAAGTCGGGCTGGCTCTCGCGGACAGTCTCAGGGATCACAGCGATCAATGCCTTTGAAGGCACGTCCTTGCCAACCTCTTCTCCTGAAGTCCGCCTATCCTCTTCATCAAGGTTCACGATGGGCACCTGGCGGTTGGGGGATTCTACCTCGATCCCAGTGTGTTCGCCAACGGTTTCCGCCGAGTTCGCGGTTTTTTGGGAAGGGGCGGTGTCAGACAGAGTTAGTAGCTTTTCAATTCTCAGTGGTTCAGCATCAAGAACTGCGACATCCTCGCGCACAGATATGTCAGCGCGGCAGACTGCCTTCTCAGCAGGCTTCTGGTCGTGGCAACTTTCTCCAGTTGAACGGGCAGGATCCTTTCTCGTCGTCCTCTTTATTATCTTCTTGGTCTTCATAGGCGTTGCTAGTGTCGTCTCGCCTTTTGTAGGGAGACTAGAGAAGAAAGCTCCAAGCCTTGACATGCCGGACTGCAAAGTGGAGACCGCAAGTGGTGAATAGCACCCCGTGTCGATCGGAATTTCCAACAGTTCCAGGCCCTCCAGCGATATTTATAGCGCTGACAGCATTAATGAGGCTTGCGGACTCCGCGGTTAAGGAAACATTTTCTAAATTTACTGGAAACTTAAAAATGTGCGGGGATTATGTTAACCCCTCAGTCCGCAACATCCTACAAGATGCCAAGACCCCCTTTCAATACTCGCGAACTTAGTTAGGTTGTCTGCCCAGTCCGACAAAGTAGCAGCAATCAGCCACCAAGGATGATCCCCAGCGGCGGACTCAACGCTCTGTTCGCCAGTCCTCCATGCCTTGGGATCTCTAGATTCTCTACGATAGTGGACGCAATGTCTTGTCCGCCCAGGCTGCCGTACTCCAGCAGGATTGCGCCAAGCAGTAGCAGATGGAAGCTCCAGCCCGCGAGCCTAGTCCGCCCCCTTCTGCGCGGACTGGCGTGTTCTTTCTTTTTGCTTCCCGTCACCGCTGCCCGGTTCTTCTGTACCCCGGGCAGCCGGTTATTTTAGCCCTGCCCGTTTGGGCAGGCCCCCCATCCTATAAATAGGGGGGAGGTGGTGCACCCAAGGCACGCTAACTCATGCCCAGGAGCCTACTTGTTAAAGGCTGCGGACTCGAATCTTGTGCCTTGCGGACTCCGCCTTGCTCTGCTCTTGTCTTCCATTTTCCTTCACTTGTAACCGAACCTTTCTTCAATCAAGGAAAATCCTGTCACAAGAGAGGCATTCAGGCCGCGACGGGCGAAGTCTGTTGTTATCGTGGCTCACGACCCTGCTGTTCTTCCTGCCCTCGTCCACTTAGTAGATTGCTACTCGCAGTCTCTCCTTTCCCTTCTTTTCCCTTGTGCTCGAACCATTAGCTGGTGGTGCTCGACTCCCTTTGCGTTTTCGTGCATCAACAGGCGGAGAGCAACGGACTGCACTGCCGACCTCTGGAAAACTGCTGGCTACTGGCCGCCCGGCCTCCGGTGAGACTTCAAATCCATCGGAGGTTGCGGCGCCCAGACAGGTCGCAGCTTCAACTGGGCTGGGGGTTCAGGCGATCCCAATGATCCCATTTGCGAGAGTAGAATGCGACACTGCACGGGTTCATCGGTCTCTGCACTCACTTCATAATCTGGTTAGCCAGGTGTACATTGCGATTGTGTAAACCGGTGAACAGGTCGCGCGGATAGGACATGATAGACAGAACGGCGACATGCAAGGCTGGGCGACTTGAGCGGTCTAAGCCGCCCGAACAATGAATATTATGTTGTAATATATATTTTTCTACTGGATGTTGGAAAATTTAGTTATTGTAAACTATTGTATTTTTATTATGCTGCGAACTGTTTGCGGCGTATGCGGTTTGTATTTATGATCACCATGTCTGTGCTTTGTTCTGAAAAATCTAAGTATAGGAAAGTAGTCGTGCGGTCTGGCGAACAGATCTCCGACTTAATAGATTGATATCCACATGATTTTCCATGAAATTATTCTAAGTGCAGGGATATATCAGCACGGACTGACGAACTAAATTGCGGCTTAGTCGTTGTGCTGATCTGTATTTCCTGCAGGTTTAGGTCGTACGACATGACACCTAGCCGCGATTTGACGTTGAGTACTGTACCTCCATTGGTTTTCTATAAATAGAGCTGGCCCAGGAGATTTCATCACAAGAGAGAAAAGATGCGGGCTAAGTCGAAGTCGTTGCGGTCTGACAAGGCCTCTGCGGTTAGGACTGACGCAGCCTCCGCATTCCACTCCGCTGACCACAAAGAATGTCGGCTTACAAAAGCCGAGCTGGACGACTTCGTAGAGAAACACATGCAGGGATGTCCGCTGGTCGCGCGGCTTCCGCTGCAGGACGAGCGGATTAACACATCCAACGCCAATCAGATCGCCATCCCCATCGACCACTTTGACTGCGGTTTCCGCTTTCCGATCATGATGGAGGCCGTGGCGGTTTTCGCCCATTATGGAGTTGTTCCAGGACAACTGCCACCAAACTCGATAGCCGCCACATATAACTTCATCTCCTACTTAAGGTCGGAAAGAGTCTGATTTTCTATGAGGCTGTTCCGGGAATGCTTCTCGGTGAGGTCTATCCCGGACTCCGGGACAAGGATCTTCCGGTGGCATTTGTACTTCGGCTGCAGGGGGCTAAAGATCGTCAACTTGGCGAACAAGATCGCCAACTTTTCGGAGCGGTTTCTCATCTTCAAGGGAAACCTGGGGTTGCTGCCAGTCAACCCGCATATCCGCGAAGAGGCCGCCTTCGGCAGCGGCGACTTGGACGGCGTGGAGAAGGAAATCTACACCTTCTTCAAGGGGGAGAGGCTTGATGTAAACCATTAAATCCCGCTGCTGCCGTCCGTATTAGGAATTGAAGCAGAAGATAGTAAGCTCCAAACCGGCCGAACTGAACTCTTAGCCGCGCAGCTTGTGAACTGACTTTGACTTTATCTTTGCAGCTGCTGTGGTGGTCCCGCAGAACAAACCGCAGATGCCTGGCGACCTGACTCTCACCCAAAGAGAAAAGGGAGGCAGGCGGGCCAAGCCGTCGCGTGCTGAGGAGGAGGAGGAGTCGTCCTCCTCCGGCGAGTTTATGCTGCAGGGAACGGGCAGCGTCCTGAAGGACGTCCATGGCAACCCGGCTGTGTTGTTGAGTCCGGACGACAAGTCCGTGACGATCTCCACTGCCCTCCCTTACTAGGTGTGAGAAGAAGTAACCTGCCACGCCAGCATGGTTGGTGGCGCACTGTATGGCAAGCGCAACCTGAAGGCGATGCGTCGAGTTCCAGCAGACGACCTGCCGCGGCTAGCCGCGTAAGTCAGGGCGAGGAGCTTCGTGGTAAGCCATTTCATGGGCCTTGCCTACAAGCAGTTAATGAAAGAGAAGAGCAGCCTGGAGAGGCAGTTAGAGGAACAAGTGGAAGAAAACAAGCGACTGAAAGAAAGGGAGACGGTAAGTCATTACCGATACTCATGCGGTTAGCATTATGAAACCGCACGACCTTACCTTTACTTCTTTTGCAGGCAATGTATGACCCGGCCAACCCCACCTTCCAAGACAACGTCTTCCCACAAGTCGTCTAGGGGATTTACGGAGCGCTTAAACGCCTTCGAGACCTTGGCGGCTTGTCGACCGGCTTCACCGACTTCACCTGTGCCGACATCTACCCCACCATGAAAGAGCAGGTGGCCGCCGTCTATAGGGCGATCAAGGGTAAAGGCAAGGTCAGCGAGGAAGACGGCGAAGAGGAGGAAGACGACGAGGAAGAGGGCGGCCAGGGAAGCCGGAGCGGAGGCGCATCGTCTGAGTTTGGTGGTCAAGCATCCGAGACCGCGCGGACAGATTCAGCGACTTCTAGTGGTTCAGGCAGCTCGGCGGCTAGCAGCAGCAGGTACTCTGAATCCACTGTCGATATCGATGAAGGCAGTGATTCAGGTTCTCCTGCGGCTAAGAAACTCGAGCCGAGCGATTAGGAACTTTTAAATTTGTTACTTGTATTTTGATCTTTTGGAAAGCCGGCGGTATATATTTTTTGTAAACCGTGCAGTTAACATTTTGTAACATTTAATGAAATAGATGAAGGACAAGTTCACCTTTGACGTCTCTTACTTTATATCCCAATTTTCTTACTTGTTCAAGCCCGCGCGGTCTCAGTATAACTTCCGATTGAATAGATATTTAACATAAAAAACGGTCTGACACCAAACTGCGACTTTAATGAAGTTACCCGCAAGAGAGATAAATATCCTTGCGGCTTATTTCAGAATGTACATCCACAATAAGCCACGCGGCTAATAGTGTAAACCATCATTTGCCTTAATGAATTAATCAAGGTTACCCGCTGGGAAGAGCGAAATGATCGCGGCTTGCTTGTACATATACTACGACCAATAAGCCGCGCGACTACCATTCATAGTTGCCAAAAACCATGACATTGAAGTATAAGATTGCGGCTAGGGCGAACTTTGATACAAATTGCCCTTTTAATGAAAGAGAGAAGAATAGATTAACATCATGCGGCTTCTGATAATACAGGCCGGTAATAGGCACATGGAAGTCGAATAATTTTGTGATGGCAGGTCGCTGATCCACTAGTATAATTGATACCATATAAGTCGGCGGACTAAGGTCGAGAATTAACATCCAGAAACAGGTCGGCCGACTTCACGAGTATATGAATAATAAACCGGCAATGGGCACATAGAAGCCACATAATTTAAGCCGGAATAAGTAACTGCGCGGTCTGTGTATTGAATGATATAAATTGGCACAGGCCGTTTAATAAAGCCGCGAAATAGTGGATAGGCTCGTGTTTTCCTGCAAGAGTAGATGGAGTTATGCGCTTATGTGTCGATGTGGGCAGGTGTGTGCGGCAGTACTTTCCTCACAAGGAACACATAAGCGGGATTGAAATTCTTAATATCTGCGACCGATGTCAAGCGGTACAAGTACGCAATGTCTTCCACGAAGGTCAAGCGGGACAAGTACGTAATGTCTATGACTGATGTCAAGCGGAATTTCCACTACACATCTGCGACTGATGTCAAGCGGGATGTGGACGGCTTAAGAATTCAAAAGGGCCTTTTTCCCTTATATGCATGCATGTTAGCATTATAAGTAAAGCTAAGAAATAAGCTTTAAATGAAAGGTAGTGCTTGTTTGATGTTAAGGATGTGGCAAAAGGATATATGTTCGAAGCTTGACTATGCTCCATTAATACCAATTGATAAGGGGACTTTATATATTATTCTGATCATAAGCACTTTTATCATGTAGAGAAAAAGAAATCCCTGCTTGAACTATTGAGTAAGCCATGGAAGAATGCCTTAGAAAATTACTGAATGATATAGTCTTGCAACTTTCCAGCTCTTGCAAGCTGATTAGCTAATTTCCGAAGGGCTATGCAACCTTCTTCTAGATGACCAATATCTTTATGATAGTTGCAAAAAAGCTCTTCATGCCGATATTTTATTTTAGATTTCAAACGCCGAGGCTTTTGAACTCAGGCATTCCTTGAAGGATTACCAAAAGATCTTCCATAGGAATTTTGAACTTAACATATTCATCTGAAGCTTTTTTACGCTTTGGAGTTTTCAGACGCAAAGATGTGACTGGATACTTCCATAAACTCGGATAATCCGTTCTGCTGAAGAGACAATGTAGTTCTATCCCGAGGAAGAGGAGGAGATTTGCAATATTTAACTTGTGAAACATTTTGAGAAGAAATGAATTGCTGATCACCAGAAGTCCCTTGAGATTGTTTAGCCATCTGATTCAGAAACAAGATGTAACCTTTATTTGCTTCTTCACCTATTATGAACTTATTAACGATATCAATAAGATCTCCATAAGTCTTGGGGTACTTTGTGGTGAGCTTAAACTTCAAAGGGCCTTCTCGAAGTCCATTTATGAAAGCATGCAAGTAAAAATCTTGATGGACGTTACAAACATCCAGAACTTCCTTTTGGAACCGGTCAACGAAATCCGGATTCGACTCGTCAATTCCTTGCTTGATTCGGAGGAGAGCTCCAATGTCTCTTCTCCGCTTCTTGTAAGTAGTGAACCTTGAAATAAATTGACTTCGAAGGTCTTTAAAACTGGTCACTGATCGAGGTGGCAGACTATAGAACCATTCCCTTGCAATATAGCCAAAAGATATAATAAAGAGTTTGCGTTTTACTCCATTTGACACGTTTCTTAGTGAAGTAGCTGATTCAAAGGCTTGCAAATGAGAAAACGGATCATCACATCAGGAATACTCCGGGAGGCGCGGTACTCTGAAATCATCGGAGACAGTATCCCACCGAATATGATCAATGAATGGAGAAGGGGCCTCTTCTTCTTCCTTATAAGACAGTTCATTTGCAACAGATTTTGGTGCATGCTCAACACAATCCGCAAAAAATTTATTATCATGGCCAAGGAACTCATTATTAAATATGAACAATCCTGCACTTCTGAGAGATCCGAAGCAGTTGCCATGAAACTAGATTCAATTTGTCCCTTTGCGGGATTCATCTTGAAAAGAAGAAGATAACCAAACTTTTCTCAGAGACCGCCGACTAGTCGCGGCTTGAACTGGCGGCTAGACGGCGCAACAAGCTGATAAGAAGACCGGCGGAAAAGCGAGCGGGTAGAACGACACAGGTTCTACAGTGCTGGAGGCGGGCTGAAAGCCTTAGCCGGCGAAGTCGCGGCTTGCTCGACAGGCCGCCGAGCTCTAGAAGCTAGAGCGATCTGACCAACTAGACTGCGGATTTCATCGACTAATCGAGATATGAAGGCCGCGTGTTAACTGTTGATGCACGAAAACGCACAGGATGTCGGGCACCACCAGCTAATGGTTCGAGCATCGGGGGAAGGAAGGGAAAGGAGGAGACTATCGACTAGTCGGTTACTAGCGGTCACAGCTAAAGGACAGAAAAAGAGGCCACTGGCAGCGGCAACAGCAGAGTTCGCCTGCCATGGCTTAAATGCCACTCCTGCGATGGGCTTTCCTTTATTTGAGGTAAGAAACAGTTACAAAGAGGAGACTTGGCGGCTAGAAAGATCAGGCCGCCAGGTCTGGAAAGCTGCGGGAACAGGTCGCGGATTCCGGGCTTAACACTCGCATTTTATTTTAAATTTTCCTTCTTTTGAATTCTCTTTTGCACAGATTAGCAGATGTTTGCAAGTTCACTTCAGGTACTCTCATTATATTTTTTATTCACCTATTTTTGACTTCTCTTTTGCATAGATTAGCAGGTGTTTGCTTGTTTTCTTTAGATACTCATGTTATATTTTAAATTTACCTTTTTTATCATGTCTTTGGTAGACATTAGAATGTGTTCGCGAGTTCATTTCAGATACTCACGTTATATTTTAAATTTACTTCCTTTTGACTTCTCCTTTGTACAGAGTAGCTGGTGTTTACAAGTTCACTTAAGGTACTTGGGTTATATTTTATATTTACCTACTTTTGACTTCTCTTGTGCAGAGATTACCAGGTGTTCGTAAGTTTTCTTAGGTACTCGTGTTATATTTTAAATTTTCCATATTTTAACATCTCTTTGATAGAGATTAACAGGTGTTTGGGAGTTCACTTCTAGTTCTCGTTGTTGATGCACGGAAACGCAAAGGGGGTCGAGCACCACCACCTAACGGTTCGAGCACAACGGAAAAGAAGGGAGAGGAGAGACTGCGAGTAGAAATCTACTAAGAGGACGAGAGCAGGAAGAACGATATAAAAACGGGCGACTTGACATCACTGTTGTCTATGCTGCCGCCGCCAAGTGTTCGCAAGAAAGAGATGTCCGACTTCCAGAAGGAGCTCAACACCTTACAAGCGGCTTTGAACGCGCACACCGAAGATCTGCGGCTTAAGGACAAAGAAAGGCGGGTTGCATAAGAGGCCGCCGAGAAAAGGATCCAAGAGTTGCAAACCATCCTGGAGCAAGAGACCACAAGGTTGCAGTCCACGCTAGAGCAGGAGACCACGAAGTTGAAGTCCGCGCTGGAGCAGGAGACCACGAAGTTGAATTCTGCGCTGGAGCAGAGAGACTGCCAGGCTCCAGACTGCGCTGGAGGCCGCTGAGAATAATATTGCAGAGATGCAGGCCGCCTTGGAGCAGGAGAGGGCAGAGAAGTATTTGCTGATGGCCGGACGGCTAGAAGGAGACAGAGAAGAGATTCCACATCTTGAGGACGGCGAAGACCAAGATCTGCCAGCCGAGACCGACGAACAACCGCGACCTGCAATGTCGACTTATGGAAAGTTGCCAGTTACTGGCCGCCCGACCTCTGGTGAGACTTCAAATCCGCTGGAGGTCGCGGCGCCCGGGCAGGCCGCAGTTTCAAGCAGTCTGGGGGTTCAGTCGATTCCAATGATCCCATTTGCGAGAGTAGAATGTGATACCGCGCGGGTTCATCGGTCTCTGCACTCGCTTCATAATCTGGTTAGCCAGGTGTACATTGCGATTGTGCAAACCGGTGAATAGGTCACGCGAATAGGACGAGTCAGACTTGACGGCGATAAGCACGGCTGTGCGACTTGAGCGATCTAAGCCGTGTGAATAATTGATTAGTATGTTGTAATATGTTTTCTCTGCTGGATGTTGGACAATTTGGTTGTTGTAAACCGTCGTATTTTTACTCTGCTGTGCGCCTTATGCGATTTAATTTATGATTACCATGCTTGTGTTTTGTTCTGAAATATCCAAGTACTGGAAAGTAGCCGTGCGGTCTGGCCAACGGATCACCGGCTTGAAACTTTTATATCCATATGATTTGCAACGAAATTATTCTAAGTGCATGGATATAGCCGTACGAACTGACGAACTGAGTTGTGCCTTAGTCGTTGCACTGATTTGTATTATCTGTAGGTTTTCTACGGTTAGGACTGATGCGGCCTCCGCATTAAACTCTGTAGACCATAAAGAATGCCGGCTTACAAAAGCCGAGCTGGACGATTTTGTAGATAAACACATGCAGGGAAGCCCGCTAGTCGCGCGGCTTCCGCTGCAAGACGAGCGGATTAATACATCCAACGCAAATCAGATCGCCATCCCCATCGACTATTTGGCTGCGGTTTCCGCTTTCCGGTCATGATGGAGGCGGTGGCGGTCTTCGACCATTATGGAGTTGTGCCAGGACAACTGCCACCAAACTCGATAGCCGCCATATACAGCTTCATTTCATACTTAAGGTCGGAAAGAGTCCGCTTTTCTATGAGGCTGTTCCGGGAATGCTTCTCGGTGAGGTCTATCCCGGACTTCGGGACAACGATCTTCCGGGGGCACTTGTACTTTGGCTGCAGGGGGCTGAAGATCGTCAACCTGGCGAACAAAATCGCCAACTAGTCGGAGCGGTTTCTGATTTTTGAGGGAAACCTGGGGTTGCTGCCAGTCAACCCGGAAATCCGTGAAGAGACCGCCTTCGACAGCGGCGGCTTGGACGGTATGGAGAAGGACATCTACACCTGCTTCAAGGGGGAGCGGCTTGATGTAAATCATTACATCCCGCTGCTACCATCCTTAGAAGGAATCGAAGCGGAATATATATAGCTCCAAACCGACCGATCTGAACTTTTAGCCACGCGGCTTGGAAACTGAATTTGTCTTTATCTTTGCAGTTGATGTGGAGGTCCCGCAGAACAAGCCGCTGACGCCGGCTGCCTGACTCTCACCCAAAGAGAGAAACGAGCCAGGAGGGCCAGGCTACCGCGGGCTGTGGAGGAGGAGTCAGCCTCCTCTGGCGAGTTTATGTTGCAGGGAACGGGCAGCGGCCTGAAGGACGTCCATGGCAACCCGGCTGTGCTTTGGAGTCCGGATGGCGAGTCCGTGATGGTCTCCACCGCCCTCCCTTACTGGGGGAGGAAGAAGTAACCCTCCATGCGAACGTGGTTGGCGCTGCATTGTATGGCAAGCGCAACCTGAAGGCACTGCGCCGAGTTCCCGCAGACGACCTGCCGCGGCTAGCCTCGCAAGTCGGGGCAAGAAGCTTCGTGACAATCCACTTTATGGGCCTTACCTACAAGCAGTTAACGAAAGAGAAGAGCGGCCTGAAGAGGCGGTTAGAGGAAACAGAAGAAGAAAACAAGCGACTTAAAGAAAGGGAGGCGGTAAGTCGTCACAAGATACTCGTGCGGTTAGCATTATTAAACTGCACGGACTTACCTTTACTTCTTGTGCATGCAATGTACGACCAGGCCAACCGCACCTTCCAAGACAACGCCTTCCCGCAAGTCATCCAGGGGATTGATGGAGCGCTTAACCGCCTCCGAGAACTTGGCGGTTTGGCGATCAGCTTCACCGACTTCACCTGTGCCAATATTTACCCCACCATGAAAAAGAAGGTGGCCGCCGTCTACAGGGCGACGAAGGGCAAAGGCAAGGTCAGTGAGGAAGATGGCGAAGAGGAGGAAGAGAACGAGGAAGGGGGTGGCCAAGGAAGCCGGAGCGGGGGCATATCGTCTGAGACCGGCAGTCAAGAATCTGAGACCGCGCGGACAAAGTCGCCGACTTCTAGCGGTTCAGGCAGCTCAGCGGCTAGCAGCAGCGGGTACTCTGAATCCTCCGTTGACATCGATGATGACGGTTATTCACGTTCTCCTGCGGCTAAAAAGCTCAAGCCGGCCGATTAGGACCTTTGTAACTCTTTACTTGTATTTTTATTTTTTGGGAAATCGGCGGTATTTGTTGTAAACCGCGCGATTAACGTTTTGTAACATTCAATGAATAGAAATAGAAAAGGAAAACTTCACCTTTTACATGCATCTTATTTCACTTTTCATTTTTCTTACTTGTTCAAGTCCGCGCGCTCTAAGCATAACTTCCGATTTAATAGAGGCTAACAGTTTAAACAGCCATTTGCCTTAATGAATAATCAAGGTTATCCGTTGGGATATTGAAGTATAAGATTGCGTCTAGGGCGAACTTGTACATAAACTACGACCAATAAGCCACACGGCTAAGAACCTTAGCCGCCGAAAAGCCTTAATAATGAAGTATAAGTTTGCGGCTAGGGCGCTTCTGATATGATAACATAAGTCGGCAACCAAAATACTTAATCATACTAGTCGGTAACTAAGCCGACCGAATAATAGTGATCAAAACTGCATGAGAGCAGGTAGGTATATAGAAACCAAAATATTTAAGCCGAAAATAGGTCGGCCGACGTCACGATTATATAAAGAACAAACCGATATGTAGGTATATAGAAGCCGGACAATATAAATCGACATATTAACCCACGCGGTCTATAACAGAATTGAAAATCTTTCTTTTGACGTGAGAAAGATGGGTTACAAACTCAAGCGACCAAGCGGGCAGGTGTGCACGAAGCCCATTGATTTCCACGCAGGGTTGCAAAAACTGTAATACACATCACCCAAGTAGGCTCAACAAACTAAATAATCCAAGCTCTGCGGATTAGCTGAAGACCATAGTAAAGTCTAGCAGTATTGAAAACCGAAGGCTTGTGGACTGAGCAAACGCCAGTTTAAGTCCACACCTTTGTTTGCTAAAAGAAATGATTCATAACTAATGTGACCCAGTGGGCAGATGCATGAAGCATTGCTTTCCTCACAGGGTCACAGGAGTTATGCAATCAACCCACTTCAGAATTGGATGACCAAGCGGGCAGGTGCGCGTGGCAGTGCTTTCCTCGCAAGGTCACAAAGGTTGCATGCTCAAAAAGAGGGGAAGGATTCACTGCACTCTTGCCTGGAGTACAGCCCAAGTTGATCTTTCTGGTAGGTCTGTGTGGCATTGCTTTCCTATAAGATCAACCCAGCTGTGGGTCTCCTGCAGGCACTGTTTGAGGGTTCCAAAGAGTGTTCGAGGGTCACGAACTAAGATGATCGGTGGGCAGGTCCGCGTGGCAGTGCTTTCCACACACAATCATCAAAGTTGTAACGATATCCCCTAAAGTGGCATAGTAGAGCTTTTCTCCCACCCAATCCCTCCATAATGCAGAGGTGGGGTCAGGTACTAGCCGGATCCGAATTCAGAATCCTACCTCGCTAGAGCCTGCAAGCTCCAACTACACGGTGCGAAATCTCCTCGCGACACGTGGTCTTCGTGGTGTTACGCTAATGACAACAGCTCTAAGGGAGGTTTTGTTGAACTCGACGATGTCTCTTGGAGTCAGTTATCCCGATTTCTCAAGCTGTTTGGGAAAAAAGGACACTTGAAAAGGTGTTAGTATGAGGTTTTGAGATATGAAATAACAACATATTCATATAGAAATTTCAGGAAATGAATCGGTAATAAAGACAAACTAGTGCTCTTGCGTTTACTCCCATGATTGAAGGTGAGGCTCTTTTAGCCTATCTATTCAAAGCTCGAGAGGGTGTCTAGCATGCCTTTGTCTTCTCAGGCTTCATAGTGGGATGTAAAGATCCTTTGGACGGCATCACCAAACTTTCCCTGCTTCATCATCCTTCCACTAGTTGCTTAAGAGCTTTACAATCTTCTGTCAAATGACCCTTTCCTTTGTGATATTCACAATATTGATTAGAGTCCCTGGACTTCTGGCATAGAGTCTGAGATAATTCCTTGGAACTTGCTTTGCTTTTCATGACACGGTCAAAAGTGCCTCTCCCAGCACGAGAGTACTGATCAACAAGGCTGATTAGTTCCTGATATGTTTTTTCTTTTCTGAGAGTGGCTTCGAACTTGAATGGTCCTTCCTTTAATCCCTCAATTAGAGCAATTTTGCACACCTCTGGATTGGCTTCGTCAACTTCAAGAACCTCCTTCTGAAATCGTCAGATGAAATGAGCGAGTCTCTCCTTTTCACACTGTTTTGCCTGGAATAAAACTGACACGTGTTTTTTCCTTTTCGCAGAAGCAGAAGTATCTTGCATTGTCCTCAAGTGATCCAGAGGATAAGCGACGAACTGAGGACCTTGTTTTCCAGCCCGCAGAGGGACCGCCGACTGCATAGGCGAGTAGGATGCCAGGCGGTTTTGCGAGTAGGCGTGCAGATAGGGCCGGGAGTAGGCTTGTACTCCTTGCGGACAAGCAAGTGGATTAAAAGGCGGACTGTCCACTGCGGGCGCCGAGTTGACGGAGGAGACCGGTGTTGGTGCGGACTGCCAGTCTAGCCACTTGACAATAGCTCCCAAGACGTCGTACACCGCGGCGAATTGCAAACCGACGACATGAAAAAATTTGTCAGTCTCTTGTGCTAACCGCACGACTGCTTCCCAAAGGGGATCCTTGCCGGGTTGAAGGTCAGGTTGAGCGATCTGGCGATCTGACATTCTGCCCGCAGACTTCAAAAAATGGCTTGATCCGAAGGTCGCGTGTTAACTGTTGATGCACGAAAACGCAAAGGAGGTCGAGCACCACCAGCTAACGGTGCGAGCACGGGGGAAGGAAGGGAAAAGTGGCAGACTGCAAGTCGTTATCTACTATGCGGATGAGAGAAAAAAGAACAGCCGAGCTGTGAACCACGGCACCACCCGACTTCGCCCGTCGCGGCCTGAATGTCTTTCTTGCGACGGGATTTCCTTTTATTAAAAGTGAGATTTACAACCTGCTAATACACCTTTACCACAAATCAATAAAGGGTACAAGAAGGAAGCTGGCGGCTACGGAAGAAGAATGACAGAGGAGGCCGCGCGGACTGAAGAGCGAAGCCGGCAGGCCGCACGGTTAAGGGAAACTGGAGAACGCGAGGATTGAAGAACCACAGGCTAGCAGGCGGCGCGACTAATGTGCAGATGATAATACGTTTGCAGTCAATTTTATTAGGATATTTTCGGGGTTTTAAAGCCAATCATGTCTTGTCAAGTACTTGTTTTGATTCCCCTTTGTATATATTTTTGTCGCTAATGCATTTTTTTTGCTTTTGCAGGTTTTCACGGCTTTCAGCCGAAGTTTGCTGTGACACGCCCCATGGTCACGCCCTACCAGGGCGTGTACCTAGGGCGTGTACCCAGAGGAATGAAGCAATTGGTCTGAAACTGCATTCCATGGAACTTAGTGTACACGCCCCTCGGTCACGCCGTGTCACACCCGACACGGGCGTGTACTAGAGGCGTGTCCCCAGGTTCCGAGGAATCGCCGCAGCGCGCTCATTTTCCCGCTCCACCGTCGCACCGAAAGTGTCACGCCCCAGGGTCACGCCTGACCCGGGCGTGACATATGGGCGTGTACTTCAGCAATTCCGCCCGTCACCTCCAGCATTCAGTTCAGCCCGAAAAAGTCACGCCGCAAATAACACGCCCCAGGTACACGCCCTGCCAGGGCGTGACTTGTGGGCGTGTACCGCAACAACTCCGTCAGAATTCAATTCCTGCCCGAAAAAGTCGCGCCGAATGTGTCACGCCCCAGGGTCACGCCCGACCAGGGCGTGACAGGGGGGCGTGACCCGACCCGAAAAAATTCTATAAATAGAGCCCAACTCCAGGGGTTTTAGGACAACTTTCGCTTTGAGAGGGAGGTTCTGTCCTTCGTTTTTCTGAACTTTTAAGCATGTATTTTCATTTCTAGTTCGTAGCTCTAGCTTTATGCTTTTCCTGTATTAGCTCCTAGCTTCTTTCTGTAGTATGATGCTAATGATAGTGTAGTTTCCTTTTCATGTTCTTGTAATCTCATTTTCAAGCTGTAGATCACTGTTTCTCTAAATAAAAAGTGTTGTTTTCTTTTTCGTTCCTGCTCTGTTTTCAGTATTTTTCTTCTACTCATCTCCCTCTTCCACCTCACCATGATTAACTAATCCTCCATGTACTCGATCTAATTGATCCGAGGTTCGAGTGATTAGGTTATGATGCTTTGAATCTTACCTTTCCTTTTTAGGGTTTAGCTTTGAATTACTCTTGATTTATCACGGGTTGGAGGTATATTATCGATATATACTCTCCACCTTTGCTTTCATTCTGGGCTAGCCGAGAGGCCGAAGGTTTGAAATGAGCACTCAAGAGTAAAGGGAGTTGTTCGCACCCCTCGAGAGAGGCAGACGTTCAAATCTCCCGGATTGGAGTAAAATCCATTAGAGGGGTTCACCGCGTAAAGCGAGTTTTAGGCCTCCGATTTAGGCGAAAGTCGGTCGGACCTTCCTAAACTCAGTTAGGCACGGCCTTCGAGAGAAGCGTGTCAATATTCATGGAACCTCCACGGTCAAAGACCTTTACCCTAATTAGCTTAGGTTTAGTTATCGTATTTTTCTAATCACTCTTGCCGAGGTGATTTCTGATCGAGTGCATTTTCCCTTCATCGTTACTAAGCTTAAGTTAATCGCTCTCTTTATCTTTTCATACAAGTAGTTCTCTTCTTTTAGTACATTTAGCCAAGCCTTATTTTGCCGTCGATAAAATAATAGATTTCGTGTGAGTAAGCTTACTCAACTGTTCCCGGATTTCAATACGACACTTGTGTCCCCTAGCTGCATTTCGATAGGTATACTTGCCTTGATGAATTGTTAGTTTGGTATTTTCTCTTTGCAGATATCTCAGAGACAATCAAGTTTTTGGCGCCGTTGCCGGGAAGCAACGCTTGTTGATAAATTGAAAACGCGAATATATTAATTTTATCACTTCTCTTTCTCAGCCTCCTTCTTAATTTTTTTCCGCCTACTCACTTGAGTTAATTGGCTGGTTTTATTTCAAGCAAGTGTGCGTATTTTATTTTTCCGCCTACTCACTTGAGTTAATTGGCTGGTTTTATTTCAAGCAAGTGTGCGTATTTTATTTTTCCGCCTACTCACTTGAGTTAATTGGCAGGCTTTATTTCAGTAGAGTGTGTTTACTTTCTGTCGAGTGGGTGTGTTTTAATTTTCTGACGAGTGCGTGAGTATAGCTTTTCATTTCCGCCTACTCGCACAGAGATAAGTGGCTGGATTTTAATTACCGCATTCGTAATAGAAACCCACATCACAAAATTTTCTACACCACCTAACTCTCTCGAAAAGGGCAAAGTGGCTCTAAATGCCACTATCTTGTCTAGTACCTTGCGAACCCTTCACCGGGTAGCCCTTGGGAAGTTCGGGAGTTAAAATATAAAAAAATCTATTTCAAAAAAAATTTTCCAACTTCATTAGCTTTTTTTTTTTTACTTTTTAGTCTTGCTTCTCCTCTTTTCTTCTAGTGTATGACCCGCGGTAGTCCGTCGGTTACTTTGGACCTGGACCACGAAATTGAGCGTACTCTTCGGAGAAGATCGCGATTTCAAGGCCCTACTACCCAAGTGCCGGTTGAGGATTCCGAGTCATTTTCTACCTTAAGAATGGCAGAACCCAACGTGGAGGAAGTCGTGCAAAGGCCTATGTCCTATTATGCACGACCAAATCTCGAGGGTACAGAAACGAGTATAGTTCGCCCTGCAATAAATAATAATATTTTGAACTGAAGCCTAGCATAATTCAAATGGTGCAGCAGTATGTGCAATTTGACGGGCTTCAAGATGAAGACCCGAACGCACACATAGCCAGCTTTCTTGAGATTTGTGACACCTTCAAGATAAATGGTGTCACAAATGATGCTATTAGGCTAAGATTATTTCCTTTCTCTCTTAGAATTAAGGCTAAGCAGTGGCTGAACACCCTTCCTAAAAATAGCATAACTACTTGGACGCAATTAACTGAAAAATTTTTGGCCAAGTATTTTCCGCCTGCTAAAACAGCTAAACTTAGGAATGACATTTCTGCCTTTGGACAGATAGACTCTGAGACCCTTTACGAAACCTGGGAAAGATTTAAAGAATTATTAAGACGATGCCCACATCACGCTCTGCCTGTATGGTTGCAGGTGCAGACGTTTTATAATGGGCTAAATCAAAGCACGAATCAAATGATAGACGCAGCTTCTGGCGGTACTTTAAACCATAAGACCCCGGAAGCAGCTCTTGAGCTGTTTGAAGACATGGCCATGAACACTTACCAGTGGAATGTGCCTAGGTCCCGCCCAAACAAACCTGCAGGTCTCTTTGAAGTGGACAACGTCTCACAACTCGCACTGCAAGTTGAAATATTAAGCAAAAAAATTACGGAGATGACTGCTGCCTCCGCCCCTCAGGTATGGGAATCTGCAACTCCTCCCGCCGAACATTTGGATTATGTAAATAATATGCCTAGAACTGCTTTTAATAATTTTTCTGCTGCGAATTATCATCCTCCTGGTTTTAATTTTCCGAATAGTTATAATCCTGCGTTAAGAAATCATCCGAATTTTTCGTGGAGCAATCCATCGAATGCTGTGCGCCCGCCACCGCAAAGTGATTTTTCAGCTCCACCACCACCTCCTCAAAGTTTTCCAAAACCTCCAAATTTGGAGGAAGTGTTTTCAAAATACATGAATGCTAATGACGCTACGATTAGGACCTTAACCGGAAGTGTTAAAAACTTAGAAAATCAGGTAGGACAGCTCGCTAAAATGATTTCTGAGCGACCCGTAGGGTCTCTTCCTTCCAATACCGAGCCCAACCCGAGAGAGCAAGCGAAAGCTATAACTCTTCGGAGTGGGAAGAAAGTTCCTGGTATGGTAAGTGAAGAACCCGAGGCAAGCTCCGCTCCCGTTTTTGAAAATCAAAGCTCCGTTCCCCTTTTAAAAATTCCATCCTCTGCCGAAGAAATTATCACCCCTATCGTAGAAAAAGAATTCACTCCACCACCCACCTTTAAAAATAATCCATCCCCGCCATACCCTTCCGAACTTAATAAACAACGACAGGACGATCAATACACCCGTTTTTGGAAATGTTTAAGCAAATCCACGTAAATCTGCCTTTCCACGAAGCCATATCCCAGATGCCGAAGTACGCAAAATACCTTAAGGACCTCCTAACTAACAAGAAGAAGTTAGAGAACCTTTCTCATGTCACGTTAAATGCCGCGTGCTCGGCGGTTTTGACAAACGGATTACCGAAAAAAATCAGTGACCCGGGTAGTTTCTCTATCCCGTGTGTCTTTGGTGATCTCTTTGTCAAACACGCTTTAGCCGACTTAGGTGCGAGTATTAATCTTATGCCCCTCTCGTTGTTTAAAAAGTTAGGAATTGGTAGTCTCAACCCCACACGAATGAGTATCCAGCTAGCCGACAGGTCAGTCAAATACCCGTTAGGAATAGTGGAGGACGTCCTAGTCAAAGTTGACAAGTTCATCTTCCCGGTGGACTTTGTCATTTTAGACATTGAAGAAGACGTCGAGGTTCCCTTGATCCTTGGCCGACCCTTCCTTGCCACCTCCCGAGCTATCATTGACGTAAGCAATGGTAAGCTCTTCCTTCGAGTGGGCGACGATGAGGTAACTTTCTCCATCACCCCCTCGATGAAGAACACACTAGCTAATGATGACTCCTGTTTTTTTATGGATACCGTAAGTGAAGAATCCTTCTCTCAAACCTCTGCTTTTGAAGAAGAATTTTCCAATTTTTGTTCCTCTCCTCCTCCTCCAACTGAATCTCTACACCTACGTGAAGAATCCTCCACCCGCCTTTCTGATTTTGAAAAAGAATTCTTTGATTTCTGTTCCTCTTCTACTTTTCCAAATGAATCGCTGCACGAAGCCGCCATGGCCGCTAGCAACACCCCTTTTACTTTTACATATAAAAAAGTGTACGAGGACATAGTTTTTGAAAAAGAACAAATTTCCAAGACCTCGTATGATGACCCCCCTACCTTGGAACTGAAAGAACTACCAGAGCACCTTCAATACGCTTTCTTAGAAAAGGACTCTAAGCTGCCTGTCATAATTTCGGCCTACCTCACAGATGCACAAAAAAATAAACTTCTTTCAATTTTACAAAAGCATCGCCAAGCTATTGCTTGGCAGATATCTGATATCAAGGGCATAAGCCCATCTTTCTGCACTCATAAAATCTTAATGGAAGATAATTCTCGTAACTCTATACAACCTCAGCGCCGTATAAACCCAAACATGAAAGACGTAGTTAAGGGCGAGGTTATGAAATTGTTAGACGCAGGAATTATCTATCCTATATCCGACAGTAAGTGGGTTAGCCAGTACAGGTAGTACCAAAGAAGGGAGGGATAACAGTCGTAAGTAATGAAAATAATGAATTAATCCCGACTCGGACGGTGACCGGATGGCGAATGTGTATAGATTACCGTAAGTTGAATGACGCCACCCGCAAGGATCACTTCCCCTTGCCGTTCATTGATCAAATTTTAGAACGACTTTCCGGACATAGCTTTTATTGTTTTCTCGATGGCCTCTCGGGGTATCTTCAAATCCCCATCTCCCCCGAGGACCAGGAGAAAACTACGTTTACTTGTCCCTTCGCACCTTCGCCTACCGAAGAATGCCGTTTGGATTGTGCAATGCGCCGGCTACATTCCAACGATGTATGCTCGCCATCTTTGACAAGTACGTAGAAAGCATTATGGAAGTCTTCATGGATGATTTCTCCGTCTTCGGGAATTCCTTCGATAGTTGCTTAGAGAACCTCGAAAAGGTCTTAGAGCGATGCGAAGAAACTAACCTCGCCTTAAATTGGGAAAAATGTCATTTTATGGTAAGGGAAGGGTTAGTTTTGGGACATAAAATTTCTGAAAGGGGTATTGAAGTAGACGTTGCGAAAATAGAAGTTATCGAGAAACTGCCGCCACCTACGAACATAAAAGCCATAAGAAGTTTCCTGGGTCATGCGGGTTTCTACCGCCGCTTCATAAAGGACTTTTCCAAAATCACCAAGCCTCTTACCCATCTCTTAGAAAAAGACGCCCCATTCATCTTTGATGACCTCTGTCTAGCTGCCTTCAATTTAATAAAAGAAAAATTAGTTAATGCGCCAATCATGATAGCTCCAGTGTGGGATCTTCCATTTGAAATAATGTGTGATGCGAGTAGTTATGCGGTGGGAGCCGTACTAGGTCAACGTATTTCCAAAAACTTCCACCCCATTTATTACGCTAGTAAAACACTCACATCTGCACAGGAAAATTACACCACACCGAGAAGGAGCTCTTAGCGTAGTATTCGCATTTGACAAATTTCGCCCTTATATTACTCTTTCGAAAATCATTGTTTATTACGGACCACTCGGCCCTCAAATATCTTCTCTCTAAAACGGATGCCAAGCCTCGCTTGATCGCTGGTCTTACTCCTCCAGAGTTTGACTTAGAGATCCGTGATAAGCGAGGTGCCGAGAACTTGGCCGCCGACCACCTTTTCGCGCCTAGACAACCCGTTTATCGAGCAATTAGATGAAAATTCTTTCATTACTATTTTCCTGATGAGAAGCTGTTCATAATTAACACATCTACTTCTCCTTGGTTTGCCACATCGCCAACTATCTAGTGGCCCGTGTGCTCCCAAAAGAGTTTTCATCTCAGCAAAAGAAGAAATTCTTTTCTGAGCTGAAGAACTACTTTGGGAGGACCCGCATCTTTTTTAAAGTCTGTGCAGACCAAGTGATCAGGAGTGGTGTTTCCTTTAATGAAGGATTAGATATTATTAAACATTTGCATGAAGGACCGACAGGTGGGCACTATCAAGCTGCTTCGCACCGCTCACAAAGTGTTAAGCGCGGGTTTTTACTGCCCAGCCTGTTTAAAGACGCGCATGCCTTTGTGAGTAGGTGTGATAGTGCCAACGGTCGGGGAATATTTCGAATAAAAATGAAATGCCACAAAATTATTTCCTAGAGTGCGAAGTTTTCGACCTCTGGGGGATTGATTTTGTCGGCCCTTTTCCTTCTAGCTTCGGAATAAGTATATTTTAGTTGCCGTTGATTATGTTTCACGTTGGGCCGAAGCCCAAGCTCTTCCTACGAAAGATGCCCGAGTCGTAGTTAATTTCCTCAAAAAATTATTTTCTCGATTCGGTACGTCCGCGCGCTATCGTTAGTGATAGGGGTTCCCATTTCTGTAACGCACAATTTTCAAAAATCCTAACTAAATATGACGTTACTCATAAGCTTTCCACTGCCTACCACCCCCAAACTAAACGGACAAGTCGAAGTAGTGAATAGAGAAATAAAAAGAATTTTAGAAAAGACTGTTTTCCACATCTAGAAAAGACTGGTCCGCCAAATTAGACGATGCTCTATGGGCCTACCGAACAGCGTACAAAACCGCCCTCGGCTGTACACCATATCGGTTTGGTTATGGAAAATCGTGTCATTTACCCGTAGAGTTAGAGCACCGCGCCTTTTGGGCCTTACGATTTTTAAACTTCGATCCCCACTCTGTCGGCGATTTTCGAAAATTTCAACTAACGAACTCGACGAGTGGCCTCTTACGCGTATGAAAATAACAGACTTTATAAAGAGCGGACGAAGCGTTTACACGACCGACATCTTAGGCACCCAAAAATCTTTAAGCCAGGCGACCAAGTGCTTCTTTATAACTCCCGTTTACGTTTATTTTCCCGGGTAAATTAAAATCACGTTGGTCTGGGCCTTTTACTGTTTTAGAAGTCTTTTCTTATGGTACTGTTTTAATTCTCACCACCCCTTAAAGGTACTTTCAAAGTGAATGGTCAGCGTCTTAAACTGTATTTCTGTGATGATGTCAGTCTAAACCCTGTTAACTCTATCTTTCCGGTCCTGACATTTGATTAATCTGAACATTATTTTACTCACAAACTTTGACATTTATTCGAACTTATTTTTAACTCAAAATTTGGGACAATCTTATTTTGATGCGTCGAGCTCAAACGACGCTTAAAACAAAGGGCGCTCTTGGGAGGCAACCCAAGTTATCTTTTTCTGTTTTCTTTCTTAACACTTTTTGCCCCGCCTGGCTCCGGCAAGCTGAAACTTCTGCGATCGCCTGCTCCAACGGTTCTGCTTCCATGCCAACGTCCGCCCGACGACGTTTCATGAAGATCCACAGCACAAGCATGGAGGAGCGGCATCACTCACTTGTCCTGCAAAATAAAACCGGGAAGTACCTGCTTTTCAATTCTGTCTTTTATTTCTATACTTTACTTTTCTCTCGTTCTCCGACCTCCTTCTCCATTGCGGACAATGTAGATTTTAAGCTTGGGGAGGACTTCCTCCTTCTTTTGTTTTCTTTTGTTTTGTAAATATCCCAAAAAAAAAAAAAAATCCAAAATTTCATAAAACTCTTATATATATATATAGCTGCATTTTGGTATTTCAATAAGTACCCCATGTTTATGTTTGTTTTTCTCAAACTTCTTTATAAACAACGTAGTTAATTATAATTTTTCTAATCATTCTTTTTAATCATATTTCACAAGTAAAATGTTGGCCATGCTGTGTTTCTAATTCACGGTAAGCATGTAAGGTAAAATATTTCTCTAAACCGTGCATTTCTATTATGGTTTTTCGTTCTTTATTTTCTTTACTTTCTCTAAAAATTTATCATCCACTATTTCCTTTTCGTCTTTAGATGATTTTTGTAAGAACATATTTTGAATAACGTAGTAGATATGAACGATCCAAGTGACATATTATTTTTATTTTCAAGATAATTTCATCAATCTTCTTTATTATCTCGAACTTGCTTTTTGAAATTTATCGACTCTATGTTTTAAATAAATTTTAAAAAAAAAATGCGTGAAAATGATTTAGGCCATTTTTGTTTACGTTTTGAGCTTTCTTGCCAACCAAAACTCTTACCACTAGTTAGCCGCTTTTGAGCCTTTTTTCCAGATTCATTTGATAAACTCCACACACCATTTCATTTTCACCAAAGCCCAAATTCCTACCTATCTAAATCACGCTACTTTTGTTTGATAGGAAATTTGTGTTATCTTTGGAGAAATTGTTGAAAAAAGTGTACTCAAAAGCAATAAATTTGAAAAAAAAAAAAGAAGAAGAAAACAAAAAATGAATAAATAAGAAAAAAAAAAGAGATAAAAAAAAAATCATAAAGAGAAAAAAATAAATTTATTTATACATATTTTGTTTAAAATAAATTTATTTTTTTGAAACTCGTTGTTTTGGTTAGTGTGATTTTTAAGCCTCCATGTTTATATTTGAATTCCACTCCTATTCATATTCCTAAACCAAACGTTTCGGTCCTATTAAGTCCTTTTTGATTCACGCCCCTTTTTTTTTAATTTTATTTAACAACTAAGAAAAGAAGAAAAGTAAATCAGTTTTAGTTTTGGATTTAAACTTAGATTTTTTGTTATTTAATTGATATAATTATAATGCATTGCTTGGATCTAGTAATAACCAAATACGTCTTTTCATTTTCATTGCCTTGCTCAAATCTATTTAAAGAATTTCGTCAAAATTCTGGATGATTTATTTTTATTAAGTAAAGTTTATAAAAGTTAAAATCATACCTAAATAATTGTTTTAGATTTACGTTTTACATTCTCCCTGCCAAGAATTTCGCATAGTACTTGTGTGAGTATGATAAAACTTTTGAATAGTCACTTTTTTATGATTAGCTTGTCTTTATATCTTTGCTTGGGGACAAGCAAAACTTAAGCTTGGGGGAATTTGATAATACGTTTGCAGTCAATTTTATTAGGATATTTTCGGGGTTTTAAAGCCAATCATGTCTTGTCAAGTACTTGTTTTGATTCCCCTTTGTATATAATTTTGTCGCAATATGCATTTTTTTTGCTTTTTGCAGGTTTTCCACGCTTTCAGCCGAAGTTGCTGTGACACGCCCCATGGTCACGCCCTACCAGGCGTGTACCTAGGGCGTGTACCCAGAGGAATGAAGCAATTGGTCCGAAACAGCATTCCGTGGAAACTTAGTGTACACGCCCCTCGGTCACGCCCGTGACACACCCGACACGGGCGTGTACTAGAGGCGGTCCCCAGGTTCGAGAAATCGCCGCAGCGCGCTCATTTTTTCCCGCTCCACCGTCCGCACCGAAAGTGTCACGCCCCAGGGTCACGCCTGACCGGGCGTGACATATGGGCGTGTACTTCAGCAATTCCGCCCGTCACCTCCAGCATTCAATTCAGCCCAAAAAGTCACGCCGCAAAGAACACGCCCCAGGTACACACGCCCTGCCAGGGCGTGACTTGTGGGCGTGTACCGCAACAACTCCGTCAGATCAATTCAATCCTGCCCCGAAAAAGTCGCGCCGAATGTGTCACGCCCCAGGGTCACGCCGACCAGGGCGTGACAGGGGGGCGTGACCCGACCCGAAAAATTCTATAAATAGAGCCCAACTCCAGGGGTTTTAGGACAACTTTCGCTTTGAGAGGGGAGGTTCTGTCCTTTGTATTTTCTGAACTTTTAAGCATGTCTTTCATTTTTAGTTCGAAGCTCTAGCTTTATGCTTTCCCTGTATAAGCTCCTAGCTTCTTTCTGTAGTATGATGCTAATGATAGTGTAGTTTCCTTCATGTTCTTGTAATCTCATTTTCAAGCTGTAAGATCACTGTTTCTCTAATAAAAAAGTTTTGTTTTCTTTTTCGTTCCTGCTCTGTTTTCAGTATTTTTCTTCTACTCATCTCCCTCTCTTCACCTCACCATGATTAACTAATCCTCCATGTACTCGATCTAATTGATCCGAGGTTCGAGTGATTAGGTTATGATGCTTTGAATCTTACCTTTTCTTTTTAGGGTTTAGCTTTGAATTACTCTTGATTTATCACGGGTTGGAGGTATATTATCGATATATACTCTCCACCTTTGCTTTCATTCTGGGCTAGCCGAGAGGCCGAAAGTTTGAAATGAGCACTCAAGAGTAAGGGAGTGTTCGCACACCTCGAGAGAGGCAGACGTTCAAATCTCCCGGATTGGAGTAAAATCCATTAGAGGGTTCACCGCGTAAAGCGAGTTTTAGGCCTCCGATTTAGGCGAAAGTCGGTCGGACCTTCCTAAACTCAGTTAGGCACGGCCTTCGAGAGAAGCGTGTCAATATTCATGGAACCTCCACGGTCAAAGACCTTTACCCTAATTAGCTTAGGTTATTTATCGTATTTTTCTAACCACTCTTGCCGAGGTGATTTCTGATCGAGTGCATTTTCCCTTCATCGTTACTAAGCTTAAGTTAATCGCTCTTTTAGCTCTCTTTATCTTTTCATGCAAGTAGTTCTCTTCTTTTAGTACATTTAGCTAAGCCTTATTTTTCCGTCGATAAAATAATAGATTTCGTGTGAGTAAGCTTACTCAACTGTTCCCGGATTTCAATACGACACTTGTGTCCCCTAGCTGCATTTCGATAGGTATACTTGCCTTGATGAATTGTTAGTTTGGTATTTTCTCTTTGCAGATATCTCAGAGACAATCAGCAGAGAGGGATGCGGACTGAGAAACGGAGTCCGCAGTAGCTGGTCATTGGCAGACTTCAGGCGTGAGCACCATGGCGATGACGAGAGACCCACCCCCTCCATGAAGGTATGGTGGGAATTTATAGGCCGAGTAGGTAACAGTTAGATGCAACTGACGGTTACAAAACCCGGTGAGACGTACACAAGTTGCGACATGGAGACGGAGACCCGCCGTGTCCTGCCACCAGGCACTCGTGACAGGGACATGGAACTGTAAGCCGGAGCAGCTGTCGGGCAAATGGGAGAACTCAGTGGGCAGACA